>JBBCBC010000022.1:20400789-21740612 GCA_037126765.1 Stenogyne calaminthoides | reverse complement strand
TTGGTAATTTAGGCATTGAGCTAAAGACCAACGTTTTCCGTTTGTAATCTCAATCGCTCGAATTCATATTCTAGTTTCATAGTGACCTATAATATGAATAAAACGAAGCGACCATGCTTGAACTTCTGGCGTGCTCAAGACTTTTGAATTCACTATCGCTAAGATGGTGTTCAAAATAAAGAGCGGTAAACAAGGATGTGTGTGTCTCTCATAAGCGAAGCGGCACAGAAGAAGGATCTGGAGGATTACTCGTCAGGTTAACGGCACTGGTGCTTCTAAAGACTAGAACATGTATGTTTGTTATTAAGATAGACATGTCCACAAATAGCTAATATCGTTGGGTATTAGATATCGGATGTGGCTCACACATTTGTATGAATGTGAAGGGACTCATGTGTCTTAGGGCACTTAGGGTAAAAGTCTTTACATGTGGAAATGGAGTAAGAGTTGCTATTGAACGCGTGTGAGGACTTATGTGTTGAACTTACCCTTTGGTTTTAGATGAGAATTTAATGATTGTCATTTCGTTCTTCCTATTACTGTAACATTATTTCCATTCCTATGTTAGACATTGAGGGTTATTCCTTCCATTTTAGTGATAATAATTGTTATTTCAAGTTAAATGGTGTGGTTTATGGAATGCCCATATGGTGAATGGTTTATACTTGTTGCATTGTGGATATAAAGTTCTTAGTATACAAAGTAAAAGACTCAAACTTAGTAATCATGAAAACCCGACTTACTTATGGCATTGTAGACTTGATCATGTAAATGAGAAAGGAATTGCAAGGTTAAGAAAGTTAGACTACTTAACCCCATCGACTTTGGAGGCTTATGGAGATTGGAGAATCTTGTCTCATGGGCAAGATGATCGATAAACCCCATTATGAGAAAGAGGTGCATGCCAAAAGAAGTTCTAGAGTTGATCCATTAATGACGATGATGGACTACCATTGCCCACTCTAGCTATGGGTTACTTTGGCTACTTCATCACTTTTACTGACTATTTCTCGAGATACGGGTATGTGTATCTTATGAAACACAAATCTGAATCTTTTGAGAAATTCAAAGAGTATAAAGCTGAAATAGAGAAGCAACTTGGTAAGAGTATCAAGACTCTTCGATCGGATCGAGGAGGTGAAATGCTTAGCCATGAATTCACTGCTTTACTTGAAGTTGCATGGAATCAATCACAATGGACTCCTCCCTAACACCTCGGATGAACGGTGTTTCCGAACGGAGAAAACCTAACCTTGTTGGACATGGTGAGGTCCATGATGAGATTTTTCTCTTCCGACATTCTTATGGGGATACACGTTACAAACCTCAATCTACATTCTAAATAGAATTCCATCTAAATCGGTTGAGCATACACCATATGGACTATGGTGTGGCAAGAAGCCAACTTTTACACATATCAAAAACATGGGGTTACCCCCATGATTGTGAAAAAAATATGCTTAACGATAAGTTGGAATCCAAAGGTGAAAAATGGTTACTTTGTGGGATATCCTAAGGAAACTAAAGGATATTACTTCTATCTACCCGAGAAACAAACAATGATTGTTTCAGCAGTGCTAACTTTCAAGAAGACTATGTCTTTTAAGAACAAGGTTATAAGGTGATAGAACTTGAAGAAATTCAAGAACCACAAATTAAGAAAGAGATCGATATCTTGTCAAAGCAACATGACAAATCGATCGGAGCATTCAAAGAACTTTCACTTTGTGGGAGTCTTTCACTCGTGATCGTCTTTCGGCCAAGGAGGCGTAATTGGAGTAAGCTTGCCGGTCTGAGAACCTCCAAATTAAATTTGAATGAGAACATCATAGTTCAAACTCCGCCCAAGAGGCATCTCCGAAAGTGTAGCTCTTGAGGACTCTCCTCCGACATTGATGAAATCGATGCACCACAAAAATTTTCAAAAAATCGGAATGTCGAAACGAACAACCACAAACAGAAGTCAATTAGGAATCGTAATCCGCCCATTAAATACGGTTACCTCTTAGAGGAACTCGATAACATGGACATACCAGATAAGACGATCCTAATACTTATTCTGAAACAATATCAGGCATTGATTCAGGAAAGTTGCATGAAGCCATGAAATCCGAGATGGACTCGATGTACAGCATGTGTGGAGTGATGAACTACGCATGACATGTGTGGAGTGATGAACTTTGACCATGACTTAATACCTTGCATGGGTAGATATGGCTTAGATTGGGTTCATCATGAAATGCATGTGTGTGGTAGTTGAGCCAAGAATAGGATTCATTCCTCAAAGTGGATTTAGAGAGAATACTCATCTTCTCATCATAATTGGATCTAAGTCATCGACCGATGCACGTCAACTTAGACTTTGTGGCTAAGTGTGACATACATGATCAATTAGTGATTAGAGATAATATGATTAAGTTATTTGGATATACACTTCATCATGTTCAAGACTTAATCGAGTATTCGCGAATGAAAGGAGGAAATCGTAATAGACAAAATCAACCAATTCTATACATGCCAGTGTCCATGGGAAATTCAGGGTTTGGGGCAAATGTCGGAGTTAGGGGCATTCATTCCCGCGCCCAAAGGACATCTAGGGGCACCTTTATCGGCCACTCCCAATTTGATCAAGAGCTTTTTAGCACGGAGGCGCTCGCGAGAGAAAGACATCAAAGAGAGGAAATGGCATTGACGGATGGCACAAATGCAAAGTCAAATGAACGGATGAGCTAATTTTTTTCGGATGTGGCGTAAACCGTTGGTCCCAAGGTGTCGTGGCAAGGAAACAGTGATCCCCAGCAACCGTCGTGGCAAGGAACTAGTGGTCCCCAGCAGACGTGGCAGGGAACCGATGCTCCACAGATGGGTGTTACTCCCGGTGGGCTTGCGAGAATCGGTGGTTTCCAACGATTGGGGTAGTCCCAACCACACCGATATTTTTACACGACTTCCCGGTAATTCAAGTGGTTATTACGATCCGTACCACATTCTAGTCTTTTTGTTCCTCCATTCTCTCGGTTTTACGTGTTCTTGTGTAGGTCCCATGGTTCTACCACTGTGTTCTTGTCGTTCCATCGAATCTTCCTGAAGACTCAAGGTCTCACCGAAATGCTCGGAGGCTTTATACATTTGATCCTAATATGTTTCCTCTAATCAATTTCCCACAAAGAAATGACAATGATGATGATGGTGATGATGTGATGCATTAAACATTTGTGTGTGTGTTATGCATTAAATATTTGACTGAATATTTTGTTATGTTTTATGTTTATTTCGAACGCCACATATTTTGTTATGTTTTATTTTAGAATATTTGATCGCCATACACATGTGTTTTATATTTATTTGTTATGAATATTGTTGATTAATTAATCTCTACTATTAGTTTGTGAGAATACTTTAAAATTTTATTAAAAAAATTTATTATATATATATATATATATATATATATATATATATATATATATATATACGTAAATAGTGAAAATTAATACAAAAGTAATAATTTTGCAATTTTATTAAAAATATTTAAAAAATAATGATCATATACATGTATAAGAAAATACTATGTAAGGATGATTATTTAAATTTTTTATTGAAAATAGTTTAATTCAAACGTATTCGAATTGTATTTATTGTACACTTTGTTAGTACAAAGAAAAAAGAATATAAAACTAATTATTTGAAATTTTATTGAAAACATTTTAATAAAAATAATTAATATAAGTATATATATAAATGTATTCATAATAATAAATAGTGAAAAAGAGTATAAAACTAATTATTTTAAAATTTTATTGAAAATATTTTAATAAAAATAATTAATAAACTATATATATAAATGTACTCAAAATAATAAATGATGCAAAAGAATATAAATTATTTATTTCAGAATTTTATTATAAATATTTTAACTAAATAAAAGTATATGTGCATGACAAACCATTAGATTAAATGATAGAAGAAAAAAAATTAATAAAACACAATATATAATACATATACAATTAAAAATATATTCCTAATGAATAACTCTCCTAGCCCAAATGGTTAGGTGATACACGTAAGGCCTCCATATACCAGGAGGTCACGTGTTCGAATCACAAGGGGGGTGAATTTCACCCATATATGCTGCTACAGTGGGGGGGCTCGCATGTCCCAGTGGTTCGTGGGTGCACTCGGAGCCTCACCAGCCAGAGCTCGAAACCTGGCCGTAATATTTTTAAAATGCGAAATAAATTTGTGAGAGCATTTTCCCTCGGCAAAGTGCTCGCCTAATACGGGAGGGCCACGTCCCCCTTGTTAAATTTTATGAGGGACATGCCGAGGGTACTTTTGTCGGGGAAAAGGCGAGGGCTGCAGGCCCTCGTTAAACTGACATGTGTTAGGCCCTCGCCTAAGCCTCGCTATTTGCCTAGGTATTTTTTTCCCTCGTTAAAATGTTACCGACAAGCACTTTAACGAGGGATTTATTCCCTCGTTAAAGCCCTCCCTAAACCCATTTCCCTCGTTAAAATCCTCTTTAAGGCCCTCTTTAAATTAGATGTATTTTGTAGTGTTCATGACATCATCCCGCTCAGATGTCATACAGGTTTTAACGAAGTGTCCAATGGTACCGCAATTGTAGCAGAACATCGGAAGGGATTCGTATGAGAATGGGATCCGCATTCTTGATTCTCCCAATTTTACCTTGATGCCTTGTAGCAGCAGTTTGGCGATGTTGATTTCCACTTTGAATCGAACGAATTCTGAGAGATCATCGTTCGAAGGTTTATCATAGCATTCTAAAACCCCCATTTTGCTCGCTATTGCTTTGATGATCTCCTCCGATCGGCAATCAATTAGGAGGTTGTGTACCCTGACCCAGAATGATGAGATCGTGATTTGTATCGTTGATGGTTGTTCCTCTTCATTCAAGAGTTTTATTGCAAACAACAGATCATTGAAATACCATGGTTGGTTGCGTAGTACCCATTCCCGATCAGCATTGCAATAGAAGGAGAAAAGGATCATGTCATTACCGCAATCACGAGCAGACACCTTACGATTTGGCAGAAATGCCTTCGTCATCATGTCAATCACAACAAAAGTGTTCGCCGGTCTATCGCCCCAGATTTTCCCCATTAGACACACCAAATTCGATCTATCTTTTCTCCTCTCCGCTAACATAGCCCCTAAATCCAGAATGTCCTCATCATCACTGTTACCCCCCGTTCTCGCAGCCATCACAACTAGTCGTAATCTGGAGATATCGGTGCGTTGTGGGACCTACACACAAAAAGACAAAAACAGAAAACAAGTTAACACTATCTCCCGGGACTTGGCGGCGACAAATGCTCGAAGCGAAAGAAAAACAGGAGACCAAACGAAAGAAGCACAAAACACGGTTGATAAAACTAGAAACAAAGTTTGCTGCTGGATTGACACGATGGGAGCCCCTGGTCGTGAAACCTAGACCTAAATCTCACAGGAATTGAAAAACCCTAATCTCACAAGAGAGAAACCCTAATCTCACAGGAGAAAAACTCTGCCAAAAAAAAAATGACTTTTATTCCAACCTATTTTTTTTTAGTTTACAAACTCTAGAGCTTATTTTAAAATTTTATCAGATATTCAACATCTTATTTTAACCAAGCAAATTAGGGAGCTTATAAAATTATACTCTCTTCGTCCTATTTTTGATTATCCGGTTACTGTAGACACGGAGATTAAGAAAAGTAGAAGATAATAGTATTAAATTGTGTAAAGTGGGTAAAGTGGGTTTGGTGGGGGGAAATAATAGTATTAAATGGTGTAAAATGGGTTTGGTTGAGAGAAATAATAGTATTAAATAGTATTGAAAGTTGTTTTATTTCCTTTTAAAGAAATTGTCAAACAAAATTAAGACGATTATTTATGAAAAGTGGACAATCAAAATTAGGACAGATGGAACAAATAACTTATAAGTTGGCTTAGAGGGTTGAGCCAAACATGCTCACTTAAATTATCTACGCACGGATGGTTCGGAAAAAATAAATTATCTACGTACGGGCGTTTTTCAAAACTCTTTAAAGTAAAGTTATTTAAATCATTTTTGGTCCTCCAAATTAAATTTTGAGGTGTTCGCAAATTTTATCAAATGATTAAATTAATCATTTTTAAGTTTGAGAACTAGCCATTCTTAACTTTCTCTAAATAAATACAACTTTATCTACAATTAATCTCACACTATAGAAAAAAAAAAAAAACACGTTATGTAGTGACGAAAATTAAGGACGAATTGATCCAACTACAAATGCAATGACGAATTTAATGATAGATATTAATAATCGTTTTAATCGACCCAACGACGGATTTAAGTCGACTGCTAATTAGCGATGATTTATTTGTGTCGCTAATTTTAATCAATCAAGTCCTGTTAAACAAGTGATGAATTAGAGTAGAACTTATGTACACTCAAATGCATCGTACATTTATAATGTATTTTAGAATCGTATAATTTATTATACTGAAAAAATGAAAAGTACAATTTATTTATAATAAATTGTACAATTATTTTTTCATATTAATAATTTTACGATTCGTAAAAAAATTATACTTTTTAATATAATAAATTATATAATTTTAAAATTGAGTATGAATGGACGACGCATAAATTCTGCCATTCAACCCGTTAAAGCAAATAAACACCCCTGACAAGCTAATATTTAGTTAAAATATATGTGTAGGTGGACCTAAAATTTACGAGAATGGGCAAATTTTGTCCTTCCATGGTGTTTATTATTATTAACGTATGAAGTGAAAGACAGGCGTGGCCCACATGTCGCATTCTCACGTGGGCATATCTTCAATGCTTGTCCAGCCCTTTACCCCAAATAATATCCAATGGACCCTTTCAACGTGTGTATCACAATCAAACATCAAATTAAATTATTTGATATTTTATTTTTACTGATTTTTCGTATGATGATAAGACATAAATTAGGTGTAACTCGACTTTGATATGAAAAAGTAAAATTTCAAAATATCATATTATAATTGAAACTAAAACCCCCATCAACAATAAATATTATTGTATTAAATAATATTGGTATTAAGTTATAAGAATAATATTATTAATTTATAAGTGTAATGATATTAATTTTATCTTGTAAATAAGTTTGACAGGAGATGTTGTATTTCACGTAAGACAGTCAGGGCAGGGCCATCTATGAGGCCAATGAACGGATCAGTTCAGACCCAAAAGTATATCAAATTTTTAAGGCCCATTTTTCCGGTACCATATATATACACATATGTTAAATAAAATAAATATATATATATATAAAGATGGTAATTTAGTTTATTGATTAATTCTTATATATTGTATGTTTTTCATCCATGTTCGAATTATTTTTGTTACAGAATCTAATATTTTTTAACCTATTTTTATATCACATAATAAACAAAAAATTAAAATAACATAATAGAATCAACCGGCAATTTATTTTGAGAAACAAATTTCTTTTTCTTTTTGTTAATCAAATAAAACTATAAAAAGTCTAATCACCTGAATAAAGCCCAAATGAAATGAAAAAACAATCAACATCCTAATTTAAGTAAGGAAAAGAAGGAGAAAAAGGCAAATAGTCCCAAAATATCAGAAGACGCTATGCCAGCAAGACAGATCAACCAACAAGAGGAAGAGAAGAAAAAAGTTAAGAGAAAAATCAAAAGAAGAAAAGAATGGAAAAAAAATATTGACAGCACGGTTTTCCTAATATTAAGGAACTTGATTTTTTTTATTTGATTAATATTTTTATTGGAAAAATTGTTAGACGAGTTGCATAAATGTAATTATTTGGGGCATGATTGTATGCATTATTTTAAGGTTAATAGAATATTTTGTAGATTTATATTATTAATATTTAAAAATTTATTTTATTTTACATTTTAGTTCGCATAAAATGTGAGGAAAAAAAGACCCCATTTTAAAGTTCTTAATCCCCAATTATCCTAGGATCCGCAGTGGTATAGCTAATAGAATATTATACCACTCAAAAGTATGATTATTAACAATATTGTATTCTACTAAGTTTTATTTACTTATAAAAATTTGTGTATCTGCTGCTCGTGTGGGTGGAGGCTTTTTTTTTTCCTTCTGACTTTGGTTGATTGATGAGCAAAAAATGATCAAATAGATCAATTATTAAAATTTGGGCTAAAAGCCTAAAATAGGAGACAACATTGGCTGGCACACACTCTATGAGGTTACGAGATTTGGTGAGGGGTACACAACTCTAAAATTTGTCTACAACTAAACAATTTTGTGGCTTGAAATTTGTTGAAGTAAGAGTCTGTACGACTCAGCTAACTCTTTAAAATATCTTATAAATTTATTTAAAAGTTTATAAATTTTAAAATTTTAATTGTATTTGATAAAATAAGATGTTTAATATTTTATAAAATTTTAAAATAATTTTTTTAAAACTTATAAATTCTAAATAATAACAAATTAGAATATCCCAACTTATTTTATTAAAATTGTATAAGCTCTACCACATCCCATCACCACAATCCTAACACGGCCCGAATTCACCCCAGACTTGACCCAAAATGCCAAGCCGAAATCAATACCTCTAACTCAACTCAGCTCGATCATCTCAATATATAAAAATAAAAAATAATTATTTATTTTATATTAGAATTAGAATTGGAAAAAAAAAATTCTTAAATTATTAAAGAACTTATAAATTTTATTAGTTAAACACTTTAACAATTATAAGCAACTTAAAAATTATATCTTGTAAGCTCTTAAAATAATACTTCCTCCGTCCCGGTATAAGTTTTCTATTTTTTTATTTATTTAAGGATTAATAATAAAATAATAAAAGTGGAGGGTAGTTGTGGGTAGTGGGAGAGAGAAAAAAGATATGTGGAGTAACGAGTGGAGTAATGAGTGACATTTTTGTAATATTGTGTGAAAAGTAATGATAAAAAGTTATGAGTAGTGAAATTATTTTTTCTATTTATAGAAAAAAATGTATTGTGAGACAGATAAAAAGAAAAGAGAGAAATTTATAATAAAACAGAGGGAGCATATAAGATTGTTAGAGTTTATAAGATATTTAAAATAAGTTTAAACGATAAATTTTGTATAATAGGATGTTTAGATAGTTTACGTGCTGCCTCTGCATTCATTTTGTTAGGTGCGGTTTGCAGAATTATTTTAATCTTATGTATTGATATCTCAAATAGTTACATGTTTGCTTAAATCTCGAGTTTGAAAAGTTTGACCATGACAATATTAATTATCACCAAATGGTTAATGAAGGAATAAGGAGTTGAGTGAGACAATCACATAGATGAGATAAATCTCTAATCTTGTATTTAAATTATATTTTCCTTTAAATATGATTGAATTGGAGCCACATGGATCATGTAATATATGGCTTTGCGGGCAAAATCTTCATCTTCATCTTATGCGCGAATTATTTTAATCTTATGTGTTGATATCTCCAAAAGTTTCATGTTTGCTTAAATATTGATTTTGAAAACTTTGACTATCACAATATTAAATATAACCAAACATTTAATGAAGGGGTTGGGCGAGACAATCTCATACATATATAGGCAAATCTATAACTTTCTATTCGAATCATATTTTTTGCTAAAAGGCATGGTTGAATTGAAACCCCATAAGACATGTAATATATGACTTTGAGGGCAAAATTTTCCTCTTCATTTTATTCGAGCTTCAATTCGGGAATTTATAATGTTAACTTGTGGACTAGATGCCTTGTTTTTTATTAAAAGTTTTTTTTTTTGGATTCCCGGGATGAACTTGATGAAAAATCTGATTGTGATGAACACATTTGGAAAAAAAACGTCAATAAAAGGGGTTTCGCATCTTGATCGCATCGAATATCGTTCTTTTTCTCTATATAGAACACCATGGAATATGCAAAAAAACGTCTTAGGGATAAAAATGTTGATCGAGATGCTTAGCACCTTGACTTCGGATCGAGCGTCGTTCTTAATTGAATGATGGAGATATTCCAAGTCAATGTTGGTGATAAATCTTGAATTATAAAGAGATTCAGAATTTAGATTTCAATTCCAACATTTAATAAAGATGGTTGCATCTTAACTATATTAAAAGAAGAATTGGACTGATTTGAATTTCAGTTCCAACATTTAATAAAGATTGTTGCTTCTTATCTATAACTATTCTCTCCGTTCTTCATGCGGTCCAAATTTAGAAAACAAAAAACTTATATCTGATATTGCGTATAAGTGATATGTCTTGATTGAACCTTTTTTTTTTTTTTTTTTTTCTGGGTGGGTCAAGAGGGCGGGTTAGAAGCCCGATTCTTTGGTGAAATTAATGGACTTTCTTCATCTTCTTCGCGTCGCGCAACACGGACGCTATTAGGTTTCTTCTTCTTCCTCTTCTCTTCAGATTGTTGGCGGATCTCACGGGTTCTTCTTATTTGTTGTGCCTAATTTCTTGTCAATTTAATTTTCTTAAATTAAGCTCCGATCACTTTGAATAAAAGTCAGTTGTTCAATTTAGTTTTTGATGTGGATTCTGCGAGAAGAAAAAAGAATATGTGTGTGGTGTTTTGAATTACTCCTCAACACAAAGTGTGTCGAAATTGAGATCATTCTGTATTTTTCACTGACTGCTCAGTAAATCTATAATTTTAGACTGATGGTTTTTTTGCGTTTTTACTGGTTTTGTTCATGTAGTAACACTCTTTTAATCATATGGTAACACTCATTTTGTTCATGTAGTAACACATCAAGTTGTTCTTTAAATCTGTAATTTTGGACTGGGGATTTCTTTTCGCGCTTGTACTTGTTTTGTTCATGTGGTAACACTCTTTTGCTCATATGGTAACACTCATTTTGTTCATGTAGTAACACATCAAGTTGTTCTATAAATCTGTAATTTTGGACTGGGGATTTCTTTTCGCACTTGTACTGGTTTTGTTCATGTGGTAACACGTTTTTCTTCATAGGGTAACACTTTTTGTTCATGTAGTAACACATATTTTTTTAGTAATATGTAACACTGTTCATAAATCGTCGTAATACTATGTGAATACTCATGTGTTACCATATGAACAATAATGTGTTACCTTGTGACCCATGTTACCTTATGAATATTTATGTGTTACGATATGTTTTATTACGTGTTACGTAAGATATGAAGTTTTTTCAATATAACAATGTAGTAAAATTACTACATAGATGTAGTTACACAAAAAACTTGACAAAAATAATAATAATTATGTGTTCAGTAGGAATCGAACCCGCGACCAAATTCATTAACAATGAACCTGAACCACTAGGCTACAACACATATTTGATAAAGATATCCTTCTATAAATACATATTCGATCTCGCCAACCTAAAGCCTAATGCCCGCGCGCTGCCTGCGCCCGACCCGACCCGGCCCGCCCCTGTTGACCCGCGAATTTTGACCATTTTTGTCTTATTTATGTTGTATTGCACATAACACTAATGTGCAATATTTCACACAAGACCTTCTCCTTTAGAAATTGGAACTGAATACTTAGGTGCACAAATTAGTTAATTATTCCCTTAGTTCTAATTATATAAATTTATATTTTTTGAGTAGGTCTCATGTGCATCCAGGTGCACCGTGCACGCATAATGCATTTTAAAAACGTACAATTTTGTTATAATAAAAGATATAACTTGTTTATAGTGAACCATGCAATTTTTTTTTTCATATTAATACATGGTTCAATTGTAAAATAAATTGCATCTTCGATAACAAGTTGCATATTTCTAAAATCTTGTTATGAGTGTATAGTGCACCTGGATGCATACAAGACATGAACTATTTTTTTTAAGTGTTCCAATTATATAAACATGGTTTTATATAAAATATTTTTATCAAATTCATGTACTAATATAACATCATGTATAAATTACATTGAAAAATATAATACTACTTATTAAAGAGAGTTATTAAACAAAAATAGAAACTGCTCCCAAAAAATTCTCTCACTAGGGTTAGGGTTTTTGGTGAAATATTGTGGCACTGCTTTCTGACGTGCGTCCCTTTTCTGCCCAATCATTATTTATTCCATAGAAATTTGGGATCCTTTCATTGTCTTCTATTCACGTTTGTGGATTCCTATCATCGTCTTTCAATCACGTTTTCTGAATATTCCTTTCACAACCATGGCCGATGAAATCAATGCAATGTGGGAGAAGTTATCCTCAACGCT
This sequence comes from Stenogyne calaminthoides, assembly GCA_037126765.1. NCBI lineage: Eukaryota > Viridiplantae > Streptophyta > Magnoliopsida > Lamiales > Lamiaceae > Stenogyne > Stenogyne calaminthoides. Next base: position 21,728,391 of record JBBCBC010000022.1, on the reverse strand, counting down.
TCCTCGAATGTATCTGACTTAACTTATTTTTTTATCACTACAAAAAAAAAACGGTGTTTAACGACGGAAATTAGCGACGAATATTTATACCGTAGTTACTTGCGACGGATTTAGCAGCGGATATAGTCAAATGGTCAAATTCACCATTCTTAGAGATTTTAAATCAAACCGTCGATGAATCTGACAGTTAAACCCACGGTTAATTGAATCGTCGGTTTTAGTGATCTCTTAGCGATGGAATTTTAAAATTCATTTGCTAAATGGTCTTGAAAAGCGAAGAGCCCGCTCGTTAGGGCGCCGCTATCATTTATTAGGCCCTCTTTATCGGATTTATATGATATGTGAAATCCGCTAAATCTAATATTATAAATACCCCCGAGGCCAACACAATAGTCAATCAATTTCAAATCGAAAAAAGCGAGTTGTGTATGCATAAGCGAATCAATTTCATTTGTTTTCTTCGATATAGCGATAAATACTTTAATTTTTTTTTTTTTTATTTATTTATATTTAGTTGTATTATATATAATTTAATTAATTTATAATATATCATATTTTATTTAGATGCACTACTACACATTTGAGCTTGGACAACTCCACTTGAAAATCCTTTTTAAAAGAGCTCTCCAAAAAGAGCTTGGAGGCGGTTTTAATAAAAAAAAAAAAAAAAAAAAAAAATGCGGTTGAAACTTAGCTCTCCAAGGAGTTTGAACCCTTCTAGATGCTTGGAATCTTGGTTCGAGAACAGCTCTGCAAGGAGGCGGTCTGAACCGCTCTTCAAGGGAAGTCAGATTTTATGCAGACCCGAAATCGCGTCCCAGCCCTCATTTCCCCCAATTTGGTCTTCCTCCTCCCTTTCCCCCAAAATCGCCGCCGTCCCCGTAGCTCCTCCCTCTCCCACAAATCGCGCCGTCACCCTCCTCCTCCAACCCACATTGTCCATAAATCGCCTCTGTCTCAGTCCCTTGGTCCTCACTCTCCCCCAAATCGTCTCTGTCGCTCGCTCCTCCTCCTCCCTCCTCCCCATGACCCCCTCCCTCTACCGCCCGTCGCCGCCTTCACCCGTCATCCCCTCAAATCCCCCCGTCGCCGAATATATAGGTATTTTTTATATATATATTTGTATATATATATATGTTATTTTGTATATATATATTAATTACAATATGTATATATATATGTTTAGGATATATATATAAATGTGTTTATATATGTTTGGGATTAATGGTTGGAATATATATATGTTTAGGATTAATTGTTGTTAGTGTGGGATTAATTATTTTTTAGTGGCTTGAATTAATTTTTTTGTTAGATTGTTTAGTTTAGTTTTTGGGATATGATTAATGCTCTTGAAAATGTGTGTATTTTTTGTGTGTTGTTTCACTCAAAAGTATTAGTTGTTTCATTTAAAGGTATTAGTTTTTTCATTAAAAAGTATTAGATGTTTCATTAAAAAGGTATTAGTTGTTTCATAAAAAAAAGTATTAGGTGTTTCATTCAAAGATATTAGTTGTTTCATTCAAAAGGTATTAGTTGTTTCATTCAAAGGTATTAGTTGTTTCATAATAAAGTATTAGGTGTTTATTCAAAGGTATTAGTTGTTTCATTAAAAAAGTATTAGGTGTTTCATTTAAGGCATTTAAACTTTAAAGTATTAGGTGTTCCATTCAAAGCATTTAAAAGTATTAGGTGTTCCATTTAAAGGTATTAGTTGTTTCATTAAAAAGTATTAGACGTTTCATTCAAAGGTATTAGTTGTCTCATTCAAAAGTATTGTTGTTAGTGTGTGATTAATGTTGATTTAATTATATTGTTGTTAGTAGCTAGCTTGGATTAATTGTTGTTAGTGGCTTGAATTAATTTTTGTTAGAGTTAGAGATGAATATATATTGTGTGGCTAGACTTGATTTTTTTATACTAATTTTAGAGATGAACAATTGATGCACTCAAGGTGTTTATATGCTTGTGTGAGGATTAATTTAAACATAAATTAGGATTAATACATTAGGATATATTTTGGTTATTAATTTGATGAATGAATAGTGTGTTTCTTTAATTAGATGATTAATGATGGTACATTAGAATACATTAGAAAATTAAAATGAATGTAGATTAAGTATAGTTAGGTATGCTTTTAGGTTTAATACTTTAAGATACATTGTCTTGAAAAAGATCTTCATATTGTCTTTCCTATAGGCATCATGCAGCTAGTTACTATATGGATCGAAAGTGGGTTCGAGCAAATCGATTATCAGATGAGTATAAGAATGGGGTGGAAGAATTTTATAATCATGCAATTAGACACTGCACCGACCCTCGGTACATTCCATGTCCGTGTTGGAAATGTATGAATGGAAAAACCGTTAGTGGTCGAGAAAGTCTGTTTCACCACTTGATGATTCACGGTATTGATAAAACATATACCGTTTGGACATATCATGGTGAGAGAAGAGATGGATTTAGCTCAAGCAACCTAGAAATTGACTTTAGGTTTGAAGATCACGATGGATGTGGATATTTTCGATGATGTACCTGCATTGTTGATACATCGAGTGGGGATAGCGATGATCTGCGAGATCACCGCCTTATATGTCGAGAGAAGTTAAGGGATTCTATTTGGATTACCACTTGTGGCCGGGTGTAAGAAGACAACAAAAGCTGTCAATTTGTATTGATATTGTTCAACCTAAAAGCGATTCACCAATTATGCGATCGTGCTTCACAAATATCTTTAGAAGCGATTAGTGGTCTATTGCTTGATGGAAATGTCTTTTTCTACGAGCATATGATGTTAAACAAATGCTCAAGTCCATCGAGTTAACACATCGAAAAAATTCATGCTTGTCCGGTGATTGTATCTTATTTGGAAGGAGTATCTCGAGAACTTCGATGAATGTCCCAAGTGTGGGAGAAAGCTATATAAGAAAAATAAATCTCCATGAAGGTGATGTGGTACTCTCCAATAATACCAAGATTCGGGAGAATGTATAGTAAATATTTGTGGATCTTTAGAAATTTAACTTGGCATCATGATGATAGGATCAAAGATGGAATCTTAAGACACCTGGCTGATTGACCCGTGGAAGACATTCGATGTCGGACATCCGAATTTGGCAACGAGACCACGACACACTTTGCGTCTTGCACTCTCAACTGACGGAATGAATCCATTCGATATCAAAAGTACCAACCCTTGATTACATGACCAATGACACTGTTAGTTTATAATCTTTCACCCGAGTTGTGCATGAAGCGCACTTACATGATGTTGTCTATGTTGATATCGGGACCCAAATACACGTAACGACATAGATGTATATTAGCTCCTTTGATAGAGGATTTGAAGCTCATGTGGGGATGAGGGTGTCGATGTGTATGATCTTTGTAGCAAGGAGAATTTCAAGTTGAAGGCCATCTTTGTTTGGAACTATCAATGACTTTCCGCTTACGAGAATCTATCTGGATATAGTGTGAAGGGGGGCGATGCATGTCCTTATTGTACCAACAGACACATCACATCACATTTGCTTCGAGTCATTTATATGGGACATAGGGGGTGGTTGGACCCAACGCGTAAGTCTGAAACAATGGCGATGCATTCAATAGCCTGTCGAGGCAATTGAAGCACCACGTTTATTATCGGGGTTGGATGTATTGAATGAGATGAAGAATATCGACACCAAGATCTGGAAGAGCCCATGAAAGAGTGTCCCCCCTTCGGCGGTTGGAAGAAGGAATCAATTTTCTTTCAATTACCCTATTGGAAAGAGTTGTATGTTAGACACTTCATTGATCTAATGCACGTTGAGAAGAACGTTTGTGCCGACTTGCTCAATACTCTCCTAGTGATAAAAATTCTAAGGATGGTTACAATGCAAGAATGAATATGATTGATATGGGAATAAGAGCGGAACTAAAACTTGTGCCTATAGAAAGGGGTCAACCGTTCTTACCTCTGCTTGCACACCTTGTCCAAGAATGAGAAAAGAGTTACTTGACGCTAAAGGATGTGAAAGTTCGGAGGGGTTATTTGTCCAACCCTCTGAGACTTGTATCGATGATGGCGTGAGGCCCATGAATCTGAAATCGCATGACTATCATGTCATCGTGGAGACTTTCTTGCCCATTGCAATACATTCTATCTTGCACGAAAATGTCGGCATAACCATAACAAAGTTATGTTGGTTCTTCAAGGCAATGAGTAAAGCAAGGTCATAGATCTAGAAAATTGCTTGGTTTTCGAGAGAGCAGTTATGGGGGCCTTCTGTGAGCTTGAGATGTATTTCCCTCCATCATTTTTTCGATATAATGGTTCACCCCTAACGTTCATTTGGTACCGAGAGACAAGGATGTGTGGTCCCTTTCATTCACGATGGATGTATGGTGTAGAGATATATGAAAGTGCTCAAAGGATATGTGATGAATATGTCGGTAGGAGGATGCATTGCGAGAACACTATTTAGTAGAAGAAGCGAATCAGTCTTGATGCGAATTCATTCCGAATGTCGATGCAATTGGACTTCCAATTTCTCGGTACACCAATAGGATGGATGGTGAAGGCATTCTGGGGTGGTCAATCTGTAAGTGTTAATATGAAGGAACTAACTGCGGATGCACTTGTGCATACTTCTGGCTTTCACGATCGGCGTGCTTTCGTTTTATTGACTGCACATGCAAGAACTTGTTGAGACATTTCCCACGAGAGATAGATCATGGATTGAAGTTGAGCACAATCGCACATTTGTTGGTAGTTCAATGGTTATATAGCAAATATGTTGTCACGGGATAAAGAATCGATGAATGAAAAAGAGTTAAGTGGTTATCGGAATGCACGATAGACATGTGTATTCGTACAAGTGTTTTTCTTATTAATGGATACACATTTTATACCGAGAGATCATGATGCCACAAGTACAATCTTGAGAATAGTGGGGTGTTCATTCTCTTACTTGCTGCGGGGATCAATCGAATACTACTTACTTTGGACAGATTGTCAACATTTGAGAACTCGACTATGTTGTTCACTAACAACCAATCTTCGAGTGCAGTTGGGTGAGGATCCCTAACGGGGTACAATTTGAAAGATCTGGGTTCGTCGCGTTGATTTGAAGAACGTGGGATCTGAAGATGACCGCTTACATAATGGCGGTCGAAGCTCAACAAATTTTCTATGTCCCCACCCACTTAATAAGAAATGGTCCATCGTGGTTACATCAAACAAATTTAACAAAGAGTTACCAGGATTAGCGACCACGTCGATGAAGATGTTGACACAATCGATGATCCTTTTCAGAACTTCACTCATTCTGTAACCTCTTTCGATGATCTTACAAATCCACGCCCGTACCAGAGAATAATTATCCAGGGCGCCTATTCCTCGTTTGCCTATCAATCTCTTCAATGGAAAGTAAGTGTAGTTTTTTTTAATTATATAATTAATTTAATATTAATTATTAATTATGTATTTATTTTTAATATGTTAGTATTGTACCCTTGCACGAGACTTCCTTTATAATAAAACACAACATTATGTGTGTGGGAATTCTTTGTCAACGCTTACAATTTGGAAATCGCCAATAACCCACCGTCGGATGTATTTTCGAGGAGTTTATAGTATAAAATTTAATTAATATTTTATTTCAATATATATTGATTACAATTAATTAATTTGTTGTATTATATTAGAAATATAGAAATAAACTACGTGTAGTCCCGATCTCAAGACCAATGACGTTTACAAGGCATTTTGTAAGGTTGCTCAACGCAGCGATCTTGATATGATCTTGGGATTTGGTCGATTGGAGGAGGATGAAGGGCTAAACCTATCAGAATAACTTGGGTCGGAAGTATGAGACTCAATTGTGGATGTTTGGAGGGCATATCCATTTTAATATTGTTATTTTAATTATGTGAACAATTTATAATTTTCTGAACAATTTATTATGTTTAAGTTTTAATTTTTTATGTATGATTGAACAATTTTAATTTTATTTATTTTAAGTTGAACAATTTTAATTCCTTTTTTTTTTAATAATTTCTATTTTTACGACGGTTTTAGTGACGGCTTCAGCGAAGATTTTTTGAACTCCATCGCTAAACCGTCGCTAATAACGACGAAAATTCATGTCGCTATTGTCAACGGTTTCAAAAAATCATTGCTGAATCCATCGCTAAAATCTGTAAAAAAAACCAGCAGTTTCATTTTACCAAAACAGTTGAACCAACTCAATTTTTTTTTTCCAAAACCAACACCAAAATTTGTGTAGATAGAGGCGAAAATTGTTTTTGAAGTGCATATTGTGTAGCGGAAGCATTTCACAATTTAGGACGATTTTACCGTACGTTTTCATTGTTGGGGAATTATTTGCCCGGACATATAATTGCATAAACGATTACAATAATCATAACGAGAAACCTTACAGTGATTCGATAGCAGATTTCTCAACTATGGTATCCACGTAATCCATGTGAACAGATCTGCACAGATTTGCCAGCGTTGAATCTGAGACGGAATTTGCTAGGAAAATTCCTATTCTAGATTTTATGGAGAAAATATGAATCAACGTTGTTTGTGAATTCCCAAGAGCTCATATATATAGGGAAGACCCAGCTTAAATCTTAAGCTAACCTGATTGAGAAATAAAATCCTTAATCTTATAAAATAAATCTCTTAGATTTATTTCCCATGTATAAAATCTCTACGGATTTAATTCCCATGTATATCAAATCTCCACGGATTTGATTCCATATATATTAAATCCTATAATAATATTCCATATATTATTATTGGGAATCCTATTTAATTAAATTCAATTTAATTAAACATTAATAATAATTAATTTCAAATTAATCTATTATTAATTAATTCTCCATAAATTAAATATTAAATCCAATTTAACATTTAATCAACCAACTATAATCCGTAAAAGGGAACTACTTGTTGTGTGGCCCATAGACCCTCATATATCGAGCGATTAGTCAAACTAACGGTCTTAGTTGATCACTAGACAATAAATCAGACATTCTCAATATATTAGGTACGTTGCAAGAAACGTGCAAATACCTATAACTGAAACATGGGGTATTACGATTTCCTCCTTTCATTCACGAATACTCGATTAAGTCTTGAACATGATGAAGTGTTTATTCAAATAACTTAATCATATTATCTCTAATCACTAATTGATCATGTATGTCACACTTAGCCAAATAATTGAACATGATGAAGTGTCTATTCAAATAACTTAATCATATTATTCTCTCTAAATCCACATTGAGGAATGAATCCTATTCTTGGCTCAACTACCATGCACATGCACTTCGTGATGAACCCAATCCAAGCCATATCTACCCATAGACGAGTGCAAGCGTCGGTCATGGTCAAAGTTCATCACTCCACACATGTCGTGCGTATTGACCTCAAGTCAAAGGAGTATCGCGACGCTCCCCACTAACCGTGACACCCGTGACACATACAAAGGAAATACATCAAACGGTTTATCGAATGGGTATACCAATACCCTCTAAGGTATTTGTGCATCCATCATGAATTACCTAGTATCTCGTAGTAAGTGAGCTCTTACTACACTCTCTAAGAGTATGATGCAGATCGCACACTAATCTCCATTGCATCATAAATATCCCATTCTTGATGATCCTTGATTAGGGCTATTTGAGAATCATGTTTGAGTCATTTGAGTTCTCACAACCTCAACGACATCAATGACTCATGGGAACACTTGTATGAATAAATGCAAACAATCAAACATAATATTCAAACAAGTGTATTGCCAACCATTAATATTAAGTGAACTATAATATTAAATCAAACTGAATATCATCGAGTATTATGTCCTTACAATAGATTGTCTTTAGGACACTAACACTAACAATCTCCCACTTGGACTAGAGTCAATCACCTACATGTCTAACCCCTAGACCATCAAATGTCTATTGTGTACATGAACACTCAGTGTTTTGGTGAAATGATCTTCCATATTAAACATGTGGGAATACATTTTAATTCTATTTATCCTATCCTTATGATCTCTCGGATAAAATGATAAGTCTAGGTACATGCTTGTTTCTATTTGCTGGTTTCGGTTCCTTTGCTTACGCATTCACACCAATGTTATCTTAATACAACTTTATTAGACAACTGGCACTCGGAACTACCCCTAGTTCTCTTAAGAACTATAAAATCCAGACAGCCTCCTTGAAGCTTCTGATACAACAATGTACTCAACTTTGGCTGTTGAATCTTCGGTCATTTTGCTTGGAACTATTCCAACTGACCACTTCATTATTGAGAGTGAAACGTAATCGGACTGTGATTTGTAATCATCATAGTCGGATTGGAAACTTGTATCAGCTTAACTAGTCACTACTAGTTCTGACTGTCCACCATAGACAAGAAAACATTCTTTAGTTCATCTGAGATACTTTAGAATGGTCTTGACAGCAATCTAGTGAGACTCACCCGGATTCTGTTGGTATCTACCAATGATGTTTATAGCGTAGGCCACGTTTGACCTAGTGCAAGTCATGGCATCCATAATTGATCATATTGCATATGCATATGGGACATCTTTTATGTGCTTGATATCAGCTTCAATAGAAGGACTATCCTTCTTTGACAACTTTATCCCATGATTTACCGGTAGAGACCCTCTCTTAGAGTTCTCTATCGAAAAATGCTTCAATACCTTGTCTACATAGGTGGACTGTGACAGCCTCAACATCATCTTGGATCTATCCCTGTGGATCTTGATCCCTAAGATGTAGCAGGCTCCAGCAAGACCCTTCATCATGAAGGTCTTTAACAACAAATCTTTAACGGATTTGCGATAATCGGGATATTGTTTCCCAAAATCAATATGTCATTAACATACCCGATTATGAAAACAATATTCTTCCCATTGCGTTTTATAATAAATGCAAGGATCTTCCGAATTAATGATGAAGTCAAAAGGACTTGATAAACTTCATCAAATCGGATATTCCAACTCCTAGAAGCTTGCTTCATTCCATAAATGGATATCTTTAGCTTGCATACTAGATTAGAATTTGGCTTAGACGTAAAACCTTCCGGTTGAGTCATAAACACTTCCTTATCAATGCTTCCATTGAGGAAAACTGTTTTGACATCCATCTGTCAAATGTCATAATCATAGTGTCTTTGCGATCAAGTAAAATTCGAATGGACTTGATCTTTGCAAGCGGGTGAGAAAGTCTTATCATAGTCAATGCCTTCACGCGTTGACTATAACCCTTCAACACCAACCTAGCTTTGTAGGTCTGTACTTTGCATTTGCATCAGTCTTACGCTTGAAGACCCAATTGCAACATATGAGTCTAACCCCTTTAGGCAACTCAACCAAGTCCCACACTTGATTGGTGTACATCGAGTCCATCTCGGATTTCATGGCTTCATGCCACTTCCTTGAATCAATATCTGATATTACTTTAAAATAAGTATTAGGATCGTCCTTATCCGGTATGTCCATATCATCAAGTTTCTCCAAGAGCTAACCGTATCTAATGGGTGGATTACAATTCCTAATTGACTTACGGAGCTGTGGTTGTGCAGGCTGTACATTCTGATCGTGAAAATTTTGTGGTGCATCGATTTCATCAATGTCCGGAGAGTCCTCAAGATCTACACTTTCTCATTTAGCCCACTTGGAGGTTCTTGCACAGGCAAGCCAACTCCAATTACGCTCCCACTGGCTGAAAGACGATCACCTAGTGAAAGACTCCCACCGTGAAAGTTGTTGAATGCTCCCACTGATCCCTTGTCATGTTGCTTTGACAATATATTAGTCTCTTTGTTAATTTGTGGTTCTTGAATTTCTTCAAGTTTTATTAGCTTACGACCTTCTTCCTTAAAGACATAGTCTTCTTCGAGGAACTTGGTTTGCCTAGAAACAATCACTAATGGTTTCTCATGTAGATTGAAGTAATATCCTTTTGTTTTCTTAGGATATCCCACAAAGTAACCCTTTTCACTTTGGATTCCAACTTGTCGGTAAGCATCTTTTTCACAATCACGGGACAACCCCATGTTTGATATGTGTAAAAGTTTGGCTTCTTGCCACACCATAGTTCATATGGTATATGCTCAACTGATTTAGATGGAATCTCATTCAGAATGTAGATTGAGATTTGTAACGCGTATACCCATAAGAATGTCAGAAGAGAGAAAAAGCTCATCATGGACCTCACCATGTCTAACAGGGTTCGGTTTCTCCTCTCGAACACACTGTTCATCTGAGGTGTTTCGGGAGGAGTCCATTGTGACTGGATTCCATGTAACTTCAAGTAATCAGTGAATTCATGGCTAAGGTATTCACCTCCTTGATCTGATCGAAGAGTCCTGGTACTCTTACCAAGTTGCTTCTCTACTTCAGCCTTAAACTCTTTGAATTTCTCAAAAGATTCGAATTTGTGTTTCATAAGATACACGTATTCATATCTTGAGAAACCATCAGTAAAAGTGACGAAGTATCCAAAGTGACCCTAGCTAGATTGGACAATGGTTCACAAACATCGTTGTAGATCAACTCTAGAACTTCTTTGGCATGCACCCCTTTCCCAGAAAAGTGTCTGTTGATCATCTTGCCCATGAGATAAGATTCACAATCTCCATAAGAGTCACAGTCGAATGGGGTTAAGTAGTCTAACTTTCTTAACCTTGTAATTCTTCTCTCGTTTACATGATCAAGTTCTACAATGCCATAAGTAAGTCGGGTTTTCATGATTACTAAGTTTGAGTCTTTTATTTTGTATATTAAGAACATCATATTCATAATGCAACAAATACATGTTGCGAATAATAGAAAGAACTGGATGACAATCATTAAGTTCTAATCTAAGACCAAATGGCAAGTCTAACACATAAGTCCCCACACGTTCAGTTAGCAACTCTTGCTTCATTTCCACGTGTAAGACGACTTCACCCGCCCTAACTGCTCTAAGATGCATGAGCCCCTTTACATTCGTACAAATGTGAGAGCCACATCCGGTATCTAATACCAAGCAGTTAGCGCTATTAATGAACATGTATATCTTAATAACAAACATAAATGTTCTAGTGCCAGAAGCACCTAGTGCATTCCTTTTAGCAACCAGAACTTTATAGTCCTTCTTCCAGTGCCATCTTCAACTTATAGTAGGCAGCGCATCACATCCTTGTTCACCCGCTCCTTCTTTTGAACACCATCTTAGTGATAGTGAACTCAAAAGTCTTAAGCACGTTGTGAAATTCAGAATGGTCGCATCCTTCTTATTCATATTGCAGTTCACAATGAAGCTAGAATATGAATCCGGAAGCGACTAGAGGATAGCATAAATAAAAATATTGGTATTTTAGCTCAATGCCTAAATTACCAATTTTCTCAATTTGGCCTATCATCATTAGCACATGAGGTGAAATCTTCCCATTTTTGGTACTGTCGAACATACTGAGATGGCACGGAGGAGGAAACCTAGTGAGATGGCTCAGATTCAGTCCGAACGGGAAGCCCAGAAACCCTCCCGCGGGGAGTTGAGCAAACCTAAGAGGTCCTCCAAATCGGTGATCATGGATCGAGGCGAAAGCAGCTTGGTAGCCAAAGCGGACTAGGCGGCAGACTTTAGAGTCGGCAAACCCTGTGGTCGAGTCGAGCATATCTCCTACAGTGGTGAGTGAGCCGATCATTGAAATGGGCACAACCGCAACTCCACCTCCATCTACATAGGTTCCTGGTCCTTCTAGCTCTCGGGTTTGCCACCCCGACGACATATCCTTTCTTGGTTGGGATGACGCTCGGGCGAGCAGGTAATTTTGTTAATCTTAGGGTGTGTTCGCCCCTTCGAATTACTTGTAGTTTAATAAATATTGTTTGTCCATTTTCCTTTAGGTACGTGGATAGGCAACCATATTTTCCACCGGATTTGATGAACTACTTCTGTTCTCTCAAGGTGTGTAATATCCCTGAGCTTCCCGAGCACATTCAACGCGCCTGTGAGACTCCCATTCGATCCTGGACGACAGATTTGGAAGACTCCCTGGTCGGTTGATCTACCATGGAGCGACTTCGAATGGGTCTGATTCATCATGTCCGGACTGCTGTGATCCTGGAGAATGTTTTTGCCGGGGTGACTAGCTTTTATTCCAAGTACTCCCTGCTTGTGGCGAGCTTCAATGATAAGATGAAAGAGCTGGATAAAGCGCAAGGAGAGACCGAAGCAGTTCAGGTGGGGTTGCACCGGAAGGAAGATGAGTTGAAAAAGATCCAGGACGAGCAGATTGCTATGGATGCCGAGCTTCGCCGTCTTCGGTCCAAAATTAATGTTCATGTTCGCGAGAAAGATTTGCTCGTCCAGCAACTCACGACTACGGAGGAGACCAACACCCGAATAGGCCTTCTAAACTCCAAACTGCTAACTGATGAGTATGTGGACTCTATGTCCACCTACTCTTACATTTTTTCCTTTGACGATGCTATTCGTATGGCAAGGCGGACTCTTTATGCCAACCAGGTGAAGCCTTTTGTAGACGATCTTGAGAAGTACCAGGCCGACAACCCCCCTGCAGGTGATCAAGAGTTGCCCCTGGCCGATTTGTAGGATATATGCGATTTCTCCAAACTCCCTGAAGGGGTCGAGATTGGGGATCGCATTTCAGATGAAGAAAATGATGATGAGCCGGGTGTCCAAAAGGTGGGTGAGCACGACGAAGGCGAGTAGGGTGGTGAGCAAAGGCTAAATGACCATGAGCAGGATGGAGGTGAGCAGGATGGACTGAAGAATATTGAGCAGGTTGGGGCTAAGCTGGATGACCAGGTGGTTGGCTCCTTCGGCGAGCAGAATGTGAGGGGCCTTTTAAGTACTTCTCTTCCGGCGACTCCAGATAATTTATTTTTTTCTTGAACCTTTTTCTTCTAGTTTTGCTATTTTTTTGTGATTGGCCGAGATGGCCTCGTTTGGAACTTAACCACTTGTGGCTTTCTTTGATGGATTTTGATCTTTAGGGCTGAATGGAACTTTTTGCTTGTTTCATCTTTAGCATGCTTATGTTTTGCCCGACTTGGAGTTTAATTGTCTTATTTAGCTGCAATCAGTATGGTTGTCTTATTTTGGTGCAACCTTTTTATTTGTCGTGATTGTCTTATTTAGCTGACAATCACTTCGTTCTTGATCGTCTTATTTAGTTGCGACCTTGTACCCAAAATCCGCTTTGCTGCGGATATTGTAAGTACAAATTCTTGGCGTCAGGTAAACATAAGGCTAAGTTCATTCAACCAGTTGTGGACATGATCGCCTTGCTTTAGGGCGATCAGACTTAGGTCGACCAAAATTACATATAAGCAAAAAGATAACACCTTTTACGATGTTTTAATCTATTACATGACTTTACATTTGTCAAATAATTTTACAAATGACTCTCTTACTCCCTATCAACTAACCGTCTTAATATTTCGAAGATGGTCGTCAATTTTGTCGTATACCACCCAGCTGTCTTAAGACTTCGAGGATGGTCGTCGATCAGTCAGTCTGAGTTGTAACTGCGGTGGGAGAATTATGGGCTCCCGACTTCTCGTCTGAGTTCTTCGCTTGGGAAAGCCCGGGCGAAGCCTTTCACTTTTTCACCCTCTATAAAGTTCTCAAGAGCAGCAGCAGCAGCAGTGGCTCCTCTTAGTGCAAGCTGTGATTATGCGGCCACCCTTTGTCCTGAGCATGTGGCGAGCAAGCTTGTTCTCGCTGATTTGGTGCGAGCAGAGGCACCTGTTCGTCATCCTTTAGTCCTCTGCTCCCACCAATTTCACCCCTAGCTGGTGCATCCGAGTATCTGTCAGTGACGACTAATGATGCTCGAACATCAGCGTCGGCACACTGCGTTGTGAGAGTGTGTCAGAGCACCGTCCCCTGCGAGGAATTTTTGGGGATGCGAGGGGCACTTATGATCGATCCCTGCAGAAGCAGTGGCGAAAGTGAGGTTGTAACTCCATTTATGTCGAGCAGATTGTGCCTGAAGTGAGCACAAGTTATGCTCGAGGCAAGCACCGGCAACCTTGCGGGCAATATTTTGCTCGACTCGAATTCACATTTCCAAATCAAGGCAGAAATATCTTGCTTTGCCGTTGAGATGTGGAGTATGGAGCTCGAACCAAAGCTGGGGCCGAGAGATATGGTTGAGTTATCAAAGAGGATGCTGAACTCAATTGTGATGGCTACTCTAGGGGCATACTAAACCGGTCACTTTATAACCGGTTATGGGACCTGAATAAATAGTGATACCAGAACACGAAACTTTCCTTATTTGGTGAGGAAAACTAGTTTTTTGATGGCTAACGAGAGGTCTATTTATAGAGGTTCCTAGAGCATGAGCTGGTTTCCACCTTGCAGATCTTTCAAAAATAATGCAACGCGTGTCCTTATTTCGTCGGCACCTGTCCATATTACTGTACGTGGAAGGGGAGATGACACGTATTGCCCTTTCTAGACACCTTTTGAATGTGCTGGAGAGGGTGACACGTGTCTCATGCCTTTGTGGAATTCCTACCCCCAGCATATTCTTGGGTAGTTCTGTTCGATGTTCCTTGTTCGACCCTTAAAACCCTTTTGCTCATTATCTTTAGCGAGCGGGAACGCTGATCGCCTATTCATGAAGATCACTTTGGTCATCCATTTGCCAAAGGTCAGTTTGGTCGCTCGCTCGTGGTCGGTCGAGAATAATCGTATGTTCACCCTTGATTTCTTCCGGTTCTTGGGGTTCCTATTGATAATATTTTTTCAAATTTGCGGCATTCCAAGAGTAGGAAAGTGTGGTTCCGTCTAACTTCACCAATTTGTACGCTCCATTTAGCCAGCAAACGTTACTCGGAATGGACCTTCCCAAGCTCAACCGAAAATACCGCCCGGGACCCCCATTGCTCGCTTCAAAACAAGATCGCCAATGTCGAATCTGCGAGCCCGAACTTTAGAATTGTAAAATTTTTCTGACCTTTGCTTGTATATTGCATTCTTATAGTCAGCCGTGGACCGTCTCTCTTCTAACAGATCTGTACTAAAGGCGAGTGCTTGATCATTGATGTGCTCGCCAAAACACATGGTTCGATGACTCAGAACTTTAACTTCCGCCGGAATGACTGCTTTTGTCCCAAAAGCCAAGGCAAATGGGGTTTTCGCCGTTGATGTTCTGAAAGTAGTTCAGTATGCCCATAAGATATTGGGCAACTCTTCCGTCCATCCTCCCCCCTTGGAATTATCAAGTTTAGCCTTGAGGGTATGCTTGATAATTTTATTGACGGCTTCAACTTGTCCGTTCGACTGTGGATAATATGGGGTGGAATAATGTTTTTTTATTCCCCAGCGGGCACAATTTTGTCGGAATTCACTCCCATTGAATTGTTTGCCATTATCTATGACTAAATACTAGGGGAGTCCAAAACGACAAATGATGCTTTTCCAAACAAAATTCCACATTCTTTGCTCGGTAATCTCAACTATATCTTCCGCCTCTGCCCATTTGGTGAAATAGTCGACGGCGACCACAACGTACTTTACCCCCACCGTGCCAGTGGGAAAAGGGCCGATCAGGTCGATTCCCCATTTAGCGAACGGCCAAGGACTGTAAACTGACACCAGCTCTTCGGGGGGACTATGGATGAATGGAGCGTATACCTGGCAGTTATGACACGCCCGAGCATAGGCAATCAAATCCTTTTTCAATGTAGGCCAGTAATACCCTTGTCTAATGGCTTTGTATGCCAAGGCGTATCCGCCTGTATGGTTCCCGCAGACTCCTGAGTGAATCTGTTCTAAAACTCGATGGCCTTCTTCGGAGATGATACACTTCAGCAATGGAAGTGATAAACTCCGTTTATATAGGTGCTCGCCCAAAATTGTATAGCGAGCAACCTGTAATCGTAAGCAAACAGCTTGTGCTTTGCTTTCGGGGAGGACACCATTCTGTAGGTATTTTAGAATTGGGGTCATCCAAGTTTCTTGTTTGATTTCTATTTGAATTATCACCGCCCTCGGGATTGATGGAGAGCCAGTCGTGACGACCACTATATCAGTTGTGTTAGTCACCCCCTCGGCTGTTGCCAAATGTGCTAAAGCATCGGCGAATGAGTTGCCTAATCGGGGAAGTGGTTCGATATAAACCTGTTCGAACTGCTCTAGTAGTTGTTTGGCGAGCAACTGATATTGTATCATATGCTCGCCTTGTGCTTCATATTCACCCAATACTTGGTATACAATTAACTGAGAGTCACTATATATCATCAGTTTGCGAATTCCCATTGACATAGCCATGTGTAGGCCGCCAATCAGAGCTTCATACTCGACTTCATTATACGTGGCTGGGAAATCAAAATGGATAGCCGTTGTGAAAGTTTGTCATGTTGGGCTAATGAGAACCACGCCTGCTCCGGCTCTTGTGTTCGTTGAGGATCCATCCACATACATGTGCCATGGGAGATTGATTCCTCTTTCAAGCTGTTGTGGATACGTTAATTCCACCATAAAATCCGCCATTGCTTGACCTTTGATCGTGGTTCGTGGAGTAAAAGTGAGGTCGAACTGGCCCAATTTCACCGCCCATTTTAGTAGTCTTCCTGTTGTGTCTGGTCGGTGTAGGACTTGCCATAGTGGAAATGTGGTTAGAATTTCGACGGAGTGGTCGAAGAAATATGGTCTTAGCTTACGAACACTCATTATGAGGGCGTACGCCAGCTTTTCCAGAGGTGGATATCGTAATTCAACATCTTTGAGCACTTGACTAACATAATACACAGGCAAATGTGTTTGTCCTTCCGCTCGGGCGAGCACAACGCTAATTGCGTGCTCAGAAGCGGCCAAATAAAGATAAAGTTGTTCACCTGGTATTGGTTTGGATAGAATTTGTGTGTCAGCCAAGTACGACTTTAGCGATTCGAATGCGCTTTGGCAATGCTCAGTCCACTGGAATTTCCCTTTCTTTAGTGCTTCAAAGAATGGTTTGCACTTATCCCCGGTTTGCGATACGAAGAGGTTTAATGAAGCTAGACGACCCGTCAATTTTTGGACCTCCTTAACATTCCTGTGAGCTTGCATGTCAAGCACGGCTTGGACATTTGATGGGTTCGCTTCAATTCCTTGTTGGCTGACCATATGTCAGAGAAATTTCCCAGAATGAACTCCGAAACTACATTTTTTTGGGTTCAATTTCATGTTATACGCCCGGAGAATGTCAAAAGTTTGAGCGAGATGGTTGAGGTGATCCTCCTTGTGTTCGCTTTTGACCACAATGTCGTCGATATAAACCTCAACTATTCGCCCAATGTGCTCATAGAACATTCTGTTCACCAACCTTTGATAAGTCGCTCCTACATTCTTTAGTCCAAACGGCATGCGCTTCCGGCAATACATATTCTTCTCGATGCAAAAAGCCATACTTTCTTGGTCATCAGGATGCATGGGGATTTGATGATACCCAGTGAATGCATCCATAAACGTCAGGAGCTCATGACCTGCTGTACTATCGACCAAATAGTCGATATGTGGCATCGGGAAGTTATCTTTGGGACATGCTTTGTTTAGATCGATAAAATCTACACATAATCTCCAAGCACCATTCGATTTTCGAACTAACACAGGATTTGCTAGCCATCTTGGGCGTTCGACCTCCCGAATTAGTTTGTTATCTAGCAGCTTCTTTATCTCAACATTTAGAGCGGCATACTTTTCTGGGCCGAACTTCCTTCGCTTTTGAATTACTGGGACCCGTATTGGATCAATATTGAGGCGGTGGCATGCATGTTTTAGGTTGATGCCGACCATGTCCTCATGTGACCATGCAAACATGTCCAGATTTGCCCAGAGATAAGTAATCATGTCCATTTTGATTGGTTCTAGGAGTTCTGAACCAATGTAAATTTCTAGACCTGGCCTATCCAGATCGGGCATAATAAACTCCAATTCTTCGACGGGCGTTGCTCACCGCTTCTTTTGTTTCCATCGAGGGTCCATGATCGAACTCGGTTGCTCTTGGTCGACCTCCATAGGATCAAATCCTATTCGAGGTTCTATGTCTGGTACATCATATCTAGGTTGTTGATTGGATAAATCTTCGTCCATAAGTTCTGGGTTTTGTTCGATTTGCCAGGGGACGACGTTTGCCAGGGACTTTGTACTCGACCCGGTTATTGCACTCACCCTGGCACCCTCTTGACTTGATTCTCCGACTTCATCAGGTGTTTGGTCCATCATGTTTACCATGCTTTGTTTTTTTGGAGTGCATGATAATAAACAATCCCGGGAAATTTGACACAATAGTAGTAATTCGAACATGCAGCTTTGAATTCCTGGATGAAAGGGTGACCCAGGAACCCATTATATGTTGATGGAGCATCGACGATTACAAAATCTAGCATTCTAGTTCATCGGATCTCCGGATTCGCAGTCGATTCTAGTTCGACTCCTAGCCTAATCAAACCATAAGGTCGGGTTACAGATTCCTCAAAACCCATAATGGTATGATCACATGATTCTATGTACATACTTAGATCTCCAACTTGTTTTTCCATCTGGTGTAGGGTATTGACGAACAGAATGTTCGCGTACGCCCTGTGTCGACTAAAAGTTGATGTACCTTTAACCCGAGGAGTCGGACACTGATAGTTAGAGAATCATTGTGGGGGGTGATGATTCCGTCGAGGTCATCATCCGAAAACATGATCTGGTGGGAAGGTGGGGTGTTAGCCGATGTGGTCGCCATATTTACTTGGTTAACGCTTTACATGGCACGCATTTCCATCTTCTTCCTTCGGTTCGACAGTGTAGGAGCTTGTAAGCATCCCCCCACTGGCCCATAATCGGGGCAGATCATGTTGATTTCTTGCTCATCTCGGCCTTTATCCATGGTCGGGGTGCCCTTCTTGGGCAAGTCTAACTATCGACGAAACTCTTCTTGATCGCTGTCTAATATCTCCTCCGCTTTGCGTTTCTTTTGGTCGTTGGCCCTTCTGCTCTGGCCTCCCTATTTACTGGTTTTTTGAGATATCGGGTGAGGTAATTTTCTTCATATAGTTTCCAGAGTTGTCGAAGCAGGTCGTGACAGTCCTCGGTGTTGTGTCCTATGTACTCGTGATATGAACATAACTTAGACGCATTGAGTCAGTTTTTATCCCTGAAGATCTTTCGGGGTTTTTCAAGCATATCTTGGTCTTTAATCTAGTTATACAAGGTTTCTGCAGAAATGTCGAGCACACTTTGTAAGGCATGTGCTTTGGTCCTCTCATCAAAAGGTTTGAAAGAACCTGGGGGCTTATATCCCCCTTCACCTACTGGCTTTCTGCTCGTCACCTCCTTTTTGGTCGCCGCCTCCTGGCCCGCTCGTGACTGGGCGAGTAGGTCTTCCATTCTTATAATCTTGGCTGCCCGCTCACAAAATTTGGCATATGTGTTCGGCCAATCCTGGTGCATCGCCTTCCACATATCTGTATTCACAGTTAAACTCCCGACCACTGTGAGGACCTTGGCGTCTTCTTCTACGGGAGCTCCATCATACAAACATCGATCAAACCTTTCTACGTATGCCCGATCTATTTTGCCTTTTGATTGAGAAAAATGTGCTAGCCGCTGTTTTGGGGCCTGTTGGGCACACATGGATGAAAGGTGAGACAAGAATTTGTGTCCCAATTGAGTGAAAGATGTGATGGAAGCGGCGGGCAAAGTTGAAAACCATCTATACGCTCTATCACCTAGAGTCATGGGGAAGGATAAACACTATGTCGCATCGGTTGCCCCCATAGCAATCATAAAGTCCGTATATTTGCTGAGGTGAACATGTGGGTCGGACTCCGAGTCGAACATTGAGATGGGTGGTCTGTTTTTGGCCACCTTTTCTCGTATTTCAGCCATCATAATTGCAGGGGCGAGCGGAGAGCACGAAATTGTGCTCGCCCGTGGAACCCCTTAGTGGCGGCTAAATCAGCTTGTAAACACTCAATTGCCTTCTGCATTTCAACGAACTTAGTGGTGCTGACCAACCCGGAATGAGGCTAGATTTCGTCATGAGGACCCAGGGGGTCATGCTCATGACGGAGCAGTCCCTCCTTTCGAGGTCGCTCAGGACTGTTCCTCTGCTGGTGAATGGATAACTTGGTGCCAACCAACTTTTCGGGGTCTGGATGCTTTTCCTTGCGGAAATGAATATGAGGAGCCGATTTGGCCATCATATTTACCCGCGGTTCCTTTCCTGGATCTGGGCACCTGTTGTCCCCGAGGTGATCTTTTGCTAGCACTCTCAGTCGCTCGAACGCCGATCGCCTGGAACCCTGGGGCTGTTCGTTGTCAGATGCACAGTTAGCTATTTTCTCAGCCCGCTTTCTGTCCACCCTTTCTTTGACCCGTTCGCTATCAAGGATATGCGAGTGTTCACCATTTTGGGCTTTTTGATTAATCAATTCTTTATCGATTCTTTCTTTTTGGGCGTTCAAGAGAAAAGTAATAGCCTTGGCGGTGGCGGCTGGATCATCGGCAATATCTTTCAAATGGGTCACTAGTCGAGGTTGACCTTCCTGAGGTTGGATTTGTATTTCCTCCAGATTTTGAGGTCGACTCTGTCCTGACCTCTCAGTTTGAGTATTTTTTGATTGAGGCATACCACCCTTCTTCTAGCGCCAATTGTTGTAAGTCGTATGATGTGGAAAATTTGATGTGGCAACAAGCGTGACGACTTAACAAACAAGATGATGATATGTCAAAATATTAGGCACACGTGAGGCGAACAAAATGTGACGTAAGATGACAAAGATAATTTGGTGACCCAGTTCGTCTTAATTGACTACATCTGGGGGTGAACCAAGCTAGGGTTGTGAGTGGATATGACTAGTGTTGTTTCTTTCTTAAACTTCTGAACCCTATTATTGACCTGTGTGGGCCTATTTATAGGGTTTGGGATAAGCACGTGCTGCCCTGTAAGTACGAGCTGTCAATTCCTTGTCATGCAAGTGAGTGTGTGGGATTGCCACGTCTCCTACGGTGTTTCTTTGGTGGACACTTGTTTTTGCCGGCTTGAGAGGTTTCTGACTTGTCATCCAAGTGGTGCTGGCTTAGCAGGTGGCTTGATTCTGGCATTAGTAATATTGTATTTGCCCTCGCCTACCCATTCTGCTCGTCTGAGTAATATGACCGCAGGCCAACTCTAGGTAGTAATCTTTTGAAGGCGAGCAGGTTTGACTTTATCTTGTCTTTTTGCTCGCCTGGGCGAGCAGGACGTCTTGGTGTAGGGGAACTTATGGGAGAGTATGGGTGATCAATCAGACAGTTTGCCAACCCGCTCGCCTGTCTGGCGAGCAGGTTTGTTCGCCGAGTCGAGATGTATCCGTGATGTGGATTTTGACCATTTAATTGGTCCACGTGCTTGGTGGGCGAGCATGACTTAGAAATTGGAGTAGTCGATTACAACAACCTTCATCAAGGATTTCTCTCAGCTGCAGACATTATGGGAAATCTTGAAGTGATGTTCGCGCATCCAACCTATATGGCAGTTCAAAACATTAAGCATGATTTGAACAAGCTGAGGATGGAAGAAGGAATGACTGCTAGAGAGCAAATTTCTAGGGTAATGGTCCTCTTTGAAGAATTGACACATCTTGGCGAAAAATGTGATTTCAAGAGCAAAATTGATTTCATTCTCAAAACTCTACCAAAGAGCTATGCTCATCCTTATGTAAAATACCTATTGAAAGATATGAATTTTACTGTGGATGATCTCAAAAGAGCCGTTACTTTGGTTGAAGAGGACATTGAGAGCAAGAAAGCGAACATGGTTGCAAAAAGGTCTGCTTCTCGTTCTAGGCCAATTGGTGGTAAGAACGATGAAGAGACAAACATGATAAACCAGTTCTATTCAAACTTCAAGGATGAAAGTTTACGCAAGAGGATATGTTTGGAATGTGGGGAGAAGGGACATAGGAGATGGGCCTGTTCCAATTCCGAAAGGAGTGGAAAGAAAGGTAATTCACACTCACTAGTAGTGGAAACTTATTTAGCGGAGTATGCTACCCACTTGTGGGTATTGGATACGGGATCCACTGACCATGTATGTTTCACAATGCAGGGTTTCAAGCAGACCCGACGACTAAGTGAGAGTGAGATCCTCATCACGCTAGGCGATGCTACGAGAGTGGCAGCTAAAGCAGTGGGAGAAGTGCACCTGTCCTTTGGAGAGAAGACGTTAATTTTAAGAGATGTTCTTTATGTTCCTGTTTTTCGGGAAAACCTTATTTCTATTTCTAAGTTATTTAACGATGGATATTCTGTTCGTTTTAATAAAGATGCTACTATTTTTCGTAACGATGTGATTATCTGTCGTGGAACTTTAAGGAACAATCTCTATATTATTAACTGTGCACATCACTGACAAAATACATCCTATAACACATCTACTATTTCTTGTAAATGAAAGCGCTCGGCTGACGTGAACGAGACACTTCTTTGGCACCTAAGATTAGGTCATATTAACCCGAAAAGGATTCAAAGGTTGGTGAAAGATTGTTCTTTGGGGTCTCTCCAAATTGAGTCATTTCCGACTTGCGAATCGTGCTTGGAGGGTAAAATGACCAAGAGGGCATTTGGAGCCAAGGGGCTTAGAGCTAAAGAAGTATTAGAAATCGTTCACACCGATGTGTGTGGTCCAATGAAAATCAAAGCTAGAGGTGGCTACGAGTATTTCGTTACTTTTATCGATGATTACTCACGCTACGGATGCATTTTCCTAATGAAGCATAAATCTGAGACCTTTGATAAATTCAAAGAATTTAAGGCTCAAGAATTTAAGACCTTTGAAAAAGTATCAAGTTTCTACGATCTGATCGTGGACGCGAATACCTCAGCGATGAATTTCTGAACTACCTATCAGAAGTGGGGATTGCATCCCAGTTGACTGCACCCGGTACCCCTCAACAAAATGGGATTGCAGAACGAAGGAATAGAACGCTTTTATAAATGGTAAGGTCAATGATGAGTTATGCGGATTTACCAAAATCCTTCTGGGGTTACGCATTAGAAACAGCGGCTTATATTCTGAACCTAGTGCCATCCAAATCGGTACCTAAAACCCTGAGAAAATTGTGGACGGGGCACAAGCCCAGTTTCGGACACATCAAGATCTAGGGGTGTCCGGCATACGTGCAAGACAAGGAAGCCGGTAAATTGGATGCACGTTCGGAATTAAGGATGTTCATAGGGTACCCCGAAGGAACTAAATGATGCATGTTCTATGGTCCCGAAGATCAAAGGGTGGTGATCAGTACTCACTTTAGATTTTTGGAAGAAGACTATATGAACAGTCGAAAGCCTAGAAGTGAAATTACCTTAGAAGAACTTAGGGGGCCAACTCCATTACCAACTGTACAAAATGATATACCAAACGTCACGCCTACACAACCGGAACCTCGTCGTAGTGGGAGGGTTATCAGACAACCCGAGAGATTCTTGGGGATTGGAGAGTCTTTGGACTTGATCTCCGCAGAAGAGTCAGATCCATGGTCCTACAACGAGGCGATCCGAGACAAAGATGCTCAATCCTGGCAAACAACAATGGAAGCCGAGATGGGTTCAATGGATCACAACAAGGTGTTGGAGCTAGTCGAACCACTTGATGGGGTAAAACCCATCGGATGCAAGTGGGTATACAAGAGAAAAAGGGGACCAGGACGGAAGGGTTGAAACCTTCAAAGCAAGAATAGTGGTGAAAGGGTACACTCAGAAAGAAGGGATCGATTATGAGGAAACCTTTTTGCTCGTAGCCATGCTCAAGTCCATCTGCATTCACTTGTCGATTGCTGCGCACCTAGATTTTGAGATCTGGCAAAAGGACGTCAAGACAACTTTCCTCAATGGAAATCTTGACGAAGAAATCTATATGCAACAACCCGAAGGCTTCATTGAAAAAGGCCAAGAGCATCTGGTTTGCAAGCCTAAGAACTCCATTTATGGGCTGAAGCAAGCATCCCGAGCTTGGAATCAATGTTTTGATCAAGTTATAAAGTCCTACGGTTTCGATCAAAACAACTTTGAAAGTTGTGTTTATAAAAAGCGTGACGAAACTACATTGGTATTTTTGGTACTATACGTGGACGACATTCTGCTCATCGGAAACGATGTAAAGGTGTTATCAGACATAAGGGCATGGTTGTCAAAACAGTTCGATATGAAGGATTTAGGGAAAGCCGGTCATATCCTAGTGATCAAGATCACTCGAGATCGCAGGAAAAGAATGATCGGGCTTTCGCAAGCCTCATATATAGATACTGTTTTAAGCGTTTCAGCATGCAAGATTCCAAGAAAGGATTTGTGCCCTACAGACATGGAATCCATCTATCCAAAGAGATGTGTCCAAAGACACAGAAAGAGATAGATGACATGAAGGGTATCCATTATGCTTCGGCTGTGGGAAGCCTCATGTATGCAATGCTATGTACTAGACCAGATATCTGCTTTGCCGTAGGCATGGTGGCAAGATATCAAAGTAACCCTGGGAAAGAGCATTGGACTGCAGTAAAGAACATTTTGAAGTATCTGAAAACGACCCGGGACAGAATGTTGGTTTACAAGTCAGACAGTCTAATCCCCATCGGTTACACGGACTCGGATTTCCAATCAGATGTTGACTCCAGAAAGTTTACTTCGGGTAGTGTGTTTTGCATGGGGGGAGGAGCCATGACATGGAGAAGCGTAAAGCATAAATGCATCGCTGATTCTACCATGGAAGCTGAATACGTTGCTGCTTGTGAAGCAACGAAGGAAGCGGTTTGGCTCAAGAACTTTCTAGTGGACTTGGACGTCGTCCCGGATTTTCCTAGCACAATCACGGTTTACTGTGATAACGCCAGAGCAGTTGCAAATTCGAGGGAGCCGATAGCCCAAAAGCCCAGCAAACACATTGAAAGAAAATACCATCTCATACGAGAAATTGTTAAGAGAGGACACATTGAGGTGGCTAAGATTGAATTGGGAGACAACCTAGCAGATCCATTCACAAAGGGTCTGCCTCAGAGTACATTCGAGAGACATGTGGAAGGAATGGGTGTCAAGGACGTTGTCAATCTGCTTTTAGTATAAGTGGGAGAAATATTATTAGGTTCGTGTAGGGTGACATTAGATGTTACATAGAACACGAGACATGTTGTAGTATACTTAAAAGCAGACTTTGAGTATAAGTGGGAGATTGTTGGGGTTATACTGAAAAGTATGCTTTTACTTTGTATAACCAAACTGAAGTTTCTTATTTATTTACTGAAATAAATTATTTAATCAATGTTGCATTAAATATGAATGAATGTTATATATGTTTATTGCAAACCCGTTCAATAAGACAGTACGTATTACGTTGTAGTTAATTTGGTGATACTCGATCACTGAAGATCAAATTAACAGCCTTCGTAATTAAGTACAAATTCACAACCCAGATGGAAATGAATGAACCATCATGAACGGTTGAAGTGTCAGACCCAGATTGGCTTGTCTTGACCAAGGGATCACACTAGCGCACTTAGGTGCGTTGAATGAGGACTTACAGGAGGACAAATTCTTTGGTACTGAATATACAAGAATTAGACCTCAGTGGTGTGTTGTTTCTTAATCTATGTCCCTTAAATAGGATCGTGTGAAATTAATAACTATTGCTTTGACTTATGATGGGAAGAGAGTGAATGCGATTCGATACCTTATATCTTGGGCAATATTATTAATTACATGACGATTGCTGACATTTAATACGGAGAATCGCGTCCAAGTACGTCTTGCTTGATTTGTCCCCTTGGTGGGCTCATAACCTTTATCATACCAAATCTTGCAAGTGGAAATTTATTTCCAGTATGGATAATAATGTTGAGCTGTCTTTACTCCAAGGACAAAGATATTAATTAATATAAAACTTCTTCAGTGGCTTAATTAATTAATGGACTAATATAATCTTAAATGCCGGAAATAATGACCGGGAACCATATTATATGTGAAATCGTAATATGGGTTAAGATGGATAGTTCAATATTAATTTTATAGAGGAGTAAATTAATATTAATGGACTTGAATAATATTTGGTCCAAAATATTAAAGCTTCATAGTCCATTGAAGGTCCAATCTTAACTCTCCTAAAGGCCCCCCAAATAGCCCAAAATAAAGTCCAATTAATGAGAGAGAGAAGAAAATATTCTTGCTATATTTCCAAGAGATATTTTCGAAAAATTTGTGGCCAAAAAGGAAGAAAAGATTGTCTTGATTTTCTTGAAGATATTTTATGGAAAGAGATAATTATTGCAGGAATACATAATTATCCCATAAATTCAAGTAGGAATACATAATTATCCCATAAATTCAAGAAGTCAAATCTTGACTCCTTTAGGCTTGTAATTTTCGAAAATTATGAGGTAGAGGAGGGGAAGAGATTTTTATGGAAAATTTAATTAAGGAGAAAAGAATATAGAAGATATATTCAAGATTTCTTGGAGACCAAGAAAATATCTTCCTTATTTTCCTAGACCTAATTTTTGCCCCCCTCCTCCCTATTTATAGGGGATGAGCTCTTCATTCCCAAGTGCAATTCCATGTGTTGGAAATATTAGAAATCCACAAAGGTGGTAGCAAAATATTTAATTTCTCTCCCATTAAAATTCGTTCTTGCAAATCCTCCCACCGGGTTACATTCGTGGACTTGGGGATATATTTGGGAAGGCTCTTGGGTTGATCCATCATCTCAAAGCTTGTCTCTACAAGAGGTTAGTAATTCCGTAACTCCCAGTTCCGAATGTTTAAGATTTACGTGAATTATGTGTACGCATGTTGTTTAATTATTATGTTGAATTAATTTAGGATTAATTCATGTTAGTAATTATTTATTTAATTTAAATAAGTATTTAAAAATCATCTCGAATAGATCCGGACACCTTAATTCCCCAACACAAAAGGTGGTAATCAGTACACACTTTAGATTTTTGGAAGAAGACTATATGAATGATAAGAAGCACAGAAGTGAGATTACCTTAGATGAGCTAAAGGGCTTACCTCAATGCCAACTGTACAAGTCGACATACCAAACGACACACTTACACAACCGAAACCTCATCGTAGTGGGAGGGTTGTTAGACAGCTCGAGAGATTCATGGGGATAGGAGAGTCGTCGGACTTGGTCCCCAGAGAAGATGAATCGGACCCATGGACTTACAATGAGGCAATCCAAGACAAGGATGCAGATTCTTGGCAAATAACAATGGAAGCCGAGATGGGTTCTATGGATCATAATAAGGTGTGGGAGCTAGTCGAACCACTTAATGGGGCCAAGCCCATTGGATGCAAGTGGGTATACAAGATAAAAAGAGGACCGGACGGGAAGGTAGAAACCCATGGAACGCTAGGCGTCGGGCGGGATCGGCTGGGCCTTGTGCGCGTGACGGCGACGCGACAGCACCTGGCTACGCGCTGAGCCATCTAGTGGGCGGGCGACGAAGGTAAACCAAGACGGGCGTGGCCCGCAGGCCGGCGGGCGAGTCTCTTGAGGCCGAGGCGAAGCCCCGCCGGGCCTTGTGTGAGCGCGTCGTTACTCTTCGAAACTCTTTGCCGAAGCGTCTTAGGCACGGGCAAGGCGGTGCTGCCGAGAAATGAATCGACCAAGTGGCGGCGGATCTTGGGAGTGCATCCCACTCGAAGCTACTGGCGTGGCATTTCGAGACAGAGTACTTTTTTAGACGATCGAGTGGGAGAAATTCAAGACGGCGTTTCTTCAAAGTCAAGCTAAGAAAAATCAAACCATGACAATTGGATAATTTGTGCACAATATGTTTATTTTTCCGCTTTGCTTGATTTATTATTGTGTTTTCTTGTGCTTTATTTAATTTGTTTAAATGTGTTTGCATGAGAGTTGCCCAATGAAAAATCTCAACTTCAAAAATTACTAAGTATGTTTAAATAATTAATTGACAATTTTATTCCGGATAATAAAATTGAATTAATTTTGACCTCCATGATTTATTTATTTGTGAATTCTTTTGGAGAAATTCCCCCCACGGGACGGTCAAAAGATAGTTTTCACATGAATAAATTCCAAATGGATGATTGTGGATTATTACTAGTGGCAACGATGACCCTCCCCACGAGGCTCGTTCAAAGTAAAATAATAATTCTATATTTAATCATGGTTATTACTTAGGTATAAAATTGATATGCATATACTTCCCTGAAGTCCCTGTCAATTTTATATTGGTCAAGTGGGAGCCAACTATTAATCTGGATATTAAAGGTTTAATAACTGTTCTTGTTTGTAACCTGCTTGAATGTGTTTAAATAATGACCCACCCCACGTGGCTTATTTAAACTGTTTTGAGATATTGGCTGATGCATGTTCATATTTTTTTTGAGATTTTAATATGATGCATGTGATCGAACCTTGTGATATATTTGTGCTTATGCATATTATTGTTTATTTCAGTTCATCATGTCACAACCTTTTAATCCACTATTCAATATACTTAAAGACAATTTGCTTACTGGTGAAAACTTCGTTGATTGGAATCGTAAACTTACTATTGTCCTCACTGCACAAAGCCATAACTTGGTTCTCAATACACCTAAACCAAAAAAGCCGAAAGATGAGTCAACTAAAACGGTTAAGAAAGAGTATGCTGACTGGGAGCATTCCAACAAAATGGCAAAGTGTACCATCTTGGCTTCTATGTCAGATGTGTTGCAACACCAACACCAGAATGTTGAGACCGCTGCAGACATCATGACTAGTCTTAAAGCGATGTTTCAACATCAGAACCGTGTTGCTCGTCAGATCACGATGAGGGACTTGCTCTCTATGAAAATGGTGGAGGGAACGCCAGAAAGAGAGCACGTTCTTCAGATGATGACTCACCTTAACAAACTTGAGGTACTTGGCGCTGAATACGACATCGAGACCCAAATCGATTTCGTGCTCCACTCTCTGTCGAAAAGTTTTGAACAATAATCAGAAGTTCTCGATGCCTGATCTATTGCAAGCTTTAGTCTCGGCAGAGGCGATATTGGGGCAAAAGAGCCAAGTCTTGGTGGCAAATGGACCTTCTTCTTCTTCTAG
The DNA here is from genome assembly GCA_037126765.1 of Stenogyne calaminthoides. Classification (NCBI taxonomy): domain Eukaryota; kingdom Viridiplantae; phylum Streptophyta; class Magnoliopsida; order Lamiales; family Lamiaceae; genus Stenogyne; species Stenogyne calaminthoides. The sequence continues at coordinate 21,699,302 of JBBCBC010000022.1, read as the reverse complement.
GCCAAGGGGTGGTAAGAACAAGAAAAAAGGACAAAAGCCACAAGCAAGTGAACTCAAGTGTTGCCAATGGCTAAGAAAAGGTGAAGAAGGGTGGAGCAGTGAGTAAGCCAGCTAAGGGGAAGTGCTTCAACTGCGGTAAAAATGGACATTGGAGGTCAGCCTGTTCCAAACCCAAAAGGAATGGAAAGAAATATAATTCTCATGCACTAGTTTGAAACTTGCTTAGCGGCGTATGCCTCCCATTTATGGGTAGTGGATACAGGGTCCACTGATCATGTTTGTTTCACTTTACAAGGGTTCAAGCGGACCCGGCAACTTAGTGAGAGTGAGATCCTCATCACATTGGGCAATGCTACGAGAGTGGTAGCTGAAGCAGTGAGAGAAGTGCACCTGTCTTTTGAAGACATAGTTTTAATTTTAAGAGATGTTCTTTACGTTCCGATTTTTAGAAAGAATTTAATTTCAGTTTCTAAACTTTTTCTTGATGGATATTCGTTTACTTTTAATAAAGTTGTTACCATTTCTCTTTTTGATAAATTTATCTGTCATGGAACGTTGTCGAATAATCTCTATACAATTAACTGTGCACACCACTCATGAAATGCATCCTATAACACATCAACTGTTTCCGAGAAAAGAAGAACGAGACACTTCTATGGCATCTAAGATTGGGACATATAAATCCAAAGAGGATCCAAAGGTTGGTGAAAGACGGTTCACTGGAGTTTCTCCAAGTTGAACCAATTCCAACCTGCGAATCATGTTTGGAGGGTAAAATGACCAAGAGGGCATTTGGAGCCAAGGGGAATAGAGCCAAAGAAGTGTTAGAAATCGTTCACACAGATGTATGTGGTCCAATGTCAACCAAAGCAAGAGAAGGTTATGAGTATTTCATCACTTTTATTGATGATTACTCAAGGTACGGTTATATTTTCCTTATGAAGCATAAATCTGAGACCTTTGAGAAATTCAAAGAATTTAAGGCTCAAGTAGAGAATCATAGGGAAAAATGTATCAAGTCTCTACGATCCGATCGTGGATGCGAATACCTCAGCGATGAGTTTTTGAACTACTTGTCTGATGAAGGGATTGCATCCCAGCTAACTGCACCCGGAACCCCTCAACAAAACGGGGTTGCAGAACGAAGAAACAGAACTCTTTTGGAAATGGTTAGATCTATGATGAGTTATGCGGATCTTCCCAAGTCGTTTTGGGGTCATGCCTTGGAAACAGCAGCCTACATTCTGAACTTGGTGCCATCCAAATCGATTCCCAAAACTCCCAAAGAATTGTGGACGGGGCGCAAGCCCAGTCTGAGACACATGAAGATTTGGGGGTGTCCGGCCTACGTGTTGGACAAGGAAGCCGGTAAATTGGATCCTCGATCAGAATTAAGGTTGTTTGTGGGATACCCCGAGGGAACAAAAGGGTGTATATTCTATGGTCCCGAAGATCAAAAGGTGGTAATAAGCACCCACTTTAGATTTTTGGAAGAAGACTATATGAACGAAAGAAGACCCAGAAGTGAGATTACCTTAAATGAGCTAAGGGGGCTAACCTCAATGCCAACTGTGCAAGATGACATATCAAACAACACACTTACACAACCGGAACCTCGTCGTAGTGGGAGGGTTGTGAAATAGCCCGAGAGATTCATGGGAATAGGAGAGTCCTCGGACTTGATTCCTGGTCAAGACGAATCAGACCCATGGACATATGACGAGGTAATCCAAGACAAGGATGCAGTTTCTTGGCAAACAGCAATGAAAGCCAAAATGGGTTCTATGTATCATAACAGAGTGTGGGAGCTAGTCAAACCACTTAATGGGGTCAAACCCATTGGTTGCAAGTGGGTGTATAAGAGAAAAAGAGGACCGGACGGGAAGGTGGAAACCTTCAAAGCAAGACTCGTGGCGAAAGGTTATACTCAGAAAGAAGGGATCGATTATAAGGAAACTTTTTCGCCCGTAGCCATGCTCAAGTCCATCCGAATTCTCTTATCGATTGTTGCGCATCTCGACTTTGAAATCTGGTAAATGGATGTCAAGACAGCTTTCCTTAACGGAAGTCTTGATGAAGAGATCTATATGCAACAACCCCAAGGCTTCATTGAAAAAGGCTAAGAACACCTAGTTTGTAAGCTCATGAAGTCCATATACGGACTCAAACAGGCATCCAGAGCTTGGAACCAATGTTTTGATCATGTTATAAAGTCTTATGGGTTTGATCAAAACGAGTTTGAAAGTTGTGTGTACAAAAAGCGTGTCGGAACTACATTGGTATTCTTAGTACTATACGTAGACCACATTCTGATCATCGGGAACAATGTAAAGGTGTTATCAGACGTAAGGGCATGGCTTTCAAAATAGTTTTATATGAAGGACTTAGGGGAAGCCGCACATATCCTTGGGATCAAGATCACTCGAGATCGCAAGAAAAAGGATGATAGGCTTATCGCAAGCTTCATACATAGACAACTGCCTTGAAACGATTCAAAGATGCGAGATTCCAAGAAAGGCTTCGTACCTTTTAGACATGGAATCCATCTATCCAAGAAAATGTGCTCTAAGACACAAAAGGAGATAGATGACATGAAAGGCATTCCATATGCTTCGGCTGTCGGAAGCCTTATGTATGCAATGCTGTGTATGAGACCGGATATCTGCTTTGTCGTTGGCATGGTGGCAAGATATCAAAAGTAACCCGGGGAAAGAACATTGAATGGCGATTAAAAACATTACGAAGTATCCTAAAAAAAGAACTTCGGGATAGAATGTTAATTTATCGATCGAGATAGTTTAATCCCCATCGGCTACACGGACTCAGTTTCCAATCGGACATAGACTCGGAAAATCTACCTCCGTAGTGTGTTTTTGTATGGGGGAGGAGCCATGATATGGAGAAGCGTCAAGCAAAAATCGTCGCCTTCTACCATGGAAGTCGAATATGTAGGCTGCTGCGCGGGCGTGAAAAAAAGCGGTTTAGCTCAAGAACTTCCTAGTGGACTTGAATGTAGTTCCAAATTTGCCCAAAGAAAATCATTTGTTTATTGTGACAATGCTTAGGAGCGATTTGCAAATTCAAAGGGAACCAAGAGCCCACAAGGCCGGCAAACACATTGAAAGGAAATACCATCTTATACGAGATATCGTTAAGAGAGGAGATATATAAATTGGTAAAGATAGCGTCCGAAGACAACCTAGCAGATCCATTCACAAAGGGTCTGCCTCTGAATACATTCGAGAGACTTGTGGAAGGAATGGGTGTCAAGACCGTTGCCAATCTGCTTTGAGTATAAGTGGGAGAAATTATTAGGTTCGTGTAGGTGACATTAGATGCCACGTATTAGGAACTACACGAGACATGATGTAGTATACTTAAAAAGCAGACTTTGAGTATAAGTGGGAGATTGTTGGGATTATACTAGAAAGTATGCTTTTACTTTGTATAATCAAAACTGAATTTCGGACTTATTTACTGAAATAAATTATTTATCACTGATGCTTTAAATATCATCAAATGTTACATATATTTACTGCATAACTGTTCAATAAATAGTACGTGTTACATTGTAGTTAATTTAGTGATACCAGATCACAGAAGATTAAATTAACAGTCCCTTGTAAACTAAACGTACACCATTCACGACCTAGATGGAAATGAACAATCCATCATGAAAGGTTGAAGTGTAAGGCTCGGATTGACTTGTCTTGACCAAGAGATTACACTAGTGCATGACTAATGCCTTTGAATAGGACCTCTGAGGAGGACAAATTCTTCAGAACTGAACAAGGAAGAATTAGACCTCAGTGGTTCGTTATTTCTTAATCTTCGTTCCTTAAATAGGATCACGTGTGGTTGGTAACTATTGCTTTGACTTATCATGGGTAGAGAATCAACGAGATTCAATACTTTTTATCTTGGGCAATATTATTGGTCACATGCGATTGCTAAGATTTATCTGAAGAATTGTGTGTAAATCGCTTTGTTCGATTTGCCCCCTTGGGAGGTTCATAAGCTTTATCATACCAAATCTTGCAAGTGGAACTAGTTTCCGGTATGGATAATAATGTTGAACCGTTCCTTAACCAAGGACAAAAGATATTAATTAATGAAAAGCTATTTCAGTGGCTTGAATTAATTAATGGACTAGATAATCTTAAACACGGGAAATAATAACCGGGAGCCATATTGACTGTAATATGGGTTATGATGGATAGTGCAATATTAATTATGTAGTGGGTTAATTAATATTTATGGGCTTGAATAATATTGTGGCTCAATATTGATAATTCAAGATCCATTGGAAGGTTCAATCTTATTTCTCCTAAAGGCCCCCTAAGTAGCCCAACATAAAGTCCAATAACTGAAAAAAGGTGTTTAAAAATAAAATAAATCTTGTTGCATATTTTTCCTCAAAATTTCGAAAATTATGGATTAAAAAGGGAGAAAGATTTTCTTTGAATTTTGTTATGGAATGAAGATATGTATTCTTGGAATACAAGATTATCTCATTAAATTCAAGAAATCTCCCACTTAGTTATCCATATAGCAATTTTTGAAAATCTTGAAATATAAAGGGCAAGAAAGATTTTCTTGATTTTCTTGAAAAGATATGTATTTCTTGAAATATAAGAATATCTTATAAATTCAAGAAGATCCAAATCTTGGATTCTTGTTCCCTATATTTTTCGAAATTTCCATAACAAAGAGGAGTTGGGATTTTTGTGGAATATTTTAATTATGGAGAAAAGAATATATGAGATATATTCAAGATTTCTTGGAGATCAAGAATAAGATTTTCCCATATTATTTTATCCAAAATTTTCGACCAGCACCCTCTATAAATAGGGGATGAGTGTTTCATTCCCAAGTACAATTTCATGTGCTGGAAAAATTAGTAAATCCACAAAGGTGGTGCAACAAAGTTTATTTTCCTTTTGTTAATTGTTCGCAAGCGTCCTACCACCTGATTGTCGAGCAAGGATTAAGGGAATACTTGGAAAGGTTCTTTTGGTGTATTTAATCAACGAGGCCATTACCATTCCAAGAGGTACGTTCACGTGAACTCATAGAAATTCCGCATGCGTAGGATTTACGTGAATAGATTATATGCATGATTTGTTGTTGAATTATTATTTTGATTAATATAAGATTAATTCATGCTAGTAATAATTATCAGAATTAAATTTGTATTTAAATATTTATCCCGAATAGATCCGTGCAACTTATTCCCCAACAGGTTTACGTGGACGATATAGTCGTCAAGAGTCTGAGGTCGGAGGACCACCTAATGCGCCTGGCACAAACTTTTGACATCCTAAGAAAATTCAACATGCGACTAAACCCCAAGAAATGTAATTTCGGGGTCGAATCGGGAAAATTCTTGGGACACCTAGTAACAAGCGAGGAATAGAGGCGAATCCCACTAAAGTCAAGGCAATATTAGACATGAGAGCATCTCGAAATGTGAAAGAAGTACAGAGGCTCACAGGGTGTCTGGCGGCCTTGAAGGGATTCATCTCCCGAATGGGGGACAAATGCAAACCACTATTCGACACAATCCGGAAGAAATCAAAATTCGAGTGGACACCTGAAAGTCAGGAAGCTCTGGATAAAATAAAAGCTTACCTAGAGGACGTAAGCATTCTATCAAAGCCAGTTCCGGGGGAAAAGCTTTTCCTATACCTTGCGACCTCCGAAATGGCTCTGAGTGCAGTCCTCGTCCGAGTAGAGGACATGAATGAATATCCAATTTACTTCGTCAGCCAGACGCTAAATGAAACCGAGCAGCGATATCCGGTACTGGAGAAATTGGCATATGCACTAGTCATGAGCGTAAGGAAACTAAGGCCGTACTTTTTCGATCATCAAGTCGAGGTCCTCACTTCCACACCCCTAAGGAATGTGCTACATCAACCAGATATGACAGGCCGAGGCCTCAAATGGTCAATTGAAGTCGGACAATACAGAATAACATATGCACCCCAACCTGTCATTAAAGCCCAGGCATTAGATGGAGCTCACCTTTTCATCAAGGGCCGAATGTTCGAACAGCCCGCAGTGGGAGCTATTCGTGGACAGGTCAGCAACCTCCCACAAATCGGGGGACGGTTTAGTTTTAATAAGCCAAGAAGGAACCTTATTCCAGAATGCCATCACATTCGATTTTCCCACAACTAACAACGAGGTCGAATATGAAGCACTCATCAGCGGCCTAGAAATGTCGATGGCCATGGGTGTCAAAAGTTTACAAGTCCATACCGATTCCCAACTCTTGGCCTACCAAGTCTCGGGAAAGTATGAGGCACGGGACGACAGGATGGCAGCCTATCAAGAGATTGTAAAAATGCTGTGTCAGAAGTTTGACCAAATTTATGTCAAGTTAATCCCGAGAGAACAAAACTCGTGAGCCGATGCGTTAGCATGTCTGGCGACTTCCGAGGGATCACCAGAGATGAAGGATGTCACCATCACGACATTATCCCACCCATCCACCGCGCACACGAGAGTCGCGACTTTAGAAACCCCAACATCGAGCTGGATGACACCCATTATTGAATACTTGATGACAAGTCTCCTGCCAATGAACCGGGTCCAAGCTCGGCAATTGACACTGCGAGCCGCACGATACACAATAACCCAAGACGAGCTATACAAGTGTGGCTTCAGCATTCCCCTACTCCGTTGTTTCACACTGGAACAGGGGCAAGTGATCCTGCATGAAATACACGAAGGGGCATGTGGAAACCACACCGGGGGAGAATCGCTGGCCCATAAAGCCACAAGGCAAGAATATTTCTGGCCTATGCTAAGCGCCGATGCCATCATCTTCGCCCGCAAATGTCATAAATGTTAAATCTATGCTCCTTCCATCAAAAGTGCCCCAGAAGAGCTCACAAGCATCCTCAGTCCTTGTCCATTTGCAAAGTGGGGGATAAACATTATTGGCCCACTCCCAACAGCTCCGGGCTCGGTCAAGTACGCCCTGGTGGCGGTAGACTACTTCACAAAATGGGCAGAAGTTGAGGCATTAGCGACCATAGATCAGGATCGCATCATCAAATTCATATGGAGGAATATCATCTGCAGATTTGGTTTACCACAAGCGATCATATCCGACAATGGTAAACAATTCGACGGACTCAAAATCGAGGCTTTCTTCAAGAAATGGAAGATCATAAAACTCTTCTCGACTCCATATCATCCACAGTCAAACGGTCAAGTCGAAGCAGTGAACAAAATCATCAAACACACTATCAAGGGCAAAATTGAGGGGGTAAGGGAAAATGGGCCAGCGAGTTCCCGGATGTTTTGTGGGGCTATAGAACGACCTGTAGAAATTCGACAGGAGAAACTCCTTACTCACTGGCTTTCGGGACCAAGGCGGTCGTACCCGCAGAGGTCGACTTTCCCAATCTTCACACAAGTCAGGTCGCCTTCGACCACAATGACGAGGCCTTGGCCAGGAACCTAGACCTACTCGAAGAAAGGCAGTTGTAGGCCAACATGAGAAACACAAGGAACAAGCAAAGGTCGGAGAGATACTATAACTCTAAAATACGACTCCGACGCTTCATAGAAGGAGACTTGATATTGAAGAAGGTACTCGGTGAGTTGAAAGGAGCCCTCGGTTCAAACTGGGAGGGCCCATTCATGATCTCAAAAATCCTACCAAATGGAGCCTACGAGCTCGAACGACCAGATGGCACCAAGGCTCAGTACCCATGGAATGCAACACATTTGAGAATATTATCAATAGGTTTACACCCTTGAAATTAACCATTTATCAATAATAATGTCTTTTCTTCGTTTCAAAATTCCTGTGTAAAACCCAAAGGGATTATGTAAAGAGAACATAAATTACCCGAGGTATGACTTTCGACATACCGAGGGAAGGATTAGCACCCCTAGAGGGGCAACCTTCCCCAACTTTATAAGATGACTAAAAACGAAGCCCAATATAAAGTCGCACTAACAATAAGACGACAAGGACTAAGAAAATACCAAGTCGCATAAGGAAATTAAGTCAACACATCAAAGGAATACGAAAAGGGGGAAATTTCATTAACATTTAACAAGGGGGGCCCGAAGGCGGATACAGAGAAATAAGCCCGAAGGCTGATACATCGAAAAAAGAAAAATAAAGAGTACATCAAAAGAAAATCAAAAGTGCCGCCTCCTCTCAGGGCCCTGCAGAACCGCCGCCCGGCCTCCCCCCGGCGTTCCCCTCTGCGACCTCCAGCAAAGGAATCTCAGGAATTGACTCTGACCCCGACTGGACGCCCTCCGGGTCAGGGACCGGGCGCACAATCCGACTCGGATTGGTGAAGAAGGAAAGGTCGACACCCATGTCTTCCAAGTCCTTAATCTCCAAAAGGACGGTAGGGGCAGGAGGGTAGTCGCGGACATAATCAGACAGCTCTAGGACAAAAGGGGCGAGGTCGCCAGCCGGGTTGGCCCTGTGAAAGACCCGGATGGCCCAGACATAGGCCATCACGTATGCAAAATTGGCGTTAAGCTCCATAGTCCTCTTAAATTCCTCCTCCTTGGCGACCAGCACCCTCCCAGCCTCAGTCAGCTCGCCCTCCAGCCTGACCACGCTTGCCTTCTCAACCCTCAGCTCGCCCTCGACCTCCGCCAGACGTCCCTCAATGTCAGAAAGGATCTGGATCAGGTCGGAGGTGGAGGCCTCCAGTTTCTTTTGAGCATCAGCCGCAGAGATCAGCATCTTAGCCTGATCGGCGACCCTCGCCTGGGCCTTCTTCAGCTCCTCCAACTCTGCCTCCAATTGCGCGCTGCTCTTCTCCAGATAGAAGACCGCCTTCTAAGAGTGGGCAAGGGCCGAGTACAAGTTGACCATCACCTTCTGCAGACGAGCATTACTATGGTCCGACTGCGTCAACCCCCGGGTTAGATTCTACAGACCCCTTCGGAGGTAAGCGGGCCAACTCTCGGGGACCCTGGCCAGGACGACATGACTCAACCTCAAAAAGCTCGGTAACCAGGGACCCGAACTTGCGGGGGGTAAGCTCAATGCAAAAAAATTCATATAAGTCGATTAAGCGGAGAAACAACAGAAACTTAAGGTGTTGGGATATTTTAGTTTTGATGAATTATGCCAAAACATTATCAACTTGTGTTATTCAAGCTAATTTACAGGTAACAAGTTAAGGGGGAACGAGAGAACAAATTGAGGGGGAACTCACGAAATCAGACATAGATGATCAAGATCGGGCCGAGGTCATGAGACGAGAATGATCGAGATCGATGAGTCGATGAGTTCCGAGTTAATTGATGAGTCAGCATGCAAAATCGAAGTGAAGAAAAAAGCTAAAGCCAGAAATCGGAAGAAGGTTGCAGATCAGAAGATGAGCAGAAGAGACTGATCAAGATCATACGTGATCGAGATCAGATATGAAGAGGAGAAGATGAGACTGATCGAGATCAGACGTGATCAAGATCAGATATGATAAACTGATATGCTAACCTGATGTACTGACCTGATGCTATTTTGATATGTTGATCTGAAGAAGTGTTGATCCGATCACCGAAATGATCGATCGATCAAGAAGAAATCGATACTTCGAAATAATGTGACTTCGGGTCAAGATGTCCGATTCAAAAGAGTCAACTCGAAGCCCGAGTGTCGGTATGCCCTAATCGGACAAGGTCCGGCCAAGAAAAGTCTCTTTGAATCAAGAAACCTCGAGACTCGAAGAAGTTACTCGGATAACTCAAGGCTCAAGAACTGAAGGCTCAGATAGCTCAGATAACATGAAGGCTCAGATAACCTGAAGGCTCAGATGCTCAGATAACCTGAAGGCTCAGATAACTCAGATAACCGAAGGCTCAGATATAATTGAAGATCTTGAGACTCAGAAGATCCTGAAGAATATAGTCGTTAGATTCAGCTGACGTGGACCAATGAGAGGAAGACGATAAACCTGAAAAAGCTGTAAAAAGCTACAGAATAGTATGGATTTGAATGTGATTCTCTCCAACGGTAAGATTCAAATCCACACTATAAATACAAGTTCTTCCTTCATTATTAAGCGTGGAAAAGGTTTGAGAAATGCATACAGAGCTAAATCATCTAGCATCTCCACCATAGAACACAGAGCAAGAAATACACGCATATATTCAAGAGTGTTCTACCCTAGATCTAACCACAAATGTAATATCCTAAGCTTAGAGAGATTTTCTCATCCTTAACATTGAGGCTAAACAAATGTAAGGGAAAATCTCACCCTAGTTGGAAACCAAACAAATCTTTACCCAAACCCAAAAGTTAGGTTAAGTTTGTTACCGTAAGATTTCAGACTAGGGATTCTAGTTCTGATTTCTGGGATCGGTTGAGTGTGAACTCGGTAAACATCTATAGGCAATCCCGTGAGGGTGATAAGTCCCGTTTGAGTGTGAACTCGGTAAACATCTGTTGGGTGTTGGACTAACACGTTAAACTAAGTCCAGTCGGTTAAGTTGGTTAAGTATGTGCCCCATGATGGGAAGAGTGGAAGTAGGATGGGTTACGTCCGAACCACTATAAAATCGTGTGTTCTTTATTGCTTTATGTTTATACTTGTCATATGCATTCAATTATAAGCAAAACAACACACATTGGTTTAAAATGCAAAAAATTAGAAACACTCTGCCCTCACCCCTGTTTTATATGCATTACACAAGTCTTCCGCACGCGCACATGGGTTTTCTCCACATAAACATGGGACCAACAATTGGTATCAGAGCAAAACATTTAATGAGGACATGGGAATGTGTATTTAATGCGTTTTATTGCGATTTTCGAGTCCGAAATACGAGAAGACTATTTTTCTCAACCGTGCGATCAAAACACTTTTCGGCCGACTAATCTCATCCACTGATTTCAAAACACGGATGCTTGAGTACCTTTGGAAAGTTGTGCAAAAAGTTTTCTCTCGCATACTATATATCCAAATCTTTCTCAGAAAACTTCTTTCCACTACTTCGTCTTCTCAAAACTCTCAAAAGATCAAAACTTTCAAAATCTTCAGAAATTTACTTCCAATATCAATTGATTCTATTTTCACGATTTCTCAATCCTACGAATCAATTTCTGGTAATTTCTCGTTTAAATACAGCATGATTTCAATTCACTCTGGTACCTAGGTTTACAAGTCGTGATGATATGTTTCTGTAATTTATATTCGATCTATACGCTTACTTGCCTTACTTGCTTAATTGATGCTTAACATCAATTTGCATATCATACAGAAATGACATACCTTGTTCCATGACCGGGCCAAGGGAAAAAGTTCTGCAACTTCGCATCAATGAAGAAAGATATCATTGATGAGAAGTATGTAGTATTTTCAATCACCTCAGATCCTGAATCGCTGGAAATTCTGGAGTGCTTGCGAGCATGTGGGCTTGAACAGTATTGCTCGAGACATCAGAACACTGTCCACACACATGAAACGCTGGAGTTTCTATACAATCTACAGAAGGACGAGGACATTGATGCTGACCTAATTTCTTCCGTTGGTGGACTAGAAGTACGAGTGTCGAATGATGATCTCCAAAGGATCTTCGGTCTCACTCGAGGAAGCATCAACCCAGAGACCTACACGACTGATGTAGGAGAGAAGGACTTTCTTGAAGCCGAGTTGTTGAGACCAGCAAACAAGGAGAATACGACGAATGTCAAAGCCTCCTACCTGAAGAGAAAATATCGCCTTCTCCTTGAGATCGTTCAGAAGGTGATTATGTGCTCAACTTACAGTCTTGATGCTATCACTTCCTATAAGATCAGTGTCATGACGGCAATCATCAAGAAGGCTTCAGATATGGATTGGTTGGGTATGGTCAAGGCACGACTGCGGAAAGACCTCTCACTCCCCCAACCAATGAACCTGTTCAGGAAACTGAACCCCCTCAACAAGCTGAAGACGAACCTGAACCACATATATCCCCATCTCACTCCCAATCTCCAAACAAGATACAAGAACCTGAGAGATCTGACAAGCGAGTGTCCATCTCTCATAATCCCTTCAATACCAGAACCGTGCTTGCTTCACCTGTTTCAGAAAGCCCGATTATAAGGATAATGAAGCAACAAATCAAGGAGTATCTGCTGGACCTGTACCCTGAATTGGATCAACATCCTGGTATCCAGCAACAGATGGAAGAGATTGTGTTCTGGAGGGATATCAGACTGAAAAGCATCGAGGAATTTCTGATCCTCATGACAACTCTGGGATCTGATTTCTTTGTAGACTTGGAGATGAAATGCTTGAACAATGCTGGGATTGAAAGCGCTGTTGAATTGGCATCTGAAGATGATATCAGATGGTTGATTCATGAAAGGTTCGGAATTGTTGATAACAGGGAGGAAACTGTTCAACCTCCTACAGGTCATGAGGGAGCTGCCGATGAACCAAGAATGGGTGCTGCAGATGAGACCCGACTTGGCAAGGATTCAACATCGACCCGCATCGCTATCTTTGAGCTCCGATACCCTAGATCTTTATCTTGAGAAGATTCGGGGATGGGATCAAGGTCTATTGAAGATAAATTCCACGCTCTCATAGCAGATCGATGAAGCGGTTTGAAGAAGAGCAAGCAAAACCGGGTTGACAGAGAAAAGAAGTCACCGCGGTTGGGATGCATAATACCATCCTTTTCTAAGTAATGCAACTAGTAAATCCTCTTGCCGAAAGCTCAATCTCGATCCGATAAACTCAAAGTTCGAGACGGATATGCTCAATGAGACCACGGTATTCTTGGAAAATGTCTCAGGCATCCTTGGAAAAACTAACAACCACATGAATATGGGTTGGAAACACTTTGCGACTTCTACCGAACGAGCAAAAAAGGACATCGAATTTGCTCTCGACGCTTTTTTAACTCCTCGCATACTTCTCCGCCGAGATCACTCCTCTTGTTGTTGAGGAACTCGGAGAGGAGATCACACCGATTCATTGCTCAAATCATGAAGTCATCCAACCTCTTTGATGAAACCAAAAAGGGGAAGGACAAGAGAATAAATAAAGAAAGAAAAAACCATACACGATTGGTAACATTTGCATCTCTACCAAAAACCATCAGTATTTAACTCCGCTTAAAAGCCACTCCATCTATCGATCTCTCGTTCTTTGAAGTGAAAGAAACTGTGGAGCAACTTAGCAAAGATATCACTGAGCAGAAGATTGCTCTTTCAGAGGTTATTGCCAGAGTCGACAAGATTGAAAACTTCTCTTCATTAGTACAGAAAAGAATGGAAACTGATGATCAGGCCAAGAGCCTTGAACTCGCTAAGAAATTAGCTGAAGAAGACGAACGAGATGAACCTGAGCAAACTCTGAAGAGAAAGAAAGGCAAAGGTAAGATGGTGAAAGCTACTGCTGAAGATCAGAGTCAAGGCCAATTATTCTCTACCAAAAGCCAGATGTCTCCTGAACAAATTCAAGAGCAAACCGCACGAGAATAAAGAGAGGTCGCCATCAAGAAGCAGAAGTTAGCAGAGGCTAAGGGACTAAACATCGCATACATCCGAAGGAAGAGGAAGAATGAAGCTGCAGCAGAGGAGATTGCTTGGGAAAGGAATGCCCTTCCGGCACCTGTTAAAGACATCCTCTGTGCCCGGCTATATCTGCTTCCAGAATGGGATCAAATCAGAGGAGAATGGTTGTGTGACGTGTACATCCTGGAGATGATTCCGATTCATCAAGACCAGACAGAAAATGATGATGAATTTTGGAACTGGTTAGAAACGAAGTACCCAGACTTCTACCAGAAGGTGATGAAGGAAGGGAAGATCATGTCACTAATACCTGAAGCTCCTCCCTTTGAACAACTCCTTCCACTGTTGCGTCCAGACAACAAGTTAGATGCTGTCAAATTCAAAAATGCCTACTATGGATTTGCTGACAAAGGAGGGATCCATAGAAGAGAAGATCTGGACAAGCTGATGCAAAGGATGTACAAGATGTTTGGCATCCCCAAAGAACTTCAAATGTTCAAGTACACCTGAGGAAGACAACTTGGAATCAGATGATAGGTACGTTATTCATGTATTATGTATGAACACACCTATCTGAAAGAAATATTCCATCTCTCTGATTCTAAGACAACATTTCATTGTCTTCTGAAGTATGTACTGCCTTACATTATCTGCATTTCTATTCGTGGTATCTGTTTTTCTGATTAAGTGTTTTGGTTCCATCAAAAAAGGGGGAAATTGTTGGGAAATTTGTATTTAATTTTGATGGAAGTTCGAAAACAGGTTGTAATAGGACCAGTCAGACCTGTTAGCTGACTGGTGACTTAGAATCAGATTAAGATGACCAGCTAAAATGTATAGATAGCTAATGTAAAAGATAGGTCACATATTGAGGGGGAACTCAATATGTATAGGTCAGGTCGAAATATCAGATGACCAGATAAGGTCAGATGATCAGAAGGCTAAGAACAAATCAGAAGACAAGAAGTCAGATGATCAGGTGAAGACGAAGACATCAAGACTCGGATGAACACGAAGACTCGGATGAACCCGAAGGCTCAGATAACCTGAAGGCTCAGATGCTCAGATAACCTTGAAGGCTCAGATGCTCAGATAACCTGAAGGCTCAGATGCTCAGATAACCTGAAGGCTCAGATAGCTCAGATAACCTGAAGGCACAGATAGCTCAGATAACCTGAAGGCTCAGATAGAACAGAAGATCATGAGACTCAGAAGATCCTGAAGAATATAGCCGTTAGATTCAGCTGACGTGGACCAATGAGAGGAAGACGATAAACCTGAAAAAAGCTACAAAAAGCTACAGAATAGTATGGATTTGAATGTGATTCTCTCCAACGGTAACATTCAAATCCACACTGTAAATACAAGTTCTTCCTTCATTATTAAGCGTGGAAAAGGTGTGAGAAATGCGTACAGAGCCAAATCATCTAGCATCTCCACCATAGAACACAGAGCAAAAAATACACGCATATATTCAAGAGTGTTCTACCCTAGATCTAAGCACAAATGTAATATCCTAAGCTTAGAGAGATTTTTCCATCCTTAGCATTGATGCTAAACAAATGTAAGGGAAAATCTCACCCTAGTTGGAAACCAAACAAATCTTTACCCAAACCCAAAAGTTAGGTTAAGTTTGTTACCGCAAGATTTCAGACTAGGGATTCTAGTTCTGATTTCTGGGATCGGTTGAGTGTGAACTCGATAAACATCAGTTGGGTGTTGGACTAACACATTAAACTAAGTCTAGTTGGTTAAGTCGGTTAAGTTAGTTAAGTTGGTCCGCTGTGTTAAGGAAGAGTGGACGTAAGATGGGTTTCCTCTGAACCACTATAAAATCTTGTGTGCATTTACTTGCTCTTTATTGCTTTACACTATTCACACAACTGAGCTTAAAATTGCATACATATTCTAAGTTAACATCAGTCCGCACCAAGTAACTAATCTGATCAGGTTGACACCTTAGTCAGCTGATTGAAAACTGACTTGAGAATCTGATTTGGTAAAAACTGGTTTTTCACACGGGTATTTACAAGCTTCCGCACTATCAGTTAAACTGACAGATATCAAACTGATCTGCCCTCAAGCATTCAGTAAGATTGAACATCAGTCCAAACTGACTCACTAGCACTCTGATCGAAACTGCGCAATCACACCTGATCTGCACGAAAAGTTTTTCAGAAGTCTATTCACCCCTCCCCTCTAGACTTCTGCCCTCACAAAACCGTTCGGGACCTACAAGAAGTCTATTCACCCCTCCCCTCCAACACTCTGGCCTCACCCCTATTTTATATGCATTCTCCACATAAATATGGGACCAACACTCGCATTCAGGTCGCTTGTATGGGGCCTGAGCCGAATAGGAATGATAGTCGAAGACCCGCCGTGAAGCTCCATAATCCTGTGTCGAGCCGGCAATCTGCAGTGGTCGTTCCCTCTCAATCTTGGCGGGGCACTTTGTCTTGATATCCAAGGGGAGGGAGATGAGTGATGTCCTCCAACTCCTGCAAAAATTGCTCATCAACGCCCTCGGTGTCCCGGATAATGCACCGGATACCCGCAGACGAGGATCCGCCCTCGTGACCGCGAACCGAACTAGAGTCGCGGTGTTGCCGGAGGAGGACTATCACTATGTTATCCTCCTCTGAGGATCAACACCTTGTCTACATAGGTAGACTGTGACAGCCTCAACATCCTCTTAGATCTATCTCTGTGGATCTTAATCCCTAAGATGCAGCAGGCTCCACCAAGACCCTTCATCATGAAGGTCTTTAACAACAAATCTTTAACGGACTGTATTAACGGGATATTGTTTCCCAAAATCAATATGTCATTGACATACCCGATTATAAAAACAATATTCTTCCCACTGCGTTTACCATAAACGCAAGGATCTTTCGAATTAATGATGAAGTCAAAATGACTTGATAGCTTCATCAAATCAGATATTCCAACTCCTAGAAGCTTGCTTCAATCCATAAATGGATATCTTTAGCTTGCATAATAGATTAGAATTTGGCTTAGACATAAAACCTTCTGATTGAGTCATAAACACTTCCTTATCAATGTTTCCAATGAGGAAAACTATTTTGACATCCATCTGTCAAATGTCATAATCATAGTGTGCTACAATCGCAAGTAAAATTTCAAATGGACTTGGTCTTTGAATCTGGTGAGAAAGTCATATCATAGTCAATGCCTTTGCGTTGACTGTAACCCTTCGCCACCAACCTAGCTTTGTAGGTTTGTACTTTGCCATTTGCATAGGTCTCTCACTTGAGGACCCATTTGCAACATATGGGTCTAACCCCTTTACGCAACTCAACCAAGTCCTAGACTTGATTGGTGTACATCGAGTCCATCCGGGATTTCATGGCTTCATGCCACTTCCCTGAACCAATTTTAGATATTGCTTCAGAATAAGTATTAGGATCATCCTTATCCAATATGTCCATATAATCGAGTTCCTCCAAGAGGTAACCGTATCTAATGGGCAGATTACAATTCCTAATTGACTTACGGAGTTGTGGTTATGTTGGCAGTACATTCTGATCATGAAAATTTTATGGTGCATCGATTTCATCAATGTTTGGAGAGTCCTCAAGAGCTTTATTTTCGTAGGCCTCTTGGGCGGGAGTTTGAACTATGTTGTTCTCATTCAACCCACTTGGAGGTTTTTGCACTGGCAAGCATACTCCAATTACGCTCCCACTGGCTGAAAGAGGATCACCTAGTGAAAGACTCCTACCGTGAAAGTTGTTGAATGCTCCCACTGATTCCTTGTCATGTTGCTTTGACAAGTTATCGGTCTCTTTGTTAATTTGTGATTCTTGAATTTCTTAAAGTTCTATCATCTTACGACCTTGTTCCTTAAAGACCTAGTCTTCCTCGAGGAATTTGGCCTGCCTAGAAACAATCACTGATTGCTTCTCAGGTAGATAGAAATAATATCCTTTAGTTTCCTTAGGATATCCCACAAAGTAACCCTTTTCACCTTTGGATTCCAGCTTGTGGTAAGCATCCTTTTCACAATCACGGGGCAACCCCATGTTTGATATGTGTAAAAGTTGACTTCTTGCCACACCATAGTTCACATGGTGTATGCTCAACCTATTTAGATGGAATCCTATTCAGAATATAAATTAAGGTTTGTAATGCGTATCCCCATAAGAATGTCGGAAGAGAGGAGAAGCTAATTATGGACCTCACCATGTCTATCAGGGTTCGGTTTCTCCTCTCAAACACACCGTTCATTTGAGGTGTTTCGGGAGGAGTCCATTGTGATTGGATTCCATATAACTTCAAGTAATCAGTGAATTCATGGCTAAGGTATTCACCTCCTCAATCTGATCAAAGAGTCTTGATACTCTTACCAAGTTGCTTCTCTACTTTAGCCTTAAACTCTTCTATTTTCTCAAAAGATTCGAATTTGTGTTTCATAAGATACACGTATCCGTATCTTGAGAAATCATTAGCAAAAGTGATGAAGTATCCGAAGTGACCCCTAGCTAGAGTGGACAATGGTCCACAAACATCATTGTAGATCAACTCTAGAACTTTTTTGGCATGCACCCCTTTCCCAGAAAAGAGTCTGTTGATCATCTTGCCCATGAGATAAGATGCACAATCTCCATAAAACTCATAGTTGAATGGGGTTAAGTAGTCTAACTTTCTTAACCTTGTAATTTTTTTCTCGTTTACATGATCATGATCTACAATGCCAAAAGTAAGTCGGGTTTTCATGATTACTAAGTTTGAGTCTTTTATTTTGTATGTTAAGAATATCATATCAATAATGCAACAAATACATGTTGCGAGTAATAGAAAGAACTAGATGACAATCATTAAGTTCTAATCTAAAACTCAAGGGTAAGTCTAACACATAAGTCCTCACAAGTTCAGTAGCAACTCTTGCTCCATTTCCACGTGTAAGACGAATTCACCCGCCCTAAGACATATGAGCCCCTTCACATTCGTACAAATGTGATAGCCACATCCAGTATCTAATACCAAACAGTTAGAGCTATTAGTGGACATGTTTGTCTTAATAACAAACATACATGTTCTAGTTCCAGAAGCACCCAGTGCCTTTCTTTCATCAACCAGAACCTTACAGTCCTTCTTCCAGTGCCCTCTTCTACTTATAGTAGAGGCACACATCCTTGTCTACCCACTCCTTCTTTTGAACACCATCTTAGTGATAGTGAACTCAAAAGTCTTGAGCACGTTGTGAAATTTAGGCATGGTGGCATCCGTCTTATTCATATTGTTGTTCACAATGAAGCTGAAACATGAATCGGGAGCGATTGGAGGATAGCATAAATGAAAACATTGGTCTTTTAGCTCAATACCTAAATTACCAAGTTTCTCAATTAGGCATATCATCATTAGCACATGAGATGAAATCTTTCCTTCTTTAGCTAACCGACATCTGAACAGATCTCTCATCACTTCATAAATCTCAGAATGAGATTCAGAATCAAAGAGATCCTTTAGATGTTTGAGCATCTAGAAGGGACCCATTTTCTAACGTCGCCTATGTTCATAATGTTGGAATATTTAGGCACGTAAACACGTAATACATGTGCAGCATAAATTAAAGTTCACCAACAACGAACAGTTAATTGCATAATTAAATACGAGTAAACGTAAACAGAATTCTTATAGCAATTCGTACACGGATTCCTCTACTATGGTATCCACGCAACAGTCATTTACTAACTCGCACAGATCTGCCAGCGTTGAATCCCCGAGATGAATTTTCTAGGAAAATTCTAACTTAGAGATTTTATGGAGAAATATGAATTCACGTATTATGAATTTCCCAAGAGCTCATATATATAGGAGAGGATTAGCTTAAGTCTCAAGCTAACCTAATTAGGAAATAAAATCCCTAATCTTTATTTAAATAAATCTCTTAGATTTATTTTCCACATATAAATTTTAACGGATTTAAATTCAATATATGACAAATCTCTACGAAATTTGTTTCCATATATATTAAATCCTACAATAATATTCCAAATATTATAATTGAGAATTCTTATTTAATTAAATCCAATTTAATTAAATATTAATAATAATTAATTCCAAATTAATCTATTATTAATTACTTCTCCATAAATTAAATATTAAATCAAATTTAACATTTAATCAACCAAATAATTAGTAAACAACTGTTACTTGTTGTGTGACCCATAGGCCCTCATATATCGAGTGATTAGTCAAACTAACGGTCTTAATTGAATCATAGACAATAAATCAGACATTCTCAATATATGAGGTACGTTGTGAGGAAATGTGCAACTACATGTAACTGAAACATGGGCTATTACGATTTCCTCCTTTCACTCGCGAATACTCGATTAGTCTTGAACATGATAAAGTATCTATTCAAATAACTTAAACAATTTATCGCTAATCACTAATTGATCACTTATGTCACACTTGGCCACAAAGTCCAAGTTGACGTGCATTAGCCAATGACTTTGATCCAATTATGATGAGAAGATGAGTATTCTCTCTAAATCCACTTTGAGGAATGAATCCTTTTCTTGGCTCAACTACCACGCACATGCACTTCGTGATGAACCCAATCGAAGTCATATCTACCCATGGAAGGGTGAAAGCGTCGGTCATGGTCAAAGTTCATCACTCCACACATGTCGTGCGTATTGACCTCAAGTCAAAGGAGTATCAAATGGTTTCTCGGATGGTTATACCAATACCCTCTAAGGTATTTGTGCATCCATCAAGAGATACCTAGTATCTCGTAGTGAGTGAGATCTCACTACACTCTCTAAGAGTATGATGCAGATCGCACACCAATCTCCATTGCATCATCAATATCCCATTCTTGATGATCCTCGATTGGGGCTATTTGAGAATCATGCTTAGGTCATCTGAGTTCTTACTCACTCAATGACAGCAGTGACTCAAGGGAACACAGATAAGAACAAATGCAAATAATCAAACATAATATTCTAATAAGTGCAACACCATACATTTAATATTAAATAAACAATAATATTAAAACAATACTGAATATTATCTGAGCATTATGTCCTTACAATGGATTGTCTCTAGGACACTAACACTAACAATCTTCCACTTGAACTAGAGCCAATCACCTACATGTCTAACCCCTAGACCATCAAAATGTCTAGTGTGTACATGAACACTCAAAGCCTTGGTGAAAGGATCAGCCAGGTTATCCTCCGTGGGGACACGTTCTAACTCTATCTCTCTTTTAGCAATTATCTCTCTTATCAAGTGATAACGCCTCAGTACATGATTGTTTCTGTTATTGGATCTCGGTTCCTTAGCTTGTGCAACCGCACCAGTGTTGTCACAATACAACTTTATTGGACTGCTGGCACTCGGAACTACCCCTAGTTCACTTAAGAACTATTTTATCTAGACAACTTCTTTAGCAGCTTCTGCCGAAGCAATGTACTCAGCTTCGGTTGTTGAATCTGAGGTAGTCTCTTGTTTGGAACTATTCCAACTAACCGCCCCACCATTGAGAACGTAAACATAACCCGACTGTGACTTGTAATCATCATAGTCGGATTGGAAACTTGCATCAGCATAGCCAGTTGCAACTAGCTCTGACTGTCCTCCGTAGACCAAGAAGTAATCTTTGGTACGTCTAAGGTACTAAAGATTGTTATTGACAGCAATCCAGTGAGGTTCACCCGAATTCTGCTGGTATCTTCCAGCGGTGCTAACAGCGAAGGCCACATCTGGCCTTGTGCAAGTCATGGCGTACATGATGGAGCCAATTGCAGATGCATATGGTATATCCTTCATGCGCCGGATATCAGCTTCCGTAGAAGGACAATCCTTTTTAGACAGGTTTATCCCATGACATGCCGGTAGAGAACCTCTCTTAGAGTTCTCCATCGCAAATCGCTTTAACACCTTATCTACGTAGGTTGACTGTGGAAGCCCCAACATCCTCTTTGATATATCCCTATGGATCTTGATCCCTAAGATGTAGCAGGCCTCACCAAGATCCTTCATCATGAAGGTCCTTGATAGCCAATCTTTTACTGACTGCATAAGAGGAATGTTGTTTCCCGTAATTAGTATGTCATCGACATACACAACTATGAAAATAATATTTCTCGCACTGCATTTACGATAAACGCATGGATCTTCCAAATTTTTTGATGAAGTTAAATGATTTGACAACTTCATCAAACCGGATATTCCAACTCCTAGAAGCTTGCTTCAGTCCATAAATGGACCGTTTTAGCTTGCACACAAGATTAGACTTTGGCTTAGATACAAAACCTTTCGGTTGAGTCATAAACACCTCCTTATCAATGTTTCCATTGAGGAAGGCTGTTTTGACATCCATTTGCCAAATTTCATAGTCTAGATGTGCTACTACCGCAAGTAAAATTTGAATGGACTTGATCTTGGCAACAGGTGAGAAAGTCTCATCATAGTCAATGCCTTTGCATTGACTATGACCTTTTGCTACCAACCTAGCCTTGTAGGTTTGTACCTTGCCGTTTGCATCAGTCTTACGTTTGTAGACCCATTTGCAACCTATGGGTTTGACCCCTTTTGGCAATTCAACCAAGTCCCAGACTTGATTTGTATACATCGAGTCCATCTTGGATTTCATGGCTTATGCCACTTCTTTGAGTCAACATCTAATGTTGCCTCAGTGTAAGTTCTGGGATAGTCTTAATCTGGTATCTCCACATCATCATTTTCCTTTACGAGGAAACCATAATATCTAGTGGGCAGATTACGAATCCTAGTAGACTTCTGAGTTTGTGGTTTGTCTTGGTTGTACATTTACGATCGTGAAAATTTTGTGGTGCATCGATTTCATTAATGTCCGGAGAGTCCTCAAGAGCAACACATTCAGATGCCTCTTGGGCGGGAGTTTGAACTATGTTGTTCTCATTCAGCCCACTTGGAGTTTGTTGCGAAGGCAATGCAACTCCAATTACGCTCCCATTGGCTGAAAGAGGATCACTAAGTGATAAACTTCCAACATAAGAGCTGTTGAATGCTCCCGCTGATTCCTTGTCATGTTTCTTTGACAAGATATCAGTCTCTTGGTTATCCTGTGGTTCTTAAATTTCTTCAAGTTCTATCATCTTACGGCCTTGTTCCTTAAAGGCATAGTCATTTTCGAGGAACCTGGCCTGCCTAGAAACAATCTCAGGTAGATAGAAATAATATCCTCTCGTTTCCTTAGGATATCCCACAAGGTAACCCTTTTCACCTTTGCATTCCAACTTATCAGTGAGCATCTTTTTCACAATTGCAGGGCAACCCCACGTTTTGATATGTGAAAAAGTTGGCTTCTTGCCAAACCATAATCCATATGGTGTATGCTCAACTGATTTGGATGGAATCCTGTTGGGATATTTTAGTTTTGATGAATTATGCCAAAACATTATCAACTTGTGTTATTCAAGCTAATTTACAGGTAACAAGTTAAGGGGGAACGAGAGAACAAATTGAGGGAACTCATGAAATCGATTTAAGATGATCGAGATCGATATGAGGTCAGGATGAGAATGATCGAGATCGGATGAGTCGATGAGTTATGGAGTTAAGCGATGAAATGCAAAATCATAAGTGAAGAAAAAAAAGCCCGACCAAATCGAAGAGAAGGTTGCAGATCAGAAGATGAGAAGAAGAGACTGATCAAGATCAGACGTGATCGAGATCAGATATGAAGAGGAGCAGATGAGACTGATCGAGATTAGACGTGATCAAGATCAGATATGATAAACTGATATGTTAACCTGATGTACTGACCTGATGCTATCTTGATATGTTGATCTGAAGAAGTGTTGATCTGATCAGTCGAGCTGATCAGATCAGGCAAGAAGAAATCAGATAGCCTGAGTCAATGTGACCTGAGGGTCAAGATGTCTGAATTCAGAAGAGTCGAACTCAGTAAGCCTGAGTGTCAGTATGCCTGATCAGACAAGGTCCGCTGAAGAAAAGTTTGTTGAATCAAGAAACCTGAGACTCAATAAGTTACTCAGATAACCTGAAGGTTCAGATGCTCAGATAACCTGAAGGCTCAGATAGCTCAGATAACCTGAAGGCTCAGATATAACTGAAGATCTTGAGACTCAGAAGATCCTAAAGAATATAGCAGTTAGATTCAGCTTACGTGGACCAATGAGAGGAAGACGACAAACATTAAAAACCTGCAAAAAGCTATAGAATAGCATGGATTTGAATGTGATTCTCTCCAACGGTAACATTCAAATCCACACTATAAATACAAGTTCTTCCTTCATTATCAAGCGTAGAAAAGGTGTGAGAAATGCTTACAGAGCCAAATCATCTAGCATCTCCACCATAGAACACAGAGCAAGAAATACACGCATATATTTAAGAGTGCTCTACCCTAGATCTAAGCACAAATGTAATATCCTAAGCTTAGAGAGATTTTCCCATCCTTAGCATTGAGGCTAAACAAATGTAAGGGAAAATCTCACCCTAGTTGGAAACCAAACAAATCTTTACCCAAACCCAAAATTAGGTTAAGTTTGTTACCGCAAGATTTCAGACTAGGGATTCTAGTTCTGATTTCTGGGATCGGTTGAGTGTGAACTCGGTAAACATCTATAGGCAATCCCGTGAGGGTGATAAGTCCCGTTTGAGTGTGAACTCAGTAAACATCTGTTGGGTGTTGGACTAACACGTTAAACTAAGTCCAGTCGATTAAGTTGGTTAAGTAGGTGCCCCATGAAGGGAAGAGTGGACGTCGGACGGGTTTCGTCCGAACCACTATAAAATCATGTGTTCTTCACTGCTTTATGTTTATACTTGTCATATGCATTCAATTATAAGCAAAACCACACACATTGGTTTAAAACGCGAAAAATTAGAAACACTCTGCCCTCACCCCTGTTTTATATGCATTACACAAGTCTTCCGCACGCGCACATGGGTTTTCTCCACATAAATATGGGACCAACAAATCCTATTCAGAATGTAGATTGAGATTTGTAACGCGTATCCCCATAAGAATATCGGAAGGGAGAAAAAACTCATCATGGACCTTACCATGTCCAACAAGGTACGATTTCTCCTCTCGGACACTCCGTTCATTTGTGGTGTTCCGGGAGGAGTCCATTGTGATTGGATTCCATGTAACTTTAAATAATCCTTGAACTCATGGCTAAGGTATTCACCTTCTCGATCCGATCGAAGAGTCTTGATACTCTTACCAAGTTACTTTTCTACTTAAACTTTGTACTCCTTGAATTTCTCAAAAGATTCGGATTTGTGCTTCATAAGATACACATACCCATATCTTGAGAAATCATCAGTAAAAGTGATGAAGTAGGCTAAGTGACCTCTTGCTAGAGTGGGCAATGGTCCACAGACATCACTGTGGATCAACTCTAGAACTTCTTTGGCACAAACCCCTTTCCCAGAAAATGGTTTGTTGGTCATTTTGCCCTTGAGACAGGATTCACAATTTTCATAAGACTCAAAGTTGAGTGGGGTTAAGTAGTCTAACTTCCTTAACCTTGCTATCCTATACTCATTTGCATGACCAAGCCTACAATGCCACAAGTAATTTGGGTTTTCATGATTACTAAGTTTGAGTCGTTTGTTTTGTATATTAAGAATATTATGTCCACAATGCAACAGGTATAAACCATTTGATAATGGAGCATTTCCATAAACATCACCATTAAGCGAAAAATAACAATTATTGTTTGCAAAATGGAAGGAAAACCCTTCAATGTCTAACATAGGAATATAAATAATGTTGCGAGTAATAGAAGGAACGAAATAACAATTATTTAGTTCAAGTCTAAAACCAGAGGGTAAGTCTAAAACATAAACACCAACACGTTCAGCAACAACTCTTGCTTCATTCCCAACGTGTAGGGTGACTTCACTCGGCCTAACTGCCCTGCTGTGCTTGAGACCCTGCACATTAGTACAAATGTGTGAGCCACAACCGGTATCTAATACCCAACAGTTAGTATCATTTGTGGACATGTTTATCTCAATAACAAACATACATGTTCCAGAGGCTGAGACAAATTGTGTCTTCTTTTCAGCTGCTAGAACCTTGCAGTCTTTCTTCCAATGCCCCTTTTGCTTGCAGTAGAGGCATACATCCTTGTCCACCCTCTCCTTCTTTTGAATTCCACCTTTGGGCTTAAGAAAGCTTGGCTTGGAGCCTTTCTTTGCCTTGCCCCTTCGCTTCTTCTTTCCTTTCGGAGCAGAAGAAGTAGAGGCACTCACCATGAGCACGGGCTTTTCCTTAGTAGTGGAAAACTCAAAGGTCTTTAGCATGTTGTGCAGCTCGGGCATAGTCGATTCTGTCTTCTTCATATTAAAGTTTACTACGAAACTCGAATATGAATCGGGAAGCGACTGAAGAATGGCATAAATAACAACATTGGTTTTGAGCTCAATGCCCAAATGACCAAGTTTCTCGATTAGCCCAACCATCTTCAATACATGAGGAAAAACCTTCCCTCCTTCAGACAATCGACATCTAAACAGATCTCTCATCACTTCATAAATCTCGGAACGAGATTCAGAATCAAAGAGATCCTTCAGATGCTTAATCATCTCGAAGGGAAGCCTCTTCTCATGCTGCCTTTGTAATTCGGGAGTCATCCCGAGTAGCATAACACACTGAGCCTGGGAAGCATCCTCTTGATGCTTCTTCTGATTTGTAGCGTCAAACACCTCAGCCTCTTCAGTACCAGTCTCCGGGGTAGCAGGGATTGGCGTGTCTAACACGTACTCAATCTTTTCTTGCCTAAGCACCAAATGCACATTTTGGTGTCAGTCGAGAAAAATTGGCCCAGCCTATTTGTTCGTTTCCAAAACGCTTCTCAGTGATAAGTTATTCATTTCAACAATCCTAGAAAAATAAAACAAAACGGGAATTAAAACACATAATTCCTATGATCAATATTCAACAATCAAAATAAACATGGCCTTTCAAATTTATTTTGTCTCCATTAGTTTCACATATTCAACGACCTCATCGGAAGAATACGAATTTATATCTAATATAAATTTAATGGACTAGGATCCACATTCCTATTTTTATAATATCAGCTTGGGCTGATTACTATAATAGCAGAACTGGTAGGTCTCCAAACCAATTGCAATACTGCAACTTCTAGTTGATTGAACCTAGTTCAATCGGATGCCCCTTGACTCTCATTTCCATGCTTGGGCTGGTGAAACAGAATCAAGTTGATTTACAACCATCAAGCGGCGACACTACATGTCCCTATAAAAGTCCTGTTATATGTAGATCCGAGAAAAAGACTTGGGCCTTAAATACTCATTAGAACGAAATCTCCGGTTTACTTTTAACTTTGATGGAAGGCATCGTTCAATTTAATGAAAAATCATAATTTAGTGAGGAACCTTTAAAGGCGGGGTATTAATTGTTTAATTGAGATCCGAACATGTTAATCTACATTACATTTGAGCATCTATTGGGCGCCGCCTACCCAAACATGACATTATACGGACTAACACTTACATGGGCGCCGTCTACCCAAACATTTAATACGGTCCGATAAATATTGGGTGCCGCCTACCCAAACAGTTATAATGCGGACGTAAAGAGCGTTAACGAATTAAAATAATTAAAGCAAGTTAAGTGGGATTTAATAACTTTACTTAAACCGAATTTCAAAATCTAATTTAAATTCGATTTTAAATTATTATTAAAATTATAAATAATCCAATTAATTACAAAAATAAAATCCAATTTTATTTCAGGTTTTAAAATTAATCTTATTAATTTCAAAACAATTTCAGTTATTTTATTCTTGCAAGGGCTCAAGTGCAATTTTCCAAATTTGCATGGAGGGGCCTATTGGAAATCTAATTTACCAAACTGCCCCTTCATCATCATTTCCCGCAAACCGTCTCTCAATCGGGACAACCGAAACCAACATTCATTAACAATTTTAAGATTCAATCCAATTTCATCACAAAAATTAGTCAACAATTGTTATAAAAAATTACCCAATTGTTCAAGAAAGTCCAACAAACCGAGCAAATCAGAACCGAAAAATGAAACAAAAAATTCACGTTTCAGGTCCGGGTAACCAAAACGGCAAATGTGGGTGAGTTGTCGTCGCCGCCTAGCATACACGGTCGACTCGCCGCTACAACTATGTTGAATCCCACGTAGGATGGGGCCTACGACTCGATTCAATTCGAAACAGAGACAAGTCGAGCAAGTCGCGAAGCACATGGCGGTGTGTCGTGAATTTCGTCAAACAAAATCAAACACAAATCACCGGTGGGTCGAGTCGAGACAGAGGACGAAGCAGAGGCACGACGCGGTGGCATTCCACCGCAAATTAACCGAGTCAGGGGTGAAATCGACAAATTGCTAATGAGATGAGAACGTCGATGCCTAAATCAAAGAAACGCGGTCAACACCGAGACAAATGGCACAAAAATCAGGTTGTGCCACCACGGGTCTAACCCGCTGGGTTTTGTCCATCGCAGCAACCCACGAGCGTCGCGAGCTACGGCATCATGATGCTGGCTCGAACGACATTGCGGCGAGAACTCGACGGAAGCGAAGAAGAAAGGAGCGGCGGCGGGTTTTCAGAAAACCCTTATATGGATGCAGCGCGATGAAGACAATGAAGAGCCCCAAAAGTGGGTTAATAGTTTACAAAACATCAAACCCCAAAATAAAATAACCGGGGTGCGGTCAATTCCAAAAAGCCATGCCCCAGTAAAAAAAAATTCGAAAAATTAATTAAAATAAGAGCCTAAAGCTCTGATACCACTGTTGAAATATTGAGGCACGTAAACACGTAATACATGCGCAACGGAAAATAAAATTCACCAACAACGAATAGTTAATTGCATAATTAAATATGAGTAAACGTAAACAGAATTCTTACAGCAATTCGTACACGGATTCCTCTACTATGGTATCCACGTAACAGTCGTTTACTAACTCACACAGATCTACCAGCGTTGAATCCCCGAGATGAATTTGCTAGGAAAATTCTAACTTAGAGATTTTATGGAGAAATATGAATTCACGTATTATAAATTTCCCAAGAGCTTATATATATAGGAGAGGATTAACTTAAGTCTTATGCTAACCTAATTAGGAAATAAAATCCCTAATCTTTATTTGAATAAATCTCTTAGATTTATTTCCCACATATAAATCTCTACGGATTAAAATTCCATATATGACAAATCTCTACGATTTGTTTCCATATATATTAAATCCTACAATAATATTCCAAATATTATAATTGGGAATTCATATTTAATTAAATACAATTTAATTAAATATTAATAGTAATTAATTCCAAATTAATCTATTAATAATTACTTCTCCATAAATTAAATATTAAATCCAATTTAACATTTAATCAACTAACTATAATTAGTAAACAATCGTTACTTGTTGTGTGACCCATAGGCCCTCATATATCGAGCGATTAGTCAAACTAACGATCTTAATTGAACACTAGACAATAAATCAGACATTCTCAATATATGAGGTACCTTGCGAGGAAATGTCCAACTACCTGTAACTGAAACATGGGCTATTACGATTTCCTCCTTTCATTCGAGAATACTCGATTAGTTTTGAACATGATGAACTATCTATTTAAATAACTTAATCAATTTATCTCTAATCACTAATTGATCACTTATGTCACACTTGGCCACAAAGTCCAAGTTGACGTGCATTGGTCAATGGCTTTGATCCAATTATGATGAGAAGATGAGTATTCTCTCTAAATCCACTTTGAGGAATGAATCCTTTTCTTGGCTCTAAGGTATTTGTGCATCCATCATGAGATACCTAGTATCTCGTAGTGAGTGAGATCTCACTACACTCTCTAAGAGTATGATGCAGATCGCACACCAATCTCCATTGCATCATCAATATCTCATTCTTGATGATCCTCGATTGGGTTTATTTGAGAATCATGCTTAGGTCATCTGAGTTCTCATTCACTTAATGACAACAGCAGTGACTCAAGGGAACGCAGATAAGAACAAATGCAAACAATCAAACATAATATTCTAATAAATGCAACGCCATACATTTAATATTAAATAAACAATAATATTAAATCAATACTGAATATTGTCTGAGCATTATGTCTTAACAATGGATTGTCTCAGAGGAGTCATGCTGAGAAACATCACATACTGAGCCTAGGAAGCATCCTTTTGATGCTTCTTCTGAGCCGCTACGTCAAGCGTGGCTGCCTCAGAGTACCATCTGCAAGGGTAACCGGGATAGAAGTGTCCATCACGTACTCAATCTTTTCTTGCCTTAGCACCAAACACATGTTTCAATGCCAATCCAGAAAATTTAGCCTAGCAAATTTAGTTTGTTTCCAAAACACATCTCAATAACAGTTATATATTTCAACTAACCAAGAGAGATAAAATAAAATGGGAATTAAAACACATAATTCCTATGATCAATATTCAACAATCAAAATAAACATGGCATTTCTTTTGTGTTTATTTTGTCTCCATTATTTTCACATACTTAACGACCTCATCGGAAAAGTACGAATTTATATCAAATATAAATTATAATGGACTAGGATCCACATTACTACTATCATAATCCTAGCGAGGGCTGATCATTACAATAGCATAACTGGTAGGTCTCCAAACCAATTGCAAAGCTGCAATTCCTAGTTTGTCGAACCTAGTTCGACTGATATCCCTTACCCTTTGTTCCCTGCGAGGGCTAGCGAAACAAAGTTAAGTTAGCTTATAACCATCAAGCGGCGACATTACATGTCCCTATAAAAGTCCCGTTAGATGTAGATCCGAGCAAAAGACAAGGGTCTTTAAGTACTCATTGGAACAAAATCTCCGGTTTACTTTTAATTCTGATGGAAGACATCTTATCAAATTAATGAGAAAACTATATTTTACTTGTTGTAACTAGCTAAAATATTCCTAATTTAACAATGAATTTAACAAGTAAAATAGCTAAAAGCGGTAGAAAACTATAAAAGAAACACGTCAATTGGTGACCCGGTTCGTCCTTTGAATCAGACTACGTCCGGGGGCGTCCAAGCCAGGTATAAGTGTATAGTATATTTTCCTAGAATGTTAAGGTGTTCAACCCTTACAAATGTGACCTCATCGGTCTATTTATACTATGCATCCCGCCTTTAAGACGGGAGATTACATAAGGAAAAGTGCCCATCATTCACCTTTGATCCCGCAGATCGCCCGCTTCCTTGGTTTGATTTGAGATCGCCTTTTTAATGAGCGCCAATCGGGGGATGAAGTTCTCGGGCTGATTGGTTGGCTTGCCGTATGCCTTCCTTAATTGGACATTTACTTGAGGACGTCATATTGCGACCTTCGATACCCGCTCAGGTCTCTATGCGACCTCCCTGTTTATGCGACTTGGGTGCTTCGCCTTTTAGGGTGACCTCCCTTTCCTGACGTCACCTCGAAGCGTAAGCCTCTTTGACTTGTATATATTGGGGCCATGGGATAGTGGTTTATTCCATGCTACAATAATTGCCCCTCAAGTCGAGGTCACATGTTATGAAATGGGATATCAACTTGACCTTACGACTAATGGGGAATACGACTTCTTGCCCTAGTATACGAAAAGTCACCTCGATATTACGAATCGGCGCATCAGATTTCCTCGATTTTCGGAGATTTGAAGTGATGGCTTGCCAGGCCGATGACGTGAGGCGCCGCTAGATGGTCCAATGCGATGTCGCGGTGGCCCTCATGCACGAACCCCGCGACTATGATTGTCGGAGGGGCTTGAAATATGGAAGAATTGCATTTTGGTCCTTCCCTTCCCTCTATAAATAGGCGGGGAATTAGGTTTTCAAAAACCTTTCTTCCCCCTCCGAGAGCTTGCTAAAAACTTGTGCATTTTTCTTCCGTTTGGAATCATCAATAGGATCCCTTGTTTCCCTTGCTTAAAATCAGGTAATTCTCTTTTAATCTCAAATCTTTTTAATGGCCTCTATTTTTGCCCCACGACCCATGGTGGTTTCCTCCTCCTCCGAGGATGATGTCCCGATCGCTCAGCGCCGTCGTCTGAACTCTAGTTCTGCCGCGAGGCATGGTGGTGAGGGTTCTTCGGCCCGGCCCGTGGGTGATGGGTGGGAAGATGATGCAAATGATGAACCGGTGGATGACCGGTTTTTGGAGGAGTTGGATGAAATTACTCATCTTCTCCCTTTGGACATTAATCTCCAAGCTTCTGTCTCCCGAAGGAAGTTGGCGCCGGCCGGCTCCTCTGTCCAGGCTCCAGAATTTGGGGCTTATGAGCGAATCTTCGAATATGAATTATACCACCGGATTGCTCCTTATAGGCGACCTGAGCGTCTATATCGCAAGTCGGTGGCGTCGCGATTTGCTACGTCTGAAAAAAGGTATAGGTCGGTATTTTCTGATCGCTACGTGCTAGAGCTCCGTCGGCTGTACAAAGTACCGCGGGATGTTAATTTTTATGGAGTAGCCTCTGATGAGAGTGCTGACCAGCCTCCCCCGAGTATGATAGCTGTGAATCAGCCCACCATGGATGCTGGAATTTTCTTCCCATTGCATCCGGCCATCTCCCATTTGCTGGCGGCCTGGAATCTGAGCCTCACACAGATTACTACGAATGGGTGGAGCTACATCATTTCTACCATGGTTGTGTTGGGGCAGGCTGGCTTGAGGAGGTTGCCCAATTCGGGAGAGATCGGTTATGTGATGTTGCCCATCGCCCAGGCCGGAGGCTATCATGTTGTGCGGCTCCGTAAGGGCAAAGAACTTGTTAGTGGGATTCCTAACAAGGTCGATGGATGGCACCAGAAGTGGTGGTTCGTCGGAGGAGCTTGGGAGTCAGTCCCTCCGGCCAGCACGTTACCAATCCGAGTTCCTACGGATTATGCGATCCGCGTGAAAAATGGTATACTTTTTATGACCTTTATCTTCAATCATACTGATCTAATTCTTTTCTTGTCTTGTAGTGTATACACCACAGACTTCTGATCTTTACTGGGATTTCACTGAGGCTCAAGATAGCCTGAGATACACCTCCGAGCTGGCTAGAGGTTGAGTCACTGAACTCCGAGCTTAATCGTTTGGCGGCTGGGTTGTACACCTATCCCCGCCACCTGCAGATCCCTTGTAAGTCTTCTGTTTGTGTATTTGGTGGTTCCTTGTAGGCCCGAGCTAAAGATTGTATGTCTGTTGTGCAGATCCTGACATCCCGACCAACCGTCATGAGCCTTCTGTTGCTGAGATGGCCTGCAGACCGAAGTCGGTTCTTGGGTCGATGAGGCGCCAATCAAGCTCGGGTACCTCTACAGGTTCTCCGGTTCAGACCCCACCTCCCGTTGCCAACAAGGGCAAGAAGAAGAAACATACTGAATCTGCCCCAGCAGCTGGGGATCGTCCTCACAAGAGATTTCGGGAAGAGGCTGGGTCCCATCGGTCTGGGTCTCATCGGGACGAAGGAAGGGGTACCCCGACTTCTACTCCTCCACTGGCTTTGGCTCTAGTCGAGGGTCGTCATCCGGATGACAATTCTTGGATTGGTTGGGATGAGAAGGTGACGAAGTGGTAAACCTTTACCTGTTTTCGTGAAATGTTATTTCGGAGCTAACAATCTGACTTGTCCCCTTTGTTTTTTTTCTTTTTATGTCGCAGCTCGGACCTGACGCCTCACAAGTTCTCGCCTAAGGTACTGAGCTTCTTGAAGTCGAGGCTCCCCTACTTGACGATGATAATGAATAATGTCCCGCGAGTGTGGACGAAGGACGACCACTCCGCCGCTAGCCGTCAAAAGGTCATGGGTAACATGTACTCTTCGATTGTGCACACCCTCAAGGCCGCCCTTTACATGGAGAAGGCTTGTGCCCAATCTGAATTAGAGCTCTCTGACCTGGAGAAGGCTTGGGCAATGATTTCTGAGCAAGCCAAAGTCGTGTTGAACACTCATGAGGTGCAGAAAAGGTTGGAGGTCGAAAAGTCTGACTTGGCTAAGAGGGTCCAGGAGCTCGAGGAGCAGCTAAAGGGTGCCGAGGGCATGTTGGTGGCTGAGAGGGATATTGTGGCCCGGCTGAAGGGAGATCTGGCCAACAAGGATTCCGAGATCAAGGCTAAGCTGGCCACCGAAGAGGAGCGGTTCAAGCGGACTGAAGAGAAAAATGTTAATTTTGCTTACGTCTGTGCGGTGGCGAGGGCCATTCGGGCTACTCGCCGGAAAAGCCCCGATGCCGATTTCTCCAACCTCGTCTCTGAGCTGGCCAGCTATGTCGGAGCCTACCCGCTTGATCCCAATGTCGTGCTTGAAATTAAGGACTTGGAGGGATATGGTATTGACCTATCCTTCTTTCCCAATCAGAGTCGGATTGTGCTCCCCACTCCTGATCCCGACGAGACGCAGCTGACAAATTCTGAGGTGGTCCTCAAAACTCAGACGGGCGAGGTCGAAGGCCAGATGAAGGCCGCCAGGGCCTTGGGTGCTGACCACCCCGATGATCAGGCCACCACTGGCCTCTAGGGGAGGTGTTTACCAGCCCAAGAGTCGGGAGATGAGCTGCCCACATATCCGCCAGTGTTATTCAACAACAATTAGGTGGGCAACCTTTGAAGATAGTCAGTGGTGATGCTGATGGGATTCTTGGTGTTCTTAAGAATGATAACATCAAGAATCCGGATAAGAAAAAGGAGATTGAGAAGTTGTTGTACCCCATCCCCAACAACATTTTTGATCAGCATCCCCTGAAGCATAAAGAATCCCGATAAGAAAGAGGAGATTGAGAAGTTGTTGAACCCCATCCCCAACAACACTTTTGATCAGCATCCCCTGAAGTCGGTTGTCGCCAACGAGGTGTCTAGGAATTGAATCTTGGTGAATTTCTAATCGTAGTATCCAGATGTATCTTTACTTTCTTGCTGGCTTTTGGCCGCTTAGTGTAGTTTGCCTTCGGGCTTTCGAATGTAATTTTAAGTTTTGATGTATCGACCTTCGGTCCTTTGTTATTAATGAATGTTCTCTTCACTTTATTGTGCCGACCTGATTTCCTTACGCGACTTTCCGTTTGCATTTGTTCTTATCGTCTTATTGTTATTGCGAAGTGTTTGTGAACTATGCTTAGTCGTCTTACAAAGTTTAGGGAGGGTCACACCGTTTAAGGTGGCGACCTCGCCGCAAGTATGTCGAAAGTCGTTCTTAGGGAAGTCGATATTGTGCATATGCAACTTTCCTTTGTTTAACACAACATGAAAAAGAGAGACATTATTATTATATAAGCCAAAAATCATTACAAATAGGCGACTCCAACTCATTGATAGTACTTCTTCAAATGGATTGCGTTCCACGGGTATTGAGTTGGGGAACCGTCCGGGTTCTCGAGTTCGTATGCCCCATTGGTTAATACTCTTGTGACCTTGTATGGTCCTTCCCAGTTCAGACCAAAAACTCCTTTGGCTACTCCCAACGTATTCTTTAGGACTAGGTCGCCGATCTTGAATTGTTGAATCCGCACTTTCGAATTGTAATATTTTTCCGATTGCTGCTTATATCTAACATTTCTTATGTTGGCCTCTAGTCTTTTCTCTTCGAATATATCCAAGTCCCTGGCTAAGACCTCCTCATTGTGATCGATTGCGACCTGAGACGTACGTAGTGTACATCTGGCAGTTCGCTGGCCCACTTTCCCTTTTTATCTTCGATCTTGGCTTTCAGAGTGTGTTTGATAATTTTGTTCACTGCTTCGACCTGTCCATTAGATTGGGGATGATATGGGGTCGAAAAGAGCTTAGTGATTTTCCATTTCCTGAAAAAACTGTTGATCTTGAACCCGTCAAATTGTTTCCCATTATTTGATATGATTGCTTGAGGTAAGCCGAATCTGCAAATGATGTTCCGCCAGATGAACTTAATGCCATGCTCTTGATCTATGGTTGCCAGAGCTTCAGCCTCGACACATTTTTTGAAAGTAGTCCGCTGCAACTAAACCGTACTTGACTGAGCCCGGAGCTGTAGGAAGCGGCCAGATGATATCTATCCCCCACTTCGCAAATGGCCAAGGACTGAGAATGCTGGAAAGTTCCTCTGGGGTGACTTTGATCGAGGGGGCATGAATTTGGCACTTGTGACATCGCCTTGCAAATGTTAGCGCATTAGCTCGTAAAGTGGGCCAAAAATATCCTTGTCTGGTTACCTTATGTGCGAGCGATTGTCCCCCCGCATGGTTTTCGCATACTCCATCTTGTATATCATGTAGGATACTTTGTCCTTGTTCTTGCGTAACACATTGGAGGAAGGGAATGCTAAATCCCCGCTTGTACAGCTCACCATTGATCAGAGTATATCTGGCTGCTCGAAGTTGTAGCTGTTTTGCCTGAATTCTATCCAACGGTATTTTTCCGGATATCAAGTAATCGATGATAGGAGTCATCCAGCTGATAGGGTGGGTCTCGAGTGTAGCGACCGCGGTATTCGCAGTGGAAGGGTGGGAGATCTTAGTGAGGGTGACATCCTTCATCTCTGCTGGTCCCTCCGAAGTTTCAAGTCGTGCTAATGCATCAACTCTCGAGTTCGCATCTCTTTGCACCAACTTGATGTGAATCTGTTCGAACTTCAGGCATAATGTTTTGACAACCTCTTGGTAGGCCGACATCCTGTCATCCCTGGATTCGTATTCTCCCGATACTTAGAATACTACAAGCTGAGAGTCAGTAAATACCTGTAGCCTTTTTATGCCCATAGCTATGGCCATTTACAAGCCGCTAATGAGTGCCTCATACTTTACTTCGTTGTTGGTGGCAGGAAATTCAAAAGTGATGGCATTCTGAAAAGACATGCCATCCGAGCTAATCAGTACTACGCCCGCCCCTGATTTATTAGCCATCACGGACCCATCTACGTATAACTCCCAAGGCGGGTTGGTTGTGCCGCTATCCCCCGGTGGAAAAGTTAGCTCAACAAGGAAATCAACTAATGCTTGAGCTTTAATCACAAGTCGCGGTGCGTATGTCACACCATATTGCCCGACTTCAATAGCCCACTTGAGGCACCAGCCTGATGTATCAGGTCGATGGAGAATGTTGCAAAGAGGCAAAGATGTGAGGACTTTGATCTGATGATCGAAGAAATATGGCCTTAACTTTCGCACGCTCATGACTAGAGCATAGGCTAACTTCTCCATGCGGGGGTACCGTTGCTCGGTCTCGTTCAGCGCCTGACTTACAAAGTAAATGGGAAGGTGATCCTGACCTTTGGCTCGTACGAGTACGGTGCTCAGAGCTGTTTCTGAAGCCACTAGGTACAGAAAAAGCTTCTCTCCGGGAATTGGCTTGGCCAGTATTTCGACATTGGCCAAGTAGGCCTTGATTTTGTCAAGTGCTTCCTGGCTCTCCATCATCCACTCGAACTTTGACTTCCTCCGAATCGTGTCGAACATGGGTTTGCATTTATCCCCCATTCTTGAGATAAACCTGTTCAAAGCGGCTAAGCATCCGGTTAAATTTTGGACCTCCTTCACTGTTCTTGGCGCCCCCATGTCCAGAATAGCTTGTATTTTGGCTGGATTCGCCTCAATCCCCCGCTTGCTAACCAGATGGCCCAAGAATTTGCCCGACTCGACCCCGAAGTGTCATTTCTTCGGATTGAGCCTCATGTTGTACCTTCTAAGGACCTCGAAGGTCTGGGCGAGGTGCATTAGATGATCCTCTTTTTGTAAACTTTTGACGACGATGTCATCTACGTATACCTCTACCGACTTGCCTATCTGCTCGGCGAACATGTGTTTGACTAGCCTCTGATATGTGGCTCCGGCATTTTTCAAGCCGAAGGGCATTCTTTTCCAGCAATACATGTTCATTTCGGTTAGGAAAGACGTGTGTTGACGATTAGGCTCGTGCATGGCTATCTGATGGTACCCGGCGAAAGCATCCATGAAAGACATCATTTCAGTCCTCACCGTGTTTTCAATTAAATGGTCGATGTGTGGCATCAGAAAGAAGTCTTTCGGGCACGCCTCATTGAGGTCTGTGAAGTCGATACAAAGTCGCCATGTTCTATTTGATTTCTTCACGAGTACAGCATTGGCTACCCATTGCGATTGGTCGGCTTGTATGATCAAATCGTTATCTAGTAACTTTTTCACCTCCTCCGCGAGGGCAGTGTATTTCTCAGGGCCGAATTTCCTTCTTTTTTGAGCTATTGGTCATCTCGTTGGATCAATATGGAGACAGTGACATGCGATCTGAGGATCGATTCTGACCATGTCCTTGTGTGACCAAGCAAAAACATCCAGGTTTTTCTTCAGGAAGTCGATCACATCTACCCTTAGGTCGCTGGGTATTTTGGACCCAATAATCACTTCCAACTCGGGCCGAGTTGGATCCACTTGAATTCTTTCGAGCTCCTCCCCGGGCACTGCCTTGGGTCCTTCCACTCTCGGGTCGTCTATTTCAGCTTCGAGCATAAATTCCTCTGGTTCGTGCTTTCTCTTGTTTGACTTTTCATTGGTTAATTCGTTGTTTAACATCATTACTTGATGGCCAGGTGCGTGCATTGAATTGAAATAAGACATAGAGTAAAGCAAACATCCTCTAGCATCCACTTGGTCACCTTTAACGGTGCCAACAATCCCACCCTTGGTGGGGAATTTTACACAGAAGTAATATGTGGAGGACGCAGCCTCAAACTCATGCTTAAATGGCCTTTTGAGAAAACCGTTGTAGGTGCTCGGGAGGTCGATGACAAGGAAATCTAGAAGCCTAGTATTCCTAACCTTTTCATCTATGGTGGACACCAGCTCCATAGATAAACGAATCATACCCAGAGGCTTGATAGTTGCGTTCCCAAAGCCTTTCACCATGTGGTCGCATGAGGTGATGTATGTTTCATAATCGCCAAGCTGGTCCAAGGTCTTTTTTAACAGAATATTGCAAAAAGCCCCACCATCGACCAGCAATCGACACACGGTGGTCCCCATGATGTTTTCCTTAATGACAAGCGGGTCAATGTTAGGGTAAACAATCCCGGCCTTGTCGACCTCCCCGAACTCGATCTTATGAGTCTCTTCGGTGAAAGCTAAGATGGGCAAAATCATTTTCTGGGCATTCTCCATTGCCCTAATCTCCGCCTTCATTCTTCGTTTTTATGAGGAGGCCGGGGAGAGGCCCCTTATTGTGTCGAGAGGCGAGATGGTATGGATGACGTAACCTCCCGCACCTTCGGGCATCAGAGGTACAGGCAGCTCGCCTCGTTCTCCCCCATGGATGGGATCCCCCTGGGCTTGCTCTCCCTGGCGGGGTTGACGATCCTGAGGTCGGCCCTGCACGTCGCGGCCACTGGTGCGGGGGTTCGTGACAAACTCTTTCAAACGTCCATCTTCGTAGAGTTTCCACAGTTGCTTCAAGAGATCTCTGCATTCACTAGTATAATGCCCCTTCTGTGCATGATAGTGACAGAACTTGTTGGAGTTTTATTTGCTTTTGTCCTTGATGAGGCGAGGAGCATGTAGCATGTCCCGTCCTTAAATTTGGGTATATATATGACCGGGTTTAATACCTAATACCTCCATCAGCTTCACTAGGAATAGATTCTTCAAATGGCTTGAAGTTGCCAGGTGCCTTGTATTAACCCCCAATTTTCTTGGAACTCTTCTTTGGTTCCGCGACTTCTTTTATCTCCAAGAGTCGGGACTCTAGCAATTCCATCTTGTGGATGAGATCGCTAGCGCGCTTCTGAAAGTCGGCGTCAGCTGGAAGGGTAATATGTGGTCATACGTCGCCAAAGCTTGGTCCCCTTCTTGAGGCCGAAGACGGCCCCCAGTAGCTTAACCCCATCCCCTATGGGGTCACCCTCGATGATAAGCCGGTCGATCCTTTCGAATTAGGATCGATCTGACTCAGTTTCCCCTTGTCGGGTGTTCATGAGCGGCTATCTGGTCGCGGGTCGAGGTGCTAGGGCGGTATAGTGACTCAGGAACAATCGAGCTAACTGTTCGAAAGAGTCCACCGAGAAGGCTGGTAAGGAAGTGTACCACATAGGGCTTGGTCGCTCAGTGTCAGGGAAAACAACCTACACTTCATCGTGTCCGACGCCCCAATCGAGGCCGTATACGAATTGTATTTAGCTACATGGACCTTAG
Source organism: Stenogyne calaminthoides (assembly GCA_037126765.1). Classification (NCBI taxonomy): domain Eukaryota; kingdom Viridiplantae; phylum Streptophyta; class Magnoliopsida; order Lamiales; family Lamiaceae; genus Stenogyne; species Stenogyne calaminthoides. Next base: position 21,659,657 of record JBBCBC010000022.1, on the reverse strand, counting down.
GATCCGTACTCCTGTTGTAGCGATCTAGAGAAGCTATGCTGATTTTCCTCTGGGTAGGGGACAGAGTAACCATCGTTCCCAGTGGAGAGTCTGGGATGGTGAGATCATCGTCTGCTTTCGTGGAACCATTCTGGTCCCCTACCCTTTCCAACAGTTGTTGGACAGTTCTTGCCAGCGCGGCTACGTGCGCATCCCGCGGGTTGTTAGCCACATTCATCCCGGGCCCCTGACTCTGGTTGATTGCTGAGGCACCCGGAATACCTTCATGATGCATGTTTAGGGCCATGATTAGGTCCTGCTCCACCTGTTCCGCGCGGCGGGGATGAGAATGGGCTTCGTCACCATCTTTCGCCTGAGCTTTCCGGGTAGCCTGGCTTCCGAGGCGGGTGAACACATTGTTCGACGCCGCTGGTCTTTCCAGGGCCCGGTTAGTCTGGATGATAGCATGCTTGGCTGCATTGTATGTTAACTGACCCGTGGATTGTCCCTTTTCGGTCATGTGGCCCTTGCCTTTGGAGGTTCCAGCATCGTGTATGGTCTTTTTGGCCAAGGGTTGATCCCCCTCGCCTTCCATGAACAGGCGCTTCTTGTTGAGGACAACAATGACCGCCTTGGCATCCTCGGGGGTCTGAACTAGGTTCCACCAGTCAGGTGAACCAGTCGGGGCTACCCGATGGGTGCGGTGGGAACTCTGTGACGCCTCAACGCCATCACGTGCGTCCGCTTCAGTGAATAGGGGAGTGTTTCCTTGGTTGGCCGTCATTGCTCTTTCTTCGAAAGGTGGGCTTTTCTAGAACTGGATTAGTTCTTCAAGAAAATGAATTAAATCTTCCCGCAGACGGTGCCAATTGTTGTACTTGGCTAAAATCTGCCTAGTTTAACAATGAATTTAACAAGTAAAATAGCTAAAAGCGGTCAAAACTATAAAATAAACACGTCAATTGGTGACCCGGTTTGTCCTTTGAATCAGACTACGTCCGGGGGCATCCAAGCCAGGTAAAATGTGTATAGTATATTTGCTTAGAATGTTAAGGTGTTCAACCGTTACAAATGTGACCTCGTCAGTCTATTTATACTATGCATCCTGCCTTTAAGACGGGAGATTACATAAGGAAAAGTGCCCGTCAATTGCCTTCGATCCCGTAGATCGCCCGCTTCCTTGGTCTGATTTGAGATCACCTCTTTAATGAGTGCCAATCGGGGGATGAAGTTCTCGGGCCGATTGGCTGGCTTGCCGTATGCCTTCCTTAATTGAACATGATTTTCCGTTACTTGCTGCAAGTCGGACTCCGACCTGGACGTTTACTGGTGGACGTCATATTGCGACCTTTGATACCCGCTCAGGTCTCTATGCGACCTCCCTATTTATGTGACTTGGGTGTTTCGCCTTTTAGGGTGACCTCCCTTTGTTGACATCACCTCGAAGTGTAAGCCTCTTTGACTTGTATATATTGGGGCCGTGGGACAGTGGTTTATTCCATGCTACAACATTAGTGAGGAAAGTTTTAAAAGGCGGGGTATTAATTGTTTAATCGAGATCCAACAAGTTAATCTACATAACATTTGAGCAATTATTGGGTGCCGCCTACCCAAACATGATTTACACAGAATAACATTTATATGGGTGCCTTCTACCCAAACTAATACGATCCTGTTGGGGAATTAATTGCCCGGATCTATTCGGGATGAGTATTTAAATACAAATTTAATTCTAACAATTATTACTAGCATGAATTAATCCTATATTAATTCAAATAATAATTCAACAACAAATCATGCATATAAAATAGTTCACATAAATCCTACGCATGCGGGATTGCTACGGGTTTACGTGAACTAACCTGTTTGGAATGGCAATGGGCTCGGTTGATAAGAACACACCAAAAAGCCTTCCCAAGTATTCCCTAGCTCTTGCTTGTCAATCCGGTGGAAGGAAACTCGCGAACAATTAACAAAAGGGAAAATAAAATTATGTTGCACCACCTTTGTGGATTTCTAATTTTTCCAACACATGGAATTGTAGTTGGGAATGAAAAAATCATCCCTTATTTATAAGATGAAGTGGTCAATTTTTTGCTTAGGAAAAGGGAGAGAAAATCTCTTTCTTGATCTCCAAGAAATCTTGAATATATTTTTTTCTTCATAATTAAATATTCCATAAAAATCACACTCTCTTATTTTGTCATGGAATTTCGAAAATTAAGGATAAAGATTCCAAGATTTGGATCTTCTTGCATTTATGAGATATACTTTGTTGGGATATTTAAGTTTTGATGAATTATGCCAAAACATTATCAACTTGTGTTATTGAAGCTAATTTATAGATAACAAGTTGAGGGGGAACGAAAGAACAAATTGAGGGGGAACTCACGAAATCAGACGTAGATGATCGAGAGATCGACGAGGTCGCAGACGAGACTGATCGAGATCAGATGAGTTAGATGAGTTCTGAGTTAACTCGATGAGTCATGCAAAATCGTAAGAGAAGAATAGCTAAGCCGGTTGATCGAAAGATCGATGACCGTAATAGACTTGATCGATGATCGGAAGAACAATCGAAATATATGGTGATCGGAAGAGCGCATAAGTTTGATCGAAGAAACCGACCGTAAGATCGTAAGAGAAGGTTGCGGATCGGAAGAGGAGCGGATGAGACCGACGAGATCGACGTGATCGAGATCGATATGAAGATGAGCAGATGATCAAGATCAGACGTGATTGAGATCAGATGTGCTAAACTGATATGTTAAACCTAATGTACTGACCTGATGCTATCTTGAGATGTTGATCTGAAGATGTGTTGATCTGATCGATCGAAATCGATCGATCGAGCAAAGAAGAAATCGATAGCTTGAGTCAAAGTGACTGAAGGTCGATGTCTCGAATTTAGAGAACCGAACTTCGGTCGGCTGAGTGTCAGATTTCCCGATCGAATAAGGTCCGCCAAGAAAAGTCTGGCATGAATCAAGATCAAGTATCCAATCGAGGCTCAGATGAGAAATCTGAGACTCAGATAAACCTGAAGACTCAGATAGAACTGAAGACTCAGTATGTCTCTGAAGACACTGAGACTTAGAGAATCCTGAATGATTCCAAGGCGAGGAATCTGAGGAATATAGCCATTAGAATCAGCTGACGTGGACCAATGAGAGAAAGACAACCAGCCTGAAGAAGCTGTTGTACTTACAAGAATAGTATGGATTTGAATGTGATTCTCTCCAACGGTAACATTCAAATCCACACTATAAATACAAGGTCTTTCATCATTCTAATGTGTGGATGCGTGGAGATTATAGCACGAGATGCTACAGAAGCCAAAGAGAGTTATACCCAAAGCATTCCCACCCTAGAACACAAGTTTGTAGATATACAAATATGTCCAAGAGTGTTCTAGAACCCAATCTAAGCAACCCACGATGTATCCTAAGCTTAGAGAGATTTTCCCAACCTTAGCATTGAGGCTAAACCATTGTAAGGGAAAATCTCACCATAGTTGGAGACAACACCAAACCCAAACCCCATTCTCGAGTGAGGGTGATAAGTACCGTTGGAGTGTGAACTCGTTAAACATCTAGAGGCGAGCCCGAGAGGGTGATAAGTCCAGAGGCGAGCCCGAGAGGGTGATAAGTCCAATTGGAGTGAGAGCTCGTTAAATATCTAGAGGCGAACCCGAGAGGGTGATAAGTCCAAATGAAGGAATTTCCCTAGAAATGGGAGAGTGGATGTAGGAGCTTGAGTCTCCGAACCACTATACATTGTTGTGTTGTTTACTGCTTTATGTTCTTATATTGTCATATGCATTCGATTATAAGCAATACACAACACATGAGCTTAAAACGCAAAAATCTGAAATCACCATTCTTTCACCCCTGTTTTTATATGCATTTCATGATTATTCCGCATTTCATGGTTTTTCCACATTTCCATCATACTTGTATTCCAATAATACATATCTTCCATAATGTATTTTCAAGAAAATCAAGAAAATCTTTATTTTCCTTCTTTTTCTATGTTTTTCGAAAATCATCATATAAATAACCAAGTGGGAGATTTCTTGAATTTAATGAGGTAATTTTGTATTCCAAGAATACATATCTTCATTCCATAACAAAATTCAAAGAAAATCTTTCTCCCCTTTCATTCATATTTTTCGAAAATTTAGGAAAAATAGCAACAAAAATTTATTTTATTTTTAAACACCTTTTTCAGTTATTGGACTTTATGTTTGGGCTACTTGAGGGGCCTTTAGAAGAATTAAGATTGGACCTTCCAATGGATCTTGAATTATCAATATTGAGCCACAATATTATTCAAGCCCATAAATATTAATTAATCCCACTACATAATTAATATTGCACTATCCATCTTAACCCATATTATTGTTAATATGGCTCTCAATTATTATTTCCCGTGTTTAAGATTATCTAGCCCATTAATTAATTCAAGCCACTGAAATAGCTTTCCATTAATTAATATCTATTGTCCTTGGTTAAGGGACGGTTCAACATTATTATCCATAACGGAAACTAGTTCCACTTGCAAGATTTGGTATGATAAATCTTATGAACCTCCCAAGGGGGCAAATCGAACAAGCGTACTTGCACACGATTCTTCGTATTAAATCTTAGCAATCGCATGTGACCAATAATATTGCCCAAGATATAAAGTATTGAATCTCATTGATTCTCTACCCGTCATAAGTCAAAGCAATAATTACTAACCACACACGATCTTATTTAAGGGACGAAGATTAAGAAATAACGAACCACTGAGGTCTAATTCTTCTTAGTTCAGTGCTGAAGAATTTATCCTCCTGTAGGTCCTATTCAGTGCATCAGTAATGCACTAGTGTAATCTCTTGGTCAAGACAAGCCAATCTGAGCCTTACACTTCAACCTTTCACGATGGATTGTTCATTTCCATCTAGGTCGTGAATGGTGTACTTTTAGTTACAAGGGACTGTTAGTTTAATCTTTTGTGATCTGGTATCACTAAATTAACTACAATGTAACACGTACTATTTATTGAACATATATGTAGTAAATATATGTAACATTCAATGATATTTAAAGCATCAGTGATAAATAATTTATTTCAGTAAATAAGACAGAAATTCAGTTTGGTTATACAAAGTAAAAGCATACTTTCTAGTATAACCCCAACAATCTCCCACTTATACTCAACGTCTGCTTTTGGGTATACTACAACATGTCTCGTGTAGTTCCTAATACGTGACATCTAATGTCACCTACATGAACCTAATAATATCTCCCACTTATACTCAAAGCAGATTGACAACGGTCTTGACACCCATTCCTTCCACATGTCTCTCGAATGTATTCTGAGGCAGACCCTTTGTGAATGGATCTGCTAGGTTGTCTTCTGACGCGATCTTTGCCACCTCTATATCTCCTATCTTAACGATTTCTCGTATAAGATGGTATTTCCTTTCAATGTGTTTGCTGGCCTTGTGGGCTCTTGGTTCCCTTGAATTTGCAACTGCTCCGGCATTATCACAATAAACAGTGATTGTGCTGGGCAAATTCGGAACTTCATCCAAGTCCACTAGGAAGTTCTTGAGTCAAACCGCTTCTTTCGCTGCCTCGCAAGCAGCTACATATTCGGCTTCCATGGTAGAATCGGCGATGCATTTCTGCTTAACGCTTCTCCATGTCATGGCTCCTCCCCCCATGAAAAACACACTACCGGAGGAAAATTTTCTGGAATCTAAGTCTGATTGGAAATCCGAGTCCGTGTAACCGATGGGGATTAGCCTATCTGACTGATAAATCAACATTCTATCTCGAGTTCTTTTCAGATACTTTAGAATGTTTTTAACTGCCGTCCAATGCTCTTTCCCCGGGTTACTTTGATATCTTGTCACCATGCTAACGGCAAAGCAGATATCCGGTCTCGTGCACATCATTGCATACATAAGGCTTCCAACAGCCGAAGCATATGGAATGCCTTTCATGTCATCTATCTCCTTTTGTGTCTTAGGGCACATTTCCTTGGATAGATGGATTCCATGTCTGAAAGGTACGAAGCCTTTCTTGGAATCCTGCTTACTGAATCTCTTCAAGACAGTGTCTATATATGAAGCTTGCGATAAGCCTATCATCCTTTTCTTGAGATCTCGAGTGATCTTGATCCCAAGGATGTGCCCGGCTTCCCCTAAGTCCTTCATATCAAACTGTTTTGAAAGTCATGCCCTTACGTCTGACAACACCTTTACATTGTTCCCGATAAGTAGAATGTCGTCTACGTATAGTACTAAGAATACCAATGCAGTTCCGACACGCTTCTTGTACACACAACTTTCGTACTCATTTTGATCAAACCCATAAGACTTTATTACTTGATCAAAACATTGGTTCCAACCTCTGGATGCTTGTTTGAGTCCATAAATGGACTTCTTGAGCTTACAAACTAGGTGTTCTTGGCCTTTTTCAATGAAGCCTTGGGGTTGTTGCATATAGATTTCCTCTTCAAGACTTCCGTTAAGGAAATCCGTCTTGACATCCATTTATCAGATTTCAAAGTCGAGATGCGTAGCAATCGATAAGAGAATTCGGATGGACTTGAGCATTGCTACAGGTGAAAAGGTTTCCTCATAGTCGATCCCTTCTTTCTGAGTATAATCTTTCGCCACAAGCCTTGCCTTGAAGGTTTCCACCTTCCCGTCCGGTCCCCTTTTCCTCTTGTATACCCACTTGCAACCAACGGGTTTGACCCCATTAAGTGGTTCGAATAGCTCCCACACTCTGTTATGATCCATATAACCCATTTCGGCTTCCATTGATGTTTGCCAAGAAACTGCATCCTTATCTTGGATTGCCTCGTTGTAAGTCCATTGGTCTGATTCATCTTGACCGGGGACTAAGTCCGAGGACTCTCCTACCCCCATGAATCTCTCGGGTTGTCTTACAATCCTCCCACTACGACGAGGTTCCGGTTGTGTAAGTGTGTCGTTTGGTATGTCATCTTGTACAGTTAGCACTGAGGTTAGCCCCTTTAGCTCATTTAAGGTAATCTCACTTCTGGGCTTTCTTTCGTTCATATAGTCTTCTTCCAAAAATCTAAAGTGGGTGCTTATTACCACCTTTTGATCTTCGGGACCATAGAACATACACCCTTTTGTTCCCTTGGGGTATCCTATAAACAACCTTAATTCTGATCGAGGGTCCAATTTTTCGGCTTCCTTGTCCAACACGTAGGCCGGACACCCCCAAATTCTAATGTGTCTCAAACTGGGCTTGCGCCCGGTCCACAATTCTTTGGGAGTTTTGGGAACCGATTTGGATGGCACCAAGTTCAGAATATAAGCCACTGTTTCCAAGGCATGACCCCAGAACGACTTGGGTAGATCCGCATAACTCATCATTGATCTAACCATTTCTAAAAGAGTTATTGTTTCTTCGCTCTGCAACCCCGTTTTGTTGAGGGGTTCCGGGTGCAGTTAGCTGGGATACAATCCCTTCATCTAACAAGTAGTTCAAAAACTCATCGCTGAGGTACTCGCCTCCACGATCAGATCATAGAGACTTGATACGTTTTTCCCTATGATTCTCTGCTTGAGCCTTAAATTCTTTAAATTTGTCAAAGGTCTCAGATTTATGCTTCATAAGGAAAATATAGTCGTACCTTGAGTAATCATCAATAAAGGTTACGAAATACTCATAACCTCCTCTTGCTTTGATTGACATTAGACCACATACGTCTGTGTGAACGATTTCTAACACTTCTTTGGTTCTATTCCCCTTGGCTCTGAATGCCCTCTTGGTCATTTTACCCTCCAAACATGATTCGCAAGTTGGGATTGGTTCAACCCGGAGAGACTCCAATGAACCATCTTCTACCAACCTTTGAATCCTCTTTGGATTAATATGTCCCAATCTGAAATGCCATAGAAGTGTTTCGTTCACATCTGATGAACATTTTCTTTTATCGGAAATAGTCGATGTGTTATAGGATGTATTTCGTGAGTGGTGTGCACATATAATAGTATAGAGATTTGTTCATCAATGTCCCATAACAGATACACTCATCATTTCGATAAATGATGTCATTCTTATTAGAAGAAACTCAGTATCCATCAAAAGAATTTTAGAAACTGAAAGTGAATTCTTTCTAAAACTGGGAACATAAAGAACGTCTCTTAAAACTAAAATTTTATCACTAATAGATAAATGCACTTCTCCCACTGCTTCAGCTGCCACTCTCGTAGCATCTTCCAGTGTGATGAGGATCTCACTCCCACTAAGTTGTCGGGTCAGCTTGAACCCGTGAAGCAAACATGATCAGTGGATCCCGTATCAACTACCCATGAATGAGATGTATATGCCTCTAAACAAGTTTCAACAACTAATGCGTGAGAATTACCTTTCTTTCCGGCCCTTTTGGGGTTGGAACAGGCAAACCTTTATTGTCCTTACCGTTGTTTGAAGCACTTCCCCTTTGGATTTTCCTTGACACCACCAGCATTCCTCATCTTACCATTGCCCTTGGCAATAGTTGAGTTTGATTGCTTATGTCTTTTGGTCCTCTTCTTCTTCTTGCCTTCCCTTGGCCTAAAAGATGAAAGACGGACCACTTGCCGTCAAAGCTTGAGTTTTGTGCCCCATCAATGCATCTGCTGCGACCAAAGTTTACAACAAATCAGCTAGCGAGGCCAAAGTGCTCAAAACTTTTGGGCAGAGAGTGGAGTAGCAAATCGATTTGGGTCTCTAGATAATAATCTGCACCCAGATCCTCAAGTTTGTTCAGATGAGCCATCAATTTTGAGGATGTAATCCCTTACGGGGTTGCCCTCCACCTTTTTCAGCGATAATATCTCTCGCAAGGTGGTCTGACGAGCCCCGCATTTTTGACTCGTCAGTTGGCTCATTTGACTTTTGGTGTGTCAAGAATCCACTTGCGCTTTTGTGCAGTTAGGACAATCATAATTTTTCGTTTCCAATCAACATAGTTTCCCATACAATTCTATTGACTTTAAGTATATTAACAGTGGATTAAAAGGTTACGACATGCTGAACTAAAATAAATAACTATTTGCATAAGCACAAAATTATCACAAGGTTCGATCACATGTATCATATTGAAATCTCAAAAAAATATGAATATGCATCAGCCAACATCTCAAAACAGTTTAAATAAGCCACGTGGGGTGGGTCATTATTTAAACACATTCAAGCAGGTTACAAACAAGAAAACAGTTACAAACCTTTAATATCCAGATTAATAGTTGGCTCCCACTTGACCAATATAAAATTGACAGAGACTTCGGGGAAGTATATGCATATCAATTTTATACCTAACTAATAACCATGATTAAATACAGAATTATTATTTCGCTTTGAATGAGCCTCGTGGGGAGGGTCATCATCGCCACTAATAATAATCCACAATCATCTGTTTGGAATTTATTCATGTGAAAGCCATCTTTTGACCGTCCCGTGGGGGGAATTTCTCCAAAAGAATACACAAATAAATAAATCATGGAGGTCAAAATTAATTCAATTTTATTATTCGGAATAAAATTGTCAATTAATTATTTAAACATACTTAGTAATTTTCGAATGTGAGATTTTTCAAAACATTTTCTCATGCATTGCATATTCAAACACAATTTAAATAAGCATAAAATAATGCACAAACATCAAAACAAAATTAAACACATTGGGCATATATATCCAATTGTCACGGTTAATTTTTGTCATGTCTTGATCTCGAGAAATCGTTTTTTTTGCCTTCATCGTTCGTCTAAAAAAGTTAGCCACGTCAAGCAACGTCATCGACCAGCCGCGGGTCGAGTGCCTGTCTAGCACTCCCCAGGCCATGTCGAGTGGCGCCCGTCTTGGCGTCTTGTCGCGCACAAGACGCGCCGCGTCGCCCAACCTGGCGCGTATCGCTTCAGCGGCTCTCGGCGGATCTCGGCCGGCGTCGCGCATTCCGGCGTGTGCCCTTCGGCCAGACCCGCCCATGCCGATCGACTCGTCGTGCCTATGCGCCCATGCCGCGCATGCAGCCAGCCCGTCACGCCCGATCCATGTCACTTTCCGCCCGTCGCGCAAGTCTTTCTTTGCGCGCCCGTGTCGCGATTGGCCTCGATCCGTGGCCTCTTCGGCCCTCGGCCTCCCCCGTCGCAGCGCCTGCGTGAGCCAGCGTCCCCGTGCCTCCTTGGCACATTTTGCGTGCCTCCCGCTCGCACATTTTGTTCTTAATTCATCGTCTTCGTCTTATCTCAAGATCCGGTTGCAATTTATTTATAAAAAATAAATAAACCTAGATCTAGACTAGTATATTACATTGAACAAATCAAATAAATCCTAATCTAATCGTGGATTTTCTCAAGAGGCAAAACGAATTCGAACGAATCGAATTAAAAACAACAATTTATATGCATGCATAAATATAAACATTCATCAAATACCATGACAATTGGATACCTGCAAAAAAGATCTAACAATTCTACTATCCAATTTCAAATTTAATGAAAACGAATTAAATTACAATTTAAAAACTCAGAGCCCGAAACCGAGGCTCTGATACCAGTTGTTGGGGAATTAATTGCCCGGATATATTCGGGATGAGTATTTAAATACAAATTTAATTCTAACAATTATTAATAGCATGAATTAATCATATATTAATTCAAATAATAATTCAACAACAAATCATGCATATAAAATAGTTCACATAAATCCTACGCGTGCGGGATTACTACGGGTTTACGTGAGCTAACATGTTTGGAATGACAATGGACTCGGTTGATAAGAACACACCACAAAAAGCCTTCCCAAGTATTCTCTAGCCCTTGCTCGTCAATCCGGTGGAAGGAAACTCGCGAACAATTAACAAAAGGGAAAATAAAATTATGTTGCACCACCTTTGTGGATTTCTAATTTTTCCAACACATGGAATTGTAGTTGGGAATGAAAAAATCATCCCCTATTTATAAGATGAAGTGGCGGATTTTTTGCTTAGGAAAAGGGAGAGAAAATCTCTTTCTTGATCTCCAAGAAATCTTGAATATATATCCAATATATTTTTTTCTCCATAATTAAATATTCCATAAAAATCACACGCTCTTATTTTGTCATGGAATTTCGAAAATTAAGGATAAAGATTCCAAGATTTTGATCTTCTTGAATTTATGAGATATACTTGTATTCCAAGAATACATATCTTCCATAATGTCTTTTCAAGAAAATCAAGAAAATCTTTATTTTCCTTCTTTTTCTATGTTTTTCGAAAATCATCATATAAATAACCAAGTGGGAGATTTCTTGAATTTAATGAGAAAATCTTGTATTCCAAGAATACATATCTTTATTCCATAATAAAATTCAAAGAAAATCTTTCTCCCCTTTTATTCATATTTTTCAAAAATTTAGGAAAAATAGCAACAAAAATTTATTTTATTTTTAAACACTTTTTTCAGTTTTTGGACTTTATGTTTGGGCTACTTGAGGGGCCTTTAAAAGAAATAAGATTGGATCTTCCAATGGATCTTGAATTATCAATATTGAGCCACAATATTATTCAAGCCCATAAATATTAATTAATCCCACTACATAATTAATATTGCACTATTCATCTTAACCCATATTACTGTTAATATGGCTCCCGGTTATTATTTCCCGTGTTTAAGATTATCTAGACCATTAATTAATTCAAGCCACTGAAATAGCTTTCCATTAATTAATATCTTTTGTCCTTGGTTAAGAAACGGTTCAACATTATTATCCATACTGGGAAACTAGTTCCACTTGCAAAATTTGGTATGATAAATCTTATGAACCTCCCAAGGGCAAATCGAACAAAGCGTACTTGCACACGATTCTTCAGTATTAAATCTTAGCAATCGCATGTGACCAATAATATTGCCCAAGATATAAAGTATTGAATCTCATTGATTCTCTGCCGTCATAAGTCAAAGCAATAATTACTAACCACAATACGATCTTATTTAAGGGACGAAGATTAAGAAATAACGAAATCGAGGGTCTAATTCTTCCTAGTTCAAGATCAAGAATTTATCCTCCTCAGAAGTCCTATTCAAAGGCATTAGTCATGCACTAGTGTTATCTCTTGGTCAAGACAAGTCAATCTCGAGCCTTTACACTTCAACCTTTCAATGATGGATTGTTCATTTCCATCTGGGTCGTGAATGGCGTAATTTTAGTTACAAAGAAATTGTTAATTTAATCTTACGTGATCTAGTATCACTAAATTAACTACAATGTAACACGTCTAATTTATTGAATAGGTTATGCAAAGAAATATATGTAACATTCAAACGATATTTAAAGATCGAATGATAAAGAATTTATTTAAGAAATAAGACAGAATTCAGATTTGGTTATCTACAAAAAAAAAGATAATTTCCAAAGATAACCCCAACAGTCCGAACTATCATTGGTAAATACCTACCCAAACATTTATAATGCGGACTATAAAAACGTTAACGAATTATTAAAATAAGTTAACCACGTTAAATTTTAATAATAATGAAAATTATCAAACAAAATTCAAAATCCAATTTTAATTTCATTTAATCCAATTTTTTTTCAATCAATTATTAAAATATAATTAATCCAATTAATCATCAATTAAGGTCCAACCTTTAATTTAATTTTAATATTAATTAAATTAATAAAAAAAATAGATTTTAACTATTTATTGTTAAGGCTCAGGTGCAAATTCTAAATTTGCAAGGGCATGTTCCAAATCGAATTTGCAACAACCCTCCACTATCACTGCTCAAATCCAACAACAACTATTCTATAATTTTAAGCATCCGTTCCCTCAATTTTGTATCCAAAAACCAAATTACTTGCATAAACAACATCATCTAAGGACTAATTAATCGAAACTAATCCAATTATTTCGACATTAGCGGTTTTCAGAACCAAAATCAATCAATACAGTAATGAATCAGCATATGAAGCATCACAGACGGGACAAGAGGAGCACGTGGTGGTGGTACAGAGGCGAGACTGCTCGCATATCACTCAATGCAGCCGCGTCATCACCACAAAGGTGAGTCAGCCCTGCAACGGGTAAATCGAAGGAGAAGCATCGCCGATGCCGCCTGGGTTGCATCCCCACCGCCGCACTCCGAGCGCGGCGACCGCACCGCGGCCCCTAGGACACGCTTGTGCGTCGCCGTCAACGCCCGAAGTGGCGATCGTCCAAGCATCGGTTCGCGAATTGGAAAGCAGGGAGGCTGCCGTCGTCGCTTGAAAAGAGCCAAATCGGTCAACGAGAATCGAGACGGGATGAGCCGCCGTGAATCGCGAAGAAGAATTGCAGAAAAATTCCAATCCAAAAGCAGTGCAGGGTCGAGGAACGGAGCGCCGCCGTCGTGCGTGGGACTGTGCTGGCATCGTGAGGGGCGGCTAATAGCCGCCGCCTCCAGCGACGCGCCGTAGGTCGCCACCGTAGATGGGCGGCGCAAGGTGAGCAGGTGAAGGGTTTCGAAAACCCTAATTTGGAGCAGGCGATAATAACCAACGAAGAAGACAAGCCAAGCAAGTGTGGGATATGTCAACCCCAACAATCAAATAAAGTTGCGGTCAAATTAATTTTGGCCGTACCAATGCAGTTTTTTTAAAAAAATTAATTTAAAAATACCAATTAATTCAATCAAGCAATTAATCGAGAGCCTGAAGCTCTGATACCACTGTTGAAATTTAGAGACACGTAAACACGTAATACATACGCAGCGGAAATAAACAGTTCACCAACAACGAACACGTAATTGCATAATTGAATACGTATAAACATAAAGAGAAACCTTACAGTAAATCGTACGCATATTTCTCTACAATGATATCCACGTAATCCCCATTCACGGACTTGCGCATATTTGCCAGCTTTGAATCTGAGACGGAATTTGTTAGGAAAATATTTATTCTAGATTTTATGGAGAAAATATGAATCAACGTTGTTTCTGAATTCCCAAGAGCTCATATATATAGGGAAGGCCCAACTTAAATCTTAAGTTAACCTGATTAGGAAATAAATTGCTTAATCTTATAAAATAAATCTCTTAGATTTATTTTCCATATATAAAATCTCTACGGACTTAATTCCTATGTATATCAAATCTCTACGGATTTGATTTCATATATATTAAATCTTATAATAATATTCCATATATTATTATTGGGAATCCTATTTAATTAAATCCAATTTAATTAAATATTAATAATAATTAATTCCAAATTAATCTATTATTAATTAATTCTTCATAAATTAAATATTAAATCAAATTTAACATTTAATCAACCAACTATAATCCGTAAAAGGGAACTACTTGTTGTGTGACCCATAGATCCTCATATATCGAGCGATTTGTCAAACTAACGGTCTTAATTGAGCCCTATGCAATAATTCAGACATTCTCAATATATGAGGTACGTTCCGAGAAACGTGCAACTACATGTAACTAAAACATGAGCTATTAAGATTTCCTCCTTTCATTCACGAATACTTAATTTAGTCTTGAACATGATGAAGTGTCTATTCAAATAACTTAATCATATTATCTCTAATCACTAATTGATCATGTATGTCACACTTAGCTTATGATGAGAAGATGAGTATTCTCTCTAAATCCACATTGAGGAATGAATCCTATTCTTGGCTCAACTACCAAGCACATGCACTTCGTGATGAACCCAATCCAAGACATATCTACCCATAGATGGGTGCAAGCATCGGTCATGGTCAAAGTTCATCACTCCACACATGTCGTGCGTATTGACTTCAAGTCAAAGGAGTATCGCATCGCTCCCAGTAACCGAGACACCCATAGACCCATATAGTGGAAATACATCAAACGGTTTCTCGGATAGGTATACCAATACCCTCTAAGGTATTTGTGCATCCATCATGAGATACCTAGTATCTCGTAGTAAGTGAGATCTTACTACACTCTCTAAGAGTATGATGCAGATCGCACACCAATCTCCGTTGCATCATCAATATCTCATTCTTCATGATCCTTGATCGGGGCTATTTGAGAATCATGCTTAAGTCATCTAAGTTCTCACAACCTGAACAATGACTCATGGGAACACTTGTATGAATAAATGCAAACAATCAAACATAATATTCAAACAAGTGTATTGTCATACATTAATATTAAGTGAACTATAATATTAAATCAAACTGAATATCATCGAGTATTATGTCCTTACAATAGATTGTCTTTAGGACACTAACACTAACACTAACACCATGAATGTCAAGTTTATGCTCCGCTCATTCATAACCCACCCGAGGAGCTTGTATCAGTTCTCAGTCCTTGGCCATTTGCTAAGTGGTGGATTGATCTGATCGGCCCTTTCCCAACAGGAACATCAGGAGTAAGGTACGCTGTGGTCGCTGTTGATTACTATACTAAATGGGCTGAGGCCGAAGCCATAGTAAAAGCAACCGAATAACGTATGTGGAATTAATATCATATGTCAGTTTGGTTTACCTCAATCCATCGTGACCGACAACGGAAGACAGTTTGATGGGAGCGAATTTAGGCAGAATTATGCTCGCTGGGGGATCAAAAAGCACTATTCCACACCTTATTATCCCCAGTCAAACGGTCAGGTAGAGGCCATAAATAAAATCATCAAGCATACATTGAAAGCGAAACTTGGTGATTCTAAGAGGGATGGGCGGAGGAGTTGCCGGACACACTATGGGCATACCGAACAACATTTTGAACATTCACTGGTGAAACACCTTTTGCGCTGGCATTTGGCACTGAGGCGGTCATACCAGCGGAAATTGAAGTTCTGAGACAACGGACCATGTGCTTCGGCGAGCACATAAACGGTCAGGTGTTGGCACTTGGAGCGGATCTGGTAGAAGAAAGAAGACTTCAGGCCAACCTCGGAAATGCTACGTACAAGCAAAGGTCTGAAAGATACTATAACACCAAATTTTTGGCACAAAAATTCAAAATTGGCGAACTCGTTCTCCGGCGAGCAACCGGAGTATCGGGGGGTACGTTTGGACGAGCATGGGAAGGCCCTTACAGAGTGTCGGAATGTTTGGTCAATGGTGTATATGAACTAGAAGAATTAGACGGGATGCCAATTTCCTACTCGTGGAATACGTCGAACATGAAAAAATACTATCAATAGTCGGCGAGAAAAATGCCACCCTGTTGGTCCCGGTGTAAACGAGTCTTACACGTGTATGGGGGGAATACACGTGTTCAGTGATTTTAAAACTTTTTTCATCGAGGTCACCGGGTCGATAATCCTCAAGATTAGGTTCGAGAATCACAGATCGCTTCCGAGTCAAAGCCTCATCGAGACAAACTTCCGAGCTACTTTTCAGATACCTCGTTATAATCCCAACCCAATCCTCGAAAATCGAGATCCTGAGTTGCTTGGATCGATAACTAGCTTATCAATCCTCATAAGAGAGTTCATTTGATAACTATCTGTTCTAAATACTCGGTCGTCTTGAATGGTTGGCCCTTAGATTATACTCGTTTTAAGCTTTCTTTGAAAAACCTTCCCTTTATGAAATAGTGATTAGGCCGTGATTCACGTATGCAACTTCAAAGGGATTGATTCCAACCAATATCGAAAAAAAGTATGCTTTCAAAATCAAGTCAATGCAAATTAAGCTTACGATAAGGAAAGCAATAAAGAACACAAAGAAGCTATAGTGGTTCGAGACTCAAGCTCCTACATCCACTCTCCGACTCTTAAGAGAAATTCACTATCAACTTCGAGCTTTCTCGACTACCTCGTGGTTTACTTACTCAACTTCGCCCTCGAAGTTTTCTGACTACTCCACGTAGTTTACTTACTCAACCCGACCTTGAGTTTTTCGACTACCTCCGTAGTTTACTTAATCAATCACACACAAGCTTTCGGACTACCCTCAGAGCTTACTAACTTCTCCTCTAGAGTTTTCTCGACTACTCCGCCAGTGGTTTACTAACTCTTTACAACTCTACTCACCAACAAACACACTCCAACTACCTTCTCAAGGGTTTGGGGTTTCTCGGTTGGTTTCAACTAGGATGAGATATCCTTTACAATGAAGCACAATGCAAAGGGTTAGGATATCTCGACTAAGCTTTGATAAATCTTATCAAGCTAGGCTTAGTAAAGTGAGCTCTCTTCAATATAGAAGCACTTGGAAAATTCAAGGTATTTCGAAAGTGCTTTAACTTTTGCAAGAATAAGTTTGAGCTCTTGAGTTATGATAAATTTCCCGTGAAACCTTACAAAGTAGAGGGTCACCAAGATTTATAGGCATACACCAAGGTCACTCTTTGAAAACTATCCGTTGGAGAGATAGCTTCGTGAGTTCCCTCTTATGGTGTGTGAGAAACGACTATATTTTAGGGTTTGAAACTCCCTAACATGTTTTTGTGCAATAACCTTTCATGTAGCCGGTCTTCACTTTTTGCGATCTGGAACTTTCGTACATCGACATCTTTTTTCAATGACTTTCCTTTGTCGATGTCGGTATGGTACAAAGTCATCTTCCTCTTTTTGACTTTTGTCTTGATTAAAGTGTAGACACCTTCAACGACTCTTTTGGTTACAAACTCGAGTTTGATATAACCTTAACTACACTTCGACTTAGTTCCTTTTATGCGCATTTGAATGTCTTGGCAATATCTAACTTTCTAAGGCATCGCGTTTCTCAAGATTGCATCCTTCGATAGATATATTGATTGCCTCGGAACATTCAGTTCATCTCGAGCATTCGATTACATTCTTGAGTCTTCGATAATTCTTTGTACTTTCGATTTTCTTGATCTTGATTTCTCGGTCTTGATCTTGCGTCTTCAGAGTCTTCTGCGTCTTCAGGGTCTTCTGAGTCTTGAGTCTTCCGAGTATTCGGGATCTTCCGAGTCTTGAGGTCTTCGAGTCTTTCAAGGTCTTCGAGTCTTCGTGGTCTTCTCGAGTCTTGAGGACTTCGAGTCTTGATTTATCTTGGACCGATATCTTTGAGTCTTCATCTTTGAGTCTTCGGTTCTCGATTTCATCTTGAGTCTTGATATCTCGATTTTCATCTTGAGTCTTGATATCTCGGTTTTCATCTTGAGTCTTGAGTCTCGATTTCTCCCGAGTCTTTAGATTCTCAGTTTCATACTGAGTCTTCAGAGACTTCAGTTTCATACTGAAACTTCAGTTTCTTCAGAAACATACTGAGTTCTTCAGAGTCTTCAGAACCTATCCTGAACTATATCTGCTGACTATACATTTTGCAGATAACATCCTGAATACTCTAAAACTGAATCCTGACTCAATTATCAAGATCATTCTGAACATGTCATACTCAGGGGTTTTGGGATCTTAATCAAAATCATATAATCTTTTATTAAATTCATCTCCCAACAATTTCCCCCTTTTTGATGATGCCAAAACCTATCTTGTTACAAATACATAACCTATACTCAGGTTTCAGTTTATCCTATCACAAGATTGGTTGTCTCTCAACAATTTCTGAATCAGAGAATCTCTCAATACATTCAGAGAGTTTTTTCAACACTTAAGACATTCAGTAATTTCTTCAGTAATGAATCTCTTTAAGTAGTTCATTACTAAATACTTAAACAATTTTCCCATATCATCATTCAGCTTAGTTCGAGACATACAATCAAAGATATCAAAATAAAATACATGTAAATAAGATAATAAGGTATTATCTTTTGAGCATAATGATAAATCTTCATTGATGATAAGTATACCATTATAGATTACAATGAAATTTTTATCAACAAAATCAAAAAGACAAAATTTAAAGATTACAGAATCTTCGATTTCTTCTTCAATCTTGATTCGCTCTTCGATTTTGCTTCATTTTTCGACTTCATCACCGGCACCTCCAGTTGAACATTCCGGAAAAATCTTTTCTTCACTCATTCATTCCTCTCCTTGATGATGTCCTGACTGCTCCCCGTTAATCCCAACCGACCAAAGATATCTTGAGCAATTTCTTGCGAATGGCCTTCTCGTTTACCAAGCCATTACCAAGTCTTGGAGGAGAATAGGAATATGGACCAGGGGCTACTATCTGTACTCCACCTTCATCCGCAAGGTTAATCCAGCCTTGGAGATACTTTGGATAGAAGGTTAGAAGATATTAAATGAAAGCTTCGTCTTGATCTGAGCCTTCCCCTCTCCATTCCCTTAGAACATCGTAATTGAACCAGAAGGTTCTCTTCACTTCTTCCCACATGTCGTTGAGTTTAATGGGCATCCATTTATCAACGTAAATACCTTCAAGCGCTTCGATGTTCCTCCTCTTGCTCGCAAACTTTACGAAGTCACTCATTCGGCTTCGCTCTTCGTCTATCTTCTTTTCGATCACAGACGCTCCCCGAGACCGGCGGCTTTTCTTGGCTTGTTCTTTTTTGGAGTGTCTTGAGAGAATCTAGTGTTGAAGACTTTCTTCCGAGGTTGAGACTCAGATTCTTCTGATCTTCATCATCCGAGAATCGACTTTCTCTGGATTGGCTTAGAAGCCTTAAGACGCTTTGCTTACTTCTGAGTTGAACAACGCCCAAGGCTTTCCTCTTCATAGGCCGATTCGGCACCAAATGACTTGTTCCAACCTTGAGTTCTAGCACTTCTTTCTCTTGCAACCTCAAGCATAGTTTGCTCGTAAACTCGAGTGTAGATGGACTTCTCCACTTGAGCGAAATTTCAATATATCGAGAGCTTCAACTTCTTTTTTAGGCTTTAGCAAGATTGTACATTTCAAACCTCTTTCTCGAGCCTTCTTCTCCAAAGTACGTGCCATGAACTTCCCGAGGTCTTCACCTTCCTTTTCCCCCTCCCCGCACCGTAATTTGGAAGAAGTCCGGAGAGAGCAAAGGTCCATGTGATACTACTTTTGCTCACACAAATGGATCTCTCCGCTAACCCGATCTTGCTCATCTTCCATTCTCCGATGTGGTTCTTAGCCACGTAAAGTTCTTCGAGATAAATCTTTAAGCAACCGCATCTTGGTCAGAGTGCATTTTAAGCATCTCCTCATCTTGGTTCATGAAATTCCGATTCGAGCTCATTTCCTCAACGTTGACTCCCTCATTTTCATTTGATGGAGGTCATCCTCATTTTTGATTGGCCAAATGGCTAAGACCTTCCATTGTTTCTTCCATCTTCCATCGAAAGCAATTTTGATCGCCATTGGCTCAATCTTCTCAAGTTTCTCCATTACGGAGTGAGATCAATCTCGGGAACTTTCGCGACCTTACAGGCTTTGTTTGATCATCCTGAGCTTCAGCTTCATCCTGAGCTCCAGTCTCCAATTGAGCCTCAGTCTGTTTATCAGACAATTCAGAATTAAAGATAGTACTTTCAGTAACTTTGGCATAATTGTTAATAGTGCCAAAAGGTACCTGAAGAGTGCTAGCTTCAGTCTGAGGTTGATCAGCAACAGAAGTCTCTTTTTCCATTTGAGACTGATCCTCAGCATCTCCCTGTTGGTCCCCATCTCCATCTTTGGATTTGTCTCCGCTGCTCGGGGCACCAACTTCAGTTGTTTTCTTCTCAGCTAGCTTCCTCTGAACCAGCTCATCAAAATCGGAATTTTTCATCCTGAGCTTTGTCCTTCTGAACCCTGAGAAGTCGGTCAGGAAGGCTGTCTCCTCATTCCACCAGTCTTCCCCTCTGAATGCAGCAATATCAAGCATCTCGGGAAGAGTCTGATTGAGGATATACACTGTCGTCCTTAATCTGAAGAAAACATCTTGCAGATCAGGGTATGAGCTGAGCTCAGGGTAGCGGTCAAGGATGAACCGTTCCCCCTTGCTCCTCCACTCGCCTTCTTCAGCCTCGCCCTTCTTCCATCTCGGGCTCTCTCGGTTCGATGGGGCTTCTTCGCTAAGGGATCAGCGATAGATCACTCTGGAGCTCATCAAGAATATTTTGCTCCCGAGCCTCGATGAGTGTCTCAAGTTTGTGCATTCACGTCCTCGGTTTGCATCCGAAAGTGGGTTCTCGAGGCCTGGTGGCATATCCTCGGTTTGAGTCTGAATTGGCTCGTCGATCCCCGAGCTCGCACATCTTCGGATCGACTCGAAATAGCTCTTCGTCGTCTGGTAGCTTTGCACATCCGAGGTAGGCATCTCTGAGGTCCGAGCTCCTTTAAAAATTTCTCGAGAAATTTTATCTGAACCGAAAGTGATGTCTCGAGCACCTCGGAGAAGACCCGCTCCTCGATCGATCCCGTGTCCTAGAGATAACTGAGCCAACACTTGTAATGGCGAACTTTGAGCGGTTTTGCCCTCGGGTTGTATCTCCTCGAGAATCAAGCTACCTTCGTCGGTGAGAACCACCAATCTTTTTGCGCTTTGGAGCAAGATCCTTCCGCTTCATCGCTTTTGCTCCTTGCTCCATTTTTTGCCTCCAATGTAACCTTCCCCGGTTTGTTGGGTCTCTTTTTCTCGAAATTGCGAAGGTGATTCTACCTTCTTTTCTTTTTTCCTCGAATGGCCTCCTTCTTCACATCGATTGGGCTTGAAGAGAATTTTGGTTTTAGGAATGGGGTTGAATTGGGCGAAGATATCCTCCTCCTCTCGCACATCTCCAAAATATAAGCAATTTTGGTGGCATGGTGGATCTTGCCTTTCATCGTGATTGTCCCATTGACCCTTTTTTATGACCTTGGCTTGCTCGGTCACCATCCCCCAATTAAGAATTTCAGCCCGGTTTTGAAGTCGGTGGTAGGAGATGCCTCGATCGCCGCCATCAATCTGAGCTTCGGGTACTAATCACTTCAAAACTCCCAAGAAGACTCATGATGCACTTGCTCACAATATCCATCAAGACACGATATTGTGGCTTTAGATGCCACTTATGCAATGTCGCCTCAAATTTAACAGATTCTCGGCAATCCCTATCTAGGTACTTATAAATGTGATGTGGTCCTCTCCATCATCACCATCCATCATTCATTTTTGAATTATTCCCTCAAATTGACGTATTTGAATTCTAAATGTGATGTTCGAAGAATGCATACCATCTTCTTTCATCTATTCTCAAATTACGATGAATTGATTACTTCTTTTTGACTAGATGGGTGATTTTAGATGGGTGATTTTAGCCACTCAATCATATGTAGAGCCTCCTTTCTCGCTTTGAATTGGTTGTTCTTTCAAGTGAGACAACGAACTCGTATTACGGCTTGTTGGTTATGGCTAATTTCTAACAAGGTTGGGGCCATTTTAGAGATTGATTTAAGAATTTGAAGTTTTAAGGTTTGGAGATTTCTGGGCAAAGGGATTTTTAATTGCAGAGGATTTGGGAACGAAGGGTTTGATAAAATTTTAGCTTGAATGGCTTAAAGGGGTATATATAGCTTCGAGATCGTGGAGAATCGTGTTGGTTAGGTGAAAAGCAACGGTTGAGATTAATCTCCGATTAATCGGGTATACAAACCGACGATCTCTAAAAAAGTAAGCCGCCAAAATATCCTCATTGGTCAATAATGTGGCAGAGCATTAAGTGACCGTTGACCTTCTTCGGAATTTAAAACGATCCCGCTCAAAAACATTCCTCAGGTGTTTTGTATTTATTGCGAATGATTACTGAGTTTTACTTGAGCAATAAATGAGTCGCATGAGTCTTTACTTCTTCAGACTAATTTCCCTCTATCAGTCTTCTTGAAATCTTCGTCCTTGATAAAATGTCGATTATAATAATTGAAAATTGAATGGGTTCAACATTGTCTTGAATCGACCTTCAAGAAATCTGAGTTTCCGAGACTCGCCAAAGATTTCCATTTTATCCTGAGTTTCTCAGTAGAATTCTGAGAAAGCTTCATGCATCTGAAAATCTTCAATTTTTTCAGATTTACTCTATACACCTGGTTCTAGCATCCCTAATTCAACTGAAAGTTCCTGAAATCTTGATTCAGCCAAAGGTTTAGTCAAGATATCAGCTTTTTGCCTATCAGTATGAATTTTCTCCATCCTTATGTCCTTTTTCTCGACATGATCTCTGATGAAGTGATGTCTGATATCCACATGCTTGCATCTGGTGTGCAATACCGGATTTTGTGAAATAGCAATGGCACTATTGTTGTCACAAAATATTGGTACTTCATTGACTTCAACTTTATAATCCCTTAATTGTTGTCTGAGCCAAAGAATTGAAAGCCGCAAAGCCTTCTCGCAGCCCATGTATTCAAATTTCAAGAGTCTTGGTTGCTACCGAGGTCTGCTTTTTTGAAAACCAAGATATCGACTTGCTTCCTAGAAATTGACAAGTTCTGTTGTGGACTTCCCGTTAATTCTACAACCTTCGTAGTCGAGATCCGAGTAACCCGCTAATTCAAGGTTATCATCACCGGATACCATAATCCTCTATTCACTTTGTGCCCTTAAGATATCTTAGTATATTTTTTTGCGGCCTCCCATGTTACTAGTCTTAGATTAGCTTGGTATCTTGCACATATCCCAACAAAAAGATATGTTATATCCGCCTACTTGTCGTGAGATAGAGCAATGATCCAATGATTCCTCTATAATCGGTATGATTCACCGATTTGCCTTCCCGAATCAGATCCATCTTGTAGTTAGTATTCATAGGAATCCTAACCGCATTGCAATTTTGTACACCATATTTGCAATCGATCTCTACGGTGTATTTTGCCCGGTTGATGAATATTCCTTCCTTTGATTGTTTCACTTGAAGACCTAGAAAGAAATTCATCTCTCCCATCATTGACATCTCAAACTTGCCTTTCATCGCTGTTGAAAACTTTTCACACAAATTGATGGTTTGGAGATCCAAAATGATGTCATCAACATATATCCAAACTAGTAAGATCTCTTCCCCATCCTCTATCCCGAACGAGTTCTATCAACCTGCCTCTTTGACAAAACCATGGTTAGTAAGAAACCGAGAAAGAGTATCATACCATGCTCGGTGTGCTTGCTTGAGACCATACAAAGCTTTTCCGAGCACCGTAAACTTGGTCATTCTGCTTGAAGCCGTGAGGTTGTTCTACATAAACCTCTTCTTTAAGCACACCGCTCAGAAATGCACTTTTCACATCCATTTGATAGATCGTGAACTTCATGTGGGCAAAGATATGCAAGAAACAATCGATGGCTTCTAGTCTTTGCAACAGTGCAAAGGTTTCATCATAATCCAAGCCTTCTTCTTGGGAATAACCTTGTGCAACTAAATTTTGCCTTTTTCTTTACAATGTTGTTGTTTTCATCTCTTTTATTCTTGAAAACCCACTTGGTTCCAATGACATTGTGCCTTTCGTGTCTATCTACCAACTCCCATACTTCATTCCTTGAGAATTGATTCAAATTTCATCTTGCATAACAAGAATCCAATAAGAATCTTGTAGAGCTTCACCAATCTCGGCAGAGTTCTTTCTCCGAAAGGAAGCGAAATAGTGCACTCTCACCATGGAACCTTCTTGTCTTGACACCTTGGTTAGATCACCCACAAACGACTTGTAGGATGACTATCTAACCATTTCCTTCTTGATGTTCCCTTCAATAATATCCTCAACATTTGAGATGTTTGGTTCGATTAAATCGACAAAACTCGAGGAACAACAGAAAAGGAGAAAGGGAATCATCTTCCTCGTGGAAATTCTATTCGAACATTGTCGAGAGACATTTGTTCCCCCTTTGGTTGATAGATTCGAATTTGCCTCACCAGGATGTAGGTCCCGAATCAAGTTAGTGAGGGCGTAAGTCTAGAGGGGAGGGTGAATAGACTTCAAAACTTTTTTGCAGATCGGTGTGAGGCGATTAGCTTTGATCGAGTCTTGATGAATCGGTTTGGGCGATAACCAACTTACTAATCACTTTGAAGGTAGATTAGTTCAGAACTATCGGTTTAACCGATGTGTCGCGGAAGCTTAAGTTTTACCCGTGTGAAAACCGGTTTTTGATAAATCGATTCCAAAGTTAATCTTTTAATCACCGATCAAGTGTCAAGTTTGATCGATCGAAGCTTGGTGCTAACTCGATCTCAATTTGGAATATGTATGCGCTTTTAAAGGTTGTGTGCGATTGTGTAATCGATTAATCAAAGCTATAAAGGCACACAAGATTTATAGTGGTTCGGACAAACCCAATCCTACGCCCACTCTTCCCTATCACAAGGGGCACCTACTTAACCAATCGGACTTTGTTTTATGTGTAAGTCCAACACAAGACACCAACTAGATGTTTAAAGAGTTCACACTCAACCGATCCTGCAGAGATCGAAACTAGAAACCCTAGTCTCGAAATCTTGCTAAACAACTTTAACCTAACTTGGGGGTTTGGGTAAGATTGTTTTTGTTCCAACTATGAAATCTTTTCTTTAGATATAGTTGTTCTAACAACTAGATGAAAAGATTTATATGCTAAGAACTTATGGGATGAACACTTGATAAAAATAATCTTCTTGATCGTGTTCTTCGTATGAAAAATCGATATTAGCTTGAGCTTCTAGATTGTTCAGCGTTTTCGTTGTATTTCCGTTGTTTCACTCTAAAGTGTAATCCCATATATATAGACCTTGAAATCAAAGAGCCGTTGGAGAGCAATTTGAATTTCAGGCTATATTTGGTAGACTTGCAGGCTTGATGTGACGAGCTTCAGGAACGGCATGGCCAAAAGCGTGAATTTGTACTTTGTAGCCAAGCATGGAGAGGTAGCATCGAAATCCCTCAATTGCCGGCTCCGATCATACGTGTCTTGTTCTTATTGATAGCGACTCCACTTTTCGTGTTGTTCTTCCAACTAAGCTTGACATTCTTCTTGTTCGAGATCATCGACGTATGATTAGGTGAAACATCGATTTCACCGGTGAGTGACCGATCTGAATCGACCGATCTACTGATATAGAGTCTTCGTGCTAGTTGACTTAGCCTCAACTAGCAGACTCGACTGATGTAGGTCTTCTGGTCTGATCTTCGAGTATTCAGAGTTTGATCTTCATGACTTCAGCTGAGATATCAGACCAGATCAGAACGATCTGATCTTCTTTTCTTGTCTTGCATTACGCCCGTTTGATATCGGTTGTCCTTTGAGTCTTCAGATCTGACCTATACATATTGAGTTTCCCCCTCAATATGTGACCTATCTATTTCATCAGTTGTTCTATACAATCATTATCAACTTGTCTCCTATAGCAGGTAATATAAACATCGATCACCAATGTGTCCGATCGGGTCCTATTACATGTGTTTTTGGAACTTTCATCAAAACTATAAATTTCCCAACAATTTCCCCCTTTTTGATGAAACCAAAACACTTTGAGAAACCAAAACAGTTGATAAAAAATAGAACCGGTTAAGAGCATATAATCAGAAGACAATGAGACTTTGTCTTAGGATCAGAAAATAAACTTTTCTCATTAATGAATGTTGATTACATGTTACATCAGAAAAGTTTGAAAATAAGAACAGCTGATCCTGAGTAGTCTTCTGATTCTTCACTCTTTAGGCTTGTATCCTTCCGCATCTCTTTTGATCTTGAGGTACATTGAAAAATCGATAAAGTTTCCATTTGACATCATCGATCCTGGCGAGGATCGATTATTTACGCTTACGCATGCGGATGTCAAAATAGAATCTTTGAAATGCCATCTGTCAAATGAGCCATCCTTCTTGCCATTCTTCGACATTGATATTCCAATACAAAATCCGTATCATTTTCTACTCTTGGCGGAATTATTTTTACATTGATAAGCTTGGCCTCATTTTCCGGTGAATATTTAAATACAAATTTAAAAATTATTACTAGCATGAATTAATCCGGTATTAATTCATTTTCAAAACATATCATGCATATAAAAAATTCTTCATCTAGAGCGTTCTTCTTGTGGAAACAAGATTAAGAACAAAGGCATCCGTGGAAGGATACTTTCATTCACAAAAAAAAAAATAAACTTTGTTGCTCCACTTATGTGATCTTATTCCATTCCTCAAATTTTCTTGGGAGAACTAATCATCCCCCCATTTATAGGAGAGGGTTTTTTTAGGATTTTCATCTCATCAACTTTTCTTGGTCACCAAGAAATCTTGAATATATCCCATATATTCTTTTTTCCCATAATTAAAATATTCCACAAAAATCCCACCTCCTCATATATGGACATTTTTTTAAAATTACTTCCTTTCTTCATCTTCTTGAATTTATGAATTTCTTGTTTTCAAGAAATTTCTTCCATAATATATTTTCATTCAAGAAAATTTTTTATTCAAAAATTTCTTCTTTCTTAAATTGGCATTTTCTTGAATTTAATGAGATAATCTTGTATTCCAAGAATACATATCTTCATTCTTTCAAAGAAAATCTTTTCCTTTTTTATTCATAATTTTCAAAAATAATGAGGAAATATAAGCAACAATATTTATTTTATTTTAATCACCTTTTTTGATATGTTGGGCTACTCGGGTTTAAGATTGTCTTGAATATCCCACAATATAATTCAAGCCCATTGTTAATATCATTGGTTTCTCACTATGGCTCCTTCCCCCTTTTAAGTTTGATCAAAATTCAAGAGTAGTTTCCAGGTTAATAGGTCGAGAACCAAAGTTGATCCATCTGACGCTTTGGTATGATAAAACTTGTTGAGATCTCGCAATTCTTCGTATTAAATCTTAGCAATCACATGTGATATGCCTTGAGTTTGAGCAGATAAGTCTTAGATTTTGAATCTTCGATATCGGCTTCCTTAATGAATAACGGGTCGAATTCTCCATGGCAAAGGAGAGTGTTTTAATTGGTCAAGACAAACCAATTGTCAAGTTTCTTTCATCAGGTCACGTGCTTCTAGCTTGTCGAAATTTAATCTTCCAATCACTAAATTAGCATCGAAAAAGAAACTTGTTGTTTATCCACCAATTTATTTCAATAAAGTCGGGCTTTTGGTATCAACGGTCTTTATCGATCATCCACGACAAGATTAAGAACAAAGGCATCCTTGCCATTCAGAATCTTATTCCATTCCTCAAATTTCTTAGCATGAGAACTTTGATTCATTTGATTGCCCTAACTGGGAAAATAGCCAATTCCCTTTGATCGATATTTCTTTGATGGCAATCTTTGGACATCTTTGATCGATATCGGATCCCTCAACTTCTTCTTTTGGTTTGAGATCTTTGAGACAAGATTTGATCTCCTAAAGTTGATCAATTTTGAATCAAGAAATAAGTGACGTTCCATGATGTTGGAATGTTGAGTGTCACTTGATCCGATTCATTTGTTTGTGCCTCCAAAGGTTGGTCATGAACAGCAATCCACGGACACCAACTCCACTATCATCGGCATCTCCTGCATCCTTCATGATGGCATCTTTGATGGGAGCTTTTGTCGCCGATCTCCGGTTCTTTCCCTGAGACTCCGCAACCCTAGCTTCCTGTTGGAATGTGGATTAGAGCTTTGACATTTTGGTCGATTATCGGCTCCACTACCGGTGATCCCACTTTAGCGATTTCCTCATGTCAAAATCGGTTCCGCAAACTCATCCGCACCGCCCATCCGCTCAATAATTATTATAAAAAATCCGAGAAGCTTTTTAATCGAAGATCTCTCGGTGAGGATCTCCAAAACTTCCTCTCGTATGGAAGGTTGGGTGACCAGTTTCGATACAACTCATCAATTTCTCTTTTCGATTTGCATTCTGATCAATTTCCCAGTTATGATCTTTGTTGATCTGGACTCAGGAATTGTCGGTCCAGATTTAGTTTGATGAGATGTGGAAGGTTCGGTTGTGCTTGAGTCGGCGGAAGATGGTCGATCGGGTTCGACTGCAGATATTCTCATTGTGGAAGCGAGGTGCTACGGTTCCACAATGAATTAAGCTTTTCGGTTCGCGAACCGATGCGCTTCGTGTTATTTGGCAGGTGGAAGAATAGGAGAGTCATGCTCAGCAGCCATTAGTCTGAGTGGTGAATCAGCTCGAGCTTGAGGAGAATGAGATCGATCGGCTTGTGCTTCTTCCTCAGAATGATTTGGCGAGCTCTCAGTTTGAGAAGCCTGCCCGTCTGATTTTTCACCTGATTTTGTTGTTGCAACAGACTGATCTGGAGCTCTTTCTTCATCTGACTCATCTTCAAGCATCAGAGTCATGGAGGCTTGCTTCGCCTTCTTCGGCCTCTCCTCCTGGGCCTTCACCAGTTTTCTTTTCTTCTTCTGGGGGGCATCTGGTGTAGATGAAGTTGTCTTCTTGCTTTTTCCTTTCTTTGACTTTGGGGGGGTTGGCCGCATATCATCGTCTGGTGGCCCAAAAATGACCGAAGTGGCTGTGAGAAAGGCCTTATAGGACTTCTCACCATTCTGCTCCCATTTGGCCTTTGGCATTTTATCTTGTAGGATAACCGCAACCTTGTTGAGATTGGTTGATCTTTTCTTCGTAAATACCGCCTCCCACTCATCAACTCCAAATTTCTCATGTTCTTGTAGCGAATGGCCTTGAAACCCATGCCAATTGATGTTCTTGGCTCCATCAATTATTGCAGCCATGCTGTACAGTTTGACGGATGTAATAGCATTCCGGTAATGCAATACCCATAATTATTTTTGACAATATGTCAAACAACAATCGGTATTTCCTCTTGAGCATTGGCGACAAAACCCGACATATGATGTTTGTCGGCTTCTCGAAGAACTTTTTTCTCGACAAATCATCTTCGTTCTCCTCCCCGAATGAATAAAAGTAGATCCGTCCTTTGGGTAGGTGAAACAGACGTGTTATATCCTCATTCGACAAATTTCTTTCTTCTCCGATCGCCGAAAGTAGTTCTTCTCTGGAGCATCTCAGATCCACTCTTAAATTCCTTAGGAATTCTAGTGCTTCATACTGCATCACTGGATTGCAGTGAGCAGCGCAATAAAAAATTTCTCAAGGCTTGCTTTTCGCAGAATTTGCTCGACCTCCATGGATTCCGGATCCTGAGTGATATTGAACTATACGAACTTATCATCCACAATCTTTGTTGCCGGTTCCGATAGTTGCACATTATCTTACCCATACCGTGAGTGATCATCTACGTGATAAGATAGATTCGGTTAAAAATTGTGCATTAATACAAAGAATATCGCATGTTTTAAACTAAGAAACAATAAAGCATAACACAAGATAAAAACATTTAAGATCAATGGATTTAAAAAAAATATATCAAATAAACATAGATTACCAGATTCTGTTTTTCGGAAAGATGATTTTGAAACTTAGGAAAACACTTTGAATCTGAGAGAAGTAATCTGAGTTTTCGAGAATAAATCGCAAGTTTGTGAAATGGAAAACTCGGTATGATTTTTGATGAACTTTATAAAGACGAGGAGGGAAAAAAGAAGACAAGATTTGGAAGATCAACCGTTTGAAAGGATTAAACGTTCAGATTAAGCGGTTTTGATCGTAGGGTCGAAAAAAACACGCATTTAAAAACCTTTTGGATTTAAAAGCACATTTAGTAGCGAGCTATACATGTTCCCCATGTCCGCGTTAAATGATTTGCGGAAATACGTCCACAAGGATAATGGGTACAAGAAAAAGCCAAATAATATCGATAAGATCCGATAAATAAGCAAGGAACAAGAGAAAAGAAAGGCGTGTCTCGTTGATCGATGTTGTAATCGATCAATACCACTTGTCCATGTTGATTTCACTTGTTGATCTTAGTATTCTGCTAAGCCTTAAAATTTCCCAACCGATCCTTTTAGTTGATCTTCTTCACTTGCATCCGATCTATTGAAGTTCCAAGCTCAACCGATCTTCCTTGAATACGCCCCGATTTCCCTTCCGATCCTCCTTGATCAATGAAGTTCCCCTTCAATTGATATTTCGTTTTCCCATAGACCGATGTATCCGATTTGTTGGAGTTTCAAGCTCACCGATCTTCCTCATCCGATCACCAGACATGTATCGATTTTGGTTGACCTAATCTGATTCTTCTCAAGTCAATCCAATTCTTGAATAAGTGTTACCGCAAAACTTAGTCTAGAATAGTAGTCTCTATTCCCTAAGTTGGCACGATTTGACATATGTCATTATCATCTGAATCATCTTTCGATATGTCAATCCGTAAATTTATCCAATTATCAGTCACGTGATTCCTACACGCTATCCTTTTGGTGCAGATTTCTCTAAAAGGTTTTGAGAACTCGAATTTGCATTTGCACCCTTGGTTGGCCTCTATAAATTGGACCAATTGTTTTACACAACATAACCCAATCACCATACTTATCTTCTTTGTAGAATCATGTATCCCGGTGAACCCTTATTTCCTAATTGAAACTTCCCAAGAAACACCTTTACCCCTTTTTTCAATGATTTCAAATTTCTCAAATCAACCTTAATAAATCCTTTATCACTGTTTTCATCGTCATCAAAGATTTCACATACGATTGTTGCAAAGCTTCTCTACCACCATGGCGGCGGGCCTGCTGTTGCAACTGAGAAGACACTTCTCCTAACCGTATGCACCTTGTGTGTCTATCGTTATGACGTAACTACCATCAATAGACTTAGTCTGAAAATGAACGTGAGTTTGATATGCGATCTTGATCAGCCAACAACTGATCTTCGTATATTAACTCACCATTTAACAGCTGGAGAGCCCACTGACTCTTTCTTAGGGCTCCTGGCTTAAAAATCCTATCAAGGCCGTTGTCTCTCCACTGGTTTTAGCTTCAGCTAGCGGCTTTAGGATTTCTTTAAAGCCTCTCTCACCCTTGTTAAGTGGGGGAAAATGAGAGCATCAGATTTAAAATCTCTCTCTCCCCTGCTCTACTTGGGTTAGGATGAGGGTTTAGGGTTATAGGTTTAGGGTTTTTGGTTATGACTTATGTACTGACCTCCGGGTCCTTTGTACTTGTATCTTGTAATGTAATCTGACCTTCGGGTCTTTATCAATGAAAAGTTCTATTATTCCATTGTTGTGTAAAATTCCTGTATCCTTATGCGATTTTAAGCTTTAATCTTGTGAATACCACTTGTGAATCTTGCTTGTTGAATATCAACTTAATCGACTTACAAAGATGTAAAATAACCCAACTGATTTAATCAGATATTCCTTTTAAATTGTGAGTTTCCTTTAATCTGATAAACCTTAAATCTGATCAGTTCCTTTAATCTGATAACTTGTAAAACTGATCAGTTCCTTTGAATCTTGTTGAAATTCAGCTTAATCGACTTACAAAGTATAACTAAACAGATTTAATCAGATAATCCTTTAAACGACCAGTTCATTTAATCTGATAAACTTTAAATCTGATCGGTATCTTCTCATATCAGTTCCTTGACTGATCTTCTGATTAGTTGAGATACCAAACTCAAATGATTCCTTTCAGCCTGGTTAGTCTCTTAACCAGCTGGTTTTGGAGAACAATCCATCAAACATTTTAGGTGCATTTTCTCCAAGATCCGTGTTCCTAGCTCATTTCATAATTCTCTAATCGATCTCATCTAGTGGCTTGGTTAGAATATCGACTTTTCAGATATCAGTATGAATCTTTTCCATTCGATATTCTTCTTTTCAACATGATCTCTTATAAAATGGTGTCTGGACATCCACATGCTTGCATCTTGTATGTAGAATAGATTCTGGAGTGATTGCAATAGACTATTATCACAACAGAAAATAGGTACATTCTTAGCTTCAATGTTATAATCCTCACCGCCGACTAAGCCAGAGGCGATTGGGAACAATGACTTCTCCTGACCATATATTCTGCTTCAGTAGTAGATGTCGCAACTGATGTCTGCTTCTTTGAAAACCACGAGATCAGTTTACTTCCTAAGAATTGACAAGTTCCTGAGGTGGATTTTCTGTCAATCTTGCAACCTCCATAATCAGAATCAGAATACCCACTAAGCTCTAGATTATCATCGATGGGTAAAATAAACCAAGGTTTATCGTCCCTTCAGATACTTAAGAATCCGCTTAGTCGCTTTCTAGGTGACTTATCATTGGATTTGCTCGAAATCGCACATACACCTATCAAGAAGGTTATATCCGGTTCACGGCGATCGGTATAGTAGAGATCCAATGAGAGCCCTATATTCCTTCCGATTTGTTTTCGACCATCCTCATCCGATCCATCTTGAATCCAAATATCATAGGAATTTTGGCTTCCTTACAATTTTGAACTCCAAACTTAGCCAATAAATTCCTAGTGTACTTTTGGTCATGGCGAGATGAATATCCCTTCGCACTTTGCTTTTACTTGAAAGACCCGAAAAGTAATTCATCCGACCCATCATGGACATCTCGAACTTCCCTTGCATCGGTTTGCTAAATCTTTCACATAGACTTTTTGTTGGGAGATCCAAGATGATGTCGCCCACGAGATCCGAACCATCGAATATCTTCTCCATCTTCTATTCTCAATAAGGTTTTGTCCATCGTTCCTTTAGTGAACCCACT
Organism: Stenogyne calaminthoides; assembly: GCA_037126765.1. Lineage (NCBI taxonomy): Eukaryota > Viridiplantae > Streptophyta > Magnoliopsida > Lamiales > Lamiaceae > Stenogyne > Stenogyne calaminthoides. Next base: position 21,626,273 of record JBBCBC010000022.1, on the reverse strand, counting down.
TTCGATCAAGAACCGAGAGAGTATCATACCAAGCTCGAGGAGCTTGTTTGAACCATAGAGAGCTTTTCTTGGACGGTACACACTGTTGCTCTTTTCAAAGCACGGAGGTTGTTAGACATAAACTTCCTCTCGCTAGTACCCCGCTTAAGAAAGCAGTCTTTTACGTCCATCGATACCCGCGTGAACCCTCTGTGGGAAGCATATGCCGAAATGAATTAATGGCTTCTAGACGAAGCGATCGGTGCAAAGGTCTCATCATAATCAATTCCTTTTGATTGTGAATACCCCTTAGCTACAAGTCTTGCCTTATTTACGGTGATGACGTTTTTCCCATCTCTTGTTCTTGAATACCCACTTCGTGCAATTATGTCTTGATGATTTGGTCCGCCTACTAGTTCCCAAACTTGATTTCTCTCTCGAACCGCTTCAAGCTCCTCCCCGCATTGCTAGAATCCAAACTTATGCCTTGTAGAGCTTCCTCTATAGTTGTTGGTTCCTTCATAGATGATAACAACAATACATGGCACTTTCACCAATTCGATGTCTAGTTTTAACTTTATCGATGGGTCTCCCGATTATCGGTCGGTTGGATGACCGGTTATCCGGTCCTTCGCTCGATTTGCGTTGGTTTGGAGAACATCGTCCGTTTCTGATAAAATTTCATTACTAGCGATTGGGAGTGGTGCAGGACTATGATCCACTTGATAAGAACAAGTCTCAGCTGATGTTGGACTCATCATGTCTTCGATGTCATTCATAGGAACTTCAGTGTTCCCCCTTGAACCGGATGGTTCGATTGATCTTGTCTCACCAGACGACTTCTTCACCGATAGTTTTTTCGTACCTTAGGATCTGAATGATCCGGTGAATCAGCTAGATCTGGAATGTATACCGTTATGGTTTCTGATTCTTTTTCCTTGATCATTAGCTGATCCATTTTCTGAGCATCAGGTACTTGTTGATCAGGTACATCTTGTTCTGAGGCAGATTTCTCTTGATCAGAAGATGCTTCATCAAAGACTACATGGGGTGTTTCTTCCACAAGTAGGGTTCGTCTGTTGTAGACCCTAAAAGCCTTGCTAGATGAGGAATATCCTAAGAATATACCCTCATCTGACTTGGCTTCAAAGGTTTTCAACTGACTCTTCCCATTGTTGTGTATGAAACACTTACACCCAAAAAACATGGAAGTAAGAGACACGAGGTTTTTTCGCTTCTTCCACAGTTCATAGGGTGTTTTGTAGTGAGCCTTAGTCAGAAGACATCTGTTCTGAGTATGGCATGCAGTGTTGATTGCTTCTGCCCAGAAACGGCTTGGTATTGCATGTTCAGCTAACATCGTCGAAAGCGAAACTTCTTTGAGAGTTCTGTTCCTCCGCTTCAAATACTCCATTTTGTTGTGGCGTCCTTGCAACTGATGTTTCATGCTGTATACCAAACTTAGAGCAAAAATCAGTAATAAAAGAGTTCAGAAATTCTGTACCTTTATCTGATCTGATTTTTACTACACTGACACCCTTCTCATTTTGTAATCTTTTTAGCGTTTCTCGGTATCTTTGTTGTCGCCTCATTCTTCTTATGTAAGAATATAACCTGTAAACTTGGAATAGTCATCCACGATTACGAGTATATTTATGTCCATTGAGATCGACCGTAATCGGTCCGAATAGATCCATATGAAGCAACAAGAAGATTGGCCGATGGATCTTGGTCCGAAATTCCCTTGAATGAAGCTTTGACCTGTTTTCCCTTCTGACATGCAGTACATGTCTGATCCTTTGAAAATACTTCATTCGGAAGTCCTTCCACTAGAGACATCCTTGCTATCTTATTAAGAGTTTTAAAGTTCAGATGGCTCATTCTTTTGTGCCAGAGCCAACTGCTACTTTTGGAACTCTTGACAATCAGGCATGCATTTCTTGGGCAACTGTTCCAATCAGCTGTGTAGATCGTCCCTTTCCTTGAACCAGTTAGCAAAAATGTTGAGTGGCTCGATTCTTGATAGTGCATTGGTCGGTCGAGAACTCAACACCTTGAATCCGTTGTCGCAGATTTGTGAAACCGATAATAGGTTGTGCTTCGACCTTCGACATCTGAGACTCCGCCACTTGTACATCATCATTCTCTAAGGTTCCGAATCCTTTGGTATAACCAAAGTTATCATCACCGAAGAGTACACGCGGGCCTTTCTGTTCTATGTAAGAGCTGAGGAGGTGCTTGCTTCCTGTCATGTGCCTTGAGCATCCACTATCGATGTACCAGATAGTTGCTTGCACACCTCCTTTGTTGGCGGACCCACGCGATCCTGCGCAGCCGTCAACAGTTTAGGTACCCTTTTGGATTGGGTCCCGAGGGTTAGGGTTAGTTTTGGGGATCCATACAAACAGAGCACTTCTATTGTGATCGCTAGATCGAAGAAGGCTTTGATTTATCTCCCATACCTATCAACATAATCATACGTCTCTGATATGCTTTCTCGATTTGTATGATTATTAGTGTGAACCTTGGATGACTTAGAAGACTTGGGATTTATCTTTTTCGTTTGTCTTCTTTTTTATCCAAAGGTGGTTCAAATTTTGTGACCCTAGATTTACGATTATAGGGGGTAGTACGATTTGCTACCATCAAAAGATTCATATCTTTTTTCGGCATAGGTGGTTTTTGCGGTTTACGAAGCATGCTTATTAGGCGGTGACCTTGATTGAGTCTCAGATTGGACTTCCCTTTTACTGTGTTGTCTTTTTCGATTCTCGATATGTTGATCGAGTTGAGGTCTCTTCGTAAGAACCGGGTTTTCCGTTGATTCTCGATCGATGCTTTACCGATTGGTGTCCATTTCATTCCCCTTACGGTTAGGCACCGCCTTTACCCGCTCAACCCGGTCTTTTTCCTTATTAGATACATGTTTGGCTTTTGGTGTATCTTTGTCAGAAACTCGTCTGATTACACCTTTTTGAGATGAATCAGCCGGGGCTTTTGAGGATGTGGAAGGGTTCTCATAGCCAAGTCCCTTCTTGTTAATCGTTGTTCGAAAATAGGCGTTCATGTCTTGAACGGTTTTAGATAATTTTGAAAAAAACTCTATTTTCTTACGCAGATTATCCTCAGATGATTTTAAACTTTCATGCTTTTGGAACAGCTCATCGAATTTTGCTTGCAGGATTTTGAAGTCATCAGCTTGCTGTTTGTTAATTGCCAGCTGATCTTTGATCTGCTTCTCCTGATCAGAAGCTTTAACTTTGAGAATTTTCAATTTCTCAGTTGCCTTCTGAGCAGTTTCAGCTGATCTAAGTTCAGAGGCTTTACTAAGATCATTTTCTTTAGCAAGCTGATTATTTCTGGTCCTCAGCTTATCATTTTCAGCTTCCACTATAGCATAAGTGTCTACTGCATTGGAGAGATCCTCAAGCAATTGCTCACGAGTAGAGTGCGGTCAATCTCCCCAAAGCCAATGATAGAAGTAAAAGCGCGAAAGCGAGTTTGGAGGTTACCTCATATTGGTCCTCCCGGCCATCGGGCGAGATCTCATCATCGTCTGCGAAGAGAATATCGAGATCTTCATTTTCATAAAGTCAACAAAGACTTCTTGATCAAAGCGAAAGTCTTCTCTGAGGGAGTATCCAGAGTCCTCGGAGGGCGGATAGGAATCGTCGATTCTGACGTGCGCGAAACCATGGCTCTTCCTCGTCCCTATAACGTTGCTCTCTTCTCGTTCCTCTTTTCTTCCCTTTCTCTTGGCGTCCGTGCAGGCGATCTCTGCGCTATAGTGACTGGCTTCTCCACGGTTGAAGCACGCTCCTTGATCCAATCGAACCTTTCCTTCCGTGAATCACTCCGTCTGTATGACCTATCGGTGACTTCCTTCGATAGTAATCCGAGCTTCTTCCATCACGATTGGTTATCTCTTCCTTCCTCAGTCTGACTATCTCTTTTCCTTTCATCTCTGTGATCCCTCCGATCATCAGATCTGGTTCTTTCTGGAGATCTGTTGGCTGATCTCCTATCTCTCCCTTGGCTATGTTGATAGTCCTTATAAAATCTTCGATACTTACCAAGTTGGACGTTCGACTTCTCAAGCTTCCTGGTAAGCAGAGCGATCTGTTCTGCCTGACTCACTATATTCCCAACAGGTTCGTTGGCCTTCGTTCTGCTGCTGGTTGCCTTAAAAGCAACTGATTTTGAAGTTGAGGCTTCAGCGGGTACCTCATCTTCATCAGCTTGTCCTCTTTCAATCAAATCGAACTCGTGAGCTTTAAGACTCAAGAACAAGCTACTTGGCTTCATCTTTGAAATGTCTTGGCAATCCTTGATTACCGTGACCTTCATGTCCCATTTCTTGGTGAGAGACCTTAGGATTTTGTAGTTGATATCTTTATCAGACATCTCTCTACCAAGTTCTCGAAGCTTGTTTATAGACATTGTAATCCTTCCATCGAGTTCGTTGATGGTTTCATTGGGCAAAGATCTTCTTGCTTTTTCAAACTTCACCGGTTAAACTTGTAGACGGTTGTTTTTATCTCTGTTCATTTCCTCGCATATCTCAAATTTTAGTATCCCACATTGCTTTCGCAGATTTGAGATACTTAATCTTTTCCTTGGTGACCTTATCCATGGTTTTCATGATAATATGCCTTGCGATAGTATCTAGAGTGTGCAGCTTTCTTTCCTCTGCATCCATCAAGGCTGGGCTTTTACGCACAAGACTTCCGGTTACAAAAATCCGGATCTCCTCCAACTGCAGGGTTGTCTTAGTATATGATGATGGGTCCTTTTTCAATGACTTCCATCATTCTCGCCAATCGATCGAACCTAGATGGTTGGACATATATATGGCCCAATCTGCATACTAATCGATTGAGAACTTTGGCGGATCATGATACATACCGAGGTGTTATCCATCTTTGAGTGATTTTGGAAAATGAATGAGTTTTAAAAAATAGTTTTTCAAGATCGCCTCATTGACCACAAAGATTCTTCCTCAAGAATCGATGATACACAAAGTCGATTGGTCCAGAACCAACCGCTCCGATACCACTTGTAGGTCCCGAACAGGTTAGTGAGGGTAGAAGTCTAGAGGGAGGGGTGAATAGACTTAAAAAACTTTTTATGTGCAGATCAAAAAGAGGGCGATTAGCTTTGATCGAGTCTTGAGTGAATCGGTTTGGGGTCGATAACCAACTTACTAATCGCCTGGGCGATTAGTTCGATGAATTATCGGTTTAACTGATGTGTCTTGGAAGCTTAAGTTTTACCCGTGAAAAAAACAGTTTTGATAAATCGATTCCAAAGTTAATCTTTTAATTAGTTGATCAAGTGTCAAGTTTGATCGGATTAGAAGCTTGGTGCTAATCGATCTCAATTTGGAATATGTATGCGCTTTTAAAGGTTGTGTGCGATTGTGTAATCGCTTAATCAAAGCTATAAAGGCACACAAGATTTATAGTGGTTCGGACAAACCAAATCCCCACGTCCACTCTTCCCTATCACAAGGGGCACCTACTTAACCAACTGGACTTTGTTTTATGTGTAAGTCCAACACAAGACACTAACTAGATGTTTAAAGAGTTCACACTCAACCGATCCTGAGATCGAGAACTAGAAACCCTAGTCTCGAATCTTGCTAAACAACTTAACCTAACTTGGGGGTTTGGGTAAGATTGTTTTTGTTCCAACTATGAAATCTTTTCTTGCATATAAGCGACCTACAAAACTAGATGAAAATATTTCTATGCTAAGAACTTATGGGATGAACACTTGATAAAAATAATCTTCTTGATCGTGTTCTTCGTATGCGAAAATCGATATTAGCTTGAGCTTCTAGATTGTTCAAATTTTTTTCGTTGTATTTCCGTTGTTTCACTCTAAAGTGTAATCCCATATATATAGACCTTGAAATCAAAGAGCCGTTGGAGAGCAATTTGAATTTTAGGCTATATTTTGTAGACTTGCAGGCTTGATGTGATTTAGCTTGAGAACGCGCATGGCCAAAACGTGAATTTGTACTTTGTTGCCGTTCTGAGAGGTAGCATCAAAATCCACAATTGCCGGCTCGATCATACGTGTCTTGTTCTTATTGGATAGCAGACTCCACTTTTTCGGTGTTGTTCTTCCAACTAAGCTTGACATTCTTCTTGTTCGAGATCATCGACGTATGATTAGGTGAAACATCGATTTCACCGGTGAAATTTCGATCGATCACCGAATCGATCGATCTACTGATAGAGTCTTCAGTGCGGTTGACTTAGCCTCAACTAGCGCATCGACCGATGTAGGTCTTCCGTCCGATCTTGAGTATTGAGTTTGATCTTCATGACTTCAAATTGAGATATCGGACCCATCGTAACGATCTTATCTTCTTTTCTTGTCTTGCATTCTGGCCTGTCGGATATCAGCTGTCCTTTGAGTCTTCAGATCTGACCTATACATATTGAGTTTCCCCCTCAATATGTGACCTATCTATTTCATCAGTTGTTCTATACAATCATTATCAACTGGTCTCCTATAGCAGGTAATATAAACATCGATCACCAATGTGTCCGACCGGGTCCTATTACTTGTGTTTTTGGAACTTTCATCAAAACTATAAATTTCCCAACAGTGACCACATCTTCATTGGCATCACATACCTGAGTCTGAACTGGTGTCTGTTCAAATTGGTCACCTTTGGAGTGTTGGTTTTCCTGAGGCTCACCATCCTGAGTTCCATCCTGAACTTCCTTATCTGAGTCTGAGTCACTCCAATCATAGAATGTGACTTACTTCTTCTTTTCAGGTTCAGTGGATGATTTATCTTTCTGTTTCAGGCTTAATTTGGTGATCCTCTTAGTCAGTTCATCTGCATCATGTTCCTGTTTCTTCTGAACACAAATAGATTCATCAAAAACAACATGAGGTGTTTCCTCCACAATAAGAGTCCTACGCTTGTAAACTCGAAAGCTTTTATCGACTTGAATATCCTAAGAATATTCCTTCATCGACTTTTACTATCAAAAGTTTTCAACCCGATCTTTACCATTATTGTGTATGAAACACTTGCAACCAAACACACGAAAGAAATAAACAAGAGGCTTCCTTTCATTCCAAAGCTCATAGGGTGTTTTGCCTTGACTCTTGGTCAGCATGGATCTGTTCTGAGAGTAGCATGCAGTGTTGATGACTTGATTTCAAAATCTTTTTTAGGAATGTCACCTCAACTATCATAGTTCTTGCAACTTCTTTCAGAGTCTTGTTCCTCCTTTCAAAGAACACCATTCTCATTGAGGGGTCCTTGCAGCTGATGTTTCATGTGAAATTCCATTCTCTGCACAATAATCAGATATGATATGATTTATGAATTCAGTTCCTTTGTCAGATCTGATTTTGACCACACTCAGATTTTTCTCAATACTGAGCCTTTTCAAGAACTCTCCGGCGACTTTATCTCGAGTCTCTTTCTTCTTGAAAGAATATGACCCAAGTATATCTCGAGTAGTCATCAACTACTACCAATGTGTATTTCCCGCCATTAGTGCTTACAGTGTTATAGGACCAAAAAGATCCATATGTAGTAATCAAGTATTCTTTCAAAGAGAAACCTCAACTTTACTTTTAAATGATGCTCTTTATCTGCTTTTCCTTTCGCACACGCATCACAAATATGTTCCTTCTTGAACACTTTCGTTAAAAGCAACCCTCTCACAAGAGCTAATCTTGCAAGCTTGTTCGGGGTTTTGAAATTTAGGTGATTCATTCTTTTATGCCATAACCAATCGGGTATCTGTGGAACTTTTAGCAACTAAACATGTATCTTTAGTAGCGTAACTCCAATCGCCAAGAAGATACACATTCCCTTTTCTTGTACCAAATCAAGAATACTTTCGTGATGTATCATTTTTTACAAAACATAAGTTTTTAGAGAACTCAACATTGAAACCCTTATCACGTAATTGGTTAATTGAAAGCAAATTATGCTTCAATCCGACATATGGAAACACCATGGATATGAATCGAGTCGATTTCCAAAGTTCCATATCCTTGATCATCCTTGAATTATCTCCAAAAGTGATATGTGGGCCTCTTTGTTCAACATAGTCAATTGAGTGTCTTCTTGTATCCTCGTCATATGTCTTGAACATCCACCGTCAAGATACCAAATGTCGAGAGCTTTTTTCATCTCTGCTCATCGCTGCCATGTGATCATTAGTCGGTTTTAGTGCCCTTGTTTTCCTCCCTGAAAAATAGATCAATTCTTAGGTACCCAATTTGTGTAGGGTCCTACAAGGTTAGATGTACCTTTTCGAATCCAAATCACCGACAACTCTAATCACTTTAGAGTGGCTAATTTATCTTCCATAAACATCAACATACACATCTACTACTCTGGGTGCCTTAGCGAACTTACGTGTATGTGTGCTAGCTTTAGCATGAACATGGGCTTTTGAATTCTTCTTTGGTTCAGGCCTTTTGTTCAGATGCTTGGGCTTTTTCTGCACCGGGTCTAAATCTTTGTTGACTTGGGTTCGGATAACCTTTACCTTTAGGCAAGTGAGGTTCAAAGGTTATGCAGATCTTGAAATCTGGGTCTTTCAAATGTCTTGAGGACTTGGTCTCTTCGATTGAGAATGTCTCTGTTGAGTGTTTCTCATCCGAGATTCCTCCGATGGTTCAATGTGGAGCCTTTCAGATTGAATTCTTAGCTTTGAGGCTTTGAAGTACTTGCTCGAAACTTTCCAATCGATTTCGGGTTTTTCTAGCCTTCACCGAGGTTTGGGCTTTCTAACCCGATCATTCAGTTTTTATGGCTAATAGGTCCTTTTCCTTGTCTACAACCTTGGGCATTACTTGACTTGAAGTGTAGGTGCCATGGTTTTACAAAGATAGTCTTCTTGCTACATGATGCAAAGATTCGAGATGACTTTGTGAGGTTCCCCGAGTGTATCCCAATCCAGTTTTTATAGTGGCAGATCTCTAGTAACTCAATTTCATCTATCACTTTAGATGCTTTATTCAATAGAGTTAACTTCTTCTCATGCACTATCCTCACAGATTCAGAGAGTTTTATGCTTCTCGAGAGGTCATTGAACTTCGATTACGATTAGTCAATCTCTTGAAAGGATTTCTCTAGCTTTTCGCTTAGGGACATGATCAACTTCTCTTTCTCTCGAGAGTTGTACTTTTCGAAACATCCAGTTCATCAAGAGTTCCCATTAATTGAGAAGTGATCTCGGTTTTGCTAGAGTCTTTCCATTTTAGATTTTCAAAGATTCGGTTCCTTATTCGCTCTTGAGTTTTATTTAGCGATCCTTGCAAAAACGGCATAGTCCTTCATTAGATTCTCAAAAGAATCCATCGGTCAAAATGATTGTTTTTTTCGGTGGAACTTGAAAACTCTTGTGCTAGTGTAGGAGCAACAATAGAGATGAAGAGTTTACCTCCTCAATGGCCATCAGACGATGTCATCACTTTCTTTGTCTCGAGAATATCTCATTTGAAGAGCAAGATCCTCCTCCTCGAGTGTTCTTCTTCCGCAACCATGGCCTTTTTTGCTTGAGAACTTCGGTCTCTTTTTAGCTTGTCTTTCTCTTCTCTCCTTAGCACTCAACTCGACAATCATACCGGAAGTGACCTTTCTTCCGCAATTATAGCATCTGTTGGTATCATCATCCCGATCATTTTCTTCTTTTGGACTTGGAGTCCTTCTTTCCGGATGAAGATCCTTTAGCTTTCGTGTCCTTCTTCTTCTCGGTTGATCTGTCCTCGTGTTTCTTCTCTACACTGTGGTTCCCCGTAATAGCTTTTTATTTTCCAAATCTACTATTAAGTCTATCAAACCTCCTTGCCATCGATCTTAGCTTTTTCTCAAGCTCATCCCGATGTTTGGCATGGGGGTTCTCGAACTTCTCTAGTTTTATGTGTTTTATCTTTGGCTTTTAAAGCCACATTCTTACTCGATGAAGAATCATCTTTCTTTGTCGGCCTTTTTTTGATTTCTTATCAATTACAAATTCATAGGCTTTTCAAATTTCGAGAAAGACTTGTTGGTATGGCATTGAACTAATGTTCTTGGTGTTTTCAATCACCACCGCATGAATATCCCATTTCTTAGAAAGACCTCTAAGAATTTTCAATGCCACTTCTCTTTGTGGATATTTCTTTCCATGTGCGTTTAGATCATTCATGATGCTAGTGAATCTGACTTCCAATTTGTCTATTGATTCACCATCATCCATTTCAAAACTGCCAAACTTTCCAATTGCCACTGAAAGTTTGTTTTCTTTTTATATGATATGTGCCTTTGGCACATAACAAATAGTGTATCCCATATCTCTTTAGCAAATTACAAAGGAGAGATCATTCCCATCACACCATCATCAATTGTCTTTGTATAGTGTGTCTTTTGCAATGTAGTCTAGATTGACTAACTTTCTCTCCTCAGGAGTTAGTTGGTCATCAGACTTAGGAAATTCTGCTCTAGGATCAATTCTCTCCTCTTCTGTAATTCTGGATTCACCACAGTAAATTTGAATGGTCCTTGAGAAACCACTCTCACATACGCTCATGTTTGGAATACAGATGAGCCTGCATTCTCGGTCTCCATAGATCATAGTTCTCTCATCGAGAACATGGGAAGTTTTTAGAAGATATTTTTCTTATCTTTTGAAAAGAAAAAAAATTCAAAAATAAGATCGATTTCAGATAGACCACAAGTATTTTTGAAAATAAAACTTTGGTCAACACAAATAGGGTCAAGTTGAACCACCGCTTCCGATACCACTTGTTGGTCCCGGTGTAAACGAGTCTTACACGCGTATGGGGGAATACACGTGTTCAATGATTTTAAAACTTTTTCTTAGTGAGGTCACCGGGTTCGATAATAATCTCAAGATTAGGTTACGAGAAGCACGATCGCTCGAGTCAAAGTCTCATCGAGACAGTGATTCTCGAAATGCTTTTAGATACCTCGGATAATCCCAACCCAATCTCGAGTGTCGAGAGATCCCGAGTTGCTTGGATCGAGATAACTAGCTTATCAATCCTCGTAAGAGAGTTCGGTTTGATAACTATCTCGTTCTAGCTACTCGATCGTCTTGGAATGGTTGGCCTTAGATTATACTCGCGTTTTAGCTTTGTTTGAAAAACCTTCCCTTTATGAAATAGTGATTAGGCCGTGATTCACTTATGCAACTTCAAAGGATTGATTCCAACCGAATATCGAAAAAAGTATGCTTTCAAAATCAAGTCAATGCAACTTGATTAAGCCATACGATATAAGAAAGCAATAAAGAACACAAAGAATTATAGTGGTTCGTAGACTCAAGCTCCTACATCCACTCTCTCCGACTCTTCATAGAAATTCACTATCAACTTCGAGCTTTTCGACTACCTCGTAGTTTACTTACTCAACTCGCCCGAAGTTTTCTCGACTACTCCACGTAGTTTACTTACTCAACCCGACCTTGAGTTTTTCTTACTATCTCCGTAGTTTACTTACTCAATCACACACAAGATTTCGGACTACCCCCAGAGCTTACTAACTTCTCCTCTATAGTTTTCTCGACTACTCCGCGTGGTTTACTAACTCTTTACAACTCTACTCACCAACAAACACACTCCAACTACCTTCTCAAGGGTTTGGGGTTTCTCGGTTGGTTTCCAACTAGATGAGATATCCTTTACAATGAAGCACAATGCAAAGGGTTAGGATATCTCGACTAAGCTTTGATAAATCTTATCAAGCTAGGCTTAGTAAAGTGAGCTCTCTTCAATATAGAAGCACTTGGGAAATTCAAGGTATTTCGAGTGCTTTAACTTTTGCAAGAATAAATTTGAGCTCTTGAGTTGCGTATAAATTTCCCGTAACCTTACAAAGTAGAGGGTCACCAAAGATTTATAGGCATACACCAAGGTCACTCTTTGAAAACTATCCGTTGGAGAGATAGCTTCGTGAGTTCCCTCTTATGGTGTGTGAGAAACGGCTATATTTTAGGGTTTGAAACTCCCTAACATGTTTTAGGCAATAGCCTTTCATGTAGCCGGTCTTCACTTTTTGCAGTCTAGAACTTTCGTACATTTGACATCTTTTTTCAATGACTTTCATTTGTCGATTCAAGATGGGTGCAGATGTCGTCTTCCTCTTTTTGACTTTTGTCTTGATTAAAGGTAGACACCTTCAACGGCTCTTTTGGTTACAAACTCTGAGTTTGATATAACCTTAACAACACTTGACTTAGTTCATACATGCTGCATTTGAATGTCTTGGCAATATCTAACTTTCTAAGGCATCGCGTTTCTCTCAGTATTGCATCCTTCAGATAAATATATTCAGTGCCTCGGAACATTCAGTTCATCTCGAGCATTCATACATTCTTGAGTCTTGATAATTCTTTGTGCTTCGATTTTCTTGATCTTGATTTCTCGATCTTGATCTTGCGTCTTGAGTCTTCTCGTCTTGAGGTCTTCGAGTCTTGAGGTCTTGAGAGTCTTCGAGTCTTCGAGGTCTTCGAGTCTTGATTTGATTTATCTTGATATATCTTGAGTCTTCATCTCTTAGTTTTCATTCTCGAGTCTTCATATCTCTTGATTTCATATTTTCATCGAGTCTTGATTTTCGCTTTCTTGAGTCTCGATTTCTCTTTAGATTCTCGATTTCATCTTTGAGTCTTTAGAGACTTGATTTCATCTTGAATCTTCGGTTTCTTGAAACATCTTGAGTTCTTCGTAGTCTTGAACCTATCCCGAACTATATCTGGCGACTATACATTTTGCAGATAACATCCTGAATACTCTAAAACTGAATCCTGACTCAATTATCAAGATCATTCTGAACATGTCATACTCAGGGGTTTTGGGATCTTAATCAAAATCATATAATCATTTTTTTAAATTCATCTCCCAACACACCCCCTTTCGGGACCAAACTTGTGACGGCGAACATCACCCCAAAATTGGGTCGAACCCAGTAGATCCTACACAGCCTTATACTGGGCCGATCATGTTACGGCAAACACAAAGTTTTAATAGGCCTAGCCCATCATGACGAGCACAACATTATTTTGGGCCGAGCCCAAATTCGATGAACAGCAGATCATGAAAACGAAGCAGGAGGCCAGGACAGACGTCCATCAGGGAGGCGTGGGTGGACACGCGTTGGCTACAGGAATAGGGTAAGATATGTGTCTACATTTACTGAATTCTACTAGACACGTATCACCTGCTCCCACTGGGGGGGAGTATGCTAACACATGCTCGATATCGAGAACATGTGGATAGACGAGCATGTGCTGATCTGCACCGATAAGGAGGAAGTATGCCACGAGAGAAAGACAGTTCATCCTAAAAAATCAGACCATATGCTCGTCAAATAGAACAGCGAGGAAAGCCCTTAACCCGCGCGACCACCGCTTGCGCAGAAAGTATCAAGTGGTGTCACAGCCCCTGCACCCGCTATTTGAGTGGGGACGGAAGAGTTGAAGGGAAAGACAAAGAGATTAAGGTAAGATTAATCTCAGGCAAGCATACTGTTGGAATTTAGAGGCACGTAAACACGTAATAAATGCGCAACGGAAATTAAACCAACAACGAACAGTTAATTGCATAATTAAATATGAGTAAACGTAAACAGAATTCTTACAGTAATTCATACACGGATTCCTCAACTATGGCATCCACGTAACAGTTGTTTACTAATCTGCACAGATCTGCCAGCGTTGAATCCCCGAGATGAATTTGCTAGGAAAATTCGAACTCTAGATTTTATGGAGAAAATATGAAGTCATTCGTTTGTGAATTCCTAAAAGTGTGTATATATAGGGAGGCTTAGCTTATTTCCCAAGCTAGCCCAATTAGGGAAATAAAATCTCTACGGATTTAAATGTCTTATATGAAAATCTCTACGATTTATTTCCATATACATTAAATCTTACAATTATATTCCAAATATAATTATTGGAAATTCTTATTTAATTAAATCCAATTTAATTAAATATTAATAATAATTAATTCCAAATTAATCTATTATTAATTACTTCTCCATAAATTAAATATTAAATCCAATTTAACATTTAATCAACCAAGTATAATTAGTAAACAACCATCACTTGTTGTGTGACCCATAGGCCCTCATATATCGAGTGATTAGTCAAACTAACGGTCTTAATTGAACCCTAGACAATAAATCAGACATTCTCAATATATGAGGTACGTGCGAGGAAATGTGCAACTACCTGTAACTAAAACATGGGTTATTACGATTTCCTCCTTTCATTTGCGAATACTCTATTAAGTCTTGAAAATGATGAAGTGTCTATTCAAATAACTTAATCAATTTATCTCTAATCACTAATTGATCATGTATGTCACACTTAGCCACAAAGTCTAAGTTGACATGCATCGGCCGATGACTTAGATCCAATTATGATGAGAAGAAGAGTATTCTCTCTAAATTCACATTGAGGAATGAATCATATTCTTGGCTCAACTACCACGCACATGCACTTCGTGATGAACCCAATCTAAGTCATATCTACACATAGACGGGTGCAAGCGTCGGTCATGGTCAAAGTTCATCACTCCACACATGTCGTGCGTATTGACCTCAAGTCAAAGGAGTATCGCATCGCTCCCACTAACCGAGACACCCATAGACACATATAGTGAAAATACATCAACAGTTTCTCGGATGGGTATACCAATACCCTCTAAGGTGTTTGTGCATCCATCATGAGATACCTAGTATCTCGTAGTAAGTGAGATCTTACTACACTCTCTAAGAGTATGATGTAGATCTCACACCAATCTTCATTGCATCATCAATATCTCATTCTTGATGATCCTTGATCGGGGCTATTTGAGAATCATGCTTAAGTCATTTGAGTTCTCACAACCTCAATGACAGCAATGACTCATGGGAACACTTACATGAATAAATTCAAACAATCAAACATAATATTCAAACAAGTGTATTGCCATACATTAATATTAAATGAACTATAATATTAAATCAAACTGAATATCATCGATTATTATGTCCTTACAATAGATTGTCTCTAGGACACTAACACTAACAATCTCCCACTTGAACTAGAGTCAATCACCTACACGTCTAACCCCTAGACCATCAAATGTCTAGTGCGTACATGAACACTCAGTGTTTTGGTGAAATGATCTTCCAAATTAAATATGTGGGAATACATTTTAATTACATTTCTCCTATCCTTATGATCTCTCAGATCAAATGATAAGTTTAGGTACATGTTTGTTTCTGTTTGCTGATCTCGGTTCCTTTGCTTGCGCATTCGCACCAACGTTGTCTAATACAACTCTACTAGACAACTGGCACTTGGAACTACCCCTAGTTCTCTTAAGAACTTTTAAAATCCAGACAGACTCCTTGAGGCTTCGGTTGTTGAATCTGCGGTCCTTTTGCTTGGAACTATTCCAACCGACCGCCTCATTATTGAGAGTGAAACGTAACCTGACTGTGATCTGTAATCATCACAGTCGAATTGGAAACTTGTGTCAGTTTAACCAGTCACTACTAGTTCTGACTGTCCACTATAGATAAGGAAACATTCTTTAGTTCGTCTAAGATACTTCAGAATGGTCTTGATAACAATCTAGTGAGACTCACCCCGATTCTGTTGGTATTTACCAGTGTTGTTGATAGCGTAGGCCACGTTTGGTCTCGTGCAAGTCATGGCGTACATGAATGACCCAATTGCATATGCATATGGGACATCTTTCATGTACTTGATATTAGCTTTCAACAGAAAGGACAATCCTTCCTTGATAGCTTTATCCCATGATTTGTCGATAGAGACCCTCTCTTAGAGTTCTCCATCGCAAAACGCTTCAACACCTTGTCTACATAGGTGGACTGTGACAGTCTCAACATCTTCTTGGATCTATTCAAGTGGATCTTGATCCCCAAGATGTAGCAGACTTCACCAAGATCCTTCATCATGAAGGTCTTTGACAACAAATCTTTAATGGACATACACGATTATGAAAATAATATTCTTCCCGTTGTGTTTACAATAAACGCAAGGATCTTCCGAATTTCTGATGAAGTCAAAACTTGATAGCTTCATCAAATCGGATATTCCAACTCCTAGAAACTTGCTTCAATCCATAAATGGATATCTTTAGCTTGCATACTAGATTAGAGTTTGGCTTAGATATAAAACCTTCTGGTTGAGTCATAAACACTTCCTTATCAATGTTTCCATTGAGGAAAGTTGTTTTGACATCCATCTACCAAATCTCATAATCATAGTGTGTTGCTATCGCAAGTAAAATTTGAATGGACTTGATCTTTGCAACTAGTGAGAAGGTCTCATCACAGTCAATGACTTCGTGTTGACTATAATCCTTCGCCACCAACCTAACTTTGTAGGTTTGTACTTTGCCATTTGCATCAGTCTTGCGCTTGAAGACCCAATCGCAACATATGGGTCTAACCCCTTTAGGCAACTCAACCAAGTCCTAGACTTGATTGGTGTACATCGAGTCCATCTCGAATTTCATGGCTTCATGCCACTTCCCTGAATCAATATCTGATATTGCTTCAGAATAAGTATTAGGATCGTCCTTATCCGATATGTCCACATTATCGAGTTCCTCCAAGAGGTAATCGTATCCAATGGGCAGATTACGATTTCTAATTAACTTACGGAGTTGTGGTTCTGCAGGCTGTACATTCTGATCGTGAAAATTTTATGGTGCATCGATTTCATCAATGTCCTGGGAGTCCTCAAGAGCTACACTTTCATATGCCTCTTGGGCGGGAGTTTGAACTATGTTGTTCTCATTCAGCCCACTTGGAGGTTCTTGCACAGGCAAGCCAACTCCAACTACGCTCCCACTGGCTGAAAGACGATCACCTAGTCTCCCACTGATTCCTTATCATGTTGCTTTGACAAGATATCTGTCTCTTTGTTAATTTATGGTTCTTGAATTTCTTCAAGTTCTATCTGCTTACGACCTTTTTCCTTAAAGACATAGTCTTCTTCGAGGAACTTGGTCTGCCTAGAAACAATCATTGATTATTTCTCAGGTAGATAGAAGTAATATCCTTTAGTTACTTTAGGATATCCCACAAAGTAACCCTTTTCACATTTGGATTCCAACTTGTCGGTAAGCATCCTTTTCACAATCACGGGGCAACCCCATGTTAGATATGTGTAAAAGTTGGCTTCTTGCCACACCATGGATCATATGGTGTATGCTCAACCGATTTAGATGGAATCCTATTCAGAATGTAAATTGAGGTTTTTAAAGCGTATCCCTATAAGAATGTAAGAAGAGAGGAAAAGCTCATCATGAACCTCACCATGTCTAACAGGGTTCGGTTTCTTCTCTCGAACACACCGTTCATCTGAGGTGTTCCGGGAGGAGTCCATTGTGACTAGATTCCATGTAACTTCAAGTAATCAATGAATTCATGGCTAAAGTATTCACCTCCTCGATCTGATCGAAGATTCTTGATACTTTTACCAAGTTACTTCCCTATTTAAGCCTTAAACTCTTTGAATTTCTCAAAAGATTCGGATTTGTGTTTCATAAGATACACGTATTCGTATCTTGAGAAATCATCAGTAAAAGTGATGAAGTATCCGAAGTGACCCCTAGCTAGAGTGGGCAATGGTCCACAAACATTGTTGTTGATCAACTCTAGAACTTCTTTGGCATGCACCCCTTTCCCAGAAAAAGGTCTATCGATCATCTTGCCCATGAGATAAGATTCACAATCTCCATAAGACTCACAGTCGAATGGGGTTAAGTAGTCTAACTTTCTTAACCTTGCAATTCTTTTCTCCTTTACATGATCAAATTATCTAATGTCATAAGTAAGTCGGGTTTTCATGATTACTAAGTTTGAGTCTTTTATTTTGTATATTAAGAACATCATATCCATAATGCAACAAAACACGTTGCGGGTAATAGAAAGAACTAGATGACAATCATTAAGTTCTAATATATAAGTCCCCACACGTTCAGGAGCAACTCTTGCTCCGTTCCCACGTGTAAGACGACTTAACTCGCCCTAACTGTCCTATGATATATAAGCCCTTTCACATTAGTGAAAATGTGAGATCCAAATCCGGTATCCAATACCAAGCAGTTAGCGCTATTAGTGGACATGTTTATCTTAATAACAAACATACATGTTCTAGTGCTAGAAGCATCTCGTGCCTTCCTTTTAGCAACCAGATCCTTATAGTCCTTCTTCCAATGCCCTCTTCTACTTATAGTAGAGGCACACATCCTTGTTTACCCGCTTCTTCTTTTGAACACCATCTTAGTGATAGTGAACTCAAAAGTTTTGAGCATGTTGTGAAGTTTAGGCACGTTGCATCCGTCTTATTCATATTGTAGTTCACAATAAAGCTAAAATATGAATTCGGGAGCAATTGGAGGATAGCATAGATGAAAAAGTTGGTCTTTTAGCGCAATGCCTAAATTACCAAGTTTCTCAATTATGCCTATCATCATTAACACATGAGATGAAATTTTCCATTCTTTAGCTTACCGACATCTAAACAGATCTCTCATCACTTCATAAATCTCAGAACGAGATTCAGAATCAAAGAGATCCTTCAAATACTTGAACATTGAGAGGGGGCCCATTTCCTCACTTAGCCTATGTATATCGGGAGTCATGCCGAGCAACATCACACACTGAGCCTGGGAAGTATCCTCTTGATGCTTCTTCTGAGCTTGCTACGTCAAACGTGGCTGCCTCAGAGAACCAGCTGTAGGGGTAACCGGGACATACGTGTCCAACACGTACTCAATCTTTTCTTGCCTTAGCACCAAACACATGTTTCAGTGTCAGTCCAAAAAATTTTGGCCTAGACAATTTTATTTATTTCCAAAACACATCTTAATAACAGTTATACATTTCAACTAACCAAGAGAAATAAAATAAAATGGGAATTAAACACATAATTCCTATGATCAATATTCAGCAATCAAAATAAACATGGCCTTTCTTTTGTGTTTATTTTGTCTCCATTATTTTCACATACTCAACGACCTCACCGGAAGAGTACGGATTTTTATCGATATAAAAATTGTAATGGACTAGGATCCACATTCCTACTATTACAATATCTGCTTGGGCTGATTACTGCAATAGCATAATTGGCAGGTCTCCAAACCAATTTCAAAACTGCAATTCCTAGTTGATTGAACCTAGTTCAATCGGATGCCCCTTGACTTTCGTTTCCCTGCTTGGTCTGGTGAAACAAAGTCAAGTTAATTTACAACCATCAAGTCCCGTTAAATGTAGATCCGAGCAAAAGACTTGGGCCTTAAATACTCATTGGAACGAAATCTCCGGTTTACTTTTAATTTTGATGGAAGGCATCGTTCAATGTGATGAAAATCATATTTTAGTGAGGAACGTTTTAAGCGGGATTATTAATTGCTTAATCGAGATCCAACAAGTTTACT
Organism: Stenogyne calaminthoides; assembly: GCA_037126765.1. Classification (NCBI taxonomy): domain Eukaryota; kingdom Viridiplantae; phylum Streptophyta; class Magnoliopsida; order Lamiales; family Lamiaceae; genus Stenogyne; species Stenogyne calaminthoides. The sequence goes on along the minus strand of JBBCBC010000022.1, from coordinate 21,606,839 downwards.
ATATCATATTTGAGCAATTATTGGGCGTCGCCTACCCAAACATGATTTTATACGGACTAACATTTATATGGGCGTCGTCTACCCAAACACTAATATGTCCGACAAGTATTGGGAGCCGCCTACCCAAAAAATTATAATGCGTACGTAAAATGCGTTAACAGAATATAAAATAAGTTAACCAAGTGGGAATTAATAACCCGTTTAATCATTTAAACCATAATTTTAAAATCCAATTTTAAAAACAAGTTTTAATAATTAAATCCCTTATTAATATTTTGACATTTAATTAATCCAATTAATTAAGTCCGTCATTAGTCCAACTAATGCATTTTAGTGAGATTTAATAATTCTTTTAAAATAAATTTTAAAATCCAATTTTAAATTTGATTTTAAAATTATTAAACTTCAATAATTAATCAAATTAATTATCTATTATCATTGGTCCAACCAACAATCCGTTTACAAAATTAAGGCATTTTATTAATTTTAAAACAGACTTTAATTATTTTAACTTTAGAGGGCTCAGGTGCAATTTCTGAAATTGCACGAGAGGCCCTGTCTCAAATCAAATTTGCAAAACAGCCCTCTCCGCATCACCGCCCAAATTCCACAGATCCAATCCGTAATTTGGGACATGCGATTCCAAATCCAAAATTTCCAAACCCTAAAAAAACGTAATTGTCATCTTAATCAATCATCATTCAACCAACACTGAAGAACAACGAAGAAGAAGAACACAATTCAGAAACCAGGTGATAGAACGCCATGATCGAAACCAAGCGAAGGGTCGAAGCGGGGCAGAGCAACACAAATTGCCGTCGCGTTAAAAGCGACGCGAAGCGAGTCGCTTCCTATTTCGAAGACGCGTGTCAGACACGCGCAACGCACCGACCCAGTCAACTCAGCGAAGCGGCACGTGAGGCGAACCGTCGTTACCATGAACCAGTACGGGTGATCTCACCGGACCGCTCTAAGCTGCTTGAAGTGATTTATCAGTGGTCAAGGATATCGCCGTCGCTGCACTCATCCGACGTGAATCGGCTCGCCGAGGATGACGACGAGCATTGCCGTCGCTTAGCAAACCAGATGCGCACCGATGCCGATGCCGCTTCGCAAACCAGACGAGCATTTTCGTCGCTTCGCAAACCAGACGGGTCATTGATTGAAAAAAGGGCACACCTCCCATCGACATCCCCAAACCCATGAGATTGTGTCGTGATTTACAGCATCCGATAGCGCTCGCCTGCAGCAGTGCTGCGTGTCACCGGCGCACGCGAACGGCATAAGGAAGACGAAGAGGGGGCGAAGATTTTGTACAGAAAACCCTAGGAAATAGATGCGAGGAGATGAACCCAAACAATATGTGTGTAACCTTAAACAATTAAAAGGCAAAACCACATATATCATCTAAACAAGTAGTACAGGTGTGGGGTGAAACCCCCAAATAACTACTTGTAAACAATCGGTGCGGTTAATCAAAATTGGCCGCACCTCACCGATTTTAAAAATAAATCAAATTAATTAAGCAATTAATCAAGAGTATGTAGCTCTGATACCACTGTTGGAATTTAGAGGCACGTAAACATGTAATACATGCGCAGCGGAAATTAATGTTCGCCAACAACGAACAGTTAATTGCATAATTAAATACGAGTAAACGCAAACAGAATTCTTACAGCAATTCGTACAAGGATTCCTCAACTATGGTATCCACGTAACAGTCGTTTACTAATCTGCACAGATGTGCCAACGTTGAATCCCCGAGATGAATTTGCTAGGAAAATCCAAACTCTAGATTTTATGGAGAAAATATGAAGTCATTCGTTTGTGAATTCCTAAGAGTTTGTATATATCGGGAGGCTTAGCTTATTTCCCAAGCTAGCCCAATTAGGGAAATAAAATCTCTAATCTTGAATTAAATTAATTCCTTTTAATTTAATTCCCTAAATATAAATCTCTACGGATTTAAATGCCTTATATAAAAATCTCTACGATTTATTTCCATATACATTAAATCCTACAATTATATTCCAAATATAATTATTGGGAATTCTTATTTAATTAAATCCAATTTAATTAAATATTAATAATAATTAATTCCAAATTAATCTATTAATAATTACTTCTCCATAAATTAAATATTAAATCCAATTTAACATTTAATCAACTAACTATAATTAGTAAACAACCATTACTTGTTGTGTGACCCATAGGCCCTCATATATCGAGCGATTAGTCAAACTAACGGTCTTAATTGAACCCTAGACAATAAATTAGACATTCTCAATATATGAGGTACGTTGCGAGGAAATGTGCAACTACCTATAACTTAAACATGGGCTATTACGATTTCCTCCTTTCATTCGCGATTACTCGATTAAGTCTTGAACATGATGAAGTGTCTATTCAAATAACTTAATCAATTTATCTCTAATCACTAATTGATCATGTATGTCACACTTAGCCACAATGTCTAAGTTGATGTGCATCGGCCGATGACTTAGATCCAATTATGATGAGAAGATGAGTATTCTCTCTAAATCCACATTGAGGAATGAATCATATTCTTAGCTCAACTACCACGCACATGCACTTCGTGATGAACCCAATCCAAGCCATATCTATGTTGGGATTATACTGGAAAGTGTGCTTTTACTTTGTATAATCAAAACTGAATTTCGGACTTATTTACTGAAATAAATTATTTATCACTGATGCTTTAAATATCATCAAATGTTACATATATTTACTGCATAACTGTTCAATAAATAGTACGTGTTACATTGTAGTTAATTTAGTGATACCAGATCACAGAAGATTAAATTAACAGTCCCTTGTAACTAAAAGTACACCATTCACGACCTATATGGAAATGAACAATCCATCGTGAAAGGTTGAAGTGTAAGGCTCTGATTGGCTTGTCTTGACTAAGAGATTACACTAGTGCATGACTAATGCACTGAATAGGACCTACAGGAGGACAAATTCTTCATAACTGAACAAGGAAGAATTAGACCTCAGTGGTTCGTTATTTCTTAATCTTCGTTCCTTAAATAGGATCACGTGTGGTTGGTAACTATTGCTTTGACTTATTATGGGTAGAGAATCAACGAGATTCAATACTTTTTATCTTGGGCAATATTATTGGTCACATGTGATTGCTAAGATTTAATACGGAGAATCGTGTGCAAGTACGCTTGTTCGATTTGCCCTCTTGGGAGGTTCATAAGCTTTATCATACCAAATCTTGCAAGTGGAACTAGTTTCCCAGATGGATAATAATGTTGAATCGCTTCCTTGACCAAGGACAAAAGATATTAATTAATGGAAAGCTATTTCAAAGGCTTGAATTAATTAATGGGATAGATAATCTTAAACACGGAAATAATAACCGGAGCCATATTGACCGTAATATGGGTTAAGATGGATAGTGCAATATTAATTATGTAGTGGAATTAATTAATATTTATGGGCTTGAATAATATTGTGGCTCAATATTGATAATTCAAGATCCATTGGAAGATCCAATCTTAATTCTCCTAAAGGCCCCCTAAGTAGCCCAACATATAGTCCAATAACTGAAAAAGGTGTTTAAAATAAAATAAATATTGTTGCCTTATTTTTCCATGAAATTCAAAATTTATGGATAAAAGGGGAGAAAGATTTTCTTTGAATTTTGTTATGGAATGAAGATATGTATTCTTGGAATACAAGATTATCTCATTAAATTCAAGAAATCTCCCACTTGGTTATCCATAGGGAAATTTTCGAAAATTTTGATAATTAAGGGAAAGAAAGATTTTCTTGATTTTCTTGAAAAGATATTATGGAAGATATGTATTTCTTGAAATACAAGAATATCTCATAAATTCAAGAAGATCCAAATCTTGGATTCTTGCCCTATAATTTTCGAAATTAATCCATAACAAAGAGTATGTGGGATTTTGTGGAATATTATAATTATGGGAAAAGGAATATATGAGATATATTCAAGATTTCTTGGAGATCAAGAAAAAGATTTTCCCACATTCTTTTTGCCCTAAAAATTCGACCACCCCCACTCTATAAATAGGGGATGATTCTTTCATTCCCAAGTACAATTCCATGTGCTGGAAAAATTAGTAAATCCACAAAGGTGGTGCAACATAATTTATTTTCCTTTTGTTAATTGTTCGCAAGCGTCCTACCACCGGATAGTCGAGCAAGGATTAAGGGAATACTTGGGAAGTTCTTTTGGTGTGTCTAATAAACAAAGCCATTGCCGTCCCAAGAGGTACGTTCACGTAAACTCGTAGAATTCCGCATGCGTAGGATTTACGTGATTTAATTATATGGATGATTTGTCGTTGGATTATTATTTGAATTAATATAGGATTAATTCATGCTAGTAATAATTATGAGAATTAAATTTATATTTAAATATTCATCCCGAATAGATATGTGCAACTTATTCCCCAACAATCTACCCATAGACGGGTGCAAACGTTGGTCATGGTCAAAGTTCATCACTCCACACATGTCGTGCGTATTGACCTCAAGTCAAAGGAGTATCGCATCGCTCCCACTAACCGAGACACCCGTAGACACATATAGTGGAAATACAACAAACGGTTTATCGGATGGGTATACCAATACCCTCTATGGTATTTGTGCATCCATCATGAGATACCTAGTATCTCGTAGTAAGTGAGATCTTACTACACTCTCTAAGATTATGATGCATATCGCTCACCAGTCTCCATTGCATCATCAATATCCCATTCTTGATGATCCTTGGTTGGGGCTATTTGAGAATCATGCTTAAGTCATTTGAGTTCTCACAATGTCAATGACAACGCAATGACTCATGGGAACACTTGCATGAATAAATGCAAACAATCAAACATAATATTTAAACAAGTGTATTGTCATACATTAATATTAAATGAACTATAATATTAAATCAAACTGAATATCATCGAGTATTATGTCCTTACAATAGATTGTCTCTAGGACACTAACACTAACACAACACTAACACATACCGAGGGCGAGCTACCACGTCTGCTCGCCTTCGTCCGGTGCTCATTTTTTCCATTTCCCTTTGTAAATGTAACTATGTAATTTACAGAGCATTCTTCTAGAAATAACAAAACTTGTAAACAAATGTAATAGTTATGACACCTTGCGTGGTTTCCTTTTAATTATTCATTTTCCTTAGTCATGCCTAAGTCGGTCGCACCTGATTAAGCCGACCACCATCGAAGATTGTCCAACAGGAGCAAGTTTTGTGTTCTCTGACTTGTAAGAATTGTGTTTCCCCTGCTCGCCACACATGAGCCGAGCAGGGAACACGGGGTCGCACCTAAATAAGATGATCTTTTTCTAAATAATCTAATGTATTCTCCCTGCTTCGCAACAAAATAAGACGAACATAGAATACAGGGTCGCACCAAAATAAGCCGACTAGCGTCTATGGTACTTTCTTTACTCGCAACAAAATAAGACGAGCATAAAGTATGTGGTCGCACCAAAATAAGACGACTGTCATCTATGTTACTTTCTTTGTTCGCAACACAATAAGACGAACATAAAGTACGGATTGCAACACAATAAGACGATCATGATCAAGGGGTTATTGCACAAAATAAGACAATCAATCAAAACAGTAAACAAGTTGAAACACAAAACGCGAGCAAATGTTGGAAACCCATCTAGTCCAAGCAAAAACAAGGCACTATAGGCTGGAATTACACAAAAAAAAAGCCTAAAGTGGCTAAGTTCAAAAGGCTACTTGGGCCGACCACGACAACACAAAACAAACCGGCCAGGCCGGACAAAAAGTAAACAGTTCAAACTTATATCAGCTAATGCGGAGTCTCAGGAAGAGGCGAATGAGATCTACCTTTCTGCTCACCCTTCTCGTTCTTCTCGACCAAGTGGTCGCCACCATCCTCGACCATCAGTTCACCCTCATCTGAAACTTTCAGCTCAATAATGTTAAGATCCCTCTGCTCGTCATCATCGGGGTCATCTTCCACACCTACCGGACAGATGGGAACCCTCTTTACCTCCTCCTCCTGATCGCCATCTTCTTTGTCGGACACAGGATCCCCGATCTCAACCCCCTCAAGAAGCTTGGAAAAATCACATAAGTCTTGAAGATCAGCCAAAGGCAACTCTCGACCAGGAGCTGGTGGGTTTTCTGCCAAATACTTAACAAGCTCCCCAATGAATGGCCCAGCTAGTCTGCGGAAAGTGTGCGCCTCGCCGTACGGAGGGCACTTGCGAAAGCACAGATATAGGCATAGTTGGACATTACATTTACATACTCCTCCGTACACATTTTGGAGAGTCGTGAGTTTAGTTGGGTATTGGTCTCTTTGATCGAAAGGAGCTATTGGGAGAGTAGAGTGTTCGTACGGGTCAAAGTTTCTTTCTCGGATTTTAGCTATTAGAGCTCAATGGCATGAGTAACACAGTCATCTTGAAGTTTTTTCATCTCTTCATGAATTCGGTGCAACTCTTCCTGACTCTGACGTGCTTCATCCTGAGCCAACTCAGTATCCTTGCAAGCCTGGTTCAGTTCTTCCACTTTATCATTAAAACTAGCAATCAGAGTGATTAACTTGCTAGACATGCGGGACGTCGCTGCAAAAGCATTTTCCAAGATCACCATCGATCGGCCTTGATGGATTAAACCCAGACACATCCGCTCAAGCATCGTCGAACCAATGAGAGATTCTTTGAGATGCGTCGTCCAAGCCCGAACAGGAGTCTCGCAGGCGCGTTGAATATGGTCAAGCAGCTCCAGAGTATTGCCAACCGACGGGGAGCAAAAGAAGTTCATCAAGTCTGGCGTTATAGAGGATTGTTTAGCTGAGTACCTACCAGGGGAATAAGCCATCAATTAGCTAAGAAAGATAACAAGAGCCAATTCGAAATAAAGGAAAGAGGGAGATCCGACTTACGAATCAACCCACTGAGGATCCCACCCCAAGAAAGACGTATCACCCGGAGCACGGGTCCGGGAGCTGGATGGACCTTGTGGATTGGGGACCACCGATGGGGAAACAAGTAGGTCTCCATAAGTAAGAGGGACCTCCTCCTTGGTCGGGGAAAGGCTCTCTTGGCTCATCTAATTTCCCTCTTGGATACACCTTCGTGTTCGTTTAGGTGAAGGAGCATGCTCGCTCACTCCCTGGTCGGCCGAACAGATGGAAATCCTCTTAGGTGTGCTCGCCTTGCCTCCAAAGGTTCTTTGCGCCCAATGCTCAGCCAGGATACGGGCCATCTCACTAGGTTTTCTCTTCCGATCCATATCGGTATGTTCGGTGGAGCTCTCGGGAAGGGTGACAGAGGGAAAAGCTGGAACATAATGACGATTTAAAGGACATTACGTCTTAAGGTCGAACCTAGAAAGGAAAAAATTAATGAAAGAAAGGTACCAGTTGGATCAAGGAGGGCCAAGTGATGAGGGGGTACGTATAATCTGCTTTTTTTCCTTTCACCTGAGAGTTTCTACCGAGCGAGCCAAGTAAGGTTCGGATTCGATCTGCCAGTAGTTGCTACAGAACCCGTCTTTAGTATATGTATCCAAAGTCGGTTGAACTCCTGAAAGGGAAGAAATGAGTTAATATCAGTCTATAGGACGAGCATAGAAATAAGGATACTTACTATGGCTGTCACTAAAATCGGTTGGAATACTAAGGCAAGCACTCGACCCTAGGCCTGGAACGTAACTTCTCCAGTCACCCCCAACAAACCAGAATTTATCCTTCCAATCCTTCATCCTATTCGCCACATCTTCGACAACCTTACAGTGTGTGTTCGCTAGCATATATAACCACCATGCTCGCCGTTAAGACGGTCAAGTGAACCAAACGAGCAAGTTCGCATATCGTGGGGTAATATTGGGGTTCCGTCTTACCAAACAAAGTCAGCCAAGTCATAACCATATGCCACCCGTTGGGCATCAGTTGAGTGATAGTTATGTTCAACTCGATGAGAAAATGAGAGATTGTTGGGTGGAGAGGAAAGTGAAGGCCAACTTCCATGATGTCGACATTCATAGCCACACACCCTCTCGGGGGTTGATCGGCCCGTTCATCAGGACTGGGAACCCAGAAAAAGACATCTTTTGGAGTCTCATAAAGCTGATACAAACTCGCCAACCAATCCGCATTCATCACACTTTGGATCTCACTGGCCGGGAAATCATTCTTAACAGCTTTCCGATGGGGCTGTCCGGGCCAGTCAAGATTAAACCGAGCATAGTATTCAGCATAAGACGGACTAGGAAGCTGGTCAATCGAAGGTATGCTAATCCGTTCATCCCCAGATCCGGAATTCGGCTTTTCCCCAAGCAGAGTGTCCTGTTCGCCGTCAGCTTTGAAGGTTTGATCGTCATAAATAATCTGGTCGCCCAGTCCCTCAAGCTTAAGCCCTTTTGTGCTGCAGTCCCCGGAGCTCTTTCTCCGAAAGAGATAACCTTCCTCAGAATCATTCCCATCGGAAAAAGCAGCAGCGGACGCTTGCTGAATCCTCTGGTGAGTTTTCGACCCTGAAGCCCTCGCCGACGAGGAGCTAGTCTCCGTACAGGAGTTGAGGCGACGAAGTAAATATGAACGACGAGGTGCGGAAACTGTTTTTCGGTGTTTCTCTGAGTTTTTTGAATCAGACGATGAGCCAATAGAAATCGGAGAAGAAGACATAGTGAATGGAAGAGAAAACGAATGGAAGAGAAATCGGAGCTCGCCGGAGTTTTTAAAGGAAAAGGCGGGAGAAGTGAAAGAAAAAGAGCAAAGAAGAAAGAGTGAAAGGCTTTATATAGTTTCTGGAAGGTGGGCCTCCTAGAATTAAAAAATTCAGATAAACTCTTCACATACTAACATAGGGCCCCGTGCGCAATGATGGGAATCCGCAAACACGGGGCAGCGCTCATCACGATAGTCGAGGCGCCACCCCCGAGTCTAAGAAAATCCGAACCAATGCAGCTCGACATCTGTGACGAGCACGAAAGGCCAGGTTGGGGGGTATTATTATGCTCTCCATAAAACCGGTCAAAGTCAACTAGCCACGTCTTCGCCGATCGAGCACGTGGACCAATACACAAGAAGGAGGGTCAACTATGCGCAAAGGAGCTCGCCACGTAAGCGAGCACGTAAGGGCGGCCAACAATGCAACACGCGAGCTCACCACATCAGGCGAATCTGCTCGACACAGTCCGGCCCCCACCTCAACTGGCGAGCGGAGTGCTCGCCCAGGGGGCCCACGAGATATGCTCGCCAATTAGGCGAGCCAACTACGGGGACCTGAGCTGAAGTAATGGGGAGGTAAGAGAAAATCAAGCCAAGTCCAAACTCTTCTCTCCATCATAAGCAAATCCATCCCCCCATGATTTACCACCTGGGGAACCAACTCACCTGCATACCAGGCGAGCACACGAGGCAAAAGACTCCATACCCTAAACCGAACTATGATTGACCATAAAGAGTCGAGCACCTGCCCAAGCAAAGCAGGCGAGCACGACTCGCCTAACACAAAGACAGGTCACCTGCTAAGCAGTGACTACCTGGATGATGAGTAGAAGACTTCAAACATAGTAAAGTACAGGTGGCGACCATATAAGGCATTAGGGACACATGGCATAACATCGTGTAATCTTGCATGTCAAGAAACAACTAGCTCATGCTAGGCAAGGCAGCACATGCTTGCCAAACTAGTATAAATAGACCCTTAGAGGTCAAATAAAGGGATCACAAATTGTCCCCCTGTCTGGTGTGTTACATGCTTTCCCTCTCACATTAACACTTTTGCTCGTCACATCATATCTTGTTTGTTACGTTGTTAAATATATAACGCCACATCATAATTTCCACATAAGATGACTAACAACAATTTATTGCATAACCGCTCAATAAATAGTACGTGTTACATTGTAGTTAATTTAGTGATACCAGATCACAGAAGATTAAATTAACAGTCCCTTGTAACTAAAAGTACAGAATTCACAACCTAGATGGAAATGATTAATCCATCGTGAAAGATTGAAGTGTAAGGCTCAGATTGCCCTTTCTTGACCAAGAGATTACACTAGTGCATAAGGATGCGCTGAAGAGGACCTATAGGAGGATAAATTCTTCAGTACTGAATATAGAAGAATTAGACCTCAATGGTTAGTTATTTCTTAATCCCGTCCCTTAAATAGGATCGTGTGGAATTAATAATTATTGCTTTGACTTATGGTGGGCAGAGAATCAATGTGATTCAATACCTTATATCTTGAGCAATATTATTAGTGACATGACGATTGCTAAGGTTTAATACGGAGAATTGGTGTGCAAGTGTGTTTTGCTTGATTTGTCCCCTTGGGAGGCTCAAAAGTTTTTATCATACTAAAATCTTGCAAGTGGAATTAGTTTCCGGTATGGATAATAATGTTGAGCCGTTCCTAAACCAAGGAAAAAGATATTAATTAAAGTGAAGCTATTTCAGTGGCCTAAATTAATTAATGGACTGGATAATCTTAAACACGGGAAATAATAACCGGGAGCCATATTAACTATAATATGGGTTAAGATGGATAGTGCAATATTAATTATGTAGTGGGATTAATTAATATTTATGAGCTTGAATAATGTTGTGGCTCAATATTGGAAATTCAAGGTCTATTAGAAGGTCCAATCTTAATTCTCCTAAAGGTCCTTCAAGTAGCCCAAAGATAAAGTCCAATAACTGAAAAAGGTGTTTAAAATAAAATAAAATATTGTTGCCTATTTTTTCTATTTTTTAAAAAATAAATAAATAAAAGGGGGAAAAATATTTTCTTTGAATTTTGTTATGGAATGAGGATAATAAGTATTCTTGGAATACAAGTTTTTCTCATTAAATTCAAGAAATCTCCCACTTGGCTATTTATCTTGTAATTTTCGAAAATAATGAAGAAAATAAGGAAGGAAAGATTTTCTTGAAAAGATATTATGGAAGATATGTATTCTTGGAATACAAGAATATCTCATAAATTTAAGAAGATCCCAATCTTGTAAATCTTGGCCTTATTTTAGAAAATTCCATAAATTAAGGAGGTGTGATTTTTATGGAATATTTTAAATATGGAGAAAAAAATATATGAGATATATTCAAGATTTCTTGGAGATCAAGAAAAAGATTTTTCAATCTTATTCATTCACAAAAAATCGGCCACCCTCCCTATTATAAATAGGGGATGAATGTTTCACCCCCAATGTAATTCCATGTGTTGGAAAAATTAGAAATCCACAAAGGTGGTGCAACATAATTTTATTTTTCCCTTTTGTTAAATTGTTCGCGAGCATCTTTCCACCGGATTGATGAACAAGGACGGGGGAATACTTGAGAAGGCTTTTTGGGTGTGTTCTTGATTGTTGAATTATTATTTGAATTAATATAGGATTAATTCATGCTAGTAATAATTGTTAGAATTAAATTTGTATTTAAATATTCATCCCGAATAGATCCGGACAATTAATTCCCCAATACGATGATCATGGAAGCTGGTGGGTTTCATGATGAGACTATGGAGGAGGAACCAAATGAGGAAGCATCTAATTTTACAGAATACTCAAAGTAGCTGACGAAGATCTATATGATGGATGTCAAACTCACTCTCTGTTGTCATTCAATGCTCGACTCATGGCTATCAAGACTGAGAACAAACTTTCTCAAAGAGCCTATAATCATATTAGTTAGTTGTTCAATGAGGTCCATCCTCCCGGTAATAAGGTGCCTATTACAAAATATCAAGCCAAGAATCTGTTGAAAAGTATGGGTCTACTAGTAGAGAGTATTGATTGTTGTATCGATAACTGCATGTTATTCTGGGGTAATGAAGAAGACGCAAATCTAGATAATTGTAGATTTTATGGGCACTCTCTGTACAAAGTACCGCATCGGAACTGGACTGGCGGTGAAGGAAAGTAGAATAAGAAGAAGAAAGTGGTAAATAAAATGATGTATTACCTCCCTATCATTCCTCGTCTTCAGAGATTGTATAATCTAGTGCCACAACGAAAAGATATGACATGGCATCATACTGAGTCATCTGATCCCGATTCCGGAGAGATGAGACAACCTGCTGACTCGATGGCCTAGAAACATCTTGACGAGGTATTTTCTATTTTTTTGAACAAACCTAGGAACTTTCGGTTATGTCTCAACACTGATGGTTTTTGTCCATTTGGAATGCACGGTAAGCAATATTCGTTATGGCCAATTATATTGACTCCTTATAATCAACCTCCGTGGATGTGCATGAAGCCCTAAATGATGTTTCTCACGGTATTGGTACATGAACCAAAGAATACAAAGGACAAACTAGATGCAGCCTCTGATAAGAGACTTGATACATCTGTGGGAGAATGGAGTGCTGACATACGATGTATCGAGAAAGCAAAACTTCACGATGAGGGTTGACGTGCTATGAACGATCAACGACTACCCTGCGTACTCCATGTTGTCCGGGTGGAGGATTGCTGAGAAACAATAATATCCTTACTGCATGGATGATTCTGACACTTTTAGTCTCCCGCTTAGCAGGAAAGTTTCATGGTTTGACAACCATCGAAAGTTTTTACCAGAAGATCATCCTTTTCGAAAGAATAAAAAGGACTTTATCAAGAACAAAGTTGTTACCAAAAACTGTCAAAAACAATTGAGATCAGGTAAATTTATATTAGTTGTTTTTAATTATTAATATATTTCTATCTACATATGATAAATTAATGGACGTATATATCTCTTTGCATTGATTCAAGTAGAAGGTTATTAAATCAAATTAATCAGAAGGGATTGAGGAAAACAACGGACGAACATACTGAGGAGCATAATAAAATGGTATCGGGTGGTTGGAAGAAGAAGAGCATTTTCTCGGACTTGCCCTATTGGAGCTCACTTTTGATTCGGCACAACTTAGATGTGATGCACATCGAAAAGAATGTGTTCGATAACTTGTTCCACACAATCATTAATACAGAGGGCAAGACAAAAACACTTCAAAGTCACGTGATGAGTTGAACGAGATAGGCAAACGTGATCACTTGAAGAGGGATGAGAGTACAAAAAGATATCCTCAAGCCAATTACATACTTGATAAGAGACAAAAAGTGGCTTTGTGTAATTGGACTGAAGAGCTGAGATTTCCAGATGACTATGTCTCCAATTTGAGTCGTTGTGTAAACACATCAAATGGGAAGGTGTCTGGGATGAAAAGCCACGATTGTCACGTGTTTATGCAACAACTATTGCCCCTCGCATTCTGAAAATTCCTACCGAACAATATCTGGAGGGTCGTAACTGAATTGAGTCTATTCTTCAAAGATTTAAAGTCTACAATGATTACGTGGGATGATGTGGTCCGTTTGAAGAAAGACATTCCGGTTATTTTATGCAAGTTGGAGCGCATTTTCCCTCCCAGCTTTTTTTATTCGATGGAGCACTTACCGGTACACTTAGCATATGAAGCCAAAATTATTGGTCCAGTACAATACATGTGGATGTATCCATTTGAGAGGTAAACCTTCACTTCACATCTATTTATACAAATATATATATTTATGTTTTGCTCTTATCAATTTTTTTATTATATATATATAGGTATCTCCATAAATTGAAGCTCAATGCTAAACAAAAGGCAAAAGTTGAAGCAATCAATTGTTAATGCCTACTTGTGTGAGGAGGTTACAACATTTGTTCTTACTATTTTGAGGATCATGTTAAAACAAGGTTGAGAAACGAGCCTCGTAATTATGACGGTAGAGGCACAGACAATGTTGATGATGATATTGAGGGTAACTTGCCGTGTTTAAGTTCCCAGGTCAATGTTTGGAAAAAAGTATTGAACGACCCTGGTTAAACCGACAAGAGATTGAAGCTGCACATAAATATGTGTTATTCAATTGTGATGAAGTCTAACCGTACATTCAATAAGTTTTTCATATACGTGTCATTTACATAATTAACATATTTATTATATAATATTTGATTAATAATATATTGCTTTCAGTTAGGATCTATACTGAACAGCTACACCGTTCCAAACGGAACAAGTTGATGTTCAAACTGAAGTGCATACAGGAGATTTCAATCTTTTCATAGACTTAACAGCTGCAAATCCAGATTTGATAGAGATTGACAGCGGCGGGGAGGATAACGAGTATGATGAAGATGAGGATTTGAATGAGAATGAAGATGAAGATGGTGAGGAAGAGAAGGATGAAGAGGAGCAGGAGGAGAACGACGAGGACGATGGTGATAATACAGATGGGGGCAACGATTAGGATGACGAATAATAATTATATTTTCTTTCATTTGTAATATTCCATGATGACAATTATATTTGCATATTACAAGTTATTTGACACTGCTTAACATAATTTTTTTTTTAGTAATTATCCAATAAAAATACAATTTTAAAAAACTATAATCATTTATTCATAATTTGTAAATAAAAATAATAAATTATTATATTAAAATTTAATTGAATCATTAAATAAGATAATTGAAATAAAGAATTAAAAAATATAAAAAAGGGAATTTTAAAGAAACATATAATTAATTTTATTAAAAATAAGTAAAAAATACAATCTTGATATAATATAATTTAATTTAAATTTATAAATAAAAATATAAATTATTATATTAAAATGTAATTGAATCATTAAATAAGATAATTGAAATAAAAAAATTTAAAAAAATGAAAAAAAAATGATTTTTTAGGACATATAGAATTAATTTTATTAAAAATAAGTAAAAAATACAATTTTAATATAATATAATATAAATTTTTAAATAAAAAATATAAATTATTATATTAAAATATAATTGAATCATTAAATAAGATAATTGAAATAAAGAATTTTAAAAAAAATTGAAAAAAAAAACAAAATTTAGGACATATAGAATTAAATTCATTAAATAAACGCAAGAAAGCAAGTGTCCAAGCGGAATTGATCCCCGCTCAGGCGCCCAAGTTCCCTTGACCCCCCATGGGAGCGAATAATTGTCTCATTTAATTGGGAGGCTTGGTAGCTTATATATGAGATGCTTGGTGGTTGGGTTCGAGATGGTCCGTGGCTCGGGTGGTTTGGTGCCCACCCGGGCGCCCCCCGTGCCCGGGTTCAAACCACCGTGAGCCATTTTTATTTTCGAAAATTCACAATTTAGCGACGGACCTATCATTGTCTTCTATTCACATTTTTGGAATCCTATCATCGTTTTCCAATCACGTTTTCTGAATATTCCTTTCACAACCATGGCCGATGAAATCAGTGCGATGTGGGAGAAGTTGCCCCTTTGCCGCTGGAACCCTCTTTGCATTTGTGGAAAGAAAGACCTGTTGATTTTAGGTTAAAAAAATTGGCCAACTTCTGTTATTATTGCGGGTGCCTCGATCATCTTGAGAAGGACTGTAAAAAGGACGCTCCTGATGAAAATTGGTTTTACAAGTTTGGTTTGTGGCCGAGGGAGGTTGGCCAAGAGGGAATCACTATTGAGGAGATCATGGAAATTCTCAATTGCATGAACTCCGGTGGAGCCAAACACGATATGGAGGCATCACCGAAAACCCCAGCCGATCGCATCATGTCCAAAACCTTTCCCGCGAAAGAGGCCCAACGCATTCATGGGGATATCTCACCAATTCCGTTCGTGGAAAGCCCTATTTTGAACGTCGAAGAGGATGGGCTAAATGTGTACATTAATGCTTCAGGAGGGTGTATTGTTATCTTGTCGTGCTTCGATGGTCTGGTACTAGAACTGGTTAAGCAATACCACATTGAGGTAAAGCAAGAGATGACTTTATCACTAATGGATGAGGTGGCAATGAATAACCACGAAGTCATGGGGGCGATACATAGAAACTGTAGACAAACGTTATTCCACTTTAGAAGAGTCATTCTCCATCGGCTCAGGAGGTACTAGACTCTCTCTCTGCTGATTTGGGTTCAGGAAACCTTTACCCTTAGGCAAGTGGGGTTTGGGTTGTCTATACTGAAATTGTGGTCTTTCAGTATCCTGAGGACTTGGTCTCCTCATCTGAGAATTTCTCTGCTGAGTGTTTCTCTTCTGAGGATACCTCTGATGGTTCAGGGCAGATTTCTTCAGGTTAGTATTCTTAGCCTGAGGCTTCGAAGTACTGGCCTGAGGATTTCCTACTGATTGTACAGGTTTTCTAACCTTTTCCCGAGGTTTGAGCTTTCTTTCCCGAACTTTCGGATTCTCTGAAACCATGGGTCATTTACCCTTGTCCAAAACATGGGGTTGTTCTTCAATAAGAAGATCAGTACGAACCACCGATTTAACAAAGACAGTCTTGGTGCCACTTGTAGAAGCAGCATTCAGAAGATCATGTGAGGTTCCCCCTGGAATATATCCTAATCCAGCTTTTATAGTTGCAGGTATTTGATAACTCTGAATTTCATCTATTGCTTTAGATGCAGAATTCAATAGATCTAACTTTCTCTGCAAGCTATCCTCACTTTTCTTTAGAGTTTCATGTTTCTCAAAGAGGTCATTGAACTCAGTTCTGATAAGATGATTTTCTTCAGTGGATTTCTCTAACTTTCCTTTCAGGGCCTCTACCACCTTCTCTTTCTCTGAGAGTTGTACTTTTAGAACATCAAGTTCATCAGTTACTCCCATCAATTGAGAAGTGATTTCAGCAGCATTAGAGTTTTTCCACTTTAGATTCTCAGCAGTCAGCACTTCATTCTGCTCTTGAGTTTCTATGAACAGTTCTTGTAACACAGAATAGTCCTTCATTAGATTCTCAAAAGAACCATTAGGTCAAAATTACTGGTTACAAATGAACTTGATAACTCAGGTGCTTGTGTAGGAGCAGCAACAGAGATAGAAGAATTTACCTCCCCAATAGTAACAAGGCAGACATCATCACTATCACTATCTGAGAACATCTCTTCTGAAGAGCTAGATCATTCTTCAGAAGGTTCTTCATCAGCGACCATTGCCTTCTTGCTGGAATACTTCTTGTCTCTCTTGGCTTGCCGATCCTTTCTTTCTTTGGAACTCAACTCAGGACAGTCATACTGGAAGTGACCTATCTTCTTGCAGTTGTAGCATCTGTTGGTATCATCATCATGATCATTTTCCTCTTTGGATTTGTAGTCCTTCTTTTTGGATGAAGATCCTTCAGCTTTGTAGTCTCTCTTCTTCTCAGTAGACTTTTCTTCAGCTTCTGAGTTGTTCCTGTTCCTGTACCTGGTATTTTTATAATACCTCTTATACTTTCCAAATTTGTGGTTCATTTTCTCAAACCTTCTTGACATTATGGCAATTGTCTCATCTTTTTCATCCAGCACTTTGTTAGATGAGATCTCAGGTTCTTTAGAATTACTGATTTTACCTTGTGCTTTGAAAGCCACATTTTTGTTAGATGAAGTATCATCTTTGCTATTAGTATTCTTAGTTTTCTTATCAATTACAAACTCATATGCTTTTAACTCAGAGAAAACTTGTTGATATGGCATAGAAGCAATATCTTTGGTGTTCTCAATCACAACAGCATGAATATCTCATTTCTTAGACAGTCCTCTAAGAATTTTCAGAGCAATTTCTCTTTTGGGATATGTTTTCCCAAGAGCACTCAAATCATTCATAATGCTAGTGAATCTGACTTCAAGTCTTTCAATAGATTCACCATCTTCCATTTCAAAACCATAAAATTTGGCAATAGCCACAGATAGTTGTTTTCTTTGATATGATCAATGCCTTGACACATTATAGCAAGTGTGTCCCAAATGTCTTTGGCAGTTTCACAGTGAGAAATCATTCCCATAACACCATCATCAATAGTGCTATATAGAGTATCTTTAGCAATATAATCCAAGTTAACCAACTTCCTCTCTTCAGGAGTAAGCTGATCATCAGATTTAGGAAATTCATCCCTTGGATCATCTTTTTCAGCATCAGTAGATCTAGGATTAACAACCTTAAACTCAAAAGGTCCTTGAGACACAACTCTCCACATTCTCTCATGTTTAGAGTACAAGTGTGCCTGCATTCTCAATCTCCATAGATCATAATTCTCAACTGAGAACATAGGTAGTTTCTTAGAAGGCATGATGAAATGGCCTTGTAAGATATCAGCAGTAAGATCTATTCAGTAGACCACCAAAGTCTCTAAGTAAACAAGAATATGGCTACCAAAGCAAGTGGTCAGTTAGAACCACTACTCTGATACCACTTGTTGGTCCCGGTGTAAACGAGTCTCACACGTGTATGGGGGGGAATACACGTGTATAGTGATTTTTCAACTTTTTAAAACTTTACTGAAATCAGTGAGTCAGGTTATCCTGAGTTTCAGTCCTGAGAAGCACAAATTGCCCTGAGTCAAAGTCTACTCAGACAATAACACTGAGCGGCTTTCAGATACTTCAGATTGGCTCAACTGATTCTGAGTTTCTACAACAGAGTCCAAATAAGCTTGGAGTAGATAATAATCTTACTGACTACTCAGGAGAGTTTATCAGTTTGACAACTATCTATACTAGCTTATCTAGAGTGTGGAAAGTGTAGGCCCTAAGTTTATACTCGTTTTACTTTGCTGAAAATCTTTCCTTAATGAAACAATGGTTAAGGTTGTGATCAGTTTAATGCAAGTTCAGTGGATTGATTCCAACTAAATATCAGAAATGCTTTCAGTGAAATATGCAACAAGTACTAATGCAAAGCAGAAAGCAAATAACACAGCAAGTTATAGTGGTTCAGAGGCTCAAGCTCCTACGTCCACTCTCTCTGATCCTTAGAGAAATTCCTTAACTCACTACTTCGACTACCTCAAGCTTTCAGACTGAACTCAACAGCTTACTAACTTTCTTCTACTAGTTTTCAGGCGAAACTACTACATCTTACTAACTCAATACACACACAAGCGTTCAGACTCAACAATCAGCTTACTAACTTCTTCTCTAGAGTTTTCAGACTAAACACAACAACTTACTTACTCTTTACAACTCTCACTTCCAATTACTACACTCACAAACTTACCTAATCAAAGGGTTTGAGTTTTGGTTGGTTTCCAACTAAGGTGAGATATCCTTTTTACAATAAAACACAAGTAACAAGGCTAGGATATCTCGAACTAAGCTTTGGATAAGATCTTGAATCTAGGCTTAGTAAATGAACTCTCTTCAAAGATGAAACACTTGGGAAATTCTAAGGGTTTTAGTGCTTCACATGAATGCTTGAATACGAATGAGCTCTGTGAGTTGCTTTGATTTCCCGTAACCTTGAAGTGTCCAAGGTCTCTGGTATTTATAGGCAACTCTCACGAAGTCTTCCTTTGAAAAACTATCAGTTGGAGAGATAGCATCTCGGGTTTCTTCTTTGAGTAATTGATGAACTGCTTTGTTAGGGTTTGAACGAGCCCTTGCATGCTTTATGAAATATCCAGACAAGCAGCCAATCACCAATTTCTGTGAACAAGACAAATATCTATGCTGACATTTTTTAGGGAAATGTCGCTTTCAGTGTCAGTAAAGTACGATGTTGTCGCCTCCTCATTGGTCGACATCTTCCTTTGAAACGAGACAACAAAAATGGCTCTTTTAGTCAACCAACACTGAATTGATATCTTCCTTAGTGTTCATGAACGTATAACATTCTCTTTTGCATGTACTAAGAATGAACAAACACTATTTAACTCGAAGTGTCATGTTTAGGGTCTTTTGGTTCAGTACACAAGATTCTTCAGGGTCTTCTGATCTTCAGGATCTTCTAGTCTTCAGGATCTTTTAGTCTTCAAGTTCTTCCAGTCTTCAGGCTCTACTGATCCTTTCAGTATGATTTCGGTCTTAAGTATGTTTTGGTCTTCAGGGATCTTCTAAGATCTTCAGATAAATTTTGAAACCTAAACTATCCTGAACTGTATTTGCTGACTATACATGGTGCAGATAATCCTGAATCTTATCAACAATTTGAAACCTGATCCTATACTATCAAGATTACCCTGAAACATGTCATACTCAGGGGTTTTGGGATCTAATCAAAATCTTTTATTAAATTCATCTCCCAACAGGGGTGAATAGACTTCAAAACTTTTTGTGGATCAGATGTGATTTGCATGTATGTCTGATCAGAGTGCGATGTGGATCAGTTTGGACTAATATCCAACTTACTGATCTGACAGGCATTTCAGTTCGGCGTCTATCAATTTAACTGATGGTACGGAAGATTAATTAACCCGTGTGAAAACCAATTTTACTCAAATAAAAATTCTGACCAATCTGGTTTTAATCAGATAACTAACGTGTCAAACTGATCAGATCAGTAGCTTGATGCTAATCTGATCCTGGTACAGAATATGCATGCAGATAACAAGAGTAGTGTGCAAGTATGTGTAAAGCAGAATAAAGGCACACAGATTTATAGTGGTTCGGACAACTTGTCCTATGTCCACTCTTCCCTATCAGCAGGGGCACCAACTTAATCAACTAGACTTAGTTTAATGTGTTAGTCCAACACAGTACAACCAACAGATATTTAATGAGTTCTCACTCAACCAATCCCAGAAATCTAATCTAGAAACCCTAGATAGAAATCCTAATATAACAAACTTAACCTAACTTTTGTTTGGGTATAAGATTTGTATTGTTCCAATTGGAATACTATCCTATATTTTAAGTAGCCTAAAGCTAGAGGATAAGTACTCTTGCTAAGAACTATGGGATGAACACTTAGGAATAAATCTTGAGTTAGTGTTCTTAGTGCGGAAATCTCTTGAGAGCTTGAGCTTGAGTATTATTTCCATAACCTTACAAGAAGGTTTGATCCCATATTTATAGACACGAAGTCGAACTAGCCGTTGGAGAGCAATTCAAATTTTGGTTTATTTTAGGTAGGACTTCAGGTTTGATTTGATGTGCGTAGAAGCGGCATGGCCGAAAGTATGTAAGATTGTCCTTTCTAGCCGTTTGACTCTTAAAGGCCTTTCTGCAGTTTGTCAGTGCTTTGTACGTGTGTTGTCGATTCCTCATTGGTTATCAAGTACACTTTGACGCGCTTGAATTACTAATAAGATTGACATTCTTCTTGTCTGAACACTTGACTCGTACTAGGTAACATTGAAGTAGTCACCTGATGGAGTTGATAGAGATAGTCAGAATCCTGATCTGCCTACCTGACTTAGGTCATCTGATTGTAAGTTATCTTAGCACAACTTACTGACCTTCACTTGAAGTCTTAGAATGTAGGTCGTCTGGTCTTGATGTCTTCAGTCTTGACTTGTCTGCCTCTTGTGGATCAGCTCTTCAGCATCTCTGATCTTCATGACTTATCTGATCTTCAAGACTTGTCTGATCTTCAAGACTTGTCCGATCTAGAAGACTTAACCTATACATATTGAGTTCCCCCTCAATATGTGACCTAACTGTTACATCAGTTGTCTATAAATTTCAGCTGGTCACCCTATCTGCTATCTAGATCATCAATCAGCTAACAGGTCTGACTAGTTCTATTACATTATTTGCTTTGGAACTTCCATCGAAACTGTAAATTTCCCAACAAACAGAAACACCAAGAAGAAGAGGAGAAAGAAAGTGTCACACAAAAAAAAGGTAAAAAAATATAGAACACTGTCCAAGGTATATATACATATGATCCATTCACAATAATATGTACAAAGTGAATTATCATAAGAATTCTACAAGTATTCATGAATTTATATTTCCTTCACGAAATTAGGGTGTTTCAGTTCATCTTTTTCCTTTTTGTTGGGAGATGAATTTAATAAAGAAGTTTTGATTAGATCCCAAAAACCCCTAAGTATGACATGTTTAGGATAATCTTGATAGACTGAGTCAGGTTTCAGTATAGAGTGTTCAGGAAGTTATCTGCACCATGTATAGTCGTGATTATAGATCGTTAGATTAAAAGAAATTCAAGAAAAATCAAGAAATCAAGACTCAAGAAGTAATCAAGAAATCAAGACTCAAGATGTCATCAAGAAAATCAAGACTCAAGAAGTTATCAAGAAATCAAGACTCAAGATGTCATCAAGAAATCAAGACTCAAGAAGTTGCTAAAGAAACTAAAGATTCAAGAAGTAATCAAGACATCAAGACTCAAGAAGTTGCTAAAGACATCAAGACTCAAGATGTCACCGAGACATCAAGACTCAAGATGTCATCAAGACATCAAGACTCAAAGATGTCATCAAGACTCGTAAGACACTAAAGACTCGTAAGACATCAAGACTCAAGATATCAAGACTCAAGATATCAAGACCCAAAGAGTTATCAAGACTCAAGAAGATATCAATACTCAAGATAACCTGAATGTTCAGAGGCACTAAATAATATCTATCTGAAGACTACAAAACTGAGAAAAATGCAAACATTCAGAAAAATAGATATTTCCCAAAACATTCATATGCAGACAAAAGGAACTAAAGTCTAAGTGTTGTTTAAGGTTGTCTCATTCAGAGAGATTGACCAAAAAGAGCCGTATGTTTTGTCTACATTTATCAAGACAAAAACCAATCGAGGAAGACAACATCATCATTTCATCGACAATCGAAAGCGACAGTCATCAATCATGTCGGTAAGTACTATGTTCCGCATCGCAAAAATTGGTGATTGGCTACATGACTGCATATTTCCTAAAACATGCAAGAGAGTATTCAAACCCTAAATATAGTCATTCATCAAACACCGTAAGAGGAAACTCATGAAGCTATCTCCTCCAACGAATAGTTTTTCAAGAGTGACCTTGGTGAAGTTGCCTATAAATACTAGTGACCCTTTACATTGAGAGGTCATGGGAAATTTCAAAGTAACTCAAGAGCACATTCGTATTATTGCAAATTGAAGCACTTGAAATACCTAGAATTTCCCAAGTGTTTCACATTGGAGAGAGCTCATTCACTAAGCCTAGATTGATAAGAAATATCCAAAGCTTAGTAGAGATATCCTAGCCTTTACATTGTTCTTATTGTAAAGGATATCTCATCCTACCCAAAACCCAAACCCCTTGTTAAGGTAGTTTGTGTGTGTTTTGTTGGTGAGTTGGAGTTGTAAAGAGTTAGTAAGCTACAGTGAGTTAGCCAGAAAACTCTAGAGAAGAAGTTAGTAAGCTACATGTGGTAGTCTGAACACTTGTGTGTGTTTGAGTTAGTAAGTTGCAGTGAGTCAGCCAGAAAACTCAAGGTAGAAAATTGAGTAAGCTACAGTGAGTTAGCCAGAAAGCTTTAGGAAGTGGTTAAGGAATTTCTCTGAAGGTCAAAGAGAGTGGACGAAGGAGCTTGAGTCTCTGAACAACTATAATTGCTGTGTTGTTTTGCTTTCTGTACTGCATTATTATATGTTGCATGTTTTTCACTGAAAGCATAGTTCACTGATATTCAGTTGGAACCAATCCACTGAACTTGCATCAAATTGATCACAACCTTAATGATTGTTTTATTGAAGGGAAGATTTTCAGCAAAGCTAAAACGAGTATAAACATAGGGCCAACCATTCTGCACACTTGAGTAGCTAGAAATGATAGTCACCAAATCCGAACTAACTCTCTTGAGGGTTCAAGAAGATAATTATCGATCCAAGTGCCTCGATCTCCGATAAACTCGAGCTCGGTTGGGCTAATCAAGTTTCCGAAAGCGGCTTTCAGGATCATTGTCTCGGAGACTTTGACTCGAGGCAATCTGTCTTCTCGTACAAATCATTAGATAACCTCGACCCATCCGACCTCGATGAAAGAAAAGTTTTAAAATCATCGAACACGTGTATTCCCCCCCATACACGTGTGAGACTTGTTAGCACCGGGACCAACAAGTGGTATCAGAGCAGTGGTTCAATTTGACCACTTGCTTTGGTGGCCATAGTCTATTTTGCTGAAAGACTTTGGTGGTCTACTGAATAGATCTGTTTGCTGATATCTTACATGGCTCAGTCATCATGCCTTCTAAGAAACTTCCTATGTTCTCTGTTGAGAGCTATGATCTATGGAGATTGAGAATGCATGCTCATCTGTATTCAAAATATGAAAGAATGTGGAGAGTGGTTTTACGAAGGACCATTCAAATTCTTGTTGTGAATCCCGTAATCACCGACATCGAGAGGAATGATCCCAGAGATGAATTTCCAAAGTCGGATGATCAACTTACTCCTGATGAGAGAAAGTTATTCAATCTTGACTACATTGCTAAAGATACTTTGTATAGCACTATTGATGATGGTGTTATGGGGATGATTTCTCACTGTGAAACTGCAAAAGAAATATGGGACACACTTGTTGTTATGTGTCAAGGCACAGATCATATTAAGTAAAACAAACTTTCTGTTGCTATTGGAAAGTTTGATAGCTTTGAAATGGAAGATAGTGAATCCATTGACAAACTTGAGGTCGATTCACTAGATCATGAATGATCTCGAGTGCTCTTGGGAAAAGATACCCACAGAGAGAGAAGAATAATCGAAAAATTCTTAGAGGATTATCTAAGAAATGGGATATACATGCTGTGGTGATTGAAAACACCAAAAATATTGATTCCATGCCATATCAACAAGTTTTCTCTGAACTGAAAGCTTATGAGTTTGTGATTGACAAGAAAATTAAGAAATCTGACAGCAAAGATGATTCTTCATCTAGCAAGAATGTGGCTTTCAAAGCCAAAGAGAAATCATGTAAGTCTAGAGAGTCTGAGAACTCACTTGCCAAAAATCAGGATGAGCAGGAGGATAAGCTAGTACTGATGGCAAGGAGGTTTGAAAGACTCAATAGCAGATATGGGAAATATAAGAAATATTACAGGAATCACAGGTACAAGAGAGACTCAAAAGTGAGGATGATATAATCGAGAAAAGAAAGGACCAGAAAGCTGAAGGATCCTCATCCAAAAATGGACTCCAAGACCAAGGAGGAAAGTGATCAGGATGATGATACCAACAGATGTTACAACTCGCCGAAAAAAAGGTCACTTTCAATATGATTGTCCCGAAATGAAAAGCTAAAGAAAGAAAGGAAAGACAAGCCAACAGAGACAAGAAGATCTCCAGCAAGAAAGCTATGATTGCTGAGGAAGAAGAACATTCTGAAGAAGGTTCCAGTTCCTCAGATGAGATTTTCTCGATAATGATGATGATATCTGTCTTATGGCTGTAGAGGAGGTAAATTCTTCTATCTCTGTTGTTGCTCCTACACAAGCACATGAGTTCTCAAGTTCAACTGTAAACAGTAACTTTGACCTGATGGATTCATTTGAGAATCTTATGAAGGACTATTCTCGTGGTTACAAGAATCCTTTCGAAACTCAAGAGCGTAACAAGGAACCGATCACGAGAATCTGAGGTGGAAAGACTCTAAAAATGTTGAGATCACTTCTCAATTGATGGGAACTACTGATGAACTGGATGTTCTGAAAGTACAACTCTCAGAAAAAGAGAAGATGATAGAGATCCCGAATGGAAAATTAGAGAAATCCACTAAAGAGATTCAAATTTTATCGAATCGAAGTTCAATGACCTCTTTGAGAAGCATGAAACTCTAAAGAAATGTGAGGATAGTGCGCAGAGAAAGTTATCACTATTGAATTTTGCATCTAAAGTGATTGATGAAATTCAGAGTTATCAAAGACCTGCAACTATAAAAGCTGGATTGGGATACATTCCAGGGGGAACCTCACAAGGTCTTCTGAATGCTGCTTCTAGTAGCCCCAAGACCGCTTTTTGTTAAACCAAATTGACATCTAAACTTCTTCTTCAAGAACCGCGAGAGTTTTAGACAAGGGTAAAGGACCTATGGTTTTAAAAAAATCAAGGTTCAGGAAGAAAGCCCGCATCTCAAGAAAAGGCTAGAAAACCTGAACACTCAGTAGGAAATCTTCAGGCCAGTACTTCAAAGCCTCAGGCTAAGAATACCATTGTTGGGAGATGAATTTAATAAAAGATTATATGATTTTGATTAAGATCCCAAAACCCCTGAGTATGACATGTTCAGAATAATCTTGATAATTGAGTCGATTCGCTTTTTTAGAGTATTCGTGATGTTATCTCGAAAAATGTATAGTCGCAGATATAGTTCAGATAAGTTCAAAGACTCAAGAACTCAAGATGTTTCAAGAAACCGGGTTTCAAAGATGAAACCTGAAGTCTTTGAAGACTTAAGATGAAATCGAGAATCTAAAGACTCAAAGAGAAAAATCGAGACTCAAGACTCAAGATGAAAAACCGAGATATCAAGACTCAAGATGAAATCGAGAACCAAGACTCAAAGATGAAGACTCAAGATATCACCAAGATAAATCAAGACTCAAGACCTCAAGACTTAGGAGACCCTAAGACTCGTAAGACCCAAGACTCGTAAGACCAAGACTCGTAAGACTCAAGACTCGTAAGACTCAAGACCTCAAGACTCGTAAGACTCAAGACGCAAGACCAAGATCGAGAAATCAAGATCAAGAATATCGAAGCACAAGAATTATCAAGACTCAAGAATGTATCAATGCTCAAGATGAACCCCAATGTTCCGAGGCAATCAATATATCTATCCAAGGATGCAATATCGAGAGAAACGCGATGCCTTAGAAAGTTAGATATTGCCAAGACATTCAAATGCGCATAAAAGGAACTAAGTCGTAAGTGTTGTTAAGGTTATATCAAACTCGTAGTTTGTAACCAAAAGAGCCGCTTGAAGGTGTCTACCTTTAATCAAGACAAAAGTCAAAAAGAGGAAGACGACATCGCACCATACCGACAATCGACAAAGGATATGCCAAAAAAAGATGTCGATGTACGAAAGTTCCAGATCGCAAAAAAGTGAAGACCGGCTACATGAAAGGTTATTGCCTAAAACATGTTAGGGAGTTTCAAACCCTAAATATAGCCGCTTTCACACACACATAAGAGGGAACTCACGGCTAGGAATCTCTCCAACGGATAGTTTTCAAAGAGTGACCTTGGTGTATGCCTATAAATACCGGTGACCCTCTACTTTGTAAGGTTACGGAAATTTATACGCAACTCAAGAGCTCAAACTTATTCTTGCAAAAAAGTTAAAGCACTCAAATACCTTGAATTTCCCAAGTGCTTCTATATTGAAGAGAGCTCACTTTACTAAGCCTAGCTTGATAAGATTTATCCAAAGCTTAGTCGAGATATCCTAACCCTTTGCATTGTACTTCATTGTAAAGGATATCTCATCCTAGTTGAAAACCAACCGAGAAACCCCAAACCCTCGAGAAGGTAGTTGAGTGTGTTTGTTGGTGAGTAGAGTTGTAAAGAGTTAGTAAACTACGCGAGTAGTCGAAAAACTCTAGAGGAGAAGTTAGTAAGCTGCATGGGTAGTCCGAAAGCTTGTGTGTGATTGAGTAAGTAAACCACGAGGTAGTCGTAAAACTCAAGGTCGGGTTGAGTAAGTAAACTACGGGAGTAGTCGTAAAACTCGGGCCGAAGTTGAGTGAGTAAACTACGAGGTAGTCGAAAGCTCGGTTGATAGTGAATTTCTCCAAGAGTCGAGAGAGTGGATGTAGGAGCTGAGTCTCCGAACCACTATAATCGTTGTGTTCTTTATTGCTTTCCTTATCCGTGCGCTTAATCTTTGCATTGACTTGATTTTGAAAGCATACTTTTCATCGATATTCAAATTTAGTTGGAATCAATCCAATCAAGTTGCATAAGTGAATCACAAATTTCAATCACTATTTCATAAAGGGAAGGTTTTTTGTAAAGAAAGCTTAAAACGAAAGTATAATCTAAGGGCCAACCATTCCGACGAATCGAGTAGCTAGAACTATATATAGTTATCAAACCGAACTCTCTTCCGAGGATTCAAGAAGCTAGTTATCCGATCCAAGCAACTCGTGATCTCCATCGACACTCGTTGATTCAAACCTGGGATTATCTCGAGGTATCCGGAAAGCGGTCGTAATCACTTGCCTCAAAAAACTCAAGAGACTTTGACTCGAGAGCGATATGTGTTTCTCGTAACCTAATCTTCGTGATTATCCTCACCCCTTTTAAGTCGACCTCAAGAAGAAAAAAAAAGTTTTAAAATCACCGAACACGTGTATTCCCCCCATACACGTGTAAGACTCGCTTACACCGACCAACAAGTGGTATCGAGAGCGGGGTTCAACTTGACCACTACTGTGTTGACCAAAGTTTTATTTTCAAAAATACTTGTGGTCTATCCGAATCGATCTTGTTTGTCAAAATTTTTTTTTTTCAAAAGATCGTAAAAATGTCTTCTAAAAACTTCCCATGTTCTCGACAGAGAGAACTATGATCTATGGAGATCGAGAATGCAGCTCATCTCAGATTCCAAACATGAGCGATGTGGAGAGTGGTTTCTCAAGGACCATTCAAATTTCATCGTGGTGAATCCTGCAATTACGAAGAGGAGAGAATTGAACCTAGAGCAGAATTTCCTAAGTCCGATGACCAACTAACTCCCCGAGGAGAGAAAGTTAATCAATCTAGACTACATTGCAAAAAGACACACTATACAAAGACAATTGATGATGGTGTGATGGTAATGATCTCTCAACGTAATACCGCTAAAGAGATATGGGATACACTAATTTATTATGTCGAATAAGTAGGCACGCATCATATAAAAGAAAACAAACTTTCAAAGGGCAATTGGAAAGTTTGATGGGTTTGAAATGGATGATGGTGAATCAATAGACAAATTGGAAGTCGATTCACTAAAGATCATGAATGATCTAAACGCACTTGGAAAGAAATATCCACAAAGAGAAGTGGCATTGAAAATTCTTAGAGGTCTTTCTAAGAAATGGGATATTCATGCAAAGGGGTGATTGAAAACACCAAGAACATTAGTTCAATGCCATACCAACAAGTCTTTCTTCGAAATGAAAGCCTATGAATTTGTAATTGATAAGAAATTCAAAAAAGGTCGATAAAGAAAGATGATTCTTCATCGAAAGTTAATGTGGCTTTAAAAGCCAAAGATAAAACCTCAGAAAACTAAAGAGTCTCGAGAACCCCATGCCAAACATCCGATGAGCTTGAGGAAAAGCTAGAGATCGATGGCAAGGAGGTTTTGACAGACTTAATAGTAGATTTGGAAAATACAAAAGCTATTACAGAAAACCACAGTACAAAAATTGAGCTCCGAAGAAACCCGAGGACAGATCAACCGAGAAGAAGAAGGACACGAAAGTCAAGGATCTTCATCCGCAAAAAGGACTCCAAGTCCAAAGAAGAAAATGATCGATGATGATGCCAACAGATGCTATAATTGCCGTAAGAAAGGTCACTTCCAAAGATGATTGTCCAGAGTTGAGTGCTAAGGAGAGAAGAGAAAGACAAGCTAAAAGAGACCGTAAGTTCTCAAGCAAAAAGGCCATGGTTGCGTAAGAAGAACACTCGAGGAGGATCTAGCTCTTCAGATGAGATATTCTCGACAAAGGAAAGTGATGACATCCGTTATGATGATGGCCATTGAGGAGGTAAACTCTTCTCGCTCTTTTGTTGCTCCTACACTAGCACAAGAGTTTTCAAGTTCCAATCGAAAAAAACTATTTTGACCTTGATGGATTCTTTTTGAGAATCAAAAGAAGGACTATGCCGCTTTTGCAAGGATCGCTAAATAAAACTCAAGAGCGTAATAAGGAATCAATCTTTCAAAATCTAAAATGGAAAGACTCTAGCAAAACCGAGATCACTTCTCAATTAATGGGAACTATCGATGAATCGGATGTTCTCGAAGTACAACTCTCGAGAAAAGAGAAGTTGATCATGTCCCTAATCGAAAAGCTAGAGAAATCCACTAAAGAGATTCAAATAATCGAATCGAAGTTCAATGACCTCTCTCGAGAAGCATAAAACTCTACAGAATCGCGGAGGATAGTGCATGTAAGAAGTTAACTCTATTGAATAAAGCATCTAAAGTGATAGATGAAATTGAGAGTTACCAAGAGATCTGCCACTATAAAAACCGGATTGGGATACACCTCCAGGGGGACCTCACAAGGTCATCTCAATGTTTGCATCATGTAGCAAGAAGACTATCTTTGTAAAACTAGTGGCACCTACTCTTCAAGTCAAGTAATGCCCAAGGTTGTAGACAAGGGAAAAGGACATATGGTTTCAAAAAAACTCAATGATCGTGTTAGTTAGAAAAGCCCAAACCTCAAAAAAAGTGAAGGCTAGAAAACCCGAGCAAAGAAGTTGGAAAGTTTCAGTAAGTACTTCAAAGCCTCAAAGCTAAGAATGCAAATCTGAAAGGCTCCACATCGAACCATCGAGGAATCCTCGATGAGAAACACTCAAAGAGACATTCTCAATCAAGAGACCAAGTCCTCAAAAGATAATCGAAAGACCAGATTTTAAAGATGCATAACCCGAACGCTCACTTGCCTAAAGGTAAAGGTTATCCTAACTCGAGTCAACAAAGATTTAGACCAACAAGACAAAAGCCCAAGCATCCGAACAAAAGGCCCGAACCAAAGAAGAATTCAAAAGCCCATGTTCATGCTAAAGCTAGCACACATACACGTAAAGTTGCTAAGGCACCCAGAGTAGTAGATGTGTATGTTGATGTTTATGGAAGACAAATTAGCCACTCTAAAGTGATTAGAGTTGTCGCATTTTGATTCCGAAAGGTACATCTAACCTTGTAGGACCCTACACAAATTGGGTACCTAAGAATTGATCTGCTTTTTCGAGGAAAACCAGGGCACTAAACCGACTAATGATCACATGGCACTCGATGAAGCAGAGATGAAAAAGCTCCCGACATTTGGTATCTTGACAAAGGATGTTCAAGACATATGACAGATACAAGAAGACACTCAAAGGACTATGTTGAACAAAGAGGCCCACAGATCACTTTTTGGAGATAATTCCAAGGATTGATCAAGGATATGGAACTTTGGAAATCGACTCGACCATATCCATGGTGTTTCATATGTATCTCGATTGAAGCATAATTTGCTTTCAATTAACCAATTTTCAAAGTTCAAGATAAGGGTTTCAATGTTGAGTTCTCTAAAAACTTATGTTTTGTAAAAGATGATACATCACGTAAAGTTTTACCGACCGGGTACAAGAAAAGGGAATGTGTATCTTGTCGATTGGAGTTCTCGCTCCCTAAAGATACATGTTTAGTTGCTAAAAGTTCCATAGATACCAAAATGGTTATGGCATAAAAGAATGAATCACCTAAATTTCAAAACCCCAACAAGCTTGCAAGATTAGCTCTTGTGAGAGGGTTGCCTAACGAAGTGTTCAAGAAGGAACACATTTGTGATGCGTGCGAAAAGGAAAAATGAGATAAAGAGCATCATTTAAAAAGTAAAGTTGAGGTTTCTACCGAAAAG
Organism: Stenogyne calaminthoides; assembly: GCA_037126765.1. Classification (NCBI taxonomy): domain Eukaryota; kingdom Viridiplantae; phylum Streptophyta; class Magnoliopsida; order Lamiales; family Lamiaceae; genus Stenogyne; species Stenogyne calaminthoides. The sequence goes on along the minus strand of JBBCBC010000022.1, from coordinate 21,575,527 downwards.
AATACTTCATTATTACATATGGATCTTTTGGTCCTATAACACCCGTAGCACTAATGGCGTAAAATACACATTGGTAGTAGTTGATGACTACTCGAGATATACTTTGGGTCATATTCTTACTCAAGAAGAAAGAGACTCGAATAAAGTCGCCAGAGTTACCGAAAAGGCTCAAGAAAAAATCTGAGAAAATCGAGATCCGTCAAAATCGATCATAAATCAAAGGATGTTCAAGCGAGAGAATGGAATTTCACATGAAACATCACCGCAAGGACCCCTCAACAGAATGGTGTTCTTTGAAAAGGAGGAACAGACTCCGAAAGAAGTTCGCAAGGACTATGATAGTTGAAGTTTACATTCCTAAAAGATTTTGGGTTTGAAGTTTGTCACACCGCATGCTACTCTCGTAATCGCATCCATGTTGACCAAGAGTCAAGGCAAAACACCCTATGAGCTTTGGAATGAAAGGAAGCCTTTGTTTTTTCTTTTCGTGTGTTTGGTTGCAAGTGTTTCATACACAATAATGGTAAAGATCATGCTTGAAAACTTTTGATAGTAAAGTTCGATGAAGGAATATTCTTAGGATATTCTCAAGTCAAGAAAGCTTTCAGAGTTTTACAACCAGTAGGACTCTTATTGTGGAGGAAACACCTCATGTTGTTTTTTGATGAATCTATTTGTGTTCGTAAAAAACAGAACATGATACGATGAACCGACTAAGAGGATCACCAGATTAAGCCCCTAAATAGAAAGATAAATCATCCACCGAACTCGAAAAGAAGAAGTCACCACATTCTATGATTAGAGTGACTCAGACTTCGTGATAAGGAAGTTCGTAATGGAACTCGTGATGGTGAGCCTCGTGAAAAACCAACACTCCAAAGGTGACCAATCCGAACAGACACCGCCTGACTTCTGTGTGTGATGCCAATGAAGATGTGGTCACAAATGAGGCAATTTCTCTAATCTATCAACCAAAGGGGAACAAATGTCTCCTATCATAATGTTCTCATAGAATTTCCCCGAGGAAGATGATTCCTTTCTCCTTTCCGTTGTTCCCCGAGTTTGTTGATTTAATCGAACCTAACATCTCAAATGTTGAGGATATTATTGAAGGGGGAACATCAAGAAGGAAATGGTTAGATAGTCATCCTACAAGTCGATTGTGGGTGATCTAACCAAGGTGTTAAGACAAGAAGGTTCCATGGTGAGAGTGCACTATTCTCGCCGCTTCCTTTCGCAGAAAGAACTCACGAGAGATTGGTGAAGCTCTACAAGATTCTTATCGATTATCATATGCAAGATCAAATTTAATCAATTCTCAAGGAATGAAGTATGGAGTTGGTAGATAGACCTGAAAGGCACAATGTCATTGGAACCAAGTGGGTTTTCAAGAATAAAAGAGATGAAAACAACAACATTGTAAGAAACAAGGCAATGCTAGTTGCACAAGGTTATTCCCAAGAAGAAGGCTTGGATTATGATGAAACCTTTGCACTGTTGCAAAGACTAGAAGCCATCGATTGTTTCTTGCATATGCTGCCCACATGAAGTTCACAATCTATCAAATGGATGTGAAAAGTGCATTTCCTAACGGTGTGCTTAAAGAAGAGGTTTATGTAGAACAACCTCCCGGCTTCAAAACAGAATGACCAAGTTTACAAAGCTCGTAAAAGCTTTGTATGGTCTCAAGCAAGCACCCGAGCATGGTATGATACTCTTTCTCGGTTTCATCGACCATGGTTTTGTCAAAGGGATCGCTGATAGAACTCGCTCGTGATAGAGGATGGGGAAGAGATCTTACTAGTTCAGATATATGTTGATGACATCATTTTTGGATCTCCAAACCATCACCAGGTGAAAAGCTTTCAACACCGATGAAAGGCAAGTTTGAGATGTCAATGATGGGAGAGATGAATTTCTTTCTAGGTCTTCAAGTGAAACAATCAAAGGAAGGAATATTCATCAACCGTGCAAAAATACACCGTAGATCCGATTGCAAATATGGTGTACAAATTGCAATGCAGCTAGGATTCCTATGAATACTAACTACAAGATGGATCCCGATTCGTAAGGCAAATCGGTGAATCATACCGATTATAGAGGAATCATTGATCATTGCTCTATCTCACAAGAAGTAGGCCGATATAACATTTGATGTTGATATATGTGCAAGATACCAAGCTAATCCTAAGACTAGTCACATGGAGGTCGCCAAAAAGATACTAAGATATCTTAAGGGCACAAAGAATAGAGGGATTATGGTATCCAAATTGATGATAACCTTGAATTAACCGGTTACTCGATGATGTCGACTACGAGGTTGTAGAATTGACAGAAGTCCACAACAGAACTTGTCAATTTCTAGGAAGCAAGCCGATATCTTGGTTTTCAAAGAAATAGACCTCGAGAGAAAGGCAACCAAGATTATCAAGGTTTAATACATGGTCGCAGGAAGCTCACCGGTTCGATTCTTTGCCTCGCATAACAATTAAGGGATTATAAAGTTGAAGCTAATGAAGTACCAATATTTTGTGACAACAATAGTGCCATTGCTATTTCACAAAATCCGGTATTGCACACCGATGCAAGCATGTGGATATCGACATCACTTCATCGTAGATCATGTCGAGAAAAAGGACATAAGGATGGAGAAAATTCATAATCGATAGGGCAAAGAGCCGATATCTTGACTAAACCTTTGGGTCAATCAAGATTTCAGAACTTTCAAATTGAATTAGGGATGTTAGAACCAGTGTATAGAGTAAATCAAAAAATTGAAGATTTTCGGATGCATGAAGCTTTCTCGAAATTCTAATTGAGAAACTCGTGATAAAATGGAAATATTGAATCGAGTCTCGGTGAAACTCAGATTTATCAAGGTCAAGATTTCAAAGAGAGATGTTGAACCCATTCAAGACTTTCAAGATTATAATCGACATTTTATCAAGGACAAGACTCGAAGAAACCGATAGAGGAAATTAGTCCGAAGAAGTAAAGACTCATGCGACTCATTTATTGCTCAAGTAAAACTCAGTAATCATTCGCAATAAATATAAAACACCTGAGGAATGTTTTTTGAGCGGGATCGTTTTAAATTCCGAAGAAGGTCAATAGTCATTTAATGCTCTGCCACATTATTGACCAATGAGGATATTTTGGCGGCTTACTTTTTAGAGATCGTCGGTTCAGATAATTCGATTAATCGAGAATAATCTCAACCATTGCTTTTCACCTAACCAACACGATTCTCCATGATCTCGGTTATATATACCCCTTTAAGCCATTCAAGCCAAAATTTTATCAAACCCTTCGCTCCCAAAAATCCTCCTCGCAATTAAAAATCCTTTGCCCGTAAATCTCCAATCCCTAAAACTTCAAATTCTTAAATCAATCTCTAAAATGGCCCCAACCTTGTTCGAGAAATTAGCCATAACCAACAAGCCGTGGTACGATTTCATTGTCTCACTTGAAAGCACAACCAACTCAAAGCCAAAAGAGGAGGCTCTCGTGATATGATTCGACTAGCTAAAAATCACCCATCTAGTCGCAAGTTTTACCATACCAGAGTTCGCAAAAAAAAGGTAATCAATTCATCTCGAATTTGAGAATAGATGAAGAAGATGGTATGCATTCTTCGATTACCACATCACATTTAGAGCATTCACAAAAATACGCCCGATTTTGAGAGGATTTGTGCATAAATCAAAAAAAAATTGAATGATGTTTTTGAGCTCGCGGATAGAGGAGAGGATCCCGCGATGTATATGTCGGCAGAGAGCAGGAGTACCTAGATAGGATTGCCGAGAATCTCAAGTAAATTTGAGGCGACATTGCATAAGAGGCATCTAAAGCCACAATATCGTGTGTTGATGGATATTGTGAGCAAGTGCATCATGAGTCTTCAAGGGGAGTTTTGAGCGCATTAGTACCCCGGCTAAGATTGATGGCGGGCGACGAGGCATCTCCTACCACCGACTTCAACCGGCTGAAATTTTAATTCAGATGGTGACGAGCAAGCCAAGGTCATAAAAAGGGTCAATGGGACAATCACGATGAAAGGCAAGATCCACCATGCCACCAAAATTGCTTATATTTTGGAGATGTGCGAGAGGAGGAGGATATCTTCGCCAATTCAACCCCATTCCCTAAAACCAAAATTCTCTTCAAGCCCATTCTTTGTGAAGAAGGAGCCATTCGAGGGAAAAGAGAAAAGAAGGTAGAATCACCTTCCGCGGGTCAGCCGAGAAAGAGACCCAACAAAACCAGGGGAAGGTTCTCATGGAGGCAAAAATGGAGCAAGGAGCAAAACCGATGAAGCGAAGCATCTTGCTCCAAAGTGCAAAAGATTGGTGGTTCTCACCGACGGCGGTAGCAAAGATTCTCGAGGAGATACAACCCGAGGGCAAAACCGCTTTCGAGTTCGCCATTACAAGTGTTGGCTCAGTTATCTCTAGGACACAGATCGATCGAGGAGCGTGTCTTCTCTCGAGGTGCTCGAGACATCACTCACCCAGATAAAATTTCAAGAAATTTTTAAAGGAGCTCAGACCTCGAGATGCCTAACTCGGGATGTGCAGCTCGCATGAAGAGCCACCAGAGTCAATCTGAAGATGTGCGTGCTCGATCGACGAGCCAACTCGCACTAAAACGAGGATATGCCACCAGCCCTCGTAACCCACTCGGATGCAAACCGAGGACCTGAATGCACAAACTTCGACACACTACCGAGGCTCGTGAGCAAAATATTCTTGATGAGCTCCAGAGTGATCTATCGCTGATCCCTTAGCGGCTTCATCGAACCGAGAGCCCGAGATGGAAGAAGGGCGAGGCTAAAGAAGGCGAATGGACGAGCAGGGGAACGGTTCATCCTTGATCGCTACCCCGAGCTCAAATTTCATACCCCGATCTGCAAGATGTTTTCTTCAGAAGGACGACAAAGTATATCCTCAATCGACTCTTCCCGAGATGCTTGATATTGCCGCATTCGTGAGGGGAAGACCGGTGGAATGAGGAGATGCCTTTCCGACCGACTTCTCAGTGGTTCAAGACAAAGCTCAGATGAAAAAATTCGATTTTGATGAGCTAGTTCAGAGGAAGCTAGCCGAGAAGAAAACAACCGGGTTGGTGCCCCGAGCAAATGGAGACAAATCCAAAGATGGAGATTGGGACCAACAGGAGATGCCGAGGATCGGGCCTCAAATGGAAAAAGAGACTTCGTTGTTGATCAACTCGATCGGTTAGCACTCTTCAGTACCTTTTGGCACTATTAACAATTATGCCAAAGTTAATTGAAAGTACTATCTTTAATTCTCAATTGTCCGATAAACAGACCGAGGCTCAATTGAGACTAGAGCTCAGATGAAGTCAAGCTCAGATGATCAAACAAAGACAGAAGGTGCGTATGTTCCCGAGATTGATCTCACTCCCGTAATGGAGAAACTTGAGAAGATTGAGCCAATGGCGATGAAAATTGCTCGGATGGAAGAAACATTGGTCAATCAAGCTCGGATAATGGAAGGTCTTAGCCATTCTTCTAATCGGTGCAGATACAAAACACTCGACCACTCGATGACCTCCATGGAAGAAAAAGTTTAAATGAAAAGTCGGAGGAGTCAACGCAGAGTTAAGTCTTTGAAATGAAACAAAGCACCGTGAATCGAATCAATTTCTAGAGGTGAAACCGGCAGAGAAAAAATGAGGTAATCGATCAAATCATTGTTGAGGAAATGAGCTCGGTGCTTCATGACCAAGATGACAGAGATGCTTAAAGATGCACTCTCCGCCGGTTGCCCACTTATCTCAAGAACTTTCGCGGGCTAAGAACCACATCGGAAAAATGGAAGATGAGCAAGATCGGTTAGCGAGAGAGATCCGGCCAGGTGAGCAAAGAGCAATATCACATGGACACAGCTCTCTCCAGACTTCTTCCAAATTACGGTGCGTGAAGGGGAAAAGGAAGGTGAAGACCTCGTAAGTTCATGGCACATACTTTGGAGAAGAAGGCTCGAAAGAGGTCAAAATGTACAATCTAGCCAAAACCTTAAAAAGAAGTTGAAGCTACCGATAAATTGAAATTCGCCAAGTGGAGAAGCCCATCTACACTCGAAGTTTCGAGCAAAACCATGCTTGAGGTTGCAAGAGAGAAACCGAAAAGTAGAACTAAGGTTGGAACAAGCCAGTTGGTCGAATCGCCTATGAAGAGGAAAGCCTTGGGCGTTGTTCAACCTGTAAGTTAAAGCGTCTAAGGCTTCTAAGCCAATCCAGAGAAAGTTCGATTCTCGATGATGAAGATGCGAAGAATCGATTCTCAACCTCGGAAGAAAGTCTTCAACACCGAGATGCTCAAGACACTCCAAAAAACAACAAGCTAAGAAAGCCGCCGCTTCGTCTCGTGGCGCGCTGTGATCGAAAAGAAGATAGATCGAAGAGCGTGCGGGCGAGTGACTTCGTGAAGTTTAAGAGCAAGAGGAAGGAACATCGAAAAGCGCTGAAGGGGCCCTATCGCTGATAAATGGATGCCCATTAAACTCAACGACATGTGGAAGAAGTGAAGAGAACCTTCTCGTTCAATTACGATGTTCTTAGGGAATGGAGAGGGAAGGCCTCGGATCGTAACGAAGCTTTCATTGAATATCTTCTAACCTTCTATCCAAAGTATCTCCAAGGTCGGATTAACCTTTATGGATGAAGGTGGAGTACGATATAGTAGCCCCGGTCCATATTCCTATTCTCCTCCAAGACTTGGTAATGGCTTGGTAAATGAGAAAACCATTACGCAAGAAATTGCTCAAAGATCTTTGGTCACTTTAGGATTAACAGGAACAAATCTAGGACATCATCAAGGAGAGGAATGAGTCAAGAAAAGATTTTTCGGAATGTTCAACCCGGAGGTGCCAAATGATGAAGTCGAAAATGAAGCAAATCAAGAGCCGAATCAAGATCGAGAACTCGTAAGATTCTCGTAATCTTTAAATTTTGTCTTTTTGATTTTGTTGATAAAAATCTCATTGTAATCAGAATGGTATACTTATCATCAATGAAGATTTATCATTATGCTCAAAAGATAATACCTTATTATCTTATTTACATGTCTTTTATTTTGATATCTTTGATTGTATGTCTCTAAACTAACCTGAATGATGATATGGGAAAATTGTTTAAGTATTTAGTAATGAACTACTTAAAGAGATTCATTCTTCAAGAAATTACCCAATGTCTTTAGTGTTGGAAAAACTCTCTCGAAAGTATTGAGAGATTCTCTGTTTTTAAATTGTTGAGAGACAACCAATCTTGTGATAGGATAAATCAAAACCCGAGTATAGGTTATGTATTTGTAACAAGATAGGTTTTGGCATCATCAAAAGGGGGGAAATTGTTGGGAGATGAATTTAATAAAAGATTATATGATTTTGATTAAGATCCCAAAACCCCGAAAGTATGACATGTTCGTAATGATCTTGATAATTGAGTCGATTCAGTTTTTAGTATTTCAGGATGTTATCTCGCAAAATGTATAGTCAGCAGATATAGTTCGTGATAGGTTCAAGACTCAAGAACTCAAGATGTTTTCAAGAAATCAAGTTTCAAAGATGAAATCAAGTCTCAAGACTCAAAGATGAAATCGAGAATCTAAAGACTCAAAGAGAAATCGAGACTCAAGACTCAAAGATGAAAATCGAGATATCAAGACTCAAGATGAAATCGAGAACTCAAGACTCAAAGATGAAGACTCAAAGATATCGGGCCAAGATAAATCAAGACTCAAGACCACAAGACTCAAGACTCGTAAGACCAAGACTCAAGACCTCAAGACTCGTAAGACCTCAAGACGCAGAAGACTCAAGACGCAAGATCAAGACCGAGAAATCAAGATCAAGAATATCAAAAGCACAAGAATTCATCAAGACTCAAGAATGTATCAATGCTCAAGATGAACCTCAATGTTCCGAGGCAATCAATATATCTATCTCAAGGATGCAATATCGAGAGAAACGCGATGCCTTAGAAAGTTAGATATTGCCAAGACATTCAAATGCGTATAAAAGGAACTAAGTCGTTGTTGTTAAGGTTATATCAAACTCGTAGTTTGTAAACCAAAAGAGCCGCTGAAGGTGTCTACCTTTAATCAAGACAAAAGTCAAAAAGAGGAAGACGACATTGTACCATACCGACATTAAAGACAATGACAAAGTCATAAAAAGATGTCGATGTAATGAAAAGTTCCAGATCGCAAAAAAGTGAAGACTGGCTACATGAAAGGCTATTGCCTAAAACATGTTAGGGAGTTTCAAACCCTAAATATAGCCAAGTTTCTCGACACACCATAAGAGGGAACTCACGGGGCTATCTCTCCAACGGATAGTTTTCAAAGAGTGACCTTGGTGTATGCCTATAAATACTTGGTGACCCTCTACTTTGTAAGGTTACGGAAATTTATACGCAACTCAAGAGCTCAAACTTATTCTTGCAATAGTTAAAGCACTTTCAAAATACCTTGAATTTCCCAAGTGCTTCTATATTGAAGAGAGCTCACTTTACTAAGCCTAGCTTGATAAGATTTATCCAAAGCTTAGTCGAGATATCCTAACCCTTTGCATTGTGCTTCATTGTAAAGGATATCTCATCCTAGTTGAAACTAACCAAGAAACCCCAAACCCTTGAGAAGGTAGTTGGAGTGTGTGTTTGTTGGTGAGTAGGGTTGTAAAGAGTTAGTAAACTACGCGAGTAGTCGAAAAACTCTAGAGGAGAAGTTAGTAAGCTACGAGGGTAGTCCGAAAGCTTGTGTGTGATTGAGTAAGTAAACTATGGAGGTAGTCGAAAAACTCAAGGTCGGGTTGAGTAAGTAAACTACGGAGTAGTCGAAAAACTCGTACGAAGTTGAGTAAGTAAACTACGAGGTAGTCGTAAAGCTCGAAGTTGATAGTGAATTTCTCTCAAGAGTCGAGAGAGTGGATGTAGGAGCTTGAGTCTCCGAACCACTATAACTCGCTGTGTTCTTTATTGCTTTCCTTATCCAGCGCTTAATCGTTGTATTGACTTGATTTTGAAAGCATACTTTTCAATCGATATTCGGTTAGAATCAATCCAATCAAGTTGCATAAGTGAATCACAGCCTAATCACTATTTCATAAAGGGAAGGTTTTTCAAAGAAAGCTTAAAACGAGTATAATCTAAGGGCCAACCATTCCATACGATCGAGTAGCTAGAACAGAGATAGTTATCAAATCGAACTCTCTTCCGAGGATTCATAGCTTCAGTTATCTCATCCAAGCAACTCGATCTCTCGACACTCGTGATTCGGCCAGGATTATCTCGAGGTATTCGAAAGCGGCTTCGTAATCACTTGTCTCGATGAACTTTGACTCAGAGCGTCTGTGCTTCTCGAAACCTAATCTTCGTGATTATCGACCCAAGTGACCTCGATGAAAAAGTTTTAAAATCACTGAACACGTGTATTCCCCCCCCATACACATGTAAGACTCGTTTACACCGGGACCAACAATAGCTCAGTATGCCATCCAGCTAGGCCTAACAGGAAACAACCCTGATATCATCAAAGCAAGGGATAAACTGAAGAAGAGATACTATGGGATGTTCAACTTGGAAGTGCCAGAGGATGAAGTTGAAGAAGACTGAAGATTTTGTACTTCTGTTTTTGTTTTTGATTTTCATTGTAATTTGTAACTCTTATCTTACATCAATGAAAATTTTATCTTTATTCTCAAAGATAATATCTCATTATCTTTTTACATGTCTTTTATGTTTGATATGCCTTATGTTTTGAATTGTTGGGAGAATTACCATTTTGGATTGTAATAGACAAACTGAAACCTGAGTATAGGTTAGGTTTCAGGTTTCAGTTTTCTTAAATGTAACAAGATGGTTCTGGCATCATCAAAAAAGGGGGAAATTGTTGGGAGATGAATTTAATAAAGAAGTTTTGATTAGATCCCAAAAACCCCTAAGTATGACATGTTCAGAATAATCTTGATAGACTGAGTCAGGTTTCAGTATAGAGTGTTCAGGAAGTTATCTGCACCATGTATAGTCAGCAAATATAGATCAGATTAGATTCAAGAAACCAAGACTCGAAGAAGTAATCAAGACTCGATGAAGTCAAAGAAACCAAGTCTCGATAAAAATCAAGATATCAAGACTCGATAAATAATCAAGACTCAAGATGTCATCAAGAAATTGAAGACTCAAGAAGTTATCAAGAAATCAAGACTCAAGATGTCATCAACAAAACTCAAGACTCAAGAAGTTCAAGAAATCAAGATTCAAGAAGTAATCAAGACATCAAGACTTAAGAAGTTGTCAAGACTCAAAGATGTCATCAAGACATCAAGACTCAAAGATGTCATCAAGACTCAAGATGTCATCAAGACTCGTAAGACATCAAGACTCGTAGACATCAAGACTCAAGATATCAAGACTCGTAAGATATCAAGACCAGAAGTTATCAAGACTCAAGAAGATATCAATACTCAAAGATAACCCTAATGTTCAGAGGCACTAAATAATATCTATCTGAAGACTACAAAACTGAGAAAAACACAAACAATCAGAAAAATAGATATTGCCCAAAACATTCATATGCAGACAAAAGGAACTAAAGTCTAAGTGTTGTTTAAGGTTGTCTCATTCAGAGAGATTGACCAAAAAGAGCCGTTATGTTTGTCTACATTTACTGAAGACAAAAACCAATCAGAGGAAGACAACATTGTACTTTACTGACATTGAAAGCGACAGGTCACTAAATCATGTCAGTAGTACTATGTTCCAGACTGCAAAAATTGGTGATTGGCTACATGACTGCATATTTCCTAAAACATGCAAGGGAGTATTCAAACCCTAAATATAGCCGTTCATCAAACACCATAAGAGGAAACTCATGAAGCTATCTCCTCCAACGGATAGTTTTTCAAGAGTGACCTTGGTGAAGTTGCCTATAAATACTAGTGACCCTTTACATTGAGAGGTCACGGGAAATTTCAAAGCAACTCAAGAGCTCATTCGTATTATTGCAAATTGAAGCACTCGAAAAACCTAGAATTTCCCAAGTGTTTCACATTGGAGAGAGCTCATTCACTAAGTCTAGATTGATAAGAAATATCCAAAGCTTAGTAGAGATATCCTAGCCTTTACATTGTTCTTATTGTAAAGGATATCTCATCCTAGTTGGAAACCAACCCAAAACCCAAACCCCTTGTTAAGGTAGTTTGTGTGTGTTTTGTTGGTGAGTTGGAGTTGTAAAGAGTTAGTAAGCTACAGTGAGTTAGCCAGAAAACTCTAGAGAAGAAGTTAGTAAGCTATTTGTGGTAGTCTGAACACTTGTGTGTGTTTGAGTTAGTAAGCTGCAGTGAGTCAGCCAGAAAACTCAAGGTAGAAAAGTGAGTAAGCTACAGTGAGTTAGCCAAAAAGCTTTAAGAAGTGGTTAAGGAATTTCTCTGAAGGTCAGAGAGAGTGGACGTAGGAGCTTGAGTCTCTGAACCACTATAATTGTTGTGTTGTCTGTACTGCATTATTATTTGTTGCATGTTTTTCACTGAAAGCATAGTTCACTGATATTCAGTTGGAACCAATCCACTGAACTTGCATCAAATTGATCACAGCCTTAATCACTGTTTTATTGAAGGGAAGATTTTCAGCAAAGCTAAAACGAGTATAAACATAGGGCTAACCATTCCGCACACTTAAGTAGCTAGAACAGATAGTCACCAAACTGAACTAACTCTACTGAGGGTTCAGTAAGATAATTATCTGATCCAAGTGCCTCAGGATCTCTGATAAACTCAGGCTCAGTTGGGCTAATATGAAGCTTCTGAAAGCAGCTCAGGATCATTGTCTCAGTAGACTTTGACTCAGGGCAATCTGTGCTTCTCAGGGCCAAATCATCAGGATAACCTGACCCATCTGACCTCAGTGAAAGAAAAGTTTTAAAAATCACTGAACACGTGTATTCCCCCCATACACGTGTGAGACTCGTTAGCACCGGGACCAACACTTTTTAATCTACCCATGCAAATATGTCATATGTACTGTTTTTTCAATTCGTAGCATGTTCATTTGACAATGCAAACCATTGTTTTCTATTGTCAAATGTAGAATTTGATATAAAACCATAATTAACCCACATAATTGCTTATAAATTTAGAGGGAGAAACGATCCATAATAAAATAAAAATATAAATAGATAAAATTAAACCAATAACACTGTAGATCTTTCTGTTTCTAATTTAGAATAAATAGCCTGAATAGGCATCATAACTGGCCCTACGTCAACAGTGCATAATTAAATGAACATAATTTTTCTTAGATATCAAAGCAAATCTCCAACACGTGCCCCAACCTCCAACCCTAAAGAGAAAGACCGCGGGAACCAAATCTAGAGTTTTTGAACATAAAACACAAATTAGTTTCTAATACACAAAAAGAAAAAGAAAATAACACCAATAAACACACACACATTTATTGAAAAACAACCTAACATAATCGAAGGTCCAACCCTCTATCGAAACCCTAGATTGCCAATTCTATCCTCTATGCTAAAATATATTGAGTGTTCAAACACATAAAGGTCGCATATATCTCAATAAATAGGAGGTATATGATAGAGATTGGGTGGAGATTATGATAGTTAAAGCAAACAAAAAATACAATTTAAAAACGCTTAAATCCAGAGAAAATTCCTACCAAAAAATAAAAAAATTAAAAGAAAATAGAGAGCGACGGTACTGACCTTTGTTGAGCGGCGGGGAAACACGCACACATGAAAGAAGTGTGGGAGCTATTTTGGAGAGAAGAGAGGCGCAAGATCCAGGGGGTGTACCGTTAAAAAATTAGATCCAGGGGGTGTAATCGTCACAATAATAAATTCAAACGTACGTAACGTTTTTGCTTATTAATTTGCTGCAGCTGTTACGTGCCAACAATTAAATGGGAAATAAAACGAGGCAAACACACTTCATCATTTGTATTTCTACAATGTGGGACAAAAGCTCCTTGCTTTTTCATTTCCAATAATTGGTTACAACAACTTTGAAAATTAATTTCTCATTCATCTAAAAATGAGCAACATTTTCCAATAGATCTGACCAACATGAAGTTGCCACCAACCGCTTTTCAATTCGAAAGTGTTTTGGCCATAACTTATTTTAATAAGATATTCAAATTTTGGCCACATTGATTCAGCATATGAATCACGCCGATTCAACATTGAGAAGGAGGCGTTGATTCAACATTGGGAAGAGGCACCGTTTCAAATTTTTCCAATACTGATCTCAGTTTTTTCAACCGTGAGAAAAATAAGATCAGAATCACATTCTTGACCTTGTGATCCTCTCGATATATGTTGCCACTCTCAGCAAACAGAGGTGTTTCTGAACTGACGTCAACTATTGCAGCGATCTGCGTGAACAACTCCACCCCGTCAGAGTTCGAGGCGATTATCCCCCAATTTGCGTAGGATAACTTCTTCTGCATTTAGTCCATCTTTCATATATATGAATTGAAGCTTTTCGAGAATCCCTGGAAATGAGAAAAAAGTCTTCATTGGAATACAATTTCCTCTACAACATATGATCCAGAAGACTCTTGGTTATAACTCAAGATAATTGCATAAATTATTTCACGAAATTACAGATTTCTAGAATTAAACTTCCCTGGAAATTAGTGAAAATGATGGCAGCCAATTGGACAGTCATCTTCTGCACCATCTCTTGAAAAATAAGTGTGCATGCATGCTTTGACATATCTAACACATCGTGGCTTATAGAAAGTTTCAGTTAATTTCATCTCCGTCTTCTTCTGATTTGTTACATCATTCAAATGAATTGTTCCTGTTGGATTCATTGCAACTGCTCGCTACAAAGATGAACTAATACCTTATGAAGACTCAACTAATGTTGTTTAGCCTTGCAACTGATACTAGTGTTGCGTTTGAAAGCTTTTAACTGAGCACAAGTCATGCACGCGAGAGACTTGAAGAAGATCACGTGTATGCAGCATGCACATCGGTTACACGCGCCTTCCAACGTGCACACACATTGGTTGATGGAGTTTGTTAGAGTTTCTGTTAGTATTCAAGTTATATCTTTAGAGTGTTATTGAATTCAGTTAGTAGAATAACTTTGAGAGCTAGAGAGTGCGGTTATCACCATTAAAGAGTGAGAGCATCAAAATCGAAGAACTTGAGTGCATTCTTGAGTGAATGAGTGATTTGTACTTGGAAGCTTGTTGATTCGTAGTGAAATCCCCCCGATCCCTGTGGATGTAGATCAATTTACGATCGAACCACGTAATTCCTGGTGTTTTGTGTGTTTCTCGTTCATTTCCAATCGATCTTTGCATTTTCTACAGTTAGAGTATCACTTGGTATGTGATACGGTATTAGTTGATGTTGGTTCAAGTATTAGTTGGTTGTACTAACAAGTGGCGCCGTTTGTGGGAAGGGATCATGACTAGATCATCTGCTATGAAGCTCGATGTAGAGAAATTCACAGGGAAAAACGACTTTGGGTTATGGAAGATCAAGATAAGGGCCCTACTGGTTCAACATGGACTACTTGATGCTCTGAAATCAGATGCAGAGTGGGCATCTTCAAGCAACCAAGAGAAAATTTTTGAGATTCAAACTAAGGCACATAGTGCAATCATACTGTGTCTGGGGGATAAACCATTGAGAGAAGTCTCAAAATCAAAGTCAGCTATTGAAGCTTTCCAGAAATTGGAAGAACTCTATCAAACCAAATCTGTCACAAACAATTTGTATGTGAAGCAGAAGTTGTTAGCCTTCAAAATGACAGAAGAGAAGGCTCTTGCAGACCAACTTGATGAGTTCAACAGGCTTGTAGATAATCTGGAGGACTTAGAGGTCAAGATTGAAAATGATGATAAGGCCTTGATGTTATTGAATGCACTGCCAAAATCCATGGAGAACTTTAAAGATGCACCGCTGTTTGGGAGGCAAGACCAGATCAAATATGATGACATTCAAACTGCTCTGAAAACTAAGTTTCTTCAGCTTCAAGCTGACAAGAAGTCATCACAAGGCACAACTAAAGGGTTGAATGTGAAATTCAAGAAAGGAAAGAAGCAGTTCAACAAGAAGAAGAATCAAGATGGGAAAAGTCAGAACAATGGCCAGAAATCATCCACTGATTTTGCAGAAAGAAGGAAGTGTTTCCCTTGTCACAAACAAGGACATCTTAATAAAAAGATTTCCCTGAGAAGAAGGGAGCAAAGGCAGAAGAAAAACCAGCTGATGCAAATGTGGCCAATAAGGGATATAAGAGTGTTGAGGCCATGACTGTTACTGATGGGAGAATCAGTAATGAATGGGTCATGGACTCTGGATGCTCATTTCATATGTGTCCAAATGAACATCTATTCAGAAACTTCAAGAAGTTTGATGGTGGTTCTGTACTATTTGGAAATGTTCAGTCCTGCAAAGTGAAAGGGAGTGGCTCCATCAAGCTTAAGATGTTTGATGTGTTAGTGTTAGTGTCCTAGAGACAATCTATTGTAAGGACATAGTACTCGATGATATTCAGTTTGATTTAATATTATAGTTCATCTAATATTAATGTATGGCAATATACTTGTTTGAATATTATGTTTGATTGTTTGCATTTATTCATGCAAGTGTTCCCATGAGTCATTGTTGTCATTGAGGTTGTGAGAACTCAAAAAGACTTAAGCATGATTCTCAAATGGCCCCGATCAAGGATCATCAAGAATGGAATATTGATGATGCAATTGAGATTAGTAGATGGATGTCAAAATAACTTTCCTCAATGGAAACATTGATAAAGAAATATTTATGACTCAACCGGAAGGTTTTATATCTAAGACAAATTCTAATCGGGTTTAAGCAAGCTTCTAGGAGTTGGAATATCCGATTTGATGACGCTATCAAGTTTTTGACTTCATCAGAAATTCGAAGATCCTTGTGTTTATCGTAAACGCAACGAGAAGAATATTTTTTTCATAATCGTGTATGTCGATGGCATATTGATTTTGGAAAACAATATCCCGTTAATGCAGTCCGTTGAAGATTGGTTGTCAAAGACCTTCATGATGAAGGATCTTTGTGAAGCATGCTTCATCTTAGGGATCAAGATCCAGGAATAGATCTAAGAGGATGTTGAGGTTGTCACAGTCCACCTATGTAGACAAGGTGTTGAAGCTTTTTGCGATAGAGAACTCTAAGAGAGGGTCTCTACCGGCAAATCATGGGATAAAGCCGTCAAAGAAGGATTGTCCTTCTGTTGAAGCTGATATCAAGCACATGAAAGATGTCTCATATGCCTATGCAATTGGGTCAATCATGTACGCCATGACTTGCAATAGGCCCGATGTGGACCTACGCTGTCAGCATCACTGGTAGATACCAACAGAATCCGGGTGAGTCAAACTGGATTGCTGTCAAGACCATTCAGAAGTATCTTAGACGAGTTAAAAAATATTTTCTTGTCTACGGTGGGCAATCAGAACTAGTAGTGACTGGTTACGCTGACGCAAGTTTCCAGACCGACTGTGATGATTACAAATCACAGTCAGGTTACGTTTCACTCAATGATGAGACGGTCAGTTGGAATAGTTCCAAGAAAGAGACGACCACAGATTCAACAACTGAAGTTGAGTACATTGCTGTGTCAGAAGCCTCATGGAGGCTGTTTGGATTTTATAGTTCCTAAGAGAACTAGGGGTAGTTCCGAGTGCCAGTTGTCTAATAAAGTAATATTGAGACAACGCTGGTGCGATTGCGCAAGCAAAGGAACCAAGATCAATAACAGAAGCTAGCATGTACCCAGGCTTATCATTTGATCCGAGAGATCATAACGATAAGAGAAGTAGAATTAGAACGTATTCCCACATATTTAATTTGTCAGATCCTATCACCGAAACACTGAGTGTTTATGTACACACTAGACATTTGATGGTCTATGGGTTAGACATGTAGGTGATTGACTCTAGTACAAGTGGGAGATTGTTAGTGTTAGTGTCCTAGAGACAATCTATTGTAAGGACATAATACTCGATGATATTCAGTTTGATTTAATATTATAGTTCATCTAATATTAATGTATGGCAATACACTTGTTTGAATATTATGTTTGATTGTTTGCATTTATTCATGCAAGTGTTCTTATGAGTCATTGTTGTCATTGAGGTTGTGAGAACTCGGATGACTTAAGCAAGATTCTCAAATGACCCCGATCAAGGATCATCAAGAATGAGATATTGATGATGCAATTAAGATTGGTGTGCAATCTGCATCATACTTTAGAGAGTGTAGTAAGATCTCACTTACTACGAAATACTAGGTATCTCATGATGGATGCACAAATACCTTAGAGGGTATTGGTATACCCATCCTAGAAACCGTTTGATGTAAGTCCACAATATGTGTCTACGGGTGTCTCGGTTAGTGGGAGCGATACTCGATTGATGTCTCCTTTGACTTGAGGTCAATATGCCTATGGGTAGATATGGCGTGGGTAGTTGAGTTGAGCCAAGAATATGATTCATTCCTCAATATGGATTTAGAGAGAATACTCATTCTCATCATAATTGGATCAAAGTCATCGGTCGATGCACGTCAAGTTAGACTTTGTGGCTAAGTGTGACATACATGATCAATTAGTGGTTAGAGATAATATGATTAAGGTATTTGAATAGACACTTCATCATGTTCAAGACTTAATCGAGTATTCGCGAATGAAAGGAGGAAATCGTAATAGCTCATGTTTCAGTTATAGGTAGTTGCACGTTTCTCGCAACGTGCCTCATATATTGAGAATGTCTTATTTATTGTCTAGAGATCAATTAAGACTTGACTAATCGCTCGATATATGAGGGTCTATGGGTAGAGGTTGCAAAATGGCCAGGTAGGGCCGACCCAGCCCGGCCCACCGGGCAAACTGCAAGTTTTGGGCCGGGCCGGGCCTGATTCTTTGCGGGCCTCCACTTTTGAAGCCCGGCCCTAGGCGGGCCACCGGGTCGTCGGGCCAAAATGGCCATTTTTTTAATAATATTTTTAAATTTTAATTATATATAATTTTTAAAATAATATGATGTAGTGATGTCAATTTGGTTTCAAAACAAACAAGCACAATGGAAATTGAAGCAATTCGAGCAAGAACACAACCTGCTTCGATCAAATTACTGTACGTTATCGTTGGTTATAGGATTTAAAGGGGGAAGAGATGTCTCTGGAAATGCAGGTTTGCCTAATGTTCATTTTGTTTCTTCTAGATTCTAGTTAATTTTATTTGTTTATGACGGAGGTTTAATTATTGACAAATTCTTGAATACAACTATTTATACCACATATGTAATGAATATCAGAATATAGAATTGAAAAGTTCAGACTCCCTAGTAGATAATGGTGGTGAAGATTGCTTTGCTGGTTTCCCTACACATTACTGCTACTTTTGATCACTTGCCAAAATAAATTAAATGCTTTTCATCACTTATATCTAGACTTTTCATTTTAGATTTCAATTTTTTCAATAAAACCAAATGGGCATAAGTTGTTACAGTTTGCATCAAATTTTCAAATACTCATGAATGAGGCACTCTGAGAGATGGAAAGAAAGAAAAGAGAGACACAGTCAGAAAGAGGGTTTTGCGTGTATATTTTCATTCAAACTTGAAATTAATTATAAAAAAAAGGAGAGAGAAGCGGGCCAACCCAAAGCCCACGGGTCAAACCGGGCCAAGCCCGATCGGCCCGACTGGCCAGGCGGGCCGGGCCAAATAGGCCCGGTTCTTTTTTCGGCCACCAAAATATAAGCCCAGCCCATTTCTCGGTCGCACGGGCCAGCCCATCGGGCCGGGCCCATTTTGCCACCTCTACCTATGGGTCACACAACAAGCAGTTCTTTTTTACGAATTATAGTTAGTTGATTAAATATTAAATTGGATTTAATATTTAATTTATGGAGAATCAATTAATAATAGATTAATTTAAAATTAATTATTATTAATGTTTAATTAAATTGGATTTAATTAAATAGAATTCTCAAAAATAATATATGAAATATTATTATAGGATTTAATATATATGGAATCAAATCCGTAGAGATTTGATATACATGAGAATTAAATCCATAGAGATTTTATATATGAGAAATAAATATAAGAGATTTATTTTATAAGATTATGGATTTTATTTCCTAATCATGTTAGCTTAAGATTTAAGCTGGACTTCCCTATATATATGAGCTCTTGAGAATTCACAAACAACGTTAATTCATTATTCTATCCAGAAGATCTAGAGTTAGAATTTTCCTAGCAAATTCATCTCGGGATTCAACGCTGGCAAATCCGTGAAAGTCGGTGATTGGGGATTACGTGGATACCATAGTAGAGAAATATGCATACGATTTACTGTAAGGTTTCTCTTTATGTTTACACGTATTTAATTATGCAATTATATGCTCGTTGTTGGTGAACTATTTAATTCCGCTGCGCATGTATTACGTGTTTACGCGCCTCTAAATTCCAACATGATGGAGTGATGAGAATTCTGACAAATGTCAGATATGTTCGTGAATTGAAGAGAAATTTGATTTCTCTAGGATCTTTGAATCTGCTTGGTTATGAATTCAACACTAAAGATGGATTTCATACTTGTTACTAAGAATGGAAACACTGTCATGAAGGGAAAGAAAGAGAATGAGCTCTACATTCTACTTGGAAACTCAATCTCAGGGTCTGCAGATGTTGCTATGTCAGAAGCTGATTCAAAGCTATGGCATAAGAGGTTTGAATGAACTTGCTAAGAGAGAGGCATTTGGAGAAAGCAAAACAGTGAAGTTAGACTTCTGTGACCACTGTGTGTTAGGGAAAGCAAAGAAGCAATCCTTCAAAAGGGGAGTTCACAACACACAGCAGCCTTCGGACTACATTCACTTAGATATCTAGGGACCTGCAAGAGTTGAAACTCACAGTGGAGATAAGTATTTCATGACTTTGATTGATGACTATAGTAGAAAGGTGTGGGTGATAATTTTGAAGCATAAGTCTGTTGCACTTCAGAAATTCAAAGAATGGTTAACTTTGCTAGAGAATAAGAATGGGAAAACACTGAAACATCTAAGAACTCATAACACTGAAGAGTGTGACTTATAATACTAAATGTTATTAGTTATGATAATTGAAGAGTATAATTTTTAATTATAAATGGTATTACTCATAACACTGAAGAATGTGACTTATATTACAACAGAGAGTATAAATATTAGTAGTAATAACTGAAGAATGTGACTTTATATTATAAAAAGGTATTAATCGTAATCGAAGAAGGGTCATGCTTACAGAAAGTGAATTAACTTCGCGGTAACAAATTGCAGATACCAACTCTTTTTTTTACCTAAGTGGTCTTCTTCTCCAACGAAATGTTTCTCATTTCCTCTAAAGACTTAACTTTACATATTTGTACTGTTACCCCCTCGTACTCAAGTTCTTAATGCAGTATCTCCACCTTTCCAAAAACCACAAAAAAGAGGATTTACTCAACTTCTTTGCCTTAAATTATGATGAAATCTAGTAAGTAAAGACACTTAACGAAATCATGTCCATCAATGAAACGGACAGTGATGGATCCATTCAGGGCCATCCCATCCCTAATCACACGTACGTTGAAAATCTAGAGAGACAAAAGGACTGTTGCATTAACAGTAAGTGAGTGAAACCATTACATTACAATTACATGTATGTAGATAGATGATGAGAGAGAAACAGAGAGAGAAAACATGCCATGTGAGCAGCAAGCAGCTCTGTGCATCCCCCTGTCTTCTCTCTCTTCTCACCAAATCATAATTCAAAATACAATACACCCCTCTTCTGCCATTTCTTGACTCTCCAAAACCCACCAATGAAACGAGCTAAAAACCACTCCAAACTTTAGACAGCCCATAAAAATCCAGTCTTGAAAAAAAAAATGAGACCTTTACAATTACTCGTGTTAATCCTTTCCCTCTCTTCCTCCGCCGCCGCCGACGGCGACACCCACCGCCTTCTCTCGTTCAAGAACTCGCTCCGGTACCCCGACGAGCTCTCTAACTGGCGAGTAACAGCGCATCCGTGCAGTTATGACGGCGTTACTTGCGAAGGCGGCAAAGTTTCCGAAATTGACCTTTCGAATCGTTATCTGGATACTGATTTCTCAAAAGTTGCGGCCTTTTTGCTGCCCCTCGAAAAGTTAGAGACCCTCGTGCTGAAAAACGCCACCATTTCCGGTTCTTTATCCTTTTCTCCAAATTTCACTTGCCGTAGTCTTTTGAGTGATTTGGATCTAGCTGAAAATGCCATTTCTGGAGCCGTTTCTGATGTTTCGAATCTTGGGGTTTGCTCCGGGTTGAAATCTCTCAATCTTTCGGTGAATTCGATGGGTCCTTTTGCCCATGAAGGTGATAAATTCCCGGGGATAAAATCGCTACATGTTCTTGACGTTTCTTGCAATGGAATATCGGGTGAAAGCGTGGTTTCTTGGATTTTGTCGAGCGAGTTTCCTGAATTGGAGCACTTGTCGTTAAAGAGCAATAAATTGGGAGGAAATTTAGATGAATTGAATTTCGAGAATTTGCTTTACTTGGATCTTTCTTTCAATAATTTCTCCACTAAATTTCCGTACTTTAATGATTGCTCCAATTTACACCACCTCGATTTATCTTCCAACCAATTCTTTGGCGATGTAAAGAACCCACTTTCCACTTGTGGGAAGCTGAGTTTTGTTAATCTTACTAGTAATCAGCTTTCAGGAACACTTCCCACTTTTTCAAGTGATACTTTACAGTATCTCTACCTCAAAAGAAACCATTTTCATGGCGATTTTCCACTCGATTTCTCTGATTCTTGCAAAACCATCGTTGAATTAGATCTCTCCGTCAACAATTTGACCGGAAATTTACCCGAAAGCTTCGCCGAATGCTCTGTTCTTGAGCTTCTTGATTTATCCACCAATGGCTTCTCAGGTGAGTTGCCTGTGAACACACTTTTAAAGATGAAAAATATGAAGACTTTGGTAATGTCTTTCAATAATTTCGTTGGTGGGCTGTCTGATTCTTTCTCAAAGTTGAAAAATTTGGAGATTTTGGATGTGGGTTCGAATAATCTCTCCGGTTCGATCCCTCCATTGCTCTGTCCAATGCCTAGCTTGAAGGTGTTGTACCTTCAGAGCAATATGTTCACAGGTACAATCCCCGGAAGCCTGAGTAATTGTTCCGAGTTAGAGTCACTTGATCTGAGTCTTAATTATTTGAATGGTACAATTCCATCAAGCTTGGGATTTTTATCAAAGTTGAAGGATATGATCATGTGGTTGAATCAACTTGATGGAGAAATCCCTCAAGAGTTTGTGTTTTTAAAGAGCTTGGAGAATTTGATTCTTGATTTCAATTACTTAGAGGGGTCAATACCTGAAACAATAAGCAACTGCTCTAATTTGAACTGGATTTCGTTGTCGAATAATCGGTTGAGGGGGGAGATTCCGGCTTCTTTAGGGCGTTTGTCGAAGCTAGCGATTTTGAAGCTTGGGAACAACTCGTTATCCGGGGGGATTCCGGGGGAGTTAGGCGATTGCCAGAGCTTGATTTGGTTGGATTTGAATACAAATTTCTTGAATGGAACTATTCCGCCGTCTCTCTTCAAGCAATCTGGCAAGATTGCTGTTGCATTGCTTACTGGAAAGCGATTCGTGTACATCAAGAACAACGGGAGCAAAGAGTGCCATGGGGCTGGGAATTTGCTCGAGTTTGGAGGCATTCGAGACGAGCAGTTGGACAGAGTTTCGACGTGTAATGGAAGAGTGTGGAGAGGCATCACTCAACCGAATTTCAATCATAATGGCTCAATGATTTTTCTTGATCTTTCTTACAATAATTTGGATGGGAGTATCCCCAAGGAGCTTGGTTTGATGTTCTACCTTTTCGTGTTGAATATCGGGCACAACGCCCTCTCTGGCCCGATTCCTAGTGAGCTTTCTGGATTGCAAAACGTTGCAATCCTCGATTTGTCCTATAACAAGTTGAATGGGACGATTCCACAGTCGCTTACTAGTCTTCGTCTCGGAGATATTGATCTTTCCAACAACAATCTGTCCGGAATGATCCCTGAATCGGCCCCGCTGGATACTTTTCCTAGTTACAGATTCGAGAATAACTCTGGTCTTTGTGGGTACCCTCTTCCGCCTTGTGGCTCTAACACAAGTCCTGGAAATAGCCAACATCCGAAGTCTCGTGCAAAACGAGCTTCCCTTTTAGGGAGTGTGGCGATAGCGTTGCTATTTTCGCTCTTCTGTATATTTGGTTTGATCATTCTTGGTGTAGAGACGAAGAAAAGACGGAAGGAGAAGGAGTCGGTTCTTGAGGCGATTATCGAGAATAGTTCCAACTCGGGGACAGCTTGGAAGATTAGTGCTCGCGATGCATTGAGCATTAATATTTCGACTTTTGATCCGAGGCCTATCAAGAAGCTCACGTTTGCGGACCTTCTAGAAGCCACTAACGGGTTCCACAACGATAGCCTTATAGGCTCTGGTGGGTTTGGAGACGTGTATAAGGCCGAGTTGAAAGATGGGAGCGTCGTGGCTGTGAAGAAACTGATACACATTGGGCAAGGGGATAGGGAATTCATGGCAGAAATGGAGACCATTGGGAAGATCAAGCATAGAAACCTCGTACCGCTTTTAGGGTACTGCAAGGTGGGCGAAGAACGTCTCTTGGTTTACGAATACATTAAGTATGGAAGCCTAGAGGATGTTCTTCAAGATCGGAAGAAAATCGGGATGAGGCTGAATTGGGGTAACAGGCGAAAGATTGCGATTGGAGCAGCTCGGGGGTTGGCTTTCCTTCATCATCAATGTAGTCCGAATATCGTTCATAGGGACATGAAATCGAGCAATGTCCTCATTGATGAGAAGTTGGAGGCTAGGGTTTCCGATTTTGGGATGGCGAGGTTGATGAACGCAATGGATACTCATTTGAGCGTAAGCACGTTGGCTGGGACCCCGGGGTACGTCCCTCCCGAATACTACCAAAGCTTTAGGTGTTCCAAAAAGGGCGACGTTTATAGCTATGGTGTTGTGTTGCTTGAGTTGCTCACAGGGAGGAAGCCAACCGATTCATCTGATTTTGGAGACAATAATCTCGTGGGGTGGGTGAAAGAACACACGAAGATGAAAATAAGCGACGTTTTTGACCCTCGGTTGATGAAAGAAGATCCGAGTTTAGTGGTGGAGCTTTTGCAACACTTGAAAATCGCGTGCGCTTGTTTGGAAGATCGGCCTTCGAAGAGGCCGACTATGATTCAAGTGATGGCAATGTTTAAGGAGATTCAAGCTGGATTTGGGATTGATTCTGCTTCCTCAATTGAAGGGGAATTGGGTGGAATTGAAGGGATAGAGATGAGCATAAAGGAAGGCAATGAGTTCATCAGCAAGGACTTTTGAGTTAGGAGGAGGAAAAGCACTTTCGAGTTAGAAGGAAAGAAATGATCATTCCAAACTGGCATTGTGATATATAGTATTACAAGAGAAACTATTGTATTTAGCCTAAGCAGCATCTCAAGAGAAAATGTTGTTACAATACATATAAATATATAGGTTGTCTTACCTTGTAAAATTGTTGTACATATATATAGTTTGAGCTGTATTGTGTTTCTAGGAATTGGTGTACGATAATGATCCAACATAGTGCAAGTTTTTTTTTCTCAACTTTCTTATTTACTTTCTCATCATCATTATTTTCTGACATCTTTCAACGCCCACTTTTTCTTGATTAACACTGCTATGAACTAGGTCTGCATATAAATTTTATAATTATTTCAAACTTTTATTGTTTAAAAATATAAAATATTTTTAAAATCGTGATAATTTTTATGCATAACAGTGATAATTTTTATGCATAACAATAATACTAATAAAATCGAGTTCACGGTGAACTCAATTCACACAAATTTGTATCCTTTTCCTTTGTGATTTTATAACTTAGATAATTTTATTGATACTTTATACATTAATATCCCCCATTCTACTTCATAGACACTCGGCGAGTGTATAAAACATATAAATCATAATTATAATAGCATCATTATTAAGACATAAATCTTATACACACAAGAAAATATACTTTTTAATGACAATAATTATGTTATTAAAGACTGTTTCTTGTATTTTTAGCGAGAGAAGTTGTAATGACATATATGAATGTTAACCCCCCTAATGTAAAATAGTACTCCCTCTATTTTATATTTGTTTACCTCTTTGCTTTTGGCATGAGTTTTAACGTATGAGTTGTTTATTAATATTTAAAGTGATAAAATGACTTTTAATTAAGAGTATTGAGTTATTTTACTTTTTTTTTGAATAAAAGTAATGACATCAGATGTAATTTTGAAATGTTGGTAAATGATATATGAAAAGGGTGTAATTATTTTATTGTCTTTTATGAAAATGAATAAATAAGTAAGAGACGGATTGTTTGGAAAAATGGATAAACAAGTAAGACACAGAATGAGTATCATAATTTTGTGGTTCATGCAATTGTATAATACTACCTCCGTCCCGGGATAATGTGCACATTTCACTGTTCACTCGTGTTTTTGCGAGCGAGTTTTTTTAATAGTATTTAAAATGATAATGTAATTTTTAAGGATGCATATGATAGACGAGAGGTAGATCTATTATACTCCTTCTTAAAAATTACTTTATCATTTTAAATATTAATAAACAATGCTAAAACTCGATAAACAAAAATGATATGAATGGGACGGAGGGAGTAAGTTGTAACAGAGTGTATACCAAATTTTTTTTTTTTTAAAAACTAAGAATGTAGTATAGCATGAATAAATGTGTGTTGTACTATGGATGGAAGTCGCACATCAAATCCTTCATTAAACTCGAAATTTGGTTTCCAAATCGGTAGGGCCTTGCCTTCACACTCATGCTTGCCAACTTTCATGTACCCCCACCACCTATCTTTTCTTTTCTTTTCCACTCATTTTTCCTGAAAACGCGTCTATCATTATTCAATAATTGTAAGATGAAAGGTTAAATTTTTTGTTATGTTCCTCCCAATTATAATTATTTGATCATATTCCCGTATGTGGTACAAACTTATATGTTCACCGTTTATGTGACACGTCATATATGTAAGGTCCCTACCATCATTTAGTTAGTTTCTTTAATTAATTCAATCTTCTCATTAATTATATAAACCTAAACCCTTAATCATGAACCCTAAACCATGAACCATTCGGGCCGGGTAAACCATGAACCACTCGAGCCGGATAAGGGTTTGGACCGGATTGGGTCCGGGTCGAGTAATTTTTTTTAATATAATTAATAAAATTTGGTAAAATATGGAATATATATAAATTAAATGAGAAGATTGAATTAATTAAAGAAATTAATTAAATGATGGTGGGGCCTTGCATATGTGGCGCGCCACATAAACGGTGGACATATAAATTTGTGCCCACCTGAGGGCATATGATCAAATTCGATAAAGTATAAAGTTAATTTTTTTGTAATTTTCTTCCCAATGCTATTTGTATATGGCTAGTTCTTGTATGCATTATATGCAGTGTGTGCTTTGTATTGCATTTTTAAAATATACGATTTGTAGTATTGAAATATACAACTTATTTACAATTAAATGTGGAACTTGCTTCATGAACACGAGTTGCAAATTTCAGTGTAAACAAGTTGTATGTTTCATTACTACAAGTTGTATATTTTAAAAATACGTTTTGGAGTGCACGGTGCACCTCGTGCACAGGGACTTACTCTTTATATATATATATATATATGTTGGGTTTTGATATGAAACCTTTTTATGACAACAAAACCTTTTTATGACACAAGTTATTTTCACGTATCACAATTCACCACGTAGAGAAGAGTCATAAACGAGCAATGCAACTTATGGATGAAAAGTTATGCGCCAAGCGAGGACTAACCTGTGAAGAGAACCTTGCGACGAACTCTGAGGCAATAAAGAAAGCCTCCACACATCGATCACCAGGAGAGCTCGACCTTGCCCAGTACAGAGCCCAACCACCAACAATGCGTTAATCAAACAAAATCACTCTAAGATAGGAAAAACATCCCTGAAGCAGTAGTGGTTGGCGAAACTATACCTAGATTAGAAAGTAGAATCAAACAATGTATAGAAAATATGTAGCCAGTGTAAAACTGGTGCACCCTAATTTGCCCAAATTTGTCCCTCAAGGACAGATTTGGCGCTGCACCCAAAAACAAAATCCGTGCATTTAATGCATAGATTCCTAAAGATATTAAGACAACAAAAAGTGCATTTCTTGCACTATAAACCCTGTCTTTAAGGCACAATTAAAAAGATCACTAATCTTAAGTTTGAGTCCAACAAACTAAACAATTCTCTTTGCATTTAATTATTTTTTAGTATTTAATTTTATTAAAGGTTTAATCATTTGATTGAAGAGTTAAAATACTCATTATTTTATCGAAATAATGCATCATTATTTTATCCAATCCATCGCCATATTAATCCACATTAAATCCACACGAATCTATATCGGTAACAACATAACCCAATAATGAATTACATAATATATGGAACGCTCAGTTGCTCAACACATTAACATAGACTAGTTTTGACTTTATATTTATAATAAATTTATCATTGAACTCATATTATACTACAAACATACTAGAATTTCTCCTATGCAAATGTGTGATGTACAGTTGCACAGTTAGTATATTAACAATTATTTGTTTAAATCGTGAAATGTAAAACATATCTAAAAGGTAAAATATTAAATTCAATAAAAATCACTTTGAATTAAAGTTTCACATTTTAAAATTTGATTTTATTTTAAATGTCAAATAAAAAATTGTAAAAGAATTTTTAGGGCTTATTTTAAAACTTTATAAAGTGTTGTAGAAGCAATTTTTTTTTAAGTGATTTTAAATTTTGTGTTTTTTTCAAATACCCTAGAATATGCTGAAAATGGACTTGAAAATGAGGAAGAAAAATATAAAAACTACTTTCATTTATGGAAATTTTTTGGACCACTTTATCCCTCCAATATTTTACACAATGCAAATTTTTTGTTTTCATAACCTACACAATGCAAATTAATCCCTGCAAACCTCCCACTTAGCTCCTTCAATATTTTACACACTGCAAATTAATCTCTGTAAACACTCCAAACACTTCATATTAATCTATATACTCAATCCCACAATAAATCCATACTATTATAAAAAGTGGCTTGTCTTGAGGAAATTTTTTTGGATCACTTTGCCCCTCCAATATTTTACACAATGCAAATTAATCCTTGCAAACCTTCCACTTAGCACCTTCAATATTTTACACACTTCAAATTAATCCCTGTAAACACTCCAAACATGTCATATTAATACATATGCTCAATCCCACAATAAATAAATAAAACATATTAATTTAAAAATAAATTAATAAAATGCACTTAACTGAAGACGAAAAGAACTCAAATGAAGAAGATGGATCGACGAGACGACGCTAATATCGATACAAGATACAAAAGTTTTATGTCGTGAAAAAAGAATTTCCAATCAAGATACAAAAGTTTTGATCAAATCAAAAGAAAAACATTTGATAAAATCCATATCCATACTATTATAAAAAGTGAACATTTTTGAACCACTTTGCCCCTCCAATATTTTACGCAATGTAATTAATGTCTGCAAACCCTCCATTAAGTCCCTCCAATATTTTACACACTGTAAATTAATCCCTATAAATATTTCAAACACTTCATATTCATCCATATACTCAATCCCACAATAAATTAATAAAAACATATTAATAAAATAAAATTTAACAAAAAACATTCTAATTATTATATAGATAAATTGCGTGCAATGTCCCACATATAGACAAGTATATTAAAGAAGTAAAATTTTATGAGGCACACAATTCATAATTAATGAATAAAACTTTAGTTACACAATACAATTCATAGACATCTATCATTTTTAGTAAAATAATTATATTTGTTAATGAAATAACTAATAATATAGTAATAAAATAGTTCAGTGAAACATTTTATATCTTTAGAAATTGTACATCAGTCGTACGATATAACTGATGTATATAATTTTGAATAGGTCTTTTGCACACCGTGCAACACAAGTGCATTTTTAAAACGTGCAACTTATTTTTTTAAACCGTTCAACTTATTTACATTGAAATGTACAAGTTAAACGTTTCAGGAAAACAAATTATGTATTTAAAAAATGCACTTGAGTTGCACGTTGCACTTGGTGCATACAAAATTTTCCTATAATTTCTTATCTTCATCAATTAGTAAGAAAAAAAAAACACAAACTAAATAAATCGATGAAAATAAGATACATAAACTTTAGATTTGTTTTGCGGTGCGTTTGATATTGCAACACTTTGACAAGAACTTGTCTTGAAAAATAGCTGGAGTTTTACTGAGTGTGTATATATTCCTTCAGTACTAATTATATAGGCTTGATTGATTTTTCACTGAGATAAATAAATTATATTGAAAATATAAATTGAACAAATAAAAATTTCCATTATAACTCTTTTTTTTTACAACAAACAAAGCTTAGGAAAAATTAATCATGTCCGTCACGAGCAATATTTGTGATCTAGTAAGGAATCTTACCCCCAACCCAAGCTTGAGAGTGGGGGATCTTAATGCAATCTTCGTTATCTTGTGCGCCACTTTTTTGTTGTTGTGGGGCGTATACCATATACCTATCACTGAGGTATTTTTAAGCAAAGGTCTCAGATATTTGATGAGAGCTTCTTCTATGCCCAAGTAATTAGCACTGTATTTGATAGCTTGAACCGCGTCCATCGAATTCGAAAGTAATACCATGCTCGATAGCGTTCAATTCCGCAGCCAGAACCATACTTGGAATGGTGATGTTTTGATCACCAATCCTTAAAAGAGTTCTGCCCGGGTCGAAAATGGCGAAGCCAGTATCGAATTCAAAATTTTCTTCCTTGAGGGTGGCATCGACAAAAAGAGATAGGCATGGGTCGACAAAAAGTGAGTTTGTCTAATCTGCCTTGAGCCTGATGTCAACCAACTGAGAAATCTTCTTATTCTTAGCCTCACATCTTTCCTTCCAGATTCCCCATAAGAGCATGCAAATACCTCCTCCCCGATAAACTCCCATGAATCTTGGAAGAAGAGGGCATTGAATCCATCTGGACCTGTGGCCTTGGGCGGAAGCATGTCAAAGAGAGCTCTACGGTTCTCATCTTTCAAAAAACGGAGCCTTGAGCACATCGTTCATCTCCTGTGTCACTGTGAAGAGAGAAGTATAAAAGTCAATGATAGTTTCTTCAATATCTTTTTGCTCAACACATAACTGGCCGCTGCTGTTACAGAGTTGTTCAATGTGGTTCCTAGATCTACGCTCCGATGGTGAAGGGGAATATTATCTTGACATGAATTCCAGACATTATTCAAAGTGTTTTATACCTAGATTCAAGAAACCATTTAATTTCAAACTGAAACCTAAAATTTCATCTCATCTTTCCTATAAAAGAATGATTAAGGGAGCTAAGAAGGATCGGCCTATGAGCGGAACCATAGTAGTCCAGATTTTGGACTTCAAAGTTCGAATGTATTGGAATTTATAGGCACGTAAACACGTAATACATGCGCAACGGAATTAAACAGTTCACCAACAACGAACAATTAATTGCATAATTAAATACGAGTAAACGTAAATAGAATTTTTACAGCAATTCGTACATGGATTCTTCAACTATGGTATCCACATAACAGTCGTTTACTAATCTGCACAGATCTGCCAGCGTTGAATCCTCGAGATGAATTTGTTAGGAAAATTCTAATTTAGAGATTTTATGGAGAAAATATGAACTCACATATTATGAATTCCCAAGAGCTCATATATATAGGAGAGACCCAGCTTAAATCTTAAGCTAACCTTTATTAGGAAAAATCCTAATAAAATAAATCTCTTAGATTTATTTCCCACATTTAAAATCTCTACGGATTTGATTCCATGTATATCAAATCTTTACAGATTTGATTCCATATATATTAAATCATATAATAATAATATTCCATATATTATTATTGAGAATTTTATTTAATTAAATCTAATTTAATTAAATAGTAATAATAATTAATTCTAAATATAATTATTATTATATTCTCCATAAATTAAATATTAATATTCAATATAATATTTAATCAACCAACTATAATTAGTAAACAACTGTTACTTTTTGTGTGACCCATAGGCCGTCATATATCGAGCGATTAGTCAAACTAACGGTCTTAATTGAATCTTAGACAATAAATCAGACATTCTCAATATATGAGGTACGTTGCGAGGAAATGTGCAACTACTTGTAACTGAAACATGGGCTACTACGATTTCCTCCTTTCATTCGTGAATACTCGATTAAGTCTTGAACATTATGAAGTGTCTATTAAAATAACTTAATCATATTGTCTCTAATCACTAATTGATCATGTATGTCACACTTAGCCGCAAAGTCTAAGTTGACGTGCATCGGCCGATGACTTAGATTTGTTGGGAAATCTGTAATTTAGTTTTGATGGAAGTTCCAAAACAGGTTGTAATAGGACCCGGTCGGACACATTAGTATTGATGATGACTTAGAATCAGATTAAGATGACCAGCTGAAATGTATAGATAACTGATGTAAAAGATAGGTCACATATTGAGGGGGAACTCAATATGTATAGGTCAGGTCGAAGTATCAGATGACCCAGATAAGGTCAAATGATTAGAAGACTAAGCACAAATCAGAAGACAAGAAGTCAGAAGATCAGGTGAAGAAAAGAAGACACTGAAGACTCAGATGAACCTGAAGACTCAGATGAACCTGAAGACTCGGATAGACACATCGAAGACTCGGATGAACTCAAGACTCGGATAAACCTCAAGACTCAAGAATAAACTGAAGACTCAAGATGATGAATACACTGAGGCTCAGAGACACCTGAAGATCAAAAGGCCTGAAGACCTATATCAGCAGAGTCTACATATTGAGCTAAGACAATGTGCATCTGAAGACTCAACAAGGTAGATCGATCGCCATTCGATCAAGTCGGCTCACCTGGTGACAATAAAAAATATACACCAGACAAGACGAATCTTCTACAAAAGGAATATCAATCGTCTAACGGACAAATTTCTGAAGTGCCGCCTAGCGAAGCCAAGGAGAAAGCAACACGTGCACAAAAAGAGCTGACAATGCGGATACGACAAGCGGACAAAAAACGCGCTAATGATGCCTACGGCCACGCCGATAATCGGAGCACGTCACAATCATATCCTACAACCTACCTAATATAGCCCAAAATTCAAATTGCCCTCCAACGGCTCTTTGATTTCGAGGTCTATAAAATGGGATTGCTTGTCAATTGAAGAAAAAAAGAGACAACTAGCAAAGAACGAACATGGAGACACCGCAAAAGAAGCAAAAGCTACAGCAAAATCTCCGCTCAAAGAACATTATTTTTGAAGAATATTCTTAGAGTGTTCATCCCATTAGTTCTTAGCAAGAAATCCTATCCACTAGCATTTTGGCTACCTAAAACACACCAGGATAGATTTCCAATTGGAACCCCCAAACATTCTTTACCCAAACGCAAGTTAGGTTAAGTCTGTTCCAGGAAGATTTCAGACTAGGGATTCTAGTTTTCTGATTTCTAGTTCGATTGAGTGTGAACTCGATAAACATCTGTAGAGTGTGAACTCAATAAACATCTCGGCCATCCTTTGAAGGATATAAGTCCAACAGGTTAAGTTTGTAGAGTGAGAACTCGGTAAACATCTCGGCCATCCTTTGAAGGATATAAGTCCCGCAGGTTAAGTTTGTAGAGTGAGAACTCGGTAAACATCTCGGCCATCCTTTGAAGGATATAAGTCCCACAGGTTAAGTTTGTAGAGTGTGAACTCAATAAACATCTCGGCCATCCTTTGAAGGATATAAGTCCCGCAGGTTAAGTTTGTAGAGTGAGAACTCGATAAACATCTCGGCCATCCCGTGAGGGGTATAAGTCCCGCAGGTTAAGTTCGGTTAAGGTTCCCCTGTGTTAAGGGAAGAGTGGACGTAAGACGGGTTTCGTCTGAACCACTATAAAAAGTCTTGTGTGCATTTACTTGCTTTCTTATTGCTTTACATTATTCACACAACTGAGTTTAAAACAGCATACATATTCTAAGTTAAGCTCAGTCTGCACCAAGCAACTGAATTGATTAGATTGACACCTTAGTTAACTGGTTGAAAACTTACTTAAGAATCTGAATTGATAAAACTGGTTTTTCACACGGGTAAAAACAAGATTCCGCACCATTCAGTTAAACTGACAGATATCAAGCTGATCTACCCTTAGGAACTTAGTAAGATTGAACATCAGTCTAAACTGATACACTAGCACTCTGATTGGGTAATCTGCAGTTCACACCTAATCCGCACAAAAAGTTTTGGAAGTCTATTCACCCCTCCCCTCTAGACTTCCACCCCCACAAAACCCGTTCGGGACCTACAAGTGGTATCAGAGCAGTGGTTCTATAGACCACTGACTTTGAGTATCATCGATTCTTGAGGAAGAATCTTTGTGGTCATTTGAACAGTTCTTGAAAAACCATTTTTCAAAACTCATTCGTTTTCAAAATCACTAAGCATGGATAATACCTCTGGCATGTACCATGATTTGCCTAAGTTTTCAATTGATGAGTATGCAGATTGGGCCATATATATGTGCAACCATCTAGGATCGATAAGCGGTAGAATGATGGAAGTCATTGAACGAGGACCCATCATTATATATCACGATAACCCAGCAGTTGGAGGAGATCCAGACTTTGCACCGGGAAGTCTTGTACGAAAAAGCCCAGCCCTGATGGATACAGAAGAAAGAAATTTGTATACTCTAGATACAATCGCCAGGCATATAATCATGAAGAGGATGGATAAAGTCACAAAGGAGAAGATAAAATATCTCAAAACCGCAAAAGCAATGTGGGATACTCTTGCTGAGATATGCGAAGGAAATGATCACATCAAAGACAGTCGACTACAAGTTGAACTGGTGAAGTTCGAAAAGCTAAAGATGTTGCCCAACGAGACCATCAACGAGCTTGATGGGAGGATCATCATGTCAGTGAATAAACTACGAGAACTTGGAAGAGAGATATCAGACAAAGATATCAACTACAAGATCTTAAGATCTCTCACCAAGAAATGGGACATGAAAGTCACGGTAATCAAGGATTGCCAAGACATTTCAAAGATGAAGCCGAGTAGCTTGTTCCTAAGCCTCAAAGCTCATGAGTTCAATTTAATCGAAAGAGGACAAGCAGATGAAGACGAGACGCCTGCTGAAGCCTCAACGTTTAAATCAGTTGCATTTAAAGCAACTAGCAGCAGATCGAAGGCCACTGAACCTGTTGGAAACATAATGAGTCAAGCAGAGCAGATCGCTCTGCTTACCGGGAAACTTGAAAGAACAAATTCTCAGCTTGGTAAGTATCGGAGATTCTACAGTGACTATCAAGACAACAGAAGAAACAGGAGGCCAACTGACAGATCACTAGAAAGAACCAGATATGATGATCGAAGAGATCACAGAGAAGAAAAGAAAAGAGATAATCTGACAGATGAGAGAAGAGATAACAGATCTGACAGCAGATTAGGTATCAGAAGAGACAACCTGTAAGAAGGAAATCTAATCTGAGACCCAATCAAGGTCAGCTGCCTAATAAGCAAGCTATAGGTAAACTGCAAAGACCACCTATGCCAAAAAGATATGAATATTTTGATGGTAGCAGTCGTACCTACCCTTATAACCAGAGATCTAGGGCTACTGCACCTGAGCCACACTAGATTAAAAGAAGACAAAATATAAAGAAAAATCCCAAGTCTTCTAAGTCATCCAAGGCTCACACGAATAATTATACTAATCAGAAAGCATATAAAGAGATGTATGATTATGTTGATATGTATGGGAGACAAATCAGACCTTCTAATCTATCTGATTTTCATAGAAGTGCTCTGTTTGTGTGGATCCCTAAATCCACTACTAACCCCCAGGACCCAAATCCAAAGGGGTATCTAAAGCCTGATTTGATTGCAGGTTCGCATGAGACTGGCCAACAAAGGAGGTGTACAAGCAACTATCTGGTACATCGATAGTGGATGCTCAAGGCACATGACTGGAAGCAAATATCTCCTTAGCTCTTACAAAGAACAAGAAGGCCCACTTGTACTCTTCGGTGATGATAACTTTGGTTTTACCAAAGGATTCAGAACCTTAGAGAATGATGATGTACAAGTAACTGGAGTCTCGTATGTCGGAGGATTAAAGCACAATCTACTATCAGTATCACAATTCTACGACAACGGATTCAGCGTTGAGTTCTCGAGCGACAAGTGTACGATAAGGAATCGAGCCACTCAACAAACCTTGCTAACTGGTTCAAGGAAAGGGATGATCTACACAACAGATTGGAACAGTTGTCCAAAGAATACATGCTTAATTGTTAAGAGTTCCAAAAGTAGCAGTTGGCTCTGGCACAAAAGATTGAGTCATCTGAACTTCAAAACTCTTAACAAGATAGCTAGGATGTCTTTGGTTGAGGGACTTCCAAATGAGATATTCTCCAAAGATCAGACATGTGCCGCATGTCAGAAGGGAAAACAAGTTAAAGCCTCATTCAAGGGAATACCGACCAAAGATCCAAAGAGAGTATCGCAAATCGCTCCCACATGGATCTATTCAGACCAGTTACATCAATCAGTCTCAGTGGACGGAAATATAATCTAGTAATCGTGGATGACTATTCCAAGTTTACTTGGGTTGTATTCTTATACAAGAAGAACGAAACAACGACAAAGATACCCGAAATTTGCTCAAGAAGCTACAAAACGAAAGGGTGTCGGATAGTAAAAATCGATCAAATAAAGGTACTGAGTTCTGAATTCCTTTATTATTGATTTTTTGACCGAAGTTTGGTATCTGACATGAGACGTCACCGCAAGAACACCACAACAAAATGGAGTAGCGAATCGGAGAAACAGAACTCTCAAGGAAGCTCGCCGCACTATGTTAAATTTAACATGCCACACAAGCCATTTCGGGCGTATAATCAACATTGCATGCCATACTCGTAAACAGATGTTCTCTCGACTAAGACTCACTTCAAAACACCTTATGAACTTTGGAAGGGCGTAAAACCTCGTGTTTCATACTTCCATGTTTTTTGGGTGCAAGTGTTTCATTCACAACAATGGGAAAAGTCGGGTTGAAGACTTTTGAGGCCAAGTCGATGAGGGAATATTCTTAGGATATTCCTCATCCAGCAAGGCTTTCAGAGTTTACAACAAACGAACCCTAGTCGTGGAAGAAACACCCCATGTGGTCTTTGATGAGATATCTTCTGAACAAGAGAAAGCCGCCTCGTAACAAGCCGTACCGGATCAACCGCTACGACACATGCGAAAATGGATCGGCTAAGCATCAAGGAGAAAGAACTGAACATGTAACGAAGTACATCCCGAACTTGATCTTGCTGATTCAACAGTCAATCGGACCCAAAGGTACGCACAACCTGCTGAAGAAGCCATATACCGAGACAAGATCAACCGAACCATCCGGTTCGGGGGAACTCCCGAAGTTCCTACTGACGTACATCAACACATGATGAGTCCAACATCAGCTGAGATATGTTCTTATCAAGTGGATCATAATTCTGCACCACTCCCAATCACTAGTAATGAACTACTATCATATATGGATGATGTTCTCCAAAACAGACGCCTTTATCGAATGTAAGAACTTGGATTACCAAATCATCCAACCGATCCGATTATCGGAGACCCATCCGATAGAGTCAAAACTAGACATCGATCAGGGTGAAAGTGCCATGTCTTTGTTGTTATCTATCTTTGAAGGAACCAACTACGAGAGAGGAAGTTCTACAAGACGCAAGCTAGATTCTAGCCATGCGGGGAGGAGCCGAACAGTTTGAGAGGAATCAAGTTTGGAAATTGGTGGATGCACTAATTCATCAAGACGTAATTGGCATGAAGTGGGTATTCAAGAACAAGAGAGATGAGAAAAATGTCATAACCAGGGATAAGGCAAGACTTGTTGCTAAGGGGTATTCACAATCAGAAGGAATTGATTATGATGAAACCTTTGCACCGCGCTCGCCGCCTAGAAAGCCATTCAAATTGTTTAAAATATCTTTGCCACGAGGGTTCACCGTGTATCGATGGATGTTAAGAGTGCAATCTTAAACGGGGGACCAGCCAGAGGAAGTTTATGTCGAACAACCTCCAGGCTTTGAAAAAGGCAACCAAGTGTACCGCTTTAAGGAAAGCTCTTTACGGGTTGAAAACAAGCTCCTCGAGCTTGGTATGATACACTCTCTCAGTTCTCGATAAACAGCGGGTTCACTAAAGGAATAGTTGACAGAACCTTATTCAGAATAGAAGATGGAGAAGATATTTTGATGGTTCAGATTTACGTGGACGACATCATCCTCGGATCTCCCAACAAGAAGCTATGTGAAAAGTTCAGCAAATTGATGCAAGGGAAGTTCAAGATGTCCATGATGGGTCAGATGAATTACTTTCTGGGTTTACAAGTTAAGCAGAGTACAGAAGGTATATTCATCTGCCAGGCGAAGTACACAAGGAATCTACTGACAAAGTTTGGAGTTCAACATTGCAAGGAAGCCAGAATTCCCATGATGACCGGGTTCAAGATGGATCCAGATGAAGATGGTCAGAAAGTTAATCAGATAGAATATAGAGCTCTGATTGGATCACTACTATACCTGATTTCCAGCAGACCAGACATTACTTTTGCAGTAGGTGTTTGTGCCAGATTTCAAGCAAATCCAATGCGAAGCCACCTAGAAGCAGCTAAGCGGATTCTCAAGTATCTGAAGGGGACTGTAAACCTTGGTTTATTTTACCCATCGGATGACAATCTAGAGCTTAGTGGGTATTCTCGATTGAGACACGGAGGTTGCGAGAATTGACAGAAGTCAACCTCGGGATCATGTCGGTTTACGGGAAATAAACCGATCTCTTGGTTTTCAAGAAAGCAGACATCGATTCGCGACATCTACTACTAAAGCGAGAATATATGGTCGCGAGGAAGTTTGTTGTTCCCAATCGCTGCTAAGTCGGCGGTGAGGGATTACAACATCGTAGCTAAGAACGTGCCTATATTCGTGATGATAATAGTGCTATTGCAATCACTCGTAATCTTGTTCTACATATAAGATGCAAGCATGTGGATGTCGGACACCATTTTATCAAAGATCACGTTGAAAAAAGAAGAATATCGGGATGGAAAAAGATCCATATCTTGACAAGCGTAAAGTCGATATCTTAACTAAGCCGCTTAGGCGAGATCAGATTCGAGAGTTATGCAACGAGCTAGGGCTTCTGGATCTTGGAGAAAATGCACCAGATATGGTTGAAGGACTGATCTCCAGAACCAGTTGGTTAAAAGACTAACCAAATTAAGTTGAATCAGTTGAGTTGGGAATCTCAATTGATCGAACGACGAACGAGGAGCCGATCCAAGTTCGGACAAGGAGCGATCGATTCAAGATATATCGGTTTAAGGGGAACCGATCGATTGGAAGATTACTTTATAAGTCGATTAAAGCCGCAATCAACAAGCAAGTCAAGAGTAAAAGCTACGGATCGCGATAAGTCGAAGAAACAACACAAAGAATGGAATAACAGAGTTTTTCATTGATAAGGACCCGGAGGTCGATTACAAGTTACAAGTGATATCACAAGCTACAAATGCTACAAGCTATCTTCAAGTGGTATTACAAGTACAAGAAGACCCGGAGGTCATAAACCATAAGCCCTAAGACAACCCTAGGTAGGTAAGGAGAGAGAGAGATTTTAAGAGCTGATGCTCTCAGACTCTCCAACCCAGGGGGCAGCAGAGAAGCTTCTAGAATCCTCGAAAGCCGCTCTTAGAATCTTGGAGGAGGAGCGAGAGCGAGCCTTGAAGGATCTTTAAGCTAGGAGCCCTTAGACCTAAAAAATCAATGGGTTTTCCAAATTGTTAAATGGAACACAAGTGCCCCGGGTTTGGTCACAAAGACCATATGGCCATGAGTGTCTCATGCAAATATTGAGTTTGATACACTATTTTGTATATCAAACCCATGTTTTGTTTCAGACTAAGTCTGTTGATGCTAATTCGGTCATCTCGATAGGCGCACAAGGTGCATACGATTAGGAGAAGTGCCTTCTCATTTGCCTTAGCAAATCCGCCTCCATGGTGGTAAAGAAGCTTAGCATTGATCGTATGTGAAATCTTAGATGATTTGACGAAAAAGCAAAGTGAAGGAACACACAGGGTTGATTTGAGAAGTTGAATTCATTGGAAAAGGGCTAAAGGTTCCCACCGGAAGTTTCACCGGAAATAAGGAACTCATCGGAAAAGCATGAAGGATATGCTAAAGAGGATGAAATGATTTATGTTGTGTTGTTTGCCTAACACCCCAGGCTAATTTATAGAAGGAAATTAGGGGTATAAATGCAAATTTTATCTTCTCATAAGATCTTAAGAGAAATTTGCATCGACAACGCGTCAGGAACACGCGGCTAATGGTTGGATGAGTTAACGGTGTGATTAAATCACAACGTATCTATGCCATTATTACGGAATGTCAAATCACGCCGATTTGGGAATCGAGGCGACTTTTGGACTCCCCAAAGTAAAAGTTTTGGCGGGAGTTGACTTCAGTAAATACGGGTTGATTAGAAGAAGACTGAAGGATGAAGTGTATCAAATAAGTGGATCAAATAAGTAGCGAAGTGTTTCAAGCAAGAATCTGATCAGATAAGTGAGATATTGTTGGGAAATGCATGAGGCAACCATCAGATAAGTCAACAAAGTACCAGATCATATCACCGTGGTAACTGATTGATTACAATATCAATCAGTCAGATACGCTCTCTTATTTATCTCTTTCTGAATACCTTATATGCGTTATTTAAATAATTGATTTATTTTCCTCTGTTCATGACGCATGCTCTGCAAAGCTTTTAATGCGGACTTGGAAATGTGTTTTTAATGCGTTTTATTAAGAAAAATTTTGAATCCGAAATACGAGAATACTACTTTTCTCAACCGTGCGATCAAAATACCTTTTTGGCCGACTAATCTCAGCCACTGTTTTCAAAACACGGATACTTGAGTACTTTGGAAAGTTGTGCAAAAAGGTTTTCCCTCGTTTTCTATAAAATCAAAATCCCTCTCAGAAAACCGCTTTCCACTACTTCGTCTTCTCAAAGTTCTTAAAGGTCAAATTTTTTCAAAATCTTCAGAGAATTACTTTCGAGATCAATTGATTCTACTCTTCCGATTTCTAAAATCTTTCGAATCAATTTCTGGTAATTTCTTGTTTTAATTAATTGCATGATCTCAATTTCTCTCTGGTACCTAGGTTTACAAATCGTGATGATATATTTATGTAATTTTTATTAGATCTAAACGATTATTTGCTAAATTGATGGTAAAATTACTAGTTTGACTGAATTTATTGAAATATCTTACTCAAACTAAACATCAATTTGCATATCGTACAGAAATGTCATATCTTATTCCACGACCGGGCCAAGGGAAAAAGTTCTTCAATTTTTCGTCGATGAAGAAAGACATCATTGATGAAAAGTACGTAGTCTTCACCATCACCTCAGACCCTAAATCGCTGGAAATTATGGAGTGCTTGCGAGCGTGTGGACTTGAACGCTATTGCTCTACACATCAGAACATTCTCCACGCACATGAAGCTCTCGAGTTTCTATACAATCTGCAGAGGGATGAAGACATTGATGCTGACCTGATTTCTTCTGTTGGAGGACTGGAAGTGCGAGTGTCGAATGACGATCTCCAGAGGATATTCGGCCTAACTCGAGGAAGCATCAATCCAGAGACCTACACGACTGATGTAGGAGAAAATGAATTTATTGAAGCCGAGCTGTTGAGACCTGCAAACAAGGAGAACACAACGAACGTCAAAGCCTCCTATCTGAAGAGAAAATATCGCCTTCTTCTAGAAATTGTTCAGAAGGTGATCATGTGCTCAACCTACAGTCTTGATGCAGTCACTTCGTACAAGATAAGTGTCATGGCTGCACTAATCAAGAAGGCTTCAGATATCAATTAGTTGGGTATGGTCAAAGCAAGACTGAGAAAAGACTCCGGGAAGTTCGAACTGACCCAGAGCAATGAAGTGTGCTTATCTTCCAAGTGCTCATTCATACACAAAATCTCTATCATTCTGTCAGATAAGCTGCCACAGAAAATAGATCGAGAATGGAGCAAAGATATACCAAGTAAAACACAAGGCCATATTGGGCAAAGATGAGTCCCTACCTGGACAATCTGATGAGGATCCAACTCCTTAGGTGCCCAAACCCAAGGGAGAAAAGAAAGGAAAAGATAAGGCAAATCGCATCGCCCAAGTGCGAGGAAAAAGGCCATTCCGCAGAAGAGGATGAAGAGGAAGGATCTCGCCAAGAAACCAGATGCTCAATGAAACGCCGAAGAGAGTCTCATCTCCTCCGAAAATCGCTCCAAGTTCTCCCAAAGAAGTCGTGAGAAAGGATCTGATCTGAAGTGAGATCGACGACGAAGAGATAGCAAATCCTTCTGAGCCAACTATCGAGAAGTAAGGGAAGAACAGATGATCGCAGCAGAAGGAGAGAAATCTGTCAGATGGACAGAAGTGGAGCAATCTGAGGAAGAATCACCATCTGATTCTCTGCCTCTCACCAAGATCTTCCAAAAAGCAAGATCGCCAACGCCCACTTCCAAATCACCATCACCCTCTTCTCAAAAATCATCATCACCTCCCCACAAAACCTTCTCACCCTCACCTATCAGATCACCAAGATCTCCCACACCACCAATCAATCAAACCATTCAGGAAACTGAACACCCACAACACGCTGAAAATGAACCTGAACTACAAACATCTCAATCCCCAATCAAGTCTCAAGAACCTGAGAGATCCGACGAACGTGTGTCCATCTCTCATAATCCCTTTAATACCAGAACCTTGCTTGCTTCACCTGCTCCAGAAAGCACCATCATAAAGATAATGAAGCAACAAATCAAGGAGTATCTGCTGGATCTATGCCCTGAATTGGATCAACATCCTGGCATCCAACAACAGATAGAAGAGATAGTGTTCTGGAGGGATATCAGACTGAAGAGCATTGAAGAATTTCTGATTCTAATGACAACTCTGGGATAAGATTTCTTTGTAGACTTGGAGTTCAAATGTCTAAACAATGCTGGGATTGAAAGAGCTGTTGAATTGGCATCTGATGATGATATAAGATGGTTGATTCACAAAAGGTTCGGTATTGCTGATAACAGGGAGGAAACCGTTCAACCTCCTACAGATCATGAGGGAGCTGCCGATGAACCAAGAATGGGTGCTGCAGATGAGACCCCGACTTGGCAAGGCTTCAACATCTGAACAGACTGCTACGATGAGCTCTGATACCCTAGATCATCATACTCAGAAGATTCAGGATGGGATCAAGGCTGCATTTGAAGACAAATTCAGCCACAACAAAGATCCGATGAAGCGATTTGAAGATGAGCAAGCAAAACTAGTTGACAAGAACGAAGTCACACACGCTTGGGATTCACAATGCCATCCTTGTCAAGTAATGCAACTAGTATATCCTCTTGTCGAGAAGCTCAAACTCGATCGACAAACTCTCGCCTCGAGACAGAGATGCTTATTCGCATTACCGTGTACTTTTGGAAAGTGTTCCGCATCCTTGGACAAAACCAACAACCACTTGGATATGGGTTGGAAACATTTTCTAGCTTCTACAGAACGAGCAAGACAGGAAATCAAAACTGCTCTCAAACGCTTCTACACTCCTGCACCTTCTGCCACCGTTCAGATTACTCCTCTTGTTGTCGAGGAACTCAGAGAGGAGATCTCACGGAAATTAACTGCTCTGAACCGCAAGATGTCCAACCTCTTGATGAAACCAAAAAGGGGGAAGGGAAAGAGAATAAAGAGAAGAAAGAAAAATAGACCCAGACACAGTTGGTAACTTTTTCATCTCTACCAAAAACCACTGTATCTGACTTGCCAGCCACTCCATCTACCGATCTTGTTGCGGAAATGAAAGAAACTGTGGAGCAACATAGCAAAAAGAGATCGCGAAAGGTAAAAGTGCTCTTTCAGAGGTTACTGCCAGAGTCGACAAGATTGAAGATTTTTCTTCGTTCGTTCAGAAAAAAATGGAAACTAATGCTCAGGCCAAGAGCCTTGAACTCGCTAAGAAATTAACTGAAGAAGACGAACAAGATGAACCTGAGCAAACTCTTAGGAGAAAGAAAAGCAAAGGCAAGATGATGAAAGCAACTGCGGAAGATCAGAGACAAGGCCAGCTATTCTCCACCAAAAGCCGCGATGATGACTCTAACAAGTTCAAGAGCGCATAAGACAGAGAATAAGAGAGGCCTCAATCAAGAAGCAGAAGTTAGCAGAGGCTAAGGGATTGAACATCGCTTACATCCGAAGGAAGAGGAAGAACGAAGCTGCAGCAGAGGAGATTGCTTGGGAGAAGAATGCCCTTCCCAAGACTGTTAAAGGCATCCTCTCAGGCAGACGGCAAGATCTCGCCTGCATGGGATCGATCGAGGGAGAATGGTTATGTGACGTCTACATCCTCGAGAAGATTCCAATTCATCAAGATCGGATTTGAAAATGATGATGAATTTTGAACCGGTTAGAAACAAAGTATCCGCACTTCTACCGACAAAGGATGAAAGAAGGCAAGATCATGTCACTAATACCAGAAGCTCCACCCTTTGAAATACTCCTTCCACCTTTGAGTCCAGACAACAAGCTAGATCCTGTTAAATTCAAGAATATCTACTATGGACTTGCTGAAAAAGGAGGGATCCATAGAAGAGAAGAGCTGGACAAACTAATGCAAAGGATGT
Source organism: Stenogyne calaminthoides (assembly GCA_037126765.1). NCBI lineage: Eukaryota > Viridiplantae > Streptophyta > Magnoliopsida > Lamiales > Lamiaceae > Stenogyne > Stenogyne calaminthoides. The sequence goes on along the minus strand of JBBCBC010000022.1, from coordinate 21,531,472 downwards.
ACAGGATGTTTGGCATCCCCAAAGAACTACAAATGTTCAAGTACACCTGAGGAAGACAACTTGGAATCAGATGATAGGTACGCTTTTCATGTATTCTATAATGCACCCACCTATATGAATGAAATATTCCATCTCATTGATTCTAAGACAACATCTCATTGTCTTCTGAGGTATGTACTGTTTACATTATCTACATTTCCATTCATGGTATCAATTTTTTTGATTAAGTGTGATTAAGTGTTTTGGTTCCATCAAAAAGGGGGAAATTGTTGGGAAATCTGTAATTTAGTTTTGATGGAAGTTCCAAAACAAAGTTGTAATAGGACCAATCGGACAATTAATGATTCGATGACTTAGAATCGATTAAGATGACCAAATTTGAAATGTATAGATAGTCGATGTAAAGATAGGTCACATATTGAGGGGGAACTCAATATGTATAGGTCGTCAAGTATCGGATGACCCGGATAAGGTCGGATGATCAAGACTAAGCACAAATCGAAAAACAAGAAGTCAAATCGTGAAACAAGAAGACACGGAAGATCGGATGAACTCAAGACAAGGTACACATCAAGACTCGGATAAACCTCGGGATAAACCTCAATCTGACCAAGGCTCGGCTCGAGACACTGAAGATCAAAAGGCTCAAGACCTATATCGCCAGAAACCGTATATTGAGCTAAGACAATGTGCATCCAAGACTCAACAAGGTAGACCGATCGCCATTCGATCAAGTCACCACACCGTGACAATCAAAAATATACACCAGACAAGACGAATCTTCTACAAAAGGAATATCAATCGTCTAACGGACAAATTTCTGAAGTGCCGCCTCGCAAAGCCAAGGAGAAAGCAACACGTGGACAAAAATGGCGCTAATGATGCCTACGGCCACGCCGATAATCGGAGTACGTCACAATCATATCCTACAACCTACCTAATATAGCCCAAAATTCAAATTGCCCTCCAATGGCTCTTTGATTTTGATGTCTGTAAAATGGGATTACTTGTCAATTGAAGAAAAAAGAGACAACTAGCAAAGAACGAACACGGAGACACCGCAAAAGAAGCAAAAGCTACAGCAAAATCTCCGCTCAAAGAACACTATTTTTGAAGATTATTCTTAGAGTGTTTATCCCATTAGTTCTTAGCAAGAAATCCTATCCACTAGCATTTTGGCTACCTAAAACACCAGGATAGATTTCCAGTTGGAACCCTCAAACATTCTTTACCCAAACTCAAGTTAGGTTAAGTCTGTTCCAGGAAGATTTCAGACTAGGGATTCTAGTTTTCTGATTTCTAGTTCGGTTGAGTGTGAACTCGATAAACATCTGAAGAGTGTGAACTCAATAAACATCTCGGCCATCCTTTGAAGGATATAAGTCCCGCAGGTTAAGTTTGTAGAGTGAGAACTCGGTAAACATCTCGGCCATCCTTTGAAGGATATAAGTCCCGCAGGTTAAGTTTGTAGAGTGAGAACTCGGTAAACATCTCGGCCATCCTTTGAAGGATATAAGTCCCGCAGGTTAAGTTTGTAGAGTGTGAACTCAATAAACATCTCGGCCATCCTTTGAAGGATATAAGTCCCGCAGGTTAAGTTTGTAGAGTGAGAACTCGGTAAACATCTCGGCCATCCCGTGAGGGGTATAAGTCCCGCAGGTTATGTTCGGTTAAGGTTCCCTATGTTAAGGGAAGAGTGGACGTAAGACGGGTTTCATCTGAACCACTATAAAAAGTCTTGTGTGCATTTACTTGCTTTCTTATTGCTTTACACTATTCACACAACTGAGTTTAAAACAACATGCATATTCTAAGTTAAGCTCAGTCTGCACCAAGCAACTGATCTGATCAGATTGACACCTTAGTCAACTGGTTGAAAACTGACTTAAGAATCTGAATTGATAAAACTAGTTTTTCACGCGGGTAAAAACAAGCTTCCGCACCATTTAGTTAAACTGACAGATATCAAGCTGATCTGCCCTTAGGCACTCAGTAAGATTGAACATCAGTCTAAACTGATACACTAGCACTCTGATCGGGTAATCTGCAGTTCACACCTGATCCTCACAAAAAGTTTTGGAAGTCTATTCACCCCTCCCCTCTAGAGTTCCACCCTCACAAAACCCGTTCGGGACCTACAAGATCCAATTATGACGAGAAGATGAGTATTCTCTCTAAATCCCCTTTAAGGAATGAATCGTATTCTTGGCTCAACTACCACGCACATGCACTTCGTGATGAACCCAATCCAAGCCATATCTACCCATAGACGGGTGCAAGCGTCGGTCATGGTCAAAGTTCATCACTCCACACATGTCGTGCATATTGACCTCAAGTCAAAGGAGTATCGCATCGCTCCCACTAACCGAGACACCCGTAGACACATATTGTGGACTTACATCAAACGGTTTCTAGGATGGGTATACCAATACCCTCTAAGGTATTTGTGCATCCATCATGAGATACCTAGTATCTCGTAGTAAGTGAGATCTTACTACACTCTCTAAGAGTATGATGGAGATCGATCACCAATCTCAATTGCATCATCAATATCCTATTCTTGATGATCCTTGATCGGGGCCATTTGAGAATCATGTTTAAGTCATCTGAGTTCTCACAACCTCAATGACAGGAATGACTCATGGGAACACTTGCATGAATAAATGCAAACAATCAAACATAAAGTATATTGTCATACATTAATATTAAATGAACTATAATATTAAATCAAACTGGATATCATCGAGTATTATGTCCTTACAATATATTGTCTCTAGGACACTAACACTAACAATCTCCCACTTGGACTAGAGTCAATCACCTACATGTCTAACCCATAGACTATCAAATGTCTAGTGTGTACATGAATACTCAGTGTTTTGTTGAAATGATCTTCCAAATTAAATATGTGGGAATACATTTTAATTCCATTTCTCCTATCCTTATGATATCTCGGATCAAATGATAAGTCTAGGTTCATGCTTGTTTCTGTTTGCTGATCTCGGTTCCTTTGCTTGCGCATTCGCACCAACGTTGTCTTAATACAATTTTATTAGACAACTGGCACTCGGAACTATCACTAGTTCTCTTAAGAACTATAAAATCCAGACAACCTCCTTGAGGCTTCTGATACAGCAATGTACTCAACTTTGGTTTTTGAATCTTCGGTCATTTTGCTTGGAACTATTCCAACTGACCGCTTCATTATTGAGAGTGAAATGTAATCTTACTGTGATTTGTAATCATCATAGTCGGACTGGAAACTTGTGTCATCTTTGTTAGGGTTATACGTGAAAGTATGCTTTTACTTTGTATAACTTATGTATTGAACACTTATTTACTAAAATAAATTATTTATCACTGTAGCTTTAAATATGATTGAATGTTATATATATTTATTGCAAACCATTCATATAATAGCACATGTTACATTGTAGTTAACGTGGTGATACCAGATCAAAGTGTTGGAATATAGAGGCACGTAATACATGAGCAGCGAAAATTAAAGTTCACCAACAACGAACAATTAATTGCACAAAGGATTACAATAACCATAACAAGAAACCTTACAATAACTATAGAGCAGATTCCTCAACTATGGTATCCACGTAATCCCCAGAACGGATCTGCACGATTCTGCCAGTGTTGAATCCCAAGTTGAATCAGCTAGGAAAATCCAAACTTTAGATCTTATGGAGAGAATATGAAGTTACTTTATTTGTGAATTCCCAAGAGTCTGTATATATAGGGGAGGCCAAGCTTAAATCTTAAGCTAGCCCAATTAGGTAATTAAAACCCTAATCCTTATTTAAATAAATCTCTACGATTTATTTCCCCATATAAATCTGTACGGATTTAAATGCCTTATATGAAAATCTCTATGATTTATTTCCATATACATTAAATCCTATAATTATATTCCAAATGTAATTATTGGGAATTATTATTTAATTAAATCCAATTCAATTAAATTATATTAATAATAATTAATTCCAAATTAATCTATTATTAATTTCTTCTCCATAAATTAAATATTAAATCCAATTTAACATTTAATCAACCAACTATAATCCGTAAAAGGGAACTACGTGTTGTGTGACCCATATGCCCTCATATATCGAGCTATTAGTCAAACATTTAATTGAACCCTAGTCAATAAATCAGACATTCTCAATATATGAGGTACGTTCTGCAGAAACATGCAACTACCCATGAATCGTAACGTGGCAATTGCGATTACCTCCTTTCATTCACGAATACTCGATTAGTCTTGAACATGATGAAGTGTCTATTCAAATAACTTAATCAATTTATCTCAAATCACTAATTGATCATTAGTGTCACACTTAGTCACAAAGTCTAAGTTGACGTGCATTGGCCAATGACTTAGATCCAATTATGATGAGAAGCTGAGTATTCTCACTAAATCCACTTTGAGAATGAATCCTTTTCTTGGTTCAACTACCACGCACATTCACTTAGTGATGAACTCAATCCAAGCCATATCTACCCATAGACGGGTGCAAGCGTCGGTCATGGTCAAAGTTCATCACTCCACACATGTCGTGCGTATTGACCTCAAGTCAAAGGAGTATCGCATCGCTCCCACTAACCGAGACACCCGTAGACACATATAGTGGAACTACATCAAACGATTTCTCGGATGGGTATACCAATACCCTCTAAGGTATTTGTGCATCCATCATGAGATACCTAGTATCTCGTAGTAAGTGAGATCTTACTACACTCTCTAAGAGTATGATGCAGATCGCACACCAATCTCCATTGCATCATCAATATCCCTTTCTTGATGATCCTCGATTGGGGCTATTTAAGAATCATGCTTGAGTCATATGAGTTCTCACTCACTCAATGACAACAGTGATTCAAGGGAACACATATAAGAATAAATGCAAACAATCAAACATAATATTCTAATGAGTGTAACACCATAAATTAAATATTAAACAAATAATAATATTAAACCAATACTGAATATATTATCTTAGTATTATATCCTTACAAAGGATTGTCTCTAGGACACTAACACTAACAATCTCCCACTTGAACTAGAGCCAATCACCTACATGTCTAACCTAAACCATCAAAATATCTAGTGTGTACATGGACACTCAAAGCCTTGGTGAAAGGATCAGCCAGGTTATCCTCCGTGGGGACACGTTCTAACTCTATCTCTCCTCTAGCGATTATCTCTCTTATTAAGTGATAACGCCTCGGTACATGCTTGTTTCTGTTATTGGATCTCGGTGCCTTAGCTTGCGCAACCACACCAGTGTTGTCACAATACAACTTTATTGGACTACTAGCACTCGGAACTACCCCTAGTTCATTTAAGAACTGTTTTATCCAGACAACTTCTTTGGCAGCTTTTGCCGCTGCAATGTACTCAGCTTCGGTTGTTGAATCTGTGGTAGTCTCTTGTTTGTAACTATTCCAACTAACCGCCCCACCATTGATAATGAAAACATAGCCCGACTGTGATTTGTAATCATCACAATCGGATTGGAAACTTGCATCAGCATAGCCAGTTGCAACTAGTTCTGACTGTCCTCCGTAGACCAAGAAACAGTCTTTAGTACGTCTAAGGTACTTAAGAATGTTCTTGACAGCAATCCAGTGAGGTTCACCTAGATTCTGCTGGTATCTACCAGTAGTGCTAACAGCGAAGGCCACATCTGGCCTTGTGCAAGTCATGGCGTACATGATGGAGCCAATTGCAGATGCATATGGTATATCCTTCATGTGTCGGATATCAGCTTCTGTAGAAGGACAATCCTTCTTAGACAGCTTTATCCCATGACATGATGGTAGAGAACCTCTCTTAGAGTTCTCCATCGCAAATCGCTTTAACACCTTATCTACGTAGGTTGACCGTGACAGTCCCAACATCTTCTTGGATCTATCCCTATGGATCTTGATCCCTAAGATGTAACATGCCTCACCAAGGTCCTTCATCATGAAGGTCCTTGATAGCCAATCTTTAATCGATTGCATAAGAGGAATGTTGTTTCCCATAATTAGTATGTCATCGATATACACAACTATGAAAATAATATTTCTCGCACTGCGTTTATGATAAACGCATGGATCTTCTGAATTTCTGATGAAGTCAAATAATTTGACAGCCTCATCAAATCGGATATTCCAACTCCTAGAAGCTTGCTTTAATCCATAAATGGACCGTTTGAGCTTGCACACAAGATTAGATTTTGGCTTAGATACAAAACCTTCTGGTTGAGTCATAAACACCTCCTTATCAATGTTTCCATTGAGGAAGGTTGTTTTGACATCCATCTTCCAAATCTCATAATCTAAATGTGCTGCTACAGCAAGTAAAATTCGAATGGACTTGATCTTGGCAACAGGTGAGAAAGTCTCATCTTGTCGTTTGTATCGGTCTTACGCTTGTAGACCCATTTGCAACCTATGGATTTTACCCCTTTCGGCAATTCAACCAAGTCCCAGACTTGATTTGTGTACATTGAGTCCATCTCGGATTTCATGGCTTCATGCCACTTCTCCGAGTCAACATCTAATGTTGCCTCAGTGTAAGTTCTAGGACCGTCTTTATCCAGGATCTCCACGTCATCATGTTCCTCTACGAGGAAACCATAATACCTAGTGGGCGGATTACGAATTCTAGTGGACTTACGGAGCTGAGGTGTTTGTGCAGGCTGTACATTCTGATTGTGAAAATTTTGTGGTGCATCGATTTCATCAATGTCCGGAGAGTCCTCAAGAGCAACACTTTATGATGCCTCTTGGGCGGAAGTTTGAACTATGTTGTTCTCATTCAGCCCACTTGGAGTTTGTTGCGGAGGCAATGCAACTCCAATTACGCTCCCACTACCTGAAAGAGGATCACTAAGTGATAAACTTCCACCATGTGAGCTGCTGAATGCTCCTACTGATTCCATGTCACGTTTCTTTGATAAGGTATCAGTCTCTTGGTTATCTTGTAGTTCTTGAATTTCTTCAAGTATTATCTTCTTAAGGCTTTGGTCCTTGAAGACATAGTCTTCTTCGAGGAACCTAGCCTGCCTAGAAACAATTATCGTTTGTTTCTCAGGTAGATAGAAATAATATCCTCTAGTTTCCTTAGGATATCCCACAAGGTAAGCCTTTTCACCTTTGGATTCCAATTTGTCAGTGATCATCTTTTTCACAATTGCAGGGCAACCCCACGTTTTGATATGTGAAAAGTTGGCTTCTTGCCACACCATAGTTCATATGGCGTATGTTCAACTGATTTGGATGGAATCCTATTCAGAATGTAGATTGAGGTTTGTAATGCGTATCCCCATAAGAATGTAGGGAGAGAAGAAAAGCTCATCATGGACCTTACCATGTCTAACAAGGTTCGGTTTCTCCTCTCAGATACTCCGTTCATCTGCGGTGTTCCGGGAGGAGTCCATTGTGATTAGATTCCATGTAACTTCAAGTAATCCATGAACTCGTGGCTAAGGTATTCACCTCCTCGATCAGATCGAAGAGTCTTTATACTCTTACCAAGTTGCTTCTCTACTTCAGCTTTGAACTTATTGAATTTCTCAAAAGATTCGGATTTGTGTTTCATAAGATACACTTATCCATACCTTGAGAAATCGTCAGTAAAAGTGATGAAGTAAGCGAAGTTACCCCTATCTAGAGTGGGCAATGGTCAACAGACATCACTGTGGATCAGCTCTAGAACTTCTTTGGCACGAATTATTTTCCCAGAAAAGGGTTTGTTGGTCATCTTGCCCTTGAGACAGGATTCACAATCTCCATAAGACTCAAAGTCGAATGGGGTTAAGTAGTCTAACTTTCTTAACCTTGCAATCTTGTTCTCATTTGCATGACCAAGCCTACAATGCCTCAAGTAAGTCGGGTTTTCATGATTACTAAGTTTGAGTCGTTTGTTTTGTATATTAAGAATATTATGTCCACAATGCAACAAATATAAACCATTCGATAAAGGAGCATTTCCATAAACATCACCATTAAGCGAAAAATAACAGTTATTATTTGCAAAATGGAAGGAAAACCCTTCAATGTCTAACATCGGAATAGAAATAATGTTGCGAGTAATAGAAGGAACAAAATAACAATTATTCAGTTAAAGTCTAAAAACCAGAGGGTAAGTCTAAAACATAAATGCCAACACGTTCAGCAGCAACTCTTGCTCCATTCCCAACGTGTAGGGCGACTTCACCCTGCCTAACTGCCCTGCTATGCTTGAGACCCTGCACATTAGTACAAATGTGTGAGCCACAACCGGTATCTAATACCCAGCAGTTAGTATCATTTGTGGACATGTTTATCTCAATAACAAACATACCTGTTCTAGTGGCTGAGACACCTTGTGTCTTCTTTTCAGCTTCTAGAACCTTACAGTCCTTCTTCCAATGCCCCTTCTGCTTGAAGTGGAGGCATACATCCTTGTCCACCCTCTCCTTATTTTGAATTCCACCTTTGGGTTTAAGGAAGTTCGTCTTAGAGCCTTTCTTTGCCTTGCCCCTTCGCTTCTTCTTTCCTTTCGGAGCAGAAGAAGTAGAGGCACTCACCATGAGCATGGGCTTTTCCTTAGCAGTGGAAGACTCAAAGGTCTTTATCATGTTATGCAGCTCGGGCATAGTCGTTTCCATCTTATTCATATTAAAGTTTACTACAAAACTCGAATATGAATCAGGAAGTGACTGAAGAATGACATAAACAACAACGTTGGTTTTGAGCTCAATGGCCAACCGACTAAGTTTCTCGATTAGCCCTATCATCTTCAACACATGAGGGGAAACCTTACCTCCTTCAGACATCCGGCATCTAAACAGATCTCTCATCACTTCATAAATCTCGGAACGAGATTCAGAATCAAAGAGATCCTTCAGATGCTTGATCATCTCAAAGGGAAGCATCCTCTCATGCTGCCTTTGCAACTCGGGATTCATCCCGAGGAGCATAACACACTGAGCCTGGGAAGCATCATCTTGATGCTTCTTCTGAGCTTTGGCGTCAAACGCCTCGGCTTCTTCAGTACCAGTCTCCGGGGTAGCAGGGATTGGCGTGTCCAACACGTACTCAATCTTTTCTTGCCTAAGCACCAAATACACGTTTCGGTGCCAGTCGAGAAAATTTGGCCCAACCAATTTGTTCGTTTCCAAAATGCTTCTCAGTGATAAGTTATTCATTTCAACAATCCTAGAGAAATAAAATAAAACGGGAATTAAAACACATAATTCCTATGATCAATATTCAGCAATCAAAATAAACATGGCCTTTCAAATTTATTTTGTCTCTATTATTTTCACATATTCAACGACCTCATCGGAAGAATACGAATTTATATCCAATATAAATCATAATGGACTAGGATCCACATTCCTACTATCATAATATCTGCTTGGGTTGATTACTATGATAACATAACTGGTAGGTCTCCAAACCAATTGCAAAAAATGCAATTCCTAGTTGATTGAACCTAGTTCAACCGGATGCCCCTTGACCCTCGTTTCCCTGCTTGGGCTGGTGAAACAGAGTCAGGTTGATTTACAACCACCAAGCGGTGATACAACGTGTCCCTATAATAGTCCCGTTAGATGTAGATCCGAGCAAAATACTTGGGCCTTAAATACTCATTGGAACAAAATCTTCGGTTTCCTATTAATTTTGATGGAAGGCATCATTCAGTTTAATGAAAAATTATATTTTAGTGGGGATCTTTTAAAGACGGGGTATTAATTTCTTAATCGAGATCCAACATGTTAATCTACATCACGTTTGAGCAAATATCGGGCGCCGTCTACCCAAACATGAATTACACGGACTAACATTTATATGGGTGTCGTCTACCCAAACAATAATACGGTCCGATAATTATTGGGCGCCGCCTACCCAAACAGTTATAATGCAGACTGTAAAAGCGTTAACGAATTAAAATAAGTTAAAGGAGTGGGATTTAATAATTCCTCTTAAAATTTCTGAATTTTAAATTCAAAATTAGGATTATTAAACATTAATAATTAATCTAATTAATTATTAATTATTAATTGGTACAACCAATATTCCGATTAAAATTAAGGTCTTGTTAATAACAAAAATAGTTTTTAACTATTTTATTCATATGATTAATCTAATTAATCATAATTAAAAGTCCAACTTTTAATTTAATTTTAAAATTAATCCAATTAATTTTAAAACATTTTAGTTAAGTTTTATCAAAGGGCTCAAGTGCAACTTCAAATTTGCACGGAGGGGCCTATCGGAAATGTAATTTACCAAAATACCCCTTCATCATCACCGCCCGCAAACTGTCTCATAGTTGGGACATCCGAAACCAACATTTGTTACCAATTTTTCAGATTCAATCCAATTTCATAGCAAAATCAGTCAATAGTTGTTATCAAAATTACCCAATTGCTTAAGAAAGTCCAACAAAGTGAGCAAATCATAATCGAAAACCAAACAAAGAAACTCATGTTTCAATTCAGGTAAAATGGGTCGGGCAACCAAGACGGTGCATGCGTGCGAGTCGCCGTCGCCGCCTAGCACGCACAGTCAACTTCACCACTGCAACCAGGTTCTATCCCACGTAGGATTGAGCCTACGACTCGAGTCAAAGATGAAACAGAGACAAGCCGAGCAAATAGCGAAACACACGGTGGCGCATCGCGAATTTCGTCAAACAAAATTGAACGCAGATCGCCGGTGGGTCGAATCGCACGCAGGGGATGAAGCAGAAGCACAATGCGGTAGCGTTCCACCACAAATCAACCGAGTCAGGGGCGAAATCGAAGAATCCTTAACGATACGAAGACGTCGATGCCTGAATCTATGAAACACGGTCAACGCCGACACGAATCGCACCAAAATCAAGTCACGCTGCCGCGGGTCTAACCGGCTGGGTTTTGCCCATCGCGGCAACCCACGAGCGTAGCGAGTTACGACATCACGCCGTTGGCTCAAGCGACATATCGCGGGTTCTCGCCTCCCAAGAGATCGACGACGCTTAAAAGGAAAAGGAAAAGGGCGGTGGGCAGACCGTAAAACCCTAGAACGTGAGGAGGATGATGAAGAGCCCCAAAAAGGGGTGTATTGTTTTGTAAATCGAAAACCCCAAATAAAGAACCGGTGCGCTCATTAGCGTAAAACCGCGTACCCCAATTATTATATATAAAAAAATTCAAAAATTCTTTTAATTATACAATTAAACAATCAAGAGCCTGGAGCTCTGATACCACTGTTGGAATATAGAGGCACGTAAACATGTAATACATGCGCAGCAGAAATTAAAGTTCACCAACAACGAACAATTAATTGTGTGACTCATAGGCCCTCATATATCGAGTGATTAGTCAAACTAACGGTCTTAATTGAACCCTAGTCAATAAATCAAACATTCTCAATATATGAGGTACTTTGCGAGAAACATGCAACTACCTGTAACTGTAACGTGGGTAATTGCGATTACCTCCTTTCATTCATGAATACTCGATTAGTCTTGAACATGATGAAGTGTCTATTCAAATAACTTAATCAATTTATCTCAAATCACTAATTGATCATTAGTGTCACACTTAGTCACAAAGTCTAAGTTGATGTGCATTAGCCAATGACTTAGATCCAATTATGATGAGAAGGTGAGTATTCTCTCTAAATCCACTTTGAGGAATGAATCCTTTTCTTAGTTCAACTACCACGCACATGTACTTCGTGATAAACCCAATCCAAGCCATATCTACCCATAGACGGGTGCAAGCGTCGGTCATGGTCAAAGTTATCAGTCCACACATGTCGTGCGTATTGACCTCAAGTCAAAGGAGTATCGCATCGCTCCCACTAACCGAGACACCCGTAGACACATATAGTGGAACTACATCAAACGGTTTCACGGATGGGTATACCAATACCCTCTAAGGTATTTGTGCATCCATCATGAGATACCTAGTATCTCATAGTAAGTGAGATCTTACTACACTCTCTAAGAGTATGATGCAGATCGCACACCAATCTCCAATGCATCATCAATATCCCTTTCTTGATGATCCTCGATTGGGGCTATTTAAGAATCATGCTTGAGTCATATGAGTTCTCACTCACTCAATGACAGCAGTGATTCAAGGGAACACATATAAGAATAAATGCAAACAATCAAACATAATATTCTAATGAGTGTAACGCCATACATTTTATATTAAACAAATAATAATATTAAACCAATACTGAATATTATCTGAGTATTATGTCCTTACAAAAGATTGTCTTTAGGACACTAACGCTAACACACAGAAGATCACGTTAACAGTCCCTTGTAAACTAGTGTGTGTTTCACAACTTAGATAGACCTGAACAGTCTATTGGTAGAGGTTGATGTGTAAGGCTCATATTGACTTGTCTTGACCAAGAGATTACACTAGTGCATTCGATGTGCTGAAGCAGACCTGCAGAGAGGATAAACTCATTCGCACTGACTTAAAGACCTCATTGGTTGTTGATTTCTTAATCTCTGTCACTTAATAAGGACCGTGTGCGATTAGTAGTTATTGCTTTGACTTATAAATGGGAAGGGAATCATTGTGACTTTTATACCCTATATCTTGGGCAATAATATTAATTGTACCACATTTGCTAAATTAATACAGAGAATCGTGTGCTTGCAAAGTCTTGCGTGATTGGTCCCCTTGGGCTCGTAACCTTTATCATACCAAATCTTGCAAGTGGAATTATATTTTTCGGTATGGATAATAAAGTTGAGCTTTCCTTACTCCAAGGATAAAGATATTAATTAATATAAAGCTTTTTAGTGGCTTAATTAATTAGTGGACTAAAAAATCTTAAACACGGGAAATAATAAACGGGAGCCATATTACAGTAATATGGGTTAAGGTTGGATAGTGCAATATTAATTTTATAGTGGTATTAATTAATATTAATGGGCTGAATTATATTGTGGCTCAATATTGGAATTCAGAAGCTCATTGTAAGGTCCATCTTAATTCTCCTAAAGGCCCCTCAAGTAGCCCAATTATAGTCCAATAAATAAAAAGAAGGTGCTTAAAATAAAATAAATGATTGTTGCCTAATATTTCTTAATTTTTTCGAAAATTTTAAAGAAAAGAGGGAGAAGAAATTTTCTTGAAAAGATTTTATGGAAATGATATAAGTATTCTTGGAATACAAGATTATCCCATAAATTCAAGAAATCTCCCACTTGGTTCCTTTAATGATAAATTTCGAAAATAATATATAAGAAAGGGAAGAAAGATTTTCTTGATTTTCTTGGAAAGATTTTATGGAGAAAGATATGTATTCTTGGAATACAAGAATATCTCATAAATTCAAGAAAGATACAATCTTGCAAATCCTCTTGAAATTTTTGAAAATTAGGGCTAAATAAGGGTGTGAGATTTTTGTGAAAAAATACACATGGAAAGAAGAATATATTGGATATATTCAAGATTCTTGGAGATCAAGAAAAGATCTTTCCTAAACCCTAATTACCCCAAAATTTTCGACCATCCGTTACTTATAAATAGGGGATGAATTTTTCATCCCCAAGTGCAATTCCATGTGTTGGAAATATTAGAAATCCACAAAGGTGGTGCAACAATTTTATCTTCCTTTGTTTTATAAATCGTTCATTGGAGAACCTTCCACCGGGGTTGTTGAGCGAGGACTTCAGAATACTTGAGAAGGACTTTTGGTTGGTAACTAGTTACTTGATCCTGTCTGTCTCAGACCATCTCTCCAACGGGTACGTTTACGTAAACTCCTAGAAATTCCGCATGCTATGATCTTTTACGTGAATTTTATTTGCATGTCGTTGTTGGTGTAATTATTATTTGAATCCACTTAGGTAAATTCATGCTAGTAATAATTGTTGATTTAAATTTTTGTTTATGAGGTCATCCCGATAGATCCTGGCATATGTTATCCCAACAACTGGTATCAGAGCCCTAGTTCGGGCTCTGATCTTTTAAACTGTAATTTAAATTGTTGTTCATTAAAATTAAAAGTGGATAGTAGAACTGTTAGATCTGTTTTGCAGGTATCCAATTGTCATGGTATTTTAATGTGCTAATTTACATGCAAATAAATTATTTTTTAATTCGATTAATTCGGATTCGTTTTTACCTCGTGAGAAAATCCACGAGTAGATTAGTATTTGTTTGATTTGTTCAATGTAATAGACTAGTCTAGATCTAGGTTTATTTATTTTGTAAATAAATTGTAACTGGATCGTGAACGAAGACGGGAACGGAGATTAAAAGACGGACGTCCAAGTGCCAGGACGTACGCGAGCCAAGGCGGAGCACGTGGGCTAGGCAGAAAAAGCCTAGTGACCGCGTGCACCACCCAGGCGATTGCGTACGGGGCGAGGCGGACGCGCGCTGAGAGCGCGCGGGCGGAACTTGGAGGTCGGGGTGAGCCAGCTGGAGCACGCGCCATGCGCATGGCACTGGGCCAGCGAGTGTGCGGCGCTGGGCGCTCGGTCGATGCGGCCGGCTGGGATGTGGGCGACATTCTGGCCGCGTGCTGCTCGATGAGGGTGGGCGACGGGTGCCTATTCCCGGAGCTTTCGGGCGTAGGCGTAGGCACCGGACGTCGTCCTAACCCAAAATGGAGAACAATTTTTGTTGCGGATTCAGTGGGAGCTTTTCGAGATGAACGATGAAGGCAAAAGAAGAGACGATTTCTCAAGATCAAGATTTAGAATTTAAACCATGACAGTTGGATATATGTGCCCAACTTGATTTATTTTATCTTGATGCTTGTTTTAAATTCGTGCAATTTTTATTTGTTAAATGTGTTTGCATGATTTAAAATTGTCTAAAGAAAATCTCACTTTCAAAAATTACTAAGTATGTTTTAATTGACAAATTTTATTCCGAATAATAAAATTATGTCAATATTGACCTCCATGATTTATTTATTTGTGGATTCTTTTGGAGAAATTTCCTCAACGGAACGGCCAAAAGATGGTTTTCACATGAATAAATTCCCAAAAGGATGATTGTGAATTATTATTAGTGGTGACGATGACCCTCCCAATGAGGCTCGTTCAAAGCGAAGTAGTAATTCTGTATTTAATCATGGTTATTACTTAGGTATAAAATTGATATGCATATACTTCTCCAAAGTCCCTGTCAATTTTATATTGGTCAAGTGGGAGCCGACTATTAATTTTGAATTAAAGGTTTGTAAATGTTCCTGTTTGTAACCTGCTTGAATGTGTTTAAATAAAAAAATCACCTAACGTGACCTATTTAAACTATTTTGAGATGTCGGCTGATGCATATTATATTGTTTTGAGATTTTGATATGAATAATGTGATCGAATCGTGTGATAAATTTGTGCTTATACAAATTGTTGTTTATTTCAGTTCAACGTGTCCTTTTAATCCACTGTTTGCTATACTTAAAGATCATAATTTATCTGGTGAAAATTATGTTGATTGGAAATGTAAACTGATGATTATCCTAACCGCACAAAAGCACAAGTGGGTCCTTGATACTCCGAAACCTGATGAGCCAACTGGCGAGTCGAGTAAGGCAGAAAAGAAAAAATATGATGACTGAGAGCATTGTAATGACATGGCAAAGTGTACTATTCTGGCTTCTATGTCAGATGTGTTGCAACACCAACACCAAGAATTTACAACTGTTGCAGAAATCATGGAAAATCTTAAGAAGATGTTCCAACATCAGAACCGCACGGCTCGACAGATCACCTTGCGAGAGATGCTCTCGTTGAAAATGGTGGAGGGAACGCCCGTTAGGGATCATGTCCTCAAAATGATGGCTCATCTGAACAAACTTGAGGTTCTGGGTGCAGATTAAGATCTGGAGACTCAAATAGACTTGGTGCTTCACTCTCTGCCTAAAAGTTTTGAACACTTTCAGCTAAACTATCAGATGAATAATCAGAAGTTCTCCCTTGCTGACTTGTTACAAGATTTGGTCTCGGCAGAGACGTTGATGGGACACCAGACTCAAGCTTTGATGGCAAATGGACCATCTTCATCTTCTAGGCCAAGGGAGGGCAAGAAGAAGAAGAAGTCCAAAGGCCAAAAGCAGTCAAACTCAACTGTTGCCAAGGGCAAGAGCAAGATGAGAGATGCTGGGGGTATCAAGAAGGAGCCAAAGGGGAAGTGCTTCAACTGCGGTGAGAAAGGACATTGGAGGTCTGCCTGTCCCAAGCCTAAGAGGAATGGGAAGAAAGGTAATTCTCATGTACTAGTTGTTGAAACTTGTTTAGCGGCGTATGCTACCCACTCATGGGTAGTGGATACGGGATCCACTGATCATGTTTGTTTCACGTTATAGGGGTTCAAGTTGACCAACTTAGTGGGAGTGAGATCCTCATCACACTAGGCGATGCTACGAGAGTAGCAGCTGAAGCAGTGGGAGACGTGCACCTATCTTTTGAAGACAAGACTTTAGTTTTAAGAGATGTTCTTTACGTTCCCATTTTTCGTAAAAATCTTATTTCAGATTCAAAACTATTTAATGATGGATATTCTGTTCGTTTTCCTAAACAAGTTACTATTTTTCGTAATGATGTGTTTATCGGTCATGGAACTTTGTGGAACAATCTCTACACTATTATCTGTGCACACCACTCACAAAATGAATCTTTTAACACATCGACTGTTTCAAGCAATAAGAGAAAACATTCAGAAAAGGTGAACGAGACACTTCTTTGGCATCAAAGGTTGGGGCATATTAATCTAAATAGGATCCAAAGGTTGGTGAAAGATGGTTCATTGTCGGACCTACAGATGGAACCATTTCCAACATGCGAATCATGTTTGGAGGGTAAAATGACCAAGAGGGCATTTGGAGCCAAGGGGAATAGAGCCACAGAAGTGTTGCAAATCGTTCACAATGACGTGTGTGGTCCAATGTCATCCAAAGCTAGAGGTGGCTATGAGTATTTCGTGACGTTCATTGATGATTACTCAAGGTTCGGGTACGTTTTCCTGATGAAACACAAATTGAAAACCTTTGATAAATTCAAAGAGTTCAAAACCGAAGTGGAGAATCACATGGAAAAGAGTATCAAGTTTCTACGATCTGATCGTGGAGGCGAATACCTCAGTAATGAGTTTTTGAACTACCTGTCAGACGAGGGCATTGTTTCCTAGTTGACTGCACCCGGAACCCCTCAACAAACTGGGTTGCAGAACAAAAAAATAGAACACTCTTAGAAATGGTCAGATCCATGATGAGCTATACAGATCTTCCCAAGTCGTTTTGGGGTTATGCCTTGAAAACAACGGCTTATGTTATAAATTTGGTGCCATCCAAATTGGTTCCCAAAACCCCTAAAGAGTTGTGGACTAGGCGCAAGCCCAGTCTGAGACATCTTAGAATTTGGGGATGTCCGGCGTACGTGCTAGATGAGGAAGCCGGAAAGTTAGATGCACGTTCAGAACTAAGGCTATTTATAGGATATCCCATGGGAACGAAAGGGTGTATGTTCTATGGTCTCAAAGATCAAAAGGTGATAATAAGTACGCACTTTAGATTTTTGGAAGAAGACTTTATGAACAATAGAAAGCCCAAAAGTGAGATTACCTTAGACGAAATAAGAGGGCAAACTCCTATACCAACTGTACAAGTTGATATACCAAGCGTCACACCGACACAACCGGAACCTCGTCGTAGTGGGAGGGTTGTTCGACAACCTGAGAGATTCATGGGGATAGGAGAATCTTTGGTTTGGTCCCCGGGGATAATGAATCAGACCCCTGGTCCTACACAGAGGCGGTCCAAGATAAGGATTCTGAATCCCTGGCAAACTGTGATGGAAGCCGAGATGGGCTCAATGGATCATAATCAAGTGTAGGAGTTAGTGGAACCACCCAATGGGGTAAAATCCATTGGATGCAAGTGGGTCTACAAGAGAAAAAGAGGACCGGACGGGAAGGTCGAGACCTTTAAAGCTAGGCTTGTGGCAAAGGGATACACTCAGAAAGAGGGTATCGATTATGAAGAAACCTTTTCGCCCATAGCCATGCTTAAGTCCATCTGTATTCTCTTGGCAATAGCTGCGCATCTAGATTTTGAGATCTGACAAATGGATGTCAAGACAGCTTTCCTTAATAGGAGTCTTGATGAGGAAATTTATATGCAACAGCTCGAAGGTTTCATCACGAAAGGCCAAGAACACCTTGTTTGCAAGCTGAGGAAGTTTATTTATGGACTAAAGCAAGCATCTCAGGCTTGGAACCAATGTTTTGATCATGTAATCAAGTCTTATGGGTTTGATCAAAACGAGTTTGAAATTTGTGTGTATAAGAAGTGTGACGGAACTGCCTTGATATTCTTAGTACTATACGTAGACGATATTCTGCTCATCAGAAATGATGTAAAGGTTTTGTCAGACGTAAGGGTATGGTTGTCAAAACAGTTTGATATGAAGGACTTAGGGGAAGCCGATCATATTCTTGGGATCAAGATCACTCAAGATCGAAAGAAAAGAATGATTGGCTTATCGCAAGCTTCATACATAGACACTGTTTTGAAGCGTTTCAGCATGCAAGATTCCAAGAAAGGTTTTGTACCCTTCAGGCACGGAATCCATCTATCGAAAGACATGTGTCCCAAGACACAAGGGGAGATAGATGACATGAGAGACATTCATTATGCGTCGGCAGTAGGAAGCCTTATGTATGCAATGTTGTGCACGAGACTGGATATTTGCTACGTCGTTGGCATGGTAGCAAGATATCAAAATAATCCTTGAAATCAACACTGGACTGCCGTAAAGATCATTCTAAAGTATCTGAAAAGAACTCGGGATAGAATGTTAGTTTACCAGTCGGACAACCTATTTCCAGTGAGATACACGGACTCGGATTTCCAATCGGACATAGATTCCAGAAAATCTACCTCGGGTAGTGTGTTTTGTCTGGGGGAGGAGCCATAACATGGAGAAGCGTTAAGCAGAAATGCATCGCCGATTCTACCATGGAAGCCGAATATGTAGTTGCTTGTGAAGCAGCGAAAGAAGCGGTGTGGCTCAAGAACTTCCTGGTGGACTTGGACGTTGTTCCGAATTTGCCCAGCACCATCACAGTTTTCTGTGATAATGCCGGAGCAGTTGCAAATTCAAGGGAACCGAGAGCCCACAAGGCCAGCAAACACATTGAAAGAAAATACCATCTTATACGAGAAATCATTAAGAGAGGAGATATAGAGGTGACAAAGATTGCGTCGGAGGACAATCTAGCCGATCCATTCACAAAGGGTCTGCCTCTGTTAACATTCGAGAGACATGTGGAAGGAATGGGTGTCAAGAGCGTTGCCAGTCTGCTTTGAGTATAAGTGGGAGATATATTATTAAGTTGATGTAATTGACATTAGATGTCACTGTATAATACATTAGACGTGTTGTGGTATACTTAAAAGCAGACTTTGAGTATAAGTGGGAGATTGTTGGGGTTATACGTGAAAGTATGCTTTTACTTTGTATAACCTATGTATTGAACACTTATTTACTAAAATAAATTATTTATCACTGTTGCTTTAAATATGATTGAATGTTATATATATTTATTGCAAACCGTTCATATAATAGCACATGTTACATTGTAGTTAAAGGTGATACCAGATCACAGAAGATCACGTTAATAGTCTCTTGTAAACTAGTGTGTGTTTCACAACTTAGATAGACCCGAACAGTCTATTGGTAGAGGTTGATGTGTAAGGCTCAGATTGACTTGTATTGACCAAGAAATTACATTAGTGCATTCGATGTGCTGAAGTGGACCTGAAGAGAGGATAAACTCATTCGCACTGACTTAAGGGCTGAAGAGTTAGACCTCAGTGGTTGTTGATTTCTTAATCTCTGTCACTTAATAAGGACCGTGTGTGATTAGTAGTTATTGCTTTGACTTATAAATGGGAAGGGAATCATTGCGACTTCGATACCCTATATCTTGGGCAATATTAATTATATAGTGGTATTAGTTAATATTAATGGGCTAAATTATATTGTGGCTCAATATTGGAATTCAGAAGCCCATTGGAAGGTCCATCTTAATTCTCCTAAAGGCCCCTCAAGTAGCCCAATTATAGTCCAATAAATAAAAGGTGCTTAAAATAAAATAAATGATTGTTGCCTAATATTTCTTAATTTTTCGAAAATTTTAAAGAAAAGAGGGTGAAGAAATTTTCTTGAAAAGATTTTATGGAAATGATATAATTATTCTTGGAATACAAGATTATCCCATAAATTCAAGAAATCTCCCACTTGGTTCCTTTAATGATAAATTTCGAAAATAATATATAAGAAAGGGAAGAAAGATTTTCTTGATTTTTTTGGAAAGATTTTATGGAGAAAGATATGTATTCTTGGAATATAAGAATATCTCATAAATTCAAGAAAGATACAATCTTGCAAATCCTCTTGAAATTTTCGAAAATTAGGGCTAAATAAGGGTGTGAGATTTTTGTGAAAAAATACACATTGAAAGAAGAATATATTGATTGTATTCAAGATTTTTTTGAGATCAACAATTGATGGTCCCGGTGGAAAACCCATGAAATGCGGAATAATCATGAAATGCATATAAAAATAGGGGTGAAGGAATGGTGATTACAGATTTTTCTCTTTTAAGCTCGTGTTGTGTTTTGCTTATAATCGAATGCATATGACAAGATAAGAACATAAAGCAGTAAACAACACAACAATATATAGTGGTTCGGAGACTCAAGCTCCTACATCCACTCTCCCTGTTCCTAGGGAAATTCCTTCAAACTGGACTTATCACCCTCTCGGGTTCGCCTCGGGACTTATCACCCTCCACGGGATTGCCTATAGATGTTTACCGAGTTCACACTCCAACGGGACTTATCACCCTCACTAGGGATTGCCTACCCTCCCTTTCGGGATTGCTAGGTGTTTACCGAGTTCACACTCACCTACAAACTTAACCGACTGATTTGGGTAAGGTTTGTTTGGTTTCCAACTAGGTTGAGATTTTCCCTTACATTTGTTTAGCCTCAATGCTAAGGTTGGGAAAATCTCTCTAAGCTTAGGATACATCGTGGGTTGCTTAGATTGGGTTCTAGAAACACTCTTGAACATATTTGTATATCTACTGCACTTGTGTTCTAGGGTGGGAATGTTTTGGGTATAACTCTCTTTGGCTCAGAAGCATCTCGTATTTATAATCTCCAAGCATCCACACATTAGAATGATGAAAGACCTTGTATTTATAGTGTGGATTTGAATGTTACCGTTGGAGAGAATCACATTCAAATCCATACTATTCTTGTAAGTAAACTGTGACTTCTTCTTCAGTTTGGTTGTCTTCCTCTCATTATTAGTCCACGCCACCGATTCTAACGGTATATTCCTCGATTTCTCGCTTTGAATCATTCAGGATTCTCTGAGTCTCAGTGTCTTCAGAGACATACTGAGTCTTCAGTTCTATCTGAGTCTCAGATTTCTCATCTGAGCCTCAGGTTTATCTGAGCCTCAGGATACTTGATTCAGCAGACTTCTCTTGGCGGACCTTATTCGATCGAGCATCTTGACACTCAGCCGACCGAGTTCGATTCTCTAAATTCGTACATCCTGACCTTCAGGTCACTTTGACTCAGGCTATCTGATTTCTTCTTTGCCTGATCTGATCAGCTCGACTGATCAGATCAACACATCTTCAGATCAACATCTCAGGATAGCATCAGGTCAGTACATTAGGTTTAGCATATCAGTTTAGCACATTTGATCTCAATCACGCCCGATCTTGATCATCCGCTTCATCTTCATATCCGATCTCAATCGGGTCTCATCCGCCCCTCTTCCGATCGCAACCTTCTTCCGATCTTACGGTCGGTTTACGATCGGCTTATCCGCTCTTCCGATCACCATATCACCGACCGCTCTTCTTGATCATCCGATCAGTTCGTTTCCGTCATCGATCTTCCGATCACCGGCTTAGCTTTTTCTTCTCTTACGATTTTGCACAAATCATCGATTAACTCGAACTCATCTAACTCATTTGATCTCAATCGGTCTCAAATGAGCCTAGCCTCGTCGATCTCGATCATCTACGCCCGATTTCGTGAGTTCCCCCTCAATTTGTTCTTCGTTCCCAACTTGTTATCTGTAGATTAGCTTCAAAAACACAAGTTGATAATGTTTTGGCATAATTCATCAAAACTAAAATATCCCAACAGGAAAGATCTTTCCTAAACCCTAATTACCCCAAAATTTTCGACCACCCCTTACTTATAAATAAGGGATGAATTTTTCATCCCCAGTGCAATTGCATTTGTTGGAAATATTAGAAATCCACAAAGGTGGTGCAACAATTTTATTTTCCTTTGTTTTATAAATTGTTCATTGGAGAACCTTCCAACAGGATTGTTGAGCGAGGAATTGGGAATACTTGAGAACGACTTTTGGTTGGTAACTAGTTACTTGATCCTGTCTGTCTCAGACCGTCTCTCCAACGGGTATGTTTACGTAAACTCCTAGAAATTCCGCATGCTAGGATCTTTTACGTGAATTTTATTTGCATGTCGTTGTTGGTGTAATTATTATTTAAATTCACTTAGGTAAATTCATGCTAGTAATAATTGTTGATTTAAATTTGTGTTTATGAGGTCATCCCGATAGATCCTAACATATGTTATCCCAACAATCTTAACCAGTCACTACTAGTTCTGACTGTCCACTATAGACAAGAAAACATTCTTTAGTTCGTCTGAGATACTTCAGAATGGTCTTGACAGCAATCCAGTGAGACTCATCCAGATTATGTTGGTATCAACCAATGATGTTTATAACGTAGGCCACATTTGGCCTAATGCAATTCATGGCGTCCATGATTGACCCAATTGCATATGCATATGGGACATCTTTCATGCGCTTGATATCAACTTCAACAGAAGGACAATCCTACTTTAATAGCTTTATCCCATGATTTGCCAATAGAGATCCTCTTTTAGAGTTCTCCATCGCAAAACGCTTCAACACCTTGTCTACATAGGTGAACTGTGACAGCCCCAAGATCCTCTTGGATCTATCCTTGTGGATCTTGATCCCTAGGATGTAGCAGGCTTCACCAAGACCCTTCATTATGAAGGTCTTTAACAACAAATCTATAATAGACTGCATTAACAGGATATTGTTTCCCAAAAATCACTATGTTATCGACATACACAATTATGAAAATAATATTCTTTCCGCCGCGTTTACAATAAACGCAAGGGTCTTCCAAATTTCTGATGAAGCCAAAAGGATTTGATAGCTTCATCAAATCGGATATTCCAACTCCTAGAAGCTTGCTTCAATCCATAAATGGATATCTTTAGCTTGCATACTAGATTAGAATTTGACTTAGATGTAAAACCTTCCGGTTCAGTCATAAACACTTTCTTATCAATGTTTCCATTGAGGAAAGCTATTTTGACATCCATCTACCAAATCTCTTAATCATAGTGTGCTGTTATCGCAAGTAAAATTCGAATGGACTTGATCTTTGCAACTGGTGAGAAAGTTTCATCATAGTCAATGCCTTTGCGTTGACTATAACCCTTCGCCACCAACCTAGTTTTGTAGGTTTGTACTTTAAGTCTTACGCTTGAAGATCTATTTGAAAAATATGGGTCTAACCCCTTTAGGCAATTCAACCAAGTTCCAGGCATGATTGGTGTACATCGAGTCCATCTCGGATTTCATGGCTTCATGCCACTTCCCTGAATCAATATCTGATATTGGTTCAGAATAAGTATTAGGATCGTACTTATCCGGTATGTCCATATTATCGAGCTCCTCCAAGAGGTAACCGTATCTAATGGGCGGATTACGAATGATAATCGACTTACGAAGCTGTGGTTGTGCAGGCTATACATTCTGATCGTGAAAATTTTGTGGTGCATTGAATTCATCAATGTTCGGAGAGTCCTCAAGAGCTACACTCTTAGATGCCTCTTGGGCGGGAGTTTGAACTATGTTGTTCTCATTCAGCCCACTTGGAGGTTCTTGCACTATCAAGCATACTCCAATTACACTCCCATTGGCTGAAAGACAATCACCTAGTGAAAGACTCCCACCGTGAAAGTTGCTGAATGCTCCCACTGATTTCTAGTCATGTTGCTTTGACAAGATATCAGTCTCTTTGTTAATTTGTGGTTCTTGAATTTCTTCAAGTTCTATCAGCTTATGACCTTGTTCCTTAAAGACATAGTCTTCTTCGAGAACTTGGTCTGCCTAGAAACAATCACTGATTATTTCTTAGGTAGATAGAAGTAATATACTTTAGTTTCCTTAGGATATCCCACAAAGTAACCCTTTTCACCTTTGGATTCCTACTTGTCTGTAAGCATCCTTTTCACAATCACGGGGCAACCCAATGTTTGATATGTGTAAAAGTTGGCTTCTTGCCACACCATAGTTCATATGGTGTATGCACAACCGATCTAGATGGAATTATATTCAGAATGTAAATTGAGGTTTGTAACACGTATCCCCATAAGAATGTCGAAAGGGAGGAGAAGCTCATCATGGACCTCACCATGTCTAATAGGGTTCAGTTTCTCCTCTCGGACACACCGTTCATCTGAGGTGTTCCGGGAGGAGTTGATTGTGACTGGATTCCATGTAACTTCAAGCAATTAGTGAATTCATGGCTAAGGTATTCACCTCCTCGATCTGATCGAAGAGTCTAGATACTCTTACCAAGTTGCTTCTCTACTTCAGCCTTAAACTCTCTGAATTTCTCAAAAGATTTGAATTTGTGTTTCATAAGATACACGTATCCGTATCTTGAGAAATCATTAGTAAAAGTGATGAAGTATCCGAAGTGACCCCTAGCTAGAGTGGAAAATGGTCCACAAACATCGTTGTAGATCAACTCTAGAACTTCTTTGGCATGCACCCCTTTCCCAGAAAAGGGTCTGTTGATCATCTTGCCCATGAGATAAGATTCACAATCTCCATAAGACTCACAGTCGAATGGGGTTAAGTAGTCTAACTTTCTTAACCTTGCAATTCTTTTCTCATTTACATGATCAAGTTCTACAATGCCATAAGTAAGTCGGGTTTTCATGATTACTAAGTTTGAGTCTTTTATTTTGTATATTAAGAACATCATATCCATAATGCAACAAATATATGTTGCGAGTAATAGAAAGAACTAGATGACAATCATTAAGTTCTAATCTAAGACCAAAGGGTAAGCCTAACACATATGTCCCCACACGTTCAGTTAGCAACTCTTGCTTTGTTTTCATGTGTACGACGACTTCACCCGCCCTAACTGTCCTAAGACACATGAGCCCTTTTCACATTAGTGCAAATGTGAGAGCCACATCTGGTATTCAATACCAAGCAGTTAGCGCTATTTGTGGACATGTTTATCTTAATAACAAACATACATGTTCTAGTGCTATAAGCACCAAGTGTCTTCTTTTTAGCAACCAAAACCTTACAGTCCTTCTTCCGGTCCCTCTTCTACTATAGTAGAGGCACACATCCTTGTTTACCCGCTCCTTCTTTTGAACACCATCTTAGTGATAGTGAACTCAAAAGTCTTGAGCACGTTGTGAAGTTCATGCATGGTCGCATCCGTCTTATTCATATTGTTGTTCACAATGAAGCTGAAACATGAATCGGGAGCGACTGGAGGATAGCATAAATGAAAACATTGGTCTTTTAGCTCAATGGCTAAATTACCAAGTTTTTTCAATTTGGCCTATCATCATTAGCACATAAGATGAAATCTTCCCTTCTTTAGCTAAGCGACATCTGAACAGATCTTTCATCACTTCATAAATCCAGAATGAGATTCAGAATCAAAGAAATCCTTTAGATGCTTGAGCATCTAGAAGGGACCCATTTTCTCACATCGCCTATGTTCATCGGGAGTCATGCCGAGCAACATCACATACTGAGCCTGGGAAGCATCCTTTTGATGCTTCTTCTGAGCTGCTACGTCAAACGTGGCTGCCTCAGAGTACTAGCTGCAAGGGTAACCGGGATAGACGTGTCCAACACGTACTCAATCTTTTCTTGCACATGTTTCGGTGTTAGTCCAGAAAATTTGGCCTAGCCAATTTAGTTTGTTTCAAAAACATATCTCAATAACAGTTATACATTTCAACTAACCAAGATAAATAAAATAAAACGGGAATTAAACACATAATTCCTATGATCAATATTCAGCAATCAAAATAAACATGACCTTTCTTTTGTGTTTATTTTGTCTCCATTATTTTCACATACTTAACGGCCTCATCGGAAAAGTACGAATTTATATCAATTATAAATTATAATGTACTAGGATCCACATTACTACTATCATAATCCCAGCGAGGGCTGATCATTACAATAACATAACTGGTAGGTCTCCAAACCAATTGCAAAACTGCAATTCCTAGTTTGTCGAACCTAGTTCGACTAATGTCCCTTACCCTTTGTTCCCCGCGAGGGCTAGCGAAGCAAAGTTAAGTTGGTTTACAACCATCAAGCGGCGACATTACATATTTCTATAAAAGTCACGTTAGATGTAGATCCGAGCAAAAGACGAGGGTCTTTAAGTACTCATTGGAACGAAATCTCCGGTTTACTTTTAATTTTGATGGAAGACATCTTATCAAATTAATGAGAAAACCATATTTTAGTGAGGAATGTTTTAAAAGGCGGGGTATTAATTGCTTAATTGATATCCAACATGTTAATCTACATCATATTTGAGCAATTATTGGGTGCCGCCTACCCAAACATGATTTACACGGACTAACATTTATATGGGCGTCGTCTACCCAAACAATAATACGATCCAACAATTATTGGGCGCAGCCTACCCAAACATTTATAATGCGGACTATAAAAGCGTTAACGAATTATTAAAACAAGTTAACCAAGTGGGATTTTAATAATAATGAAAATTATCAAACAAAATTCAAAATCCAATTTTCAATCAATTATTAAAATATAATTAATCCAATTAATCATCAATTAAGGTCCAACCTTTAATTCAATTTTAATATTAATCAAATTAATAAACAAATTAGATTTTAACTATTTATTGTTAGGGCTCAGGTGCGAATTCTAAATTTGCACGGGAGGGCCTTTTCCAAATCGAATTTGCACAACAGCCCTCCGCTATCATCGCCCAAATCCGACAGCAACTATTCTGTATATTTAGGCATCCCTCAATTTTGTATCCAAAAACCAAATCAGTTGCATCAACAACATCATCCAAGGACTAATTAATCGAAACTAATTATTTCGACATTAGGGGTTTTCAGAACCAAAATCAATCAATACAGTAATGAATCAGCATATGAAGCATCACAGACGCGACAAGAGGAGCACGTGGTGGTGGTACAAATGGGCGTAGGTCGCCACAGATCACTTAATGTAGCCGCCATCACCACAAGGGTGAGTCACCGCAACGGGTAAATCGAAGGAGAAGCACCGCCGATGCCGCCGGGTTGCATCTCACCGCCAAGATTCAGAAAGCACGGCGCCGCTCGCATTATGGCCCCTAGGGCACGCCTTAAGCGCCGCCGCCAACACTCGGCAGGTAATCGAGAAGCCCCGCTCTAAGCATCGGTTCGCGAATCAGAAAGCAGGGAGGCCACCGCCGTCGCTTGAAAAGAGCCAAATCGGTTAACGAGAATCGAGACGGATGAGCCACCGTGAATCGCGACGAAGAATCGCACAAAAATTCTAATCAAAAAGCAGTGCTGGGTCGAGAAATGGAGCGCCGCCATCATGCGTGGGACCAGCTGGCGTTGCAAGGCGCGGCTAATAGCTGCCGCCTCCAGCGACGCGCCGTAGGTCATCACCGCAGACGGGCGGCGCAAGGTGAGAAGGTGAAGGGTTTCGAAAACCATAATTTGGAGCAAGCGACAATAACCAACGAAGAAGACAAGACAAGCCAAGAAAGTGTGGGATATGTCAACCCCAACAATCAAATAAAGGTGCGGTCAAATTAATTTTGGCCATACCGATGCAGTATTTAAAAAAAATTAAAATACCAATTAATTCAATCAACCAATTAATCAAGAGCCTGAAGCTCTGATACCACTGTTTGACACGTAAACACGTAATACATACGCAGCGGAATTAAACAGTTCACCAACAACGAATAATTAATTGCATAATTAAATACGAGTTAAACAGAATTTTTACAGCAATTCGTACGCGGATTCCTCAACTATAGTATCCATGTAACATTCGTTTACTAATCTGTATAGATCTGCCAGCGTTGAATCCCCAAGATAAATTTGCTAGGAAAATTCTAATTTAGAGATTTTATGGAGAAAATATGAACTCACATATTATGAATCCCCAAGAGCTCATATATATAGGAGAGGCCCAGCTTAAATCTTAAGCTAACCTTTATTAGGAAAAATCCTAATAAAATAAATCTCTTAGATTTATTTTCCACATATAAAATCTCTATGGATTTAATTCCATGTATATCAAATCTCTACGGATTTGATTTCATGCATATCAAATCTCTACGGATTTGATTCCATATATATTAAATCTTATAATAATAATATTCCATATATTATTATTGGGAATTTTATTTAATTAAATCTAATTTAATTAAATAGTAATAATAATTAATTCTAAATATAATTATTATTATATTCTCCATAAGTTAAATATTAATATTCAATATAATATTTAATCAACCAACTATAATTAGTAAACAACTGTTACTTGTTGTGTGACCCATAGGCCCTCATATATCGAGCGTTAGTCAAACTAACGGTCTTAATTGAACCCTAGACAATAAATCAGATATTCTCAATATATGAGGTACGTTGCGAGGAAATATGCAACTACCTGTAACTGAAACATGGGCTATTACGATTTCCTCCTTTCATTCGCGAATACTCGATTAAGTCTTGAACATGATGAAGTGTCTATTCAAATAACTTAATCATATTGTCTCTAATCACTAATTGATCATGTATGTCACACTTAGCCACAAATTCTAATTTGACGTGCATCGACCGATGACTTAGATCTCATTATGACGAGAAGATGAGTATTCTCTCTAAATCCACTTTGAGGAATGAAACCTATTCTTGACTCAACTACCACGCACATGCACTTCGTGATGAACCCAATCCAAGCCATATCTACCCATAGACGATGGGTGGAAGCGTCGATCATGGTCAAAGTTCATCACTCCACACATGTCATGCGTATTGACCTCAAGTCAAAGGAGTATCACATCGCTCCCATTAACCGAGACACCCGTAGACACATATTGTGAACTTACATCAAACGGTTTCTCGGATGGGTATACCAATACCCTCTAAGGTATTTGTGCATCCATCATGAGATACCTAGTATCTCGTAGTAAGTGAGATCTTACTACATTCTCTAAGAGTATGATGTAGATCGCACACCAATATCAATTGCATCATCAATATCCCATTCTTGATGATCCTTGATTGGGGCCATTTGAGAATCATGCTTAAGTCATCCGAGTTCTCACAACCTCAATGACAGCAATGACTCATGGGAACACTTGCATGAATAAATACAAACAATTAAACATAATATTCAAATAAGTATATTGCCATAAATTAATATTAAATGAACTATAATATTAAATCAAAATGAATATCATCGAGTATTATGTCCTTACAATAGATTGTCTCTAGGACACTAACACTAGCAGGATGAAGGCTGGTCCATTCAATATTGGCCACAAATCTTTCCAGTCTTTCTTAAATATTTTCGTTGCTTTGCTGTTTAGTATCCCAAGTAAACTTAGGACCTTTTGTTCCCAGATCATGCACGTCAATGTTATTAAGCACATTACGAAAGTCGTTCATTGAAGAATGAGCATGAATGTCGCCACCAAAATTCTCAAATTCATAGCAAATTTCATTGAAATTTACTCCAATGACCCAACTCAACTGTTTATTATCATGTGATTGGTGAAACCTTTTCAGTAATGCCCAAGAATTATTTCTGAGGGATGTCCATAGAAACCGGTAAAATAACCTGATATGGAACCTGCAATGTAAGTGACATCAATATGACTCAAGGAATACAACAACAAAGTAATATTTATTGAATTATTCCAGAACAAGGTAAGATGCCACTTCGGCCAATTACATCAACACAAAAAAACAACCATCGAAATTAAGGGCGAGGCGGGAGAATGGTCCGCGACAAGTCGTTGAAGATTTCGAAATGTCCGAAGCCCCTCGAGCCCTCAAGCATTCCAACATAGATAAATCATGGAAATCGGCGGTGCTGGGTCTCGCCAGTCACCATCGTTGCTTCATTTTCCAGCTCTTCCACAACATCTTTGCCGTGAACCTTCACTTTCGATTCTTTGAGACCGAAGATTCCTTAATCTGCTCACTCGTCTATCTTTTCTTACCAAAAGTGGGGGAGAGAATCGAAGGAGGCATAATCTTGTCCATTATCTTTTTCCTAGAATGTCCGTTCATTTGTTTGATTACTTGGGGTGACTTGCACCAAAGCCAAAGCAATGGAACAAAAGGCTTGAACCCAAGAAGAATTCAAAGGCTCATGTTCATGCTAAGGCTGACACTCATACACAGGATACTTCCAAGGCACCTAGGGTGGTGAATGTGTTGGGGTTATACTGAAAAATATGTTTTTACTTTGTATAACCAAACTGAAGTTTCTTATTTATTTGCTGAAATAAATATTTAATCACTGTTGCATTAAATATGAATGAATGTTATATATGTTTATTGCAAACTCGTTCAATAAGACAGTACGTATTACGTTGTAGTTAATTTGGTGATACTCGATCACTGAAGATCAAATTAACAGCCCTCGTAATTAAGTGCAAATTCACAACCCAGATGGAAATGAACGAACCATCATGAACGGTTGAAGTGTGAGACCCAGATTGGCCTGTCTTGACCAAGGGATCACACTAGCGCATTTAGGTGCGCTGAATGAGGACCTACAGGAGGACAAATTCTTCGGTACTGAATATACAAGAATTAGACCTCAGTGGTGCGTTGTTTGACTTATGATGGGAAGAGAGTCAATGTGATTTGATACTTTATATCTTGGGCAATATTATTAATTACATGACGATTGCTGACATTTAATACGGAGAATCGCGTGCAAGTACGTCTTGCTTGATTTGTCCCCTTGGTGGGCTCATATCCTTTATCATTCCAAATCTTGAAAGTGAAAATTTATTTCCGGCATGGATAATAATGTTGAGCTGTCTTTACTCCAAGGACAAAAATATTAATTAATATAAAGCTTGTTCAGTGGCTTAATTAATTAATGGACTAAGATAATCTTAAACGCGGGAAATAATGACCGGGAGCCATGTTATATGTGAAATCTTAATATGGGTTAAGATGGATAGTTCAATATTAATTTTATAGTGGAATAAATTAATATTAATGGACTTGAATAATATTTGGCCCAAAATATTATAGCTTCATAGTCCATTGGAGGTCCAATCTTAATTCTCCTAAAGGCCCCCCAAATAGCCCAAAATAAAGTCCAATTAATGAGAGAGAGAAGAAAATATTCTTTCTAAATTTCCAATAGTAATTTTTGAAATTTTTGTCTATTAAAGGAAGAAAAGATTGTCTTGATTTTCTTGTAGATATTTTATGGAAAGAGATAATTATTGTAGGAATACATAATTATCCCATAAATTCAAGAAGTCAAATCTTGATCCTTTATTAGTGTAATTTTCGAAAATATAGGTAGAAGAGGGGAAAGAGATTTTTATGGAAAATTTAATTAAGAGAAAAAGAATATATGAGATATATTCAAGATTTCTTGGAGATCAAGAAAAGATTTTCTCCCTATTTTCCAACCCTAATTTTCGTCCCCCCCTCCTCCCTATTTATAGGGGATGAGCTCTTCATTCCCAAGTGAAATTCTATGTGTTGAAAATATTAGAAATCCACAAAAGGTGGTAGCAAAATATTTTATTTCTCTCCCATTAAAATCGTTCGTTGAAATCTTCCCACCGGATAACGTTCGTGGACTTTGGGGATATATTTGGGAAGACTCTTGGGTTGATTCATCCGTTTGATTCTTCAAGAGGTTAGTAATTCCGTAACTCCTAGTTCCGCATGTTTAGGATTTACGTGAATTATATGTACACATGTTGTTTATTATTATGTTGAATTAATTAGGATTAATTCATGCTAGTAATTAACTGTTTAATTTAAATATGTATTTAAATAATCACCTCGAATAGATCCGGGCACCCCGATTTCCCCAACAGAATGTGTATGTAGATGTTTATGGAAGACAAACCAGCCACTCTAAATTCATTAGAGTTGTTAGGCAGATTTGGGTTCCAAAAGGTACATCTAACTTGATAGGACCCTACACCAAATGGGTACCTAAGACCTTATTTGTTCTGTAGGTGAAGGAGAAGGGCACTAAGCTAAATGAAGACAACATAGCTCTGATGAGTGGAACTGAAGTTGCACCTGCTGCATGGTACTTGGACAGTGGATGCTCAAGGCACATGACATGATACAAATATTTGCTCACTGACTATGTTGAACAGAAAGGCCCTCAGATAACATTTGGAGATAATTCCAAAGGACAGACAGAAGGATATGGAACTCTTGAAATTGATACTGTTCATATCCATGGTGTATCATATGTATCTGATTTAAAGCATAACTTGCTTTCTATCAGTCAATTTTGTGATAAAGGATTCAGTGTTGAATTTTCAAGGAACTTGTGCTATGTGAAAGATAATGTTTCACAACAAGTATTACTGACTGGTACTAGTAAAGGAAATGTGTACCTTGCTGATTGGAGACTTACTCCTATGGATACATGCTTAATGGCCAAGAAGGCTACTGAAACCAGTTGGTTATGGCACAAAAGACTAAACCATTTGAACTTCAAAACCCTGTATAAACTTGCAAGATTAGCACTTGTAAGGGGTTTACCTAATGAAGTGTTCAGTAAAGATCATGTTTGTGATGCTTGTCAGGAAGGCAAACAGATTAGAGCATCATTTAAAAGCAAAGTGGAAGTTTCTACTGATAGAATACTTCAACTGTTACATATGGATCTCTTTGGTCTAGTAACACTGAGTACTAATGACAGGAAATATACACTGATAGTAGTTGATAACTACTCAAGATATACATGGGTCATTTTCTCACTTAGTAAGAAAGAAACTCAAACCAAACTGCCAGAGTTACTGAAAAGACTCAGTACTGAAAAGAATCTGAGTGTGGTCAAAATCAGATCAGATAAATGCACTGAATTTATCAACCATATTATATCTGATTATTGTGCAGCAAATGGAATAACTCATGAAACATCAGCTGCAAGGACTCCACAACATAATGGTATTGCTGAAAGGAGAAATAGGACTCTGAAAGAAGCTGCAAGAACAATGATTGTTGAAGCTGACATTCCTAAGAGATTTTGGGCTGAGACAGTCAACACTGCATGCTACTCTCAGACAGATCCATGCTAACCAAGAATCAAGAAAAAGCTCCATATGAACTGTGGAATGAAAGGAAGCCTCTTGTTTCTTTCTTTCGTGTGTTTGGTTGTAAGTGTTTCATACACAATAATGGTAAAGATCAGTTGAAAACTTTTGATAGCAAAGCTGATGAAGGGATATTCTTAGGATATTCTGAAATTAGTAAAGCCTTCAGAGTTTACAACTGTAGGACTCTTATTGTGGAGGAAACACCTCATGTTGTTTTTGATGAATCTACCTGTGTTCATAAAAAACAGGAAGATGATTCAAGAGACTTGACAAAGAGGATCACCAGACTTAGTCTGAAGAAGAATGTCAAAATATCATCTGAGCCTGAAAAGAAGAAGTCAATCACTTACTATGAATGGAGTGAAACTGACTTAGAAGAAGAAGACTCAGGATGAAAATACTCAGGCTGGTGGTACTCAGGATGATAGTTCTCCACTGAAGGAAAGCCAACACACTGAAGCTGACCAATCTGAACAAACATCAGTTCAAACTCAGGTATGTAATGCCGACGAAGATGTGGTCACAGCTGAGGCAAACTCCGAATACATCAACCAAGGAGGAACAAATGTCACTGGCAATGTTCAAAATGAAATATCCCCTGAGGAAGATGATTCACTCTTTCCTTTCTTGTTGTTCCCTGAGTTTAATGAATTACCTGAACCTAACATTTCTGATGTTGAGGATAATACTGAAGGGGGAACATCCAGAAGAACATGGTTAGATAGTCACCCTGCAAGTCAAATTGTGGGAGAATTATCTGAAGGAGTTAAAACAAGAAGTTTCCATGGAGAAAGTGCTTTGTTCTGCTACTTCCTATCTAAGAAAGAACCTATTGAGATTGAAGAAGCTCTTCAAGATTCCTTCTGGATTATGGCTATACAAGAAGAGCTGAATCAGTTTACTAGGAATGAAGTCTGGGAGTTAGTAGATAGACCTAAGAAGCACAATGTGATTGGAACTAAGTGGGTATTCAAGAATAAGAGAGATGGGAATAATGTCATTGTAAGAAACAAGGCAAGGCTAGTTGCACAAGATTATTCCCAAGAAGAAAGCTTGGATTATGATGAAACCTTTGCACCAGTTGCAAGACTAGAAGCCATTAGATTGTTTCTTGCATATGCTACTCACTTGAAATTTAAGGTATATCAAATGGATGTAAAGAGTGCATTTCTGAATGGTGTGCTTAAAGAAGAGGTTTATGTGGAACAACCTCCTGGCTTAAAGAATGACCAAGTTTACAAGCTCAGGAAAGCCTTGTATGGTCTGAAGCAAGCACCCAGAGCATGGTATGATACTCTATCTCAATTTCTTACTGACCATGGTTTTACCAAAGGGACTGTTGATAGAACCCTGTTCAGGATAGAAGATGGGAAAGATATCCTACTTGTTTAGATATATGTGGATGACATTATCTTTGGATCCCCAAATCATCAGTTGTGTGAGAAGTTTTCTACACTGATGAAAGGTAAGTTTGAGATGTCAATGATGGGGGAGATGAATTTCTTTCTAGGACTTCAGGTAAAACAATCTAAAGAAGAAATTTTCATCAATCAGGCAAAATATACCAGAGATCTAATTGCCAAGTATGGTATTCAGAATTGCAATGCAGTTAGAATCCCCATGAATACTAACTACAAGATGGATCCTGATCCTGAAGTCAAGTCAGTTAACCATACTGATTATAGAGGGATCATTGGATCATTGCTCTATCTCACAGCAAGTAGGCTTGACATTACTTTTGTTGTTGGGATATGTGCAAGATACCAAGCTAATCCTAAGACTAGTCACATGGAAGCTGCCAAAAAGATACTGAGATATCTAAAGGGCACAGTGAATAGAGGATTATGGTATCCAGCTGATGATAACCTTGAATTAACCGGGTTATTCGAGATGTCGATTATGGTGGTTGCGAAATTGACAGAAGTCCACTTCAGAACTTGTCAATTTCTTGAAGCAAAAACCGATATCCCGGTTTTCTAAGAAGCGGACCTCAAGAGCAACTAAGACTACCGGCCGAAGTACACATGGTTGCAGGAAGTTGTTGTGCACAGATTCTTTGGCTAAGGCAACAATTGAGAAATTATAAGATTATGGCCAAAGAAGTTCCCATATTCTGTGACAACAACAGTGCAATTGCAATATCTCAAAACCCTGTACTGCACACTAGATGTAAGCATGTGGATATCAGACACCATTTCATTAGAGACCATGTAGAGAAGAAAGACATCAGGATGGAGAAAATTCATACTGATAAACAAAGAGCTGATATTCTTACTAAGCTTTTGGCTGAGTCAAGATTTCAGGAACTATCAGTTGAATTAGGGATGTTGAATCCAGGTAAGTAATTTATCCTGAAGAGAGAAGTTCTTCAGATGCATGAAGTTTTTTCAAAGAAGAAAAAACTCAGGACAAATACCTCTCAGGATGGAAAACTGAGAATCAGGATGGTTTTTGTCACGGTCAGTGTTCAGTAAGGTTAAATATTCAATTAATCCTGAAACAGACTTGGCACATGCATTTACTCACAAGCATTTATTTCAGTCAGTAATCAATTGAAATAAATACAAAAGACCTGAACTTTTAGCGGGAATGTTTGAAGAATTCTTACTGGCTAAAATTTTGGCAGGATGTCAAGGGTTTACCTCGATTAGAGTGAAATATCATTTTGTCACCCTAATTACTGCCATTAAAACTGCTCTTCTGTTTATTTGCTATTAATAGCAAATAAATCTTGAGATTATTCCAAACCTAGATTAAATATCAACCGTTCTTTTGGATTTAATCTTAGCCATTGATCAAATTCTTTCGATCATATATAAACCGCAGAGCACCGCATTTGCAAACACTTTACACTCTGTTTCTCAAACACTCCAGATTTTCAAAACTTTCATTTCTTCAAAAACCTAAACCTAACGATGGAGTTTCCAAGCTATGCCATGATTAAAAATCTTGCAGAAACTGAGAAACCGTATTTTGAGCACGTTGTTGCAATGATCGACAACAAGACGACATTGATTGAAGAAGAAGCATTGAACCTGCCTAGAATGGCGCGATTGGATAAACTTGTGAGCAATATGCCAGAGTCAGAATTACCACAAGAGGTCTTGCAGTTTGTGGTGAATCTCAGAGAAGGAGAAAATGGGTCTTTAGTTACTCAACTTAGTTTCGGCACCAACGCGAAATCCAAAGCCAAAGAAATTTATACGAGAGAGGTAAAATTATCACTTCAGAACATTAATGTTTTTGAGTTAAGTGATAGAGGAGATGATCCAGTGGTTTATTTGTCGGGACATGAACAACAAATCTTGGATAGGTTTTCTACGTCCAGAGTAGAGTTGAAAGGGGCTTTAAACAAGAAGTGCTTAAAACCTGTCTATAGGGTGTTGATAGATATTGTAGCCAAGTGCTTGATGAGCACCTCTGGAAGTCTAGAACAGGTGAGTCGGAACAACTTGAGACTCATGGCTGCAATAGAGGACTCACCCTCTCGAAGTTTTAACTGACTAAAATTCTTGGTGGACTGCATATTGAGTCAGAGTCCAAAACTAAAATTTGCTAAAGGAGCGTTTACAAAGAATGGGAAAGTTCTTTTTGGAACTAAAATCAGTTTTTTGATTGAGACATTTCCAAGAAAGAAAATGTACCTATTGTCCGGAACTCAATTCTCCCAGAATAGGATCATGTTCAGAAAGCCAAAATCACAGAAGAGGAGACAGCATTTCTCGAAAAGTCCAAGTTCGACAAACCGGGATGAGCTCAAGAGCAAGCCGCCCAGAGTGAGCTCAAGAGCGCATGAGAGCAAGCTGAGATTGAGAGCTCTGAGTCTGATCAGGACAACCGGATGATTGCTGATGTTACAAGGACCAAAGGTAAGAAGGTGGTGGAAAAAGCTGTAGAGGAACCTGAGAAGAGGAAAAAGGCTCTGGAACATCTAAGAGTCAAGAGGGAGGTTGGTGAAAAGAAGAAGGCTCAGGAAGAGCAGAAGAGGAAGAAGCGCCTGAGAAAAACCAATGAGATGGCTTCAAGAGAGAAATCTCCTTTGGATACACTTGTGAAGGCCGTTTCACAAGCTGCTGAAACTGAGGCTACAAATATCCCTGAGATGGAGAGGTAAGAAGATGTATTCACTGAGATCCTCACCACCAGCATTGAGGATGATAGAATTACCAGAGAGATCTTCACAGGTTCTCACAAACCTGTTGAAGAAAGCCAAATACAGATCCCAACCACTCACCCCTCAGAGCCAAAAATTCCTACACCTTCAGAGGCACTTTCTAGCTCTGAAGAGGAGTCACCTGTTCCTGAACTCAAGAAAGGTGAGGCTAAAGAGAAAGAATGGAGATTGAAGGCTAGTAGATTTGTCTTGGACAAATTTCCTGAACTTGCCAACTATCCTGACCTTCAGGATATGTTCATTAGACTGAAAACGGCAATGCTGATAGTGAATCAATCTTTTGCCATGATGTTGAGAATAGAAAACTTCAGGGGCGAAGATTTCTGGGTAGAAGAAGTTGCTGAACTAGATGCTTTTTCAGGTCTTGGCAAGAAAAGACTCAGGACCAAATCTACTGAGTTTGAGGAGTTGGTGATTAAGAAGATTGCTGAGAGGAAGGATGAGGATGAACCTGAGACAGCTGTTGAAACTCAGGATAAGGACCAGATCGATCGAGACCTCGCCGAGGGTAGTCGAATCAATCACCGAGGTCAAGCATCCGTCGGGGGAACAAGCTCAGACGCCCCGACCTTCGGATGATTCCGTTGAAGTCAGAAAAACCCCTCAGAGCCACCGAAGAAGAAGAAGAAAGAGAAGCCTACTTGAGTCCGAAGAAGAAGAAGGTCTTCGAAGAAGAAGAAGAAGAGAAGAAGAGATCCTTATCCCTCCACAACCAAATGTTGACCTCACACCCATTGTGGAGAAATTATCCAAGTTCGAGCCAATGATTGATCAGATGGCAAAGCTTGAACCTCTGGTTGGAGAAGTGTCTAAACTTGTTGAGGCACAAATTTCTCAGGGTGAATCCATCAAAGCATTCAGCATATCTATGATCACTAAGGAGATGAAGGAATAAATGGAGAGACAGTTTGACTTGAGATCAAAAGCTCTTGAGGATTTCCTGAAATCCAAGACTGATGAGATGATCAAGTCTGCTGTTGAGGAAATGAGCACCTCACTGATGGAAAAGATGAAAGCAACTTATGGTGGTCTTGATGTAGACACTAGCACTGGTCTGAATGTACTGAAGAGGATTCAGGATGAGCATTTCCACGTGGCTGCAGAAGTAAGGTCAATTGGTAGAGAACAACTTCATATGGACAGAACCCTTTCTGAGCTGATTGCCAATTATGATGCTAAAAAGGGGGAAAGTTATGACAAGCTTGTTGCCCTGCCACCTTTGGAAAAGCAATTTGAGCAATTTCCTACTGAGATCCACAGAGGGAAGAGGAAAGAGGCTGAAGTTCTAATTCATCCTGAGGCTGCTATGGAAGTTATAGAGCAGAGGACAAAGAGGCAGAGGAAGCAAGAAACTAGTAAGCAAGGAGAGGCTTATGGAATCTTGAATCCTCAGAAGAAGCTTGTTGCATTTGTGGAGAAGCCACTGAAGACCAAGAAGTTGGCTAAACCTGTAAGTAGGAAGCCCACTCAGAGGAAATTAGTTGTTGATTTTGAAGAAGGAGTGGAAGAGGTTGCTCAGGAAGTTACTGAAAATGATGAAGAGTCAGAATTGGATGATCTCTTCAAAGAAGGATTTGGTGAATATGATTTATCCACCAAGAGACTGAACTGGGATTGGCATAATACTGTGAAGTTAATTGAGGCTGAGAAAAGGAAGAAAGTTGTCATCTCAGTGTCAGGATCAGAGATGACAAGGAAAGGAAGGGAGGAAGCTAAGAGAAAGCTTGGAGGCTTTCAAAGGATGATCAAGAGGAGGAGAGGCACCAAACCAAGGAAGAGGCAGTGGCCACACATAGACAAATGGATGCCAATAGAAATGAATGACAGATGGGAGACGGCCAAGAGAGAGTTTGTGTTCAACAATGATGTACTGATGAATTGGTCTGAACCCAATGCTGATAGAGATGAAGCATTCATTTCCTATGTGCTGCAAAATTATACTGACATCTGCCAGAAGTGGTTTGACATATTTGACACATTGGGATATCAGCCTAAAGCTCCAGGACAGATCAAGTACCCTCCACCAAGATACAAGAATGGGATGATCAACTATGATTTCATTCATGCTGACTTTTTGGATCAGGCTGAGTATCTGGGGCTGACAGGAGATGATGCTGAGATTCTACAAAAGAGAGAAGAGCTGAAGATCAGATACTATGATCTTTTCAACCTGAAGCCACCAACTAATGAAATTGATTCTGATGAAGAATGATGTATCTTATTTTATTTGTTTTGCTTCAGTGGATAAAATCTGAGAAAACCTCTGTAATCTTGTACTGATGGTTTTTGGACATTAATGAAAAATCTACTGATTTGTTGTTGATCAAAAGATAATATCTCATTATCTTACTGATTACTTGATGGTTGCCTTACTTGTTTTTACTTGCTTTATGAATTGAAACCTGAATAGATGTTAAGTTTATTTCTGTTTGCAAGCTTGTAACAAGATGGTTTTGGCATCATCAAAAAGGGGGAAATTGTTGGGAGATGAATTTAATAAAAGATTTTGATTAGATCCCAAAACCCTTGAGTATGACATGTTTCAGGACAATCTTGATAGTATAGGATCAGGTTTCGAATTGTTGATAAGATTCAGGATTATTTGCACAATGTATAGTCAAGAGATTTAGTTCAGGATAGTTTAGGTTTCATAATTTATCTGAAGATCTCAGAAGATCCCTGAAGACCAAAACATACTGAATACCGAAATCATACTAAAAGGATCAATAGAGCCTGAAGACTGGAAGAACCTGAAGACTAAAAGATCCTGAAGACCAGAAGATCTTGAAGATCAGAAGACCTTGAAGAATCTTGTGTACTGAACCAAAAGACCCTGAACATGACACTTCGAGTTAAATAGTGTTTGTTCATTCTTAGTACATGCAAAAGAGAATGTTATACGTTCGTGGACACTAAGGAAGATATCAATTCAGTGTTGGTTGACTAAAAGAGCCATTTTTGTTGTCTCTGTTCAAAGGAAGATATCGACCAATGAGGAGCGACAACAGGGTACTTTACTGACACTGAAAGCGACATTTCCCTGAAAAATGTCAGCATTTATATTTGTCTTGTTCACAAAAATTGGTGATTGGCTGCTTGTCTGGATATTTCCTAAAGCATGCAAGGGCTCTTTCAAACCCTAACAAAGTTGTTCATCAATTACTCAAAGAAGAAACTCGAGATGCTATCTC
Organism: Stenogyne calaminthoides; assembly: GCA_037126765.1. Taxonomy (NCBI): domain Eukaryota; kingdom Viridiplantae; phylum Streptophyta; class Magnoliopsida; order Lamiales; family Lamiaceae; genus Stenogyne; species Stenogyne calaminthoides. The sequence continues at coordinate 21,490,622 of JBBCBC010000022.1, read as the reverse complement.
TCCAACTGATAGTTTTTCAAAGGAAGACTTCGTGAGAGTTGCCTATAAATACCAGAGACCTTGGACACTTCAAGGTTACGGGAAATCAAAGCAACTCACAGAGCTCATTCGTATTCAAGCATTCATGTGAAGCACTCGAAACCCTTAGAATTTCCCAAGTGTTTCATCTTTGAAGAGAGTTCATTTACTAAGCCTATATTCAAGATCTTATCCAAAGCTTAGTTCGAGATATCCTAGCCTTGTTACTTGTGTTTTATTGTAAAAGGATATCTCACCTTAGTTGGAAACCAACCAAAACCCAAACCCTTTGATTAGGTAAGTTTGTGAGTGTAGTAGTTAGAAGTGAGAGTTGTAAAGGGTAAGTAAGCTATTGTGTCCAGTCTGAAAACTCTAGAGAAGAAGTTAGTAAGCTGATTGTTCAGTCTGAACACTTGTGTGTGTATTGAGTTAGTAAGCTGCAGTAGTTCAGCCTGAAAACTCGTAGAAGAAAGTTAGTAAGCTGCTGAGTTCAGTCTGAAAGCTTGAGGTAGTCGAAGTAGTGAGTTAAGTAATTTCTCTGAGGATCAGAGAGAGTGCACGTAGGAGCTTGAGCCTCTGAACCACTATAACTTGCTGTGTTATTTGCTTTCTTCTTTGCATTAGTACTTGTTGCATATTTCACTGAAAGCATTTCTGATATTCAGTTGGAATAAATCCACTGAACTTGCATTAAACTGATCACAACCTTAACCACTGTTTCATTAAGGAAAGATTTTCAGCAAAGTAAAACGAGTATAAACTTAGGGCCTACACTTTTCGCACTCTAGATAAGCTAGTATAGATAGTTGTCAAACTGATAAACTCTCCTGAGTAGTCAATAAGATTATTATCTACTCCAAGCTTATTTGGACTCTGTTGTAGAAACTCGGAATCAGTTGAGCTAATCTGAAGTCTCTGAAAGCCGCTCAGTGTTATTGTCTCAGTAGACTTTGACTCAGGGTAATTTGTGCTTCTCAGGACTGAAACTCAGGATAACCTGACTCATTGATTTCAGTAAAGTTTTAAAAAGTTGAAAAATCACTATACACGTGTATTTCCCCCCATACACGTGTGAGACTCGTTTACACCGGGACCAACAACTCCTCCCCTCTAGACTTCAACCCTCACTAAAACCCGTTCGGGACCTACAAGTGGTATCAGAGCAGTGGTTCTTCCGACCACTGGCTTTGAATATCATTGGTTCTTGAGGAAGAACCTTTGTGGTCACTTGAACTGATCTTTGAAAACCGTTTTCAAAACTCATATTCTTTCAAAATCACCACAAGCATAGATAACACTTCAGGTATGCATCATAATCTACCCTTGTTTTCTGTTGATGAGTATGCAGATTGGTCCATCGACATGAGAGACCATCTGGGAGTGATTAGCAACAGAATGGATGAGATTCTTGAGATAGGACCGATTATCATCTATCACTTTAACCCAGCTGAAGCAGGACGAGATCCTACGCAACCAGTTGGAGCAAGAATCAAAAAGAGTCCCTCTCTGATGGATGCAGATGAGAGAAAATTGACTAATCTGGATACTGTTGCTAGACATCTCATCATGAAAACTATGGATGCTACTACACGAGAGAAAGTGAAGTACCTGAAGACAGCTAAGGAAGTTTGGGATATGCTTGCTGAAATCTGCAGAGGAAATGAACAGATCAAGGACAGCAGACTGCAAGCTGAGCTAGTTGTATTTGAGAAACTTAAGATGCTACCGAATGAAACAGTTGATCAATTTGATGGAAGGATCACACGAGGAGTCAACCGACTTCGTGATCTAGGATGAGTAATGTCAAACAAAGATATCAACTACAAGATTCTCAGATCATTGACTAAGAAATGGGATACCAAGGTGACCGTGATTAAGGACTGTCAAGATATTGCTACCATGAAACCAAATGATCTAATCTTCAGTTTGAAAGCCCATGAGTTCGACCTGATTGAGAGAGGACAAGGATCAGATGATGTCCCTGCTGAAGCTGCTGCAAACTCAGCTAAATCTGTTGCATTCCAGACAACCAGTAGCAGTTCACGAATTGTTGAACCAGTTGGAAACATCATCAACCAGGCCGAACAGATTGCTCTTCTGACAAGAAAACTTGAACGAACAAATGTTCAGATGGGCAAGTACAGAAAGTTTTATGATGACTATCGACGAAGCAGAGGAAAAGATCGAAGATCTTCTGACAAATCTCAAGAGAGATATCGTTCTTCAGATGAAAGGGACAACAGAAGAGATGATTGGAAAGATGATCACAGAGATGAAAGGAAAGATGATCGGAGAGAGGATCGCAGAGAGAGCAGACGAGATGAAAGATCAGATAAGAGAGGTTCTGATTACAGACAGAATGGAAAGTCTCCTGACAGATCATACCGAAGAAATGATTCACAAAATAGAGGAAATTCTGAAGATTCAAGGGTTTGCTACAACTATCAAAAACCAGGTCATTATAGTGTTGATTGCCCTGACCTGACTGCCAAGGAAAGAGAAGAGAAACGGAACAGAAGAGAATGAAGGTACCGAGATAGAAAAGCCATGGTTGCAGACACATCAGGAATTGACGACTCTTATATGCCATCAGATGACTCTGGATATTCATCTGTTGAAGTATTATGTCTGATTACCACTACTGACAATGTCGACGATATGAACCTCTCATCTGATGATGACATCTGTCTGATGGCCAGAGAAACTGACCAGTTTGAGATAATCTCTAAACCCTCTGTGGTTTCTTGTTCTACACCTGTTGTGCTCAGCACATCTGCTGGAGAGATTAACCTGCAGGTCTACAATGACCAATTACTTGATGATCTCTCTAATGCAATAGATACTTATACACGGGTGGAAGTTGAGAACGATAACCTTAGGGCTGGGAATATTCGGATTGTCAAGGATATTGAGGCAAGTAAAGCAGCTGAACTAAAATCAACTGAAACTGTTCAGAAGATGACTAAAGAACTAGAATTTCTGAAAGTCGGTACTACTGATCAGGGAAAGCTGATTAAGGAACGATTAGATCTCAATGAACGACAAGCTGGAGAACTCAAAGTCCTTTAGGCTAAGTTTGATGAACTCTTCCGACTGCATGAAAATCTGAAAATTTCTGAGGATAATTTGCGTAAGAAAATAGAGGTTTTCATGAAATCTTCTAAGACTGTTCAAGATCTGAACAACTATTTTCGTACGCCAATTGATAAGAAGGGAATTGGGTATGAGAACCCTTCTGGATCCTCAAAAGCCCCATCTGGTTCACATCAGAAAAGTGTAACCAAACGAGTTTCTGATCAAGATACACGAAAAGCCAAATCTGTATCAGATAAGGGAAAAGGATCAGCTGATCAGGCAAGGCAAGTTTCAGATCAGAAAGGGAACATAAATGGACCCCAACTGATCAGACATCTGCCGAGAAATTAACAGAAGAATCTTGTTCTTCTGAAGAGACCTCAGCCAAATCATCAGAGTAGACCTCAGCCTGGACCATCTCGAAAGGGACAGTACCAGCTGAAGTCAACTCAATCCAAGCTGCCTGACAAATAAGCTAAAGGTAAACTGCTAAGACCATCTATGCCAAAAAGATATGAATCTTTTAATGGTAGTAGTCGTACCTACCCTTACAATCAGAAACCTAGGGTCACGCGACCGAAATTTTTGGGGTTATATTTGAAAGTATGCTTTTACTTTGTATAACCAAACCAATTCTCATCTTATTTATGAAATAAATTATTTATCACCGATGTTTTAAATATCATTGAATGTTACATATATTTGTCGTTGCATAACGTTCAATAAATAAGACGTGTTACATTGTAGTTAATTTAGTGATACCGATCACGTAAGATTAAATTAATGCACCCTTTTGTAACTAAAAAGTACGCTGCTCACGACCTAGATGGAAATGAACAATCCATTGTGAAAGGTTGAAGTGTAAGGCTCTCAGATTGGCTTGTCTTGACCAAGAGATTACACTAGTGCATGATCGATGCAATCGAATAGGACCACAGAGGATAAAATTCTTCAAAGACCGAATTAGGAAGAATTAGACCTCAGGGGTTCGTTATTTCTTAATCTTCGTCCCTTAAATAGGATCTTGTGTGGTTAGTAATTATTGTTTTGACTTATGACGGGTAGAGAATCAATGAGATTCAATACTTTATATCTTGGGCAATATTATTGGTCACATGCGTTTGCTAAGATTTAATACGAAGAATCGTGTGCAAGCACGCTTTGTTCGACGGTTCCCCTTGGGAGGTTCATAAGATTTATCATACCAAATCTTGCAAGTGGAATTAGTTTCCGGTATGGAAAATAATGTTGAACCGTTCCTTGACCAAGGACAAAAGATATTAATTAATGGAAAGCTATTTCAGTGGCTTGAATTAATTAATGGGCTAGATAATCTTAAACACGGGAAATAATAATCGGGAGCCATATTAACATTAATATGGGTTAAGACGGATAGTGCAATATTAATTATGTAGTGGGATTAATTAATATTTATGGGCTTGAATAATATTGTGGCTCAATATTGGAAATTCAAGATCCATTGGAAGGTCCAATCTTAATTCTCCTAAAGGCCCCTCAAGTAGCCCAAACATAAAGTCCAATAACTGAAAAAGGTGTTTAAAAATAAAATAAATTATTGTTGCCTAATTTTTCTATATTTTTCGAAAATAATAAATAAAAGAGAGAGAAAGTTTTTCTTTGAATTTTGTTATGGAATGAAGATAAGTATTCTTGAAATACACGATTATCTCATTAAATTCAAGAAATCTCTCACTTGGTTATTTATTTGTGTTTTTCGAAAATATTGAATAAATAAAGGAAGGAAAGATTTTCTTGATTTTCTTGAAAAGGTATTGTGGAAGATATGTATTTTTGGAATACAAGAATATCTCATAAATTCAAGAAGATCCAAATCTTGTTTTCTTTACTCCTTATTTTTTCGAAAATACCATAACAAGAGGAGGTGGGATTTTTGTGGAATATTTTAATTATGGAGAAAAGAATATATGAGATATATTCAAGATTTCTTGGAAATCAAGAAAAAGATTTTCCCATATTATTTTTGCCCAAAAATTCGACCACCACCTCATCTATAAATAGGGGATGAATTTTTCATCCCCAAGCAATTCCATGTGTTGGAAAAATTAGAAATCCACAAAGGTGGTGCAACATAATTTTATTTTTCCTTTTGTTAAATTGTTCGCGAGTTCCTACCACCGGATTGTTGAACAAGGATAAGGGAATACTTGAGAAGGTCTTTTGGTGTGTTCGTGTGAACGGGATCCATCTTCTCAACGGTTGTCACTCTAAACCCGTAGCAATTCCGCATGCGTAGGATTTATGTGAACTGTTTATATGCATGATTTGTTGTTGAATTATTATTTGAATTAATATAGGATTAATTCATGCTAGTAATAATTGTTAGAATTAAATTTGTATTTAAATATTCATCCCGAATAGATCTGGGCAATTAATTCCCCAACATGAGCCCCACTGGATTAAAAGAAGACAAGTATCAATGAAAAATCCCAAGTCTTCTGATTTATCCAAGGCTCACACTAATACTCATACTAACCAGATTGCATATGAAGAGACGTATGAGTATGTAGATGTTTATGGGAGACAAATCAAGCCTTCTGTGTTCAACAAAGGTGCTAGATATGTCTGGATCCCGAAAGGTACTTCTAACCCCCAAGGACCCGATTCTACTGGGGTACCTAAAATCTTATTTGCTCGCAGGCTCGAATGGGACTGGCTAATAAAGGAGGTGTACAAGCAACTATCTGATACATAGATAGTGGATGTTAAAGGCACATGACTGGATGTCAACATCTCCTCAGCAATTACATTGAGAAACCAGGCCCACGAGTTCTCTTTGGGGACGACAACTTTGGTTTTACCAGAGGAGTTAGAACCTTAGTGAACGATGATGTATAGGTTACGGGTGTTTCATACGTTGACGGCTTAAGGCACAACCTGTTATTTGTATCACAGTTCTGCGACAACGGATTTAGTGTTGAGTTCTCATCAGATCAATGCACAATCAGAAATCGAGTAACTCAACAGATTTTGCTAACTGGCTCCAGAAAAGGAACAATTTATACAGCAGATTGGGACAGTTGTCCAAGAAATGCATGCTTGATTGTTAAGAGTTCAAAGAGTTCCAGTTGGCTCTGGCACAAGAGAACGAGCCATCTGAACTTCAAAACTCTTAACAAGATAGCAAGGATATCCTTGGTTGAAGGTCTCCCAAATGAAGTATTCTCTAAGGATCAGACATGTGCCGCATGTCAGAAGGGAAAACAAGTAAAAACTTCATTTAAAGGGATACCTTCTCCTCCATCCAGCAGAGTATTGCAATTGCTCCATATGGATCTATTTGGACCAGTTATGACTCTTAGTTTCAGTGAACGCAAATACACTCTGGTGGTCGTAGATGATTATTCTAAGTTCACCTGGGTTGTATTCATGTATAAGAAGAGTGAAACTACAACAAAATTACCTGAACTTCTCAAGAAGATTCAGAATGAGAAGGGTCTCAGCATAGTGAAAATCAGATCAGACAAAGGTACAGAATTCTTGAACCAATTTATATCTGATTTTTGCTCTGATTTTGGTATACATCATGAGACATCAGCTGCCAGAACACCACAACAAAATGGCGAAGAAGAAAGAAGAAACAGAACACTTAAAGAAGGTGTACGCACCATGTTAGCTGAGCATGCAACTCAAAGTTGTTTCTGGGCGGAAGCTATCAACACTACATGCCACACGCAGAACAGATGTTCTCTGACTAAGATTCACTTTAAAACACCATATGAACTGTGGAAGGGCAGAAAAACTTGTGTTTCCTACTTTCATGTGTTCGGGTGCAAGTGTCATACACAACAATGGGAAGAGTCAGTTGAGAACCTTCGATGCCAAGTCAGATGAGGGTATATTCTTAGGATATTCCTCAACCAGCAAAGCATTTAGGGTTTTCAACAAACGAACCCTATCTGTGGAAGAAACACCTCATGTGGTCTCTGATCAAGAGAAATCGCATGAGAACAAGATGTACCGCACAAACCCATTCATCAAAATGGATCGCTTAAGGCTCAAAGGAAAGGATTCAAAATACGTTCTCAGATATGTTCCTAACTTTGACCTTGACGATTCACTAGGGTCGGTCGACCCCCAAGGTACGCATAACTATCGCTGAAGAAAAAGGTGGTATACAGTTGAGATAAGAATAACCGAACCATCCGGTTCGGGGACACACTGATGTTCCGTGACGACTTGAAAGACATGATGAGTCCAACATCAGCTGAGATATGTCCATGCCAAGTGGATCCTACTCAAGTACCTCTCCCAGTCTCTAGTGATGAATCTTTATCAGAAGAGAATGATGTTCTCCAAACAGATGATAATCAGGACAGAAGGACCTAGATAACCAGTCATCCAACTGATCTAATCATCGGAGACCCATCTGATAGAGTCAAAACTAGACATCAGATTGGTGAAAGTGCAATGTATTGTTGTTATCTGTCTTTGAAGGAACCACTCACTGTTGAAGAAGCTCTATCTGATGCAAGTTGGATTTTGGCTATGCAAGAAGAATTAGAGCAATTTGAGAGGAATCAAGTTTGGGAACTTGTAGACAGACCAACTCACCAAGATGTGATTGGCACTAAGTGTGTATTTAAGAACAAGAAGGATGAGCACAATGTAATAACCATAAATAAGGCAAGACTTGTTGCTAAGGGCTATTCACAATCAGAAGGAATTGATTATGATGAAACCTTTGCACTAGTCGCTTGCCTGGAAGCCATTCGGTTGTTTCTGGCTTATGCAGCTCATAGGGGATTTACTGTGTATCAGATGGATGTAAAGAGTGCATTCTTAAACAGGGTACTAGCTGAGGAAGTTTATATTGAACAACCTCCTGGCTTTGAAATGAGCAACCAAGTGTACCTTTTACGAAAAGCTCTTTATGGACTGAAACAGTCTCCTAGAGCTTGGTATGATACACTATCCCAGTTCTTGATAGAGAATGGTTTCACCAAGGGCTTGATTGATAGGACCTTGTTCAGAATTGAAGATGGAGAAGACATTCTTATGGTTTTGATCTATGTTGACGATATTATATTTGGTTCTCCCAACCAGAAGCTATGTGAGAAATTCAGTAAGCTGATGCAAGGAAAATTTGAGATGTCAATGATGGGGTAGATGAGCTACTTTCTAGGTCTTCAAGTCAAGCAGGCTCACACTGGGATATTCATCTGCCAAGCAAAGTATACAAGGAATTTGTTGGCTAAGTATGGAGTTCAAAATTGCAAAAAAGCAGAGATGGACCCAGATGAAGGTGGTAAGAAAACTAATTAGAAAGAGTATAGGGCTTTGATTGGATCATTATTATACCTAACTCCAAGCATACTAGATATAACTTTTGCAATAGGTGTATGTGCCAGATTTCAGGCAAATCCAAAGCAAAGCCACCTGGAAGCAGCTAAGCGGATTCTTAAGTATCTGAAGGGTACTGTGAACTTCGGTTTATGGTATCCAGCAGATGACAATCTAGAGCTTAGTGGGTCCTCTGATTCTGATTATGGAGGATGTAGGATAGACAGAAAATCAACCTCGGGTACCTGTTAGTTTTTGGGGAGTAAGCTGGTCTCTTGGTTTTCTAAGAAGCAAACTTCTGTTGCCACATCTACTACTGAAGCAAAATATATGGTTGCATGAAGCCGTTGCTCCCAACTGCTCTGGCTATGTCAGCAGCTGAGGGATTATAACATTGTAGCTACGAATGTGCCTATTTTTTGTGACAGTATTAGTGCAATTGCAATCACTCAGAACCCAGTTCTACACACAAGATGCAAGCATGATGTGGACATTAGACACCATTTTATCCGAGACCATGCAGAGAAGAAGAACATCAAAATGGAAAAGATCCATACTGATAAGCAAAGAGCTGATATCTTAACCAAACCTCTAGCTGAAGTCAGATTCAGAGAACTATGCAATGAGCTAGGTTTACTAGACTTAGGAGAAGATGCACCAGATTACTTTGGTGGATTAATCTCAAACACCAGTTGGTTAAGAGACTGAACAGGTAAGATGGTCAGATGAAAAAAGAACTTCATCTGATCAGAAGAGATCAGTTGGGAACTGATGAGAAAGGAATGTCAGGTGAAGGGGGAACTTCAACTAACTAAGGGTTTTTGGGTCAGAAGTAATCTGATCTGTGGGGTAAAGACATTATTGGGAAAATTTGCTAAGGTATAGGCTACACAGTAAAATCAACAAATCAGAAGAGTTGGATCAGACACAACTGGTAACTGGTTGATTACAACATCAACCAGTCAGATACATTTTCTGTTTACTTTATCTGAACTTATCTACTTTTCTATAATGATTATTATTTACCTTACTTTATGACGCAAGCCCTGCAAGCATTAAATGCGGACGTGGGGTTTTTGTATTTATTAGCTTTTAATGCGTATTTTTGCGTCCAAAATACTTTCAGTAAATTTTATTGACCACACGATTATTTTACTTTAGTACCTCTCAATCTAAGTCGTTCATTTCAAAACACGAATATTCAAGTATTTGTGGGAATCTGTGTAAAATGTTTTCCCTCGCACCTTATAAACCCTAAAACTTTTCAACTTCACACTTTCATTACCAAAATTCTCTAAAATTCTCGGTGCAAAAATTGTGATCTCTCACTGATATATATTTTTTAAAAGCTTTATCTATGACACTGTTAATTACACTTTTGTGAAATATGCTTATATGACTATCATGAGTATCATATGCAAAATGGTGGTTTAATTGTTGATTTGGGGTTTCTTATTGATGGTATTGGTATATAAATTAATCAAAATCGTCACTAAAATTGGCCTTTTGATGTAGAAATGGCACAATTAACAGCAAATCCAGACATGGCAAAAAGATGTGTAATTTCCTAACGATGAAGAAGGACATCGTCGATGAGAAATACGTCATATTCAACACAACGACGGATGCTGAATCAAGGGAAATATTAGATTGTCTCCGTGCTGTTGGGCTTGAACAATTGTGCTATAGACATCTAGATATTGTGTATACATATGAAGCACTTGAGTTTCTGTACAATCTAGAGATGGATGACGAAGGAAGGCTGAAGTCTTCCGTAGGTGGTTTCAACATTCTTGTTACAGATGAAGATCTATTCAGAATCTTTGGTCTTAAATTTGGAACCATTGATCCAACCACATTCACAACATGAGTTGATGATAAAACCTACCTGAAGGATGTCCTGTTAAGACCGGCAAACATAGAGCAAGTTTTCAATGTCAAAGTACCACATCTCAGACAAAAATATCGCCTTCTGTTTGAGATCGTGTCCAAGGTGATTCTGTGTATCACACACAGTCTAAACGCTCTTACTGCTGTGAAGCATAATGTGATGACAGCCATAATCAGCAAGGCCGATAATCTGAATTGGGTGGGACTGTTCAAGTCAAGGTTGCTGAAGGAAACAGCCAAGTTCAAGCTGAACGGGAGAAATAAAGTTTATCTAACTCTGAAATGCTCATATATCCGCAAAGTGTTGATTCTGCTGGATGACAAGCTGCCAGATAACTTCGAGTGGAATGAGGAAGGAGAGAAAGTCTACTTGGCAAAGTTTAAAGCCATATTGGGGAAGGATGAACCCTTATCTGGGCAATCTGATAATGACCCTACACCATATGTGCCCAGACCAAGAGGAGAAGGCAAGGGTTCCAGAGTTGTAGAGTCGTCTGAGACACAGACTGCTCCTAAGAAGTTGAAGAGAAAGACTCTGGCTAAGAAGCCAGAAGGAGCAAAGAAGAGGCAGAGAAAGATTATTTCAATTCTGCAGAAGGCAGTGGCGGACCCATCTGGGCCAATTCCAGATACAGGCGAGCCTGAACAAATTGGACAAGAAACTGAGATGATTCATCTGGAATCAGATGTGGAAGTTGCTAAGAGTCCAGATTGAACCGTCAGCATGGAAAGAGAAGTTGTTCAAGAGGAACAAATGCAGGAGGGAACTGTTGAAAGTTCTGCTGAGAAGGAAGCAGAGACTGCACTATCTGAGGAAGAATCACCTTCTGATTCCATGCCTCTTAGCTCTGTATTTCGGAAGGAGAGGTCTCCGACTCCCACATCCAAGTCGCCCTCACCCCCACCCCCACCCCAACTGACTGAGCCTTCTTCTGACCTGCCTCCCTCATCTCCACAGCTGGAACAGATTCATGCTCCTGAACCACCAACTGCACCAGAACCAGTTGTTCTCACTACGGAGGAGCCGAATGAACCAGAAGCTGAAATGATTGAGGAACAGCCGATTGTGGAGTCTGAGCCCGCAGATGACAGATACGTCTCTATCTCCCATAATCCTTTCAATACGAAAACTCAGCTAGAAACACCTGAGGAGGAAGATCCAGTGGTCTACATTCTGAAGCAGCAGGTAAAAGCTTATCTGCTTGAAATATGTCCAGATCTCATAAACCATCTGGGCCCTCAGGAAAAGATTGAAGAGATTGTCTTCTGGCGGGATATTCGGCTGAAGACGGTGGAGGAGTTCTTAATTCTGATGAAGTCCCTTCCAGAGGACTACTTCATCGATCTGGAGGCGAAGTGCTGACATTGAAAGCGTGGTTGAATTGGCCTCTGATGATGATATCAGATGGTTAATTCATGATAGGTTCAAGATTCCACAGATGGAAGAATGGGTGGACCAAGAATACCAGTACTTTGAGCAAGCTGCCGATGAACCAAGAGTGGGTGATGCAGATGAGACCCAACTTGGCGAGGCATCAGCATCTGATCAGACTACTACGATGAGTGTCGATACCCTAGATCACATAACTTCGAAGATTCAGGATGGGGTAAAGGCTTCAATTGATGCTCATTTCACATCTCTCACAACAGCTCTGATGAAGCGTTTTGAGGAGGAACAGATCAGATTAATAGAGAAAGAAAGGAAGCTGGCTGCGGACAAGATCACACTCATGCACGATCAGATTCTTGAATCGGTGATGAAGCGGGTTGATCCATTCGTGAAGAAGCTAGGTCTCCAGACCTCCATGCTGGGTGACACACAGGTTTTACTAGAAAGTGTCTGGGGATCTTTGGAGCATACAGAAACCTGCATGGACCTAGGGTGGAAACGTTTTGAAGGTTCAGTGAATCAATCGAAGAAGGCCATTGAATCTGCTCTGAACAGGCTTCTAAGCCTTTAACCTTCGTTTGCCACGCCTAAGGATATTGCTAGTATCAAGGAGGAGATTTCAGTTCATCTGATAAATCTGACGAATAAGTTATCACCACTTTTTGACGAAACCAAAAAGGGGGAAGGACAAGAGCCAGAAAAACAGATGCAGTTGATACTTGCTGAAACCTCATCTGCTCAACCTGAATAGGCTGCTGAACCATCTGCCATGCCAGAACCTTCTATACCAGCTGTGAATATTCCGGACACCGAACTGGTGGAATTATTTCAAACAGTTGAACAACATGAGGAAGCCATAGCAGCTCAGGGAAAAGAACTCTCTGAACAGAAGTCTGTTCTATCTGAAGTGGTTCAGAGAGTTGATAAGATTGAAGATTTCTCTTCCTCGGTCCAGAAAAGACAAGAAGCAGAAGATCAAGCTAAAAGCCTTGAACTGATTAAGAAATTATCTGAAGAAGAGAAAGCAGAAGAGGGAGAAATCAAGCTGAGAGCAAGAAAGAGAGGAAAGCAAGTTGTGGAATCTGTCCTACCTCCTAACAAGAAGAGGAACGGAAAGCCAGAAGGGCAGTGATTGAGGCTGCGGAAAGGAAGAAGAAACTTCATGATAGTAAAGGACTGGAAACCAGATACGTAAGAAGGAAGAGGAAGAAAGCTGCCTCAGCAAAGGATGTGTCATGGGAAGAGAAAGTCTAACCTATTCATGTAAAGGACATTCTGGTTTCTAAGAAGAAATGGCTGCCAGAATGGGACAAGATAAGAGGTGAATGGCTGATTGATGTATATATTCTGGAGAAGATCCCGACAACAGATGATCAAGGTGAATTCAATGAAGAATTCAAAAGCTGACTCAAGACAAAGCACCCTCAGTTCTACGATTTGGTGATGTCTGAAGGTGAAGAGATGGGTTTGATTTCGGAAGCACCTTCTTTTGAGACCATCCTTCCACCTCTTCGATCAGACAAGTCTCTTGATCCCGTGCGCTTCAAACGGATGTATTATAAATTTGCCAAGATGGGTGGGATCATTGAGAAGGAAAGGCTGACTGCTTTGATGGACATAATGTACAAGGTTTTCAACATTCCTCCAGGACTTTAGAAATTTCATTATCGCACTTGAGGAGATCAGAAGACAATTAGAATCAGTCGATAGGTATTTTGCTGTACTATGTAATCATGCATCAATTATAATAAAATATCCTATCCTTTTCAGATTCTAAGACAACCTCTCATTGTCTTCTGAATTGTATGATGTTATCTGTTGATTACTTTTGGTTATCTGTTTTTCTGATTAACTGTTTTGGTTCCATCAAAAGGGGAAATTGTTGGGAAATTTACAGTTTCGATGGAAGTTCCAAAACAGATAATGTAATAGGACCAGTCAGACCTGTTAGCTGACCGATGATCTAGATAGCAGATAGGGTGACCAACTGAAATGTATAGACAGCTGATGTAACAGTTATGTCACATATTGAGGGGGAACTCAATATGTATAGGTTAAGTCTTGCAGATCAGACAAGTCTTGAAGATCAGATAAGTCTTGAAGATCAGATAAGTCATTAAGATCAGAGATGTTGAAGAGCTGATCCACAAGAAGCAGACAAGTCAAGACTGAAGACATCAAGACCAGACGACCTACATTCTAAGACTTCAAGTGAAGGTCAGTAAGTTGTGTTAAGATAACTTACAATCAGATGACCTAAGTCAGGTAGGCAGATCAGGATTCTGACTGATCTCTGTCAACTCCATCAGGTGACTACTTCAATGTTACCTAGTACGAGTCAAGTGTTCAGACATGAAGAATGTCAACCTTATTAGTAATTCAAGCGCTTCAAAGTGTACTTGATAACCAATGAGGAATCGACAACACACGTACGGAGCACTGACAAACTACAGAAAGGCCTTTCAGAGTAAAACGGCTAGAAAGGACAATCTTACATACTGTTGGGAGATGAATTTAATAAAGATATGATTTTGATTAGATCCCAAAACCTCTGAGTATGACATGTTCAGAATAATCTTGATAGTTTAGTCAGGATTCAGTTTTAGAGTATTCAGGATGTTATCTGCAAAATGTATAGTCAGCAGATATAGATCGTGTTAGATCTCAAGATTCAAGAACTCAAGAAGTTTCAAAGAAACCGGAGTTTCAAATGAAATCGAAGTTTCAAGACTCGATATGAAATCGAGATATCAAGACTCAAAGATGAAATCGAGATATCAAGACTCAAAGATGAAATCGAGGAATCAAGACTCGGCATGAAGACTCGAGATATCGGTCAAGACATCTGTGTTGGGAAATTTAAAGTTTTGATGAAAGTTCTAAAACACATGTAATAGGACCAGTCAGACCTGTTAGCTGACTGATGTTTTTATTACCAGTTATAAGATTACCAGTTGATAATTATTGTATAGAACAACTGATGTAGAAGATAGGTCACATATTGAGGGGGAACCTCAATATGTATAGGTCAGATCTGAAGATCAAAAGAACAGCTGATATCCGACAGGCCAGAAGGCAAGGGAAGGATAGAAGATCAGATCGATCTGATCAAGTCAGATATCTCAGCTAAAGTCATGAAGTTCAAATTCAGAAGACTTGAAGATTAGATGAGTTCCAGAAGATCAGACCAGAAGACCGACATCAGTCGAGTCTGCTAGTTGAAGCTAAGACAATCGCACCGTAAGACTTATCAGTAGATCGATCAACCAGATCGATCAAAGTCACCACCAGTGAAAACTGATGTTTCACCTAATCATACGTCGATGATCTGAACAAGAAGAATGTCAACCCGAGTTGGTAGAACAAAACACTGAAAAGTGCTTCTGTTAACCAATAAGAACAAGACACGTATGATCGGAGCCGACAATTATGGGATTTGGTGTTGCTTTCTCAAACGGCTATAAAAGACACTATTCACGCTTTCGGCCATGCCGTTCCTGAAGCACGTCACATCAATCCTGCAAGCCTACCAAATATAGCCAGAAATTCAAATTGCTCTCCAACGGCTCTTTGATTTCGAGGTCTATAAATATGGGATTACTCTTTAGAGTGAAGACACAGAAACTATCAAGAAGCTCAAGCTATAATCAAATTTCCGCACGAAGAACACAAACTTGAAGATTATTTTCTAAGTGTTCATCCCATAGTTCTTAGCACAGAAATCTTTTCATCTAGCTGATAGGCTACTTAAAAAACTAGGAAAGATTTCAAAGTTGGAACAAAAAACAATCTTACCCAAAACCCAAAGTTAGGTTAAGTTGTTTAGCAAGGTTTCAGACTAGGTCTGGGATCGGTTGAGTGAGAACTCTTTAAATATCTGTTGGTGTACTGTGTTGGACTAACACAATAATCTAAGTCCAGTTGGTTTAGTTGGTGCCCCTTGTGATAGGGAAGAGTGGGCGTAGGATCGGGTTGTCCAACCACTATAAATCTTGTGTGCATTTACCGCTTTGATTAACTGCTTTTACACTATCGCACTCAACTTAATTAAAGCCGCATACATATTCTAAGTTAAGATCACCAGCACCAAGCTTCGATCCGATCGATTGACACTTTGGTCAACTTTGGTGAAAAACCGACTTTGGAATCGATTTGATAAAACCGGGTTTTTCACACGGGTAAAATTTAGCTTCCGCACAATCAGTTAAACTGATAGATACCGAACTGATCTGCCTTCAGGCGATTAGTAAGTTGGATATCAGTCCAAACTGATTCACTTGCACTCTGATCAGGCTAACTGCAATCACACCTGATCTGCACAAAAAGTTTTCAAAAGTCTATTCACCCTCCCTCTAGACTTACGCCTCACAAAAATCCGTTCGACCCTACAAGTGGTATCGAAAGCAAAGGGTTCTACGCACCAATCGGCTTTGAGTATCATCGATTCTTGAGGAAGAATCTTTGTGGTCACTAGAACAGATCTTGAAAAACCGTTTTAAAACTCATTCGTTCTTCAAAATCACTCAGCATGGATAATACATCTGGTATGTATCATGATTTGCCCAAGTTTTCAATTGATGAGTATGCAGATTGGGCCATCTATATGTGCAACCATCTAGGATCGATAAGTGGCATAATGATGGAAGTCATTGAACGAGGACCCATCCTCATATATCACGACAACCCAAAGAGCTTGAGGTGATCCAGATTTTGCCACGGAAGTCTTGTCTAAAAAAGCCCAAATTTTTGATGGATGCAAGAGGAAAGAAAGTCAGATACTCTAGATACAATCGCCAGCATATAATCATGAAGACGATGGATAAAGTCACCAAGAAGAAGATAAAATATCTCAAAACTGCGAAAGCAATGTGGGATACTCTTGCTGAGATATGCGAAGGAAACGATCAGATCAAAGACAGCCGACTACAAGCCGAACTAGTGAAGTTCAAAAAACTAAAGATGTTGCCCAACGAGACCATCAACGAGCTCGATGGAAGGATCACAATGTCGAAGAATAAGCTACGAGAACTTGGTAGAGATGTCGACAAAGATATCAACTACAAGATCTTAAGATCTCTCACCAAGAAATGGGACATGAAAGTCACGGTAATCAAGGATTGCCAAGACATTTCAAAGATGAAGTCGAGTAGCTTGTTCCTAAGCCTTAAAGCTCACGAGTTTGACTTAATCGAAAAGAGGACAAGCAGATGAAGACGAGACGCCTTTCTTTGAAGCAACGCCTAAATCAATTGCGTTTAAAGCAACCAAAGAAAACATCGAAGGCCATCGAACTCATTGGAAACATAATAAGTCAAGGTAAACAGATCGCTTCTCGCTACCGTGAAACTTGAAAAATCAAACATTCAGCTTGGTAAGTATCGCAGATTCTAAAAGGATTATCAACACAGCAGAGGTGGAGATAGGAGACCAGTTGACAGATCTCCAGAAAGAATCAGATATGATGATCGAAGAGATCACAGAGAAGAAAAGAAAAGAGATGATCTGAAAAATGAGAGAAGAGACAACAGATCTGACAGAAGGAGTTCAAATTACTATCAGAAAGGGAAGTCACCTGATAGACCCTATAGACGGAATGACTCACCTGGAAGAAGAAGTTCCGTGGATCGTGGAGCGTGCTTCAACTGTGAGAAACCAGGTCACTACAGCGCAGATTGCCCAGACCTGACGCCAAAAGAAAGAGAAGAAAAGCGGAACAGAAGAGAGCAATGATATAGAGACAGGAAAGCCCTGGTCGCTGACACATCTTGAATTGATGATTCTTATTTGCCCTCTGAGGATTCTGGATACTCATCTCAGAGAAGACTTCGTCGATAAAACAGCCATGACTTCCATGAGAATGAAGATCTGATATTCTCTTCAGATGACGATGAAATCAGCCTGATGGCCAAGGAGGACCAATCTGAGGTAACCTCCAAACCTTTCGCTTTGTTCCGCTTCCACACCGCTATTATTAAAGACACCGCCCGGAGAGATTGACTCGCAATCTACTCGAAAGCAATTGCTTGATGATCTCTCTAATGCAAGAGACACTTATACTATAGTGGAAGTTCGAGAATGACAAGCTAAGGATCGAAAATAATCAGCTTTTGTTAAAGAGAACGCCTCAAGAAAAGCTACCTTGAACTAAAATCCACTAAACCGCCGTAAGGTAACCGAGGAACTTAACATTCGAAAAGTTAAATCTTCTCGATCGGAGAAGCAGATCAAAGATCGCCTAGCAATCAACAAACAACAAGTTCGATGATTTCAAAATCCTTCAAGCTAAATTTGATGAGCTATTCCGACTACATGAGAGTCTAAAATCTTCCGAGGATAGTTTGCACAAGAAAATAGAGAGGTTTTCACGAAGTCATCTAAAACCGCTCAAGATATGAACACCTATTTTCTAACACCGACTAACAAGAAGGGACTTGGGTATGAAAACCCTTCTCGTCCCTCAAAAGCCCCGCTTTGACTCACTTCAAAAAAAGGTGTAATCAAACGAAGTTTCGACAAAGATACACTAAAAGCTAAACTTGTATCCGATAAGGAAAAAAGACATGTTGAGCAAGTAAAGGCAGTGCCTAATCGTAAAGGAAATGAAATGGACCCTAATCGGTAAAGCATCACCGAGGAATCAACAAAGAACCCAGATCTTCAAAGAGACCTCAACTCGATCAATGATTAGGTATCGAAAAAGAAAACCCACAAAAGGAAATCTAATCTGAGACCCAATCAAGGTCACCGCCTAATAAGCAAGCTATAGGTAAACCGCAAAAACCACCTATGCCAAAAAAGATATGAATCTTTTGATGGTAGCAAATCGTACCTACCCTTATAATCAGAAACCTAGGGTTGTTGCACCTGAGCCACACTAGATTAAAAGAAGACAAACAGCAAAGATAAATCCCAAGTCTTCTAAGTCACCCAAGGCTCACACGAATGATCATACTAATCGAAAAGATATAAAGAGATGTATGATTATGTTGATGTTTATGGGAGACAAATCAGCCTTCGATCTATCGACACAATAGAAGTGCCCCTGCTTGTATGGATCCCTAAAACCAACCCTAACCCTCAGACCCAATCCAAAAGGGGTACCTAAAAAACCCGATTTGGTTGCGGGTTCGTGTGGGTCTGCCAACAAAGGAGGTGTACAAACAACTATCTGGTACATCGATAGTGGATGCTCAAGGCACATGACTGGAAGCAAACATCTCCTTAGCTCTTACATAGAACAAAAAGCCCGCGTGTACTCTTCGGTGATGATAACTTTGGTTTTACCAGAGGATTCGAACCTTAGAGAATGATGATGTACAAAATTATTTGAGTCTCAGATGTCGAAGGTTTAAAGCATAACTCATTATCGGTTTCACAATTTCAAGATAACGGATTCAAAGGTTGAGTTCTCGATCGATCAATGCACTATCAAAAATCGAGCCACTCAACGTATCTTGCTAATCGGTTCAAGGAAAGGGACGATCTACACAAAGCAGATCGAACAGTTGTCCAAGAAATACATGCTGATTGTTAAGAGTTCCAAAAGTAACATTGGCTCTCGCACAAAAGAATGAGTCATCCGAACTTTAAAACTCTTAACAAGATAGCAAGGATGTCTTTAGTGGAAGGACTACCGAATGAGGTATTCTTTCTAAGGATCGGATATGTGTCGCATGTCGAATGGAAAAACAAAGTTAAAGCCTCATTCAAGGAAATCCTCGACCGGCATCCAAAGACAAAGTATTGCAAAATGCTCCATATGGACTTATTTGGACCCGATTACACCGGTCGGTCTCGGTGACGAAAATATACTCTGTAATCGTGGATGATTATTCCAAGTTTACGGGGTTGTATTCTTACATAAGAAGAATGAGACAACAACAAAAGATACCCGAAATGCTCAAGAAATTACAAAATGAAAAGGGTGTCAAGTAGTGAAAATCGATCGATAAAGGTACGTAATTTAAACTCTTTTTATTACCGATTTTTGCACTAAGTTTGGTATACAAAGATGAGACATCACCGCAAGAACGCCACAAATGAATGGAGTAAAGAATCGGAGAAACAGAACACTCAAAGAAGTTCGCTCACACTATGTTAGTCGAACATGCAATACCAAGCCGTTTAAAGCGTAAGCTATCAATACGCATGCCACACTTTCGTAATGTATGTCTTCTAACTAAGGCTCACTACAAAACACCCTATGAATCGTGGAAGGACGTAAAACCTCGTGTTTTTACTTCCATGTTTTTTGGTGTAAGTGTTTCATACACAACAATGGGAAGAGTCATTGAAGACTTTTGAGGCCAAGTCGATGAGGGTATATTCTTAGATATTCCTCATCTAGCAAGGCTTTCGTGGTTTACAACAAAGTAATCCTAGTTGTGGAAGAAACACCCCATGTAGCCTTTGATGAAACATCTTCTGAACAAGAGAAATCTGCCTCAGAACAAGAAGTACCAGATCAACCAGTACCTGATGCACAGAAAATGGATCAGCTAATGATCAAGGAAAAAGGATTAGAACTCGTAACAGTATACATTCCAGATCTAGCTGATTCACCAGTCAATCAGATCCTAAGGTACGAACAACTGTCGATGAAGAAGTTCGCACACCGAGATAAAGATCAATCGAACCATCTAGTTCAGGGGGAACACTTGAAGTTTCCACGAACAGACATCAGCACATGATGAGTCCAACATCAGCTGAGACATGTTCTTATCAAGTGGATCATAACTCTGCACCACTCCCAATCTCTAGTAATGAACTATTATCAGAAATGGATGATGTTCTCCAAACCGACGCAAATCAGAACAGAAGGACCTGGATAACTAGTCATCCAACTGATCTGATCATCGGAGACCCATCTGATAGAGTTAAAACTAGACATCAGATTGGTGAAAGTGCCATGTATTGTTGCTATCCTGCCTATGAAGGAAACCAACAACATGAGAGAGGAAGCTCTACAAGACGCAAGTCGGATTCTAGCCATGCAGGAGGAGCTGGAACAGTTCGAGAGAAATCAAGTTTGGAAATTGGTGGACAGACCAACTCATCAAGATGTAATTGGCACAAAGTGGGTATTCAAGAACAAGAGAGATGAGAAAAATGTCATAACCAGGAATAAGGCAAGACTTGTTGCTAAGGGGTATTCACAATCAGAAGGAATTGATTATGATGAGACCTTTGCACCGGGCCGCCGCTTAGAAGCCATTCGGTCAAGCCGCATATGCTTCCCACAGAGGGTTCATCAGATATCAAATGGACGAAAGAGTGCATTTTTAAATGGGGTACTAGCAGAGGAAGTTTATGTCTAACAACCTCCGTGCTTTGAAAAGGGCAACCAAGTGTACTTTGCTTAAGAAAAGCTCTTTATGGTTCAAAACAAGCTCCTCGAGCTTGGTATGATACACTCTCTCTCGCCTTCTTGATAGATGGTGGTTTCACTAAAGGAATAGTGGATAGAACCTTATTGCAATAGAAGATGGAGAAGATATTCGGATGGTTCAGATTTATGTGGACGACATCATCTTCGGATCTCCCAACAAGAGTCTATGTGAAAGATTCAGCAAGCTAATGCAAGGGAAGTTCGAGATGTCCATGATGGGTCGATGAGTTACTTTCTACGGGTCTACAAGTTAAGCAAAGTAAGTATGATATTCATCTCGCCAGCAAAGTACACTAGGAGTTTATTGGCTAAGTTTGGAGTTCAAAACCGTAAGGAAGCCAAAATTCCTATGATGACCGGATTCAAGATGGATCCGTATGAGGATGGTCGAAAACCAATCGAAAAGAATATAGGGCTCTCATTGGATCTTTACTATACCGACCGCCAAAGAGACCGGATATCACTTTTGGCAAAGAGGGTGTATGTGCGATTTCGTGCAAATCCAATGCAAAGTCACCTAGAAGCAGTAGCGAATTCTTAAGTATCTGAAGGGACAAGAAACCTTGGTTTATTTTACCCATCGATGATAATCTAGAGCTTAGTGGGTATTCTAATTACGATTATGGAGGTTGCAAAATTGACAGAAGTCAACCTCGTGAACATGTCGTTTTTAGGAAGAAACCGATCTCGTGGTTTTCAAAGAAGCGCACATCGGGCCATGACATCTACTACTTGGGCGTAATATATGGTTGCAGAAGTTGTTGCTCCCCAACTACTCGCTTAGTCGGAAATGGTGGGGATTATAACATTGTAGCTAAGAATGTACCTATATTCTCGCGATGAAGAATAGTCTTTCATTGCAATCACTCAAAATCATGTTCTTCATACAAGATGCAAGCATGTGGATGTCAGACACCATTTAATAAGAGATCATGTTGAAAAGAAGAATATCAGAATGGAAAAGATTCATACTGATATACAGAAAGCTGATATTCTAACCAAGCCACTAGTTGAGATCAGATTCAGAGAATTATGCAATGAGCTAGGGCTTCTGGATCTTGGAGAAAAAGCACCTAAAATGTTTGATGGACTGATCTCCAGAACCAGCTGGTTAAGAGACTAACCAGGTTAAAAGGAATCAGTTGAGTTTGGTATCTCAACTGATCATAAGATCAGTCAAGGAACTGATATGAGAAGGCGATCAGATTTACGGATTATCAGATTAAAGGAACTGATCAGATTAAAGGATTATCTGATTAAATCAGTTTGGTTATTTCATACTTTGTAAGTCGATTAAGCTGATATTCAACAAGCAAGATTCACAAGATTAAAGCTTACATCGCATAAGAAAACAGAAAATTTACACAACAATGGAATAATAGAAATTTTCATTGATAAAGACCCGAAGGTCAGATTTACATTACAAGTTACAAGTACAAAAGGACCCGGAGGTCAGTACATAAGCCATAAACCCTAAACCCTAAACCTAACCCTAGAAGGGGGGGAGAGAGAGAGATTTTAAAATCTGATGCTCCCATTTTCCCCCACTTAACAGGGGTGTGAAGGCTTTGAAATAATCCTAAAGCCACCCTCAGAGCTTCGGAGTTAGGAGCGAGAGCGGCGTTGAAAGGATTTCTAAGCCAGGAGCCCCTAGACCTGAAATCAATGGGCTCTCCAGCTGTTAAATGGGACACAAGTGCCAAGAAAGTGATCCAAAGATCATATGGCCACATGTGTCACATGCAAAAATTGAGTTTGATATACGAAGATCAGCTATTGTCTGATCAAGACCGTATACCAAACTCATGTTTTATATCAGACTGAGTCTGTTGATGCTAATTCCGTCATCTCGATAGACACACAAGGTGCATACGGTTAGGAGAAGTGTCTTCTCAGTTGTGATAGCAGATCCTCCGCCTCGGTGGTAGAGAAGCTTTGCAATAATTGTATGTGTAATCTTTGATGACGACGAAAGCAGCAATAAGTGACACACAGGGTTGATTTGAGAAGCTGAAATCATTGAAAAAGGGGTAAAGGTTTTTGCCGGAAGTTTCACCGGAAATAAGGGTTCACCAGAATACATGATTTACAAAGAAGATAAGTATGGTGAATGGGTTATGTTGTGTAAATCATTGGTCCAATTTATAGAGGCCAGGCAAGGGTGCAAATGCAAATTTAATTTCTCAAAACCTTTTTTTGAAATTAGCACCATTAAGCGACAAATGTAGGAAACACGCGACTGATAATTGGATAAACTTACGGCGATTTGACATCTCGAAGTATTCAGACTATTATTACAAATGTCAAATCGTGCCGACTTAGGGAATCGAGACTACTATTCAATTCTTCAAGAACTAAGTTTTGGCGGTAACACTTATCCCGAGAATTGACTTGGTCTGAGTATAATCAGATTAGGTCAACGGAAATCTGATTAGATAAGAGACTGATCAGATGAGGAAGATCAGTTGAGTATGATACTTCAACAAATCAGATATATCAGTCAATAAGAAATCAGAAATAACAGTTGAAGGGGGAACTTCAACTGATCAAGGAGGATCAGAAAAGGAAAAATCAGACGCAAAAAGAAGCGGATCAGTTGAAAAGGACAGTTGGGAAATTATAAGGATTAGGTAGAAAACTAAGATCAACAAGTGGAATCAAGATCTACAAGTGGAATCAAGATCTACAAGTGGTATTGACTGATTACAATATCAGTCAACCAGATACGCTTTTCTATTTCCTTGTTTATTGCTTGCTTATCTGAAATTATCTGATAATATTTGCTTTTATTGTACACACTACTTTTGTGACGTATATCCTGCAAAATATTTAATGCGGACGTGGGGTATATGTATTAAATGCCACAAAATGTGTTTTTAAATCCAAAAGGCAATCGTGCGTGCATTTCCTAACCACATGATCAAAACTGCTCAATCTGGATCGTTTAACCTTTTCAAACGATTGATCTTCTAATCTCGATTTTCCCTCCTCCATCTTATAAGTTTCATCAAAACCCTACCAGAGCATTCTTCTTCTAAAAAAACTCTTGCGTTTTACTCTCTGAAAACTCACAATTACCTTTCTGCAATTCAAAGTGTTTTCTTGCGATTCAAACTTAGTTTCCGAAAAATAGAATCTGGTAATTTATGGTTATTTGATGAATTACTTTTCTAAAATCCATTGATCACATAGATTTGTCTATATATGTTATTCTGTGATATGCCTTATCATTTCTTGGTATCCGTATGTATTCATCGATTACTAGGCCTGAGAATAGGTCTGATAATCAATATATGATATCTTTATGATTATGCACAATTTTAATCGAGTCTATCCTATTGTAGATGGCCACTCACGGAATGGGAAAAATTATGTGCAACTATGCGGATCTGGCAACAAAAATTGTCGATGACAAATTTGTAAAGTTTGGTGCTACGCGGGATCCGGAATCAATGGAGGTTGAACATATTCTGAGGAAGGGAGGTCTTGAAAATATTGTCGCTTTGCAACGCAATCCAAAGAATGCAAAGATGAAGCAATCGAAATTCTTAAGGAATTTGAAGGTGGATACGGACAATCCCGAGATGAACCGATTTCTTCGCTTAATCGGAGATGAGATCGACTTTCAAATGCCGATATCACGCCGATCGCTCACCTTTTTGCCCAAAGGAAGAATCTCTCAAGACTATAGGAGAGAATGAAGATGAGCCGATCGTAAATGAACTCTTCAGAGAGGCCGATAAACACCGCATCAAGAGTTTTGTCGAAAGCTATGTTGAAAAGGAAATACCGATTTGTTGTTTGACATTCATCAAAAACAATCATGGGTATTTCGTTCAACCCGAATGTTTTAACATCCGTAAAAAATGTACAAAGATGGTCATTTATAATTGATGAAGCAAAAATATCAATTGGCATGGCTTCCTCAAGGCCATTCTCGCTCCAAGAACATGAAAAATTTGGAGTTAATGATCGAGGCAAGTCTATCCGAAGAAGAGAATCAACAATCTCAACAAGGTTGCGCCATTCTCAAGGACAAAATGCCAAATGCCGAATGGGATCGAACGGATCAAGTCCTACAAGGCCTTTCTCACAACCACATCTCGCCATATATGGGCCATCCGATGATGATACGCCCCACCCTCCAAAGGTGAAGAAAGGAAAGAACAAGGAGGCAAGCCTACGCTCGCACCGGATGCCCCCAAAAGAAGAAGAGAAAACCGGTAAAGGCTCAGAGAAGAGGTCAAGAAGGCAAAACAGCCACCATGACTCGCTTTACGAAGATGAGTCGATGAAGAAGGAGTGCCAGAGCAACCTCGACGCGCCACGTAAATCACCGAAAAATCGACAGCAAAGCTTCTCAAGCTGAGAGCTCGCCAGAACATTCGAGGGAAGAGCAAGAGACAAACGATCTCCTTCTCCTCAATCTCGAAATGATTCACCACTCGCACTTCTAGTCAGCCCGCATATTTCTCCTTCTCCTTCACCTTCCCACGAACCCGAAAAGTTCATCACCATGAACCGAAAGATCACCGCCGCAGAGCGAACGCATTTGCTTCTACAATGTAACCTCTCGCAGATTCAAATAATAATCACCAACATCCACCTACTCGACACCACCGTAACCCTCTACATCTCATCAACCGGAATCGGGTCGATCCAAACAGATAAATTCCCGAAGTTCAGATCATCCAAGACCATCACCGAAAATGGTCGAAATGCGAATTGAACGAGATATTGATGAGTCAGATCCGGAGTTGGTAGCCCATCCCGTTATTCCCATCCTTATTAGGAAGTAATGGAGATTCTCACCGAAAGATCTCCGCTTGAAGAGCTTCTCGATTTTATGGTCATCATTGAAATGTATGGGAGGTGCCGATGAATTCGCAGATTTTGATTTCGACATGAAGAAATCTGCTTAAGTAGGATCACCAAATGAGCTAATAATCTTCCAATCGATAAAAGCTTTGATCCACATGAAGCCGGGAATGACCGAACAAGGTGAATCGGAGCTCATTGAAGAAACTCCTACGTAAGATGATCCTATGAAGGATGTGGAGCCGCCGATGATAGTGGAACTGTGTTGCGCTCATGACCACCACTCGAGGCACAAACAACTGAAAATGATCAGGTGACGCAAAATATTCCTACAACTCACATCACCGCTGATCAACTTCAGGAGATCAGATCGTGTTTTAAAGATCTCCTGAAAGAAGAAGTTGAGGGAGTGTTGGTTAATCAACTTAGCAACACAATAGTCGATCGAGGCGATTGGCCTCAAAGAAATAACGGATCAACGGAATTGGCTATTTCCTAGATTGAGGCAATCAAAGATCAGTTCTCTCAAACTGTGACCAACCTGACTGCTGAATTTAAGAAGACAGATGATGACAAGCTAGTCCAGGTTGATCAACAACAAGTTTATCTTCTAATGGTCACTGAAAAGCTTGAAATGACTGAAGAAAGACTTGACAAACTAATTCTTACCCTCTCTACTGACGTGGAATCTGTCAAGACTGAGCTGATTTCAAAGATTTAAAGTCTATCTGCTCAATCTCAAGGTTTATCTGCTGAAGATCTTAACAAGGCCATATCAGTCAGCTTTGGATCTTTGACTTCCCACCTCAAAGCTCTTTTTGATCAAACCAAAAAGGGGGAAGGACAGATTGAGAAACCAACTGACTCTATCAGAACAACAGAAGACCTGATTCAGATAGTTGAACCCTATGGCCAGAGACTAGACCATCTGGATCTTTTTTGTTGGCGAAATTTCGAAAGATGGAAAAGTCAAAGGCAAGAAAGTTAGTCATGGTGCCGACATCGTAACTTGTACTACCACTCGCACTAAGAAAGTCACAAGAAGCACAAATAGCCAAATACAAAGCCGATAAGAAATCGGCCGAGAAATCGCCCAAAGAGCAGATTGTCAAGAAGCCCGAATAAGTGAACAAGAAAGAAGGGGCGTAAAAAATTGGCAGAGGCGTAAGATCCAAAAAGAAATACAGAAAGGGCAAAGAAAGGCAAAGCTCGGAAAATCGATCGGCAAAGAAAGAAATCGGCCGAAAATCGTCCCAAAGAGCAAAAAGCCCGAATAAGAACAAGAAAGAAGGGCGTAAAAATTGGCAGAGGCGAAGATCCAAAAAGAAATACGATCGAGGGCAAAGAAAGAAAGTCGAAAATCTGGATCGTAACCTCAGAGTTGATGAGATCATTCCGAAACCGCCGCACATGCCGATAGGTTTGAGGAATGGAATAAGATCAAGTGAATGGCTTCGGATGCTTTTGTTCTAGATCTTGTTCCACAAGAAGAATCTCCGATGCGTAAATTCCTCAACCGGTTGGAGAACAAATACCCGCATTTTTCAAGTATCCGGAAAATGAGGCCAAAATAATCAATGTAAAAATATCTCGCCAAGAGTATGAAGTGATGGATTACTCGAAGAAGTCAGATGGCTCATTTGACAGACCGCATTTCAAAGGTTCTATTTTGACATCCCGAAAAAAAGCTACATGATAATCGATCCTCGGCCAGATCAATGATGTTAAATGGAAGCTTTACAGTTTTCAACATCCCTCAAGATCAAAGAGAAATTCCAGAAGGATACAAGCCAAGAGACTGAAGAATCAGAAGACCACTTAGGATCAGCTGTTTTTTAAACTCAAACTTTTCTAATGTAATATGTAATCGATAAATCTAATGAAAGAAAAGTTTATTTTCTGATCCTAAGACAAAATCTCATTATCTTCTGATTATATGCTCTTTATTGTTCTATATTTATCAAATGTGCTTGGTTTCTCAAGTGTTTTGGTTTCATCAAAAAGGGGGAAATTGTTGGGAAATTTAGAGTTTTGATGAAAGTTCTAAAACACATGTAATAGGACCAATCGGACTCTATAGCGGATCGATTTTTTTTATTACCGTTATAAGATTACCAAATTGATAATTATTGTATAGAACAACCGATGTAGAAGATAGGTCACATATTGAGGGGGAACCTCAATATGTATAGGTCGATCCAAGATCAAAAAACAAAAATTGATATCCGGCAGCGGGCGGAAGGCAAGGAAAGATAGAAGATCGATCGATCTGATCAAGTCAGATAT
Source organism: Stenogyne calaminthoides (assembly GCA_037126765.1). Taxonomy (NCBI): domain Eukaryota; kingdom Viridiplantae; phylum Streptophyta; class Magnoliopsida; order Lamiales; family Lamiaceae; genus Stenogyne; species Stenogyne calaminthoides. The sequence continues at coordinate 21,462,435 of JBBCBC010000022.1, read as the reverse complement.
CTCAGCTGAAGTCATGAAGTTCAAATTCAGATGACTTGAAGATCGATGACTTCCGTAAGATCGGACCCGTAAGACCGACATCACGAAGTCTGCTAGTTGAAGCTAAGACAATCGCACCGAAGACTCTATCGGAGTAGATCGATCAATTGTGGATCGATCAAAGTCACCACACCGTGAAAATCGATGTTTCACCTAATCATACGTCGATGATCCAACAAGAAGAATGTCAACCTGAGTTGGTAGAATAAAACACTGAAAAGTGCTTCTGTTAACCAATAAGAACAAGAAACGTATGATCAGAGCCGGCAATTACGGGATTTTGTGTTGCTTTCTCAAACGGCTATAAAAGACACTATTCATTCTTTTTACGCCATGCCGCTCTCAAGACGCCACATCAATCCTCGCAAGTTTACCAAATATAGCCGAAATTCAAATTGCTCTCCAACGGCTCTTTGATTTCGAGGTCTATAAATATGGTATTACTCTTCGTGAGTGAAGACACGGAAACTATCAAGAAGCTCAAGCTATAATCAAATTTCCGCACGAAGAACATAAACTTGAAGATTATTTTCTAAGTGTTCATCTCATAGTTCTTAGCACAAAAAAATCTTTTCATCTAGGCGATAGGCTACTTAAAAAAAACTAGGAAAGATTTCAAAGTTGGAACAAAAACAATCTTACCCAAAACCCAAAGTTAGGTTAAGTTGTTTAGCAAGATTTCGATAGGGTTTCTAGTTCTCGATTTCAGGATCGGTTGAGTGAGAACTCTTTAAATATCTGTTGGTGTCTTGTGTTGGACTAACATAATAATCTAAGTCCGATTGGTTTAGTTGGTGCCCCTTGTGATAGGGAAGAGTGGACGTGGACCGGTTGTCCCAACCACTATAAATCTTGTGTGCATTTACCGCTTTGATTAACTGTTTTACACTATCGCACTCAACTTAATTAAAGCTGCATACATATTCTAAGTTAAGATCAACTTGCACCAAGCTTCTGATCTGATCAGATTGACACTTTGGTCAACTGGTTGAAAAACCGACTTTTGAATCGATTTGATAAACCGGTTTTTTCACAAAGGGTAAAATTTAGCTTCCGCACAATCGCTTAAACCGATAGATACCGAATCGATCGCCTTGTTTTTAGTAAGTTGATATCGCCCAAACGATTCACTTGCACTGATTAAAGCTAATCGAATCACACCGATCTGCACAAAAAGTTTTCGAAGCCTATTCACCTCTCCCCTCTAGACTTACGCCCTCACAAACCCGTTTACAATTTGTAAAAGACTTGGACCACATCGATCAAATCAAGAATATCAAGGCACAAGATTATCAAGACTCGAATGTCTTTGAATGCTGTATAAAAACTCGAATGTTCCGATCAAATCTATCTCGATTCAATCTTGAACATTCAAAAATTAGATATTGCCCAAGACATTCAATGCGGATAAAAAGGAACTAAGACAAAGTGTTGTTAAGGTTATATCAACTCGAGATTGTAACCAAAAAGAGTCGTTGTGTTGTCTACCTTTAAACCGGAGACAAAAAGTCAAAAAGAGAAAGACAACACTGCACATATCGACAATCGACAAATGACAAAGTCGCCAAAAAGATGTCGAGTACTAAGTTCCAGATCGCAAAAAGTGAAGACTGCTACATGAAAGGCTATTGCCTAAATTGTGTTTAGGAGAAACCCTAAATATAGCCGTTTTCTTACACACCATAAGAGGAAACTATCTCTCCACCGGATAGTTTTTCAAGAGTGACCTTGGTGTATACCTATAAATACTGTGACCTTCTACATTGAAAGGTTACGGGAAATTTATAAGCAACTCAAGAGCTCAAACTTATTATTTGAAGTTAAGCACTAAAAAACGAGAATTTCCCAAGGCTTTAAATCGAAGAGAGCTCATTCCAAAAGCTTGATAAGATATATCCAAAGTTAGTCGAGATATCCTAGTTTGCATTGTTCTTTTATTGTAAAGGATATCTCATCCTAGTTGAAACCAACCAAGAAACCCCAAACAGGTTTGTAAGGTAGTTTGAGTGTTTGTTGGTGAGATTGAGTTGTAAAAAGTGAAAACTACATTGAAAAAAGATTAGAGGAGAAGTGAGTAATCTATCTTGGATGGACATGAGAAAGCTTGTGTGAGTTTTGAGTTAGTAAACTCTCTCTCAAAATTAGAAAGGTTAGTAAACTACACTATAAATGAAAGCCTTAGGAAGTGTTTAGTGAATTTCTCTTAAAAGATCGCGGAGAGTGGGCGTAGGAGCTTGAGTCTCCAACCACTATAATCTGTTTGTTCTTTCTTTTTTTTTGCTTGATTTATCTGTTGCATTACTTTGTCTTGAAAGCATATTTTCATCGATATTTCAGTTGGAATCAATCCAATTGAAAGTTGCATATAAATTGAATCACGGCTAATCACTATTCCATTAAAGGAAGGTTTTCAAAGAAAAGCTTAAAACGAGTATAAACTAAGGGCCAACCATTCCGCTTTATCCGAAAGTAGCTTTAGAACAGATATAGTTACCAAACCGAACTTACTCTTACGAGGGTTCGATAAGTTAGTTATCCGATCCAAGCAACTCGGGATATCTGAAAACTCAGGACTCGGTTGGGATTATCTGAGGTATCTGAAAGCAGCTCAGGATCACTGTCTCAGATAGACTTTGAATTAGAGCGATTTGTGCTTCTCAGGACCAAATCATCAGGACAACCTGACCCAAGCTGACCTCAGTAAAAGAAAAGTTTTAAAAACACTGAACACGTGTATTCCCCCATACACGTGTAAGACTCGTTTGCACCGGGACCAACAAGTGGTATCGAGCGGTGGTTCAACTTGACCACTTTTTTGTTGACCAAAGTTTTATTTTCTAAAAATACTTGTGGTCTATCTGAACTGATCATATTTGCTGAATTCTTAAAAGACTCAGATAAAATGTCTTCTAAGAAACTTCCCATGTTCTCAGTGGAGAATTATGATTTATGGAGACTAAGAATGCAGGCTCACCTGTATTCTAAACATGAACGTATGTGGAGAGTGGTCTCTGAAGGGCCATTCCAATTTACTGTGGTGAATCCCAGAGGAACAGAAAATGAGAGAAACGATCCTAGAGCATAATTTCCTAAGTTTGATGACCAACTGACTCCTGAGGAGAGGAAGTTAGTCAATCTAGACTATATTGCTAAAGACACACTATACAGTACAATTGATGATGGTGTGATGGGAATGATCTCTCACTGTAATACTGCAAAAGAAATTTGGGATACACTAGTTGTAATGTGCCAAGGCACAGATCATATCAAGGAAAACAAACATTCAGTTGCAATTGGAAAGTTTGATAGTTTTGAAATGGATGAAGGTGAATCTATAGACAAATTGAAAGTCAGATTCACTAGCATTATGAATGATATAAATGCACTTGGTAAGAAATATCCACAGAGAGAAGTTGCATTGAAAATTCTTAGAGGTCTTTCTAAGAAATGGGATATACATGCAGTGGTGATTGAAAACACCAAAAACATTAATTCAATGCCATATCAACAAGTCTTCTCTCGAAATTTGAAGGCCTATGAGTTCGTGAATCGATAAGAAATCTAAAAAGGTCGACAAAGAAAGATGATTCATCATCTAGTAAGAATGTGGCTTTTAAGGCCAAGGATAAAACCCCAGAAAACTAGAGAGTCTCGAGAACTCCTTTGCTAAAAATCGGGATGAGCTTGAGGATAATCTAAAGACCGATGGCAAGGAGGTTTGAAAGACTTAATAGTCGATATGGAAAATACAAAACTATTACAGAATCACAGTACCGGAAGAAACCCGGGGACGATCAACCGAGAAGAAGAATGACCTGAAAAGTTGAGGGATCTTCATCAAAAGGAAGGACTCCAAGTCCAAAGAAGAAAGTGATCGGGATGATGATGATGCCAACAGATCTTTACAATTGCCAAAAGAAAGGTCAATTCCAAAGATGATTGTCCCGACACGAAAAGCTAAGGAGAGAAGAGAAAGACAGGCAAAAAGAGACAAGAAGTTCTCCAACAGAAAAGCCATGGTTGCAGAAGAAGAACATTCTGAGGAGGGATCTAGCTCTTCAGATGAAATATTCTCGCATAAAGAATGTGATGACATCTCATCGATGGCTATTAAGGAGGTAAACTCTTATTTCTCTGTTGTTGCTCCTACACTAGCACAAGAGTTGTCAAGTTCAACTGTAAACAGTCATTTTGACCTTATGGATTCTTTTGAGAGTCTAATGAAGGACTATGTTGTTTTACAAGAACTGCTAAATGAAACTCAAGAGCAGAATAAGGAACTGAAGGCTGAAAATCTTAAGTGGAAAGACTCTAGCAAAACTGAAATCACTTGTCAATTAATGGGAGCTACTGATGAACTGGATGTTCTGAAAGTACAACTCTCGGAGAAAGAGAAGTTGATAGTGACCCTAACTGAAAAACTAGAGAAATCCACTGAAGAGATTCAGCTGATCAGAATTAAGTTCAATGACCTCGCTGAGAAGCATGAAACTCTACAGAAATGTGAGGATAGTGCACAGAAGAAGCTAACTCTATTGAATACTGCATCTAAAGTAATAGATGAAATTCAGAGCTACCAGAGATCTGTCACTATAAAATCTGGATTGGGATACATTCTAGGGGAACCTCACAAGGTCATTTGAATGCTGCATCAAGTAGCAAGAAGACAATCTTTGTAAAACCAGTGTCACCCACACTTCAAAATGAAGAAATGCCCAAGGTTGTAGACAAGGGAAAAGGACCCATGGTTTCAGTAAAACTGAATGATCAGGTAGGAAAGCCCAAACCTCAGGTGAAAGCTAGAAAACCTGAGCACTTAGTTGGAAAATTTCAGGCAAGTACTTCAAAGCCTCATGCTAAGAATGCAAACCTGAAAGGATCTACACTGAACCATCAGAGGAATCTTCAAAAGAGAAACACTCAAAGAGAGAAATTCTCAATCAAAGAGACCAAGTCCTCAAGATAATCGAAAGACCCAAAATTCAAATCTGAGTAACCCGAACCCCACTTACCTAAGGGTAAAGGTTACCTGAACCCGAGTCAACAAAGATTCAGACCAGCTGCACAAAAGCCAAAGCAAATGAACAAAATGCCTGAACCAAAGAAAAATTCAAAAGCCCATGTTCATGCTAAAATTTAGCACTCATACACGTGAAACCGCTAAGGCACCCGCAGAGTAGTAAATGTGTATGTAGATGTTTATGGAAGATGATCGACCACTCTAAAGTGATTAGAGTTGTCATGCGATTTGGATTCCGAAGGTACAAACTAACCTTATAGGACCCTACACAAATTGGGTACCTAAAAATTGATCTGTTTTTCAGGAGGAAAACAAGGGCACTGAGCTGATTAAAGATCACATATCACTGATGAGCAGAGATGAAAAAGCCCCTGATGTATGATATCTTGACAAAGGGATGCTCAAGACATATGACAGATTCAAGAAGATACTCAATGACTATGTTGAACAAAGAGGCCCTCGGATCACTTTTGGAGATAACTCCAAGGGACAGACTGAAGGATATGGAACTTTAGAAATCGACTCAGTTCATATCCATGGTGTTTCATATGTATCTAGATTGAAGCATAACTTGCTTTCAATAAGTCAATTCTGTGATAAAGGTTTTAATGTTGAGTTCTCTAAGAACTTATGTTATGTGAAAGATAATACATCACGTAAAAATATTACCGATTTGGTACTATAAAAGGAAATGTGTATCTTCTTTGATTGAGTTCAACTCCTAAAGATACATGTTTGGTTGCTAAAAGTTCCACAAATACCAACTGGTTATGGCATAAAAGAATGAATCACCTGAATTTCAAAACCCTGAATAAACTTGCAAGATTAGCTCTTGTGAGAGGGTTGCCTAATGAAGTGTTCAGTAAGGAACATATTTGTGATGCGTGCCAAAAAGGAAAACAAATTAGAGCATCATTTAAAAGAAAAGTAGATGTTTCTACTGAAAGAATACTTCAGTTGTTGCATATGGATCTTTTTGGTCCTATAACACCAGTGAGCACCAATGGCAGGAAATACACACTAGTAGTAGTTGATGACTACTCAAGATATACTTGGGTCATATTCTTACTCAGTAAGAAAGAGACTCGATAAAGTCGCGAATTCATCGAAAAAGGCTCAAGATTGAGAAAAATCGAGTGTGGTCAAAATCAGATCTGACAAGGGAACTGAATTTATAAATCATATTATATTTGATTATTGTGCAGCAAATGGAATTTCTCATGAAACATCAGCTGCAAGAACCCCTCAACAAAATGGTGTTGCTGAAAGAAGGAACAGGACTCTAAAAGAAGCTGCAAGAACAATGATAGTTGAAGCTGATATTCCTAAAAGATTTTGAAATTTGAAGTCATCAACACCGCATGCTATTCTCGAAACGGATCCATCATGACCACGAGTCAAGGCAAAAACCCTATGAGCTTTGGAATGAAAGGAAGCCTCTTGTTTCTTTCTTTTCGTGTGTTTGGTTGCAAGTGTTTCATACACAATAATGGTAAAGATCGATTGAAAACATTTGATAGTAAAGTCGATGAAGGAATATTCTTAGGATATTCTCAAGTCAAGAAAAACTTTCGAGTTTACAACCTGTAGGGACTCTTATTGTGGAGGAAACACCTCATGTTGTTTTTGATGAATCTACTTGTGTTCAGAAGAAACATGAACATGATGCAAAAGAACTGACCAAGAGAATCACCAGATTAAGCCTGAAAAAGAATGACAAAACATCCCTGAATCTGAAAAGAAGAAGTCAGTCACCATCTATGATTGGAGTGACTCAGACTCAGATAAAGAAGTTCAAGATGAAACTCAGGATGGTGAGACTCAGGATGGAAAGTCTTCACTGAAGGAAAACCAACACACTGAAGCTGACCAATCTGAACAGACACCAGTTCAGACTCAAGTATGTGATGCCAATGAAGATGTGGTCACAGCTGAGGCAAATTCTGAATCTATCAACCAAAGGGGAACAAATGTCTTTGACAATGTTCTGAATGGAATTTCCCCTGAGGAAGATGATTCCCTTTCTCCTTTTCTGTTGTTCCCTGAGTTTACTGAATTAACTGAACCTAACATTTTAAATGTTGAGGATACTATTGAAGGGGGAACATCTAGAAGAAGATGGTTAGATAGTCATCCTACAAGCCAAATTGTGGGTGATCTAATTGAAGGTGTCAAAACAAGAAAGTTCCATGGTGAGAGTTCACTATTCTGCTGCTTCCTATCAGAGAAAGAGCCTACTGAGATTGGTGAAGCTGTACAAGATTCTCATTGATTATTTGCTATGCAAGATGAAATTTGAATCAATTCTCAAGAAATGAAGTATGGGAGCTAGTGGATAGACCTGAAAGGCACAATGTCATTGGAATCAAGTGGGTATTTAAGAATAAAAGAGATGAAAACAACAACATTGTAAGAAACAAGGCAAGGCTAGTTGCACAAGGTTATTCCCAAGAAGAAGGCTTGGATTATGATGAAACCTTTGCACCAGTTGCAAGATTAGAAGCCATCAGATTGTTTCTTGCATATATTTGCCCACATGAAGTTCACATCTATCAAATGGATGTGAAAAGTGCATTTACGAACGGTGTGCTTAAAGAAGAGGTTTATGTAGAACAACCTCCCGGTTTCAAACAGAATGACCAAGTTTACATGCTCAGAAAAGGCCTTTTATGGCTTAAGCAAGCACCCCGAGCATGGTATGATACTCTTTCTCAGTTTCTTCTTGACCATGGTTTTGTCAAAGGAATCGCTGATAGAACTCGCTCGTGATAGAAGAAGGGGAAGATATCTTCTTGGTTCGGATATATGTTGATGACATCATTTTTGGATCTCCAAACCATAAGCTGTGTGAAAAGTTTTCAACACTGATGAAAGGCAAGTTTGAGATGTCAATGATGGGAGAGATGAATTTCTTCCTAGGTCTTCAAGTAAAACAATCAAAGGAAGGAATCTTCATCAACCAAGCAAAGTACACCAGAGATCTGATTGCCAAGTATGGTGTACAGAATTGCAATGCGCTTAGAATTCTATGAATACTAACTACAAGATGGATCCCGATTACAAGGCAAATCGATAAAGTCATCTTCGATTATAGAGGAATCATTGGATCATTGCTCTATCTCACAGCAAGTAGGCCGGGTATAACATTTGCTGTTGGGATATGTGCAAGATACCAAGCTAATCCTAAGGCTAGTCACATAGAGGCTGCCAAAAAGATACTGAAGTATCTTAAGGGCACAATAAATAGAGGATTATGGTATCCAGCTGATGATAACCTTGAATTAACGGTTACTCGGATCTCACGGTTATGGAGGTTGCGAATTGATGGGAAGTCCACTACAGAACTTGTCAATTTCTAGGAAATGGTGATATCTTGGTTTTTGAAGAAAATGACCTCGGAGCAACCAAGATCTTCGAAAATTTGAATACATGGTCAGGGAAGTCATTGTGCTTTCGATTCTTTGGCTCGCACAACAATTAAGGGATTATAAAGTTGTAGCCAATGAAGTACCAATATTTTGTGACAATAATAGTGTCATTGCTATTTCAAAAATCCGTATTGCACACGGATGCAAGCATGTGGATATCGGACATCACTTCATCGAGATCATGTCGAGAAAAAGGACATAAGGATGGAGAAAATTCATACTGATAAGCAGAGAGTTGATATCTTGACTAAACCTTTGGCTGAATCAAGATTTCAGGAACTATCAGTTGAATTAGGGATGTTAGATCTAGGTGTATAGAGTAAAATCTGAAAAATTGAAGGTTTTCAGATGCATGAAGTTTTCTCGAATTCCATTTGAGAAACTCGGGATAAAATAGAAATACCGAATCGAGTCTCGAAACTCGGACTTCTTCAAGGTCAAGATTTTCGAAGAGATCTTGAACCCATTCAAGACTTCGAGATCATCTTGACATTTTATCAAGGTCAATACTCGAAGAAGACTGATAGAGGGATATTAGTCTGAAGAAGTAATGACTCATGCGACTCATTTATTGCTTAAGTGAAACTCAGTAATCATTTGTAATAAATACAAAACACCTGAGGAATGTTTTTGGCGGGATATTTGAAATTCCTAAAAGGTCAACAGTCATTAAATGCTCTGTTACATTTAATCACCAATGAAGTTAAAATGACGGCTTACTTTTTGGGGATCAACCTTTCGCATACCCGATTAATCGTGGATTAATCTTAACCATTGCTTTTCACCAAACCGGTACAACTTCCCACGATCTCGAGCTATTTAATCCATTGAAAGTCATTCAAGCCAAATTTTATTGAAACCCTTCGTTCCCAAAAACCCTCTGCAAATAAATCCCTTTTACCCAGAAAAACTTCATCGCTCAAAACCCTAAATCTTCAAATCTCAAATGGCTCCTACCATGTTCGAAAAATTAGCCGAGAAAAATAAGCCATGGTATGAGTACGTGGTTTCTTTGGAGAGTACGACAAATGCCAAACACGAGGAAGAGGCGCTCCACTTAATCCGATTGGCAAAACTGACGAACCTTGTCGCAAACCGACCGGAGGCGGAGTATACCCGTGAGGTAATAGAGTTTGTTGCAAATATGGAAATCGATGAGAAAGATTATATAGAATCTAAGATTTCCGTTTTGCATCTCGAACAATCAATGAAGTGTGTGGATTTTGTTCGAGAGCTCTACATTGTCCCTAAGAATTTAAACGACGTATTTGAGTTGTGCGATAAGGGAGATGATCCCTCATTGTATATGTTGGGACGGGAGCAGGAGTATCTTGACAAGGTTGCTGAGAAACATGTTAAGTTTGAGGCAACTCTGCACAAACGGCATCTAAAGCCGAAATACAGAGTATTGATGGATATTGTTGGAAAGTGCATAATGAGTCGATCTGGAAGCTTCGAGCAGATCAACACTCCCAAACTCCGACTGATGGCGGCAATTGAGGACTCACCCACCAAGGATTTCAACTGGCTGAAGTATCTGATCAAGGTGGTGACTGAGCAAGCCAAGGTCATAAAAAGGGAAGATGATGGGGCAATATCGATCAAAGGCAGGATCCTCCATGCCACCAAGATTGCATTTATTTTGGAGATGTGCAGAGAGGATGAGGATATTTTTTCCAACTCTACTCCATTCCCTAAGTCCAAAGTGATGTTCAAGCCGATTGCTGCGAAGAGGACTATTAAGGGAAAGAAAGAGAAGAAAGTGGAATCACCGGTTGCGGCTGCTGAAGAAGAAACCCAACAAACTAGGGGGAAGGTGTTGTTGGAAGCCAAGAAGGAGCAGGGTGAGAAATTGAAGTTGCAGAAAACCCTTGCTCCAAAATGCAAAAGAATGGTGGTTCTCACTGATGAAGATGAGGAGGAGAGTGAGACTGAGGAGATTCAGCCTGAGAGCCAAACTGCTCAGAAATCGCCTTTACATGTATTGGCTCAGGCTATCTCAAAGGCACAGGATCAAACTGAGGAGCAAGTCTTCTCTGAGGTTCTTGAGACTTCACTTAGCTCAGATAAGTGTTCTCAGGAAATTTTCCAAGGACCTCAGACCGCAGAGAAAGATCAGATCCCTGCTGAGGAAGTGCCCGCTCAGTTCTCAGAGCAAGCTGAAATTCCCACTGAGGAGGCGCCAGCTCAGACCTCAGAACCAAGTCAGATTCAGACTGAGGAGCTGCCTGCCCAAACCTCAGAAGCTGCTGAGCCTCAGGAGCCGATGAACTTTGAAGAGCTCCTGAGTGAATTGTTGATTGACCCTTCCACTGAACCTGAGAGCCCGATGCTCAAGAAAGGTGAAGCTGAAGAGACCGAATGGTGAAGCAAGGGGGAACAGTTCATTCTTGATCATTACCCTGAGCTGAGCTCATTCCCTGACCTCCAAGACATCTTCTTCAGATTGAGGTCAACGGTCTACATCCTCAACCAGACTCTTCCAGAGATGCTTAACATTGCTTCATTCAGAGGGGAAGACTGGTGGAACGAGGAGACAACTTTTCTCACTGAATTCTCAGGGTTCAGAAAAACCAAGCTCCGGATGAAAATCTCATATTTTGATGAGATTGTGAAGAGGAAGGTGGCTGAGAGAACTGCTGAAGTTGGTGCCCCGAGCTCCATTGACAAATCTCAGGATGGGGACCAACAAGGGGATGATGAGAGTTAATCTCAGAAGGAGAAAGACTCAACTGATGTTGATCAAGCTGCTATCGAACATCCTCAGACTGAAGTTAGCCTTCAGGTAACTTTTGGCACTATTAATAATTATGCCAGGATTACTGAAGTTCCTACCTTTAAATCTGTAATGTCTGATATGCAGACTGAGGCTCAGGTGGACACCCAAGCTCAGGGTGAAACCTCAGTTCAAACTGAAGCTCAGGTTCAGACTGAGACTCAGGATGAACAACCAACTCAGGAGGCACAACAGATCAGAAATGCTCCTGAGGTTGATCTCACCCCCGTGATGGAAAAGCTGGAGAAGGTTGAGCCAATCCTGACCAAAGTTGCTCAGATTGAAGAGGCATTGGCCAACCAAACTCAGAAGATTGAGAACTTGAGTTCTTCTTCAGAACTGGTGCTGCTTCAGAGCTCTATGACAGAGAAGCTGACCTCCATGGAAGCAAAGCTAGAAGACAAGATGGAGGGGGTCAAGGCTGAGCTTAATGAAGAGCTGAAGCAAAGGCATCAGGAGCAGACACAAATTCTAGAAGCAAAATTGGTAGAGAAGAGTGAGATGCTGGTGAAGAACGCTGTTGAGGAAATGAGCTCAATGCTCATGGCCAAGATGACAGACATGTTCAAGGAAGCTCTCTCAAGCCAATTTGCTCATCTGTCTGAAGAATTCTCTGTGGCGAAGAACCACCTTAGGCGGCTCGAGGAGGAGCAAGATCAGATGGCAGGGGAGGTGCGGAGTGTCAGTAAAGAGCAATACCATATGGACACAAAAAGACTTCCCGGGCCCTGCCAGAGTATGGTTCCAAGAAGGGGGAAAGACTTGGAGCTGATCTCAGGGAATTATTGGAACATACTCTGAAGGGCAAGGTTGTTAAAGATGCTGAAAATAAGATAATTGCCGAAGCCATGAAAGAGATTGAAGCCACTGAGAAGCTTAAATTCAAGAAGGTGGAGAAGCCAATCTACACTCAGGTTTCAGAGGAAACAATGCAGGAAGTTGCTATGGAGAAACTGAGTGGTAGAGGAAGGATTGGGACAAGCCAGGCTGGTGCTGAATTGCCCATCAAGAGAAAGGTTGTGGTGATAGAAGAGCCTGAGGGCAAGAGAGCAAAGGCTTCTAAGCCAATCCAGAGGAAATTGATGCTGGATATTGAAGAATCTGAGGCTGAGCCCAAGAAGAAAGTCTTCAATACCAGAAGCGCTCTGAAAACACTCCAGATTGAACAAGCAAAGAAAACTGCTGCTTCTGTTTCTGGTGTACCAGTGATCAGAAAGAAGGTAGAAGAAGAGCAGAAAAGAAAGAGTGGGTTCAAAAAGTTCGCAAGCAAGAGGAGAGGGAACACTAAAGCACAGAAATGGCCGCACGTTGACAAGTGGATGCCTATCCAGCTCAACGATGCATGGGAAGAAATCAAGAGAACCTTCTGGTTCTACTATGATGTGCTCAGAGAATGGAGAGGGGAGAGCTCAGATCCGAATGAGGCTTTCATCGACTATCTCCTGACCTTCTATCCGAAATATCTTCAAGGATGGATAAATCTTGCGGATGAAGGAAAGTTGCAGATAACCGCCCCTGGTCCATATGTGTACCCTCCTCCCAGGCTGGAGAATGGTTGTGTTAATGAGAAAGCCATTTCTCAGGAAATATCTCAGTACGCCACTCAGTTAGGTCTGACAGGGAACAATCCTGATATCATTAAAGAGAGAGATGCACTGAAGAGAATATATTACGGAATGTTCAACCTAGAAGTCCCTGTTGATGAGGTGGAAGAGCAGAACTGAAGAGCTGAACTGAAGAGCTGAATGAAGACTCAGAAAATGAAGACTCAGAAGATTGATGTAATCCTTTATTTTTTTTGTCTTTTTGATTTTGTTTGATAAGATTCATTGTAACTTGTAACAGTCTACCTATCATCAATGAAAACTTATCATTTATGCTCAAAAGATAATATTTCATTATCTTATTTACATGTCTTTTAATTTTGATATGCCTGAATGATTGTCTCTGAGATTAATTGATTGAGAAATTAAGTATTTGGTGATGAATCCTTTGAGAGATTCATTACTAAATAAATTGTTGTGAGAATCTATGTATGGAAATTGTTGGGAGATTAATTGTTAAGAGACTCATTATTTATGGGGGAAATTGTTGAAAATAAAACCAATCTTTTAATAGAATAAACTGAAACCTGAGTATAGGTTAAGTATGTGTGTAACAAGATAGGTTTTGGCATCATCAAAAAGGAGGAAATTGTTGGGAGATGAATTTAATAAAGATATGATTTTGATTAGATCTCAAAACCCCTGAGTATGACATGTTCAGAATAATCTTGATAGTTGAGTCAGGATTCAGTTTTAGAGTATTCAGGATGTTATCTGCAAAATGTATAGTCAGCAGATATAGATCGTTAGATCCAAGATTCTCAAGAACTCAAGAAGTTTCTAAAGAAACCGGTTTCGGATGAAACCGGAAGTTTTCAAGACTCAAGATGAAATCGAGATACTAAAGACTCAAGATGAAACCGAGGAATCAAGACTCAAAGATGAAGACTCAAAGATATATCACCAAGACATCTCAGAAGACTCGTAAGACCTTGAAGACTCGAAGACCACGAAAACTCGTAAGACTCAAGAAGACTCTAAAGACTCGTAAGATCAAGATCAAGAATCAAGATCAAGAATATCAAGGCACAAGAATTATCAAGACTCAAGAATGTGTTGAATGCTCAAGATAAACCTCGAATGTTCCGAGGCACTGAAAATATCTATCTGAAGGATTCAATACTGAGAAGATCGCGATTCCTTAGAAAATTAGATATTGCCCAAGACATTCAATGCAGACAAAAGGAACTAAGACAAAGTGTTGTTAATGTTATATCAACTCAGAGATTGTAACCAAAAGAGCCATTGCGTTGTCTACCTTTAAACTGGAGACAAAAGTCAAAAAGAGGAAGACAACATCATACCATCTTCGACAATCGACAAATGACGGTGTTCTTTGAAAAAAAGATGTCGAAGTACTAAGTTCCATCGCAAAAAAGTGAAGACCGGCTACATGAAAGGCTATTGCCTAAAACGTGTTAGGGAGTGTTAAACCCTAAATATAGCCGTTTCTCACACACCATAAGAGGAAACTCTCGGAGCTATCTCTCCACCGGATAGTTTTTCAAGAGTGACCTTGGTGTATGCCTATAAATACTTGTGACCTTCTACATTGAAAGGTTACGGGAAATTTATAAGCAACTCAAGAGCTCAAACTTATTATTGCAAGTTGAAGCACTCGAAAAACTGAGAATTTCCCAAGTGCTTTAAATCGAAGAGATCTCATTCCACTAAGCCTAGCTTGATAAGATATATCCAAAGCTTAGTCGAGATATCCTAGCCTTTGCATTGTTCTTTATTGTAAAGGATATCTCATCCTAGTTGGAAACCAACCAAGAAACCCCAAACCCTTTGTAAGGTAGTTTGAGTGTAATTGTTGGTGAGATTGGAGTTGTAAAGAGTGAGTAAACTACATTGAGGTAGTCAGAAAGCTCTAGAGGAGAAGTGAGTAATCTATCTTGGATAGACAGAAAGCTTGTGTGAGTTTTGAGTTAGTAAACTACAAAGGTAGTCAGAAAGCTCAAAATTAGAAAGGTTAGTAAACTACAGAGGTAGTCAGAAAGCCTTAGGAAGTGTTTAGTGAATTTCTCTTAAAAGATTAGGGAGAGTGGACGTAGGAGCTTGAGTCTCTGAACCACTATAATCTGTTGTGTTCTTTGCTTTCTGTTTTGCTTGATTTATCTGTTGCATTACTTTGTCTTGAAAGCATATTTTCACTGATATTTCAGTTGGAATCAATCCACTGAAAGTTGCATATAAATTGAATCACAGCCTAATCACTATTCCATTAAAGGAAGGTTTTCAGCAAAAGCTTAAAACGAGTATAAACTAAGGGCCAACCATTCCGCACATCTGAGTAGCTAGAACAGATAGTTACCAAACTGAACTTACTCTTCTGAGGGTTCAGTAAGTTAGTTATCTGATCCAAGCAACTCAGGATCTCTGAAAACTCAGGACTCAGTTGGGATTATCTGAGGTATCTGAAAGCAGCTCAGGATCACTGTCTCAGATAGACTTTGACTCAGAGCGATTTGTGCTTCTCAGGACCAAATCATCAGGACAACCTGACCCAAGCTGACCTCAGTAAAAGAAAAGTTTTAAAAACACTGAACACGTGTATTCCCCCCCATACACGTGTAAGACTCGTTTGCACCGGGACCAACAAGTGGTATGCCGCCTCTACGCACATCAAATCAAGCCTGCATTCCTACCTAAAATAGACCGGAATTCGAATTGCTCTCCAACGGCTAGTTCGACTTCGTGCCTATAAATATGGGATCAAACCTTCTTAGTAAGGTTACGGAAATAATACTCAAGCTCAAGTTCTCAAGAGATTTCCGCACTAAGAACACAAATTCAAGATTTATTCATAAGTGTTCCTCCCATAGTTCTTAGCAAGAGTACTTATCCTCTAGCTTTATGCTACTTAAAAGATAGGATAGTATTCCAATTGGAACAATACAAATCTTATACCCAAACAAAAGTTAGGTTAAGTTTGTTATAGCAGGATTTCTATCTTGGGTTTCTAGATTAGATTTCTGGGATTTGTTGAGTGAGAACTCGTTAAATATCTGTTGGTTGTACTGTGTTGGACTAACACATTAAACTAAGTCCAGTTGGTTAAGTTGGTGCCCCTGCTGATAGGGAAGAGTGTCACGTAGGACAAGTTGTCCGAACCACTATAAATCTGTGTGCCTTTAATCTGCTTTACACATACTTGCACACTACTCTTGTTATCTGCATGTATATTCTGTACCAGGGTCATATTAGCATCAAGCTACTGATCTGATCAGTTTGACACGTTAGTTATCTGATTAAAATCAGATTGGTCAGAATCTTTATTTGAGTAAAACTGGTTTTCACACGGGTTAACTAATCTTTCGCACCATCAGTTAAACTGATAGACGCCAAACTGATCTGTCTGCCAGATCAGTAAGTCGGATATCAGTCCAAACTGATCCACATCGCACTCTGATCAGACATACGTGCAAATCACATTTGTTCCACGAAAAGTTTTGAAGTCTATTCACCCCTCCCCTCTAGACTTCAACCCTCACTGAAACCCGTTCGGGACCTACACTCTTGTTAGCCCCGAACCATTCGATTTATTTAGAAATTGCTGCTTTTCTACAAAATTTGCTTCTTCCAAAATCTTCTCCCAAAGTAATTTAGTTTTTTTTTTTTTTTTTTTTTTTGTTTTCCACTTTTTAGACTTGCTTTTGAAACGCCCAAACTTAAAAATAGCACATAAATGAGGAGAGACACCCCCAAGTTGGAAATGATATTGTATTAAAGAAATTCTAGTTAATTAGAAGCAATTATTACAAAATAAATTAATTAAAATTACAGCGCAAGACTCATATCTTAAAAAAATCACTACACTCGTCATAAATGACTTGCGCCAACCTCCTCGCCATGCCTTGCCCGAGCTTCTTCACCCGATAAAATAAAACTGTGGGGGATGAGTGTTTGAAATACACCAAGTGAAGGAAACATCAGTGATTGACATTGTTAAAAGGTATATGCAAATAATACATAATCATGAAAACGTAACTCATGAGAACACCACCCGACTTTACTTATGTACGGGCATCACCCGGCTTGACTTATATGATGTCCGGCTTGGCATAACGGATATCACCAGGCTTGACTTATGTAAATACAATATTCACAATTGTTACATACTCATAGCATATACTCCCTCCTTTTTCATTTAAATGTCGTTTTAGCCTTTTGAATTATTTGTGAAATAGATGTCGTTCTGGTATTTTATCCTCCTTTAACTTATATTTACCCTTAATATTGTAATTTAAAATTTAAAATTTCCTATAAATGTGTTGTGTGTTTAATTTTTCAACCAATAATATTTATTGTTGAGAATATTTAAATAATATTAATTAAGGTAAATTTTGGAAAAAATATGTCCTTAATCTGTCTTAAAAATCCCAGAATGATATCTATTAGAAAAAGGAGGGAGTATCAATCACATATGATATTTTTACATAGTAATCATAACATGGAATGTTCTATCCAGTGAAGAGTGGAAATTGTCCTCACTTTAAAAGCAAGTGTTGCAACAAATGGTGCAATGTAATATCCTTAAGCTCCATTTGGATATTAGAATTTTGAAATGAATGGATTTGAAAAATAATAAAAGTAAAAATGCATAAATTTCAAATTATGAATTGTCAAGAGATGAAAAGAAATGAAGAGAGTGGAGGGGGAGAGAGAGGGAATGGGTAGAGATGGAGAATTTCAAATTACTAGGATTTAATGAGAATTTGAAATTCCTCCATTTCAAATCTAAGTATTTATAAATATATTGAAGAGTAATGATTTGTGTGTGAAATCTATTGATTTCAAATCCATTCATTCAAATGGAGCCTTAGATGATTCCCCTATCGATCGATTCATCTCTCTCTTTCCCTAGTTTTCCTCCTTCTCCTTTTTGTTTGATTGCTCAGTTACGCCTATTATGACTAGTAGGTAGGCCCTATCTACTTGTTTAGAAGTGATACGAATGTAAATGATATTTTTTTTTTTTAAGGCAAACTTCACTAGATGAAACGACAAAATACAACGAAGTTTATAGGAATATCTTCATCTACCCATACACATGATGAAGACAGGGTAAAAGAAAATGAAGCAAGAGAGTCCGATAAACGGTTGACACTGTCTCATGGATTACTTCTTAATGAAGTTCCTCTTTTTTTTTTTCTATTTATTTAATCAAACAACTATTAGGTATATATGTAAGAGTATAGATATATACACACACGTATGATCTACCACATATGTTGCACCTTAACTTAATAATTATTAATATTATATTCATTAGCAATAGTTCCCAATTGAAACTATATAGGCAGGTGTGTGTATAGATAAGTATACTAGTAACTACTCATTTTTAATAATTATTTATTTTATTACTTTCCAATTAATTTATAACGTTATTAACTAAGTTATTTATATTATTTTAATATCTAAAATATAATTATTGTCTTATTCTATTAAATTTTTACTAATTCTAATGGAGTTCTCTCATCATTAATTCATATAAATCTTAATAATTAATATAATGATTTTTGGGTGTTACAGCTTTTGTGGCAGGAACTGTTGTAAAAAAACTATTTTTCTTTTAAATTTTACTTCAGTTACTATCATAATTACTATTTTAATTTGTGTTTTAAACATTTAATTCTTGGCGAAATCAAGGGTCAATTTGTTTAATGTTTTTGGTTGTGGTCATTTATGTCAAAAATAATTTTTTTATCTTTCAATAGTCTAGTCGAAAAACCTGTTCTTTCCCTCACTATATTATATTTAATCCGTTGGAGTTACAGTTAGCGAGTATAGCACAGGAAAATAAAATTATTGGAGGCGCTGAGTTATGATTTTTGAGGAGTTGCATACAATTTATGCCTGTAATTACTTTTCGTTGAGTAGCATAACAAATGACTGAATCCCTATAATATTTTTGCAATGGTATGGAAGTTGTTCCTAGTTATTTTTTAAGGAATTGTCGCAATCCCCCTAATCCCTATAAAAAATCCCTAAATCTTATTGATTGTAATAGTCCGAGAGAAGATTTCTGAAAACTGTTTCATGGATATGATTCCCTTTTCCCTAGTTTTATTGTTTATTGGTGGGTTTTTCCCTAAAATTTCTGAATAATTACTAAATTTTGAGGCTGTAAAATTTCTTGGTGGGTTCTTTCCCTCAATAAAATATCACCAGTGGTGTATAGTCTACAATAGCTCTTTTAAAAAAATATTATTTTGTATTTTTACTTTGAATAACTTATAATTTTCACTTTCAAAAGATAAGCAAACCAAAAGATGGATATGGTATGCCATGGTCTCCCTCTGCAGCATTCACAAAGACGAAAATTCATTGCAGTTGCATAATCCTGTCCAAATATCATGGTACTCAACAGGTATGCACAATCAATAGAATTATGTTGTTCTTCTTTTGTGAACATAAAATCTGCATCATTGTTTGGTCCTTTTTTTATTATGTTTTTCATGACATACTAATATTTGTATTTGATATTTTTCTCTCTTTCTTTTATGTGGTTGTGGATGTGCTATAAAAAATTCTCAAGAAACGTATCTCTTTGGAATTGTTTGGATCAATAAATTCAAACTATCTATAGGAAACATGGAAACCAAAAACTAACTCGTAGTTCTGTCCTAACATGATCAAACAATATTTTGTTTCAGCTTAAGAAACTGTCATGATTTACTGTTGCATTAAGAAAGCCATGTAGGGAGAGCGTCCTTGACGTGTTTAAATTTTACATATCTTTGTCGGCTTCTTTGATGGGCCAATTTGTTCGATATCATCATTATTTTTGCCATTGCTTGAAGGTTCCTCTTGCTAAGAGATAAAATTAGCATCTTTTGATATTTTTACACATTTTATGCTCCATTATAAATGCCCATTTGATCTTCCTTAATATGCACCTTGAAAAAAAGGTTTCTTATCTACCAATGTCTCAATCTCGGGTGGTAATGACTCATCGACAGTTCCCTGGTCCATTTTCAAACACTGTTAAATTACAATTCACTATTTTTTTACGAATAATTTGGAATAACTGTTTTTGATAACCTTTGCTTTCTCTATTGCCAAATCTGTTGTTGTCCTTCCAATTAAATCTGTGTTCTCTCGATCCCAAAGAAAAAAAAGGGTAGTTCCTATTTCGTCAACCATACGAAATCGAACTTTGTATCTGAAATTAATATAACAACAGTTCATTAATAAATTAATGTTTAATGTTTATAGTTAAAATTTAGATGAAACAATAATTATATAGGAAATGACCTCAGTTTGCCTGCTGACACTATTTGTGCACATTTCTGACTGAAAAAACCATCTCCACGGGGGATGATTTTCTTTAGGCAACATTTACAGGATAAGTATGACCAAGACCCAATGGATTCAACATCAACTATTTCTCCAAATACCAAAAAAACTAACCTTCAAATTTATTATTTTAATACATTTATATTATGGAGTGTATATTTTATTAAGAACTATGTTTCACAATAATCATAAGCATATACTAAAAGTACCTCTTTATCTTCAATCAACTACTTAAACATTTTTATTACATCCTCATTTTAACTCCCATCATCAGTAGGGGTTTCAGTGGTTGTTATAGAGATTTCATTATATTGTATGGCATCATCATCCTCACCCCAGCCTTGTAAATATAATCATTCAAAAATAAACATATCCCAAATTTAAATTGTTGTCTTAAAAAGTAGGTAACATTTTGATTAAACCTTTTGATTAAAGGCAACAATGCTTACTGATTTCTGAACGCATTAATCTCAGGAACATCTTCATAAAGAATCATCTTTAAGACATTATATGTTGTACAAAGTGCTATGGTATCTAGATTTGGAGACAGTTGTCTTGTTAGTTGAATAAGATAAATCATTAATAGATCATTGGAAAATAAATTACATGATTATACCTTCGTACTCTCAGGCTTCATACGTGAAAAAAAATTACTCAAAATCCTCTAAGATGATTTCCTGTATTTTTCTGTCACATCCTCTGCATGGTACAATTTTTGTGGTACCCAGATCGACAACCTTCTCAATACAATCTGTCTAAATAGGACAAATGTTAATGGCTTATCGATTGCAAGGATAAATAAACAATCTTTTTAAATCTGTAGAAAATATACAGATTTACAAATTTACTACATCTTACCAAAAAATCGAGTTTGATCCAAATTATCGGCATCTAAAAATTCAGGAAACCGTTGGATGTCATAGATTAATGAAGGAAAAGAATTGTCCGAAAATTCAAAAGCACGAGTCCTTTTAAAAAAAGCAACTTAAATTTGTTATTTGTTGTTTTGAATGACATCTTGTTCGTTGAAATAATAATATTTTTTATTGCAATGAGTTGTCCCTCGTTGAGGGATGACTTGAAAGTATCCATTTGGACAATGTTGATAGTGGCATGAATTCTCGACCCTTTACGAAATTTGAATTATTGTATGAATTTCAAAACATCATTGCCATGAAATCAATTATTTGACAGTTTAGTACTTACATACCTCTCGATCATGCAGAATGCATTCCAAGGTGCTTGCTTCGGATTGTTTCGGATATCTAACCTCATATGAATGCACAACTCGGAGTTCAAAGCCCAGGTAGTTTTTGATGGGTTCAAATCTTTGATCAAGCTCCAAATTGGTGCCATTTGTAATTTAAGATAATAAGTGATTGAACTGATTCCTGGAAGAGACTCAATTTTATCATGGTGATATGAACTATATATGTATGTGTAGTGGCTTATTGGAGATGAAAAGCTTTCCTTTGGAATTGAATGTGTATAGTTAACAGGTTAGACGTAAGGTTGATTGAGGTTATATATATATTTTTAGCAGTGGGGAGGCTGCATGTTTATCCTACAACAGTTATGGAGTAGTGGGCTAATTTGTAGTAGTGGGATTAATTCAGCCCTTTTTTTTTACATACGTATGTGTATTAGTTGTATGTTTCCATGGGTTTACTTAATAGTATAGTTTATTTATTAAACTTAGTAACCAATGTTAATGGACTTTATATTTTTTGGGCTGACTCTAAGGACTTACTTAATAGTATAGTTTATGGCACAAGTTATTAGCACCCCCAATATTAGGAAATACACCGCGTTGATTAGTACACCTCAATATTATTAGTACACTCCATAATGAAGTACCTATTATACCCTTTCCTAAATACTCTCTGCATCAGTTTCTTTCCCCTCCCTTGCCACAACTCAGACACTTCTTTTTTCAGATCCGCTGCCCCAACACCGCCGTCCGCCACGTTTGAAGAATCATGAAGAAAGGTGAATCGATCTGCTCTCTTCACACTTATTTGATGGAGATTTTTTTTATTGAATTAACATTATTTGATGAAGAGACGGAGTTATGAAAGTTGAATTTGCATGAAATTATTTGTGCATGCGCGAGAGAGAGATAGAGAAAATTGTGAGATTGATACAAAGGTAGAGACGAGAATCAGTCTTGTTAAAATAATGGAACGTGAAACTCTAATCTTAATCTTATTCTAAGTAATTATATGATAAAATTATTTAATTAGGTGTACACATGAGATGGCAAGACACGTCAGCATTAGGCTCCACAAAGAGCCCGATATTAGGCTCCATAAAAAACTCTCTCTATATAAAATTAAAAGTAAATAGATTAATTACACTATATAAATTATATTTAATTAATATACAATATACTAATACTACACAATTGAAAAACTAATACTAAATAATTAAACAAACAATCATCTTGTAAACAAATAATTAAACATGCATACACATATGTCGCAATTAAAACATGATTAACAATTTATAATTTAAACGATTAATTAAAACAAAAATACTTACCGTAGAAATATCTTCATAAACGTGTAAAGCAAAGCCCGGCTGATGAAGAACTTATTTTTAGGTGGCGCCGGACGGTGGAGGTGGCGACGTCGATGGCTGCGTTGCTTCCTACAGGGGTGCTTCTTCGGACGTTTGAGCAGAAATAGGATTGTTGGGGGATATACGTTGGTGTTTGGCGAGAGCATTAACGATAGGGAGAACCCTTACCAAGTCCTAGATTCTCCCACCCTGAACTGGTGTGCAGCGGCGTGCAGATTTGACTTTAAACTTAAATTTGTCGAGGGGCAGTTGCCCTCGTGAACTGGCGTGCCTGATTTGCCGAGGGGCAGTCGCCCTCATGAAGTGTCAGAAAAAGTTGGCAAGGGGCTGTGACCCTCGTTGCATTTCAGTCCAAACCTGCCGAGGGGCTAGATCCCTCGTGCAATTGTCAAATAAAGATTCCGAGGGGGGCTGCCCTCGTGAACACTTTTGTAATCCCTCGTCCTTTTACGCAGTGTTTTTAAAACCGGATCAGACCGGCCGGTTCGACCGGGTTAACCGGGAACCGGTCACGGTGTCGGTTTGGTTATTGGCGCAGAGCGGGTCTAAATTAAACCAGTTTGAACAGGTACAAAACCGGGTTGAACAGGCGAACCGTAGAACCGGGTGAATCTGATTTTCTGAATTTTGAAAAAGAAAAAAAAAATCCACTTGCCTGCGTTTCTGAAAAAATTACCGTAATCCGGCCAGAAGAGAAGGCCTAAATGATAGTTAGGCATCTGTATTACGGTAATATCTGTTATTAGATTTTACTCTCAAGTATTGGAGCGGTGAGTTGAGAACAGAAAAAGCATTGGAGCTGTGGGTTGAGGAGACACCTGCTGGGGGAAGAAGGATGTCTAGAAATTGTAGGGTTTGCAAGGCTAGACAAATATATAGTGTGGGCCAATATAGACTTTTAAAACTGATTAATCCCAAAAATTTTGGGCCCAATATATTTTTTTTTAATCACGGCCTGGCTACTCTCACTTTTTCTTAATGATATGTGTATATGTATATAAATGTGTATATATATAATATATATGTTATATATTTCTTATAATATATTATATTATATATTACCAATATAATGTCTGAGTTATCCGGTTTTTTTACAACGGTTCAACCGGTCGAATCAGTGACCAAATTTGTTGTCCGGTTCGACGACCGGTCCGGGTTTAAAAACATTGCTTTTATATGAGTTGTATTCCCTCATTGAATCCCTCATTAAATCTTACCCTCGTTAAAAAAAAAATCCTCTAACGAGGGTTCTAAATTCCCTCTTTTAAGTTTGCTCATTAAATCAGTTTTTTTTTCTTTTAGTGACTTAACGAGTTCCGTAAGAATCAACTCGAATTATTTTATTTAACTTAAAAACATTGACACAATGTATTTGATCTTAAAAAATAAGATACTACTCCCTATATTTAACAAATTCAAAATTCGAACAAGATGATGAATATATTTAAAATATTATATATGCTATTAATATGGACTACTTAAAGAACCTTGAAAATTGAAATACATCAGTTATGGATATAAATATTTCAGATTTTCATAAATAATTTGTGGGAAATAAAAATAAGGTAATATGCAAAAAGAAAATTAAAGCGAAAAAAAACTAAGGAGCAGTGTATAAACCACCGCTTCCTTCCGTCCAACCTCTCCCCATTTCTGTGTATAAAAAGTAGTTTTTGTCATTGCAACTTCACACCACCTACGTATATAATAAGATAGAAAGATACAAAATATTTGTGTGTAATCCCCAACCCCCCATCTAGGGTTTTGGTTTTGAAAAAAAAAGTTAAATTAAATCCGTAAATGGCGAAGAAGAGGAAATCCGACGCTTCACGGCTGGATGAGGTGGATCGAGGCATGTACACCACTTTCTGCAGCGCTGCAAACTCTCTATCGCAGCTCTACACCCAAGCGATGAACCAGCAGAAACTCTCTTTTCAGGCCGGCGAACGCCACTCCATGGTTTGTTAACCCTCCATTTAATAATTTCCTCTTTAAATTTTTGGATGTGTTTTTTTGTTATTTGAGTTATAATCGATGGATTTATGAAGATTATTCGTATTTGAATTTGATTGTATGCTATTTGAATTCATTGTTATTTTGAAAGTGTAATTGGTTTGGATTATTAGGAATAAATAGATGAATATTTGACTGTGGTGTGGAATAATGGATGGTATGGGAGTTAGAACCGATAATTACAGGTTTTGTGCTTTAATTCTTTCTTTTTTTTCTTCCTAAGCTAAACTTTTCGTGTTCTTCCATTGCGTAGGAAAAGCTTTGTAATTGGATTTTGAGACAGCAAGAAAATGGGATCAGAGTAATGAGTGGTGACATACTCGCATATATACAGGTTTCTTGGTTTACACTTATTAATTAGTTCAAGCATGCCATATGCAGTGTTGGTTCTAATATAATCTTCTTTATTTATTTTAAATAATATTATGTTCTTGACTGCTTGTCTTTGGTATTGATGTTTTGGATTGAGTATATATTGTTGAATACCTGATTCTGATGATTTCATATCTAACTGTTTGTTGCATGAGCTGTAATTGTGTTGTCAATATTGAGTTCTGGTACCAAGCTGGACTGGATGAATATTTTAGAATGTGATTATGTTGCCTTGAATATAAGCCTCATTTACCACTAATAGATCTCGAATGGTTATCATTTGAGCAGTACACTTACTTTATTATAAATTTGTGTAATTGAAGATTTTATTAAGTTCAATTAAGGTGATGGTTTGTCTTTTGCGTAACTAAGGCGTGTTCTGCCCGTAAGCCTTTGTCTATTCTTCTGTGGAAGGAATTCTGTACTCTATGAAATATAGTTGTCGGAGTATATAATGAAGAAACTGTGAGTTCAGTGAATTGGGATTTCATATTTTCATGTTTATGTTTCTGATGGTGTTTAGTTAGACTTGTTAGGAGTTTTCTTCCCAGTGATCCTGTATATTATTTTCAATAGTACAGATAAGCAGTTAAGTGATCTGCTTGAACAATGGTGGTGTGCTTTCAGTATATATTGTATATCAACTTTAAGATGTGCAAATTTGGCCTAAGGTGATATGTCTCTAGGTTCATAGGTAAGTATCTTATTAGTAGGTGATACTCTGTGGTTATGAGAGACTCCATACTGCATTGCATATCAACAGTTTGCTGCAGGAGATGTCTTGTTTGTCATTGTTTTGCTCAGATTCTTGATTGTAAATTAGAACCCTGCTTATGAAATACAAAATGTGGTGATATATAAATGGAGGCATAATTTATCGTAGTTATTTACATGGTTGATTGTGCATCTAGTAACTGGAAAACAACTGGAGTTCACTTTGTATCCCGAAGGCAATGGTAGCTATTGAATCCCAAGGTGATGTTTGTTTTGGGTTTACAAATTTAAGTCCGTATGCACTTCAGGATTTTGAACGCCCGTTTTATAAAACCACCATTACAATACCACAAACCTACCATCACACTTTCCAATGGGATCAATCCTCTCTTCTTACACTTTAATATATTTAAGTCATAACTCACATCATCCAATTATTATAATCACACCCAACAACAATATAATAATACAACATCATTCACTCTTACCCCCATTGATTTGACATAAAGTTATATCTTACCCTACTCAAAATTCCAAAACAAACCCATACCTTACTATTTATTAGGATGTCAAAATTCCCTAGATTTCAAAAAAAAAAAAAAACGACTTAAACCCAAAACAAACAATACCAGAGAGTTTGCATTTTTTTTCCTCTCTATGTTCCATGGCATTTTTCAGGCTAAATCGCAGAGTTTGATGCATCAATATCCAAGTACATTATTCTTACAATATTCGTTTTATTATGAATATTTGCAGAATGAACTCGATTACGTAACAGAAGAACCTCCACCATCCCCGAGGCTTCCCTTTCAGCAGCAACAAGCTAGCGTCCAGTCGTCTCACTTGGGGCTTCCTGTATCTTCTAATGCATTTGGACTTCGAGACCAAAGTAAGAACTCTGTTTTCTCAAATGCTCTCTCTAGTCCAGTGCGTAGGACTCTTCAGCACTATAACTTATCACAGGGAGCAGCCGAATCTGCAAATAATCCAACTCGAAGCAACGACAACTCCACGAACCAAGCCAGAGATACTAATCCTCCCAGTTCGAACGACACTTCAATGGACATGCATGCTGATAGCCCTGGACACGACTCGCCTTACTGAAATTCCATCAAGTGAAAAAAAAGAAAAAGGAAAAAGAAAAAAGAAATAGCCCCATTAAACTGAAGTGAAGGTGGTGGTGGTACCACACGGAAACATAAAGGAAGGTGGATGTATAAGAAGGTGATCGCAAGGTTGAAGTTTGGAAGAAGCTCTTATAAGTGCATATATCCTAATGGAAGTATCATTTGATTTTGCGTGAATGGGTAGGTTTATGTTTATGTTTTTTCTTCTTATATTGTCTTTTTGAATCCTTGCTTCTTTGTCAGTCTCCCTATGTCAATGAATTGTTTTATGAATTAACAAAAAATAAATAAAAAAATGAATTGTCTTAGGGAGGGCAAGAAAAGTGTTCAAACGCATGGCTGAAAAATCATGTAGCAATATGAAAGTGTATATCAAATTGAACCAAATAAAAAGGTGGTTTATTTATACAAAATCGTTGAAGGTTGCGATTAAAATGATAGTGAACATAAAGGCAGTGAATTAATATAAAACTAATCTTTAATTAAAATTGAAATTGTCATTGGAGACTTAAAGGTAACGACTTTTATTATATCCTACTCAAAATAAGTTGATCATTATTTCATTTTAATAAATTATTTTTTCTCTTATAATCAATTTTTATTAATTATTCTATTATTTTTTAATTAATAATTACTTTTCGATCTCCATTTAATTTAAAATTATTTCCTTCAAAAAAAAAATATTAGGGCAAAGCACTAATTATATAAATGTTATTTTATTGAGATTAGTTTGTAAGCATCATTCTATCATTTTTTTTGTCTCCATTTGTTTTGTAACTTTTAAACCACTAATTACATAAATACTATTTTCATTGAGATTAATCTGTAAGCATCATTTTACCATTTCTATCTTCACTTATTTTGTAACTTTTAAAAACTAAATGCAGTACATACATTGAAATTAATTTTTAAATTGAAAAAAATATTATTATTATATTCTATATTTCTATAATAAATATTTTAAAATAATATATATGTAATCTCAAAATATTACAATATAAATTGTTACTTTTTGGTCGTAAAGTTAGAAGATCATATTTCTTGTAGCAATTTTTTTTTTGACCGGCTTGTAGCAATAAATTTGATTTGTT
Organism: Stenogyne calaminthoides; assembly: GCA_037126765.1. NCBI lineage: Eukaryota > Viridiplantae > Streptophyta > Magnoliopsida > Lamiales > Lamiaceae > Stenogyne > Stenogyne calaminthoides. The sequence goes on along the minus strand of JBBCBC010000022.1, from coordinate 21,434,366 downwards.
CATTAAAGTAATAATATAAAATAGTAAAAAATTAAGAAAATTGTCTCCTCAAAAGATTAAAAAAAACATTTTAATAATAATACTAATTCTTTAATAGTGGGTCTCATGTGCACCCAGGTGCACCATGCACTCATAGTGCATTTTAGAAGCGTGCAACTATACAAAATAGAAACGTGCAACTACTCCAAACAGAAACATGCAACTATGTTTCCATATTAACAGTTGCACTTTTCAACATAACAAGTTGCATGCTTCTAAAATGCATTATGAGTGCACGGTGCACCCGGGTGCATACAAGACCTGATCATTCTTTAAAGGGCAGAAAAAAAGTGTTTTAATACAAATTAATGGTAGTAACTAGTATTTTCATAACCAAACCGTCTATCAAACCGATCTAGGCATCGGTTGCCGGTCTAACCGATTGGACCGGTTTCGGTTAGACCGGTTCAACCGGCGGTTCAACCGTTAAAATGATTTATATATTTTTTTTTTATATTTTGTACGTTATATTATAAAATAATTATTTATTTATAAAAAAAAATTATACTCATTTTCGGTAAGAAAAATCCCTCCAAAAAAAAGTGTATGCTCCTTGAATTGCGACGTGTACACGTTAATATATAAGTCTTATATTAAAATAAATACAATAGAGTTTGGAGACTAGAGATGATGGCGTTGTGGATTATTTCCACACAGTGTGTGATGACGGTAAATAGATTAAATGAAGTTGATGACTTGTGAATGAATTTATGAGAGAGAAATTGATACCGAGTTAAAGACAATAACATTAAATAGAGAGATTTAGAAAAAAATAATAAAAAAAATCCAGAAAAGTGATTTAATAAATATAAAAAATAATAAAATCGAATTAATTATTTTTAAGGAGTAATTAGACCGATGACATGAGCGGTTCACGATTCGACCGATTCAATCGATTTTTAAAAACACTGATAATAACTATTAATTTATGCTAAATTGTGAACCCAAATTTTACACAATCTTTTTCCATAATAAAATCAAAAGGAGTGGTTGTTGAATATGGAGAATTTAACAAAAAAAAAAGTCACCTTGACATGGCAAGATTTCATTGGATATGAATTGGAGACTCATTACAAGACGCGAGGATTCTAACCTGTATAAATAAGCCCAAATTGGATAGCTCTCCCTCTTTCGCTTAATTTCAAATCGGAGTGAAAATAGAGGCGGCAATTCGCCCTGAAATTCTTCGCGCCACCGATACAGATCTGCAGCCACTGCCGCCGAAGAATCACCAATTTACATGGTACATCAAGGCAATTGTAGATGTCTCCGTTTATTTTTCTCGGTTCTGTGTGTTACTGCGAGAATGGTTTAATCAGAGGTCGCGCCTTGCTCTGTGTTGTTGCGATGTCTTTTGCCTTTTGAGTTCAATTCTTCATCTTCCGGAGCTAGAATTATGCAATTTTTATTCAGAATTCTTGATTTTATTGGTTAGCGGTGTGTGAATAAGAGAAATATTTAGAGAATCGATGTTCAATCAGAGGTTTTTTTCTTCTTTGCCTAATTGTATTCTTTTTGTTTGGCTAGCTTTTCTGTAAATATCATATTTCTTATGTAATTTCTTCGATTGATTGAACGAGAGACTGATTTTATAATACAGTAATACTATTGCTCTTCATTTCAACTTAATTATAAGCGAATTGTAAGTTCCTTTTTTTTTTTTTTTTTGCGTGTCTGCTTCTGTTCCCCAATGGAGTTCTGTGCGCGCTTGTTTGTTTACGTCAGTGAGAAATTGATGATGCACTGTTATAAAGTATGTGGTAATACAAGGAACAGTTTGGTGCTGATTTTGTGCCTTATTAATAAATCATGAGATAATCTGCATCCTGTATTCTTGAATGATCAAATAACTGAGTTCATTTGTAGAAACTCTGCCATGACGTCGTCGTCCTATAGACAACCAAAGAGAAAAAGAGTTGAGATTAGTAGAGAGCAAGATGAATGCATGGATGTTGCTGTAAAGAAATCTGCCTGTGGAACTGCTCAGGGACCTCACAAAGCCACAGGTTAGGCAGCTGAATTGAACTATTAATATTGTATAAGGGTTACCTCACATGAATATGTTTACATTGTATCTGTCTGTCTGATATTTTGAAATGCAAAAACATTTTGATGTAATCTTGTTTCCTTCTGGTAGTAGAAAACTGTTGGTGAACGATAATATGTGCACATATTATTCCAAAACTGTGTTATATCTTATAGCATTCCTCAGGATATTTTGGTAAAAGGGTTTCATATGATAATGTCTCTGTTGCAGAGAGTATAAGGGTGACCCATTTGGAGCCTCCAACGCAACTGCAGATTCCATCTACTAAAATTAAACTGCAGCTTTTCCCATTAAATGAACCGACTAGGCTGGTATTAGAGAAGGTAGGGAAAATTGCCTTTTTCCCACCCCTCAAAAATACAAATTGGATGACAATTTCCTTGTTTTACTGATTTTATTATAGGATGGTAAGAATCCATTTTTGGAACTCACTCTAAGTGCTTGGAAGAAGATGTCATCAGTGGTTAGGCACCTGAATGCTAAATGGGGAATTTCTACTGAAACGATGGGACAACTAATGCTTTTTCCGTACAATACAAAACTGGAAGAATTAGCATCATGCAGGAGATGGACTTTAAATGATAGCACCATTACGGCAAGAGAGGTTTATGTTGATGTGGGCAGTCCTTCCGTCTTCCGCCTCAGGTCTGAAGCCTGTTACTTGTGCTTCCTAGAGACTTTAACCTTTAGTTTCATAATATATCTCGTCTTGTTTTCTAGGTATGGCTGGTTTTCTCATCCTCAGCCAGAGATGTTTGATGCTCATCCTAATTCTAGCCCTGAGGCGCATATAAGTTTCGAGAGCAGTAAGAGAGGCTGGCCCAGAGTTTTGGATATCCCAAATCATCAACGTGAACAAATACATGAATCTTGTGATACCACTAAAACACAAATCGGTTTGAATGAAGCTACGGGTCCAGATGTCAATAAGCTGAAGGCTTCCGGTGTACATACTGGTCTTGTGGTAATTCTTGTGCCCATCTATTCAACAATTAATTTGTCCCTTAGGAAATGTAATTTTAGAAAATCAAATGGTTAGGTAAATATTGGGTGAATATTTTACATTTGTTTTGTTGAAGTTGATAGCAGTGGGATAAGTAGGAATTAGGATACTTTTAGGATAATAATGGTTCACTGAATTCTATGAGATGCTGAATTCAATCAGTCCCACGACATAAGACTTCGGTTAGTGTCACGCCCCAATTTTCATAAAACGGACACTCTAAAAAGTAGTTAAAAGTATAACTGTAAAGAACAACGGCTAATATTTTAAAAATACGGAATCTACACAGCGGAAAACGTTAGTAACTATAAAATCTAAAGTAGGAGTCATAAATAAGCTGAAATCCTTAAGAAAAGCACTGAGAAATCAGTTTAAGCATAAACATTTATCCTTAATTTAATAATAGATAACATCTAAGACCGTCTCCCATCACCACTCCTCGCCCTCCAACTCTTCAACCTGAAATGGGAGGTTTATTGGGGTGAGCATGCAAGCATACTCAGTGGAGGCACGTTATTCAGAATTAATGCTAAAAATAAATAATCAAGTAAGCAAACTTTGTAAATCACATTCACTTTGCTACATAAACTTTGCCATAGATACTTTGCCATATAACTTGCCATAGATACTTTGCCATTGAACTTTGCCATAGAAACTTGTCATAGATACTTGTGAGCACGGCGGGTTAAACCCGAAGACCCGTCGGTCCCGGACCTCAAATAGGGTCCTTATGTAGTGGGTCTTTAAAATAATTAGTAGACACTTGGTATCCTAATTATTAGTATGCTAAAACATATGTACTCAATCACCACCAGCCTAAAAATATTACACGAAACAAGTATACTGGACTAATAATAAGAAGAAAGGAAACCAGCCCCAAGAACATGATTTCAAGGAAAATGACACCAAATATATTTTGGATTTACAGAGATTAGCCTAAGTGTATATGCATATCCGTCCACTTTTCAAGAAACAAAACTTGAACTAGTACTTTTGAGATTTAGGAATAAAAGAATTTGACATGATCGTCCATAAATATTTAGCAAATGAGGTAAGTTCTAAACATATACATTTGTTTGCCCCAAAGAAGAAGAAATGTGAATTTGACCAAAAAGATTTCGATCATGAACAGTAGAAATATCAGCCGTGCATATAGTCTAATCCAACAGAAAAAAATCATCAATAAAAGCCTATAAGAATAATTTGATGAAAAAATAATTTGAGAACAAGAATAGCGTACATATAATATTTTGATATAGTAACTAGAACAGGACATACTTTATCAATTTCCATTCATTAGAAAAATAAATAAAATAGTGAATATATGAATGGAGAAAACGAGGGGAAAAATACCTTTGTAGCACAAACAATGGTGAGAAAAGAATTTGCAAATGAGTAGTGATAATAGGAAAATGGGCAGTCCCAACAGCAGCTTGAGAAGAAAACTAAATTCTGTATCTTGTTTCTGTATTAGTCGAAATGGTGGTGAGGAAAAAAGGAGAGAATATGATTTTTGTATTCTTTTGTCTTGTCATAAGCTGCAAAGTAGTGGGGTTGTTTTGTGTACACTAATATATGCGTGTAACTCCATGTAGTGGCCATTTATGCCCAAAAGAAAACTGCTACCTAATTAATTAGAGAGGCTGTTACTTTTTCTTTTAAATTTTGAAAAGCCTTTGACATTTTTTTTATTAAATTTATTATTGTATTTGAAACGGGTGTTTACAGTTAGTGCTGACATTTGATCATATTTTTTCTTGGAGAGTGGACCGAAATTGCTTCTCCTAAGTTGATTATAAACAATAAATAGGAAGTACATGGAATCTGAAGTTTAGGGGCCTCTGCTGACATAGAAAATCAAGGGAGTAAGGTTCAGAATAACTTGCCAGCAATAGTTTGGTTACTTGTTTCTCGAAAAGGTTCACCTAAATATCTTCTGTACCTTTTAAGGTACACTCTGCAGAACATGTGTTATTTACTGTACTCACATGGAAAATTGTCAACGATTTTGAATATATTCAAGTTTGTATAGTTTGGACAACTGGATACTTCCTGCACTTTTATGGGGTTGTGAACATTTGTATTTTTCTTGTTAGGATAATGAATTGATAACTGAAGTTGATCCAGGACATTCAACTATACCTTGGGATGATAATTTGACCAACTTGAGCATTGGTGGCCTCCTATCTGAAATATCATTGCAGCAAAAAATTAATGGATCCAACCCCAACTCTGTTGACAAATCTGGACTTGTATCTGATGTAAGCATTGGGGGTCTGTTTTCAGAAGCATCTTTGCTGGGAAACATGAACAACAATCCCATTAAATTGGAAAATGAATCATCCTTGCAGCCTATTTTTTTCACACCCAGTGATGTAAGCATGGGAGGGTTATTTTCTGAAGCATCTTTATTTTCTAACAAGAACAAGCTGGATAAACGAGCAGGCCATGAACAAATCCAGTCTCCATGGGATGATACTTTTACCACCTTAAGCATTGGAGGCTTGTTATCTGAGGTATCATTGCAGGCTAAGGCATGTGGTAATACTGAACCAAGAGAGAGTGAGTCAAGCTTGGAGCCTAGTGCATGTTTCTCTCATTTGAATGTGCATTCCCAAATGCCAAAACAATCACGCAGTGAGCCAAGTTTCTCCTTCTTGGATGCTGAAGAGACTTGCCATGCTTTTCCTATTCGGAAACTTGGTTCTAGCGGATTCAGCAATTGTTCAAACCCAAAAGGATCCCAGTTTCCAGAGGTTGCCAAGGTGTGTGGTATTCTACTTTGTGATGGCCTTAATCTTGCCACTTCACCATTAGTTTCATGTGTATGTGGGAGTGAATGTGAAAAGGCAACTCAATGCCCAACAAAGTCATTGAAAAAACTGAAACTCTAGGTTATGTTTGTTTTGGGTTTTAAGTGATTTTAAAAAACCATGTTTTGAAACCTAGGGGAATTTGAAATCCTGATAAATAGTAAGATGAGTGTTTGTTTTGGGATTTTGAGTAGGGCAATATTTAACTTTATGTCAAATCAATGTGTGAAGAGTGAATGATGTTATATTATTGTATTGTTGAGTGTGATAGTAATGATTGGATGATGTGAGTTATAGTTTAATTATACTAAAGTGTAAGGAAAGAGGATTGATTGTATTGGAAAGTTTGATAGCAGGTTTTCAGGTGTTGGGCTTTGTAAAACCGGATTTCAAAATTCTGAAGTAGAACCGGATTTAGATTTTGTAAATTTAAAACCTGGTTTTTAAAACCCAAAACAAACATCATCTAGAAAACTGATAATGATTCTGGAACTGTCGAATGAAATAATTATGTAACTTTCTGAATGTTAACCAACTTACGTGTCCTAGAGAGCTGAAAGATAGTGATAATTTGTTATGAGATCAACTGCAGTTTATTAGTGCGATGGTCATTTCTAATTTTATTGTTTCAGGTTGTGCTGTTATAAATCTAGAGTTGCAGGCTATGTTTTTGTCATCGCCATCTTTATGATAACTTTGTTTTTGTTTTTTGCAGATGAAAAATGAAACTGTATCTCCTAAAGATTCTTCTTTTCAAGAATTGAACACATACCCGAGGAACCTTTGATGAGCATAGCGTCAGATGGTCACAGCTGGGCTGGTGGAGACAATGTTGTCCCAAGTGAATATGTGAAAAAATAATATTTTCCGAAGCGACTATAGTGAAGAGAAAAACAATACTTTCTACTTTCCCAAAGTGAACTGATGGGGTTTTTTTAGGTCTCAACTAAGAGAGGAATTCATATATTCATAGCTTAGTAGCTGCTGAGATCAAAATAAATATATTCTTGAATCTAAACATCTCTACATTCTTAATTCTAAACCGAAACTAATCAAAATCAGTTGTTTGAAGTTTGTGTGAGTTTGTTTTGTTAACATCTGACATGGGTTGGTCTTTCTCGACATATTCTGATTGAAAAGTTGCAAGTCATCTTTGTTGCAGGTACATCTCTAGCATTACGGAATAATATAAAGCTTTTCAATTGAGGAATATCAGACTCAAACTGCAGTAAGTTATGTTTGGATCTTTTATTTTGCGTTCCTATATTACTGATAAGGATTAATGAGTGCATATTTCCAAAACGCATATATGTATATGTGATTTCATCCATTTATTCATGAGCAGTTTCAAGAGCAATATTCTTGATTGATGATCACTTCTTTTTTATGAGCTTCAACAAATAATATTTACCATAGAAACCATTGATCAATTTCTCCAGAAGATTCTTTTCCTGAACAGCTTTAGCCTTTAGTTAAACAAAAGCTTTAGAGGTACATCGTGATCTTTAATCTCCATCTTTGCTGATATAAAGTAAAATCAAGTCTCATTTTCTAACCATTAATCTGATAATTTTCGAACATAAACAGAAAACGAGGGAATCCAAAATGCGATCATTGATATAAATATGGACTTACTAAATTAGATTGAATAAGTAATGGATGTATTAGTAAAAATGTAGGTTTGCCCCAATATACTAGAAAATAGAGAAATATGTTTACTATGGTTTATACATGTACATATGAGACTTTTTAGATACTCCAGCGAAAGGTAGAAAATAGGTAAATATTTGGATATTAATTAATATTAGCCATCTGAACCTAACATGGATGAAGTGGAATAGCTCAAGCGGTTAGAATACCACTACTCATACCGTGAGGTCATGGGTTCGAGTCACCATTTACCCGATCGAAAAAAAAAATCTGAACCTAACATGATGATGAGATTTGGTGCATACAGTGATGCTCATAGTGGGATTAAGGCTTTGTTAGTGTTGTAGTCTGGTAATTTTCCTTGGACAAATTTTCGAAACTTGTCCATTAGCTTCCAAGATTCTCTATTTCCTCATACTTGGGTGTTTTGTTTATTATTGTGTACCACATATATAATGTTTTGTGCACTTTCATACACTAGATTCCAGAACCATGTAACAATAGGAGCCAAGAAATCAATCCTTGTATCACTAAATAAAGTATGTAAAGACAAAAGAGAAACTTAAGATTTGTACACAAGCCCACTCATATTCAGGACCAACTATTACAAATTCTTGCATAGGAAAATAGAAAACACCAGAGAAAAAAAAAACCCATCTCCTTAAGCCATCTTACAGGATTTATATAACATCACAACCACATGTTACATTTGAGAGTGAGAGACCCTTTAGACAAAAGGGTACTTGTCTTTGCTTGAAATAAGTTCATGTATCATAATAGTTGTCGGAGAATTTGCTCTTGATCCACTTAAAGCTGTTTCTCAAGGACGATTTAAGCTTACCTTCCACAGAATACATATTGTAGCCAGCCACCCTCTTTCTCCTCTTCACTTCCGGGTCATCGTCCGGCCCGTTGAAGCTGAAGGATTTAGCCCGATCTTCGAAGTCGAATCTTGATTCAGCATATGATGCAGAGTAATAAGGGAATGATCTACTCTTTTCCATGATCATAGAAATTAAGAAACTCAAAAGCCTGTGGAAGTATTTAGGGACACTAGTTTGTTGGCTTTTGTATGAGGAGAAGAAACAATGAATAATAAGGATATGGACCACATGCAAGACAAATGTGTACGTAGTGCGGGCTTGCATGGGCCATGATTGTGACTTTTATATTCCTAAAGATTAAAGATTTGTATCAAGATTCATGTATGCCATTAACTGCACGCACAAACTTGATTAATTATTGGTATGTTATATTCAATAAGAAAATATTGCATGCTCATATATTAGAATGTTGAGTTTCGAGACTCGTATCAAATGTAATTGGCGTGGTATGAATATACATGATCTGGATACAGTAGGATAATATGACTAATATCCATTTTTTGTTTATTTAGAATTAATATCAATTTGCAATATGTATTATGGGGTTGTTTTCAATTTCTACTCATTGGTGTGACCCAACTTTTAAAAAAAATAAGCATTTCTATCTATCCTCCCACTTGTGTTCTAAAACACATTTTATATCACTTTTCAACTTGCAACAAGTACAATCTTTCTATTCGATTGCAACATGTACTATTGAAATTAACTGAATGCAACCTAACCCCTATTTTTGTTGTATTTTCAAGCCGATTTTGTGCATGTGTGGCTAGAAAATACTAGAAAAAGTAGAATTTAGGTTGCAATCAGATAAAAAGAAATTGTACAAGTTGCAGGTTGGAAAAAGAAACATAGTACATGTAATTCATATTAGCCCTTATTTACGCATCATATAAACCCAATGTGAATTCGTGCAATAAGGTATCTTGTATTGGAGTATGCTCTCAATTCCATTCAAATGATTAACATGCTAAGGTCTATGTTGAATGATAAAAGGAAGATTATATTAAATTTTGAATTCTTGAAAGAAAATAGAAAATAGAAAATAGAATAATGTATGATGGGCATAGAGAAAAGAATGCAGAATTGTTTATATGAAATGGAACAAGATGTATGATAAGTTGGGTGGTTGTGGTAATTAAGAAATAGAAGTGTGGCGCACTATGTGATGATGGTGGGCCATAAAAAGGGTAGGTTAGGAAGAGTTGCGGGCCCAACAGGCTTTTAATGCAGACACCCTCCACTTTAAAGCGGGCAAATGGGGTTGTTTTCTTCCCTTAACTTGTGGGCCTTTCTTCTCAGAGTTTGTAATGCATACTATATTGACTTCCACGTGCGATTCCAAAATACCATAATTATTTGATACTCACCATCCATCGATGCACATATTCATTTATTTAACCAATGATCATTATATTTCAAGACTTTGTATATGGGGAAGAGTAACGATGAATCATTATATTTCAAGACTTTCTATATGGGGAAGAGTATATACTCGTTGAAATTGATTCATAATATGAAATTTATATTATTATATTAAATTAATAATCATAATATTTATTAATTAATATTAATATATTTGTAAATTAAAATTATAATATTAAATATTTTAAATATTAATTTATAAAATAATGATATTAATTTATAAATTTAATGATATCAGCTTCATAAGATAAGCAAGTGTCACAGAAGATTTTGTGCATTTGAAACCTATTAAAGGGAACCCCTTGTGCGGTGTTGGATGATAAGTTGATTGTTTTAGTTCCGAACGTTCACAGTATATAATAATATATAAAATAATTTAAAATACTTATATATATTTTATTTCACAATTATTATGATTTATATGTAAGTCTTGTGTGACACTATCTTAACGATCACATTATGTTAGACGGATTGAATCGGCCCAAAGCTTAAATTAGCTCACTAGGCTGAATTTTATATACATTCAAGTGTATCATGTATTCATAATGTATTTTAGAATCATATAATTTGTTATATTGAAAGATGTATTTTATTTATATTGGAAGGTGTAACTATTAATATAAAAAAATAATTACACTGTTCAATACAAATAAATTGTATCTTTTAGTATAATAAATTAAAAATATCTAAAATGTACTATGAGTGTACAGTGCACCTAAATGCATGTGAGACTCACTCCGTATATACTGTATTAGTGAAGATATGCATAGAATTAGTGATTGAGGAAAAAATCAATTTACATTTAATTAAAACTCTCTCAATAGATATGTAAGGACTTCATTTATTATTATTATTTTTTAAATAAAATAATTCGTTCATATAATTTATATATAAATAAGATAAATTCTTGTATTAGGCGGCCTAATATATCATGCATGAGACATATTCTATCTTAATACTCACGTTTTATGACCCGCGAGTTTAAGCCCCAACCTGATCATGTTTTTCAAAAAATATTATTAAAATATTATAGGGGAACTCCAGCTAATATATAATTCCATGTCATACCATTCTCTTTTATAAATAAAATTTAGGATCCGTTTGATTGGGATAACAAAAGGTAGTAATTATTCTTATTAATATTATTTGATAATTTTTTACACACATAGTGTAGGAATAGAAGTAAGTAATTAATTCTCCTATTTTTTTTTTTTTAACAAACAAATATGTAGTTTATGACAAAAACTCATATGTGACGGTCTCATACATGAGACGGGGTACAATTAAGTACAAATCACATTCATCTCTCCCAAAATGTTAAAGCATCAATGCCCAACTTATCCTCCGTCTCACCGTGAGACGGGTCTCATGCAAGTGTGCCTCATAATTTATTAAATGTGTTTCTTCTATCACATGGCACATCTATTTTTCATCTTATTGATCAGAACCACAACAACACCTTCTCTAATCCAAGCGTGAGGACATGGGAAGTCAACGCTCCTTCGCTTACAGTATTTTCGAAAATGATTGATACTCCACACTAAAGTTCCATCCATATTTTTCAAGATCTCGAGCTTACGGATCCATAGAGGGCGGAGAACCCCACATAGAGGGCGTAGTACCCCATAAAAGACGAATTTTTTTCATTAAATTCCAATAAAGGGGGCAGGATATCTCGAACCCAGGACCTATTGCTTCTCCTACTTTCATTACTATTATAATCACTATTCAAACCCTTCTCAGATGATATACCCATTGATTTCTTAATTAAATAATAACAATGTAATAAATAACCACATAGTGATTAATCCTCAATGATAATCATTATCATTGTCATTCTCAACTCATACATACACTTATTTCCCCTGTGCGGATTTCACATAAATTGTAGCCTCAAACTTGACAAGGCCAGATGAAGAATAAATTGACATTGCAGAAGTGAATCTATGTCTATCATGCCCATGCCTTGCTCACATGGCTTCAGCCATTTATACTAAACATTCAAACATGCTATGTTTTGGGGTGGGGCCCATACTTGTGTAATTGTAAACCAGCCTCAGACGAGTTATTCAAATTCGACCGTAATAGCTGGTTTAGTCTCATATAATAAAAGTCGAAGCTATTTTAAGCTCATTGATAAAATTGTAATGGTTCAAACTTTAAGATAAAAATTTGTATAGATCTATTTCATGCTATGTACCTATTTTTAATTTATGGTATTTAAATTCATTCAGGGTATGATATGTACCAAATTTAGTGAACTAGAAAAATGTGTTAGAAATGAGTAAAATAAATTAAATAATTTAAATTTATAATATAGACCTGATTTATGAGAAAATAACCCCTTTAATTTGCTACTACTCAGCACCTTAGCTCCTGACCTATGAGCCAGATTTGTTACTAGACTCGTTAATAATATTATCTCCATAGTAAAATAATATGAGAAACATCTACAAAGCTTGGAGAAATTATTAATAGATACAAAATTTGAAATTAATTTATAAATAGGTACAAAATAAATTATATATATAATTAAAAATGCTCGCAAAAATGCAATAATACATATATATGTACAACTATTATATACTCACTCCGTCCTATTTTTTATTATTCGGTTACTGTAGATATGGAGATTAAGAAAAAATAGGAGATAATAGTATTAAATTGTGTAAAGTGAGTAAAGTGAGTTTGATGGAGGTAAATAATAGTATTAAATTATGTAAAGTGAGTTTGATGGATATAAATAATAATATTAAATAATATTGAAAGTTGCTTTATTTTTTTTTTAGAAAATGATCAAACAAAATTAGGACGACTATTTACGAAAAATGGACAATCAAAATTAAGACAGATGGAGTATCTATTAAAAATGTACATATAGTAATAAGTCTCCCACAAAATTTATGTTTGAATTTATAGACTTTTGGAAATATATCACGACATTTCAACTTATATATAAGTTCAAATACACATACACATGGATCAATAATACATTCAATTATAATATCATATTCTTAAAGTATTATTTCCTCCTTTCCAATCTTAATTATACTATTTTTATTTTGGACGTTCAAATCTTAACTACACATTTCCTTAAATGAAAATACACACTTTAACTCATATTTTTCGAAACACTCACTTATTTATCATATGTCACTCTCTCATACCCTCAACACTTTATCACTTTTTAATAAATATTATTTCACTCTTCAATAAAGTTGAATTCTCCTTTCTACCTCCAACAATTTATCACTTTATTACATAAAATACTAATATACAACTCTTTCATAAACTCCGAAAATACAATAACCAAGTGGTTAAGATTGGAACGGAGGGAGTACTTAATAAATGTTTATATTATAAATAATACTCATAGAAAAATATCAACCATTTGGTCTTATCCACAAGCAAATGAAGCTGAAGCTCAAGCTAAAGCTAAATTCATCTATCAATTCAATTTCAAGCAAGCTCAATTCATTAATCAAGTTTGAGCGTAAGCTATAAACAAGATCATTATGCTACTGAGCTTTCTGCAAGTATATTCAAGTTATAATGAACTCAATGTTTCCAAGACGAATAAACCTTTTTAACCATTTAAGTTCGATTTGAACTCAAGCTGAAAAATGTAAATTAGCCAAGAGGGTCCTTTTTTATCCAACTTAGTTTATTCAATTACGTCCCTATTTCAAATGGTCCAGCAACCTGGCTTGTAAATTTTTATTTTTTTTTGTCTAGAAACAAATTATTATGCTTTCCACATAAATTTAAATCTAATAGCAGGTATATGAAAGATGGAAGACACTGTAGTAATTTCAGGGATTTGCTGTCGTTAAGGATAGGATGTATGTTCCAATATACATACATGTAGGTCTAATATCATCACCATGTCCCATACTAATAAGTTGTATTGTCTCAAATCTAGGCACCACTACAATCTTATAATCTGAGCACCATAACTTAGTGGCATAAAGTTGGCACAAAATAAGGAGAAAGGGGTGTGCTTGTTTATGGAGTAGGTAGATGTACAAAAGTTTTAACTTTTTTGGTGACCAAAATACGAGATGGGTGTGTTTGCAAACTCTAGTGGAAGGGACAAAAACACTTATTTTTTAAGCTACCCTGTCACAACTTTAGCTTTTGAGAAGTGCTTCTAAGCTGAGTAGAGTTTGCAAATACCCCTTTTGTCAAATAGAGGGATGGGTGAAGAAATCAGCTCCCATTTCAACATCATCTGTCTTGATGTTTCCACTTTGAGCCATTAGTATTCTGTAGATCCTCTTTGAACAAACCTCCCCCACTCGTCTATCGTCGCCCAATAACCCCTCTGTCGTCAACTCCTTCAGCAGAAACTCTTTCTCGTGAACCTGTTAGTTTTTACGGATATCAGATCTCTATTATATACTTAAACTATAGAAAACACCAACATTAATTCAATTTTCAAACTATCTAAAAGGGAATATAAAAACTGAAGTGGTTTGAACTGTTTTACCGTGAAACTGGTTTGATATATGTATGCATTTTTAAACAGTAGTTTGATAAAGTTATTAATTGTTTTATTCTAAAGTGATAATTGCAAACCAGATGCTCGGTAAAATTGTTTTATACAAGACCAACTCTAACAAAAAACTAGATAATTTTTCAGAGGTATTCAACAATAATAAAACTAAAAGCACAATTTAACACCACTTTTTGTTATACGGTTCAGAACATGCAATTAAGAAGACCAGTTTGTGCTGGTCAGCAATAATAAATAATATCCCAAAGTACAAAACCAGCACATATAACTTCATAACTTTATTGAAACAGAGAAGCACTGAATACTTTTGCCGCAAAAGGGGAACATATATTTAATTTATAAATCCAAAACTTACAGATTTCGTAGGATCCATGTAAACTCTCAAAAGAGATTTCATCGTGGGGTATTTCTTCCATATAGCTATAGCAAATCGTGGTTGCACCTTAGGGATAGCTACCAGTGCCTTTAGCCTGCATCATAAAATGACATATAAAACTGCAATTGTGATAACTATCTGAAGCCACAAAAGAGTACATAAATGAACACAAATTGGTAACATGCAACTTTCAAAGAAAGCTGATATCCAATAATTCAAAATTATATCTATTAAACACAAAATATCTACATTAATTCTTCCTAATCAGAAAATTTGTCACTTAGTCCCGGTCAACATATCTTTTTTGGTTTAATATATTACTAATGCGAGAGAACCTTCTTTATCCAGATCTGGGTCAGTTATAAGATTTGATTCCTTCAAGCACGACGACTTCAACCAAAATATAGGAGTAACACTTGAGTGCACCAGTTGCACAACTAATATTGTTCAGTGAAAACAGCTAATATTGACCAACTAATATCTTTTAGTGAAACAACTAATACCATTTAAAAATGCACTTGACTTGGACGCTGCAACTAGCGGGAAGAAGTATTTGTCAAAATATAGATACTACCTGAAGTTCAATAACTAAGTTCAAGTAATAAGCTGCTGGACAATATGACACATCACTATCCCTAATCATGGTCATTCAAAAACTAAGAACATGGGGTGATTATTTATTATATGGTAACAGAGCTAAGGATAAATAACAAACAAATATTTGCTCATTTAGTTTGGTTGACGTACTTACCACAAGTTCTTCTTAATTAAATTCTTGTCTGGGCAATCTTTAGGGATAGCAGAACCATTTGCATTAACTGACAACCGTGTCAACCTTTTCCTGCATTAAAAATCAGAGAAAATGGCATTAAAAACAACAAAATATAATCCAGCTTAGCTGACACTGTCCATTTCTATAACTAGCTTTATTATGGGATGCTCCGAGTTTGGACCATCACATTAATTATTCCAAAATTGAGTATAAATGCCTAAATTTTAAGTTTAGTGTTTTTTTTTTTTTTTTTTTGAGAAGTCACTAAAAATACACAATCCGAAACAGAAGTACTCCCTCCGTCCCAGAAGACTTAGCACACTTTCCTTTTTGGTCTGTCCCATAAGACTTTGCACACCCATTTTTGGACATACTCTTCTCCACTTATAATCTTAAAACACACACTTATTACCCCCTATACACACTTACTAACCCCCATAAAGCAATTTTTCTTAATCTTTATGCCCAAAAGTTGGTGCAAAGTGTTCCGGGACGGAGGGAGTGGTATCTAACTCAACTGATACGGTTAATCTTACATGAAACAATTTCCTTTCTTGTAGACAGGCTACAGCAAAGGTAACCATAGAAAGGATTTCATGTATGCTCTTCAGACAAGCCCGCAAGAGTGGAAAGGCGTAAGATAAACCATGCATATGCAAATTTGACTGTGTTTAAAGTACATACTCACTGTGTTCCAATTTGACGGTAGCTTTTGAGTGTTTCAAATAGATTAAGAAAGTCTTTTAATACCCACAATTATTTGTATAGAATGACTAATATATCCTTTTCGTGTTTCACATAGATTCATGTATCTCAATAAATGAGATATATCACAAAAATTAAGAAGAGGGTAAAGTTGAAAAAATACATTTAATTCCTCTTGGAAAACCAAAAGTGACAGATATTTTGGAATTTTTTTTCTCTCTAAAACGACAGTTAAATTGGAATGGATGGAGTAATTATATAGACTAGTAAGCAGTTACGCTTTTTTGACAACGTTAAATGCTTGGAGTTACCTAAATTGGCAAGACGCAAGGCTGCAAGTCACACCAACCACATGTTCAGCTAATTCAGCTTCATCAACACACTGCCGTGAATGTACTTTGAAATAGTGGGTAGCAAATTTTGCTAAAACCTGTAAATAGAACCAGTTTGCTCAGTTGGAAACTTTTATAAGATATAATCACAGTCATGATCTATATGCACTCAAAGTTCATTGTTTAACCTCCTCTATAGCAGGTCGCTTCCAACCAGTATAATTGGCAGGGTTCTTGTACTGTGCTTGTTCCCTATACCAGTAAACCCATAAAAAATAGTTGCATTAGTTACATCGTAATGAAAAGAGTACTAAAAACACAGTAGAACAGCATGTTGCAGAAGAAATTAGCTAGAATCAAATTAAAATTAAGGAACAGCCGAACAGGCACAGGTATAAAAAAAAAAGAAAAAGTCAATCCGGTATTTAACATTCAACAAGCTTATTAGGGAATGTTTGTTATGGAGAGGTTCTATGAAATCTGGATTACAAATCTAGTGAATTTCAAAATCTTGATAAATAGTAATGGTGTGCGTTTGTTTTAGGATTTAAACAGGGTAGGTTTAACTTTATGTCAAAACAATGTGTAAGAGTGTGTGATGTTGTATTATTATATTTTCGTTTATTGTAATTGTTTGAATGATTGTACAATAATTAGTGTGTTTTATTGGAAGTTGCAAAAGTATAAAAGGTGTGAGAAGTGATATATAAAATAACTGTGAGAATAAAATAATCATATTTGCATTAATGAGTCAGGGAGTGTGGTGTAGGGTTCATACTCATAGGTATATGTACGGTGGAAGGATTAGGTTTTTATCCGGATTTAAATTTTGAAATGCCAAATCTGGTTTTCGAATCCTAAATCAAAATTGTTTTGGGTTTTAAAAACCAGGATTTGAGTTTTGAAATTTAAAGTTGGTTCAAGTTGGGAGAGTTTGAAAACCTGTTTTAAAAAACCACCACTACCTACTATCATACTCTACTTAAAAACCCAAAAAAAAAACATTACAATACTACTTATCAGGATTTTAAGTCCCCTAAATTTCAAAACCAGTTTTTAATAGGTATTAGGTGTGTTTTCTTTTTTTGGCAATACTTCAGCAACAAACAAAACTTAAAATCCCTCCCTGTTCTAGCAATACTCGAATTTCAGAGGTTCTGAATGCGTTCACAAGACACAATAAAATGACCATGTAGCAAAAAGAGTTTCTATGCATTTGCTTCTATGTAAAGCACAACCTAACAAGTAATTCTTACTATGAACAAAATGATAGCAGATGAACAAAATGATAGCAGATGTGAGCATTGACAAGTCAAGTAAAAAAAGCCACAACCATAACGTAGAGCATAGAATTTTGTGGAGGTTTGGAAGATATATTTATCCTATGATAAATAGTTGCGCACCTGGGTCCAACTACAAGTTTAGCAGTTCATAACACTACGATAACTAGTTGAACACCTGGGTCCAATAACATTTGAAACACTAAAACTTATTTTTGAGAGAGAGGACGACTGTGTGAGAAAAGTAGGAGAGAGAATGAGGGAGTGATGTGAATCATGTGATTGTATGGGATTGTGTGGAAATAGGGTGTAGGTGTATTATAGGGGTGAATGGGGAATAAGATGGGGAATGGGATGTGCCCATCCAAATTTGGATGGAATGGGGGATGGCCCATCACCATCCGCATGGGGCCATCCCTTTCCACACATGGCCAAGGGTATGCTTGATTTGGGATTTACAGAATTTTGAAATCTAGTGGATTTCAAAATCTTGATAAATAGGTAGTGTTTGTTTGTTTTGAGATTTAAATAGGGAAAGATTTAACTTTATGTAAATTTGATGCCTAAGTGAGTGTGATGTTGTATTATCATAATATTTCTTGATTGTAATTTTAATGATTGTATGACAGTGTAACAATTGGTGTGTTTTATTGGAAGTTGCAAAAGTAAGAATAAAATGTGTGAAAAGTTATAAATAAAATAATAGCGAGAATAAAAGAATCATATTGGAGAGAATGTGGTGTAGAAAAAATGTTATTTATAGGGGTTATAGGTAATTATAGAGTGACTGTGGTGAACAAAAATATTACTTAATGGGGTTATAGGTATTTGTCGAGTAAATATATTAGGTTTTTAAAAAATCGTATTCTAAAATCCCAAAGTAGAACCGGATATAGATTTAAAAATTCCAGATCCGATTTTTTTCAAATCCCAAATCAAACACACCCCTTCCTGATCCAAGAAGCTTTACAAATTAGAAGTACTCTTTGGTATTATAGATACCACATAAACACTGAATACTGACTTTTACTCTCTCCAATATTTGCGCAGTCAATCATCATAAATGTTTAGACATAGGAAATTAAAAACAAGCCGTAGAATAAACTCCCTCTGTCAATAAGTTTCTCCCTTTCCTTTTTCATCCATCCCACAATAAGTTTCTTGTTTTTATAAATGGAAAAAGTTACTCCACTACCCATAATTTTTATCCTTACTTTTCACAAAAGTTTACAAAGAATGCCACTCACTACTCCAGGTCATTACTCCACATACCTTTTTCCTCTCTTCCAATACCCACAACTACCCTTCATTTTTTATTATTTTATTATTATTCCTAAACAACAAAAAGAAACAGGAAACTTATACCGGGACGGAGGGAGTAACATTAAGCACAGGAGCAGTAGGCATTGCAGCACTTGGGTGGGATGGACTATTCAAGATGCAATACACAATCAAAACAAACTGAATTTAGCAAGGAAGTTCAACTAACCTTTTATTGATGTAGGCCATGAGCCTATTTGTGACATAACATATAGTGTGATGAGGATAACGAAGTTGAACACTCTGAACATGACCCATAAGAGATTCATTCATAATAAGATTACAGAACTCTTCAGCCTCATATACAATTAGAACATATGAGATCTCAATTCTGTCAGATGCACTCTGCAACAAAATCGTAACAAATTCAATCATGATTTAAACAGTTAAACACTAACAATAATTCAACAGAAGCCCCAGCTTCATACAAGAAGTCATGCAATTAAGCTGGAAAATGGAAATACGGAACGTGTGCTGCATGAAGTAATTCATCAATGGGATCAAATCATCCAAATGCAATGCAAATATCAAGAAAACAAATTTTTATTGCTCATTTTCTGGGTTGCCATTAATGATTTAATGGTTAAGATATTAAACAAATTAAAAGATTTAATTGAATAACAATGAGGCAAAAATGAGATCTTCAATGAAAGATTACTAAACCAGTCTTCAAATTTTATTAGAACAAGTGATAATAATGCAAACCTAAGCATGTAACACTCAAATTGTGTTTTCCTTTATATATTTAAAAGATAGAGCTTCATAAGATTGAGTTGTTATCAGATGTTTGTATTTTTTGTATTACATTAGAAAACTAGTTATTTCCCAAGAAAGAGAACCTTCCCCCATCATTATCATTATTCTTGTCCCCAATATTTGAGGGAGCAACAGAGCCTTATACTGATCATCCATTTTATCCTTTGCCATTTCAAATCATAAGACAATGACTAGAAGTAAGAGTATAGCCATGAAAAAACTCAGGAAACTGGTATGTAACTATCATTTTGTCAACAAAAACATATAACTTACTTTGCATATTATGTCCCATTGCAAAAACTGGAATCTAAATATAATTCATGGTAATTGAAGACATGAGAATAGCAGAGTATATTTATAATGGTGATCATAAAGTACTAGTGAAACAAACAATTACCACAGAAATTTCTTCAGGAACAACCATAGTCCATATGATAGACCCTTCCACTGGATTTGATGTTATACGATATGAAAGCCCCTTTTCAGCAAACCTTGTGAGCAGATGTCCTAAACTAAGAAAGCAAAAGGCTAGCTTTAGCAACAAGGAAACCCAAGTGAAACAACAGAGTGAGAAAGGATATTTTATTTTTTTGATAAGATATGATGATATAAAAAAAACTCTACCTCCAATTGATCCTTTTTCAACCACTTTTTTGTCAATTTCCGCAACAATAGATTTTAAAGCATATTTACCCTTTTCCCATTTCTGCATTTCCTTCTGACATTTTTTCATCTCAGCAGCTTCTGCCCTTGAAGCAGCTTTAAGCAACTTCTCTTGCTATATTAGAAAAATCGAATGTAAAGGAACGTCAATATTTACACAAAAATATATGTGATTTTGTGCACCAGACTTACTTCTTTAAGCTTTTTCTTTTCTTCCATCAAACGTAGTCTTTCCTCCTTTGACATTTTCTTTGATTTCATTGTCTTATCTGTTTTTTTCTTTTCTTTCATATAGCATCCACTGTTTTCTTGTTGACTTAACCTTTGACCCACAGGGTCCATTTTGTTAGCATTTTCATCAGCATATTCATCTGCCTACATAGATATTTATAAAAGCCATTTTAAAAGAAACACATCAAAGAGTCAAAAGCAGAAAATATCCACAGTTAAAACATACTGGCATCAAGGACTATCAAACTTAACTAATGGGGATATATCTGGCAATTATAACAATAACTCAAGGTCAATGCCAGGTAAATAGAACATCAAGGATCCAAAAATGTTAAGCCATTCTGGCTGCTTCAGTAAGCCACCAATTACACATTTGAGAATGTCATTAGCAATCCAGAGAAACAATTGCAGCAAGTATACACATCACAGCAAAAATACAAGAGAAGTTGCAGACGCATGCTGATCTATGAATCAATATATATTAATGCAATCTCCAAGCATTATTATTTCAGTTACAAAGGAAAAATGTTCATCTTCATAAAAAAATATTGATATAAATGAAGTCTTCTTAGCTCTGCTAAACATGCATGCAACCTTCAACTGGTGGCAATACTAAATCATCAAAATAGATAGGTGCTCCAATATTCAATATTTCAAAGAGCTCATTTTCAAAATAGCGGGAACCCGCGTGCAATAGGACAACTCACCTCAGACATGTCATCTTCCGGAACATCTGGACTGGAACAGCCTTCTAACACGTGTAGTTTAACTGGACTTTGAGTGGGTTTCTTCTGTAATTCAACAGAATTTCCTGAAAAAGTAATTAAAAAACTTAATACTTTTCTTCCATTCGTTCTTTTTCCATTCAATTTATAAAGAGTTGAGTGAAACATTACCAAGAGAAAATGTGGTCTCAAACAATCTGGAGTCTAATTCTGACTCAGATGTTAATTTATCAGCAAAAAGACTTTCTTTATGCTTCAGAGATCCAATTTCACCAACATTTCCACATTCATTATCTGACTCAACACAAATCCATCCTTTCATTTCTAAAACAGAAAATAAATATGATTACAAGAAAAAAATTAGAACTGAGCTGAGCTGAGAGTTTACATGAGCATATATGCATAATGCTTGTTAGATTGCAGTTAGTTGCTAAGTAGCAATCAAAGGGACAAGTTAACGTATCCTGCAGCAAAAGGTACACTGGAAATGTAGAGTGTAACTCATATATTTTATCCAAATGGTGGATTTGATATTAAACCAAGACATTTTGAGAAGTTAGAGATATTCCTTTATGTAAAAAAAGATACAGATTTTAAACTTACTAAAAGGATGGGCATACATCTCTAACACATAAAAAAGGCATGCACGCATTCTAGTCCTGTTATAGGACAAGCAATAATCATGTAAGCAAATAATAAGCCATAGTTTATACAAAAGCACCATATTTTTTTTACTAGAAATGCTAAAACCACCGAAGAGATAAGCAGTATGAAATATTTCAAAAGGTCAAAATATGTTATGTGCTTCAGTGCCTCTTATTCTCTCATGAACAAATTCTTTCTTCAGCCATATAACGCGAAAATTTGACAAAAACTTGTTTATTGTTTTGATGAAAATATTAATTCGAAGGATACAAATAGTATAACTAAATCTTACCAGCAGAGTTAGGGCCTATGATCAAAGAACCAGCACGCTCACCACTAGGGACTTCTTTGTTGCATTTGGTGATTGAAAATTTAGATTTCAAAAGCTCAGTCATCGGAGTGTCAGGAACCACCCGTTGCTCCGTAGGTAAGCCTTCTCCTAGAAAATTTGGGAAGCTAAATTAGTGTAGAACCAAAGAAATTTCAAGTTTTTAAATGAAAAACAGGCTAAACAGCTTAAGTTCTTCAATACTCAATAGATAGTATTGCTGCACTTGGAAGAAGATTCTATGAAAAAGCAACTTAGTACTGGTGGCAGCCATACACAATCAGGTGATCACCAATGCAGTTTGGTCAGTTATTATCATGATTTTGTAACTAAATTGTTAAGAGCTGTTCAGTAAGTCACCAAAGCAAAAACCACGATTTTTCAATTTAAGTTGATATGCGGTTTAATTCGAAATGTAATCGTAGATGCATTATCCGATGTCATTTACAATATCTTTACAGATTATTATTTTAATCTTTCAATTCTTTGATGCACTCTTGTGTGAGACGGTGCTCCGAATAGTTGAGTCATATTTCCTTTAACACATAGTTGGGTTGAAGCCACATAAACTCACGGATAATATATATAAGTAAATTGGACCTGACTCATATATGAGACCGTCATACACAAGATTTTGTCATTCTTTATATAATAAATTTATCATTATAAATAAACTTTTTTTTTTGACAGGAATAAATAAACTTTTCTGTAACTTTTATTTTCTATATAAAATAACATTTCTTAGTTTTAGAGTTAGATATTGATGAACAATATATATGTGCTTAATAACTACTGCACACATTAGAAATTAAATATATTATATAACAAAAAAACTGTAAATATTAAACACAATATTTCATGCTCATACTCATATATATACACGCGCGCACACATAGATAAAACCGCAACAAAATTTAATTGTTAATGTTAAACATAATATTCCGCGTTCTTATATAATCGTAACCAAACCATATGAGACAGTGAGGTTGGTTTAGGGGTTAAAAGATGAAAGAATAGGAATAGAATGAAAAATGTTGTTTAGTGATGAGTGATGGGTAGTGAATAGTGTTTTGGTTCCTCATTTTGTGGGAATCACCATAACTCTCAATACTATCAAACTGATACTTATTCTCATTTCTCTCTTTCAATCCAAGCACAAAGTTATAGAATTGCATTTTACATAGAAATTTAGAGAATAAAGGTTTGATTCGGTAGGTTGCTTGAGTTTTTTCAGTTTGATGGTAACACGGAATTAAGAGCTCCAGGTAAACAGTTGCAATCAAATTATAATCGTCAGAACTCATATTACCCAATCCAACTCATACGTGCATTTAATTAACAAAATATAAGCGAAAGTACAACCCTACCTGAATAAGAACAATGCCCTCTGGAAACAATAGATCCACCGGAGAATGGCGTCTCGGCGACAAACGACGGAGTGGTGGGGAAAATTCCACCCAACGACGACGTTTTGTCTTTACACGGTGTCGGGTCATCGTCGATGATGAAGACGGTTGAGTTGCTAGGGTTTGAAAACCCCTCAATCCGTGGTTTCTTCTTCGATTGAAGGAGCGGCGACGGTGTAGTTAGAGGTCAATGGCATTGCCGATGACATTGTACGGCCGAATATCGCAGGGATCGGAGTCGGAATCGGAGAGAATGTCGACCGGAATCGGTTGCGACATGCCGCTGAGATTTTCCCACAGACAGAGACAGTGGAACGAAGACTTAACTCTTTTAAGATACGCTTCTTTGCGCGGGAGGACAATTGGGGCGGCCAGGGGTTCTGGGTCGGGTTGGGCCGGGTATGTTTGTTGGGCTAGATTTTCATGGCCCACCAATAAATTAGTCCACTTTTATTTGGGTTTTTCAATATTTTTTTTCCAACTTTTCTTTTTAAACAATGGTCAGTATTATCTATACATATCTAATAACAAAATATTGGGTCAAATATTAGGTCAAAAATTGTTATAATTTTGTAATAAAATTTTAAATATCTTAACAAAGTTGATATACCTAAAATGGTATAACAAATATTTTTTATCTTCTTTGTATGCAAGAGGTACAAGGTTCAATTCCTCATATCTACCATATATATATTAATTATTTTTTGAATAATTTTTAAATTATTAATATTATTTTTGAATTTTTTGAACTTGATCTATTTATACATATATAAAACAAAATATTATACCAAAAAAGAAAAAAATTCAACAAAAAAATTATTATAATTTTTTGAACTAAATCTATTTATACATTGAAAGTGTGTGTGCGTGTATTTTCAGAGTGTTGTTGAAAATGTTGTGTAACATGTAAAACAACATATGACAGCGAAAGTATAAAAACGCAGTGCAAAGGATTTTCCAAAATTGTGTATAGTCTATAATAAGACTATACGAACAACCTCATGGTTAAAAATATCATTATACCAAGTAGTGAGATACACACGAACCTTTTACAAGATCCTAAAAGGTATAGTGAAAAACCACACACCAAAAATCAATCTATTCGAACAAGTAACTAGTGATCTTATTCAACCTAAAACTTGATCTAATAAGACAAACACAATACTGATGGGAAATGTTGGTATACACTCGACCAATACAAATAGACATAGCATCGATTCTCACACTCCACTCACGGTTGTGTCTCGGATGCTACTCTCTGAAGTTTGGAGTAGAGCAAATGGAATTTCACTTTAACTCAAACTTGAATGTCGACCAATGCAGTCTATTTATAGACATTCAGACTAACTGCATTGTTCTATCCACTTGGTGTGAACAACCTTGAAGATCTCATCCACTATCTCCATGATCTTGGTGTAACCACCCACGATCTTTCTATTCTTACTCCATTATTGCAACCGCTTGACAATATCCGAAATTGTCTTCAACCTGCAATGTAGGAAACATAGAAAAACACATCTAATAAACCGAAGTCAGTGTTAGGAGAAAGGGCAAATTTAAGATGTTGTGTAGAATGTTGTCCAACATCCAGAACAACATCCGTACAACATCAACAAACTCCCCTAATTTGGTCTTTCTACTACAACACACCTGATGTTAAAAACAACATCCGAACTTGTGTTAGGAAAGAAACAAATAATAGTCATTCAGAGAACAACTACTATTCAACCAAATCATAATTTAAAAACAAACAACCAACACAAGCACTAAGTACATCAGCAGTGTACTTAGGCCAAAGTATCCAACATAAAGTAAATGACATAATCATAAACCTATCATCTAATTGTCCATTAACAGAGTTTATAAAGTAAAGAGCAGTAATTAAAATATTGCAATACAGAAAGGAATTTTTATAGTGAAGTATAGGGAAGGACTGGGCCATTAGACTAACTGCATCTCCATAATCTGCAAATGCTCCCCCATACATCAAAAACTCCCACTGTCTTGAATCTGTTCACCAATTGTCATGACCATACATCTCATCAAGCAAAGCAATACTCTCAGGAGACATATTCTCCCTGTCTGGAGTCTTTCCCAGATCCTCATCAGTGCTATCATCAGTTGTAGGGTTAATTGGTGCAGGTCAGGAACAACTTGTTCAGCAACATCATCATTGAGTACATCATTCGATGCATCCTCCACAACCTCATTCACAGCATCTTGTACAGCATCCTCAACCTCTCTGTCTTCAACATCATTTTGATCATCTTGTGGAGCAGCACCATCATCATCCTCAGCAGCATTATCATCAGCATCTGGTGCATCATCCTTCTCACCTGCATGGCCAGATGGACCAGCTCCATCATCAGGACCATCATCAGGTGATCCTCCCCCTGTTGGAGTAGAAAGCATGATTCTCCAGAAGGTTTGCTGTTTAAGGAGTGCATCTATGTTCTGCTGGATGGAAGTAATCTGATCAGAGATGAAAGAATTTGTAAAATGAACATCAGGTTGTACCATCTGTTCTGGTTACTGTGTAGGGAATGTTGCCAACAGAATGAACAACATTTTTGGCTTGCGTTCAGCATCAGGAATAGGAAGATCTACAACTTTGTTTCCACCTTTCAGCACATGGGATATTCCAAAGCTTGAAATATACCCACTTATTTTCTCACTTCTTGGTCTCTCAAATTCCAATCTATCCAAGATCTGACAGATCAAACTTGGATATGGAAGAATACTTCCATCCGTGTGTTTACCAGCATATGACATCATATTATCAAATATAATTTGCCCCATATTGAACCTATTCAAATGTACAATCTTGTACAGCAAGAAGGCTTGCTCTTTGGTCAACACAGTGGAGTTCTTTGAGGGTAGCCAGTTGGAAACAAGTAGTTTGTGCATCACATAATACAAGGAAGTCAATTTGGCAGCAGAGAATTGCAAAGTCCATTCAGAATACTTTCCACCAGTTATGACAGACATCACTTCCTTAATATCCAATTCAACATTATCTTCCTCAATTTGTCCAGTCCTTAGAAAGATATTGACCAGCCTAGGATTGATTGTGACCACATTATATATGAACCTAATCTTCCCATAGTTTGAAGACATTCTATTTCCACAACTCTTTTTCAAATTTGCATAGAATTCAGCAACCCACCCAACATAGTACGATTTAGCATATTGAAGAGCATGCAACAGAGATCTACTGTCTAAGAAACTAATCAGATTATTAGCTTCAAAGTCTGGAACTTTAATGATCCTCTCATCAACAATATTCCTTTTTAGCAAAGATTTAACCAAAGCAGACTTTCTATCATACTCTCTCCTATCATCAGGTTCAGAGTCAGACTCCATTACCTCATCAAAGAGTTTATCAACCTCATCATCAGTCTGATTTTCAGCAGGTTCAGAATTGTCAGGTTCTTCTTCTTTAGGATCTTCTTCTACAGGTTCTTCTTCTTCAGGTTCCTCTTCCTCAGGTTCATCTTCAGAATCATCTCCCTGCTCAGAATCAGATGATTCTGCAACATCAGCAGCAACATGCACATGAGGATCATTTCTCCTTTTTGTTCTCCTTTCCTTTTTGGCCATTAACTCCTCCATGGTCAAATCATCATCAGAATCCTTAAGCTCAACAACAGGGGCTTCAGGAATAACCATCTCCTCATCTGAATCCTCTAATGTGATAGGATCATCAACACCACCATCAGTCCTCTTAGGACATTTTCCAGTGTAATCAACTTTCTTTCCAAGGTTCCTCTGTGACACTCTCTTCTTTCCCCATTTTCCACGTTTGGGAGTGAACTTCTTCTTCCTCAGCAGGATGTTCTTCAATTTCTCTCCCATTCCATCTGAATCAGAGGAATCAACTTTTTCCATCTCAACATCAGTAGCTTGAGTAGGGTTTTCAGTGGGTTCTGAAACAAGTTCATCAGGGATTTTTGTGGCTAAGTGTTTAGCAGAAAGATCAACAAAATCATTGATGTTTACTAGTTTTTCACCAATGAGAACATCGGGAAGAACAAGAGGGTTAGATTTGAGCATTTATTCGATGACAAGTCGAACTAGAGAGTGAGGGGTATCAACAGGAAAGATATAAGGATTGGGTTTCGATACAAAAAAAGACGATGATCCACCAACATTAGTGGAATCACAACCTAGATTTTGAGCGGCCAGGGTTTGAAGTTTCTGGTGAAGTAGGAGTGAAAGGAGGGTTTTCTGCAGATGAAGGGCTCGCGTGTTTGAGTGAATAATCAGAGATGCCCGAAGGGCTTGGTTTATCAGCCATCCCACCTTTTTCTGTCCAATCAAATTAAATCAAGGCAATTAAAATAATGATTTGAGAAAAATAGGAGGGAAAAGATATAGTATATGACCGAAAATGAAATAATACAAAGTAAAAAAAATACAAACCTCAATTCCTATGTGCAACAACAAAGGTTTTCAGCTTTCAGAATGAACATCACAAATAAATCGAACTTAAGTAGAGAAGAGAGTGGAGGTTATTACACAAACCACCTAAAAAAAACGACCAAAAGTGGACAAAGAAACCACCCACTAAGGTAAGTGTGATCGTGTGTATGTGTATATACCGCCTAAACATTTTCAAAAATAGAAACTATATCTAATATTAAATAAACCGAAATCAGTTCAAATAAGGTGATTGAACCGCTAATTCAACTTGATCAGAACATTGATCACAACATGTATGATAGATAAAGTTCGAATCACTTAAGGTTTTACAAAATGTAGGCACACATATATCTCAACACTCAATTTTGCATGAAATTCATCATCAAAGTGTTGCATATTTTGAATTTTTCTTTTAAACACATGTTCACATTGATCCATCTTTTCAAGAGAGAACACCGTAGTCGCGAGCTCCGTGTCCCATAGTTACTCAATGGATTGTGAACAAACATGGATGTATATTTAATCACCTTTTGAAAAGAGAACATTGTAGTAGCGAGCTCCGTGTCCCATAGTTACTCAGTGATTACACATCTAAGTTGTGTCTTATTTTTCAATGCATTTAAGAGATATACGTCCATGACTCTGTATCTAAACCATGATTCAACAATAAGATCATTACACATCATTCAAAGTTCAAATATAAGCAAATCAGCAGACAACCTCATTATCAGAACCAAAATGTTGCTTCAAATGTTGGAAACATTTGTCACAACATTTAGTGTTTATTTTTAGATATAGCAAAGACCAAGAGATTTTCTAAGTGAAGAAAACCTCTCATTGTCAAGGGCTTTTGTGAAAATATCAGCAAGTTGTTTTTCAGTAGAAATGTACTCTAACTTCACAACTTCTTTCTCTACAAGATCTCTTAAAAAGTGATGTCTTATACTTATATGCTTAGTCAAAGAATGTTGCACAGGATTCTTGGAAATATTGATAGCACTAGTATTATCACAATAAACAGTCAAAATACCACTTTTCAACCCATAATCATCAAACATCTTTTTAAGCCAAAGCAGTTGAGTGCAGCAACTTCCAGCAGCAACATATTCAGACTCAGCTGTTGATTGTGAAACACAATTCTGTTTCTTACTGTGCCAGGATATAATGTTGTTTCCCATGTAGAAACATCCTCCACTAGTACTTTTTCTGCCATCACAATCACCTGCCCAATCTGCATCACTATAGCCAACTAAAGAACAATTAGTATCCTTTGAGTACCAAATACCTAGATCATATGTTCCAGCTACATATCTTATAATTCTTTTCACAGAATTAAGATGTGATTCCTTAGGATTAGCTTGATATCTAGCACAAAGACAAACACTATACATAATATCAGGCCTACTAGAAGTTAAATACAAAAGACTTCCAATCATTGATCTATACAAAGTGTTATCAACATCTTTTCCAATCAAGTCTTTACTCAACTTTTGAGTTGAACCCGTAGGGGTTTTCATAGTTTTAGCAGTTTCAAGACCAAATCTTTTCACCAAATTCTTAGCATATTTGTTTTGAGAAAAGAAAATACCATCTTTCATTTGTTTGATTTGAAGACCTAAAAAGAAATTCAGTTCTCCAACCATGGACATTTCAAAGGTACAACTCATTTCTTTAACAAAACTCTCAAGCAT
Source organism: Stenogyne calaminthoides (assembly GCA_037126765.1). NCBI lineage: Eukaryota > Viridiplantae > Streptophyta > Magnoliopsida > Lamiales > Lamiaceae > Stenogyne > Stenogyne calaminthoides. Next base: position 21,404,340 of record JBBCBC010000022.1, on the reverse strand, counting down.
ATCATTACTAGTTGAACCAAATACAATATCATCAACATATATTTGAGCAACCATGATATCATTCTCAGAATTTTTAATGAACAAGGTTCTATCAGCTTTACCTCTCAAAAATCCAAATTCAAGTAAGAAATCAGTAAGTCTACCATACCAAGCTCTAGGTGCTTGTTTTAGACCATACAAAACTTTCTTTAATTTGTAAACATGATCAGAAAATTCCAGATTTTCAAACTCTTTAGGTTGTTCAACATAAGCTTCATCATCCAGAATACCATTTAAGAAAGCAGCTTTAACATCCATTTGATGCAAGTTAATGTTAATGAAACATGCAATAGCTAGAAGTAATCTAATAGATTCAATTCTAGCAACATGAGCAAATGTTTCATCAAAGTCTATTCCTTCAATCTGAGTATATCCTTGAGCAACCAATCTAGCCTTATTTCTCACAATATTACCAGATTCATCAGTTTTATTCTTGAAAATCCACTTTGTTCCTATGACATTAATATCAGAATTAGGTCTAGGTACAAGTGTCCAAACATCATTTCTTTCAAACCGATTAAGCTCTTCATGCATAACATTTATCCAGTTTTCATCATCAAGAGCTTCTTTCACATTTTTAGGCTCAATTTCAGAATGATAACACTCAAAAGTTACCTGATTGCATATGGATGACATGCAAACTGATTTTACAAGGTTATTGATATGAATACACATTCTTCTTCTAGTTTGTACACCAGTGGTAGCTTCTCCAATGATCTGATCTGATGGATGACTTTTCATTATCTTTGTTGAGGGAATCAAATGTTTTGGATACTGTGAATCTTGTGACAGATTTTCAGTATTTGAACTTTTGGGTAATGTTGCATCAGATGTTGAAGGAACATTCTAATTCTGATCAACATTTTTACTATCTTCAGTGTCATCAGTATTTCTGGATACTTTTATCAAATATGATACATTATCTTCAGCACTTTTACCTGCAAGACTTGCAAGTTCATCAAATACCACATTTACAGATTCTTGCATTGTATCAGTTCTCAAGTTATAGATTCTATATGCCTTGTTATTCTTATAATATCCTAAGAAAAATCCTTTACCACTCTTATAATCAAACTTGTGCAACTGATCTCTATCATTCAAAATGTAACAAACACAACCAAACACATGAAAGTATTTCAAATTTTGTTTCTTGTTATTCAGAATCTCATAGGGAGTACAATTACTACCAGAACGAATATAGACTCTATTCACAATGTGACAAGCAGTATTCAAAGCTTCTGCCCAGAATTTCTTAGAAAGACTTTTTGAGGTTAGCATAACTCTTGCCATTTCTTGCAAAGTTCTATTATTTCTTTCAGCAATTCCATTTTGTTAAGGAGTTTTAGGTGAAGAAAACTCTTGCAAAATACCTTTCTTTTCACAAAAATTAGTAAAAAAACTATTTTCAAATTCTCTTCCATGATAAGACCTTATCCTACTGATCTTTAAACATAAAACAGTTTTGAATCTTTTGTAAAGAATTTTGAACTCAGAAAAGGTATTTGATTTTTCTTTTAGAAAAATAACTCAAGTATATCTAGAAAAATCATCTACAAGAACATATGAATACCTCTTTCCTTCTAAACTTTCAGTTTCCATAGGACCCATTAGATCCATATTAATCAATTCACAACACCTGTTTGTTGTACATGCTGACAACATTTGATGTGTTGTCCTCACTTGCTTACCTTTCTGGCATGGTCCACAGATTTTTCATTTTTCAAAGTTAAGATCAGGTAAACCAACAGCAACACCTAGTCTATGCAATTTCTGAATACTTCTGTAATTAACATGACTAAGTTTTTGATGCCACATGATAATATCATCTGCTTTAGCACTTTTACAAGTATGATTTGTACCAATCAAATAACAATTATCAGCAGATCTTTTGTTAGAAATTAAGCAATCATTATTTTTATCAAACACATAGCATGAATTCTTGTCAAACTTTACATGTAAATCATCATCACATAACTGACTAATACTAATCAGATTAGCAAGTAAACCTTTTACGCGTAACACATTTGTCAATTTTGAAAAACCAGGAACATTCAAGGTTCCTTTACCAACAACTTTACCTTTTGAACCACCACCATAGGTAACATGACCACCATTACATGATGTATAATCAGATAAATAATTAAGTTGACCAGTCATGTGTCTAGAACAACCACTATCAAAGTACCAAGATCCAGGAACACATGTTTTCAAGGATGTGTATACAACATTACATGACATGTTCTTATGAATCAACTTTTTAGTGTTGTAAACCTGTTTTATAGGGTGTTCAATTTTATCAGGTAAAATAATTCCAGCTTTTAAGTCTCTTCTTAACTTAGAACAATATGGACGAATATGACCAACTCTAGCACAATAAAAACAGACATGCTCTTTAAACAAACCATCAGATTTCTTTTGTTTACCTTTCAAAGATTTAGGCAAAGAAGTCCAACTTTTACAAAAGAAATAGGTTCACAGAATAAAGAAGTATTTTCAGAAGTTTTCACAAAACCAAGTCCAGCATTGTCAGATCTACCAATCATTAATGCCTCATTCAATTCAGTAGTGCTTGCATAAAACTTTTTAAAACTTAGAGTAGTGCACTTAAGTTCATCTTTCAAAGAAGAAATTTCCACATCTTTTCTAGTTAAAAGAACTTCAAGCTTCAAAAGGTTTTCTTTCAAATCTGAATTTTCTAAAGATAAGGAACTCAACACCTGTTTTTGAGTTTCTAAATCAGTTTTAAACTTCAGATATTCAGAGTCACAATCAGCAGATTTTGATGTTTCAGCATTCAGAATAGTTCCAATAAAACAGTTAATCTCAGAGTTATATTGACTGAATGTTATTTCAGATGTTGTATGAACATCTGAATCTGCTTCAGACCAATAATCATCGAGATCATCATCAAATGTATCATCATAAACTATTCTAGCAGACATAGCACTTAGCTCACATTTACCAGAATCAATTTCATCATCAGAATCATCACTTAAGGTAGCATTAAAGTTCATTTTCTTCCTAAGCATAGTACTAGCACATTCATTAGCATAATGACCATATCCAGAACATGCATCACATTTAACTTTTTTCCTGTACTCAGGATCATATTTGAACTTATTATCCTTATTGAATTGTCTAGGTTGATTGAAACTGGAAGACTGACTTGGAACAAACTTTTTATCAGAGGGAGAAGAGTTTTGGTTAAACTTATCCTTTGATTGAAATTGACCACTTGGTCTTCTGAACTTTCCTTTTAGAAAATATTTGAATTGCTTAGTGATAAGAGCAAATTGTTCAGAAACATTTTCATCACATAAATCAGAAACATCATCATCAGAATCAACTTCAATCACATTAGGATGTTTACCAACATTATCAAAAGTTTCACCTCTAAAAGCAAGTACTTTCTTGTCTTTATCTTTCTCATGTTTATCATCATCTAACATATTTGAGTTAATCTCATAAGTTTTCAAAATACTTATCAACTCATTTTGACTCAATAAATCAGTGTTCTTAGCCTCTTCTATTGCACATATTTTTGCATCAAATCGTTTAGGAACAGTTCTAAGTATTTTATTAACTAACCGAGTGTTGGAAATTGGATCACCAAGTGAGTGTGACTCATTAGCAATCTCACTTATCCTTTCATTGTATGATGAAATGTTCTCATCATCTTTCATCTTCAAGTTTTCAAACTTGGTTCCCAACATTCTGAGTCTAGTTCTTCGAACACTTTCTGATCCTTCACAATGTTCCTGCAATATATCCCATGCATTCTTAGAAGAAACACAGTTAGATATCAGTTTAAACGTAGAAACATCAGTAGCAGTAAAAATCGCATTGAGGGCTTTAGAATGGAAATTGGCCGATGTGCATTCATCATTGGACCAATCAATCTCGTTTTTGTCTTGCGATTCTCCATCAATATCACCCACTATTTTGGAGGATTCCAACCAGACAACACACTACGCCATTCTCTATCATCTATAGACTTAATATACATGCGCATTTTGGATTTCCAGTAGGGATAATTTGATCCATCCAAAATTGGAGGTCTTAAAGAAGGAGTTAGTGGATATTCCATTGCAAAACACACTTTAAACACATGACCTTTAACTTAGTGTATCAAGTTTATGGCTCTGGCGCCAACTGAAAGTGTGTGTGCGTGTATTTTCAGAGTGTTGTTGAAAATGTTGTGTAACATGTAAAACAACATATGACAGCTGAAGTATAAAAACGCAGTGCAAAGGATTTTCCAAAATTGTGTATAGTCTATAATAAGACTATACGAACCTCATGGTTAAAAACATCACTATACCAAGTAGTGAGATACACACGAACCTTTTACAAGATCCTAAAAGGTGTAGTGAAAAACCACACACCAAAAATCAATCTATTCGAACAAGTAACTAGTGATCTTATTCAACCTAAAACTTGATCTAATAAGACAAACACAATACTGATGGGAAATGTTGGTATACACTCGACCAATACAAATAGACATAGCATCGATCCTCACACTCCACTCACGGTTGTGTCTCGGATGCTACTCTCTTAAGTTTGGAGTAGAGCAAATGGGATTTCTTTTTAACTCAAACTTGAATGTCAACCAATGCAGTCTATTTATAGACATTCAGACTAACTGCATTGTCCTATCCACTTGGTGTGGACAGCCTTGAAGATCTCCTCCACTATCTCCATGATCTTGGTGTAACCACCCATGATCTTTCTATTCTTACTCCATTATTGCAACCGCTTGACAATATCCAAAATTGTCTTCAACCTGCAATGTAGGAAACATAGAAAAACACATCTAATAAATCGGAGTCAGTGTTAGGAGAAAGGGCAAATTTAAGATGTTGTGTAGAATGTTGTCCAACATCTAGAACAATATCCGTGCAACATCAACATACATATATATTAACAAAATGTTATACCAAAAAAAGAAAAAATTCAACAAAAAAAATATTACAAATACATTAATTATAATAACAAAATATTTCCGTGATTAATTAATTATAACACTGGTAAAAATTCATTTAAGTCATTATATAATACTTTAAAAAAACTAAGGTACGTGATCCCGACATAGGACACGTATGTTCATCATTGAGTCCAGTTACTATGAATTAGTTGCATGTACAATTGACATTAGACCTTGGATTGTAAAAAGATATTGGGTTGGTTGTGATGAAGCTCGATACCCACATTTTTAAAAGAAAATACTAATCGAGACTAACGTAGGACAAATTAAGAGTGTTGATTTCATAAATGATACTGACTTCATCAGATAGTAGACTCTCTTAAACATCTTAGAAAGACAATTTTGACTAATGATATCTTATGATGTGACCATTAATAAGAATTATAGATAATTATTAAAACCTTTGACTTTCTTAAGGAGGTCAATTTCAATCATGGGTATGTTATTGAAAGTGTGTTTCACGGGGTTGTGTTTAGTAAAATCAGAGTAATGTTACACTGAATGTTGTGACGCTCAAAGTAACATTCAAAAGACAGAAACAACGGAAGACTCAGAAACAGAACACACAAAATTAATAAGACTTTGCACAATCTATATCAATATAAATTGTGATGTCTTATGGCCGAAATTACTATTTATCAAAATAATGAATACAAATTCAAAAAAAAAAAATGAATACAAAGAGGTTCACAAATCGAATCCTCTTGAAACAAGATCAACCATATGATCTAAAGGCTAGGTGTATCTCTACACTACCAAAGGTGACCTGTTCTATGTTTATGAAATTATCTAACACCGAGACTAACATTCCACACAAAACAAATCTAGCACCAACTCGAGGTATTGTAAACCCTACAATTACTCTCTATGGTAAAATAACTCCACAACAACGACCCTATCACTCTGGATGCACTCACACACTCTACAGTTGATGCTTGGTTGTTGCTTCGACTAAACAACACACGATATATGATAATGTTCGGCACTTGATATGAATATCAAGGTTTTCTATTTATAGACTTCGTGTAGCTTTACTAGAGCCTCCTTGAAGGATCTATAAACTCTTCAATGCACTCTTCCATGATCTTTGCAACTGCCCAGATAGTGGGTCTTCTCTGATCTCTGAGAAACAGCCTCATGATCTAGTCCTTCTACTCGATTCTTGAAGCTTGTGGAACCTTCTGGAATCTTGCAGAACAACCTAGATCGTCAACCTGCAGTCAACAACATCAAAGACAACATTGAACATAGAAGTGTTAGTGGTTAAGAAGAAATGATGAATACTGAGTTGTAACCAATGTTGTAACATCGGTGGCAACATCAACAATCTCCCCCATTCGATCTTTCTGCTACAACACACCTGAAATAACAAATACTTCAGGTACTGTGCTTGATAGAGCTCATAATCATATCAACTGCACTACTAAGTGTAAAACCATTTTGTAGCTATCAAGAATCGAATAAACATCAAACAATTTCATTTGTTTGAGAAACTTCAATCTGCAGAAAAACTTGTTAGAGCATAATGTAAAACATATCAGAGCATATGTATATTACATTGAAACTCATCAGAGCAAGATGTAAGAACATCTCAGAGTAAGGGAAAATGATACAAGTACAATATGTATCAATCCTTAACCCTGCAGACAAAGTAGAATTATTTTACTTGAACATATTCCACCAATCAACAAGGAAATAGAGTAGAGCTGCCAGGAAGAAATTTAACAGATCATTCTGAACAATCTACACAAATTACTCTTTTCCAAAAACACAAGGTAAGATTATCAAAGCAATGAAAACAAGGATATCAAAGCAAAGATACAAAAATCTTAACCTAAAAACAAAACATGATCATCAGAACATACTAATCATCAATACTAAAAATAAACAAAATATCAGAGCATCAACACTAATATTCATCAACAAGCAAAACCTGCCAACTAGTGTTCAATAATTACATAACCAAATGAACAGAGTTTAGTAAATAACTTGAAAAAATATAAATAAGATCATATGAATAAAGAAGGAAAACAAAGAGAGTAGGAGGTGATCAAACTGAAATATATCAGCTGCAACATTATCAAGTCCTGCACATGCTCCCCCTCAACTTGTTCTTAACTCCCCCTATCTTCATGATCTCAAATCAAAACTCCCCCATTCAACCATCATGGGAGATCACCATAGATTTCCTCAATGATATCATCAATGTCAGCTTCATCATCATCATCATCACCTTGTTCAGCAGCTTGTTCAACCTGTTCAACCTGTTCAACCGGATGATCTGACTCATTCTCTTCATGCACTTCATCCTGAACAACCTCATGATTATCTTCAAAGAAGGGAACCTCAAAGAAGAACTTCGTGCATCGGTCTTTACTCCCCCAAAGTGGAGCAGAGAGCAACCTCCCAGAAGCTTTTCATGACATTCAGCTCAGCAATCTAATCCTGCAAATTCTCAATTTGCTGAAGTATGAAATCCCTGTGAATAGTAACAGACTGAACTAGAGAATTTCTCAAGTCAGTGTCACCATCATTGTTGCCAGCATTTGGTGCAACATCCGGATTTTGAACAACAGGTTCAACAACCTCAGGCTCAGCTTCATCTCCCTCTGCATTAGGCCTCCTGTATAGTAAGTCCCTAATCCTGTTTCCTCTCAATAGAACTTTGGAGATTCCTAAATCAGGAATCATCCCACCAAGACTTTCAACAGGTTCCCTATCAATGTCCAATCTGTCCAATTGAGCAAAAATCATACATGGATATGGTAAAACACTTTTCTTACCACCTACACATTTCATAGCATTTTCAAAGATTGTTCTCCCCAGATTGAAATTGTTCATGACCACTATCCTATACATCAGAATAACTTGAGCTTCAGTGATCTTGGTAGTGTTGGTAGTTGGCAACCAGTTGTACACAACAAATTTGTGAACAACTGAAAACAGACTTGTCAACTTGGATGACAACACCTTTGTTGTCCATCTTCTAACCATTCCACCAGTAATAGCAGTCACAATTTCATTCATAGGAGGGACAACTTCTTCATCTACATCAGGTATTCTCAAGAAAGCATTTATCACACCAGGATTGAAGCATACATTCTGACCTCTAAACCTCACATGCCCATATCTCCTAGAGTTTCTTCTACCAGTTCCTTTCCTCAAATTGCAGTAAAATTCATACACCCAAGTGTCAAAGAAAGGTGAAGCAAACTGTACAACATGCAAAAGGTTCCTTTCCTCAAAGAATTGAATCAGATTTTGCCTATCAAATTCATAAACTCTTCTTCTCCTCTCAGACAACAAAAGTCTCCTTCTCATAATAGCAAACTTAGGACTAGCAATACCATGATAAGCATCATCACTATCATCATCATCAGGTTCAAAAGATGTGTTACTTGAATACTTGAGTATGATTCATCAGGGTCATCTGGTTCTCCTGATGGTGTTGCAACACCTTGCTCAACATCTTCATCAACATCAGAGTCAGCAATAGGTTCATACCTCATCTTTGTCCTCAACTCGGTTCTAGACTTTGTAGTAGCTTCAGGATCATTTCTGAATTTTGTTCTTCTTTCATTCCTTGCAAGTAGCTCAGTAATAGGAATGACCTCATCAGAACTTTCTGAATCAGCATGGACATCAACAGTACCATCATCATCATCAACATCATCAGCCGCAGGCTCAAATGCTTCACTTGGTTCAGTTTCTCAGCAATTGATTTCTCACTCTCCTCAGCAACAGATTTTTCACTCTCCTCAGCAAACTTCGCACTCTCCTCATCAACACTCTTCTCAACAGGATGCTCAATTTCCTCAGCAGATTTCTCACTTTCCTCAACCTCTTTCAAACTCTTTTCTGATTCAGATGAATCAGACACAACAATTAGCCTTGAGGTTTGACCCAAATAAGAAATCTTACCCCTCTTTGTCTCAAAGTAGTCCACCCCGGGCTTGTAGCGGTTTGACCTTCTCCTTGGTTTCACAGGGCTTCTCTTCCTCTTCGGCTTCTTGGAGGAACCAGCAGCATGAACCCCTTTTTCAACCTCAACAGGGGAGTTCTTCCTCCATGGGATTTTCTTCATCATCTGGTTGAGCAGTGGGTTGCGTGGCCTTTGAGCTTTCTGCCCCAACATTTTCGGCAGCAGATTTCCAATTTTTGGCTCCAATCACGAAGTTTTCTAGAAACACACCGCGAACAGGGTTCAAGGAAGAGTAATTAGAGAATGGTAGAATGTTCACTGAAAATTGTCCAAAAATGATCGTCGCAGGAGGATCATTGCGCTAAAGCGACATGATCGCTTCGCCAACATTCAGTGACGTTCGGTTTCAGGGAAAGCAACCGAAATTGGTTTTGGGTTCAGCGGATTCTAAAGTGTTAGGTTGGATGATTCATCAGTAGGTGTGGCATTTGGTGAATCGATCGAAGTCGCCATTGATGCAAGAAGGTGAAGTGGATTCGCGATTTCAGGGTTTTCAGAGGAAGGGTTTGAAGGCGTGTTTGGTGAAGTGTTTTGATTTTCAGCCATTGTGCTCTATATATATCAAAAGTGTTAGTGACAAAATATAATTAAAAAATTAATTCCAACTAATACTTTATGACAAAACCAGTAATACCTCAACTTCTTCAAACTTCAGTACACAATACTCAAAACAAGTTTTCAGTATAAAAATGCAACACCCATTTGATCCTTAAATGGAATCCAAAATCAGCATGTTATAAGCCATGATCCCGCAAAGTGAAAGTTCTAGAAATGAAGATCATGGGGTGCAATGTGATGAAACCATCACTCCCACTACTTCCAATATCCAAACCAACCGATTTCTGCCCATTTTTACAAAACCAAAAAGCCCGAAAATTAAATAAAAACAATGTACAATCTGAAATTAAGTAAAATGTGGTCAATTTTTGTATTAAATAATCAATTTAATTAAAAAGTCACAAATTAAATAATCATCCAAGTAAAACTCAGTCAAATCAAGTCAATTGTTGCAATAAAAAACAACAACACACACACACTTCAATATTCATTTTGCCTGTTTTACACAGCCAATGTTGCACTTTTCCTCTTTTCTTTTCTTTTCATTTCATACACTTAACTCATATTGATCCACCTTTTGAAAAGAGAACATCGTAGTAGTGAACTCCGTGCCCCATAGTTACTCAGTGGATTATGAGCAAATTGATGTTATATCAATCACCTTTTGAAAAGAAGACATCATAGTAGCGAACTCCGTGCTCCATAGTTACTCAATGAGAGATTACATCCAATGTGTGTATCTTTTCTTTTCTTTATGTGCATTTAAGAAGTGTGTGTCCAGATAGAATCACAATGACTTGACTCAATAAGAATTCAACTCAAAATCATATTCAAACCATGAGAATCGATCAAATCAACCAAGTGCTACAAAAATCAAACCAAATGTTACTTCAAATGTTGTAACATTTGTTGCAACATCCACCCTGCAGATAGTACACAAACCAAGAGATTTCCTTAGAAAGGAAAACCTCTCATGATCAAGGGCTTTTGTAAAAATATCAGCAAGTTGATTATCAGTGGGAACATACTCTAACTTCACAATTTCCTTTTCTACAAGGTCTCTTATGAAATGATGTCTTATACTTATGTGCTTGGTAAGAGAATATTGTACTGGGTTTTTAGAGATGTTAATAGCACTAGTATTATCACAAAACACAATCAGAATATCATTATCAAGTCCACAGTCGTCAAACATCTTTTTCAACCACAAAAGTTGTGTACAACAACTACCAGCAACAATGTACTCAGGCTCTGCAGTAGATTGTGAAATACAATTTTGTTTCTTACTATACCAGGAAATCAAGTTGTTACCCATGTAAAAGCATCCACCACTTGTGCTTTTCCTATCATCAATGTCTCCAGCCCAATCAGCATCACTATATCCAGTCAGTACACTGCTTATGTCCTTTGTATACCATATACCAAGATCTGTTGTTCCAGGAACATATCTGATAATCCTCTTCACAACATTCATGTGAGATTCCTTTGGATTAGCTTGGTACCTAGCACAAACACAAAGACTATACATAATGTCAGGTCTACTAGAGGTAAGATAAAGAAGACTACCTATCATGGATTTGTACAGTGTGTGATCAACATCTTGACCAACACTGTCTTTGTTCAACTTCTGAGTTGATCCCATAGGTGTTTTCATATGCTTCGAATTCTCAAGTCAAATCTCTTAACCAGGTTCTTTGCATATTTGCTTTGGCAAATGAAAATTCCATCATCTTTTTGTTTGATCTGCAGACCTAAAAAGTAATTCAAGTCTCCAACCATGCTCATCTCAAATGTAGATGACATTGCCTCAACAAATTCATTCAGCATCTTGTCTGATGTTGCTCCAAATACTATGTCATCAACATATATTTGTGCAATCATCAACCCTTCATTAACCTGTTTAATAAATAAAGTCATGTCTGCATCTCCTCTAACAAAACCAAACTGCAAAACAAAGTCAGTCAATCTGCCATACCAAGTTCTAGGAGCTTGTTTCAAGTTGTACAATGCTTTCTTAAGCTTATAAACATGATCAGGATAGTGAGGATCTTCAAATCCTAAGAGTTGTTCAACATAAGCCTCTTCATTCAAGATACTATTAAAAATGCAGCCTTTACATCCATTTGATGCAATTTGATATTGATAAAACATGCAATAGCCAATAACAATCTAATAGATTCAATCCTAGCTACAGGTGCAAATGTTTCATCAAAATCAATACCCTCAACTTGAGTGTATCCTTGGACAATCAATCTAGCCTTATTCCTTACTATGTTTCCAGACTCATCAGTTTTGTTCTTAAAAATCCACTTGGTTCCAATGACATTTGTGTTACCAGGTCTTGGAACTAGTGTCCAAACATCATTCCTTTCGAACTGATTAAGTTCCTCATGCATAGCATTAATCCAATTTTCATCACTTAAGACTTCTTTGATATTTTTAGGCTCAATTACAGAATGATAACATTCAGAATTAACCATGTTGCATATAGAAGCAAACAGATCCCACCACATCTTTTGTGCTTACCCTTCTTCTGGTTTGTACTCCAACAGAAGAATCACCAATGATTTGGTTTGAAGGATGGCTTCTCATGATTCTGGAAGCAGGTACCTTGTCATGAGTGTATTGAGTATTACATTCTGAACTTTCTGTTTTTGGATTTTCAGAGAATGTTGTTCCAGATGTCGTGGCATTAGGTGTAACATCCTTTGAATTTCCAGAATTTCCAGTTCCAGGAGAAATCTCAATATGCTCAGACACATTTTCTTCAATACTTTTTCCTGCTATGTTAGCTGTATCATAAAAAACAACATTCACAGATTCTTGAACAGTGTTTAACCTAAGGTTGAAAATTCTATAGGCTTTACTATTTCTAGAATAACCTAAGAAAAAACCTTTGTCACTTTTAGAGTCAAACTTTCGAAGTTGGTCTCTATCATTCAGAATGTAACACACACAACCAAACACATGAAAGTATTTCAGATTTGGTTTCTTGTTGTTCAAAATCTCATAAGCATTTTTTGAACTTTGTGGCCTCATAAAAACTCTATTAATAATATGGCATGCAGTGTTTAATGCTTCAGCCCAAAACCTTTTAGAAAGATGTTTAACGTGCAATATTACCCTAGCCATTTCTTGAAGAGTTCTATTCTTCCTTTCAGCTATTCCATTTTGTTGTGGAGTTTTAGGAGAAGAAAACTCATGCATTATACACTTCTTTTCACAGAAATTAGAAAATAAGCTATTTTCAAATTCCTTACATGATCTGACCTAATCTTACTAACTTTCAAGTTGTATACAGTTTTAAACCTTTTATACAAAACCTTAAAAGCAGCAAAAGTTTCAGATTTTTCTTTCAAAAACTCAATCTAGGTATATCTAGAGAAATCATCTACCACAACCAATGAATACCGTTTACCTCCAAGACTTTCTGTTTCCATAGGACCCATATGATCCATATGTAGCAACTCAAAATACCATGTTGTCGAACAATGTGACAACATTTTGTGTGATACTCGGATCTGTTTATCTTTCTGACAAGAACCACAAATCATGGTTTCTCCTATATTCAGCTTTGGTAAACCTCTTACAACACCAATCTTCACAAGTTTCTGGATATTCCTGTAGTTAACATGTCCAAGTTTTTGATGCCATAAAACTTCTTCAACATTTTTGGCAAGATTGCAAATATTGTTAGTTCCAATAAGATAACAATTATCAATTGACCTATTACCAGTCATAAGACACTCATTTTCATTATTCAGAACATAACAAGAATTCTTATCAAACTTGACATGCAAATTGTCATCACATAGTTGACTTATACTAATCAAATTAGCAAGCAAACCTTCAACATGTAAGACATTAGAAAGCTTAGGAAATCCTTCAACATTGAGAGTACCTTTCCCAACAATCTTTCCTTTTGAACCACCACCATAAGTGACATTTCCTCCATCAAATTTCTCATAATCAGACTGGAAATTCACTTGACCAGTCATTTGCCTAGAACAACCACTATCAAAGTACCATAAACCAGGACACACATGCTTTCAAAGATGTATACACAACATTACAAGTCACGTCTTGTTTAATGACACATTCAGTTTTAGCACATTGTGACTCAAAAACTTCAGCTTGTAACACCTTCATGTCCTCTTTCAATTTATCACAATATGGATGAATATGACCATGACCAGAACAATAGTGACACACATACTTATTTTTCTTCTTCTTAATGTGAGCTTTTGTTTCCACTGGAGTTTTGACATTTGTCTTTTCTCCAGCTTTAACAAATTTCACAAGTTTAAAGCTTTTAGAAGTAGTTTCATAACCAAGACCAGTAGTATCAGATTTACCAACCATCAAAGCATCTTTCAACATTTATGTTCCTTTGGCATATTTCTTAAAACATAAAGTTGAACTTTTCAATTCTTCCTTAAGTTTAGAAATTTCCAAATCCTTTCTTGTTAAGACAGCTTCAAGTTTGGTTAGTGAGTCTCTCAAGTCATCATTTTCCTTAGTCATAGACTTTAGAATCTGATTTTGAGATTCCCATTTATCAAACAAATCTTTACAACCTGATCCACATGATTCACTATTCACAGCAAATGTTCCTTTATCATCAATTAAACCATTAAAACAGTTAACAGTTTTATCAGAACAATCTTCATCTAATGTTACTCCAGATGTGGTAACATCTGTTTCAACGTCAGAATCAGAATAGTCCAGATCATCATCTAAGGAATCATCATAATCTATTATATCATAGAATACACGTTCTTCATTTTGTTCTTCATGCTCTTCATCAGATTCATCACTAAAAGTAGCATTGAAGTTCAATTTCAGTTTAAGCAAGGTATTAGCAAATTCATTCGCATAATGACCATACCCATGACATGCATTACATTGAACAGACTTTCTATACTCAGGGTCAACTTTGTCATACCTGCCTTTGATTCCATTACCAATTTGCCTTGGTTGGAACACATTACCTTTCTTTTCAAAGGTTTGTGGAGAGTTGTTGATCTGAATCTTTGGTTGAATGTTGCCTTTGAACTTGCTATTCCTCTTTTTCATAAGATCTTTGAATTGCCTTGTCATAAAACCAATGTACTCCTCGGGGTTGGAACATATGTCAGCAACATCATCCTCTGAATCAGCTTCAGTCACAATAGGCACTTGCTCAACATTTGAAGACGTTTCACCTTTGAACACCACCACTTTCTTTGCATCAACTTTGTTATCCTTCTCAGTTGTATTCATCTCATACGCACATAGGATGATGATCAGTTCATTTTGACTTAGTGTATCTGTATCCCTTGCCTCTTCAATTGCACAAATCTTTGCATCGAAGCGCTTAGGTACAGTACGCAAAATCTTATGAACCAATCTCACATTGGAAATGGGATCTCCAAGAGATTAAGCTTCATTTGCAATTTCAGTGACCCGTTCATTGTAAGAAGAAATTGTTTCATCTTCCTTCATCTTCAAGTTCTCGAACTTTGTCCCAAGCATTCGAAGTCTGGACCTTCGAACACTATCCGAACCTTCATTGTGCTCTTGCAATCTATCCCAATCTTCTTTTGCAGAAACACATGTTGATATGATCTTGAACATAGTCATATCAACTGATGTGAATATTACATTCAAAGCTTTATAATTGTAGCTAGCAGTTGTACTTTCATCATTAGTCCAATCCAGTTCGCGTTTGACTGTAACTTCTCCTTCTTCATCTGCAGCATTTTTAGGAGGTGTCCATCCTGAAAGTATACTTCTCCAGGCACGTTCATCAATTGACTTGATGTACATCCTCATCTTTGGTTTCCAATACGCATAGTTTGTACCATCAAGAATTGGTGGTCTCAAACTTTGTGGAGAAAGTGGATATTCCATCGCCATAACAAAAACAATACACTTGACACAAGATCTAACTGAGTAAAATCAAGTTTTGGCTCTGGTGCCAACTGAAAGTGTGTTTCACGGGGTTGTGTTTAGTAAAATCAGAGTAATGTTACACTGAATGTTGTGACACTCAAAGTAACATTCAAAAGACAGAAACAATGGAAGACTCATAAACACAACACACGAAATTAATAAGACTTTGCACAATCTATATCAATATAGATTGTGATGCCTTATGGCCAAAATCACTATTTATCAAAATAATGAATACAAAGAGGTTCACAAATCGAATCATCTTGAAACAAGATCAAGCATATGATCTAAATGCTAGGTGTATCTCTACACTACCAAAGGTGACCTATTCTATGTGTATGAAACTATCTAACACCGAGACTAACATTCCACACAAAACAAATCTAGCACCAACTCGAGGTATTATAAACCCTACAATTACTCTCTATGGTAAAAATAACTCCACAACAACCCTATCACTCTGGATGCACTCATGAACTCTACAATTGATGCTTGGTTGTTGCTTTGACTAAACAACACACGATATATGGCAATGTTCGGCACTTGATATGAATATCAAGGTCTTCTATTTATAGACTTCATGTAGCTTTACTAGAGCCTCCTTGAAGGATCTAGAAACTCTTCAATCCACTCTTCCATGATCTTTGTAACTGCCCAGATAGTGGGTCTTCTCTAATATCTAAGAAACAGCTGCATGATCTAGTCCTTCTACTCGATTCTTGAAGCTTGTGGAACCTTCTGGAATTTTGCAGAACAACCTAGATCGTCAACCTGCAGTCAACAACATCAAAGACAACATTGAACATAGAAGTGTTAGTGGTTAAGAAGAAAGGACGAATACTGATGTTGTAACCAATGTTGTAACATCGGTGGTAACATCAACAGTTATTATGTTCAGAGTAACTAGAGGGGACAATTTGAAAATTTTGGCATGCAATGGGAATTGGGAAGACAATAATAGGTAACAATCAAAGTGGTTTAGAAGGAAATAATTCAAAATTGTAAGAAAAAAATATCTTTAAAATTGCATTATTTAACAATGTAAATTTTTTAAGCAGTTGGAGCGCCACCCATTTCCCATGCCTGATTGCAAAAGCAAAATATGATAAAATAATATATTAAAAAATGAAAAAAAAGATTCTTTTATTATTATAAGTAAAATATTTTTTTTATAATTTATTTAACACGAAAATGAATACTTTTCATATCATGTTTATTTTATACTCATAAATCGTGCAAAGCATGGGTGATATACTAGTATCTCTAAAATAATAATTTTATTGAGAGTGTGTCTCTTCCTACCGACCTGAGTTTAAGGTAAATTTTACTTTTTCAAATATCACTATTATGTGCTCCTTTCGTTCCATTATAATGATTACACTTTTTATATTTGAACGTTTCAAAATAACTTGTTCACCCCAAAAATAGAAAAGTTCTTCATAAACTTCACACTCACAATATACACAACTAGCACGTAATACGCGGGATTGAAAATATATTTTTATATTATTTATTTTAAATTAAATATTTTAAATATTTAATTGTTTGATTAATTCAATTATAGACGTAATTTATATTTTTTTAATATTATATGTGCATATTTTCATTCATTATTTATTCTAAATTACTCTCCCCATTCAAATTTGACCATTCTAGTCTTCTACATTATTTATATAATACATCTCGTTTTAACATTTTCCCCCGTACTCCCATTATCTCACATATACTCCTAATAATTAATCTTTTTGGTCATTTAAAATTTTAATTTTCTTACAAATGTGATGTGTAAATATTTTTTTTTTCAGTCAATAATAATTAGTGTTAAAAATATTTAATTATCATAAATTAAGATTAATATTGGCATAAGAAAATATTCTTAATTTTTCTGAAAAAACTAAGAATGACATCTACAAAGAATAGGAGGGAATTTATTATGTTATAATATAATGTATAAATTTTTTGAAGATGAAATATTATACCATAAATAACTCTTCATATAATTGCAGGATTTTAAAATAGAAGATTTATGTGAGTAGTGGGTGATTCACAATTAGTTGATAAGAGATAAATGGGCGGTAAAGATCAAAATTAAATAATGAATGATTGAGATTAAAAATTAAAAAATTAAAAAATTAATAATAATACTTTAAGTAACTTCTCACAAAAATTCAAAGATTTAAAATAAAGCCACCATATGAATAGAAGGTGATTCATCTTTAGTTGATAAGAGATAATACACAAAATGTCATTATTTTTAGGCTCACAAATTCACACACTCCAATTCATTATTCACTTTATACATAAAGGTTTACAAAATTTTCCCTCATAAATCTATTCATTACTCAACTTTCTTATTTTGTGTGATGATCAAATAGTGCAAATTAATTCGGAATGGAGGGAGTATACGCTAGACTTTAGTCGCTGTGATTCCACTTTCATTTGATTTTTTTTTATAACTCGGTATCCAGTCAAAGACTGACTAATTCGGGGGGACCAAAACACACCGTCTACTAGCGGGGACCCCACTTCAAGCTAGAGCAGAACTTAGTATGGACTGACCCATCTCAAGAATTGATCGCACCTAAGAAGTTTCGAACCTGAGACCTAGAGATGGGCATACTCCTAAGTCTCAAGCCTACACCACTTGTTCAACCCTTTGGGGTTACTTTCATTTGGTTTTTAATATTTATTTTTCAATTTTTTATTTTTAATTTTTATTAATGATGGCGATATTTTTTTTGGAAAGGAGGAACTTTGTTGATCAGTAAGAATCTTATATTATAAAAGGAGGATTGTACCACACCAGCTTTTTGACAAGTGGCACTCAAAGTATGTTTTTTTTTAAAAGTAAGATTATAATTCCAAATTCCAGTTTTATTATTTGTATTAATTTAAATTTTAAGTAACGCAGAAAACTTATCAAAAATGTATCGTCTCTTGCCTTTCTCTCTACATCTAATCACAAGCTGAACAGGTATCAAAAAATGTATCCTCTCCCCGCCGCCAGAAATCCGGCCACCACCGCGCTAAATAGAACTGCAATTTTTTGCGCAACCAGCGACAGAATCGACGTCGCGCTGCCTTTCTGACGACACCATTAAGTCGCCATCATAAGACAATTTCCCACCTGAATCGAATGGGTTTGTTGAGTGGTTTTCATTCGTTCATTCTTCTTGAAAATTTAAATCAGATTTTAATCTGTTTAGTTTCATTATAGATTCTGGTTTAATTTCGTCTCGCCAGACTTGCAAATGGGTTTTGATATTTGTTGTTCACATTTGTAGTTTCCGACGTAGGCTGAAGAAACCAAAATTTAATCCTAATTATTGGTCCCGGGGTAAACGAGTCTCACACGTGTATGGGGGAAAATACACGTGTATAGTAATTTTTAAACTTTTCAGAAAACACTATAATCAGTGAGTCAGGATGTCCTGAAGATTAGTCCTGGGAAGCACAAAATGCCCTGAGTCAAAGTCTACTGAGACAATAACACTGAACTGCTTTCAGAGACTTCAAATTAGCTCAACTGATTCTGAGTTTTAAACCAGAGTCCAAATAAGCTTGGAGTAGATAATGATCTTATTGACTACTCAGGAGAGTTGACCAGTTTGATAACTATCTATACTAGCTTATCTAGAGTGCGGAATGTGTAGGCCCTAAGTTTATACTCGTTTTACTTTGCTGAAAATCTTGTTTTCTCAGTGAATTAGTGGTTAAGGCTGTGATCAACTTAATGCAACTTCAGTGGATTAATTCCAACTGAATATCAGAAAACTGAGTATGCTTTCAGTGAAAATATGCAACACGATAAAATGCAAAACATAAAATATGCAACAAGATTTTGATTAGATCCCAAAACCCCTAAGTATGACATGTATCAGGACATCTTGGTAGTATATGATCAGGTTTCAATAGATACTAAGACTCAGGATTATCTGCACTCTGTATAGTCAGCAGATAAGATCAGGGATAAATAGGTTTGTTTAGAATTTGCCTGAAAGACTTAGTTGTTCCTGAGGAACTCAGAAGAATCCTGAAGACTCAAAAGACCCTGAAATTTAAAGATCCTGAACACTGAAAATCCTGAAGACCAAATATCCAAAGGATTGTTTTGTACTGACCCAAAAGACCCTGAACAAGCCATTTTTTAGTTGAAAAGTGTTTTGTTCATTCTTAGTACAAACAAAGAGAATGTTATACATTCGTGGACATTAAGGAACATATCAGTTCAGTGTGGTTGACCTAAAAAAAGCCGTTTTGTTTGTCTCTGTTCAAAAGAAGACTTCCACCAATGAGGAGGTAACAACAACGTACTTTACTGACACTGAAAGTGACATATCTCTGATGAAGTGTCAGGGCTGATATCTTCCAGTTCACAGAAGTTGGTGATTGACTACGTGGCTGCATATTATCTAAACCATGCAATGGTGTGTTCAAACCCTAAAAATAGCCATTCATCAATAACTAAAAGAGGAAACCCTTGAAGTTGTCTCTCCAATGGATAGTTTTCAAGAGTGGACTCTTAGAGAATTTTCCTATAAATACCAAGGCCTTGCACACAACCAAGGTTATGGGAAATCAAAGCAACTCAAGAGCTCATTCGTATTCACTTTACATTGTGAAGCACTCAAAACCTTTAGAATTTACCAAGTGTTTCATCTTAAAAGAGAGCTCATTTACTAAGCATAGATTCAAAGTATATTCAAAAGCTTAGTTAGAGATATCCTAGCCTTTTACCTTGTGTTTATTGTAAAAGGATATCTCACCTTAGTTGGAAATCAACCAAAAACTAAAACCCTTTTATTAGGTAGTTTGTGTGTGTAGTTGTTGGAGAGTGAGAGTTGTAGAGAGTGAGTAAGCTGCTTGTGTTCAGCTTGAAAGCTCTAAGAGAAGAAGTTAGTAAGCTGCTTGTGTTCAGTCTGAAAGCTTGTGTGTGTTGAGTTAGTAAGCTGCATTAGTTTAGCCTGAAAACTCATAGTGGAAAGTTAGTAAGCTGCAGTAGTTTAGCCTGAAAACTCATAGTGGAAAGTTAGTAAGCTGTTGAGTTCATCTGAAAGCTTAAGGTAGTAGTAGTAGTGTGTTAAGGAATTTCTCCGAGGATCAAAGAGAGTGGACGTAGGAGCTTGAGTCTCTGAACCACTATAACTTGCTGTGTTGTTTGCTTTCTATTTTGCATTTTATCGTGTTGCATATTTCCACTGAAAGCATACTCAGTTTTCTGATATTCAGTTGGAATTAATCCACTGAAGCTGCATTAAGTTGATCACAGCCTTAACCACTATTTCACTGAGAAAATATGATTTTTAGCAAAGTAAAACAAGTATAAAGTTTGGGCCTACACATTCCGCACTCTAGATAAGCTAGTATAGATAGTTATCAAACTGATCAACTCTCCTGAGTAGTCAGTAAGATCATTATCTACTCCAAGCTTATTTGGACTCTGGTTTAAAACTCAGAATCAGTTGAGCTAATTTGAAGTCTCTGAAAGCCGCTCAGTGTTATTGTATCAGTAGACTTTGACTCAGGGCATTTTGTACTTCTCAGGACTAATCTTCAGGACATCCTGACTCACTGATTATAGTGTTTTCTGAAAAGTTTAAAATCACTATACACGTGTATTTCCCCCCATACACGTGTGAGACTCGTTTAACCCGGGACCAATAAGTGGTATCAGAGCAGTGGTTCATTTGACCACTTGCTTTGGTAGCCATAAGTCTTGTTACTAAGAGACTTTGGTGGTCTACTGAATATATCTTCTGCTGATATCTTACAAGGCTCATTCACCATGCTTTCTAAGAAGCTACCTATGTTCTCTGTTGAGAACTATGATCTATGGAGATTAAGAATGCAGGCACATCTGTACTCTAAGTATGAGAGAATGTGGAGAGTTGTGTCTCAAGAACCTTTTGAGTATAAGGTTGTGAATCCCAGATTGACTGATAATGAAAGAGATGATCTAAGGGATGAAATTCCCAAAACTGATGATCAGCTTACTCCTGAAGAGAGGAAGGTGGTTAACTTGGATTATATTGCTAAAGATACACTGTATAACACTATTGATGATGGTGTTATGGGAATGATTTCCCACTGTGAAACTGCCAAAGAAATTTGGGATACACTTGCTATAATGTGTCATGGTACTGATCATATCAAAGAAAACAAACTATCTGTGGCTATTGCCAAATTAGATGGTTTTGAAATGGAAGATGGTGAATCAATTGAAAGACTTGAGGTCAAATTCACTAGCACTATGAATGATCTGAGTGCTCTTGGGAAAAGATATCCCAAAAGAGAAATTGCTCTGAAAATTCTTAGAGGACTGTCTAAGAAATGGGATATACATGTTGTGGTGATTGAGAACACCAAAGATATTGAATCTATGCCATATCAACAGGTTTTCTCTGAATTGAAAGCATATGAGTTTGTCATTGATAAGAAAACTAAGAAACCTGACAGCAAAGATGATACTTCAACTAGCAAAAATGTGGTTTTCAAAGCACAAGGAAAAATTTGCAATGCTAAAGAACCTGAGATCTCATCTAACAAAATTCAGGATGAAAAAGATGAGACAATTGCCCTAATAGCAAGAAGGTTTGACAAAATGAACAACAGGTTTGGTAAATGCAAGAGATATTATAAAGATACCAGATACATGAACAGGAACAACTCAGAAGCTGAAGAAAAGTTTACTGAGAAGAAGAAGGACGACAAATCTGAAGGATCCTCATCCAGAAAGAAGGACTACAAATCCAAAGAAGAATCTGGTCAAGATGATGACACCAACAGATGCTACAACTGCAAGAAGAAAGGTCACTTTCAGTATGACTGCCCTGAGTTGAGCTCCAAGGAAAGAAAGGAGAGGCAAGCCAAAAGAGACAAGAAGTATCCCAACAAGAAGGCTATGGTTGTTGAAGAAGAACACTCTGAAGAAGGATCTAGCTCTTCAGAGGAGATGTTCTCAGATAGTGATAGTGATGATGTCTGTCTTGTTGCTATTGAGGAGGTAAATTCTTCTATCTCTGTTGCTGCTCCTACACAAGCACTTAAGTTATCAAGTTCATCTGTAACCAGTAATTTTGACCTGATGGGTTCTTTTGAGAATCTGATGAAGGATTATTCTGTGTTACAAGAACTGTTCATTGAAACTCAAGAGCAGAATGAAGAACTGACTGTAGAGAATCTGAAGTGGAAAAACTCTAATGCTGCTGAGATCACTTCTCAATTGATGGGAGTTACTGATGAACTTGATGTTCTGAAAGTACAACTCTCAGAAAAAGAGAAAGTGGTAGAGGCCTGAAAGGAAAGTTAGAAAAATCCACTAAGGAAAATCAGCTTATCAGGACTGAGTTCAATGACCTCTTTGAGAAACATGAAACTCTAAAGAAAAGTGAGGATAGTTTGCGGAGAAAGTTAGCTCTATTGAATTCTGCATCTCATGCAATAGATGAAATTTAGAGCTATCAAAGACCTGCAACTATAAAGGCTGGATTGGGATATAATCCACGGGGAACCTCACATGATCTTCTGAATGCTGCTTCTACAAGTGGCACTAAGACTGTCTTTGTTAAACCGGCGGTTCGTACTGATCTTCTCATTGAAGAACAACCCCGTGTTTTAGAAAAGGGTAGAGGACCTATGGTTTCAGAGAACCTGAAAGTTCAGGAAAGAAAGCCCAAACCTCAGGAAAAGGCTAGAAAACCTAAACACTCAGTAGGAAATCCTCAGGCCAGTACTTCAAAGCCTCAGGCTAAGAATACCAACCTGAAGAAATCTGCCCTGAACCATCAGAGGAATCCTCAGAAGAGAACCACTCAGCAGATAAATTCTCAGATGAGGAGACCAAGTCCTCAGGATACTGAAAGACCTCAATTTCAGTATAGGCAACCTAAACCCCACTTGCCTAAGGGTGAAGGTTTCCTGAACCCAAGTCAGCAGAGACATAGATCAGCAGCACCAAAGCCAAAGCACTGGAACAAGAGGCCTGAACCCAAGAAGAACTCTAAGGCTCATGTTCATGCTAAGGCTGACACTCATACACAGGGTACTGCCAAGGCATCTAAGGTGGTGAATGTGTATGTAGATGTTTATGGAAGAAAAATCAGCCACTCTAAAGTAATTAGAGCTGTGAGGCAGATTTGGGTTCCAAAAGGTACAGCTAACCTGGTAGGACCCTACACCAAATGGGTACCTAAGGCCTGATTTTGTTTCAGGTGAAGGAAAAGGGCACTGAGCTGAAGGAAGACAACATAGCCCTGATGAATGGAACTGAAATAACACCTGTTTCATGGTACTTGGACAGTGGATGCTCAAGACACATGACAGGATATAAGCACTTGCTCACTGACTATGTTGAACAGAAAGACCCTCAGATAACTTTTGGAGACAACTCCAAAGGACAGACAGAAGGATATGAAATACTTGAAATTGATACTGTTCATATCCATGGTGTATCATATGTGTCTGGTTTAAAGCATAACCTGCTTTCTATCAGCCAATTCTGTGATAAAGGATTCAGTGTTGAATTCTCAAAGAACTTGTGCTATGTGAAAGATAATGTTTCACAACAAATACTACTAACTGGTACTAGAAATGGAAATGTGTATCTTGCTGATTGGAGACTGACTCCAAAAGATACATGTTTAATGGCTAAGAAAGCTACTGAAACCAGTTGGTTATGACACAAAAGACTGAATCACTTGAACTTCAAAATCCTAAATAAACTCGCAAGATTAGCACTTGTGTTGGGGTTACCAAATGAAGTGTTCAGTAAGGATCATGTCTGTGATGCTTGTTAAAAAGGTAAACAGATAAGAGCATCATTCAAAAGTAAAGTAGAAGTGTCTACTGATAGAATACTTCAACTGTTACATATGGATCTCTTTGGTCCAGTAACACATGTGAGCACAAATGGTAGGAATATACACTTGTAGTAGTTGATGACTACTCTGTTGGGGAATAGTGGGTGCCCGGATCTATTCGGGGTGAATTTAAATACAAATTTAATTCTGACAATTATTACTAGCATGAATTAATCCTATATTAATTCAAATAATAATTCAACAACAAATCATGCATACAAGTTTTTCGTCACATAAATCCTACGCAAGCGAAAAAGCTAGGAGTTTACGTGAACTAACCTCTTGGAGTGGCAATCGTCTAGAAGGTGGATCTCGTTAGCATGAACACACCAAAAAACCTTCCCAAGTATTCCCAAGTCCTTGCTCGTCAATCCGGTGGAGGGACACTCGCGAACAATTAACAAAAGGGAAAAATAAAAATTATGTTGCACCACCTTTGTGGATTTGTATTTTTTCTAACACATGGAATTGCTTTGGGGATGAAATATTCATCCCCTATTTATAATACTAAGGGGGGAGAAAATATTAGAGTTTGGGGAGATTGGGAAATTTCCTTGCTTCTTCTCCAAGAAACAATCTTGAGTATATCCAATATATTCTATTTCCCAATATATCTCCCAAATAAAATCTTCCCTCCTTATGTTATGGCATATTTAAAAAATTTCATTATAAATAGCCAAGTGGGAGATTTCTTGAATTTAATGAGATAATCTTGTATTCCAAGAATACTTATCTTCATTCCATAACAAAATTCAAAGAAAATCTTTCTCCCTCTCTTATTCATAATTTTCGAAAATCATGAAAAATTAGGCAACAATAATTTATTTTATTTTAAATATATTTTTCAGTTATTGGACTTTAGTTTGGGCTATTTGGGGGGCCTTTAGGAGAATTAAGATTGGACCTTCCAATGGACTTTGAATTTTCAATATTGAGCCACAATATTATTCAAGCCCATAAATATTAATTAATCCCACTACATAATTAATGTTGCACTTTCCATCTTAACCCATATTACTGTTAATATTGTTCCCAATTATTATTTCCCGTGTTTAAGATTATATAGCCCATTAATTAATTTAAGCCACTGAAATAGCTTTACATTAATTAACATCTTTTTCCTTCGTTAAGGAATGACTCAACATTATTATCCATACCTGCAAGATTTGGTATGATAAATCTTATGAGCCTCCCAAGGGGGCAAATCAAACAAGACGTACTTGCACACGTTTCACCGTATTAAATCTTAGCAATCGTCGTGTAATCAATATCATTGCCCAAGATACAAGGTATTGAATCTCAATGATCCTCTTCCCATCATAAGTCAAAGCAACGGCTATTGATTGCACACGATCCTATTTAAGGAATGGAGATAAGAAATAATGAACCACTGATGTCTAATTCTTCTATTTTCAGTACTGAAGAATTTGTCCTCATGTAGGTCCTGTTCAGTGCATCATGATGTACTAGTTCAATCTCTTGGTCAAGACAAGCCAATCTGAGCCTTACACCTCAACCTTTCGTGATGGTTTGTTCATTTCCATCTAGGTCGTGAAAGTGTACATTTAGTTACAAGGGATTGTTAATTTAATCTTTTGTGAACTGGGTATCACTAAATTAACTACAATGTAACACGTACTTCTTATTGAACAATTATGCAGTAAATATATGTAACATTCTATGATATTTAAAGCATCAGTGATAAATAATTTATTTTAGTAAATAAGACAGAAACTCAGAGTGATTATACAAAGTAAAAGCATACTTTCCAGTATAATCCCAACAATCTCCCAGTTATACTCAAAGTCTGCTTTTAAGTATACTACATCACATCTCGTGTAGAATCTACATTACACCTACACGAACCTAATAATATCTCCCACTTATACTCAAAGCAGATTGGCAACGGTCTTGACACCCATTCCTTTCACATGTCTCTCGAATGTATTCTGAGGCAGACCCTTTGTGAATGGATCTACTAGGGTCTTCTGACAGCGATTTTTGCCACCTCTATATCTCATCTCTTAACGATTTCTCGTATAAGATGGTATTTCCTTTCAATGTGTTTGCTGGCCTTGTGGGCTCTTGGTTCCCTTGAATTTGCAATCGCTCCCAAGCATTATCACAATGAGACCGTGATGGTCTTTGGGCAAATTCGCATCTTCAAGGTCCAAATCCACTAGGAAGTTCTTGAGCTAAACCGCTTCCTTCCCTACCTCGCAAGCAGCTACGTATTCGGCTTCCATGGTAGAGTCCGCTATGCATTTCTACTTAATGCTTCTCCATGTCATGGCTCCTCCCTCATGCAAAACACACTACCCGAGGTAGATTTTTCGAATCTAGGTCTGCGATTGGAAATCGGTAACCGGCGGAAATCGATCGTTCGACTAATAAAAAAAACATTATATCTCGAGTTCTTTTCAGATACTTCAGAATGTTTTTAACTGCAGTCCAATGTTCTTTCACTGGATTACTTTGATATCTTGCTACCATGCCGACGACAAAGCAGATATCTGGCCTCGTGCACAGCATAGCATACATGAGGCTTCCAACAGCCGAAGCATAAGGAATGCCTTTCATGTAATCTATCTCCCTTTGCATCTTAGGGCACATTTTTTTAGATAGATAGATTCCATGTCTGAAAGGTACGAAGCCTTTCTTGGAATCATGCATGCTGAATCGCTTTAAGACAGTATCTATGTATGAGGCTTGCGTTAAGCCTATAATCCTTTTCTTGCGATCTCGAGTGATCATGATCCCAAGGATGTGACCGGCTTCCCCTAAGTCCTTCATATGAAACTATTTCGATAGCCATGCCCTTACGTCTGACAAAACCTTTACATTGTTTCTGATTAGCAGAATATCATCTACGTATAGTACTAAGAATACCAATGCAGTTCCGACAAGCTTTTTGTACACACAACTTTTGAACTCGTTTTGATCGAACCCGTAAGACTTTATAACTTGATCAAAACATTGGTTTCAAGAACGTGATACTTGCTTCAGTCCGTAGATGGACTTTTTGAGCTTGCAAACAAGATGTTCTTGGCCTTTTTCAATGAAGCCTTCGGGTTGTTGCATATAGATTTCTTCTTCAAGACTTCCATTGAGGAAAGTTGTCTTAACATCCATTTGCCAGATCTCAAAATCGAGATGCGCAGCTATCGACAAGAGAATGCAGATGGAATTTAGCATGACTACAGGTGAAAAGGTTTTCTCATAGTCAATCCCTTCTTTCTGAGTGTAACCTTTTGCCACAAGTCTAGCTTTGAAGGTTTCCACCTTTCCATCCGATCCCCTTTTTCTCTTATATACCCACTTGCATCCAATGGGTTTGACCCCATTAAGTGGTTCGACGAGCTCCCACACCTTGTTTTGATCCATAGAACCCATTTCGGCTTTCATTGCCGTTTGCCAAGAATCCGCATCCTTGTCAAAGATTACCTCTTTGTAAGTCCATGGGTCCAATTCATTTTCACCGGGGATCAAGTCCGAAGACTCTCCTATCCCCATGAATCTTTCGGGCTGTCGAATAACCCTCCCACTGCGACGAGGTTTCGATTGTGTAAGTGTGTCATTTGGTATATCGACTTGTACAATTGGCATTGAGGTAAGCCCCTTTAGCTCATTCAAGGTAATCTCACTTCTGGGTTTCTTGTCGTTCATATAGTCTTCTTCCAAAAAATCTAAAGTGTGTATTGATTACCACCTCTTGATCTTCGGGACCATAGAATATGCACCCTTTCTTTCCCTCGGGGTATCCTATAAACAACCTTAATTATGATCTTGGATCCAATTTACCAGCTTCCTTGTCTAGCACGTATGCCGGACACCCCCAGATTCTCATGTGTCCTAGACTAGGCTTGCTCCCGGTCCACAATTCTTTAGGGGTTTTGGGAACCGATTTGGATGGCACCAAGTTTAGAGTGTAAGCCGCCGTTTCCAAGGCATGGCCCAAAAATGATTTGGGTAGATCCGCATAACTCATCATTGACCTGACCATTTCTAAAAGAGTTCTGTTTCTTCGTTCTGCAACCCCATTTTTTTGAGGGGTTCCGGGTGTAGTTAACTGGGATACAATCCCTTCATCCGATAAGTAGTTCAAGAATTCATCGCTGAGGTATTCGCCTCCACGATCAGATCGTAGAGACTAGATACGTTTTTCCCTATGATTCTCTGCTTGAGCCTTAAATTCTTTGAATTTTTCAAAGGTCTCAGATTTATGCTTCATTAGGAAAATGTATCCGTACCTTGAGTAATCATCGATAAAAGTAACGAAATACTCATAACCTCCTCTTGCTTTGATTGACATTGGACCACATACATCGGTGTGAATGATCTCCAACACTTCCTTGGCTCTATTCCCCTTGGCTCCAAATGCCCTCTTGGTCATTTTACCCTCCAAACACGATTCGCAGGTTAGAAATGGTTCAACCTGGAGAGACTCCAGCGAATCATCTTGGACCAACCTTTGGATCCTCTTTGGATTAATATGACCTAGTCTTAGATGCCATAGAAGTGTTTCGTTCACGTTTGATGAACGTTTTCTTTTAGCCAAAACAATCGATGTGTTATAGGATGCATTTCGTGAGTGGTGTGCACAGTTAATTGTGTAGAGATTATTCGACAACGTTCCATGATAAATAAACTCATTATTTAGAGTAATGGTAACAAATTTATTAAAAGTAACCAAATATCCATCAAGAAAAAGTTTAGAAACTGAAATTAAATTCTTTCTAAAACTAGGAACATAAAGAACATCTCTCAAAATTAAAACTTTGTCTTCAAAAGATAACTACACTTCTCCCACTGCTTCAGCTGCCACTCTCATAGCATCGCCCAGTGTGATGAGGATCTCACTCCCACTAAGTTGCCGGGTCCGCTCGAACCCTTGTAAAGTGAAACAAACTTGATCAGTGGATCCCGTATCAACTACCCATGAATGGGAAGCATATGCCGCCAAACAAGTTTCAACAACTAGTGCGTGAGAATTACCTTTCTTTCCATTCCTTTTGGGTTCGGAACAGGCTGACCTCCAGTGTCCTTTCTCACCGCAGTTAAAACATTTCCCCTTTCCCGGTTTCCTTACTCCTCCATCTCCCTTCACCTTATCCTTGCCATTGGCAACACTTGAGTTCACTTATTTTTGGCCTTTTGCCCTCCTCTTATTCTTACCTCCTCTTGGCCTAGAAGAAGAAGAAGGACCATTTTCCACTAAGGCTTGGCTCTTTTGCCCCAGTATCGCCTCTGTCGAGACCAAAGCTTGTAACAGACCAGACAATGTAAATTCTTGCTTGTTCATCTGATAGCTCAACCTAAATTGTTCAAAGCTTTTGGGCAGAGAATGGAGTATGAAATTGATCTGAGTCTCGATATCATATTGAGCGCTAAGTACTTCAAGCTTATTTAAGTGTGCCATCATCTGGAGAACGTGTTACCTTACGGGCGTTCCCTCCACCATTTTCATGTAGAGCAAGTCTCTCATGGTGATCTGATGAGCCACACGGTTCTGATGTTAAAACATCGCTTTAAGACTTGTCATGATGTTTGCAGCGGTCTCAAAATGTTGATGTTGATGTTGCAACACGTCTGACATAGAAGCCAGCATAGTGCACTTAGCCATCTCATTTGACCACTCCCAGTCAGCATAATCTTTCTTATCCGCTTTTGTGGACTCATCAGTTGGCTTTTCGGGTTTTGGGACAGTAAGAACCCAATTATGATGTTGTGCAGTAAGGATAATAGTAAGTTTTCGATTCCAATCGATGAAGTTTTCACCAGTAAGTAAATTGTCTTTCAGTATATTGAATAGGGGATTAAAAGGTTGCGACATGCTGAACTGAAATAAATAACTATTTGTAAAAGTACAAAATTATCACATAATTTGATCACATGTATCATATTAAAATCTCAAAAAAATATGAACATGCATCAGCCAACATCTCAAAACAGTTTAAATAAGCCACGTGGGGGTGGGTCATTATTTAAACACATTCAAGCAGGTTACAAACAAGAACATTTACAAACCTTTAATATCCAGATTAATAGTTGGCTCCCACTTGACCAATATAAAATTGACAGGGACTTCGGGGAAGTATATGCATATCAATTTTATACCTAAGTAATAACCATGATTAAATACATAATTATTATTTTTCTTTGAACGAGCCTCGTGGGGGAGGGTCATCGTCGCCACTAATAATAATTCACAATCATCCGTTTGGAATTTATTTATGTGAAAACTATCTTTTGGCCGTCCCGTGGGGGGAATTTCTCCAAAAGAATTCACAAATAAATAAATCATGGAGGCCAAAATTAATTCAATTTTATTATCCGGAATAAAATTGTTAATTAATTATTTAAAACATACTTAGTAATTTTTGAAAGTGAGATTTTTCCAAAAACAATTTTCCATGCACCGCATATTCAAAACACAATTAAATACACAAAAAAAAATAAAAAAGCAAACATCAAAACAAAAATTAAACATATTGGGTCCATATATCCAATTGTCACGGTTAATTTTGTCATGTCTTGATCTTGAGAAATTATTCCTTTTGCTTTCTTCGTTTGTCTCGAAAAGCTCCCACTTGATCATCTCGAAAAATCACCACGTCAAGTCACGTCATCGACCAGCGCGCGGGTCCCAGTGCACGCCTTGCACTCCCCCGGCCATGTCGATCGGCGCTTGTGCGCGTGCGCATAAGCGCCCAGCTCACATCGCCTAACGGCGCTCGGATCTCCTTGGCAGGCGCGCCGCTCTCCAGCGCACGCCCGCGCACCCCGCACCCTTACCGAGCCCGGCCTCTACCCGTCACCCCATCGAAACGCCCACGCGCATCGTCGTAGCGATCGACTGCGCTTAACGCCTAATCAGCCTTGGCCAACGGCCAGCGGCCTCACCCAAGCCGTCGTGGCATCCCACATGCATCCGCGTCGCGCGCATGCCTCCCTTGGCACATTTTGTGCGATGCACGCTGTCTGCGCCCGGTTCCGGATCCGTCTTTTAATTCTTCGTCTCCGCCTCCGTCTCCGATCCGATTGCAATTTATTTACAAAATAAATAAACTTAGATCTAGACTAGTCTATTATATTGAATGAATCAAACAAATCCTAATCTACTCGTGGATTTTCTCACGAGGCAAAACGAATTCGAACTAATCGAATTAAAAACCACAATTCATATGCATGAATAAATAAACATTCATCAAATACCATGACAATTGGATACCTGCAAAAAAGATCTAGCAATTCTACTATCAAATTCCAAATTCAATGAACAACGAATTAAATTACAATTTAAAATTCAGAGCCCTAAATCGTGGCTCTGATACCAATTGTTGGGGATTAGTGGGTGCCCGGATCTATTTGGGGTAAATTTAAATACAAATTTAATTCTGACAATTATTACTAGCATGAATTAATCCTATATTAATTCAAATAATAATTCAACAACAAATCATGCATACAAGTTCGTCACATAAATCCTACGCATGCGGAAAAGCTAGGAGTTTACGTGAACTAACCTCTTGGAGTGACAATCGTCTAGAAGGTGGATCCCGTTAGCACGAAAACACCAAAAAACCTTCCCAAGTATTCCCAAGTCCCCTATTTATAATACTAAGGGGGGGAGAAAATATTAGAGTTTGGGGAGATTAGGAAATTTCCTTGCTTCTTCTCCAAGAAACAATCTTGAGTATATCCAATATATTCTATTTCCCAATATATCTCCCAAATAAAATCTTCCCTCCTTATGTTATGGCATATTTCAAAAATTTCATTATAAATAGCCAAGTGGGAGATTTCTTGAATTTAATGAGATAATCTTGTATTCCAAGAATACTTATCTTCATTCCATAACAAAATTCAAAGAAAATCTTTCTCCCTCTCTTATTCATAATTTTCGAAAATCATGAAAAATTAGGCAACAATAATTTATTTTATTTTAAACACCTTTTTCAGTTGTTGGACTTTAGTTTGGGCTACTTGGGGGGCCTTTAGGAGAATTAAGATAGGACCTTCCAATGGATTTTGAATTTTCAATATTGAGCCACAATATTATTCAAGCCCATAAATATTAATTAATCCCACTACATAATTAATATTGCACTATCCATCTTAACACATATTAATGTTAATATAGCTCCCGATTATTATTTCCCGTGTTTAAGATTATCTAGCCCATTAATTAATTTAAGCCACTGAAATAACTTTACATTAATTAACATCTTTTTCCATGGTTAAGGAACGACTCAACATTATTATCCATACCGGAAATAAATTCCACTTGCAAGATTTGGTATGATAAATCTTATGAGCCTCCCAAGGGGGTATTGGTCCCGGTGCTAACGAGTCTCACACGTGTATGGGGGGGGAATACACGTGTTCAGTGATTTTTAAAACTTTTCTTTCATTTGAGGTCGGAAGGTCGTTGTTGTCGATGATTTGGCCCTGAGAAGCACAGATCGCCCTGAGTCAAAGTCTATTGAGACAATGATCTTGAGCTGCTTTCAGAAGCTTCAGATTAGCCCAACTGAGCCTGAGTTTTTCAGAGATCCTGAGCCGCTTGGATCAGATAACTATCTTACTGAACCCTCAGTAGAGTTAGTTCAATTTGGTAACTATCTGTTCTAGCTACTCAATTGTGCGGAATGGTTGGCTCTAAGTTTATAGTCGTTTTTAGCTTTGCTGAAAACCTTCCTTTTAATGAATCAATGATTAAGGCTATGATTAGTTAGATGCAAGTTCAGTGGATTGGTTCCAACTGAATATCAGTGAATAATGCTTTTAGTGAAAAACATGCAACAGATAACAATGCAGTACAGAAAGCAAAACAACACAACAATTATAGTGGTTCAGAGACTCAAGCTCCTACATCCACTCTCTCTGACCTTCAGAGAAATTCCTTAACCACTTCCTAAGGTTTTCTGGCTGACTCACTACAGCTTACTCACCTTTCTACTTTGAGTTTTCTGACTACCTCACTGTAGTTTACTAACTCAACACACACAAGTGTTCAGACTACCACCAGTAGCTTACTAACTTCTTCTCTAGAGTTTTCTGACTACCTCAATGTAGTTTACTAACTCTTTACAACTCCAACTCACCAACAAACACACTCAAACTACCGTACAAAGGGTTTGGGGTTTCTGGTTGATTTCCAACTAGGATGAGATATCCTTTACAATAAGTACATTGCAAAGGCTAGGATATCTCTACTAAGCTTTGGATATATCTTATCAAACTAGGCTTAGTGAATGAGCTCTCTTCAATGTGAAACACTTGGGAAATTCTTGGGTTTTCGAGTGCTTCAATTTGCAATAATAAGATTGAGCTCTTGAGTTGCTTACAAATTTCCCGTAACCTTCAATGTAGAGGGTCACTAGTATTTATAGGCAATCACCGAGGTCACTCTTGAAAAAACTATCCGTTGGAGGAGATAGATTCATGAGTTTCCTCTTATGGTGTTTGATGAACTACTATTTTTAGGGTTTGAATACTCCCTTGCATGTTTTAGGAAATATGATTTCATATAGCCAATCACCGCTTTTTGCAGTTTGGAACATAGTACTACTGACATGCTTGATGACACATGTCGCTTTTCGATTGTCGATAAAAATCTGATGTTGTCTTCCTCTGATTGGTTCTTGTCTTCAGTAAATGTAGACAAACATAACGGCTCTTTTTGGTCAATATCTCTGACTGATATAACCTTAAACAACACTTAGACTTAGTTCCTTTTGTCTGCATGTGAATGTCTTGGGCAATATCTATTTTTCTGAGTATTCGCATTTTTCTCAGTTTTGTAGCTTTCAGATAGATATTATTGATTGCCTCGGAACATTAGGGTTATCTTGAGCATTGATGGATTCTTGAGTTTTTAGTAACTACTGTGTCTTCAGTATCTCTTGAGTCTTGAGTCTCTCGATGTCTTCTGAGTCTTGATGTCTTACGAGTCTTGATGTCTTGAGTCTTGAGTCTTGATGACTTACGAGTCTTGATTTCTTGATTTCATCTCTTGATCTTGATTTCTCGATTTCATCTTGAGTCTTTATTCTCGATTTCATCTTTGAGTCTTGATTTCTCGATTTCATCTTTGAGTCTTTAGAAACTTTAGTTTCATACTGAGACTTCGATTTCTTGATTTAAATCTTTGAAACTTGATTCTTCTGAAACTTACTGAGTCTTCAGAATCTTTAGAATCTAACCTGATCTATATCTGCTGACTATACATAGTGCGAGATAACATCCTGAACACTCTAAAAAGTGAATCTGACTCAACTATCAAGATTATCTGAACATGTCATACTTAGGGGTTTTGGGATCTAATCAAAATCTTCTTTATTAAATTCATCTCCCAACAATTTCCCCCTTTTTGATGATGCCAAAACCATCTTGTTACAAAAACACTTGTTGGGAAATTTGTATTTAAGTTTTGATGGAAGTTCCAAAACAGGTTGTTATAGGACCCGGTCGGACACATTAGGCGATTGATGACTTAGAATCGATTAAGATGACCAAATTTAATGTATAGATAGGCGATGTAAAGATAGGTCACATATTGAGGGGGAACTCAATATGTATAGGTCGGTCGAAGTATCGGATGACCCGGATAAGGTCGATGATCGGAAGGCTAAGAACAAATCGAAGAAAAGAAGTCGGGAAGATCGGTGAAGACGAAAGACATCAAGACTCGGATGAACTCGAAGACTCGAAGAACAAAGACTCGAATAAACTCAAGACTTGATGATCAATACACTGAGGCTCAGAGCCACCTGAAGATCAGAAGACTACCAGAAGACCTAAAGACCTATATCAGCCGAGTCTGCATATTGAGCTAAGACAATCTGCATCAGAAGACTCAATAAGGTAGACTGATCAGTTATCTGATCAAGTCAGCTCACACCTGGCGTCAACCAAAATGGTACACCAGACAAGACGAATCCTCTACAAAAGGAATATTAATCGTCTAACGGATAAATTCTGAAGTGCCGCCTCGCGAAGCCAAAGAGAAAGCGACACGTGCACAAAAGAGTTGATAATGCGGGATTTGACGCTGCGGACATAAATGATGCTAATCATGCCTACGGCCACGCCGATATTTGGAGCTCGTCACAATCATATCCTACAGCCTACCTAATATAGCCCGAAATTCAAATTGCTCTCCAACGGCTCTTTGATTTCGAGGTCTATAAAATGGGATCGATCTTCAAAATTGAAGAATACGGACAAAACTAAGAACGAACATGGAGACACCGCAAAAGAAGCAAAAACTACAACAAAATCTCCGCTCGAAGAACATCATATTTGAAGATTATTCTTAGAGTGTTCATCCCATAGTTCTTAGCAAGAAATCCTATCCACTAGCATTTGGCTACATAAACACCAGGATAGATTTCCAGTTGGAACCACAACAAACCTTTACCCAAACTCAAAGTTAGGTTAAGTTTGTTACCGCAAGATTTCAGACTAGGGATTCTAGTTTCTGATTTCTGGTTCGGTTGAGTGTGAACTCAATAAACATATGTTGGGTGTTGGACTAACACATAAAACTAAGTCCAGTTGGTTAAGTTGGTTAAGTTGGTGCCCCTGTGTTAAGGGAAGAGTGGACGTAAGACGGGTTTCGTCTGAACCACTATAAAATCTTGTGTGCATTTACTTGCTATTTATTGCTTTACACTATTCACACAACTGAGTTTAAAAAAACTGCATACATATTCTAAAGTTAAGCTCAGTCTACACCAAGCAACTGATCTGATCAGGTTGACACCTTAGTCAGCTGATTAAAAACTGACTTAAGAATCTGAATTGATAAACTGGTTTTTCACACAGGTATTTACAAGCTTCCGCACTCTCGGTTAAACTGACAGATATCAAACTGATCTGCCCTCAGGCACTCAGTAAGATTGAACATCAGTCCAAACTGACTCACTAGCACTCTGATCAGGCAATCTGCAAATCACACCTGATCCGCACGAAAAGTTTTCAGAAGTCTATTCACCCCTCCCCTCTAGACTTCTACCCTCATAAAACCCGTTCGGGACCTACAAGTGGTATCAGAGCAGTGGTTCTACATACCACTAGCTTTGAGTATCATCGATTCTTGAGGAAGAATCTTTGTGGTCATTTGAACAGATCTTGAAAAAAACCGTTTTCAAAACTCATTCGTTTTCAAAATCACTCAGCATGGATAATACCTCTGGTATGTATCACGATTTGCCTATGTTTTCAATTGATGAGTATGCAGATTGGACTTTATACATGTGCAACCATCTGGGATCGATAAGCGGCAGAATGATAGAAGTCATTGAACGAGGACCCATCATCATATATCACGACAACCCAGCGGTTGGAGGTGATCCAGATCATACACCTGGAAGTCTTGTTCGAAAAAGTCCAGCCCTGATGGATGCAGAAGAAAGAAAGCTGTATACTCTAGATACAATCGCAAGGCATATAATCATGAAGAAGATGGATAAAGTCACCAAAGAGAAGATAAAGTATCTCAAGACTGTGAAACAAATGTGGGATACTCTTGTTGAGATATGCGAAGGAAATGATCAAATCAAAGACAGCCGACTACAAGCTGAACTGGTGAAGTTCGAAAGGCTCAAAATGTTGCCCAACGAGACCATCAACGAGCTAGATGGGAGGATCACCATGTCAGTAAACAAGCTACGAGAACTTGGAAGAGAGATGTCAGACAAAGACATAAATTACAAGATCTTAAGATCTCTCACCAAGAAATGGGACATGAAAGTCACGGTAATCAAGGATTGCCAAGACATTTCCAAGATGAAGCCAAGTAGCTTATTCCTAAGCCTTAAAGCCCACGAGTGTGATTTAATAGAAAGAGGGCAAGCAGATGAAGACGAGACTCCTGCTGAAGCCTCAACCTCCACATCTAAATCGGGCCAGCATTCAAAGCAACCAAAGAATGAATCAAAGTCCACTTTAACTCATTGGAAACATCATAAGCCAAGCAAAACAGATCGCTCTGCTTACCAGGAAACTTGAAAGATCGAATATTCAACTTGGTAAGTATCGCAGATTCTACAAGGACTATCAAGACAACAGAAGGAACATGAGGCCAACTGACAGATCACTAGAAAGGAATAGATCTGATGACCGAAGGGATCACATAGATGATAAAAGAGATGATCGGTCGACGAGAAAGAGATAATGAGATCCGACGAAGGAGTTCAGACTACAATCAGAAAGGAAAGTCACC
The DNA here is from genome assembly GCA_037126765.1 of Stenogyne calaminthoides. Taxonomy (NCBI): domain Eukaryota; kingdom Viridiplantae; phylum Streptophyta; class Magnoliopsida; order Lamiales; family Lamiaceae; genus Stenogyne; species Stenogyne calaminthoides. The sequence continues at coordinate 21,366,751 of JBBCBC010000022.1, read as the reverse complement.
TAACAGATCCTACAGACGAAGTGTCTCACTTGGCAGAGGAAGTTCCGTGGATCGTGGATCATGCTTCAACTGCTTGAAACCAGGTCACTACAGCTCCGACTGCCCAGACCTGACTCCCAGAGAAAGAGAAGAGAAGCGGAACAAAAGAGAGCTACGCTTCAAAGACAGAAAAGCCATGGTTCTTGACCTGGCAGAATTGATGATTCCTATCTGCGTTCTCGAGGATTCTGGCTACTCATCCATAGAAAGATTTCCTAATAATAAGTCTGTTGATTTCCTCGAACATGAAGATCTGATATTCTCTTGGATGATGATGAAATCTGCCCGATGGCGGGGAGGAAGATCAGTAGGTCCCGAAACGGGTTTTGTGAGGGTGGAAGTCTAGGGGGGTGAATAGACTTCCAAAACTTTTTTGTGTGGATCGGTGTGATTTGCAGATTACCGTCCAGTGCTAGTGTATCGGTTTATCTTGATGTTCAATCTTCTTGAGTGCGGAGGGCGGTCGACGATATCTGTCGGTTTAAGCGAGAGTGCGGAAGCTTGTTTTAACCCGTGTGAAAAACCAGTTTTATCAATTCAGATTCTTAAGTCAGTTTTCAACCAGCTGACTAAGGTGTCAACCTGATCAGATCAGTTACTTGGTGCAGACTGAGCTTAACTTAGAATATGTATGTAGTTTTAAACTCAGTAGTGTGAATAGTGTAAAGCAATAAGAAAGCACGGAAATGCACACAAGACTTTTTATAGTGGTTCGATTTAAACCCGTCTTACGTCCACTCTTCCCTTAACACAGGGGGAACCTTAACCGAACTTAACCGAGCTTAACCGAACTTAACCTGCGGGACTTATATCCCTCACGGGATGGCCGAGATGTTTATTGAGTTCACACTCTACAGATGTTTATCGAGTTCACACTCAACCAAACTAGAAATCAGAAAACTAGAATCCCTAGTCTGAAATCTTCCGGGAAAAAACTTAACCTAACTTGCGTTTGGGTAAAGAATGTTTGAGGGTTCCAACTGGAAATCTATCCTGGTGTTTTAGGTAGCCAAAATGCTAGTGGATAGGATTTCTTGCTAAGAACAATGGGATGAACACTCTAAGAATAATCTTCAAATATGGTGTTCTTCGAGCGGAAATTCTGAAGGCTTTTTGCTTCTTGAGAATCTGCGTTAATGATGTTGTTCCGCTTTGCTCAATTGTTCATGTGATAGTAGTTGGTCTCTTTTTCTTCCTTTCGAAGATCCCATTTTATAGACCTCGAAATCAAAGAGCCGTTGGAGAGCAATTTGAATTTCGGGCTATATTAGGTAGGTTGTAGGATATGATTGTGACGTGCTCCAATTATCGGCGTGGCCGTAGACATGATTAGCTTCGTTTTTGTCCGCAGCATCGTATCCCGCATTGTCAGCTCTTTTTGTGCACGTGTCGCTTTCTCCTCGGCCAGCGGTGACATTTTCGATTTTATCCGTTAGGCGATTGATATTCCTTTTGTAGAAGATTCGTCTTTGTCGGTGTATATTTTTGATTGTCACCAGTGTGAGCCGATTTGATCCGTAACCGATCGATCTACCTTTGTTGAGTCTTCCATTGCGCATTGTCTTAGCTCAATATCACGAGACTTTGGGATTTGAATGTAGGTCTTCGTGTATTTTGATCTTGGTGTCTCTCGAGCCTCGGTATATTTAGTCATCTTGAGTCTTGAGGTTTATTACCGAGTCTTGAGTTTATCCGAGTCTTGAGTTCATCCCGAGTCTTGATGTCTATCTCGAGTCTTGAGTTCATCTGCCTTCACCTGATCTTATGACTTCTTGTCTTCTGATTTGTTCTTAGTCTTCTGATCATCTGACCTTATCTGGGTCATCTGATACTTCAACCTGACCTATACATATTGAATTCCCCCTCAATATGTGACCTATCTTTACATCGACTATCTATACATTTAAATTTGGTCATCTTAATCTGATTCTAAGTCATCAGTCAGCTAACAGGTCTGACTGGTCCTATTACAACCTGTTTTGAAACTTCCATCAAAACTAAAATACAGATTTCCCAACAAAGACCAATCTTAGGTAACCTCCAAACCTTCTGCTTTTTCAATTTCCACACCAGATATTATTATTAGCACACCGTTGGAGAGATTGAGTTGCGCCTCTTCTACTCGAGCAATTGCTTGATGATCTCTCGATCAAAATGAGACACTTATACAATAGTGGAAGTTCCAAAATGACAAGCTAAGGATCATAAATAATCAACTTGTTAAAGAGAATTGTTGTCAAGAAAGCAAATTAATCGAAATCAATTTAAACCTTTCGAAGGTAACCGAGGAACTTAACGCTCAAGGTTAAATCTTCGATCGGGAAGAAGCAGATCAAAGATCGCCTAGCAATCAAAAAAAAAACAAGTCGATGATTTCAAAATCCCACAAGCTAAATTTGATGAGCTATTCCGACTACATGAGAGTCTAAAATCTCATCGAGGATAGTTTGCACAAAAAATAGAGGTTTTCACGGTCATCAAAAACCGCTTCAAGATATGAACACCTATTTTCTAACGCCGACTAACAAGAAGGGAATTGGGTATGAGAACCCTTCTACATCCTCAAAAGCCCCATTTGGTTCACTTCGAAGGGTGTAATCAAACGAAGTCTCGACAAAGATACACAAAAAGCTAAACGACGTATCTCGATAAGGGAAAGAGACTGTAAAAGAAAGTAAAGACAAGTGCCTAATCGGAAAGGGAACAGAAATGGACCCCAACTGATTAAGCATAAGCCGAGGAATCAATAGAAGAACCCAGTTCTTCTGAAGAAACCTCAACTCGACGCCGAGATTAGATATCGAAGAGACAAACTCAGTAAAAAGAAATCTAATCTGAGACCCAATCGAGGTTAGCTGCCTAATAAGCAAGCTATAGGTAAACTGCAAAGACCATCTATGCCAAAGAGATATGAATCTTTTAATGGTAGTAGTCGTACCTACCCTTATAACCAGAGATCTAGGGCTACTGCACCTGAGCCCCACTGGGTTAAAGGAAGACAAAATATAAAGAAAAATCCCAAGTCTTCTGATTCACCCAAGGCTCACACGAATAATCATACAAATCAGAAAGCATATAAAGAGATGTATGATTGTGTTGATATGTATGGAAGACAAATCAGGCCTTCGGATCTATCTGATTACAATAGAAGTGCCCTGTTTGTGTGGATCCCTAAATCCACCACTAACCCCTCAGGACCCAATTCCAAAGGGGTGCCTAAAGCCTGATTCGATTGCAGGTTCGCGTGGGACTGGCCAACAAAGGAGGTGTACAAGCAACTATCTGGTACATCGATAGTGGATGCTCAAGGCACATGACTGGAAGCAAACATCTCCTTAGCTCTTACAAAGAACAAGAAGGCCCACGTGTACTCTTCGGTGATGATAACTTTGGTTTTACCAAAGGATTGAAACCTTAGAGAATGATGATGTACAAATAATCGGAGTCTCATATGTCAAAGGATTAAAGCACAATCTACTATCAAGATTATCACAATTTGCGACAAACGAATTCAGCGTTGAGTTCTCGAGTGACAAGTGTACGATTAGGAATCGAGCTACTCAACAAATCTTGCTAACTGGTTCAAGGAAAGGCATGATCTACACATCAGATTGGAACAATTGCCCAAGAAATGCATGCTTAATTGTTAAGAGTTCCAAGAGTAGCAGTTGGCTCTGGCACAAAAGAATGAGTCATCTGAACTTCAAGACTCTTAACAAGATAGCTAGGGTTCTTTTGGTTGAGGGACTTCCAATGAAGTATTTTCAAAAGATCGGACATGTGCGCGTATCGGGAAGGGAAAACAAGTTAAAGCTTCATTCAAAGGAATACCTGGACCAACATCCAGTAGAGTACTTCAACTACTCCATATGGATCTATTTGGACCAGTTACACCAGTCAGACTTAGTGGACGCAAATATACTCTGGTAATCTTGGATGATTATTCCAAGTTTACTTGGGTTGTATTCTTATACAAGAAGAACAAAACGATAAAGATACCCGAGCTCAAGAAACTACAAAATGAAAAGGGTGTCAAAGATAGTAAAAATCGATCGATAAAAAGTCACGAAATTTACAATTCTTTTTATTCGATTTTTGCACCCGAAGTTTGGTATACAACATGAAATGTCAGCTGCAAGAACGCCACAACAAAATGGAGTAGCAGAACGGAGAAACAGAACTCTCAAGGAAGCTGCTAGCACTATGTTAGCTGAACATGCGACACCAAGCCGTTTCAGGCCAGAAGCCATCAATACTGCATGCCACACTCAGAACAGATGTTCTCTGACTAAGACTCACTTCAAAACACCCTATGAACCGTGGAAGGGCGAATACCTCGTGTTTCTTACTTCCATGTTTTTTGGGTGCAAGTGTTTCATTCACAACAATGGGAAAAAGTCGGGTTGAAGACTTTTGAGGCCAAGTCGAGATGAGGGTATATTCTTAGGATATTCCCCATCCAAAGAAAGCTTTCGGGGTTTACAACAAACGAACCCTAGTTGTGGAAGAAACACCCCATGTGGTCTTTGATGAGACATCTTCTGAACAAGAGAAAGCTGCCTCAGAACAAGCCGTACCAGATCAACCACTACCTGATACGCAGAAAATGGATCAGCTAAGTATCAAGGAGAAAAGAAAGTTTAACACGTAATGGTGTATATCCCGAACTTGATCTTGCCGATTCAACAGTCAATCGGATCCTAAGGTACGCATAACCGTTAGTGAAAGAAGTTCGATTCAAATTTGAGATAAAAGATCAATTGAACCATCCGGTTCGGGGAAATCTAAAGTTCCTACGAAACGTAGACATCGAAAGATATGATGAGTCCAACATCAGCTGAGACATGTTCTTATCAAGTGGATCATAATTCCGCACCACTCCCAATCACTAGTAATGAACTACTATCAGAAGTGGATGATGTTCTCCAAATAGATGCAAATCAGAATAGAAGGACCTGGATTACCACTCATCCAACTGATTTGATTATTGGAGACCCATCTGATAGAGTCAAAACTAGACATCAGTTAATTGAAAGTGCCATATCTTTGTTGTTATCTGTCTTTGAAGGAACCAACTACTGATGAGGAAGCTCTACAAGATGCAAAAAGTTGGATTCTAGCCATGCAAGAAGAGCCGAAATAGTTTGAGAGGAATCAAGTTTGAAACCGTGGGCGGACCAACTCATCAAGACGTGATTGGCATGAAGTGGGTATTCAAGAACAAGAGAGATGAGAATAATGTCATAACTAGGAATAAGGCAAGACTTGTTGCTAAGGGGTATTCACAATCAGAAGGAATTGATTATGATGAGACCTTTGCACCGATCGCCGACTAAAAGCCATTCGGGTTTTTTTGCATATCTTTTTCGCCCGGAGGGTTCATTGTGTATCGATGGACGTAAAGAGTGCATTCTTAAACGAGGTACTAGCGGAGGAAGTTTATGTTGAACAACCTCCGTGCTTTGAAAAAAGGCAACCAAGTGTACCGTTTTAAGGAAAGCTCTTTATGGCTCAAAACAAGCTCCTCGAGCTTGGTATGATACACTCTCTCGATTCTTGATAGACAAATGGATTCACTAAAGGAATAGTGGACGAACCTTTATTCGTAATAGAAGATGGAGAAGATATTCGATGGTTCGATTTACGTGGACGACATCATCTTCGGATCTCCCAACAAGAAGTCGTGGTGAGAAGTTCAACAAATTGATGCAAGGGAAGTTCGAGATGTCCATGATGGGTCGATGAATTACTTTTCGGGTTTACAAGTCAAGCGAAAAGTACGAAGGGATATTCATCCGTCGGTAAGTACACAAGGAATCTCTTGGCCAAGTTTGGAGTTCAACATTGTAAGGAAGCCAGAATTCCCATGATGACCGGGTTCAAGATGGATCCAGATGAAGATGGTCAGAAAACTAATCAGAAAGAATATAGGGCTCTCATTGGATCTCTACTATACCTAACTGCCAGCAGACCAGACATCACTTTCGCAGTAGGTGTATGTGCCATATTTCAAGCAAATCCAATGCAAAGCCACCTAGAAAGCGGTAAGCGGATTCTCAAGTATCTGAGGGACGATAAAAACCTTGGTTTATTTTACCCATCAGATGATAATATAGAGCTTAGTGGGTATTCTGATTCTGATTACGGAGGTTGCAAAATCGACAGGAAGTCAACCTCAGGTTCATGTTAATTTCTGGGAAATAAACTGATCTCTTGGTTTTCGAAAAGGGACATCGATTCTTATGACATCTACTCTTTGAAGTAGAATATATGGGCTGCGAAGTTTTTTTCTTCCCAACCGCTCTGGCTAAGTCGGCACCGAGGGATTACAACATCGTAGCTAAGAATGTACCAATATTCTCGTGATGAAATAGTCTTATTGCAATCACTTTCGAATCTCGTTCTACATACAAGATGCAAGCACGGGATGTCGGACACCATTTTATCGAGAGATCACGTTGAAAAGAAGAATATCGAATGGAAAAGATCCATACCGACAAGCGTAAAGTCGATATTTTAACTAAGCCGCTAAATTTAGATCGATTCGAGAGAATTATGTAACGAAGGGTAGGGCTTTTGGATCTCGGAGAAAGTGCACGAAAATGATTGGTGGACGATCTCGAAACCGATTGGTTAAAAGACTAACCGAGTTAAGAGGAATCAATTGAGTTAGGAATCTCAACCCATCGAACTGACCCGCATTTACGAGGAGCCGATCCGAAGTTCGGATAAGAAGCGGTCGACGAAAAGTCGGACAAGTAGCTAACTGGAAGTGCGAGATAAGGAGCGAGATCGAAAAAAGTCAAACAAGTAGCCGATCCGAAGTTCGGACAAAGCGGACCCGGTTTAAGATATATCGACATTAAGGGAACCGACGATTGGAAGATTACTTTATAAGTCAATTAAAGTCTGCGATAAACAAGCAAGTCGTTACAAGTTGAAAGCTACTGAGATCGCATAAGTCGGAAGAGGCAACACAACAATGAAATAACATAATTTTTCATTGATAAAGACCCGGAGGTCAGATTTATAAGTTACAAGTGATATCGCAAGCTACCTACAAGCTATCTTCAAGTGGTATTACAAGCTACAAGTACAAAGAAGACCCGAGAGGTCGCTACATAAACCATAAACCATAAACCTTAAGCCAACCCAAGATAGGAAAGGGGAGAGAGAGAGTTCAAGTGCTTGATGCTCTCATTTTCCCCCGATCCTAAAAGGGGCGTGAGAGGCCTTAAGGAAAATCTTGAGCCACCCTCGAGCTTGGAGTGAGGAGGCGAGAGCGGCCTTGAAGGATTTTCGTGCGGAGAGCCCCTAGAGCTAAAAATCAATGGGCTCTCCAAATTGTTAAATGGGACACAAGGTTACTGTGTTTTGGTCACAAGGACCAAACAGACACTAGTGTCGCATGTAAATATTGAGCTTGATATATGAAGATCAGCTGTTGACTGATGCAGACCATATATCAAACTCATGTTTTGTTTCAGACTGAGTCTGTTGATGCTAATTCCGTCATCTCGATAGGCGCACAAAGTGCATACGGTTAGGAGAAGTGCCTTCTCATTTGCCTTAGCAGATCCGCCTCCACGGTGGTAAAGAAACTTTGATTTGATCGTATGTGTAATCTTAGATGCCGACGAAAGCAGTGTGAAGGAACACACAGGGTTGATTTGAGAAGCTGAATTCATTGGAAAAGGGTTAAAGGTTTTCACCGGAAGTTTCAACAGAAATAAGGAACTCATCGGAAAAGCATGAAGTATATGCTAAAGAAGATGAATGGTTTATGTTGTGTTGTTTGCCTAATCACCCCAGACTAATTTATAGAAGGAAATTAGGGGTATAAATGCAAATTTATTTTCTCAGAAGACCTTAAGAGAAATTTGCATCGACAACGTGTAAGGAACACGCGGCTAATGGTTGGATGAGTTGACGGTGTGAGTAATCACAACGTATCTATACCATTATTACGGAATGTCAAATCGCGCCGATTTGGGAATCGAGGCGACTTTTTGACTCCCCGAAGTAAATGTTTTGGAGGGAGTAGACTTCAATGCATAGTAAATGCGGGCTGATTAGAAGAAGATTGAAGATAAGAGTATCAGATAAGTGGATCAGATAAGTGACGAAGTGTTTCAAGCAAGAATCTGATCAGTTGAGTGGAATATTGTTGGGAAATGCATAAGGCTACCATCAGTAAGGTCAACAAGTACCAGATCAGATCACAGTGGTAACTAGTTGATTACAATATCAATCAGTCAGATACGTTCTCTTATTTATCCCTTTATGAACTTCTTATATGCGTTATTTAAATAAATTGGTTTTTACTCTGTTTTCACTTTATGACGCATGCACTGCAAAACTTTTAATGCGGACTTGGGAATGTGTTTTTAATGTGTTTTATTGCGATTTTAAGAGTGCGAAATACGAGAAGACTACTTTTCTCAACCGTGCGATCAAAATACTTTTTGGCCGACTAATCTCAGCCACTGATTTCAAAACACGGATACTTGAGTACTTTGGAAAGTTGTGCAAAAAGGTTTTCCCTCGTATTCTATAAAATCCAAATCTTTCTCAGAAAACTTCTTTCCACTACTTCATCTTCTCAAAGCTCTTAAAAGCTCAAAACTTTCATAATCTTCAGAGAATTACTTTCGAAATCAATTGATTCTTTTCTTACGATTTCTCAAATCCTCGAATCAATTTCTGGTAATTTCTCGTTTAAATACTGCATTATTTAAATTCACTCTGGTACCTAGGTTTACAAGTCGTGATGATATGTTTCTGTAATTTTTATAAGATCTATACGCTTACTTGCTAAATTGATGCTTAGATTACTAGTTTGACTGAATTTATTGAAATATCTTACTCAAAGTAAACATCAATTTGCATATCGTACATAAATGGCATATCTTGTTCCACGACCGGGCCAAGGGAAAAAGTTCTGCAACTTTGCATCGATGAAGAAAGACATCATTGATGAGAAGTATGTAGTATTCACCATCACCTTAGATCCTGAATCGCTGGAAATTTTGGAGTGCTTGCGAGCATGTGGGCTAGAACGATATTGCTCTACACATCAGTACATCGTCCACACCCATGAAGCCCTGGAGTTTTTATACAATCTACAGAGGGATGAAGACATTGATGCTGACCTGATTTCTTCCGTTGGCGGACTGGAAGTGCGAGTGTCGAATGACGATCTCCAGAGGATATTCGGCCTAACTCGAGGAAGCATCAATCCAGAGACCTACACGACTGATGTAGGAGAAAAAGAATTTCTTGAAGCCGAATTGTTGAGACCAGTGAACAAGGAGAATACAACAAACGTCAAAGCCTCCTATCTGAAGAGGAAATATCGCCTTCTCCTTAAGATCGTTCAGAAGGTGATCATGTGCTCAACTTACAGTCTTGATGCTGTCACTTCCTATAAGATCAGTGTCATGGCTGCAATAATAAAGAAGGCTTCAGATATAGATTGGTTGGGTATGGTCAAGGCACGACTGAGGAAAGACTCCGGGAAGTTCAAACTGACCCAAAGAAATGAAGTGTGCTTATCTTCCAAGTGCTCCTTCATACACAAAATCTCAATCATTCTGTCAGATAAGCTGCCACAGAACTATGAATGGAATGAGAATGGAGCAAAGATATATCAAGCAAAGCACAAGGCCATATTGGGCAAGGATGAGTCCCAACCTAGACAATCTGATGAAGATCCAACTCCTTATGTGCCCAAACCCAAGGGAGAAAAGAAGGGAAAATATAAGGCAACTGCATCTTCTGAAGAGCAGGGAACGGTCATTCCGGAAAAGAGGATGAAGAGGAAGGATCTGGCCAAGAAACCAGATGCTCAGCGGAAACGTTAGAAGAGAGTGACTTCTCCTCTGAAGACTGCTCCAAGTTCAGCCACAAGTTAGCGAATCGAAGAATCGATGCAAGTGGAATCGAAAGCGAGATAGCATCCGCTCTCGAGCCCATTTGCCCGCGATGAAGTAAGGGAAGAGCAAATGATCACGGCGAAGGAGAGAAATGCATCCGAGGGGATGAAGTGGAGCAATCCGAGGAAGAATCACCATCCGATTCTCGCCCTCACCACGATCTTCCGAGAGAGCAAGATCGCCAACGCCCTTTTCCAAATCATCATCACCCTCTCCTCACAAAAACCTTCTCACCCCTCACCCCTCACCTATCGGATCACCCAGGATCTCCCACTCTCCCAATCAATGAACTCCGCTTCAGAAACCGAACACCCTCAACCTGCAAAAAAACGAACACAACCACATATATCCCAATCTCCAATCAAGTCACAAGAATCTGAGAGATCCGACAAGCGAGTGTCCATCTCTCATAATCCCTTCAACACCAGAACTGTGCTTGCTTCACATGTTTCAGAAAGCCCCATCATAAGGATAATGAAGAAACATATCAAGGAGTATCTGCTGGATCTATGCCCGATTGGATCAACATCCCGGCATCCGAAGAACAAATAGAAGAGATTGTGTTCGGAGGATATCGGTTTGAAAAAGCTTTGAAGAATTTCTGATTCTCATGACAACTCTGGGATCAGATTTCTTTGTAGACTTGGAGTTGAAATGCTTAAACCATGCTGGGATTGAAAGTGTTGTTGAATTGGCATCTGATGATGATATCGGATGGTTGATTTACTGAAAGGTTCTTAATTGCGATAACAGGGAGAAAACCGCTTCAACCTCCTCCATGATCATGAGGGAGCGCCGATGAACCAAGAATGGGTGCTTTGCAGATGAGACCCGACTTGGCAAGGCTTCAACATCGACCGGTCACTACGATGAGCTCGATACCTAGATCTTTATCTTTGAGAAGATTCGGGATGGGATCAAGATTGCTATTGAAGATAAATTCGCGCTCTCTTGAATCCCCGATGAAGCGATTTGAAGAAGAGCAAGCAAAACTAGTTGACAAAGAAAGAAGTCACACAGTTGGGATGCACAATTCCATCCTCTGTGAAGTAATGCAACTAGTTAACCCTCTTGCCGAGAAGCTCAATCTCCAGTCTGACAAACTCAAAGTTCAGATAGATATGCTCGATCAGACACAGGTAGTATTGGAGAATGTCTGGGCATCCTTGGAGAAAACTGACAACCACATGGATATGGGTTGGAAACACTTTGTAGCTTCTGTAGAACGAGCAAGACAGGATATCGAAGTTGCTCTCAGACGCTTCTCGAAACCTGCACCTTCTGCCACCGTTCAGATCACTCCTCTTGTTGTCGAGGGGGAAGGACAAGAAAATAAAGAGAAGAAAGAAACATAGACACAGTTGGTAACAATTACATCTCTACCAGAAACCACTGTATCTGACTTGCCAGCTACTCCATCTACTGATCTCGTTGCTGAAGGGAAAGAAACTGTGGAGCAACATAGCAAAGAGATCACTGAGTAGAAAATTGCTCTTTCAGAGGTTATTACCAGAGTCGACAAGATTGAAGACTTCTCTTCGCTCGCATGAAAAAGAATGGAAATCGATGATCAAAGCCAAGAGCCTTGAACTAGCTAAGAAATTAGTCAAAGAAGACGAAACAAGATGAAATCGAAAGCACACTCGAGGAGAAAAGAAAGGCAAAGGCAAGATGATGAAAGCAATCATGAAAAATCGAGACAATGCCAACTATTCTCTACCAAAAAGCGAGATGACTCTGAACAAGTTCAAGAGCAAACAAGACAGAATTAGAGAGGCCGCCATCAAGAAGCGAAGTTAGCAGAGGCTAAGGACATAACATCGCTACATTCAAGGAAGAGGAAGAACGAAAACTGCAAAGATAGGAGATTGCTTTGGGAGAAGAATGCCCTTCCAAAGACTGTTAAAGACATCCTCGTGCAGACGGCTAGATCTGCTTCGTAATGGGATCGGATCGAGGAGAATGGTTATGTGGACGATACATCCCGGAGAAGATTCCGATTCATCAAGATCAGACTGAAAATGATGATGAATTCCGGAACTGGTTAGAAACAATGTATCCAGACTTCTACTAGACGGTGATGAAAGAAGGGAAAATAATGTCACTAATACCAGAAGCTCCACCCTTTGAACTACTCCTTCCACCTTTGCGTCCAGACAAAAGCTAGATGCTGTAAAGTTCAAAAATGCCTACTATGGATTTGCTGAAAAAGGAGTTATCCATAGAAGAGAAGATCTGGACAAGCTAATGCAAAGGATGTACAAGATGTTTGGCATCCCCAAAGAGCTGTAAATGTTCAAGTACACCTGAGGAAGACAACTTGGAATCAGATGATAGGTACTTTTTTCATGTATTCTATAACGCACACACCTATCTGAATGAAATATTTCATCTCTCTGATTCTAAGACAACATCTCATTGTCTTCTGAAATTTGTACTGCATTTCATTATCTGCATTTCTATTCGTGGTATCTGTTTTTCTGATTAAGCGTTTTGGTTCCATCAAAAAGGGGGAAATTGTTGGGAAATTTGTATTTAAGTTTTGATGGAAGTTCCAAAAGCAGTTTGTAATAGGACCCGGTCGGACACATTGGTGATCGATGACTTAGAATCGATTAAGATGACTAATTTGAAATGTATAGATAGGCGATGTAAAGATAGGTCACATATTGAGGGGAACTCAATATGTATAGGTCGTCGGGCATCGGATGACCCGGTCGGATGATCAAGGCTAAGAACAAATCAAAGAAAAGAAGTCAAGATCGGTGAAGATAGAAGACACTTAAGACTCGGGATGAACCTCAAGACTCGATGAACTCAAGACTCGGATGAACCTCAAGACCCGGATAAACTCAAGACTCAAGAATAAAACTGAAGACTCAGATGATATTTGAATACATCGAGGCTCGAGTCACCAAGATCGAAGACTACGAGAAGACCGAAGACCTATATCGGTAGAGTCCGCATATTGAGCTAAGACAATCTGCATCATAAGACTCAACAAGGTAGACTGATCAGTTATCTGATCAAGTCAGCTCACACCTGACGTCAACCAAAATGGTACACCAGACAAGAAGAATCCTCTACAAAAGGAATATCAATCGTCTAACGGAGAAATTCCGAAGTGCCGCCTTGCGAAGCCAAAGAGAAAGCGACACGTGCACAAAAAGAGTTGATAATGTGGGATTCGACGCTGCGGACATAAACGATGTTAATCATGCCTACGACCACACCGATATTCAAAGCACGTCACAATCATATCCTACAACCTACCTAATATAGCCCGAAATTCAAATTGCTCTCCAACGGCTCTTTGATTTTGAGGTCTATAAAATGGGATCGATCTTCAAAATTGAAGAATACGGACAACACTAAGAATGAACACGGAGACACCGCAAAAGAAGCAAAAACTACAGCAAAATCTCCGCTCGAAGAACACCATATTTGAAGATTATTCTTAGAGTGTTCATCCCATAGTTCTTAGCAAGAAATCTTATCCACTAGCATTTGGCTACATAAACACCAGGATAGATATCCAGTTGGAACCACAACAAACCTTTACCCAAACTCAAAGTTAGGTTAAGTTTGTTACCGCAAGATTTCAGACTAGGGATTCTAGTTTCTGATTTCTGGTTCGGTTGAGTGTGAACTCAATAAACATCTGTTGGATGTTGGACTAACACATAAAACTAAATCCAGTTGGTTAAGTTGGTTAAGTTGGTGCCCCTGTGTTAAGGGAAGAGTGGACGTAAGATGGGTTTCATCTGAACCACTATAAAATCTTGTGTGCATTTACTTGCTATTTATTGCTTTACACTATTCACACAACTGAGTTTAAAAAAACTGCATACATATTCTAAAGTTAAGCTCAGTCTGCACCAAGCAACTGATCTGATCAGGTTGACACCTTAGTCAGCTGATTGAAAACTGACTTAAGAATCTGAATTGATAAACTGGTTTTTCACACGAGTATTTACAAGCTTCCGCACTCTTGGTTAAACTGACAGATATCAAACTGATCTGCCCTCAGGCACTCAGTAAGATTGAACATCAGTCCAAACTGACTCACTAGCACTCTGATCAGGCAATCTGCAAATCACACCTGATCCGCACGAAAAGTTTTCAGAAGTCTATTCACCCCTCCCCTCTAGACTTCTGCCCTCACAAAACCCGTTCGGGACCTACAACACTTAACCTATACTCAGGTTTCAGTTTTTCTATTATAATCCAAAATGGCAAATCTCCCAACAATTTCATCACAAAGGCATATCAAAACATAAAAGACATGTAAAAAGATAATGAGATATTATCTTTGAGCATAAGGATAAATTTTCATTGATTGTAAGATAGAAGTTACAGAGTACAATGAAATTATCAAAACAAAAAAAAGAAGTACAAAGAGTCTCTAGTCTTTATAAGCTTCAGTCTTCAATCTTCTTCAGTCTTCAATCTTCTTCAACCTCATCCTCAGGCACCTCCAGGTTGAATATCCCATAATATCTCTTTCTCAGTTCATCCCTTTCTTTGATGATATCTTGGTTGTTTCCTGTCAGGCCAAGTTGGATGGCATACTGAGCAATCTCTTGAGAAATGACTGTCTCATTCACCAGGCCATTCTCTAGTCTTGGAGAGGTATATGGACCAGGGGCAACAATCTGTGTATTACCTTCATCTGCTAAGTTAATCCAACTCTGCAGGTACTTAGGATAGAAAGTTAATAAGTACTCTATGAAGGCTTCATTCATGTCTGAGCTTGTCCCCATCCATTCCCTCAGAATTTCAGAATAGAACCAAAATGTTCTCTTTATCTCCTCCCAGGCATCATTGAATTGGATAGGCATCCATTTATCAACGTGCGGCCACTTCTGAGCTTTATCAGTACCCCTCCTCTTGCTCAGGAACTTCTTGAAACCACTTCTTCGTTTCTGCTCTTCTTCTTTCTTCTTCCTGATTACAGGAACTCCTGATACAGAAGCAGCAGTTTTCTTCTCTTTTTCCACTTGAAGTGATTTCAGAGCTTTTCTTGTATCGAAGACTTCTTTTCCAGCTTCTTCTTCAGACTCTTCAAAATCAATGATCAATTTTCTTTGAGTAGCCTTTGAAGCTTTAGCTCTTTTCTTCTCTGGTTCAACAAATGCCACAGCCTTTCTCTTGATAGGTTTAGCTTGCTCTGCACCGGCTTGGCTTGTTTCCACCATTCTTCTACCACTCAGCTTTTCAGAGATAGCTTCCTGAATTGTTTGCTCAGAGACATGAGTGTAGATTGGCTCTTCAGCTTGCTTGAACTTGAGCTTCTCACTGGCTCTTCAGCTTGCTTGAACTTGGCTCTTCAACAAGAATTTTCTTTTCAGCTTCTTTATCTGCCTTTTTCTTCAAGGTCTGTGCCAACAACTCCTTCAGCTTGCCACCAGGCCTTTCCCCCTTTTTGGCACCATACCTTGGAAGAAGTTGAGACAGTGCGGTATCCATGTGATATTGCTCTTTACTGATACTTCGCACTTCTCCAGCCAACTGATCATGCTCGTCTTCCAGCCTCATCATATGGTTCTTGGCCACTGAGAACTCTTCAGATAGGGGTGCAAACTGGTTGGAGAATACATCTTTCAGCATGTCTGTCATCTTGGTCATGAGCAGGGCCTCAACAGAACTCTTGACCATCTGATCATTTTTCTCCACCAGCTTGACTTCAAGATATGAAGTTCTGTCTTGATACATTTGCTTCATCTCTGCGTTCAGCTCAGCTTTGACTCCATCAACCTTTCCCTCTATGGCAGTCATTTTGTCAGTTAGAGATGTCTGAAGCTTCATCAAGTCTGAAGATGAACTCAGTGTCTCTAGCTTCTGAGATTTGTTGGCCAATGTTTCTTCAATTTGGGTCATTTTCTCCACCATTGGCACCACCTTCTCCAGCTTGTCCACTATAGGACTGAAGTCAATCTCTGGAGCATGTATCACTTGTTGTTTCTCTGGTTTGGGTGCTCCACGAGCCTCGATCTCCACACAGGCCTCGATGCACTTTTGAGCCTCGATCTGCATATCGAACATAATGATTTAAAGATAGGAGCTTGATGGCTTTGGCATAATTTTTAGTAGTGCCAAAAGTTACCTGAAGAGTGCTAACTTCAGTCTGAGGATGTGAGATATCAGGCTGACCAACATCAGTACTTTTCTCCACTTGAGATTGCTTCTCAACATTTCCTTGTTGGTCCCCTTCTTGATCTTGATCTTTTGAGCTCGAGGCACCAACATCAGCTTCCCTCCTCTCAGCCACCTTCTTCCTGACCAGCTCATCAAAATCTGCAACTTTCATCCGGAGCTTGGTCTTCCTGAACCCGGAGAACTCGGTCAACCTTTTGCGATCCTCTTCATTCCACCGATCCTCTCCTCACGAAGGAGGCAATGTTAAGCATCTCTGGCGAGTTTGGTTCGAGAATGTAGACTGTGGTCCTCGGGCCCAAGAAGAGGTCTGAAGGTCGGGATATGAGTTATTTCGAGTACTATCGAATGAATCTTTCCCCCCTTGATCGCCCCCTCGGTCTCTTACGCCTCTCCCTTCTTCAGTTTTGGGCTTTCAGGTTCAATAGGATCAGATTCAGGTGCTAAGGGATCTAAGAATGGTTCACTCAGGAGGATGTCCAAATTCGAGCTCACGAGGCTCGGTTTGTTACGAGGTCGAGCAGGCATCTCCCGGTAGAAACCTCGAGGTCCTTGAATATCTCTCCGAGAAATCTTATGCGAGCTCAGAGATGTTTCAAGAACCTCAGAGAACACCTGTTCCTCAGTTTGCTCCTAAGCAGTAGTCACAACCTGAACCAGTACTTGCAATGGAGATTTTTGTCCTTGTTGGCCCTCAGGTTGGACTTCCTCAGTTTCACTGACCTCCTCCTCAGTAGAAATTTGAACTTTTCTGCGCTTAGGAGCTAGTGATTTCTTCTTCAGGGCTTCTCCCTTTTCTCTCTTCACCTCCATCAGGGCCTTCCCCCTGGTTTGTTGGGCTTTTTCAACAGCTCCTTCAACAACAGTCTCCTCCTTCTTCTCTTTTCTTCCCTTCAAAGTCTTCTTTGATGTTGTTGGCTTGAAAAGGATCTTGGACTTTGGAAAGGGTGAGGAGTTGGCAAAAATATCTTCTTCTTCTCTGCACATCTCCAGGATGAATGTTATCTTGGTTGCATGTAGGATTTTTCCTTTAATAACAACCGAAGCGTTCACCTTATGGACTTGCTTAGCTTGGTCACTCACTACTCTGATTAAATATCGTAGCCAGTTGAATGCGGTGGTGGGTGAGTCTTCAATAGCCGCCATTAATCTCAGCTTCGGCGTACTAATTTGCTCAAAACTGCCAGACCTGCTCATGATACATTTACTCACGATATCCAACAAAACTCTATACATAGGCTTCAAATGCCTTTTATTGAGAGTAGCCTCAAACTTAATAGGATGCTATGTAATCCTATCAAGATACTCTTGCTCCCTACCCATCATATACATTGTAGGGGTCTTCTCCTCTATCGCTCAACTCGTATACGTCATTAAGGTTCTTAGGAATTATATACAATTCCCTCACAAAATCGACATATTTTGAGCTATGCTCTAAGTGAGAAACTGTAATTTGCGACTCTATACAGTCCTCTTCGTCTATTTTCAAATTAGAGATAAATTCGATTACCTCTTTTGAATATTCCGCTTCTGGTTGATTCGCAACCAGGCATGTGAGCTTCGCCAATCAAATCATGTGCAAAGCTTCTTCTTCGTGTGTTGCATTCGACGAGCTTTCGAGCGAAACAACGTATTCGTACCACGGTTTGTTAGAAATGACAAGTTTATCATAAACCGAGAACGTCATTTTGAAGAATTTTTGGGTGAAGGGTTTTGAGAACGATGAAGGGTTTCTGGGCAAATGAGAGGTTTTTAGAAGCAGGGTGTTTTGAAGACGAAGGTTATTTGGAATTGGGCTTTGAATGAATTTTCAATGGATATATAGGATTTGATTCATTGAAAATTGTATAGATTGAAAAAATCGACGGTTGAGATTAAACACCGACTAAATCGGGTATATGAAAGGATGATTTCACGAATATTACGCCGCCAATTTAACCTTATTGGTGATTAATGTACAGTGCAATTAATTACTATTGCTGGCGACCATTTGACTTTCTTCGGTATTTCAAAGGTCCCGCCCAAATATTCCTTCAGGTGTTTTGTTATTTATTGCCAATGTTTACTGAGATTCAGTTGGACAATAAATGCATTACATGAGTCATTACTTCTTCAGACTAATTTCCTCCATCAGTCTTACTGAGTTTTGACCTTGATAAAATGTCAGTATGATACTGAGTACTGAACGGGGTCAGTATAGTACTGAGTACTGAACGGGGTCAGTATAATACTGAGTACTGAAAGGGTCAGTATGATACTGAGTACTGAGCAAGATCAGCATAATACTGAGTACTGATCTTCAGGATATCTGAGTTTCCCAAGACTCAGAGTTCAGTATTTTCAATTTTATCCTGAGTTTCTCAGTAAAATCCTGAGAAAACTTCATGCATCTGAAAACCTTCAATTTTTCAGATTTGCTCTATACACCTGGATCCAACATACCTAATTCAACTGATAGTTCCTGAAATCTTTATTCAGCCAAAGGTTTAGTCAAGATATCAGCTCTCTGTTTATCAGTATGAATTTTCTCCATCCTGATGTATTTCTTCTCAACATGATCTCTGATGAAGATTCCTTCCTTAGTTTGTTTCACCTGAAGTCCAAGAAAGAAATTCATCTCCCCCATCATTGACATCTCAAACTTTCCTTTCATCAGGGCTATGTTGTCTTCATTCAGCTCAGTGCCCTTTTCTTTTACCTGAAAAACAGATCAGTTCTTAGGTACCCATTTGGTGTAGGGTCCTACCAGGTTAGCTGTACCTTTTGGAATCCAAATCTGCCTAACAAGTCTAATTACTTTAGAGTGGCTGATTTGTCTCCCATAAATATCTTCATACACATTCACCACCCTAGGTGCCTTGACAGTATCCTGTGTATGAGTGCCAGCCTTAGCATGAACATGAGCCTTAGAGTTCTTCTTGGGTTCAGGCCTTTTGTTCAAGTGCCTTGGCTTTTGTGCAGCTGGTCTCTGTCTCTGCTGGCTTGGGTTCAGGATACCTTAGGCAAGTGGGGTTTGGGTTGCCTGTGCTGAAATTGGGGTCTTTCAGTAATCTGAGGACTTAGTCTTTTCAGTTGAGAATATCTCTGCTGAGTGTTTCTCTTCTGAAAATTCCTCTGATGGTTCAGTGCAGATCTCTTCAGGTTGGTATTCTTAGCCTGAGGCTTTGAAGTACTGGCCTGAAGATTTCCTACTGAGTGGTCAGGTTTTCTAGCCTTTTCCTGAGGTCTGGGCTTTCTTCCCTGAACCTTCAGTTTTTCTGAAATCATAGGTCCTTTACCCTTGTCTAAAACTCTGGGCAGTTCTTCAGTTAGAAGATTAGGTGCCACTTATTTAACAAAGACAATCTTGGTGCTACTAGAAGCAGCATTCAGAAGACCTTGTGAGGTTCCCCCTGGAATGTATCCCAATCCAGCTTTTATAGTTGCAGGTCTTTGATAACTCTGAATTTCATCTATCACTTTAGATGCAGAATTCAATAGAGCTAACTTTCTCTGTGCACTATCCTCACACTTCTTTAGAGCTTCATGCTTCTCAAAGAGGTCATTGAACTCAGTTTTGATAAGCTGAATCTCCTTAGTGGATATCTCTAATTTTCCATTCAGGATTTCTATCACCTTCTCTTTTTCTGAGAGTTGTACTTTCAGAACATCAAGTTCATAAGTAGTTCCCATCAATTAAGAAGTGATCTCAGCATTTTTAGAGTCGTTCCACTTCAAATTCTCAGCAGTCAGTTCCTTGTTCTGCTCTTGAGTTTCAGTGAGCAGTTCTTGTAATACAGAATAATCCTTCATAAGAGTCTCAAATGAATCCATCAGGTCAAAGTTACTGTTTACAGTAGAACTTGAGAACTCATGTGCTTGTGTAGGAGCAACAACAGAGATAGAAGAACTTACATCCCCTACAACCATAAGACATATATCATCACTGTAACTATCTGAGAACATCTCATCTGAGGAACTGGAACCTTCTTCAGAATGTTCTTTTTCCTCAGCAATCACAGCAAGTGTGTCCCATATTTCTTTGGCAGTTTCACAGTGAGAAATCATCCCCATAACACCATCATCAATAGTGCTATATAAAGTATCTTTGGCAATGCAGTCAAGATTGACTAACTTTCTCTCATCAGGAGTAAGTTGATCATCAGACTTTGGAAATTCAGTTATGGGATCATTTCTCTCGGTTTGATGGTTAGGATTCAATGCAGTGAATTTGAATGGTCCTTGAAACCACTCTCCACATTCTTTCATGCTTTGAATACGAGATGAGCTGCGTTCTTAATCTCCATAGATCATAGCTCTCAACTGAGAACATATGAAGTTTCTTAGAAGGCATGATGGCTGAGCCTTGTAAGATATCAGCAAATAGATCTGTTCAGTAGACCACCAGAGCCTTTTCAAAGAAATTAGACTATGGCTTAACAAAGCGGTGGTCAAAGTTGAACCCACTGACTCGATACCACTTGTTGGTCGGTCTTAACGAGTCTCACACACATGTATGGGGAATACACGTGTTCGATGATTTTAAAACTTTTCTTTCCTTTGAGGTCGGAAGGTTGAGGTTGTCTGATGATTTGGCCCCGAGAAGCCTGACGCATACGAAGTCAAAGTCTATTGAGACAATGATCTGAGCTGCTTTCGGAAGCAGATTAATGGCCCAGAGCTGAGTTTTTCGGAGATCTGAGCGCTTGGATCGATAACTATCTTCTTGAACCCTCGATAGAGTTAGTTCGATTTTGGTAACTATCTCTGTTCTAGCTACTCAAGTGTCTTGGGAATGGTTGGCCCTAAGTTATACTCGTTTTTAGCTTTCTTTGAAAACCTTCCTTTAATGAATCGATGATTAAACGGATCGGTTAGATGCAAGTTCGATTATTGGTTCCAACCCGAATATCGATGAATAATGCTTTCAGTGAAAAACATGCAACAGATAACAATGCAGTACAGAAAGCAAAACAACACAACAATTATAGTGGTTCAGAGACTCAAGCTCCTACATCCACTCTCTCTGACCTTCAGAGAAATTCCTTAACCACTTCCTAAGGTTTTTCAGGCGACTCACTGCGAACACTCACCTTTCTACTTTGAGTTTTACGACTACCTCCTTTGTAGTTTACTAACTCAACACACACAAGTGTTCAAACTACCACCAGTAGCTAACTAACTTCTTCTCTAGAGTTTTCTGACTACCTCAATGTAGTTTACTAACTCTTTACAACTCCAACTCACCAACAAACACACTCAAACTACCTTACAAAGGGTTTGGGGTTTCTGGTTGGTTTCCAACTAGGATGAGATATCCTTTACAATAAGTACAATGCAAAGGCTAGGATATCTCTACTATGCTTTGGATATATCTTATCAAACTAGGCTTAGTGAATGAGCTCTCTTCAATGTGAAACACTTGGAAAATTCTTGGGTTTTCGAGGTGCTTCAATTTCTGATAAATAAGATTGAGCTCTTGAGTTGCTTACAAATTTCCCGAACCTTCAATGTAGAGGGTCACTAGTATTTATAGGCAATCACCAAGGTCACTCTTGAAAAAACTATCCGTTGGAGGAGATAGCTTCATGAGTTTCCTCTTATGGTGTTTGATGAACGACTATTTTTAGGGTTTGAATACTCCCTTGCATGTTTTAGGCAATATGCTTTCATGTAGCCAATCACCATTTTTTTTGATGCGGAACATAGTACTCTTGACATGCTTCATGACTGTCACTTTTTCGATGTCGATAAAAGTCACGATGTTGTCTTCCTTTGATTGGTTCTTGTCTTCAGTAAATGTAGACAAATATAACGGCTCTTTTTGGTCAATATCTCTGAGTGATATAACCTTAAACAACACTTAGACTTAGTTCATTTTGTCTGCATGTGAATGTATTGGGCAATATCTAT
This sequence comes from Stenogyne calaminthoides, assembly GCA_037126765.1. NCBI lineage: Eukaryota > Viridiplantae > Streptophyta > Magnoliopsida > Lamiales > Lamiaceae > Stenogyne > Stenogyne calaminthoides. The sequence goes on along the minus strand of JBBCBC010000022.1, from coordinate 21,344,729 downwards.
TTTTCTGAGTATTCGCATTTTTCTCAGTTTTGTAGCCTTCAGATAGATATTATTCAGTGCCTCGGAACATTCAGGTTATACTGAGCATTCAGTAGATTACTGAGTCTTTAGTAACTACTGTGTCTTCAGTATCTCTGGAGTCTTGAGTCTTGATGTCTTTGAGTCTTGATGTCTTACGAGTCTTGATGTCTTACGAGTCTTGAGTCTTACGAGTCTTGATGACATCTTGAGTCTTCTGTTTCTTGATTTCATCTTTTGAGTCTTGATTTCTCGATTTCATCTTGAGTCTTGATTTCGATTTCATATTGAGTCTTCAATTTGTCCGTTTCATACTGAGTCTTCAGAAACTTTAGTTTCATACTGAGACTTCAGTTTCTTCAGTTTCGTACTGAAACTTCAGATTCTTTAGAAACTTACTGAGTCTTCAGAATCTAACCTGATCTATATCTGCTGACTATACATGGTGCAGATAACATCCTGAACACTCTAAACTGAATCCTAACTCAACTATCAAGATTATCCTGAACATGTCATACTTAGGGGTTTTGGGATCTAATCAAAATCTTCTTTATTAAATTCATCTCCCAACAGGGGGCAAATCAAACAAGACGTACTTGCACACGTTTCACCGTATTAAATCTTAGCAATCGTCGTGTAATCAATATCATTACCCAAGATACAAGGTATTGAATCTCAATGATCCTCTTCCCATCATAAGTCAAAGCAACGATTATTGATTGCACACGATCCTATTTAAGGAACTGAGATTAAGAAATAATGAACCACTGAGGTCTAATTCTTCTATTTTTAGTGCTGAAGAATTTGTCCTCCTATAGGTCCTGTTCAGTGCATCATGATGCACTGGTGCAATCTCTTAGTCAAGACAAGTCAATCTGAGCCTTACACCTCAACCTTTCGTGATGGTTTGTTCATTTCCATCTAGGTCGTGAAAGTGTACTTTTTTTTTACAAGGGATTTGTTAATTTAATCTTACGTGATCTCGGTATCACTAAATTAACTGTTGGGGATGATTTACCTGATCTATTCGGGGGTGAATATTTAAATACAAATTTAATTCATTAATTATTACTAGCATGAATTAATCCTATATTAATTCAAATAATAATTGCAACAACATATCATGCATATAAAAAGCCACGTAAAACCTACGCATGCGGAATCTACGGGTTTACGTGAACGTACCTCTCGGGATGGCAGTGTCTTCGGTCGGACGGACTAACCAAAAGGACTTCCCAAGTATTCCCTTAGCCCTTGCTCGACAATCCGGTGGAAGGATACACGCGAACAATTAACAAAAGGAAAAAATAAACTTTGTTGCACCACTTATGTGGATTTGCTAATATTTCCAGCACATGGAATTGTACTTGGGAATGAACTAATCATCCCCTATTTATAGGAGAGGAGGGGCACGAAATTTATGTGGATTTTCAATGTGGGAAAAGACTTTTCTTGGTCACCAAGAAATCTTGAATATATCCCATATATTCTTTTTCCCATAATTAAAATATTCCACAAAAATCCACCTCCTCTATTTTATGGTATAATTTTCGAAAATTTGGGCAAGATTTCAAGATTTAGATCTTCTTGAATTTATGAGATATTCTTGTATTTCAAGAAATACATATCTTCCATAATATCTTTTCAATAAAATCAAGAAAATCTTTCTTGCCCTCTATTTTCCAAAAATTTCGAAAATCTCTTAATGAATAACCAAGTGGGAGATTTCTTGAATTTAATGAGATAATCTTGTATTCCAAGAATACATATCTTCATTCCATAACAAAATTCAAAAAAATCTTTCTCCCTCTTTTATTCATAATTTTAATTTAATGAGGAAATATAAGCAACAATATTTATTTTATTTTAATCGTCTTTTTTGGTTATTGGACTATATGTTGGGCTACTCAGGGGGCCTTTAGGAGAATTAAGATTGGACCTTCTAATGGATCTTGAATATCTAATATTGAGCCACAATATAATTCAAGCCCATAAATATTAATTAATCCCACTACATAATTAATATTGCACTATCCATCTTAACCCATATTACAGTCAATATGACTCCCGGTCATTATTTCCCGTGTTTAAGATTATCTAGCCCATTAATTAATTCAAGCCACTGAAATAGCTTTCCATTAATTAATATCTTTTGTCCTTGGTTAGAGGAAATCGGTTCAACATTATTATCCATCTAGGAAACAAATTCCACTTGCAAGATTTGGTATGATAAAACTTATGAACCTCCCAAGGGGCAAATCAAACAAGCGTACTTTCACCGCGATTCTTCGTATTAAATCTTAGCAATCACATGTGACCAATAATATTGCCCAAGATAAAAATGCGTATTGAATCTCTCTACGATTAAGCTACCCATGATAAGTCAAAGCAATAGTTACCGATCCCACGTGATCCTATTTCGGGGCGAAGGTTAAGAAACAACGAACCACCGAGGTCTAATTCTTCCATGTTGGTTCTCAAGAATTTATCCTCCTCATGTGGGTCCTATTCAAATAAGATCGACCATGCACTAGTGTAATCTCTTGGTCAAGACAAACCAATCCCGAGCCTTACACCTCAACCTTTCGCGATGGTTGTTCATTTCCATCTAGGTCGTGAATGGGCGTACTTATAGTTACAAAGGACCTAATTTAATCTTCGTGATCGGGTATCACTAAATTAACTACTGATGTAACACGTCTAATTATTGAACAGTTATCTGATAAATATATATAACATTCAATCATATTTAAAGCATCGATGATAAACAATTTATTTGATAAATAAGTCCGAAATTCATTTTTATTATACAAAGTAAAAAGCATACTTTTCAAAGATAATCCCAACAATCTCCCACTTATACTCAAAGTCTGCTTTTAAGTATACTACAACACGTCTCGAGTAGTCCGTGACATCTAATGTCACCTACACGAACCTAATAATTTCTCCCACTTATACTCAAAGCAGATTGGCAACGGTCTTGACACCCATTCCACTCACATGTCTCTCAAATGTGTTAAGAGGCAAACGCTTTGTGAATGGATCTGCTAGGCTGTCCTCAGACGCTATCTTTGCCACATCTATATCTCCTCTCTTAATGATTTCTCGTATAAGATGTCTTTCCTTTAATGTGTTTGTTTGACTCGTGGACTCTTGGTTCTCTTGAATTTGCAACTGCCCCTAGCAGATATTGCTAGTCAAATTCAGAACACCATCCAAGTCCACTAAGAAGATCTAGAGCCCAATCGGTTCTTTCCTTTGCTTCTGGCGACTACTTACCCGAGTCCCATGGTTGAGTCAGTGATGCATTTCTGCTTCACACTCGTCCATTTGATGGCTACACTTCCCAAATGGAAACACACTAACTGAGGCATATAATTTCTGGAATCTATATCTGATTGGAAATTCGAGTCTGTGTAGCCGATGGGGATTGGAGTATCTGACTGATAAATCAACATTCTATCCCGAGTTCTTTTCAGACACTTTAGAATGTTTTTAACTCGTCATTCCCAATGCGCTTTCCCTGGGTTACTTTGATATCTTGCTACCATGCCTATGGCAAAGCAGATATCCGGTCTCGTACACAGCAATGCATACATAAGGTTTCCGACAGCCGAAGCACAAGGAATACCTTTCATGTCATCTATCTCCTTTTCGTCTTAGGGAACATTTTCTTGGATAGATGGATTCCAAGTCTGAAAGGTACGAATCCTTTCTTGGAATCTTGCATCTTTGAATTGTTTCAAAAACCGATGTCTATGTATGAAACTTGCGATAACCCGACCATCCTTTTCTTGTGATCTTGATCCCAAGGATGTGTCCGGTTTTCCCTAAGTCTTTCATATCAAACTGTTTTGAAAACCATGCCCTTTACGTCGATCACACCTTCACATCGTTCCCGATGATCACAATGTGATCTCGTCATGATCTTAAAGAATACCAATGCGATTCAGGCACATTTTTATACACACTGACTTTCAAACTCGTTTTGATCAAAACCCATAAGACTTTATAATATGATCAAAACTTTGGTTCCAAGTTCGGATGCTGTTTGAGTCCGTAAATGGACCTCTTGAGCTTTTACAAACCCAGTGTTCTTGGGGTTTTTTCAATGAAAACTAGGGGTTGTTGCATATGGATCTCTTTATCAAGACTTCCGTTAAGGAAAAGGCATCTTGACATCTATTTGCCATTTTCAAAGTCGAAATCTTGTGAATCGATAAGAGAATACGGATGGACTTAAGCATAGCTACTGGGCGAAAAAAATTTCCTCATAATCGATCCCTTTCTTTTTTTTTTTATAACCTTTTTTTTTTATTAGTCTTGCTTTAAAAGGTTTCAACCTTCCCGTCCCAATCCTCTTTTCCTCTTATATACCCACTTTCATACAATGGGTTTGACCCCATTAAGTGGTTCGACTAGCTCCCACACTCTATTATGAAACATAGAACCCACTTCGGCTTTCATTGTTGTTTGCCAAGAATTTGCATCCTTATCTTGGAGTGCCTCGTCATATGTCCATGGAGTCCGATTCCGAATCAAGTCCGAGGACTCTCCTATTCCCATGAATCTCTCGGGCTGCTAACAACCCTCCCACTATAACGAGGCTCCGGTTGTGAAAACGTATCGTTTGGTATATCATCTAATCTGATCAGTCTTGAGGTTTGCCCTCTAAAAGCTCATTTAAGGTAATCTCATACAGGTTTTCTTTGGTTCTATAGTTTTCTTCCAAAATCTAAAGTGGAGTGCGCATGTCCACCTTTTGATCTTTGGAACTATAGAACATTCACCCTTTTGTTCCCTCGGGGTATCCTACAAAAAAAGCCTTAATTCTGATCGAGGATCCAATTTACCGGTTTCCTTGTCCAACACGTAGGCCGGACACCCCAAAGTTCTCATGTGTCTCATATACTAGACTTGCGCCCGGTCCACAATTCTTTGGGGTTACGGGAACCGATTTGGATAGCACCAAGTTCGAAATGTAAGTCATTGTTTTTCCAAGGCATGACCCCGAAACGACTTCGGGAAGATCCGTATAACTCATCATTGATCTAACCATTTCCAAAAAAGAATTACATTGCTTTCGCTCTGCAAACCCCATTTCGTTGAGGGTTCCCGTGCGATGGTGGGATACAATCCTTCATCGGATAAGTAGTACAAAAACTCATCATTTGAGGTATTCGCCTCTATGATCGGATCGTAGAGACTTGATCGTTTTCCATATGATTCTCTGTTTTGATCCTTAAATTCTTTAGAATTTCTCAAAGGACTTCATTCATGCTTCATAAGGAAAATGTACCTTGAGTAATTATCAATAAAATTACTCATAACCTCCTCTTTGCTTTGGTTAACATTGAACTACGCACATCTATGTGAGCGATCTCTAACACTTCTTTAGCCCCATTCCCTTGGCTCCAAATGCCATCTTGGTCATATCACCCTCCAAACATGATTCGCGAGTTGGATCCGATTCAATCTTGGAGACGCTCCAATGAACCATCTTTCACCAACCTTTGGATCCTCTTTGGATTTATATGACCCAATTTATAGATGCTAAAAAGTGTCTCGTTCACATCGATGAACGCTTTCTTTTCTCGGAAATGATAGATGTGTTATAGGATACATTTAAATGAGTGGTGTGCCTGATTAATTGTATAGAGATTTTCCATCAATGTCCCGTATCAGATACACTCATCATTTAAAAATGATGTCATTCTTATTAGAAGAAACTTAGTGTCCTTTAATCGAATTTTAGAAACTGAAAGTGAATTCTTTCTAAAACTGGGAACACAAAGATAATCTCAAAAAAACTTTATCTTCAAAAGATAGGTGCACTTCTCCCACTGCTTTAACTGCTACTCATGTAGCATTGCAATGTCTGCTACTTGCGTAGTATTGCAATAATCGTTACTACAAATAGCATTGCAATATATGCCACTTCGTAGCATTGCAATGTCTTCTACTTTAAATAACGTTGCCCGGTGTGATGAGGATCTCACTCCCACTACGTTCTTGGGATCATTTAGAACCCGTGAAGCCAACATGATTAGTGGATCTCGTATCAACCACCCACGAATGAGAAGTATCGCCGCTAAACAAGTTTCAACAACTAGTGTGTGAGAATTACCTTTCTTTCTGTCCCTTTTGGGGTTGGAACAGGCAAAACCTCCATTGTCCTCTCTCACCGCAGCTTAAGCACTTCCTCTTTGGATTTTCCTTGACTCAACAAGCATTCCTCATCTTACCATTGCCCTTAGCAACAGTTGAGTTTTATTGCTTATGGCCTTTGGTCCTCTTCTTTATCTTGCCTACCCTTGGCTTAGAAGATGAAAGACGGACCACTTCTTCAAAAAGCTTGAGTTTGGTGCCTTATCATCATTTACGCGAGTCCAAAAGTTTGCAACAAATTAGCTAGCGAGGCCAAAATGCTCAAAAACCTTCTGGCAGAGAAATGAAGTACCAAATTCATCCGAGTCTCGGATCATAATGCACTCATAATCTCAAGTTTGTTCGGATGGGCCATCTATTTTGAGGACGTAATCCCTTACGGGTTTTTTCCTCCACCATTTTCAAATGACGACATCTCTCAAGAGGTGATCTGACGAGTCACGCATGTTTTGACTTCGTCGGTTGGCTCATCGATTTTTGTGTCAAAATCCACTTGTGCTTTTTCTGCGATTAGGGACAATTATAATTTTCCAATAAATATAGTTTCCATACAAATTGTATTGACATTAAGTATAATAACAAAGGGATTAAAAGGTAATGACATGTTGAACTCGAAATAAACAACTATATGCAAAAGCACAAATATATCACAAGATTCGATCACATGCATCATATTTAAAATCTCAAAAATATGAACAATGCATCGACCAACATCTCAAAAACAGTTTAAATAAGCCACGTGGGGTGGGTCATTATTTAAACACATTCAAGCAAAAGTTACAAGCAAGAACAATTACAAACCTTTAATATCCAGATTAATAGTTGGCTCCCTTGACCAATATAAAATTGACGGGGACTTGAGGAAAGTATATGCATATCAATTTTATACCTAAGTAATAACCATGATTAAATACGAGGATTACTATTTTGCTTTGATCGAGCCTCGTGGGGAGGGTCATCGTAAGCCACTAGTAATAACCCACAATCATCCGTTTGGAATTCATTCATGTGAAACCTATCTTTTGACCGTCCCGTGGGGAATTTCTCCAAAAGAATTCACAAATAAATAAATCATGGAGGTCAAAATTAATTCAATTTTATTATCCTAATAAAATTGTCAATTAATTATTTAAAACATACTTAGTAATTTTGAAGTTGAGATTTTTCAATTTGGCAACCCTCATGCAAACACATTTAAACAAATTAAATAAAGCATAAGATAGCACAAATAAATCAAGCAAAAGCGTAAAAAATAACATATTGGGCACAAATTATCCAATTGTCATGGTTTGATTTTTCTTGGCTTGATCTTGAAGAAACACGTCTCGAATTTCTCCCACTCGTTCGTCTCGAAAAATACTTGTCTCGAAACCGCCACGCCAAGCATTTCATTATGCATGCCCGCATCCGTGACGCGCTTAACTTTAGAACTCTTAGATGTTTCGGCCGCCTCTGGCGAGCCCAAGAAACGCCCCTCAGCTGCTCTCGGCGGTGTTTGTCGACAAAGTCGGCGATCCTCGGCGGCGCGGCAATCCCATAACGCATCATCCTTACCTACGCTCTTTCTCCGCCTCCGCCTGGCGTCTCTCCTTGTGATCCGGCTTCCGCCCGACACGAGCCGCCCGTACGCCGGCCCGACACTCATATCTCTCGGCCCGCCCGGCCTCGCCCCTGCGCCCGTGCGTGCCCGGTAGCAGCCCGCGCCGCCCTCGCTTTGGTTTCGGATTTAAATCGCTTTAATTCTTCATCTCTTGTTCTCGATCCGGTTACAATTTATTTACAAAAATAAATAAACCTAATCTAGACTAGTTTATTACATTGATCAAATCAAACAAATCTGAGTCTACTTCATGGATTTTCTCACGAGGCAAAACAAATCGAACGAATCGAATTAAAAAACCCACGTTTATATGCATGCAAAATAAAACATTAAAATCCATGACAATTGGATACACGCAAAACAGATCTAACGGTTCTACTATCTAATTTCAATTTTAATGTCCACGAATTAAATTACAATTTAAAAAATTGAGCAAAAACAAGTGGCTCGATACGGATTGTTGGGGAATGATTTGCATTGCATCTATTCGGGGTGAATATTTAAATACAAATTTAATTCATTAATTATTACTAGCATGAATTAATCCTATATTAATTCAAATAATAATTGCAACAACATATCATGCATATAAAAAGCCACGTAAAACCTACGCATCATGGAATCTACGGGTTTACGTGAACGTATTTCTCGGGATGGCAAAGGTGTCTTCGATCGGACGGGACTAACCAAAAGGACTTCCCAAGTATTCCCTTAGCCCTTGCTCGACAATCCGGTTGGAAGGATACACGCGAACAATTAACAAAAGGAAAAAATAAACTTTGTTGCACCACGTGTGTGGATTTCTAATATTTCCGGCACATGGAATTGTACTTGGGAATGAACTAATCATCCCCTATTTATAGGAGAGGAGGGCACGAATTAATGTATGTGGATTTTCAATGTGGGAAAAGACTTTTCTTGGTCACCAAGAAATCTTGAATATATCCCATATATTCTTTTTCCCATAATTAAAATATTCCACAAAAATCCACTCCTATTTTATGGTATAATTTTAGAAAATTTGGGCAAGATTTCAAGATTTAGATCTTCTTGAATTTATGAGATATTCTTGTATTTCAAGAAATACATATCTTCCATAATATCTTTTCAAGAAAATCAAGAAAATCTTTCTTGCCCTCTATTTTCAAAAATTTAAAATCTCTTAATGAATAACCAAGTGGGAGATTTCTTGAATTTAATGAGATAATCTTGTATTCCAAGAATACATATCTTCATTCCATAACAAAATTCAAAGAAAATCTTTCTCCTCTTTTTATTCATAATTTTTAATTTAATGAGGAAATATAAGCAACAATATTTATTTTATTTTAATCGCCTTTTTCGGTTATTGGACTATATGTTGGGCTACTCGGGGGCCTTTAGGAGAATTAAGATTGGACCTTCTAATGGATCTTGAATATCTAATATTGAGCCACAATATAATTCAAGCCCATAAATATTAATTAATCCCACTACATAATTAATATTGCACTATCCATCTTAACCCATATTACGATCAATATGGCTCCCTGGTCATTATTTCCGTGTTTAAGATTATCTAGCCCATTAATTAATTCAAGCCACCAAATAGCTTTCCATTAATTAATATCTTTTGTCCTTGGTCGAGAACGGTTCAACATTATTATCCATCTGGGAAACAAATTCCACTTGCAAGATTTGGTATGATAAAACTTATGAACCTCCCCCAGGGGCAAATCAAGCAAGCGTACTTGCACCACGATTCTTCGTATTAAATCTTAGCAATCACATGTGACCAATAATATTGCCCAAGATAAAGTACGTATTGAATCTCTCTACGATTCGCTACCCATGATAAGTCAAAGCAATAGTTACCGATCCCACGTGATCCTATTTCGGGGGCGAAGGTTAAGAAACAACGAACCACCGAGGTCTAATTCTTCCATGTTCGATTCAAGAATTTATCCTCCTCAGAGGTCCTATTCAAATATGATCGGTCATGCACTAGTGTAATCTCTTGGTCAAGACAAACCAATCGAGCCTTACACCTCAACCTTTCGCGATGGTTGTTCATTTCCATCTAGGTCGTGAATGGGCGTACTTATAGTTACAAAAGGAACATTAATTTAATCTTACGTGATCGGGTATCACTAAATTAACTACAGTGTAACACGTACGAATTATTGAACAGTTATGCAATAAATATATATAACATTCAATCATATTTAAAGCATCAGTGATAAACAATTTATTTCAGTAAATAAGTCTGGAAATTCAGTTTCGATTATACAAAGTAAAAGCATACTTTTCAGTATAATCCCAACAATCTCCCACTTATACTCAAAGTCTGCTTTTAAGTATACTACAACACGTCTCGAGTAGTCCGTGACATCTAATGTCACCTACACGAACCTAATAATTTCTCCCACTTATACTCAAAGCGGTTAGCAACGGGTTGACACCCATTCCACTCACATGTCTCTCGAATGTGTTAAGAGGCAAACGCTTTGTGAATGGATCTGCTAGGCTGTCCTCAGACGCTATCTTTGCCACATCTATATCTCCTCTCTTAACGATTTCTCGTATAAGATGTCTTTCCTTTAATGTGTTTGTTTGACTCGTGGACTCTTGGTTCTCTTGAATTTGCAACTGCCCCTAGCAGATATTGCTAGTCAAATTGAAACACCATCCAAGTCCACTAAGAAGATCTCTAGAGCCCAATCGGTTCTTTCACCGCTTCTGGCACTACTTACTTACCCGAGTCCCATGGTTGAGTCGTTGATGCATTTACGCTTCACACTCGTCCATTTGATGGCTACACTTCCCAAATGGAAACACACTAATCGAGGCATATAATTTAAGGAATCTATATCGATTGGAAATTCGAAGTGCAATGTGGCCGATGGGGATTGGAGTATCGGATGATAAATCAACATTCTATCCCGAGTTCTTTTCGGACACTTTAGAATGTTTTTTAATCGTCGATCGTCGCTTTCCTGGTTACTTTGATATCTTGCTACCATGCCTATGGCAAAGCGGATATCCGGTCTCGTCTGCAATGAATGCATACATAAGGTTTCCGAAGCGGTAGAAGCACAAGGAATACCTTTCATGTCATCTATCTCATTTTCGTCTTAGGGAACATTTTCTTGGATAGATGGATTCCAAGTCTGAAAGGTACGGAATCCTTTCTTGGAATCTTGCATGCTGAATTGTTTCAAAACCAGTGTCTATGTATGAAACTTGCGATAACCCGACCATCCTTTTCTTGTGATCTTGATCCCAAGGATGTGTCCGATTTTCCCTAAGTCTTTCATATCAAACTGTTTTGAAAACCATGCCCTTACGTCTGATCACACCTTCACATCGTTCCCGATGATCACAATGTGATCTACGTACAGTACTAAGAATACCAATGCAGTTCCGACACATTTTTATACACACAACTTTCAAACTCGTTTTGATCAAAACCCATAAGACTTTATAATATGATCAAAACTTTGGTTCCAAGTTCTGGATGCCTGTTTGAGTCCGTAAATGGACCTCTTGAGCTTTTACAAACTGGGTGTTCTTGGCCTGTTTCAATGAAAACTAGGGGTTGTTGCATATGGATCTCTTTATCAAGACTTCCGTTAAGGAAAGCTGTCTTGACATCTATTTGCCAGATTTCAAAGTCGAAATCTTGCAAAGAATCGATAAGAGAATCTGGATGGACTTAAGCATAACTTCTGGCGAAAAAAATTTCCTCATAATCGATCCCTTTCTTTTCGAGTATAACCTTTAGCCATTAGTCTTGCTTTAAAAGGTTTCAACCTTCCCCGTCGATCCTCTTTTCCTCTTATATACCCACTTTCATACAATGGGTTTGACCCCATTAAGTGGTTCGACTAGCTCCCACACTCTATTATGAAACATAGAACCCACTTCGGCTTTCATTGCTGTTTGCCAAGAATCTGCATCCTTATCTTGGAGTGCCTCGTCATATGTCCATGGGTTCCGATTAGGAATCAAGTCCGAGGACTCTCCTATTCCCATGAATCTCTCGGGCTGTCTAACAACCCTCCCACTATAACGAGGCTCCGGTTGTGAAAAACGTATCGTTTGGTATATCATCTAATCACGATCGATCGAGGTTTGCCCTCTAAGCTCATTTAAGGTAATCTCACTTAGGTTTTCTTTGGTTCTATAGTTTTCTTCCAAAATCTAAAGTGGGTGCGCATGTCCACCTTTTGATCTTCTAACTATAGAACATTCACCCTTTGTTCCTCGGGGTATCCTACAAAAATGACCTTTAATTACGATCGAGGATCCAATTTTGGGTTTCCTTGTCCAACACGTAGGCGGACACCCCAAAGTTCTCATGTGTCTCATACTAGACTTGCGCCGGGTCCACAATTCTTTGGGGTTCTGAACCCATTTGGATAGCACCAAGTTGGAATGTAAGTCATTGTTTTCCAAGGCATGACCCCGAACGACTTCGGAAGATCCGTATAACTCATCATTGATCTAACCATTTCCAAAAGAATTTCATTTGCTTTCGCTCTGCAAACCCCATTTTGTTGAGGGGTTAAAGATGCGATGGTTGGGATACAATCCTTCATCGGATAAGTAGTACAAAAACTCATCGCTGAGGTATTCGCCTCTATGATCAGATCGTAGAGACTTGATACGTTTTTTCCATATGATTTTCTATATGATCAGATCGTAGAGACTTCCATACATTTTTCCTATTCAGCGCATCAGTCATGCACTAGTGTAATCTCTTGGTCAAGACAAACCAATCTGAGCCTTACACCTCAACCTTTCGCGATGGTTGTTCATTTCCATCTAGGTCGTGAATGGCGTACTTATAGTTACAAGGGACTGTTAATTTAATCTTCAGTGATCGGGTATCACTAAATTAACTACAGTGTAACACGTACGAATTATTGAATAGTTATGCAATAAATATATATAACATTCAATCATATTTAAAGCATCAGTGATAAACAATTTATTTCAGTAAATAAGTCTGGAAATTCAGTTTCGATTATACAAAGTAAAAGCATACTTTTCAGTATAATCCCAACATTAACTACAATGTAACACGTACTTCTTATTGAACAGTTATGCAATAAATATATGTAACATTCGATGATATTTAAAGCATCAGTGATAAATAATTTATTTCAGTAAATAAGATAGAAACTCAGTGTGAGTAAAAGCACACTTTCCAGTATAATCCCAACATACTCTAGATACACATGGGTCATATTCTTACTCAGTAAGAAAGAGACTCAGACAAAACTGCCTGAACTACTGAAAAGGCTCATTAATGAAAAGAATCTGAGTGTAGTCAAAATCAGATCAGATAAAGGCACTGAATTTATCAACCATATTATATTTTATTATTGTGCAGCAAATGTAATATAACCCATGAAACATCAGCTGCAAGGACCCCTAAACAAAATGGTGTTGCTGAAAGAAGAAATAGGACCCTAAAAGAAGCTGCAAGGACAATGATTGATGAAGCTGACATTCCTAAGAGATTTTAGGCTGAGGCAGTCAACACTGCATGCTACTCTCAGAACAGATCCATGCTGACAAAGAATCAAGGCAAAACACCTTATGAGCTGTGGAATGAAAGGAAGCCTCTTGTTTCTTTCTTTCTGTGTTTGGTTGTAAGTGTTTCATACACAATAATGGTAAAGATCAATTGAAAACTTTTGATAGCAAAGCTAATGAAGGAATATTCTTAGGATATTTTGAAGTTAGTAAAGCCTTCATGGTTTACAACTGTAGGACCCTTATTGTTGAAGAAACACCTCATGTTGTTTTTGATGAATCTACTTGTGTTCATAAGAAACAGGAAGATGACTCAGGAGACTTGACAAAGAGGATCACCAGACTTAGCCTGAAGAAGAATGTCAAACCATCATCTGAGACAGAAAAGAAGAAGTCAAACACTTACTATGAATGGAGTGAAACTGACTCAGAGTAAGAGGAAACTCAGGATGGAAATACTCAGGTTGGTGAAACTCAGGATGATAATTCTCCACTGAAGGAAAGCCAACACACTGAAGCTGACCCATCTGAACAAACCCCAATTCAGACTCAGGTATGTAATGCCGACGAAGATGTGGTCACAGCTGAGGAAAACTCTGAATCTATCAACCAAGGGGGAACAAATGTCACTGATAATGTTCTGAATGAAATTTCCCCTGAGGAAGATGATTCCCTTTCTCCTTTTCTGTTGTTCCCTGAGTTTAATGAAATACCTGAACCTAACATTTTTTATGTTGAGGATACTACTGAAGGGGGAACATCCAGGAGAAAATGTTTAGATAGTCCCCCTTCAAGTCAGATTGTAGATGAACTATCTGAAGGAGTTAAAACAAGAAGGTTCCATGGAGAAAGTGCCTTGTTCTGCTGCTTCCTATCTGAGAAAGAATCTACAGAGATTGAAGAAGCTCTTCAAGATTCATTCTGGATAACTGCTATGCAAGAAGAGCTGAATCAATTCTCAAGGAATGAAGTTTGGGAACTAGTAGATAACTGCTATGCAAGAAGAGCTTCCTATCTAAGAGGCACAATGTGATTGCAACTAAATGGGTGTTCAAGAACAAGAGAGATGAGAACAACATCATTGTACGAAACAACGCAAGGCTAGTTGCACAAGGTTATTCCCAAGAAGAAGGCTTGGATTATGATGAAACCTTTGCACTGTTGCAAGACTAGAAGCCATCAGATTGTTTCTTGCATATGCAGCTCACATGAAATTCACAGTCTATGAGATAGATGTGAAAAGTGGATTTCTGAATGGTGTGCTTAAAGAAGAGGTATGTGTGGAACAACCTCCTGGCTTCTGTCAGAATGACCAAGTTTACAGGCTCAGGAAGGCCTTGTATGGTGTAAAGCAAGCATCCAGAGCATGGTATGATACTCTATCTCAATTTCTTACTGATCATGGTTTTACCAAAGGTACTGTTGATAGAACCTTGTTCAGGATAGAAAATGGAAAATATATCTTACTAGTTCAGATTTATGTGGATGACATCATCTTTGGATCTCCTAATCATCAGATGTGTGAAAAGTTTTATGCCCTGATGAAAGGAAAGTTTGAGATGTCAATGATGGGGGAGATGAATTTCTTTCTAGGACTTCAGGTGAAATAGTCAAAAGAAGGAATTTTCATCAATCAGGCAAAGTACACCAGAGATTTGATTGCTAAGTATGGTGTACAAAATTGCAATGCAGTTTGAATTCCTATGAATATTAACTACAAGATGGATCCTGATCCTGAAGGCAAGTCATTTAACCACACTGATTATAGAGGGATCATTTGATCATTGCTCTATCTCACAGCAAGTAGGCCTGACATTACTTTTGCTGTTGGGATATGTGCAAGATATCAAGCTAATCCTAAGGCTAGTCATATGGAAGTTGCCAAAAAGATTATGAGATATCTTAAAGGCACTGTGAATAGAGGATTGTGGTATCCAGCTGATGACAACCTTGAATTAACTGGTTATTCAGATGCTGATTATGGTGGTTGCAGAATTGACAGGATGTCCACTTCAGGAACATGTCAATTTCTTGGAAACAAATTGATATCATGGTTCTCTAAGAAACAAACTTCAGTTGCAACTAGTACTACTGAAGCAGAATACATGACTGCAGGAAGCTGTTGTGCATAGATTCTTTGGCTAAGACAACAATTGAGGGATTACAAGATTATAGCCAATGAAGTACCCATATTTTGTGACAACAATAGTGCAATTGCTATTACACAAAATCCGGTATTGCACACCATATGCAAACATGTTGACATCAGACATCATTTCATTAGAGACCATGTTGAGAAGAAAGATATCAGGATGGAGAAAATTCATGCTGATAAACAAAAAGCTGATATTCTTACTAAGCCCTTGGCTGAGTCAAGATTTCAAGAATTGTCAGTAGAATTAGGGAAAATAACTCAGGACAAAAATCACTCAGACCTTAAGAGAAGTTGTTCATCATCAGGAGCCTGCAGCAACACTGACTGAGATTGTTGATGTTGGAATTCAAATAGAGACTGAAGCAGAAATTCCAATTCCTCCACAACAAGCTGTTGATCTCACTCCAGTACTTGAGAAGATAGCCAAGCTCGAGCCGATTGTTGATCAGATTTCTAAGCTTGAGCCTCTGGTTGGAGAAGTGTAGAAAACTATTGATGCACAAACTTCTCAAGGCAAGATCATTGAGTCCCTCAGCACATCTATGGTATCCACTGATCAGGTAACCTTACTATCCACTTTAATTGATAGTAAGTTTACTGAATTCAATACTAGACTTGGAGATGTTGCTAAGGAGGTGAAGGATGAAATGGAAAGGCGATTTGAATTGAGGTCAATGATGCTTGAGGACTTGTTGAAATCAAAGACAGAGGAACTGATTAATTCTGCTGTAGATGAGATGAGTATTTCACTCATGGAAAGAATGAAGTCAACTTTTGGTGGTCTTCTGAAGACACCAGCACAGGGCTTAATGTGCTACAACGTATTCAGGATGAACACTTTTTGGTAGCTGCTGAAGTTCGATCAATTGGAAGGGAACATATGCACATTGACAGAACTCTTTCCCAATTGATTGAAGATTATGATGCCAAAAAGGGGGAAAGCTATGACAAGCTTCTGCCTTTGCCTTCCTTAGAAAAGCAGATTGAACAATTCCCCACTGTGATCCATCGTGGAGAAAAGAGGAAAGAACCTGAAGTGCTGATCCATCCTGAGGCAGCTATGGAAGTAATTGAACAAAGAGCAAAAAGGCAGAGGGAACAGGAAACCAGCAAGCGAGGAGAAGCTCATGGAATCTTGATGCCTCAGAAGAAGCCTGAGAAAGCTGCTGCGTATGTAGAAAGGCCCCTGAAGAGAAAAGCCAAAGCCATTGCGAAGCCAGCCAGTAAGAAACCCACTCAGAGGAAGTTAGCAATTGAGTTTGAAGAAGAGGAGGAAACCCAGGAAACTAATGTTCAGAAGGATGAAGACTCTGAGACTAACGATCTTTTCAGAGAAGGCTGCGGAGAATATGATGTATCTTCTAAGAGACTTAACTGGGATTGACATAACTCAGTTAAAATGATTGAAGGTGAGAAGATGAGAAAAACTGCTGTTTATGTGTTAGGGACGGAGATGACCAGAAAAGCAAGGGAGGAAGCTAAGAGGAATAGAGGTGGATTTCAGAGGATGGTCTTGAGGAGAAGAGGAACCAAGCTAAGGAAAAGGATGTGGCCTCATGTTGACAAATGGATGCCGATTGAAATGAATGATAAATGGGAAACAACTAAAAGGGAGTTTGTATTCAACTATGACATCCTACAGATCTAGCCTCGATCCATCACTGGCATGGATGATGCGTTCATTGTCTATCTACTGAAGAATTTCACTGATGAATGCCAGAAATGGTTCAATGTGTTTGACACTCTAGGTTATCAGTTGAAGGCACCTGGACAAATCTAGTATCCTCCACCGAAGTTCAAGAATGGGATGATCAACTACGACTTCATCTATGCAGATTTTGTGGACCAGGCTGAATATCTCGAGCTGACAGGGAATGATGCTCAAATCATTCAGAAGAGGGAAGAGCTGATAAAAGGTATTATGGAATGTTCAACTTGGAGCCACCAATAGACGAAATTGAATCTGAAGATGAGTGAATGTTGTTTTTGTGTTTCAGTAGAGTAAGTTAAACTCTTGAATCTTGTACTCATGTTTTTGATGCCTTAATGAAAACTCTACTGAATCATGTTGATCCAAAAAGATAATTTCTCATTATCTTACTGATTAGTTGATGTATGTTATTTACTTGTTCTTACTTGCAGTAGGAAATTGAACCCTGAATAGATGATAGGTTTATTTCTGTTGTGTTTGCAAGCTTGTAACAAGATGGTTTTGGCATCATCAAAATGGGGAAATTATTGGGAGATGAATTTAATAAAGATTTTGATTAGATCCCAAAACCCCTAAGTATGACATGTATCAGGACATCTTGGTAGTATAGGATCAGGTTTCAATAGATACTAAGACTCAGGATTATCTGCACTCTGTATAGTCAGCAGATATAGATCAGGGATAAATAGGTTTGTTTATAATTTACCTGAAAGACTCAGTTGTTCTTGAGGAACTCAGAAGAATCCTAAAGACTCAAAAGACCCTGAAGTTTGAAGATCCTGAACACTGAAGATCCTGAAGACCAAAGATCCTGAGGATTGTTTTGTACTGACCCAAAAGACCCTGAACAAGCCATTTCTAGTTGAAAAGTGTTTTGTTCATTCTTAGTACAAACAAAGAGAATGTTATATATTCGTGGACATTAAGGAACATATTAGTTCAGTGTGGTTGACCTAAAAAGAGCCGTTTTGTTTGTCTCTATTCAAAAGAAGACTTCGACCAATGAGGAGGCAACAACAGCGTACTTTACTGACACTGAAAGCGACATATCTCTGATGAAATGTCAGGGCTGATATCTTCTGGTTCACAGAAGTTGGTGATTGGCTGCGTGACTGCATATTACCTAAACCATGCAAGGGTGTGTTCAAACCCTAAAAATAGCCGTTCATCAATAACCAAAAGAGGAAACCCTTGAAGCTGTCTCTCCAACGGATAGTTTTCAAGAGTGGACTCTTAGAGAAGTTGCCTATAAATACCAAGGCCTTACACACAACCAAGGTTACAGGAAATCAAAGCAACTCAAGAGCTCATTCGTATTCAGTTTACATTATGAAGCACTCGAAACCTTTAGAATTTCCCAAGTGTTTCATCTTAGAAGAGAGCTCATTTACTAAGCCTAGATTCAAAGTATATTCAAAAGCTTAGTTAAAGATATCCTTGCCTTTTACCTTGTGTTTATTGTAAAAGGATATTTCACCTTAGTTGGAAACCAACCAAAAACCCAAACCCTTTTATTAGGTAGTTTGTGTGTGTAGTTGTTGGAGAGTGAGAGTTGTAAAGAGTGAGTAAGCTGCTTGTGTTCAGCTTGAAAGCTCTAAGAGAAGAAGTTAGTAAGCTGCTTGTGTTCAGTCTGAAACCTTGTGGGTGTTGAGTTAGTAAGCTACAGTAGTTCAGCCTGAAAACTCATAGTGGAAAGTTAGTAAGCTGCTGAGTAGTCTGAAAGCTTAAGGTAGTAGTAGTAGTGTGTTAAGGAATTTCTATGAGGATCAGAGAGTGTGGACGTAGGAGCTTGAGTCTCTGAACCACTATAACTTGCTGTGTTGTTTGCTTTCTATTTTGCATTTTATCGTGTTGCATATTTCCACTGAAAGCATACCCAGTTTTCTGATATTCAGTTGGAATTAATCCACTGAAGCTGCATTAAGTTGATCATAGCCTTAACCACTATTTCACTGAGAAAATAAGATTTTTAGCAAAGTAAAACGAGAATAAGCTTATGGTCTACACATTCCACTCTAGATAAGCTAGTATAGATAGTTATCAAACTGATCAACTCTCCTGAGTAGTCAGTAAGATCATTATCTATTCCAAGCTTATTTGGACTCTGGTTTAAAACTCAGAATCAGTTGAGCTAATTTGAAGTCTCTGAAAGCCACTCAGTGTTATTGTATCAGCAGACTTTGACTCAGGGCATTTTGCGCTTCTCAGGACTAATCTTGAGGACATCCTGACTCACTGAATATAGTGTTTTCTGAAAAGTTTAAAAATCACTATACACGTGTATTTCCCCCCCCCATACACGTGTGAAACTCGTTTATCCCGGGACCAACAAACTTTGTAATAAAAACTGTCACTTTGCCATAGGAACTTTGTCATAGCTACTTTGTCATAGATACTTTGCCATATAACTTTGCCACTTTGGAGCACGGCGGGTTAAACCCGAAGACCCGTCGGTCCCGGACCTCATTAAGTGCCCCTGCTATTAGACTTTGTCGAGCACGGCGGGATACACCCGAAGACCCTTAGGCCCCGGACCTCATTAGGGCCCCTGGACTATTAGTAACTTTGTCAACATACTTTGCCACTTGTATAATATAGAAAATGTATGCACATAGTAGATAACTCAACAATTTATTTAAAACATGAAATAAAGAATAACACATGCAATAGAGCTCTACTAACCACTGTAGAGAATAAAGCAATTAAAACCTCACCTCAAATTAATATCGTGAATGAAATGGATGCATAAGTCTTATAACTTGTTTCTCGCAGTCATCAATACCTAACATAAAAATTATATCTACTTAGAAGATAAATCCTCAAATTAAAATAATATAAATTCTCTTTTAATTCCCAAATATTTATTGCAAGACGTTTCTTTCTTGAACCATTTAAATTACACTAAACCATAAATTATACACATTAAACCTAGATAAATAATCCTTAATATAATTACACCTTACCTGACGTCCACAAACCTAAAATCCTTGAAATTGCATATCATATCCTAATTTGATTTGCACATAATCAGTTTCTTCTCCAAACAATTCCAGTTAATCCAAAAAAATAATTACTCAATTGAATTATTTAAATATAAGTCATTCCGTCGCTTATGACATATATCACCTACTCATCTAAATCAAAACCATATATACTGAACCTTACGTCCACCACTCATCATAACAATCCCACTTGTTAATTAATCTTATTAAAATAAAATCTCTAATCTAATCAAATATCTAATGAATTAATACAGGCCTTATTACACATACACCAACACGTGACCAAATTCCAATACTCCATAAATTCTTCAACCATCTATGCAACTATTAACAGGATAATAACCCAAAAGCTTACACGCACACACCCAAAATCATAAATTAATACTTACTTAGAAGATAGATTAAGAGAGAGAGGCAATTTGACCTTGAGCTTGCCGTAAAAGAAATTGTATAGTGATTTCTGATGGGGTATAAGTGATTGTGGAATATGTTGGGAAATTTGTAGTTTTGATGGAAGTTCCAAAACAGATTGTAATAGGATCAGTCAGACCTGTTAGCTGACTGATGAATTAGATATCAGATAGGATGACCAGCTGAGTTGTATAGACAGCTGTTGTAACAGATACATATAGGTCACATATTGAAGGGAAACTCAATATGTATAGGCTATGTCTTGAAGATCAGAGAAGCCAAAGTCTTGAAGATCAGAAGATCAGAAGAGTCAAGAGTCAAGATCAAGAGAAGATCGGAGATCGAAGACCGAAAGAGTCAAGATCGAGAAGACATCAAGACCAGAAGACCTACATCAGATAACACGAAGAAGAATCAGTAAGTTGTGCTAAGACAAATTACATCAGAAGATTCAAATAAGGTAGACTGTTAAGTCCTTATCTGATCTGGTCAGATCCATCAGGTGACTACATCAAGTTACCTAGTAAGAGCCAAAGTCAATCAGAAAAGAAGAATGTCAATCTTGTTTGTAAATCAAGTGTCGAATTTGTGTACTTGTGAATCAATGAGAAGAAGACACGCACGTACAGAACTGACACTTGCAGGACGAGCGCATTAGTATTCAACGGCTACAAAGGACAAGCTTACATGCTTTCGGCCATGCCGCCTCTGAGCAGGTCAAATCAAGCCTGCAAACCTACCTCAAATAGACCGAAATTTGAATTGCTCTCCAACGGCTAGTTCGATTTTGTGCCTATAAATATGGGATCAACCTTCATAGTAAGGTTACAGAAATTATACAAGCACAAGCTCATAGCAAGATTTCCGCACGAAGAACACAATTCAAGATTTATTCTAAGTGTTCATCCCATACAGTTCTTAGCATATAATTCTTATCCTCTAACTTTAGGCTACACAAATAATAGGATAGAATTCCAGTTGGAACATACAAATCTTATACCCAAACCTACAAAGTTAGGTTAAGTTTGTTAAGCAAGATTTCAGACTAGGGTTTCTAGTTTCTGATTTCTGGGATTGTTGAGTGAGAACTCTTGAAACATTTGCTGTATTGTGTTGGACTAACACATTAAACTAAGTCTAGTTTGGTTAAGTGTGTGCCCCTGCTGATAGGGAAGAGTGGACGTAGGACGAGTTATCCGAACCACTATAAATCTTGTGTGATTTATCTGCTTTACACTCTTAGCACACTACCTGCTTTATATTCCATGCATGTTACGAGCACGGATCGGTTGCACAAAAGCATCCCCGATCGATCGGTGACACCTTTGTCATCCGGGGTCTAAAAAACAGTTACTCGAGAATCTGGTTCGAAAAAACCCCGTTTTCACACGGGTTAATTTATCTTCCGCACAAACAGTTGAGCTGATAGACGCCGAACTGATCTCCTTCCAAGCTGTCAGTAAGTCGGATATCAGTCCGTACTGCTTCACTCGCACTCTGATCAAACATACTTGCATATCCACATCTGATCTCACAAAAGTTTTAGAAGTCTATTCACCCCTCCCCTCTAGACTTCTACCCTCACTAAACCTGTTTAGGACCTACAAGTGGTATCAGAACAGTGGTTCTTCCGATCACTGGCTTTGAATATCATCGATTCTTGAGGAAGAATCTTTGTGGTCACTTGAACTGATCTTAAAAAATCCATTTTCAAATCTAATAATCTTCAAACTCACATAAGCATGGATAACACATCTGGGATGAATCATGATCGGCCAAGTTCTCTGTCGACGAGTACGCCGACTGGTCTCTCGACATGAGTGACCATCTGGGGGTCATCAGCAACAGAATAAGGGAGATTCTTGAGATATGTCCAATCATTGTTAGTGTTAGTGTCCTAGAGACAATCCATTGTAAGGACATAATTCTCAGATAATATTCAGTATTTGTTTAATGTTAATGTTTGTTTAATATTAAATGTATGGTGTTACACTCATTAGAATATTATGTTTGATTGTTTGTATTTATTCTTATATGTGTTCCCATGAATCACTGCTGTCATTGAGTGTGTGAGAACTCAGATGACTTAAGCTTGATTCTCAAATAGCCCCAATCGAGGATCATCAAGAATGGGATATTGATGATGCAATGGAGATTGGTGTGTGATCTCCATCATACTCTTAGAGAGTGTAGTAAAATTTCACTTACTACGAGATACTAGGTATCTCATGATGGTTGCACAAATACCTTAGAGGGTATTGGTATACCCATCCGAGAAACCGTTTGATGTAGTTCCACTATATGTGTCTATGGGTGTCTCGGTTAGTGGGAGCTATGCGATACTCCTTTGACTTGAGGTCAATACGCACGACATGTGTGGAGTGATGAACTTTGACCATGACCGACGCTTGCACCCGTCTATGGGTAGATATGGCTTGGATTGGGTTCATCACGAAGTGCATGTGCGTGGTAGTTGAGCCAAGAAAAGGATTCATTCCTCAAAGTGGATTTAGAGAGAATACTCATCTTCTCATCATAATTGAATCTAAGTCATTGGCCAATGCACGTCCACTTAGACTTTGTGACTAAGTGTGACACTAATGATCAATTAGTGATTAGAGATAAATTGATTTAGTTATTTGAATAGACACTTTGTAGGTCCCGAACGGGTTTCGTGAGGGTAGAAGTCTAGAGGGGAGGGGTGAATAGACTTCTGAAAACTTTTTCGTCTTGGTCGGTGTGATTGCAGTTGCTGATCGAGTCTGCGAAATCGGTTTGGGTGATTGTCAGCGGAAGCTAATTTGTACCCGTGTGAAAAAACCAGTTTTATCAAATCAGATTCTCAAGTCTGTTTTTCAATCAGCTGACTAATTTGTCAAACTGATCAGATCAGTTGCTTGGTGCAGACTGATATTGACTCAGAATATGTATGCAGTTTTAAGCTTGGTTGTGTGTAATAGTGTAAAGCAGTAAAGAACAAGTAAATGCACACAAGATTTTATAGTGGTTCAGACAAACAGTCCATGTCCACTCTTCCCTATCACAAGGGGCACCAACTAAACCGACTTAACCGACTGGACTTAGTTTAATGTGTTAGTTCAACACCCAACATATATTTATCGAGTTCACACTTAACCGATCCCAGAAATCAGAACTAGAAACCCTAGTCTGAGATCTTGCAAAACAAACTTAACCTAACTTTTGGGTTTGGGTAAAGGTTTGTTGTTGTTCCAACTGGAAATCTATCCTAGTGTTTATGTAGCCAAGAGCTAGAGGATGAGATTTCTATGCTAAGAACAATGGGATGAACACTTAGAAATATTCTTCAAATTTGTGTTCTTCGTGCGAAAATTCTGCTATAGTTTGAGCTTCTTGATAATTTCCGTCTCCTCACTTTGATGAGCAATCCCATATTTATAGACCATGAAATCAAAGAGCCGTTGGAGAGCAATTTGAATTTCTGGCTATATTTGGTAGGTTTGTAGGATTTGATGTGACATGCTTCCAATAACGGCGTGACCAAAATATATTTGTGTTTTATAGCCGTTTGTCTCTGCAGCGTCGAATCCCACATTGTCAGCCCTTTTTGCGCACATGTCGCTCTCTAATTGGTTTCACAAGTACAACACTTCAGTGTTTATTTTACCAACTCAAGTTTGACATTCTTTTTGTAGAAGATTAGTATGATCTGGTGTAACATTTTGGTTAACACCAGGTGTGAGCTGACCTGATCAGATAACTGATCAGTCTACCTGATAGAGTCTTCTGATGCAGATTGTCTTAGCACAATTTGCAGACTCGGCTGATGTAGGTCTTCTGGTCTGGATCTTGATCTTCTGGTAGTCGTCTGATCTTCAGGTTTCTCTTAGTCTCAGTGTCTTCAGTGATCACCTGATCATCTGACTTTTTCTTGTCTTCTGACTTGTTTAGTCTTCTGATCATCTGACCTTATCTGGTCATCTGATAATTTGACCTGACCTATACATATTGAGTTCCCCCTCAATATGTGACCTATCTTTTACATCAGCTATCTATACATTTTAGCTGGTCATCTTAATCTGATTCTAAATCGTCAGTCAGCTAACAGATCTGACTGGTCCTATTACAACCTGTTTTGGAACTTCCATCAAAACTAAATACAAATTTCCCAACAATTTCCCCCTTTTTGATGGAACCAAAACACTTAATCAGAAAAACAGATAACATACATAGAAATGCAGATAATGTAAAAAAGTACACACTTCAGAAGACAACGAGATGTTGTCTTAGAATCAGAGAGATAGAATATTTTATTCAGATAGGTGTGAGCATTACAGATTATATAAAATGTACCTATCATCTGATTCGAAGTTGTCTTCTTCATAGGTACTTGAACTTTTGAAGTTCTTTGGGGATACCAAACATCTTGTACATCCTTTGCATCAGCTTGTCCAGATCTTATCTTCTATGAATCCCTCCTTTGTCAGCAAATCCATAGTAAGCATCCTTGAATTTGAGAGTATCGAGCTTGTTATCTGGACTCATAGGTGGAAGAAGTTGTTCGAAAGGAGGAGCTTCAGGTATCAGTGACATGATCTTCCCTTCCTTCATCACAATCTGGTAGAAGTCTGGGTACTTCGTTTCTAACCAGTTCCGGAATTCATCATCATTGTCAGTCTGGTCTTGATGAATCGGAATTATCTCCAAGATGTACACGTCACACAACCATTCTTCTCTGATCTGATCCCATTCTGGAAGCAAATCTAGCCGGGCACAGAGGATGTCTTTAACTGGTGCCGGAAATGCTTTCTCTTCCCAAACAATATCCTCTGCTGCAGCTTCATTCTATCTCTTCCTTCGGATGTATGCGATGTTTAGTCCTTTAGCCTCTGCCAACTTCTGCTTCTTAATGGCAGCCTCTTTTATTCTCTGTCTGGTTTTCTCTTGAATTTGTTCAGGAGACATCTGGCTTTTGGTAGAGGATAATTGCCCTTGTCTCTGAACTTCAGCAGTAGATTTCAACATCTTGCCCTTACCTTTCTTTCTCTTTAGAGTCTGCTCAGGTTCATCTTCTTCTGCAAGTTTCTTCACAAGTTCAAGGCTCTTGGCCTGATCATCAGAATCCATCCTTTGCTGTACAGAAGAAGAAAAGTCTTCAATCGTATCTACTCTGGCAGTAACATCAGAAAGAGCAATCTTCTGCTCAGTGATCTCCTTCCTTTGATCCTTGAGCTCTTTGCTATGTTGCTCCACAGTCTCTTTTAGATCAACAAGATCAGTAGATGGAGTGTCTTCAGGCAAGTCAGATACAGTGGCTTCTGGAAAAGACGCAATGGTTACCATCTGTGTCTGTTTTAATCCTTTCTCTTGTCCTTCCTCATTTTTGGTTACATCAAAAAAATCGGACAACCTGTGATTCAGAGCATTAAACTGCCTTGTCATCTCCTCCCTGAGTTCCTCAACAACAAGAGGAGTGATCTGAGCGGTTGCAGAAGGTGCGGGAGCTAGAAATCGTCTAAGAGCAAATTCAATATCCTTCCTTGCACGTTCTGTAGAAGCCACAAAATGCTTCCAACCCATATCCATGTGGTTGTTAGTCTTCTCCAGGGATGCCCAGACACTTTCCAGTAGAATCTGTGTTTCATTGAGCATGTCCGTCTGAATTTTGAGTTTATCAGACTGGAGAGTGAGCTTCTCAGCAAGAGGATTAACCAGTTGCATCACATCAGAAAGGATGGCATTGTGCATCTGTGTGAGCTTCTCAACTATGAGACTCCGTTCTCTGTCAACCAGTTTTGTTTGCTCTTCTTCAAAACGCTTCATCAGATCTGCTGTGAGAGCTGTGAATTTCTCTTCAATGACAGCCTTTACCCCATCCTGAATTTTCTCAGAACTAAGATCTAGGGTATCGAAGCTCAGCATAGCAGTCTGGTCAGATGTGGATGCCTTGCCAAGCTGGGTCTCATCTGCAGCACCCACTTTTGGTTCATCGGCAGCTCCCTCAAGATTTGTATGAGAAGGATGTTGTACAGTCTCCTCCTTATTTTGAGCAATCCTAAACCTATCATGAATTAACCATCTGATATCATCTTCAGAGGCCAACTCAACAGCACTATCAATCCCAACACTCTCCAAACACTTCATCTCCAGATCAATAAAAAAGTCAGAGCCCAGAGATTTCATGAGGATCAGAAACTCCACGATGCTCTTCAATCTTATATCTCTCCAGAACACAATCTCTTCTATCTGGTGCTAGATGCCAGGGTGTTGATCCAACTCAGGGTATAGGTCCAGCAGATGCTCCTTAATATGTTGCTTCATAATTCTTATAATAGGGCTTTCAGAATCAGGTGAAGCAAGCACGGTTCTGGTATTGAAGGGATTGTGAGAGATGGACACACGTTTGTTAGATCTCTCAGGTTCTGGTATCTTTTCTGGAGATTGGGAGTGAGATAGGGATATATGTGGTTCACTGGCTGTAGGTTGTTGAGGTTCAGGTTCGTTTATCACTGGTTGAGGGGGTTCAGTTTCCTGAACAGGTTCAATGGTTGGGGGAGTGGGAGATTTGGGTGAAGGTGGTCTGACTGGTGAGGGTGATGGTGAGAATGTTTTGTGGGGAGAGGGTGGTGGTGATAATGATTTTTGAGGAGAGGGTGATGGCGATTTGGAAGTGGGTGTAGGTGATCTTTCTTTATGGAAGATTTTGCTGAGAGGCTGAGAATCAGATGGTGATTCTCCCTCAGAGTGCTCCACTTCAGTTCCTACAACAGTTCTCTCTCCTTCTCCTTCGAGCATCTGCTCGTCCCTAACTCCACTTGCAGTGTGCTCAGAACTGACTGCAATCTCCCCTTCTAATTCAACCTAAATCAGATCCTCCGTTCTGTGAACTTGCTGAGCAGGACTAGGAGCAGTCTTTAGAGGAGAAGTGACTCTCTTCTGACGTTTTTGTTGAGCAGCTGGTTTCTTGGCCAGGTCCTTCCTCTTCAACCTCTTCTCTGGGATGGCCGTTCCCTGCTCTTCTGATTGTATCGAAGATGCAATTGTCTTTTCTTTTCCCTTCTTTTCTCCCTTTGGTTTGGGCACATAGGGAGTAGGATCCTCATCAGACTGACCAGGCAGAGACTCATCCCTGCCCAAGATGGCCTTGTGCTTTGCTTGATACACCTTCGTACCATTCTCATTCCATTCATAATTATTTGGCAGCTTGTCTGATAGAATGTTTGAGATTTTGTGCATGAAAGAGCATCTGGAGGATAAGTACACTTCATTCCTCTCGTTCAGATCGAACTTCCCTAAGTCTTTCCGCAGTCTAGCCTTGAACATACCCAACCAATCCACATCAGATGCTTTCTTGATGATTGCAGTCATGACACTGATCTTATACGAGGTGACAACATCAAAACTGTAGGTTGAGCACATAATCACCTTCTGAACAATCTCAAAGAGAAGGCGATATTTCCTCTTCAGGTAAGGAGCTTTGACATTCAGTGTATTATCCTTATTTGTTGGCCTCAACAGCTCAGCTTCAAGAAAATCCTTCTCTCCTACATTAGTTGTGTAGGTTTCTAGGTTGATGCTTCCTCGAGTGAGACCAAAGATTCTCTAAAGATCATCATTTGTGACTCTTACTTCCAATCCTCCAACGGAAGAAATCAAATCAGCATCAATGTCCTCGTCCTTCTGTAGATTATACAGAAATTTTAGGGCTTCATGAGTGTGGACTATGTTCTGATGTCTAGAGTAGTATTGTTCAAGACCACACGCTGGTAGGCACTCCAGAATTTCCAACGATTCAGGATCTGAGGTGACCGAAAATACTACATATTTATCATCAATGATATCCTTCTTCATTGATGCGAAATTGCAGAACTTTTTTCCTTGGCCCTTTCGTGCAATAAGATGTGCCATTTCTATATGATATGCAAACTGACATTAGTTTGAATAAACTATTTCAATAAACTTAGTCAAACCAGCAATCTAAGCATGAATTAAGCAAATAAGCATATAGATCAAAGCAAATATAAATTACAGAAACACAGCAGCACGATTTGTAAACCTAATAACCACTATGAGTGAATTTATGCGATGACTTAAAAAAAAAATTACCGATATTGATTCGTAGGTTTGAATAATCGTGAAAATAGAATCAATCGATTTTGGAAAATAATTTCTGAAGATTTTGATCTTTTAAGAAACTGAGAAGAAGAAGGAGTGGAAAGAGGTTTTCGGAGAAAGATTTGGGTTTATATTATGCGAGGGAAACCTCTTTGCACAACTTTCCATAAGTACTCAAGTGTCCGTGTTTTGAAATCAATGGCTGAGATTAGTCGGCCGTAAAGTGTTTTAATCGCACGGTTGAGAAAAGTAGTCTTCTCGTATTTTGGACTCGAAAATTCGCAATAAAACGCATTAAATACATATTCCCATGTCCGCATTTAATATTTTGCAGTGCATTCATCACAAAGTTAAGAGAAAACAGTAGTAAAATCCAATTTATTTACATAAGGCATATAAGATGATCAGAAAGGGATAAATAAGAAACGTATCTGACTGATTGATATTGTAATCAATCAGTTACCACTGTGATCTGATCTGGTTGGCTTGATTATTGTTGACCTTACTGATGGTAGCCTATCCCTTAGCAACAAGTCTTGCCTTATTTCTGGTTATGACATTATTCTCATCTCTCTTGTTCTTGAATACCCACTTTGTGCCAATCACATCTTGATGAGTTGGTCTGTCCACCAGTTTCTAAACCTGATTTCTCTCAAACTGTTCCAGTTCTTCTTGCATGGCTAGAATCCAGCTTGCATCTTGTAGAGCTTCCTCTACTTCAGTTGGTTCCTTCAAAGACAAATAACAATAGTACATGGCACTTTCACCAATCTGATGTCTAGTTTTGACTCTATCAGATGGGTCTCCGATGATCAGATCAGTTGGATGACTGGTTATCCAGGTCCTTCTTTTCTGATTTGCATATGTTTGGAGAACATCATCCTCTTCTGATAGTAGTTCATTACTAGTGATTGGGAGTGGTGCAGAATTATGATCCACTTGATATGGACATGTCTCAGCTGATGTTGGACTCATCATGTGCTGATGTATGTCCGTAGGAACTTTAGATGTTCCCCACCGAACCGGATGGTTACGGTTGATCTTTATCTCGGTTTGTGCCGGCTTCTTCATTGACAGATTATGCGTACCTTTAGGTCCGATTGACTGGTGAATCGGCAAGATCAAGTTACGGAATATACAACATTACGTGTTGAGATCCTTTCTCCTTGATACTTAGGTGATCCATTTTTGTGTATCGTCAGTCTTGGGTTGATCTGCAATTTTTTTTGTTCTGAGGCGACTTTCTCTTGTTAGGAAGATGTCTCATCAAAAGACCACATGAGGTGTTTCTTCCACAACTAGGGTTTGCTGTTGTAAACCACAAAGCCTTCTTTGGATGAGGAATATCCTAAGAATATACCCTCATCTGACTTGGCCTCAAAAGTCTTCAACTGACACTTCCCATTGTTGTGTATGAAACACTTGCACCCAAAAACATAGAAGTAAGAAACACGAGGTTTTCTGCCCTTCCACAGTTCATAGGGTGTTTTGTAGTGAGCCTTAGTCAGAGAACATATGTTCTGAGTGTGGCATGCAGTATTGATGGCTTCTGCCCAGAAACGGCTTGGTGTTGCATGTTCAGCTAACATAGTGCGAGCAGCTTCCTTGAGTGTTCTGTTTCTTCGTTCTGCTACACCATTCTGTTGTGGCGTTCTTGCAGCTGACGTCTCATGATGTATACCAAACTTAGTGCAAAAATTAGTAATAAAAGAGTTCAGAAATTCTGTACCTTTATCTGATCTGATTTTCACTATACTGACACCCTTTTCATTTTGTAGTTTCTTGAGCAGCTCAGGTATCTTCGTTGTTGTCCCATTCTTCTTATACAAGAAAACAACCCAGGTAAACTTGGAATAATCATCCACGATTACCAGAGTATATTTGCGTCCGCTGAGACTGACTGGTGTACTGGTCCAAATAAATTCATATGGAGCAGTTGCAATACTCTACTGGATGCTGGTCCAGGTATTCCCTTGAATGAGGCTTTAACCTGTTTTCCCTTCTGACATGCGGCACATGTCTGATCCTTTGAGAATACCTCATTCGGAAGTCCCTCAACCAAAGACATCCTTGCTATCTTGTTAAGAGTTTTAAAGTTCAGATTACTCATTCTTTTGTGCCAGAGCCAACTGCTACTTTTGGAACTCTTAACAATCAGGCATGCATTTCTTGGACAACTGTTCCAATCTGCTGTATAAATTGTGCCTTTCCTTGAACCAGTTAACAAGATTTGTTGAGTAGCTCGATTCCTTATAGTACACTAATCACTCGAGAACTCAACACTGAATCTGTTGTCGCAGAATTGTGAAACTGATAACAGGTTATGCTTTAAACCTTCGACATACGAGACTCCAGTAACATGTACATCATCATTCTCTAAGGTTCTGAATCCTCTGATAAAACCAAAGTTATCATCACCAAAGAGTACAAGTGGGCCTTCTTGTTCTTTGTAAGAGCTAAGGAGATGTTTGCTTCCAGTCATGTGCCTTGAGCATCCACTATCGATGTACCAGATAGTTGCTTGTACACCTCCTTTGTTGGCCAAACCCACGCGAACCTGGAATCAAGTCAGGCTTTAGGTCTTTAGGATTGGGTCTTGAGGGGTTAGAGGTGGTTTTAGGGATCCATACAAACATGGAACTTCTATTGTAGTCAGATAGATCAGAAGGCCTGATTTGTCTCCCATAAACATCGACATAATCATACATCTCTTCATATGTATTCTGATTAGTATGATTATTAGTGCGAGCCTTAAGTGAATCAGAAGACTTGGGATTTTTCCTTCTGGTTTGTCTTCTTTTAACCCCGATGGGGCTCGGTCAAAGAACCCCTAGGTTTTACGATTGTAAGGGTAGGTACGACTACTACCATTAAAAGATTCATATCTTTTTGGCATAAATGGTTTTGGCAGTTTACCTTTAGCTTGCTTGTTAGGCAGCTGACCCTGATTAGGTTTCAGATTAGATTTCCCTTTGATAGGTTGTGTTTTCTGATACCTATTCTGGCATCATCGTTGAGGTCTCTTTCGGAAGAACCGGTTCTTCTGTTGATTCCTCGACCGATGCTTAATCGATTGGGTTCCATTTACATTACCTTTACGATTTGGCACTTGCCTTACTTGTTCAAAGAGCCGTGTCTCTTTCCTTTATCGGATACATATTTTACTTTATGTGTATCTAAATCAGAGACTTCGTTTGATTACACCTTTTTGGAAGTGAACCGGATGGGGCTTTTGAGGATGTAGAAGGGTTTTCATACCCAATTCCTTCTTATTAGTTGGCGTTCAAAAATAGTTGTTCATATCCCGAGCGGTTTTTGAAGATTTCGTGAAAAAACCTCTATTTTCTTCGTAAAGCTATCCTCGAAGAATTTCGGACTCTCATGTAGTCGGAAGAGTTCATCAAACTTAGCTTGTAAGATTTTAAAATCATCGACTTCTTTGTTTATTGATTGCTAGTTGTTCCTTAATCTGCTTCTCTCGTCGATCGAAGATTTAACTTTCGAAACTTTCGGTTCTTGATTTACCTTCTGGCGGCTTGGTGATTCGGTTCAATTTTTTCTTGACATCATTCTCCTTAACAAAGTTTGAGTATTTTTATCCTTAGCTTATCGTTTTCAACTTCCACTATTGTATAAGTGTCTCTGCGTTAGAGATCATCAAGCAATTGCTCGAAATAGAGTGCAAGTCAATCTCTCCAAATGGTGTCTAATTATACCGGTGTGGAAACTAAAAGAGCAGAAGGCTTAGAGGTTACCTCAGATTGGTCTTCCTCCTTAGCCATCAGACAATTTTCATCATCAAAGAGAATATCAGATCATCATGGTCGTAGAAATCATCAGCATTGCTTATCAGACAAAAAGTCCTCTCTTCATGAGTAGCGGAAATCCTCGGAAAGGCGGATAAGAATCATCAATTCTCTGTATCAAAGAACCATGGCTTTCTGTCTCTATAAGCGTTGCTCTCTTACGTTTCTCTTCTCTTCTCTTTCTCTTGGAGTCGTCACGGGCAATCGGTATTTGAATGACCTAGTTTCTCACCGGTTGAAACATGTTCCACGATCCTTGGAACTTCTTCTGCCAGGTGAGTCATTCTATTTGTAGAATCTGTCGGGGTGACTTACCCGCGATTATGTCGAACTTCTTCTCTCAGATTTGTTGTCTCTTCTTTCATCAGACCGATCATCTCTTTTCTTATCTTCTCTGTGATCCCTTCTGTGATCATCTCTTCGGTCATCAGATCTGGTCCTTTTTGGAGATCTTTCAGCTGGCCTCCTATCTCTTCCTCTGCTGTTTTGATAATCCCTGTAAAATCTGCGATACTTACCAAGTTGAGTGTTAGATTTTTCAAGTTTTCTGTTAGCAAAAGCAATGCTTTCGGCTTAACTTATAATATTTCCAACGAGTTCGATGAGACTTTGATTTCTTTCTTTGGTTTGCTTTGAATCTGGCCCGATTTTGATGTGGAAGGTGTGGCTTTAGCAGGCGACTCGTCTTCTTCTTCTTGCCCTCTTTCGATCAGATCGAACTCATGGGCTTTAAGACTCAGGAACAGGTTGCTTGGCTTCATCTTGGCAATATCTTGACAATCCTTGATTACAGTGACTTTCATATCCCACTTCTTGGTTAGAGATCTCAAGATCTTGTAATTAATGTCTTTATCTGACATTTCTCGTCCAAGTTCCCGTAGCTTGTTGACTGACATGGTGATTCTTCCATCGAGCTCATTGATGGTTTCATTTGGTAGCATCTTAAGTTTCTCGAATTTTACCAGTTCAGCTTGTAGTCTGCTATCTTTAATCAAATCATTTCCTTCACACATCTCAGCAAGCGTATCCCACATCTGTTTGGCTGTCTTGAGATACTTTATCTTTTCTTTGGTTATCTTGTCCATGGTCTTCATGATTATATGCCTAGCTATCGTATCCAGTGTGTACAACTGTCTCTCTTTAGCATCCATTAGGGCAGGACTCTTTCTGACAAGGCTTCCAACTGCAAAATCTGGATCACCTCCAACAGCTGGGTTGTCATGATAGATGATGATGGGTCCTCGTTCAATAACTTCCATCATTCTGCCACTTATTGATCCCAGATGGTTGCTCATGTATATTGTCCAGTCTGCATACTCATCAATGAAAAATTTAGGCAAATCATGATACATACCCGAAGTATTATCCATGCTGATCGTGAGTTTGAAAATGAATGAGTTTTGAAAATGGTTTTTCAAGATCAGTTCAAGTGACCACAAAGGTTCTTCCTCAAGAACCGATGATACTCAAAGCCAGTGGTCTGTAGAACCCACCGCTCGATACTAACTTCTAGGTCCCGAATCGGGTTTAAGTGAGGGCGTAAGTCTAGAGGGGAGGGTGAATATACTTACGAAAACTTTTTCGTGCGGATCGGGTGTGATTCTGATTACGATCGAGTCTGTGAATCAGTTTGGACTGATTGTGCGGAAGCTAATTTGTACCCGTTGGAAAAACCAGTTTTATCAAATCAGATTCTCAAGTCTATTTTTCAATCAGCTGACTAATTTGTCAAACTGATCAGATTAGTTGCTTGGTGCAGACTGATATTGACTCAGAATATGTATGCAGTTTTAAGCTTGGTTGTGTGTAATAGTGTAAAGCAGTAAAGAGCAAGTAAATGCACACAAGATTTTATAGTGGTTAAGACAAACAGTCCTACGTCCACTCTTCCCTATCACAAGGGGCACCAATTAAATCGACTTAATCGACTGGACTTAGTTTAATGTGTTAGTCCAACACCCAACATAAGTTTATCGAGTTCACACTCAACCGATCCCAGAAATCAGAACTAGAAACCCTAGTCTGAGATCTTGCAAAAAAACTTAACCTAACTTTTGGGTTTGGGTAAAGATTTGTTGTTGTTCCAACTGGAAATCTATCCTAGTGTTTATATAGCCAAGAGCTAGAGGATGAGATTTCTATGCTAAGAACAATGGGATGAACACTTAGAAATATTCTTCAAATTTGTGTTCTTCGTGCGGAAATTCTGATATAGTTTGAGCTTCTTCATAATTTCCCTCTCCTCACTTTGAAGAGCAATCCCATATTTATAGACCACAAAATCAAAGAGCCGTTGGAGAGCAATTTGAATTTCCGGCTATATTTGGTAGGTTTGTAGGATTTGATGTGACGTGCTTCCAATAACGGCGTGGACGAAAGATATTTGTCTTTTATAGCCGTTTGTCTCTGCAGCGTCGAATCCCGCATTGTCAGCCCTTTTTGCACACGTGTCACTCTCTCATTGGTTTCTCAAGTACAACACTTCAGTGTTTGTTTTACCAACTCAAGTTTGACATTCTTTTTGTAGAAGATTCGTATGATCTGGTGTAACATTTTGGTTAACACCTGGTGTGAGCTGACCTGATCAGATAACTGATCAGTCTACCTAATAGAGTCTTCTGATGTAGATTGTCTTAGCACAATTTGCTGGGACTTCGGTAATGTAGGTCTTACGGTGCGGATCTTGATCTTCCGGGTAGTCGCCGATCTTGTTTTTCTCGAGTCTCGGTGTCTTGATGACATCTTGAGTCTTGAGTTTCTCTGAGTCTCAGTGTCTTCAGTTTTCACCTGATCATCTGACTTCTTCTTGTCTTCTGACTTGTTTAGTCTTCTGATCATCTGACCTTATCTGGTCATCTGATAATTTGACCTGACCTATACATATTGAGTTCCCCCTCAATATGTGACCTATCTTTTACATCACCTATCTATACATTTCAGCTAGTCATCTTAATCTGATTCTAAATCGTCAGTCAGCTAACAGATCTGACTTGTCCTATTACAACCTGTTTGGAACTTCTATCAAAACTAAATACAAATTTCCCAACACACTTCATCATGTTCAAGACTAAATCGAGTATTCGTGAATGAAATGAGGAAATCACAATTGTCCACATTTTTATTACAGGTAGTTACACTTTTCTCGCAACGTACCTCATATATTGAGAATGTCTGATTTATTGTCTAGGGTTCAATTAAGACCGTTAGTTTGACTAATCGCTCGATATATGAGGGCCTATGGGTCACACAACAAGTAGTCCCCTTTACAGATTAAAGTTGGTTGATTAAATGTTAAATTGGATTTAATATTTAATTTATGGAGAATTAATTAATAAAAGATTAATTTAGAATTAATTATTATTAAAGTTTAATTAAATTGGATTTAATTAAATAGGAATTCCCAACAATAATATATGGAATATTATTGTAGGATTTAATTATATGAGGAAATAAATCGTAGAGATTTTCCACATATGGAAATTAAATTCGTAGAGATTTATATGGAGAAATAAATCCTAGGGATTTATACAAATAAGGATTAGGGATATTATTTCCTAATTAGGCTAGCTTAAGATTTAAGCTGAGTCTCTCCTATAAATATGAGCTCTTGGGATTCATAATTATCAGTTGTTCAAATTTCTCCATAAAATCTAGAGTTAGAATTTTCCTAGCAAATTCATCTCGGGATTCAACGCTGGCGAATCTGCGTGAATTTATAAACGGGGATTACGTGGATACCGTAGTTGAGAAATCTACTCTTGAGTTGCTGTAAGATTTCTTGATACTATTTTTCGTGTTCATACTTGCAATTATATGTTCGTTGTTGGTGAACTGTTTAATTCCGCTGCGCATGTTTTACGTGTTTACGTGCCTCTAAATTCAAAAAAGTGGTATCGAGCTTGTGCTCTTGTTATAATTGCTTTTTGGTTTTAAAATTAAAATTAATTTTTTTAAACTATGGGGCACGGTTCTTTAGAAGAACCGCACCCCTCGTGTATTTGTTTGATTTCTTGGTATCATACCCACTCGTCTTCAAACCCCAGAATTAGGGTTAACCCCAAATTGGGGTTTTCGCCGCTGCAATTCATCGCTCCACGGCCGGCGGTGCTACGCCACATCGCTGGAGGCCGGCGCTAGGCGCCGGGTCTCGCGACGTCTTCGGAATCCGCGGCTTGGTTTGTCGAGCCCGTCGCGATGCGATGCTTCCGTCGTGATGCTTCGCTCCATCGCGATTCGCTCACCCCCGATCGAGAGTCGCAGCCCTCTGTTGCGATTCACCTCCACCTGACGCCGTATCTATTCACGGCGGTGCGCCTGGACTCCATCGGGACTTGGCCGGCGTGTCTATCTCGGTGTCTTTCCATGGCGGCGCGCCACCGGGATCGAGATGACTCAGTGGCGGCATGCCGCTGCTTCGATCGTCTTCTCCGTCGGTAGTTTTGAACCGAATCGACCAAGAACGCGGCTCCCCGTGCCCCCTTCGATTCGACCGCAACCGCAAGTCGCTCTCACGCTAGGCGTGATGCTGGCGACTCGGTTCATTCTGATTGACGTTGCCATGAGCCGCATTCTTTGTTTTCATCCCTTTACTTTTGACATTGAATCTGGACATTTTTCTATTTTTTTGGATTTCATGGTTCGGTTGCACAATAGATTAATTAGATTAATTTGTGATGAAATCGTTAGATTTTTTTGAAATTTGGTTGATTTGGGTGTTCAGATTGTTGGATTGGATTCGATTTGGTATGGGTGATGATGTTGGAGGGCTGTTTTGCACATTTGATTTGAGACAAGCCCTCCCGTGCATGTTTTGGAAACTGCACATGAGCCCCCGGAATAAAACAAACAATTGAACACTTTTGAATTTTTAATTAAGTTTAAATTTCTAAAATAAAATTGGTTGGACCAATAACAATTAATTGGATTAATTGTAATTTTAATAACCTTAAAATTGAAACTTTAATTTGGACTTAAAGCTCGTTTTAAAAGGAATATATTAAAACCCACTGTTAACTTGTTTAATCGTTTTAAATTAGTTAACCCGTTTTACAGTCCGCATTATAACTGTTTGGGTAGGCGGCGCCCAATACTTGTTGGACCGTGTTATATGCTTGGGCAGAAGACGCCCAAATATTTGTTAGTCCGCATATAGTCATGTTTGGGTGGGCGGCGCCCGTAATTGCTCAAATGTGACTTAGACATCATGATGGATCTCGATTAAGCAATTAATACCCCGCCTTTAAAAT
Source organism: Stenogyne calaminthoides (assembly GCA_037126765.1). NCBI lineage: Eukaryota > Viridiplantae > Streptophyta > Magnoliopsida > Lamiales > Lamiaceae > Stenogyne > Stenogyne calaminthoides. Next base: position 21,306,995 of record JBBCBC010000022.1, on the reverse strand, counting down.
GTTCCTCACTAAAATACAGTTTTCTCATTAATTTGATAAGATGTCTTCCATCAAAATTAAAAGTAAACCGGAGATTTTGTTCCAATGAGTACTTAAAGACCATCTTCTTTTGCTCGGATCTACATCTAACATGACTTTTATAGGGACATATGATGTCGCCGCTTGATGGTTGTAAACCAACTTAACTTTGTTTCGCTAGCCCTCGCGGGGAACAAAAGGTAAGTGACATCAGTCGAACTATGTTTGTCCCGGTGAAAAACCCATGAAATGCGGTCAAATCATGAAATGCATATAAAACAGGGGTGAAGGAATGGTGATTCCAAATTTTTTGCTTTTAAGTCCATGTGTTGTGTTTTGCTTATAATTGAATGCATATGACAAGATAAAAACATAAAGCAATAAAGAACACAACAAAGTATAGTGGTTCGGAGACTCAAGCTCCTACATCCACTCTCCCTGTTCCTAGGGAAATTTCTTCAAACTGGACTTATCACCCTCTCGGGCTCGCCTCGGGACTTATCACCCTTCACGGGATTGGCTACAAGCTTTCAGGCTAACTCACTGTAGCTTACTTACTTCTTCTACATTTGAGTTTTCTGGCTGACTACTCTGCAGCTTACTTACTCAAACACACACAAGCTTTCTGACTATCCAAGATAGTTTTACTCACTTCTTCTCTAGAGTTTTCTGGCTAACTACTCTGCAGCTTACTCACTCTTTGCAACTCCAACAATCACACAAACTACCTAACAATAGGGTTTGGGTTTGGGTTGGTGTCTCCAACTAGGTTGAGATTTTCCCTTACATTTGTTTAGCCTCAATGCTAAGGTTGGGAAAATCTCTCTAAGCTTAGGATATATTGTGGGTTGCTTAGATTGGGTTTAAGAACACTCTTGAATATATTTGTATATCTACAGACTTGTGTTCTATGGTGGGAATGCTTGAGTATGTGGCTCTTAGCTCTATAACATTTTTCCACATTCTCCACACTCTCCACGCTTTAGAATGATGAAAGACCTTGTATTTATAGTGTGAATTTGAATGTTACCGTTGGAGAGAATCACATTCAAATCCATACTATTCTGTAAGTTATGCAGTTTTTTCAGGTTGGTTGTCTTCCTCTCATTGGTCCACGTCAGCTGAATCTAACGGCTATATTCTTTAGGATTTTCTGAGTCTTCAGGGTTCTCTGAGTTTTCAGGATTCTTCTGAGTCTTCAGGATTCTTCCGAGTCTTCAGGATCTTCTGAGTCCCAGGATTCTTCTGAGTATCAGGTTTCTCTGAGTCTCAGGTCAGCAGACTTCTCTTCAGCGGACCTTGTCTGATCAGGCATACTGACACTCAGACTTACTGAGTTCAGCTCTTCTATCTTCAGACATCCTGACCCTCAAGTCACTTTTACTTACTGACCCTCAGGTCATTTGACTCAAAGCATATCGATTTCTTCTTTGCTCGATCCGATCGGTTTCTTTGATCGGATCGCTCCAAACTCAGTCAACATATCAGGATAGCATCAGGCCAGTACATCAGGTTAGCATATCAGGTTATCTTATCTGATCTCGATCATGTTTGATCTCGATTAGTCTCATCTGCTCCTCTTCTGATCTGCAACCTTCTCTTGATCTTACGGTCGGTTTGTTTTACGATCAACTTGCGCTCTTACGATCACCATATCATTTCATTTCTTCTTCGATCATCGATCAGTCTGTTTTAGTCATCGATCTTCTGATCGGTGGCAACTTTTTCTTCTCTCGATTTTATTTGCATCCTTCATCGATTAACTCCGGAACTCATCTGACTCATCTGATCTTGATCAGTCTCATCTACAGCCTCGTCTGATCTCGATCATCTACTTCTGATATTGTGAGTTCCCCCTCAACTTGTTCTTTCGTTCCCCATCAACTTGTTATCTGTAAATTAGCTTCAATAACACAAGTTGATAATGTTTTGGCATAATTCATCAAAACTAAAATATCCCAACAAACTAGGTTCGACAAACTAGGAGTTGCAGATTGCAATTGGTTTGGAGACCTACCAGTTATGCTATTATAATGATCAGCTCTCGCTGGGATTATAATAGTAGTAATGTGGATCCTAGTCCATTATGATTTATATGTGATATAAATTCGTACTTTTCCGATGAGGTCGTTAAATATGTGAAAATAATGGAGACAAAATAAATTTAAAAGGCCATATTTATTTTGATTGCTGAATATTGATCATAGGAATTATGTGTTTTAATCCCCATTTTATTTTATTTCTCTAGGATTGTTGAAATGAATAACTTGTCATTGAGAAGCGTTTTGGAAACGAACAAATTGGCTGGGCCAAACTTTCTTGACTGACACCGAAACGTTCGTTTGGTGCTCAGACAAGAAAATATTGAGTACGTGTTGGACATGCCAATCCCTGCTACCCCGGAGGCTGGTACTGAAGAGGCCGAGGAGTTTGACGCCGAAGCTCAATTGAAGCATCAAGATGATGCTTCCCAGGCTCAGTATGTTATGCTCCCCAGGATGACTGCCGAGTTGCAAAGGCAGCATGAGAGGATGCTTCCCTTCGAGATGATCAAGCATCTGAAGTTCTAAATCTCGTTCCAAGATTTATGAAGTGATGAGAAATCTCTTTAGATGTCGGATGTCTGAAGGGGGGAAGGTTTCTCCTCATGTGTTGAAGATGATAGGGCTAATCGAGAAACTTGGTCAGTTGGGCATTGAGCTCGGGACCAATGTTGTTGTTTATGTCATTCTTCAGTCGCTTCCCGATTCATATTCGAGTTTCGTGGTAAACTTTAATATGAATAAGACGGAATTGACTATGCCCGAGCTGCATAACATGCTAAAGACTTTTGAGTCTTCCACTGCTAAGGAAAAGCCCGTGCTCATGGTGAGTGCCTCTACTTCTTCTGCTCTGAAAGGACAGAAGAAGCGAAGGGGCAAGGCAAAGAAAGGCTCCAAGCCGAACCTCCATAAGCCCAAAGGTGGGATTCAAAAGAAGGATAGGGTGGACAAGGATGTATGCCTCCACTGCAAGCAGAAGGGGCATTAGAAGAAGGACTATAAGGTTCTAGCAACTGAAAAGAAGACACAAGGTGTCTTAGCCACTGGAACAGGTATGTTTGTTATTGAGATAAACATGTCCACAAATGATACTAACTGCTGGGTATTGGATACCGGTTGTGGCTCACACATTTGTACTAATGTGCAGGGTCTCAAGCATAGCAGGGCAGTTAGGCCGGGTGAAGTCACCCTACACGTTGGGAATGGAGCAAGAGTTGCTGCTGAACGTGTTGGCGTTTATGTTTTAGATTTACCCTGTGATTTTAGACTTAAATGAATAATTGTTATTTTTGTTTGTCCCGGTGAAAAATCCATGAAATGCGGAAAAATCATGTAATGCATATAAAACATGGGTGAGGGCAGAGTGATTCCAGATTTTTGCGTTTTAAGTCCATGTGTTGTGTTTTGCTTATAATCGAATGCATATGACAAGATAAGATCATAAAGCAACAAAGAACACAACAAAGTATAGTGGTTCGGAGACTCAAGCTCCTACATCCACTCTCCCTGTTCCTAGGGAAATTCCTTCAAACTGGACTTATCACCCTCTCGGGCTCGCCTCGGGACTTATCACCCTTCACGGGATCGCCTACAAGCTTTCAGGCTAACTCACTGTAGCTTACTCACTTCTTCTACCTTAAGTTTTCTGGCTGACTCACTGCAACTTACTAACTCTTTACAACTCCACACAAACTACCTAACAATAGGGTTTGGGTTTGGTTGGTGTCTCCAACTAGGTTGAGATTTTCCCTTACATTTGTTTAGCCTCAATGCTAAGGTTGGGAAAATCTCTCTAAGCTTAGGATATATCTTGGGTTGCTTAGATTGGGTTTAAGAACACTCTTGAATATATTTGTATATCTACAGACTTGTGTTCTATGGTGGGAATGCTTTGAGTATATGGCTCTTGGCTCTGTAGCATTTTGCCACATTCTCCGCACTTAATTTGATGGAAGATCTTGTATTTATAGTGTGGATTTGAATGTTACCGTTGGAGAGAATCACATTCAAATCCATACTATTCTGTAAGTTCTGCAGCCTTTTCAGGCTGGTTGTCTTCCTCTCATTGGTCCACGTCAGCTGAATCTAACGACTATATTCTTCAGGATCTTTTGAGTCTTCAGGTTTCTTCTGAGTCTTAGGTTCTCTGAGTCTCAGGTTTCTTCTGAGTCTCAGGTTTCTTCTGAGTCTCAGGTTACTTTTACTCAAGATTCTTGATTCAGCAGACTTCTCTTCAACTGACCTTGTCTGATCATGCATACTGACACTCAGGCTGACTAAGTTCAGTTCTTCTGACTTCAGACATCCTGACCCTCAGGTCACTTTTACTCACTTACCCTCAGGTCTCTTGACTCAAGCTATCTGATTTCTTCTTGCGTGATCTGATCAGCTCGACTGATCAGATCAACACATCTTCAGGTCAACATATCAGGATAGCATCAGGTCAGTACATCAGGTTAGCATATCAGGTCAACATATCAGTCTCATCTGCTCCTCTTCTGATCTGCAACCTTCTCTTCTGATCTTCTGGTCAGTTTCTTTCTGATCAGCTTTTCTGCTCTTCTGATCACCAGATCAGCTCGTTTGTTCTTTTGGTCATCTGAACATGTCTGTTCTGGGTATCTGATCAGCTGACTCTCTCCTTCTGATTTGCTGGCTTAGCTTTTTCTTCAATTCTAATTTTGCTCAGCTCATCAGTTAACTCGAAAACTCATCTAACTCATCTGATCTCGATCAGTCTCGTCTGCAGCCTCGTCTAATCTCGATCATCTACTTCTGATTCCGTGAGTTCCCCCTCAACTTGTTCTCTCGTTCCCCCTCAACTTGTTATCTGTAAATTAGCTTCAATAACACAAGTTGATAATGTTTTGGCATAATTCATCAAAACTAAAATATCCCAACAATTTCCCCCTTTTTGATAATGACGCCAAAACATTAAAATATATGCATTTTTAAAGAAATGGGTTTTTGTTTAAAAAGATCAGTTCAGGTGATCACATTAAAAGTGATCTTTTGAACTCCTGCTCTGATACCACTTGTTTGTCCCGGTGAAAAACTCATGAAATGCGGAAAAATCATGTAGTGCATATAAAACAGGGGTGAAGGAATGGTGATTCCAAATTTTTGCTTTTAAATCCATGTGTTGTGTTTTGCTTATAACCAAATGCATATGACAAGATAAGAACATAAAGCAATAAAGAACACAACAAAGTATAGTGGTTCGGAGACTCAAGCTCCTACATCCACTCTCCCTTATCCTAGGGAAATTCCTTCAAACGGGACTTATCTCCCTCCACTGGATTGCCTAAGGATATTTAACGAGCTCTCACTCAAACTGAACTTATCACCCTCTTTGCCTCGCCTCGGGACTTATCACCCTCCACGGGATTGCCTACAAGCTTTCTGACTTCTTCTCTAGAGCTTTCTGGCTGACTCAACTGCAGCTTACTAACTCTTTACAACTCCAACAATCACACACAAACAACCTAACAAGAGGGTTTGGGTTTGGTTGGTGTCTCCAACTAGGTTGAGATTTTCCCTTACATTTGTTTAGCCTCAATGCTAAGGTTGGGAAAATCTCTCTAAGCTTAGGATATATCTTGGGTTGCTTAGATTGGGTTTAAGAACACTCTTGAATATATTTGTATATCTACAAACTTGTGTTCCATGGTGGGAATGCTTTGAGTATATGGCTCTTGGCTCTGTAGCATTTTTCCACATTCTCCACACTTAATTTGATGGAAGATCTTGTATTTATAGTGTGGATTTGAATGTTACCGTTGGAGAGAATCACATTCAAATCTATACTATTCTCAGAAGTTCTACTTGCACTTTTTCAGCCGGTTGTCTTCCTCTCATTGGTCCACATCAACTGAATCTAACGGCTATATTCTTCAGGATCTTCTGAGTCTTCAGGTTTTTTTCTGAGTCTTAGGTTCTCTGAGTCTCAGGTTTCTTCTGAGTCTCAGGTTTCTTCTGAGTCTCAAGTTACTTTTACTCAGGATTCTTTATTCAGCAGACTTCTCTTCAGTTGACCTTATCTGATCAGGCATACTGACACTCAGGCTTACTAAGTTCAAATCTTGACTTGGACATCCCGACCCTCGGTCACTTTTTACTCATCGACCCTCGGGTCACTTGACTCAAGCTATCTCGATTTCTTCTTGCTGATCGATCACTCATTACGTCGATCGGACATCTTCGAGTTAACATATCAGGATAGCATCAGGTCATCTGCATCAAGGTTACCATATCGGGTTATCTTATCTTATCTCGATCCGTCCGGATCTTGATCGTTCTCATCTGCTCCTCTTCGATATGCAACCTTCTCTTGATCTTACGGTCGGTTTCTTTCTATCGGCTTTTACGCTCTTACGATCATCCGATCGGTCACTTCGATCATCGATCTTACGATCGGTGGCTTATCATTTCTTCTCTTCTAATTTTACACAGCTCATTAGTTAACTCCGGAACTCATCTTACTCATCTGATCTTGATCAGTCTCATCTGCAGCCTCGTCTGATCTCGATCATCTTCTTCTGATTTTGTGAGTTCCCCCTCAACTTGTTCTTTTGTTCCCCCTCAACTTGTTATCTGTAGATTAACTTCAATAACACAAGTTGATAATGTTTTGGCATAATTCATCAAAACTAAAATATCCCAACAATTTTGTTCCTTCTATTACCCGCAACGTTATTTCTATTCCTATGTTGGATAATGAAGATTTTTCCTTCCATTTTGCAAATAATAATTGTTATTTTTTGCTTAATGGTGATGTTTACGGAAATGCTCCTTTATCTAATGGTTTATATTTGTTGCGTTGTGGACATGATATTATTAATATATAAAATAAACAACTCAAACTTAGTAAACATGAAAACCCGAATTACTTGTGGCATTGTAGACTTGGTCATGCTAATGAGAAAAGAATTGCAAGTTTAAGAAAGTTGGACTACTTAACCCCATTTGATTTTGAATCTTATGGAAATTGTGAATCTTGTCTCAAAGGTAAGATGATCAACAAACCCTTTTCTGGGAAAGGGGTTCGTGCCAAAGAAGTTATAGAGTTGATCCACAGTGACATTTGTGAACCACTACCCACTCTAGCTAGGGGTCACTTCGGATACTTCATAACCTTTACTGATGATTTTTCTAGGTTCGGGTATGTGTATCTGATGAAACACAAATCCGAGTCCTTTGAGAAGTTCAAAGAGTATAAGGCTGAAGTAGAGAAGCATCTTGGTAAGAGTATTAAGACTCTTCGATCAGATCGAGGAGGAGAATATCTTAGCCATGAGTTCACTAATTACTTGAAGTTGCATGGAATCCAATCACAATGGACTCCTCCCGGAACACCACAAATGAATGGTGTGTCCGAGAGGAGAAACCGAACCTTGTTGGACATGGTAAGGTCCATGATTAGTTTTTCTTCTCTTCCGACATTCTTATGGGGATACGCGCTTCAAACCTTAATCTACATTCTGAATATGATTCCATCCAAATCAGTTGAGCTTACGCCATACGAGTTATGGCATGGCAAGAAGCCAAACTTCACTCACATGAAAACGTGGGGTTGCCCCGCGTTTGTGAAGAAGATGCTCACTGACAAGTTGGAATCAAAAGGTGAAAAGGGTTACTTTGTGGGATATCCTAAGGAAACTAGAAGATATTATTTCTATCTCCCTGAGAAACAAACAGTGATTGTTTCTAGGCAAGCCAAATTCCTTGAAGAAGACTACGTCTTCAAGGGACAAGGTCGTAAGCCGATAGAACTTGAAGAAATTCAAGAACCACAAATTGACTAGGAGACTGATATATTGTCAAAGCAACATGACAAAGAATCAGTGGGAGCATTCAGCAGCTCACATGGTGGAAGTTTATCACTAAGTGATCCTCTTTCAGCCAGTGGGAGTGTAATTGGAGTTGCATTGCCTGTGCAACGAACTCCAAGTATACTGAATTAGAATAGCATAGTTCAAACTCCCATTTAAGAGGCATCCGAAAATGCTCAAGAAGCATCCAGAAGTGTCGCTCTAGAAGCCTCCCCGGTCAACGATGAGATCGCTGCACCACAAAATTTTCACAATCAGAATGTGCAGTGTGAACAACCACAACTCCGTAAGTCCACTAGAGTTCGTAATCCACCCACTAGATATTATGGTTTCCTCGTAGAGGAACATAATGACATGGAAATCCTGGATAAAGACGAACCTAAGACTTACACTAAGGCAACATTAGATGTTGACTCAAATAAGTGGCATGAAGCCATGAAATTCGAGATGGACTCGATGTACATCAATCAAGTTTGGGACTTGGTTGGATTGCCGAAAAGGGTTAGATCCATAGGTTGCAAGTGGGTCTTCAAAGGAAAGACCGATGCAAATGACAAAGTACAAACCTACAAGGCTAGGTTGGTGGAGAAAGGTTATAGTCAACGCCAAGGCATTGACTATGATGAGACTTTCTCACCAGTTGCTAAGATCAAGTCCATTCGAATTTTACTTGCGGTAGCAGCACATCTAGATTATGAGATTTGGCATATGGATGTCAAAATAGCTTTCCTCAATGGCAACATTGACAAGGAAGTGTTTATGACTCAACCTGAAGGTTTTATATCAAAGCCAAAATCTAATCTTGTGTGCAAGCTTAAACAATCCATCTATGGATTGAAGCAAGCTTCTAGGAGTTGGAATATCCGATTTGATGAAGCTGTCAAATCTTTTGACTTCATCAGAAATTCGGAAGATCCGTGCGTTTATAGGAAGTGTATTGGGAAGAATTTTATTTTCATAGTTGTGTATGTCGATGACATACTCATTATGAGAAACAATATCCCACTAATGCAGTCAGTGAAAGAATGGTTATCAAAGACCTTCATGATGAAGAATCTTGGTGAAGCCTGCTACATCTTAGGGATTAAGATCCATAGGGATAGATCCAAAAGGATGCTAGGGTTGTCACAGTCAACCTACGTAGACAAGGTGTTGAAGCGATTTGCGATGGAGAACTCTAAGAGAGGTTCTCTGCCGGCATGTCATGGGATAAAGTTGTCTAAGAAGGAATGTCCTTCCATAGATACTGATATCCAGCGCATGAAGGATATACCATATGCATCTGCAATTGGATCCATCATGTACGCCATGATTTGCACAAGGCCGGATGTGGCCTTCACTATCAGCACCACTGGTAGATACCAACATAATTCGGGTGAACCACATGAATATTCTTAAGTACCTCAGACGTACTAAAGAATACTTCTTAGTCTACGGAGGACAATCAGAATTGATGGCCACTGGCTATGCTGATGCAAGTTTCCAATCCGTCTGTGATGATTACAAGTCACAATCGGGCTATGTGTTCACTCTCAATGGTGGGGTGGTTAGTTGGAATAGTTCCAAGCAAGAGACTACCGCGGATTCAACAATCGAAGTTGAGTACATCGCTGCGGCAGAAGCTGCCAAACAAGCTGTCTGGATAAAACAGTTCTTAAGTGAACTAGGGGTAGTTCCGAGTGCCAGCAGTCCAATAAAGTTGTATTGTGACAACACTAGTGCGGTTGCATAAGTTAAGGAACCGAGATCCAATAACAGAAACAAGCATATACCGAGGCGTTATCACTTGATAAGAGAGATAATCGCTAGAGGATAGATAGAGTTAGAACGTGTCCCCACGGAGGATAACCTGGTTGATCCTTTCACTAAGGCTTTGAGTGCTCATGTACACACTAGACATTTTAATGGTCTAGGGGTTAGACATGTAGGTGATTGACTCTGGTTCAAGTGGGAGATTAGTGTTAGTATCCCAGAGACAATCCATTGTAAGGACATAATACTCAGATAATATTCAGTATTTGTTTAATGTTAATGTTTGTTTAATATTAAATGTATGACGTTACACTCATTAGAATATTATGTTTGATTGTTTGCATTTATTCTTATATGTGTTCCCATGAATCACTGTTGTCATTGAGTGTGTGAGAACTCAGATGACTTAATCTTGATTCTCAAATAGCCCCAATCGAGGATCATCAAGAATGGGATATTGATGATGCAATGGAGATTGGTGTGCGATCTGCATCATACTCTTAGAGAGTGTAGTAAGATCTCACTTACTACGAGATACTAGGTATCTCATGATGGATGCACAAATACCTTAGAGGGTATTGGTATACCCATCCGAGAAAAAACCGTTTGATCGCGCTTCCACTATATGTGTCTAAGGGTGTCTCGGTTAGTGGGAGCTATGCGATACTCCTTTGACTTGAGGTCAATACGCACAACATGTGTGGAGTGATGAACTTTGACCATGACCGACGCTTGCACCCGTCTATGGGTAGATATGGCTTGGATTGGGTTCATCACGAAGTGCATGTGCGTGGTAGTTGAGCAAAGAAAAGGATTCATTCCTCAAAGTGGATTTAGAGAGAATACTCATCTTCTTATCATAATTGGATCTAAGTCATTGGCCAATGCACGTCCACTTAGACTTTGTGACTAAGTGTGACACTAATGATCAATTAGTGATTAGAGATAAATTGATTTAGTTATTTGAATAGACACTTCATCATGTTCAAGACTAAATCGAGTATTTGTGAATGAAAGGAAGAAATCGCAATTCCCCACATTTCTATTACAGGTAGTTGCACTTTTCTCGCAACGTACCTCATATATTGAGAATGTCTGATTTATTGTCTAGGGTTCAATTAAGACCGTTAGTTTGACTAATCGCTCGATATATGAGGGCCTATGGGTCACACAACAAGTAGTCCCCTTTACAGATTAAAGTTGGTTGATTAAATGTTAAATTGGATTTAATATTTAATTTATGGAGAATTAATTAATAATAGATTAATTTAGAATTAATTATTATTAAAGTTTAATTAAATTGGATTTAATTAAATAGGAATTCCCAAAAATAATATATGGAATATTATTGTAGGATTTAATTATATGAGGAAATCAATCGTAGAGATTTTCCACATATGGAAATTAAATTCGTAGAGATTTATATGGAGAAATAAATCCTAGGGATTTATACAAATAAGGATTAGGGATATTATTTCCTAGTTAGGCTAGCTTAAGATTTAAGCTGAGTCTCTCCTATAAATATTAGCTCTTGGGATTCATAATTATCAGTTGTTCAAATTTCTCCATAAAATCTAGAGTTAGAATTTTCCAAGCAAATTCATCTCGGGATTCAACGCTGGCGAATCTACGCGAATTTGTAAACGGGGATTACGTGGATACCGTAGTTGAGAAATCTGCTCTTGAGTTGCTGTAAGATTTCTTGTTACTGTTTTTCGTGTTCATACTTGCAATTATATGTTCGTTGTTGGTGAACTATTTAATTTTGCTGCACATGTTTTACGTGTTTACGTGTCTCTAAATTCCAACAATCATCATCTATGACTATAATCCAGCTGAAGGAGGAGATATTACTCAACCAGTTGGAGCAAGAATCAGAAAGAGTTCTTCGCTGATGGACACAAAAGAGGGGAAATTGTCCAATCTGGATACGGTGGCTAGACATCTGATCATGAAGACGGTGGACTCTACCACACGTGAGAAGGTCAAGTATATGAAGACTGCTAAGGAAGTATGGGATACCCTTACTGAAATCTGCAAAGGTAATGATTTGATTAAGGATAGCAGATTGCAAGCTGAACTGGTAAACTTCGAGAAATTAAAGATGTTGCTAAATGAGACGATTGATCAGCTAGATGGAAGAATTACTCGAGGTGTCAACAAACTGCGTGATTTAGGCCGAGTAATGTCAGACAAGGATATCAACTACAAGATTCTGAGATCACTGACAAAGAAATGGGATACTAAAGTAACATTGATCAAAGACTATCAAGATATTGGAACCATGAAGCCGAACGATCTATTTTTCAGTTTGAAAGTGCATGAATTCGATCTGATTGAGAGAAGAAGAGAAGCTACCACAAGTTATACTAAAAATGTTGCATTTCAGGCAACTGGTAGCAGTTCACGATCAGTTGAACCAATGGGGAACATCATCAGCAAAGATGAACAGATTGCTCTGCTGACCAGAAATCTTGAACGATCAAACGCTCAGATGGGAAAGTACAGAAAGTTCTACAAAGATTATAGATAAAGAAGAGGAAGAGATAGGAGATCTACTGACAGATCACCAGAGAGAGATCATTCTGATGACAGAAGAGACGATCGAAGAGAAGATCGGAGAGATGACCGAAGAGATGATAGAAAGGATGATCGCAAAGGAGACAGACGTGGTGACAAATCAGAAAGAAGGAGTTCTGACTACAAGCAAGGTGGAAAGTCACCTGACAGAAACTATAGAAGAAATGATTCACCTAACAGAAGAGGATCTGGAGAATCAGGAACATGCTTCAACTGCCACAAACCAGGTCACTACAATACAGACTGCCCCGACCTGTCTCCTAAAGAAAGAGAATAGAAGCGGAACAGAAGAGATCAACAATACAGAGACAGAAAAGCTATGATAGCAGACACATCTGGTATTGACAACTCTTATCTGCCATCAGATGACTCTGGATACTCATCTGTTGAAGATTTTTGTCTGATAACCAACACTGACGATGTCAACGATTTGAACTTCTCATCTGATGATGACATCTGTCTGATAGCCAGAGAAGCTGACCAATCTGAGGTAATCTCTAAACCTTATGTGATTTCCTGTTCCACACCTGTTGTGATGAGCACATCTGCTGGAGAGATTAACCTGCAGGCCTAGAATGACCAATTGCTTGATGATCTCTCTAATGCAATAGATACTTATACAAGAGTGGAAGTTGAGAATGATAACCTAAGGGCAGAGAATGTCCGGCTTGTAAAAGAAAGTAAAGAGAGTAGAACTACTGAACATAAATTAATTGAAACTGTTCAGAAGATGACCATAGAACTGGATGTTCTAAAAGTTGGCTCTTCTGATCAAGGAAGGTTGATTAATGAACAGCAAGCTACCAATCTAAAACAAGCAGGAGATCTCAAAGTCCTTCAGGCTAAATTTGATGAACTCTTCCGAATGCATGAGAATCTAAAAGCCATTGAGGGCAGTTTGCGTAAGAAAATAGAGGTTTTCACGAAATCATCTAAAACTGTTCAGGACTTGAACAACTATTTTTGTGCGCCAACTGATAAGAAGGGAATTGGGTTTGAGAACCCTTCTAGATCCTCAAAATTCCCGTCTGGTTCACATCAGAAAAGTGTAACCAAACGAGTTTCTGATAAAGATACAAATTATGCCAAATCTGTATCAGATAAGGGAAAAGGACCAGCTGATCAGGCAAGACGAGTGTCAGATCAGAAAGGAAACATATATGAACCCCAACTGATCAGACACCAACCGAGGAATCAACAGAAGAATCATGTTCTTCTGAAGAGACCTCAGCCCAATCAGCAGAGAAGGCCTTAGCCTGGACCATCTCGTAAGGGACAAACCCAGCTGAAGTCAACTCAGTCCAAGCTGCCTTACCAGCAAGCTAAAGGTAAGCTGATCAAGCCATCTGTGCAGAAAATATATGAATCTTTTGATGGTAGCAGTCGTACCTACCCTTACAATCAGAAACCTAGGACTACTGCACCTGAGCCCCACTGGATTAAAAGAAGACCAGTTAACAAGAAAAATCCCAAGTCTTCTGATTCATCCAAGGCTCACACTAATAATCATACTGATCAAAATGCACATGATAAGATATATGATTATGTAGATGCATATGGGAGACAAATAAGGACTTCTGATCTTGATGATTACAATAGAAATGCCTTGTTTGTCTGGATCTCGAAAGGTACAGCTAACCCCCCAAGACCCAAATCTATTGGGGTACCTAAGATCTGATTTGTTCGCAGGTTCGCGTGGGATTGGCCAATAAAGGAGGTGTACAAGTAACTATCTGGTACATAGATAGTGGATGCTCAAGGCACATGAATGGAAGTCAACATCTCCTCAGCAATTACATTGAGAAACCAGGCCCACGAGTTCTCTTTGGTGACTACAACTTTGGTTTTATCATAGGAGTTGGAACCTTAGTGAATGATGATATACAGGTTACAGGTGTTTCGTACGTTGATGGCTTAAGGCACAACCTGTTATCTATATCACAATTTTGCGACAACAGTTTTAGTGTTGAGTTCTCAACAGATAGATGCACAATCAGAAATCGAGTTACTCAGTAGATCTTGCTAACTGGCTCCAGAAAAGGAACAATCTACACTGCAGATTGGGACGGTTGTCTAAGAAATGCGTGCTTGATTATTAAGAGTACAAAGAGCGTCAGTTGGCTCTGGCACAAGAGAATGAGTCATCTGTACTTTAAGTCTCTTAACAAGATAGCAAGGATGTCCTTGGTTGAAGGTATCCCGAATGAAGTTTTCTCTAAGGATCAGACATGTGCCGCATGTCAGAAGGGAAAGCAAGTCAAGGCTTCATTCAAAGGGATTCCTTCTCCTCCATCCAGCAGAGTATTACAACTGCTCCATATGGATTTGTTTGGACCAGTTACACCTCTTAGTTTCAGTGGACACAAATACACTCTGGTGGTTGTGGATGATTACTCCAAATTCACCTGGGTTGTATTCTTGTATAAGAAGAATGAAACTACAACAAAGCTACCTGAACTTCTCAAGAAGGTTCAGAATGAGAAGGGTCTCAACATAGTGAAATCAGATCAGACAAAGGTACAAAATTCTTGAACCAGTTTATATCTGATTTTTGCTCATTGGTATACAGCATGAGACGTCAGCTGCCAGAACACCACAACAAAATGGCGTAGCAGAAAGGAGAAACAAAACACTCAAAGAAGTTGCTCGCACCATGTTAGCTAAACATGCAACACCAAACCATTTCTGGGCAGAAGCTATCGACACTGCATGTCATACCCAGAACAGATGTTCTCTGACTAAGATTCACTTCAAAACACCTTATGAACTGTGGAAGGACATAAAACATCGTGTTTCCTGCTTTCATGTGTTCGGGTGCAAGTGTTTCATTCACAATAATGGGAAGAGTCAGTTGAGAACCTTCGATACCAAGTCAGATGAGGGTATATTCTTAGGATATTCCTCAACCAGCAAAGCATTTAGGGTTTTCAACAAACGAACCCTAATTGTGGAAGAGACACCTCATGTGGTCATTGATGAGTCAAAATCTGATCAGCAGAAATCTGCCGCAAAACAAGCCGTACCTGATGAACCAGAAACACTGAAAATGGATCAGTTAAGGCTCAAAGGAAACGATTCAAAACACATCACTGTGTATATTCCCAACTTTGACCTTGATGATTCACCAGGTCAATTAGGCCCTAAGGTACGTATAATTGTCAATGAAGAAGCTGGTACAACTGAGACAGTAACAACTGAACCATCCAGTTCAGGGGGAACACCTGATAATCAGGCAGATATGCAGTAACCTGAGGTGATTCAAACATCTGTTGAAATCTGTCCCTGTAAGGTAGACCCAACTAATATCCCTATACAAGTTTCTAGTGATTCTATTACAGATAATGATGATGAAGAAGATCTCCAAGATGAAGCTACACAAGCAAAGAAAATCTGTTTAAGAGATCATCCAACTGATCAGATTATAGGAGATCCAAGCAATAGGGTTCAGACTAGACATCAGATTGGTGAGAGTGCTATGTACTGCTGTTATCTGTCTCTCAAGGAACCTCTAACCATTGAAGAAGCACTTCAAGATGCAAGATGGATTCTAGCCATGCAAGAAGAACTAGAGCAGTTTGAGAGGAATCAAGTTTGGAAACTTGTAGATAGACCAACTCACCAAGATGTTATTGGAACCAGATGGGTCTTCAAGAACAAGAAAGATGAGCACAATATGATAACCAGAAATAAGGTAAGACTGGTTGCAAAATCAGAAGGGATTTATTATGATGAGACCTACACACATGTTGCTCGCTTAGAAGCCATTCGACTATTTTTTGGCTTATGCTGCTCAATTGCGATTCATTGTGTATCAGATGGACGTAAAGTGTGCATTTTTAAACGGAATACTGGCAGAAGAGGTGTATGTTGAACAACCTCCTGGCTTTGAATTGAATAATCAGGTATACCGTTTAAAGAAGGCTCTTTATGGCCTGAAATAGGCTCCCAGAGCTTGGTATGATACACTGTCCCAGTTCTTGGAAGAAAATGGTTTCACTAAGGGACTGATTGATAGGACCTTATTCAGAATAGAAGATGGAGATGATATTCTGATGGTTCGGATCTATGTGGACGATATTATCTTCGGACCTCCCAACAAGAACTTATGCGATAAGTTTAGCAAATTGATGCAAGGGAAATTCGAGATGTCCATGATGGGTTAGATGATCTACTTTCTAGGTCTTCAAGTTAAGCAAGCTCATACTGGGATCTTCATCTGTCAGGCAAAGTATACAAGGAATATACTGGCTAAGTATGAAATCCAGAATTTCAAAGCTGCAAAGGTTCCAATGATGACTGCCTTCAAGATGGATCCAGATGAGAGTGGTCAGAAAACTAATCAGAAGGAGTATAGGGCTTTGATTGGATCTTTATTATACCTTACTGCCAGTAGACCAGATATAACCTTTGCAGTAGGTGTATGTGCCAGATTTCATGCAAATCCAAAGCAGATTCTTAAGTATCTGAAGGGAACTGTGAACCTCGGTTTATGGTACCCTGCAGATGATAATCTAGAGCTTACTGGGTACTCTGATTCTGATTATGGACGTTGTAGGATAGACAAAAAATCAACCTCAGGTACATGTCAGTTTCTGGGAAGTAAACTGATCTCTTGGTTTTCAAAGAAACAGACATTTGTTGCCACATCTACTACTGAAGCAGAATATATGGCCGCAGGAAGCTGTTGCTCCCAACTGCTCTGACATCACTTTATCAGAGATCATGTGGAAAAGAAGAACATTAGAATGGAAAAGATTCACACTGATAAGTTGAAAGCTGATATTTTAACCAAGCCTTTAGCTGAAGTCAAATTCAGAGAACTATGCAATGAGCTAGGGCTTCTGGATCTTGGAGTGGATGCACCAGAATACTTCGGTGGCTTAATCTCCAATACCAATTGGTTATGTACCTGACCAGGTAAGAAGGTCAGTTGAAGAAGGAAACTTCAATCGATCGATAGGATCGATTAGTCTTGATCGAAAGGAATATCAGTTGAAGGGGGAACTTCAACTGACTAAGGGTTTTCAGATCAGAAGGAACCTGGTCTGAGGGATAAAACATTGTTGGAAAAATTTTCTAAGGTTTAGGCTACACAGTAAGATCAACAAAAATTAGAAAAGTCAGATCAGATCAGGTGGTAACTGATTGATTATAATATCAATCAGTCAGATACGTTTTCTGATTTACATTATCTTCTTTGCCTTATCTAATTTATATTGTCTGAGTCTATCTTTTTAATTATTATAATTACTGTTTGCTTAACTTTATGACGCACGCCCTGCAAAGCATTAAATGCGGACGTGGAGAATATGTATTTAATGGTATTTATTGTACTTTTTGCGTCCAAAATATAAGCGGGTACATTTTCTCAACCGCACGATTAAAATACTTTACGACCGACTCATCTCAACCGTTGATTTAAAAAACACGAATACTTGAGATTTATGGAAACTTGTGCAAAATGTTTTCCCTCGCACTATATAGAACCCTAATCTAGTTTCCAGAAAACCTTTACACTTCTACATTTATCAAGTTCTTGAGAGATAAAATTTCTATGCAAACTTCTTCAAACTCTCATCAATTCGTCTTTCGTATTTCAAAATCTTCGAATCTAAATCTGGTAAATTGTTGAATATGCTTTATATACTTTTGGTTTCACTGTTTGTCAATTGCTTGTTTATGCTTACAAAATGTGTTACTGAATTTCTGGAAATAGATCTTTTTGCGATATTGTATTGTTCTTGACTTGTTCTAATGCATACATGTTTTAATATGAGTCTGTGCTTAATTTACTCGATTAGTGAATTAGGGTTGTTGGTTTGATTACGTTTATTGAAATAATTTACTCAAACTCATCCCTAAATTTGCTTGGTTTACACAGAAATGGCACAACTCATTGCCCGACAGGGACAAGGCAAAAATATATGCAATTTCGCATCAATAAAAAAGGACATCATTGACGAGAAATTTGTCATGTTCTCAGTCACCTCAGACCCCGAGTCATTAGAAATTCTGGACTGTCTCCGTACTTATGGACTGGATCAATATTGTTATGTTATCAAGACGTCGTGCACACTTATGAGGCCCTAGAATTTCTGTACAATTTGAAGAAAGAGGAGGATGATGATGAGAAGTTGATTTCCTATGTCGGAGGAACGGAGGTCACTGTAATAGATAATGATCTACGGAAGGATTTTCGGTCTCCGTCAAGGAAGTCTTGACCCAAAAACATTCACATCTGAGTTAGGAAGAAAGGGTTTCTTCAAGCCGAACTGCTAAGACCAGCCAATAGAGACCAAACCGTGAATGTTCATGCCCCACATCTGAAGAGGAAGTATCGATTGTTGTTCGAGATAGTGTCGAAGGTGATCATGTGCCTAACTTTTTTTCTTGATGTTGTAACTACATACAAGCAGTGTGTAATGACTGCTATCATCACGAAGGCACCAGATGTTGACTGGCTAGGGATGTTCAAGACCAGATTGTTGAAGGAGACTGCGAAGTTTGATCTGAATGAGAGGAATGAAGTCTATCTGACTTCAAAATGCTCCTTTATCCACAAGGTGTCTATAATTCTTTCAGATAAGTTGCCTAACAACTTCGAGTGGAATTAGGATGGCAAGAAAGTGTATTTGGTGAAATTCAAGGCCATACTGGGAAGAGATGAACCCTTGCCTGGCCAATCTGATGATGACCCAGCTCTCTATGTGCCTAGACAGCGAGGAGAAGGGAAAGGGAAAGAAACCCCAGTCAAAAACACGGGTAAAGGCCGCCCCCAAGAAAAAGCTGAAAAGGAAGGCTCTGGCCAAGAAACCAGAAGAGCCAGAAAAACATCAGAAGAGGATTACCACTCTTCTGAAGAAGGCTCCTAGACTAGTTGAGGTCGTTGAGAGGACGGAGGAACTGATTCATATTGAATCAGAGGAGGAGGTTGCTGCCAGTTCTGAAAGAACTATGAGTACAGGCAGGGAGGAACAAATGCTGGAAGGAGAAGGAGAAAGAGAGGTAGAGGGAGTATGTAGGTCCCGAACGAGTTTTCATGAGGGTAGAAGTCTAGAGAGGAGGGGTGAATAGACTTCTAAAACTTTCCGTGGATCAGGTGTGATTTGCAAGTATGCCTGATCAGAGTGAGGAGTGAATCAGTATGGACTGATATCCGACTTACTGATTACACGGAGGCAGATCAGTTCGGCGTCTATCAGTTTAACTAATGGTGCGGAAGATTAGTTAACCCGTGTGAAAACCAGTTAACTTTTGCCCAGTCAGATTAGTTCAAATCAGATTTTTGATCAATCTGTTTTAGATCAGATGACTAAAGTGTCAAGCTGATCAGTTCAGTAGCTTGATGCTAATCTGAACCAGATTCAGAATTTGCATGCAAATAACAAGTAGTGTGCAGTTAAGTGTAAAGCAAGATAAAGGCACACAAATTTATAGTGGTTTGGACAACTTGTCCTACGTCCACTCTTCCCTATCAGCAGGGGCACCAACTTAACCAACTGGACTTAGTTTAATGTGTTAGTCCAACACAGTACAACCAACAGATGTTTCACAAGTACTCACTCAAACAATTCCAGAAATCAGATCTAGAAACCCTAGACTGAAATCTTGCTATAACAAACTTAACCTAACTTTTGTTTGGGTATAAGATTTGTAATGTTCCAACTGGAATACTATCCTTCTTCTAAGTAGCCTAAGGATGGAGGATAAGTATTCTATGCTAAGAACAATGGGATGAACACTTAAGAATAAATCTTGAGTTTGTGTTCTTCGTGCGGAAATCTTGATAGCTTGAGCTTGATGATAATTTCCGTAACCTTACTATGAATATTTGATCCCATATATATAGGCACAAAATCGAACTAGCCGTTGTAGAGCAATTCGAATTTCGGTCTATTTTAGGTAGGTCTACAGACTGATTTGACGTGCTTCAGGGACGGCATGGCCGAAAGCATGCAAGCTTGTCCTTTCTAGCCGTTTGACACTGAAGCGCTTTTCTGTAGACTGTCAGTACTCCGTACATGCGTTGTCGACTTCTTATTGGCTATCAAGTACATTTTGCAGAGCTTTAATTAGCAACAAGGTTGACATTCTTCTTGTCTGAACACTTGTCTCGTACTAGGTAACATTAAAGTAGTCACCTGATAGAGTTGACACAGATCAGTTACGACACGGATCTATCTACCTGACTTAGGTCATCTGAATTGTAAGTTGTCTTAGCACAACTTGCTGACCTTCCCTTGTTGTCATCTGATGTAGATCTTCTGGACGGTCTTCTGTCTTGAAATCTTCTGCTTATCTGCTTCATTCATCAGATCTTCAGCATATCATATCTTTAATTTAATTGATCTTCTGATCTTCAAGACTTAACCTATACATATTGAGTTCCCTCTCAATATGTGACCTATCTGTTACATCAACTGTCTATACATTTCAGTTAGTCATCTTATCTGCTATCTAGATCATCAGTCAGCTAACAGGTCTGACTGGTCCTAATACATTATTTATTTTGGAACTTCCTGTTGGGAAAATATGGGTGCCCGGATCTATTCGAGATAATTTTAAATACATATTTAAATTAATCTATTAATTACTAACATGAATTAATCCTAAATCAATTCAACATAATAATTAATAAGCGAATAAACAACATGCGTACACGTAATCCACGTAAATCCTAAGTTACGAGATTACTTACCTCTTGTAGAGACAACCGTTGAGACGATGGATCAACCCAAAGAGCCTTCCCAAATATGTCCCAAGTCCACGAATGCAATCCGGTGGGAGGATTCTCACGAACAATTTTAATAAGAGAGAAAACCAAAATTATTTTGCCACCACCTTTGTGGATTTCTAATATTTCCAACACATGGAGTTGCTGCTGGGGATGAAAAATTCATCCACTATATATAGGGACAAGGGGGCCGATATTTTCAATGAAAAAATAAGGAAGAAAATCTTTTTCTTGATCTCCAAGAAATCTTGAATATATCTCCTATATTCTTTTCTCCTTAATTAAATTTTTCCATAAAAATCTTATTCCCCTTTATCCCCTAATTTTTAAAAAATACAAGGAAAAGAGAATCAAGATTTGACTTCTTGAATTTATGGGATAATTATGTATCCCAAGAATACTTATCTCTTTCCATAAAATATCTACAAGAAAATCAAGAAAATATTTCTTCTTCTTTTCCTACAATTTTCGTAAATTTCAAGGAAATATAGGTGTTGGGAAATTTGTAGTTTCGATGGAAGTTCCAAAATAGATAAAGTAATAGGACCAGTTAGACCTGTTAGCTGACTGATGATATAGAATAGCAGATAAGATGAACAACTGAAATGTATAGACGACTGATGTAACAGTTAGGTCTATATTGAGGGGGAACTCAATATGTAGGTTAAGTCTTGAAGATCAATCAAGTCTTGAAGATCGATATATTCAAGATCTGATGATTGAAGCAGATAAGCCAAGAAGTAGATATGCAGAAGAGTTCAAGACAGAAGACCATCCAGAAGACCTACATCAGATGACTACAAGGAAAGGTCAATAAGTTGTGCTTAGACAACTTACGAGCAGAAGACTTAAATCAGGTAGACAGATCAGTGGTCAACTAATCTGTGTCAGCTCCATCAAATAACTACTTCCATGTTATCCAGTACGAGGAATGTTTTCTGACAAGAAGAATGTCAACCTTGTTGCTTATTCAAGTGCAAAATAATCGCATTTGATAGCTTAATGAGAAGATGACAACGACGATTTTAGTAATCGATACCGCAGAAAAGTTGTTCGTCAAATCAAACGGCTAGAAAGGACAAGCTTTCATGCTTTCGGCCATGCCAACCCTGAAGCATGTCAAATCCACCTGCAGACCTACCTAAAATAGACCGAAATTCGAATTGCTCTCAAACGGCTAGTTCGATTTTGTGCCTATAAATATGGGATCAAACCTTCATAGTAAGGTTAAGGAAATACTCAAGCTCAAGCTCTCAAGATTTCCGCACGAAGAACACAAATTCAAGAGTTATTCTTAAGTGTTCATCCCATAGTTCTTAGCATAGAATACTTATCCTCCAACTTTAGGCTACCTAAAAGATAGGATAGTATTCCAGTTGGAACAACACAAATCTTATACCCAAACAAAAGTTAGGTTAAGTTTGTTATAACAAGATTTCTGCCTGGGGTTTTCTAGATCGATTTAAGATTGGTTGAGTGAGAACTCGTGAAACATCTCGGTTGGTTGTACTGTGTTGGACTAACACATTAAACTAAGTCCAGTTGGTTAAGTTGGTGCCCCTGCTGATAGGGAAGAGTGGACGTAGGACAAGTTGTCCGAACCACTATAAATCTGTGTGACTTTAATCTGCTTTACACATACTTGCACACTACTCTTGTTATCTGCATGCATATTCTGTACCAGGATCAGATTAGCATCAAGCTACTGATTTGATTAGTTTAACACTTTAGTTATCTGATTCAAACCAGACTGGTGGGAATCTTTATTTGAGTAAAACTGGTTTTCACACGGGTTAACTAATCTTCCGCACCATCAGTTAAACTGGTAGACGCCGAATTGATCTGCCTGCCAGATCAGTAAGTCGGATATCAGTCCAAACTGATCCACATCGCACTATGATCAGACATACGTGCAAATCACATCTGATCGACAAAAATTTTTGAAGTCTATTCACCCTCCCCTCTAGACTTCAACCCTCACTGAAACCCGTTCGGGACCTACAATAGGCAATAATATTTTCTTCTCCCTTTTATTAATTGGACTTTATTTTGGGCTATTTGAAGGGCCTTTAGGAGAATTAAGATTGGACCTCCAATGGACTATGAAGCTATAATATTGGGCCAAATATTATTCAAAGTCCATTAATATTAATTTACTCCACTATAAAATTAATATTGAACTATCTATCTTAACACATATTACGACTTTACTATAATATTGCTCCCGGTCATTATTTCCCGTGTTTAAAATTATCTTAGTCCATTAATTAATTAAGCCACTGAACAAGCTTTATATTAACTAATATCTTTATCCTTGGAGTAAAGACAACTCAACATTATTATCCATACCGGAAATAAATTTTCACTTGCAAGATTTGGTATGATAAAGATTTTGAGCCCACCAAAGGGACAAATCAAGCAAGACGTACTTACACACGATTCTCGATGTTAAATGTCAGCAATCGTCATGTAATTAATAATATTACCCAAGATATAAGGTATCGAATCACAATGACTCTCTTCCTATAATAAGTCAAAGCAATAGTTATTAATTTCACATAATCCTATTTAAGGGACGGAGATTAAGAAATAACACACCATTGAGGTCTAATTCTTGTATATTCAGTACCGAAGAATTTATCCTCCTGTAGGTCATATTCAGTGCATCCAAATGCAATAGTATAATCTCTTGGTCAAGACAAGCCAATCTGAGTCTTATACATCAACCTTTCATGATGGTTTGTTCATTTCCATCTAGGTTGTGAATTTGTACTTAATTACGAGGAGCTGTTAATTTGATCTTCTGTGATCTGGTATCACCAAATTAACCACAACGTAATATGTACTAACTTATTGAACGGGTTTGCAATAAATATATATAACATTCATTCATATTTAAATGCAACAGTGATTAATAATTTATTTCAGTAAATAAATAGGAAAATTCAGTTTGGTTATACAAAGTAAAAGCATACTTTTCAGTATAACCCCAACAATCTCCCACTTATACTCAAAGCTTTTAAGTATACTACAACATGTCTCGTGTTCTATGTGACATCTAATGTCACCCTACACGAACCTAATAATTTCTATCACTTATACTCAAAGCAGATTGACAACGTTCTTGACACCCATTCCTTCCACATGTCTCTCGAATGTACTCTGAGGTAGACACTTTGTGAATGGATCTGCTAGGTTGTCTTCCGACGCAATCTTTACCACCTCAATGTCTCCTCTCTTAACGATTTCTCGTATAAGATGGTATTTTCTTTCAATGTGTTTGTTGGCTTTGTGTGCTCTCGGTTCCCTAGAATTTTCAACTGCTCCGGCATTATCACAATAGACCGTGATTGTGCTGGGTAAATCCGGGACAACGTCCAAGTCCACTAGGAAGTTCTTGAGTCAAACCGCTTCCTTCGCTACTTCACAAGCAACTACGTATTCGGCTTCCATGGTAGAATCGGCGATGCATTTCAGCTTTACGCTTCTCCAAGTTATGGCTCCTCCCCCCATGCAAAACACACTACCCGAGGTAGACTTTCTGGAGTCAACGTCTGATTGGAGATCCAAGTCCGTGTAACCGATGGGGATTAGACTGTCTGACTGGTAAACCAACATTCTGTCCCGTGTCCTCTTCAGATACTTCAGAATGTTCTTTGCCACAGTCCAATGCTCTTTCCCAGGGTTGCTTTGATATCTAGCTACCATGCCTACGTCAAAGCAGATATCCGGTCTCGTGCACAGCATTGCGTACATGAGGCTTCCCACAGCCGAAGCATAAGGGATGCCTTTCATGTCATCTATCTCATTCTGTGTTTTGGGACACATTTCTTTGGATAGATGGATTCCATGTCTGTAGGGCACAGAGTCTTTCTTGGAATCTTGCATGCTGAAGCATTTCAAAACAATATCTATGTACGAGGCTTGCGAAAGCCCGATCATTCTTTTCCTGCGATCTCGAGTGATCTTGATCCCTAGGATGTGACCGGCTTCCCCTAAATCTTTCATATCAAACTGTTTTGATAGACATGCCCTTACGTCCGATAACACCTTTACATCATTTTCAATGAGCAGTATGTCGTCTACGTATAGTATCAAAAATACCAATGCAGTTCCGTCATGCCTTTTGTAAACACAACTTTCAAAGTTGTTTTGATCAAAACCGTAGGATTTTATAACTTGATCAAAACACTGATTCCAAGCACAAGATGCTTGCTTCAGCCCATATATGGACTTCTTAAGCTTGCAAACCAGATGCTCTTGACCCTTTTCAATGAAAGCTTCGGGTTGTTGCATGTAGATTTCTTCGTCAAGACTTCCATTGAGGAAAGTTGTCTTGACATCCATTTGCCAGATCTCAAAGTCTAAATGCGCAGCAATCGGCAAGAGAATGCAGATGGACTTGAGCATGGTTACTGGCGAAAAGGTTTTCTCATAGTCGATCCCTTCTTTCTGAGTGTACCCTTTCGCCACTAGTCTTGCTTTAAAGGTTTCAACCTTTCCGTCCCATCCTACACTGAGTGTACCCTTACGACTGAATACACTGAGGCTCAGAGACACCTGAAGATCAAAAGACCTGAAGACCTACATTCAGCAGAGTCTGCATATTGAAGCTAAGACAATGTGCAACTGAAGACTCAACAAGGTAGACTGATCAGTTACTTGATCAAGTCAGCTCACACCTGGTCACAATAAAAAAGATACACCAGACAAGACGAATCTTCTACAAAAGAAATATGAATCATCTAACGGACAAATTTCTGAAGTGCCGCCTCGTGAAGCCAAGGAGAAAGCGACATGTGCACAAAAAGAGCTGACATTGAGGGATTCAACGTTGCGGACAAAAACGACGCTAATGATGCCTACGGCCACGCCGATAATCGGAGCACGTCACAATCATATTCTACAGCCTACCTAATATAGCCCGAAATTCAAATTGCTCTCCAACGGCTCTTTGATTTCGAGGTCTATAAAAATGGGATCGATCTTCATTTTGAAGACAAGGACCAACAAGTGAGAACGCAAGAACAAACACAGGAGACATCGCAAAAGAAGCTAAAAGCTACATCAAAATCTCCACTCGAAGAACACTACATTTGAAGATTATTCTTAGAGTGTTCATCCCATAGTTCTTAGCAAGAAATCCTATCCACTAGCATTTTGGCTACCTAAAGCACCAGGATAGATTTCCAGTTGGAACCCTCAAACATTCTTTACCCAAACGCAAGTTAGGTTAAGTCTGTAGAGTGAGAACTCATTAAACATCTCGACTATCCTTTTTAAGGATATAAGTCCCGGCCGGGTTACGTTTGTAGAGTGGGAACTCGATAAACATCTCTACCATCCCGAAAAGGATATAAGTCCCATAGGTTAAGCTTGAGTGGGAACTCCAGAAACATCTCGCCATCCCGAAAAGGATATAAGTCCCGCAGTTAAGTTTGTAAGAGTGAGAACTCGGTAAACATCTCGCCATCCTAAAAAGGATATAAGTCCCGTGAGTTTAAAGTAGGTTAAGGTTCCCCGTGTTAAGGGAAAGAGTGGACGTGGGACTGGTTTTAAATCGAACCACTATAAAAAGTCTTGTGTGCATTTACTTGCTTTCTTATTGCTTTACACAAGTCACAATAACCGAAGTTTTAAACAAAGATACATATTCTAAGTTAAGCTCTGATCGCACTAAGCAATCGATCCGATCGATTGACACCTTAGTCAATCGGTTGAAAACCGACTTTAAATCGATTGATAAAACTGGTTTTTCACACGGGTAAAAACAAGCTTCCGCACCATTCAGTTAAACTGACAGATATCAAACTGATCTGCCCTCAGTCACTCAATAAGATTGAACATCAATCTAAACTGATACACTCGCACTCTGATCGGGTAATCTGCAGTTCACACCCGATCCGCACGAAAAGTTTTAGAAGTCTATTCACCCCTCCCCTCTAGACTTCCACCCTCACAAAACCCGTTTGGGACCTACAATTGGTATCAGAGCAGTGGTTCTACAGACCACTTGCTTTGAGTATCATCGATTCTTGAGGAAGAATCTTTGTGGTCATTTGAACAGATCTTGAAAAACCATTTTTCAAAACTCATTCGTTTTCAAAATCACTCAGCTTGGATAATACCTCTGGTATGTATCATGATTTGCCTAAGTTTTCAATTGATGAGTATGCAGATTGGGCTATATATATGTGCAACCATCTAGGATCGATAAGCGGCAGAATGATGGAAGTCATCAAACGAGGACCCATCATCATATATCACGACAACCCAGCAGTCGGAGGAGATCCAGATTTTGCCACGGAAAGTCTTGTGCGAAAAAGCCCAACCTTGATGGATGCAGAGGAAAGAAAGTTGTATACTCTAGATACAATTGCCAGGCATATAATCATGAAGACGATGGACAAAGTCACCAAAGAGAAGATAAAGTATCTCAAAACCGCAAAAGCAATGTGGGATACTCTTGCTGAGATATGCGAAGGAATGATCAAATCAAAGACAGCCGACTACAAGCCGAACTGGTGAAGTTCGAAAAGTTAAAAATGTTGCCCAACGAGACCATCAACGAGCTCGATGGGAGGATCATCATGTCGGTCCATAAGCTACGAGAACTTGGTAGAGAGATGTCAGACAAAGATATCAACTACAAGATCTTAAGATCTCTCACCAAGAAATGGGATATGAAAGTCACGGTAATCAAGGATTGCCAAGACATTTCAAAGATGAAGCCGGGTAGCTTGTTCCTAAGCCTTAAAGCTCACGAGTTCAATTTAATCAAAAGAGGACAAGCAGATGACGACGAAACGCTTGTTGAAGCCTCAACGTCTAAATCAGTTGCATTTAAAGCAACCATCAGCAGATCGAAGGCCACTGAACCTGTTGGAAACATAATGAGTCAAGGGTAACAGACGCTTCCGCTACTAGAAAACTTGAAAGAACAAATACTCACTTGGTAAGTATCGGAGATTCTACAAGGATCACAAAGAAATAGGAGGCCAACCGGATGATCACGAAAGAACCAGATCCGATGATCAAGAGATCACACGAAGAAAAGAAAAGAGATGATCCGATAGATGAGAGAAGAGATAACAGATCTGACAAAAAGAAGCTCGACATTACTATCGAAGGAAAGTCACCGACAGATCCTACAGACGGAGTGACTCACCCGGGAGAGGAAGTTCCGAGATCGAGGATCATGCTTCAATCATGAAACTAGGTCACTACAAAGACCGGACGCCTTAACTGACTGAGAAAGAGAAGAGAAATCGGAACAAAAGAGAGCAACGCCTCGAGATAGGAAAGAATCGTCACGACACATCCGAATTAATGATTCCTATCTGCCTTCTGAGGACTCTGGCTACTCTTCTGTAGAAGACTTCTGTCTGATAAGCAGCGTTGTTGACTTCCACGAACATGAAGATCTTATATTCTCTTCAGATGACGATGAAGTCCCAAGGAGGACCAATCTGAGGTAACCTCCAAACCTTCCTTTTTTCAATTTCCACACCGTTATTATTAGCACACTTTTTGGAGAGATTGACTTGCGGCTCTACTCGAGCAATTGCTTGATGATCTCTCCGATGCAAGAGACACTTATACAATAGTGGAAGTTTAAAATGACAAGCTAAGGATCGAAAATTGTTGGGAAATGAATTTAATAAAGAGGATTTTTGATTAGATCCCAAAACCCCGAGTATGACATGTTCGGGATAATCTTGATAGATGAGTCGATTCGGTTTAGAGTGTTCAGGATAATATCGCACCGTGTATAGCCTTAGATATAGAACATGTTAGAAAAGACTCTGAAGATGAGATCGAGAATCAAGGCTCGAGAGAAATTCAAGGCTCGCCGGGGCTCGATGATATCAAGAAAGATCAAGATATCAAGGCACAAGAATTATCGAAGATTCGAAGAATATAATTAATGCTCAAGATATCCTCGAATGTTCCGAGGCACCGGGCTCGAGGAATATACCGCTGGAATCCAAAATGACGTGGACCAACGAGAAGACAACCAAATGAAAAG
This sequence comes from Stenogyne calaminthoides, assembly GCA_037126765.1. Lineage (NCBI taxonomy): Eukaryota > Viridiplantae > Streptophyta > Magnoliopsida > Lamiales > Lamiaceae > Stenogyne > Stenogyne calaminthoides. The sequence continues at coordinate 21,278,009 of JBBCBC010000022.1, read as the reverse complement.
TCTTACAGAGAATAGTATGGATTTGAATGTGATTCTTCCAATCGGTAACATTCAAATCCACACTATAAATACAAGATCTTCTATCAAATTAAGTGTGGATCACGAGAGAATATAGCACACGATGCTTTGAGCTAAGAGGACATATACTCAAAGCATTCCCCACCTTAGAACACAAGTCTCGTAGATATACAAATATATTCAAAGAGTGTTCTAGAACCCAATCTAAGCAACCCACGATGTATCCTAGCTTAGAGAGATTTTCCCAACCTTAGCATTGAGGCTAAACCATTGTAAGGGAAAAATCTCACCATAGTTGGAGACAACACCAAACCCAAAACCCATTCTCGTAAAGAGATAACGAGTGGTGAAGTGAGGTAGTTGTTAGGGCAATCCCGAGTGAGGGTGATAAGTCCCAAAGGAGTGTGAACTCGTTAAACATCTAATAAAGAGCCCGAGAGGGTGATAAGTCCGAGGCTTTGAGTTAGTAAACAACATAGGTAGTCGAAAGCTCAAAGTAGAAAGGTTAGTAAACTACTGAGGTAGTCGAAAGCCTTAGGAAGTGTTTGAAGGAATTTCCTAAAAAGGAGAGGGATGTAGGAAAGTCTCCTAACCACTATACATTGTTGTGTTCTTTAGCTTTATGTTCTTATCTTGTCATACGATTCGATTATAAGCAAGACACAACACATGAGCTTAAAAGTAAAAAAATCCGAATCACCATTCCTTCACCCCTTTTATATGCATCGCAACAAAATGTTTTGCTTCCGCAGACAAACGGGACCATCGAAAATAATCGACTTGTTAAAGAGAACGCTCAAAGAAAGCTCTTTGATCGAAATCATTGGAACCGCTTTCGAGGTAATGGCGAGGAACTTAACGCTCAAAGTTAAATCTTCGATCGGAGAAGCAGATCAAAGATCAAATCAACAAACAAAACAAAGTGATGATTTCAAAATCCTTCAAGCTAAATTTGATGAGCTATTCCGACTACATGAGAGTCTAAAAACTACTGAGGATATTTTGCGCAAGAAAATAGAGGTTTTCACGAAGTCATCTAAAACCGTTCAAGAAATGAACACCTATTTTCGAACGCCTACTAACAAGAAGGGAATTGGGTATGAGAACCCTTCTACATCCTCAAAAAGCCCCGCTTGATTCACTTCGAAGGGTGTAATCAAACGAGTCTCCTCGACAAAGATACACTAAAAAAGCTAAACTTGTATCTCGATAAGGGAAAAAAGACTCGCCGAAAGCAAGTAAAGGCGGTGCCTAATCGAAAAGGGAAATGAAAATGAACCCCAATCGATAAAGCATCACCGAGGAATCAACAAAAAACCGGTTCTTCCGAAGAGACCTCAACTCGAATCACAGATTAGGTATCGAAGAGACAACCCGTGAGAAGGAAATCTAATCAAAACCCAATCAAGGTCACCGCCTAATAAGCAAGCTATAGGTAAACCGCAAAAGACCACCTATGCCAAAAAGATATGAATCTTTTGATGGTAGCGAAATTACCTACCCTTATAACCAGAGATCTAGGGCTATCTGACCTCGAGCCACCGATTAAAAGAAGACAAAATATAAAGAAAAAATCCCAAGTCTTCTAAGTCAACCAAGGCTCACACGAATAATCATACTAATCGAAAAGATATAAAAGAGATGTATGATTATGTTGATATGTATGGGAGATAAATCGGACCTTCTAATCTATCGATTTTCATAGAAGTGCTTTCGCTTTGTGTGGATCCCTAAATCCACAACTAACCCCCAGACCCAATTCCAAAGGGGTACCTAAAGCCCCATTTGATTGCGAGGATCGCGTGGGATCCCAACAACGAAGGAGGTGCACAAGCAACTATCTCGGTACATCGATAGTGGATGCTCAAGGCACGGATTTGGAAGCAAACATCTCCTTAGCTCTTACAAAGAAAAAGAAGGTTCACGTACTCTTTCGTGATGATAACTTTGGTTTTACCAAGGGATTCGTAACCTTAGAGAATGATGATGTACAAATAACCTGAGTCTCAGATGTCGAAGGATTGAAGCACAATCTACTATCAAGATTGCAATTCAATGACAACGGATTCATCGTTGAGTTCTTGAGCGACAAATGTACGATAAGAATCGAGCCACTCAACAAATCTTGCTAATCGGTTCAAGGAAAGGCACAATCTACACAAATTGGAACAGTGCCCCTAAGAATACATGCTTAATTGTTGAGAGTTCTAAAAGTAGCAGTTGGCTCTGCACAAAAAGAATGAGTCATCTGAACTTCAAGACTCTTAACAAAATCGCTAGGATGTCTTTGGTTGAGGGACTTCCGAATGAGATATTCTCCAAAGATCAGACATGTGCCGCATGTCAGATGGGAAAACAAGTTAAAGCCTCATTCAAGGGAATACCTATGGATCTATTCAAGGGAGTATTGCAACTGCTCCATATGGATCTATTCGGACCAGTTACACCAGTCAGTCTCAGTGGACGCAAATATACTCTTGTAATCGTGGATGATTATTCCAAGTTTACTTGGGTTGTATTCTTATACAAGAAGAATGAGACAACGACAAAGATACCCGAACTGCTCAAGAAGCTACAAAACGAGAAGGGTGTCAGCATAGTAAAAATCAGATCAGATAAAGGTACAGAGTTCCTGAATTCCTTTATTACTGATTTTTGCACTGAGTTTGGTATACAACATGAAACGTCAGCTGCAAGAACGCCACAACAAAATGGAGTAGCACAACGGAGAAACAGAACTCTCAAGGAAGCTGCTCGCACTATGTTAGCTAAACATGCCACACCAAGTTGTTTCTGGGCAGAAGCAATCAACACTGCATGCCATACTCAGAACAAATGTTCTCTGACTATGACTCACTTCAAAACACCTTATGAACTGTGGAAGGACAGAAAACCTCGTGTTTCATTCTTCCATGTTTTTGGGTGCAAGTGTTTCATTCACAACAATGGGAAAAGTCAGTTGAAGACCTTTGAGGCCAAGTCAGATGAGGGCATATTCTTAGGATATTCCTCATCCAACAAGGCTTTCAGGGTTTACAACAAACGAACTCTAGTTGTGGAAGAAACACCCAATGTGGTCTTTGATGAGACATCTTCTGAACAAGAGAAAGTTGCCTCAGAATAAACCGTACTAGATCAACCGCTACCTGACACGCATAAAATGGATCAGCTAAGCATCAAGGAGAAAGAAGCTAAACACATAAAAGTGTACATCCTAGAACTTGATCTTGTCGATTCAACAGTCAATCGACCCTAAGGTACGCACAACTGTCGAAGAAGAAGTTCGTTATACCGAGACAAGATCAATCGAGCCATCCGGTTCGTGGGAACTCTGAAGTTCCTACTGAACGTACATCGCCACATGATGAGTCCAACATCACCGAGACATGTTCTTATCAAGTGGATCATAATTCCGCAGACCACTCCCAATCACTAGTGATGAACTATCGACATGGATGATGTTCTCCAAATGACGACATCGTAATGGGAGGACTGGATTACCACCATCCAACCGATCCGATTATCGGAGACCCATCTGATAGAGTCAAAACTAGACATCAAATTGGTGAAAGTTCCATGTACTGTTGTTATCTGTCTTTGAAGGAACCAACTACAAAGAGAGGAAACTCTACAAGATGCAAGTTGGATTCTAGCCATGCGCAGGAGGAGCCGGAAACAGGTTGAGAGGAATCAAGTTTTGAAATTGGTGGACGCACCAACTCATCAAGACGTAATTGGCACGAAGTGGGTATTCAAGAACAAGAGAGATGAGAAAAATGTCATAACCGTGAATAAGGCAAGACTTGTTGCTAAGGGGTATTCACAATCGTAAGGAATTGATTATGATGAGACCTTTTGCACCGCCGCCGCCTAGAAGCCATTCGATCAAGCTTACGAATATGCTTCCCACGAGGGTTCACTTTGTATCGATGGATGTAAAGAGTGCATTCTTAAACGGGGTACTAGCAGAGGAAGTTTATGTCGAACAACCTTCAGGCTTTGAAAAAGGCAACCAAGTGTACCATTTAAGGAAAGCTCTTTACGGACTGAAACAAGCTCCTCGAGCTTGGTATGATACACTCTCGATTCTTGATAAACGGGTTCACTAAAGGAATAGTGGATGTAACCTTATTCGAGAATAGAAGATGGAGAAGATATTCGATGGTTCGGATCTCGTGGGCGACATCATCTTCTGATCTCCCAACAAAAAGCTATGTGAGAAGTTCACAGAAGTTGATGCAAGGAAGTTCGAGATGTCCATGATGGGTCAAATGAATTACTTTCTGGGTTTACAAGTCAAGCAGAGTACATAAGGGATATTCATCTGCCAAGCGAAGTATACAAAGGAATCTCTTGGCAAAGTTTGGAGTTCAACATTGCAAGGAAGCCAGAATTCCCATGATGACCGGGTTCAAGATGGATCCAGACGAAGATGGTAAAAAAACGAATCAGAAGGAGTATAGAGCTCTAATTGTATCACTACTATACTTGACTGCCAGCAGACCAGACATTACGTTTGCAGTAGGTGTATGTGCGAGATTTCAAGCAAATCCAATGCAAAGCCACCTAAAGCGGTAAGCGGATTCTCAAGTATCCGAAGGGACCAGAAACCTTGGTTTATTTTACCCATCAGATGACAATCTAGAGCTTAGTGGGTATTCTGATTCAGATTATGGAGGTTGCAGAATCGACAGGAAGTCAACCTCAGGTTCATGTCAGTTTCTGAGAAATAAGTTGATCTCATGGTTTTCGAAGAAGCAGACATCATTTGCTACATCTACTACTGAAGCAGAATATATGGCTGTAGGAAGCTGTTGTTCCCAACTGCTCTGGTTAAGTCAGCAGCTGAGGGATTACAACATTGTAGCTAAGAACATACCTATATTCTGTGACAGTAATAGTGCTATTGCAATCACTCAGAATCCTGTTCTACATACAAGATGCAAGCATGTGGATGTCAGACACCATTTTATCAACGATCATGTTGAAAAGAAGAATATCAGGATGGAAAAGATCCATACTGGCAAGCAGAAAGCTGATATCTTAACCAAGCCGCTAGCTGAGATCAGATTCAGAGATTTATGCAACGAGCTAGGGCTTCTGGATCTTGGAGAAAATGCACCAGATATGGTTGAAGGAATGATCTCCAGAACCAGTTGGTTAAAAGACTAACCAGGTTAAGTGGAATCAGTTGAGTTAGGAATCTCAACTGATCAGATGACCAGACGAGGAGCCGATCTGAAGTTTAGACAAGGAGCAGATCAGAAAGTCAGATAAGTAGCCGATCTGAAGTTCAGACAAAGGGCAGATCAGCTCAAGATATATCAGATTAAGGGGGAACTGATCAGATTGGAAGATTACTTTATAAGTCGATTAAAGCTACAGTCAACAAGCAAATCAAGAGTAAAGCTACAAATCGCATAAGTTAGAAGAAACAACACAACAATGGAATAATAGAATTTTTCATTGATAAAGACCCGGAGGTCAGATTTACAAGTTACAAGTGATATCACAAGCTACAAAGCTACAAGCTATCTTCAAGTGGTATTACAAGTACAAGAAGACCCGGAGGTCAAAGCATAAACCATCAGCCCTAAGACAACCCTAGGTAGGGAACGCGAGAGAGAGTTCAAGGCATGACGCTCTCATTTTCCCTCGATCCTAAGAAGGGGCGTCAGAGAGGCTTCAAGAATCCTGAGCCAATCTCAAAGCTTCGGAAGGAGGAGCAAGAGAGGCTTCGAAGGATGTCCAAGCCGGAAGCCCTCAGACGTGAAATCAACAGGACTTCCAGCTGTTAAATGGGGCACAGTGCCAAAGGTTTGGTCACAAGGACCAAACAGACACTTGTGTCGCATGCAAAAATTGTGCTTGATATATGGAGATCAGCTGTTGACTGATGCAGACCATATACCAAACTCACGTTTTGTTTCAGACTAAGTCTGTTGATGTTAATTCCGTCATCTCGATAGGCGCACAAGGTGCATACGGTTAGGAGAAGTGCCTTCTCATTTGCTTTAGCAGATCCATCTCCACGGTGGTAAAGAATCTTAACATTGATCGTATGTGAAATCTTAGATGACGACGAAAGCAGTGTGAAGGAACACACAGGGTTGATTTGAGAAGCTGAATTCATTGGAAAAGGGCTAAAGGTTCCCACCGGAAGTTTCACCGGAAATAAGGAACTCATCAAAAAAGCATGAAGGATATGCTAAAGAAGATGAAATGGTTTATGATTGTGTTGTTCGCCTAACACCCAGGCTAATTTATAGAAGGAAATTAGGGGTATAAATGCAAATTTTATCTTCTCAGAAGATCTTAAGAGAAATTTGCATTGACAACGCGTTAGGAACACACGGCTAATGGTTGGATGAGTTAACAGTGTGATTAAATCACAGCGTATCTATGCCATTATTACGGTATGTCAAATCGCGCTAATTTGGGAATCGAGGCAACTTTTGGACTCCCCGAAGTAAAAGTTTTGGCGGGAGTTGACTTCAGTAAATGCGGGTTGTTTAGAAGAATGTTTAGAAGAAAACTAAAGGATGAAGTGTATCAGAAAAGAGGATCAGATAAGTGGCGAAGTGTTTCAAGCAAGAATCTGATCAGATAAGTGAGATATTGTTGGAAAATGCATAAGGCAACCATCAGATAAGACAACAAAGTACCAGATCAGATCACTGTGGTAACTGATTGATTACAATATCAATCAGTCAGATACGCTCTCTTATTTATCTCTTTCTGAATACCTTATATGCTTTATTTATTTTAATTGATTTATTTTACACTGTTCATGACGCATGCTCTGCAAAGCTTTTAATGCGGACTTGGGAAAATGTTTTCAAAACATTTTACTGCGATTTTTCGAGTCCGGAAAATGAGAAGACTACTTTTCTCAACCGTGCGATCAAAGTACTTTTTGGCCGACTAATCTCAGCCACCAATTTCAAAACACGGATACTTGAGTACTTTGGAAAGTTGTGCAAAAAGGTTTTCCCTCGTATTCTACAAAATCCAAATTTTTTCTCAGAAAACCGCTTTCCACTACTTCATCTTCTCAAAGCTCTTAAAAGATCATATGTTTTAAAATCTTCAGAGAATTACCTTCAAAGTCATTTGATTCTACTCTTCCGATTTTCTAAATCTTTCGAATCAATTACTGGTAATTTCTTGTTTTAATTGCATGATCTCAATCTCTCTATGGTACCTAGGTTTACAAGTTGTATTTCTGTAATTTTTATTAGATCTAAAAGCTTACTTGCTAAATTGATGCTGAAATTGCTAGTTTGACTGAATTTATTGAAATATCTTACTCAAACTAAACATCAATTTGCATATTGTACAGAAATGACACATCTTGTTTCAAGACCGGACAAGGGAAAAAGTACTGCAACTTTGCATCGATGAAGAAGGACATCATTGATGAAAAGTACATAGTCTTCACCATCACCTCAGATCCGGAATCGCTGGAAATTCTGGAGTGCCTTCGAGAGTGTGGACTGGAACGATATTGCTCTACTCATCAGAACATCGTTCACACCCATGAAGCCCTGGAGTTTCTTTACAATCTGCAGAGGGATGAAGACAATGATGCTGACCTGATTTCTTCCGTTGGCGGAATGGAAGTTCGAGTGACGAATGACGATCTACAGAGGATATTCAGGCTAACTAGAGGAAGCATCAATCCAGAGTCCTACACGACTGCTTTAGGAAAAAAGGAATTTCTTGAAGCCGAGCTGTTGAGACCAGCAAACAAGGAGAACACGACGAACGTCAAAGCCTTCTATCTGAAGAGAAAGTATCGCCTTCTTCTTGAGATTGTTCGTAAGGTGATCATGTGCTCAACTTACACCTTTGATGCGGCCACTTCATACAAGATAAGTTGTCATGGCCGCAATAATCAAGAAGGCTTCGACATTGATTGGTTGGGTATGGTCAAAGCAAGATCGAGAAAAGACTCGGAAGTTTGAATCGACCCAGAGCAATGAAGTGTGCTTATCTTCGAAGTGCTCATTCATACACAAAATCTCTATCATTCTGTCAGATAAGCTGCCACAAAAATTATGAATGGAACGAGAATGGAGCGAAGATTTACCAAGCAAAGCACAAGGCCATATTGGGCAAAGATGAGTCCCTACATGGACAAGCTGATGAGGATCCAACTCCTTATGTGCCCAAACCCAAGGAGAAAAAAAAAGGAAAAGACAAGGCAATCGCATCGCCCAAGTGCGCAGAAAAGGTCGTTCAAGAGAAGAGGATAAAGAGGAAGGATCTGGCCAAGAAACCAAATGCTCAGCGGAAAAGTCAGAAGAGAGTCTCATCTCCTCTGAAAAATGCTCCAAGTTCTGCCCAGCAAGTCAGCAGAACAAGGGATCTGATGCTAGAAGAATCAGAAGAGGAGACAACAACCGCCCGAGCCAACTATCGAGAAGTAAGGGAAGAGCAAATTGACCAAAGCAGAAGGAGAGAAATCGCCGAGGGACGAAGTGGAGCAACCCGAGGAAGAATCACCATCTGATTCTCTGCCTCTCACCAAGATCTTCCAGAGAGCAAGATCGCCAACGCCCACTTCCAAATCACCATCACCCTCTCCTCAGAAATCATCACCGCCACCCTCTCCCCACAAAACCTTCTCACCCTCACCCTCACCTATCAGAACAACATCTCCCACACCACCAATCAATGAACCAGTTCAAGAAACTGAACACCCTCAACACGCTGAAAACGAACCTGAACTACAAACATCCCAATCCCCGATCTAGTCTCAAGAACCTGAGAGATCCGACGAACGTGTGTCCATCTCTCATAATCCCTTCAACACCAGAACAGTACTTGCTTCACCTGCTCCAGAGAGCCCCATCATAAGGATAATGAAGCAACAGATCAAAGATTATCTGCTGGATCTATGCCCTGAATTGGATCAACATCCTGGCATCCAGCAACAGATAGAAGAAATAGTGTTCTGGAGGGGTATAAGACTGAAGAGCATTGAAGAATTTCTGATTCTAATGAAAACTCTGGGATCAAATTTCTTTGTAGACTTGGAGTTGAAATGTCTACACAATGCTGGGATTGAAAGTGTTGTTAAATTGGCATCAGACGATGATATCAGATGGCTGATTCACGAAAGGTTTGGAATTGCTGATAACAGGGAGGAAACCGTTCAACCTCCCACAGATCATGAGGGAGCTGCCGTTGAACCAAGAATGGGTGTTGCAGATGAGACCCGACTTGGCAAGGCTTCAACATCTGGACAGACTGCTACGATGAGCTCTGATACCCTAGATCATCATACTGAGAAGATTCAGGATGAGATCAAGACTGCATTTGAAGACAAATTCGCAGCGCTCACGACAGATCTAATGAAGCGATTTGAAGATGAGCAAGCAAAACTAGTTGACAAGGAACGAAGTCACACAGTTGGGATGCACAATGCCATCCTTGCTGAAGTAATACAACTAGTATATCCTCTTGCTGAGAAGCTCAAACTCCAGTCTGACAAACTCTCAGTTCAGATAGAGATGCTCAATCAGACACAAGTACTTTTGGAGAGTGTCTGGGCATCCTTGGACAAGACCAACAACCACTTGGATATGGGTTGGAAACATTTTCTAGCTTCTACAGAACGAGCAAGACAGAAATCGAATCGCTTCGCTCTCGGACGCTTCTACGCACTGCGACTTTTCGCCACCGCTTCGGATCACTCCTCTTGTTGTCGAGGAACTCAGAGTGGAGATCTCACGGCAATTAACAGCTCTGAACCTCAAGATGTCCAACCTCTTTGATGCAACCAAAAAGGGGGAAGGAAAAGAGTCTGGAAAAGAGTCTCAAGGAAAAGAGAATACGTAAAAAACTCAAGAAAAAGAGAACAAAGAGAAGGAAGAAAAAAGACTCGCATATACGCTTGGTAAAATTTTCATCTCTACCAAAACCATCAGATCCGACTTGCAAACCCACTCCATCTACCAATCTTGTTCTTTGAATGAAAGAAACCGGGAGCAACACAAAGAAAGAGATCGCCGAAAGTAAAAGTGCTCTTTCGTAGGTCACCGCCAGAGTCGACAAGATTGAAGACTTCTCTTCGCTCGCTCGTAAAAGAATGGAAATCGATGGTCGTGCCAAGAGCCTTGAACTCGCTAAGAAATTAGTCAAGAAGATGAACAATATGAACTCGAAAGCACTCGAGGAGGAAGAAAGGCAAAGGCAAGATGATGAAAGCAAATGCGGAAGATCAGAGACAAGGCCAACTATTCTCCACCAAAAGTCAGATGACTCTTGAACAAGTTCAAGAGCAAACAAGACAGAGAATAAGAGAGGCCGCAATCAAGAAGCGTATTAGCAGAGGCTAAGGGATCGACATCGCTACATCCGAAGGAAAAGGAAGAACGGTCGCAGAAGAGGAGATTGCTTGGGAGAAGAATGCCCTTCCCAAGACTGTTAAAGGCATCCTCGTCAGGCACGACAAGATTTGCTTCCAGAATGGGATCAAATCAGAGGAGAATGGTTATGTGACGGCTACATCCTGCAGAAGATTCCAATTCATCAAGATCAGACTGAAAATGATGATGAATTCCGGAACTGGCTAGAAACAAAGTATCCACACTTCTACCAAACAGTGATGAATGAAGGCAAGATCATGTCACTAATACCAGAAGCGCCACCCTTTGAACCACTCCTTCCACCTTTGCGTCCAGACAACAAGCTAGATCCTGTTAAATTCAAGAATATCTACTATGGACTTGCTGAAAAAGGAGGAATCCATAGAAAAGAAGAGCTGGACAAACTAATGCAAAGGATGTACAAGATGTTTGGCATCCCCAAAGAACTGCAAATGTTCAAGTACACCTGAAGAAGACAACTTGGAATCAGATGATAGGTACGCTTTTCATGTATTCTACAATGCATACACCTATCTGAATAAAATTTTCCATCTCACTGATTCTAAGACAACATCTCATTGTCTTCTGAGGTATGTACTGTTTGCATCATCTACATTTCCATTCATGGTATCTGTTTTTCTGATTAAGTATGGTTAAGTGTTTTGGTTCCATCAAAAAGGGAGAAATTGTTGGGAAATATGTAATTTAGTTTTGATGGAAGTTCCAAAACAGGTTGTAATAGGACAAGTCAGACCTGTTAGCTGACTGATGACTTAGAATCAGAATAAGATGACCAGCTGAAATGTATAGATAGCTGATGTAAAAGATAGGTCACATATTGAGGGGGAACTCAATATGTATAGGTCAGGTCGAAGCATCAAATGACCCAGATAAGGTCAGATGATCAGAAGACTAAGCGCAAATCAGAAGACAAGAAGTCAGAAGATCAGGTGAAGACAAGAAGACACCGAAGACTCAGATGAACCTGAAGACTCAGATGAACCTGAAGACTCAGATAAACACTGAAGACTCAGATGAACCTGAAGACTCAGATAAAACTCAAGACTCAAAGATCAAACCTCAAGACTCAAGACGATCAATACACTGAGAGGCTCGAGAGACACTCAAGATCAAAAGACCTGAAGACCTACATTCAGCAGAGTCTGCATATTGAAGCTAAGACAATGTGCAACTGAAGACTCAACAAGGTAGACTGATCACTTACTTGATCAAGTCAGCTCACACCTGGTGACAATAAAAAAGATACACCAGACAAGACGAATCTTCTACAAAAGAAATATGAATCGTCTAACGGACAAATTTCTGAAGTGCCGCCTCGCGAAGCCAAGGAGAAAGTGACACGTGCACAAAAAGAGCTAACATTGCGGGATACGACGCTGCGGACAAAAACGGCGCTAATGATGCCTACGGCCACGCAAATAATCGGAGCACATCACAATCATATCCTACAGCCTACCTAATATAGCCCGAAATTCAAATTGCTCTCCAACGGCTCTTTGATTTCGAGGTCTATAAAAATGGGATCGATCTTCATTTTGAAGACAAGGACCAACAAGTGAGAACGTAAGAACAAACACGGAGACATCGCAAAAGAAGCTAAAAGCTACAACAAAATCTCCACTCGAAGAACACTACATTTGAAGATTATTCTTAGAGTGTTCATCCCATAGTTCTTAGCAAGAAATCCTATCCACTAGCATTTTGGCTACCTAAAGCACCAGGATAGATTTCCAGTTGGAACCCTCAAACATTCTTTACCCAAACACAAGTTAGGTTAAGTCTGTAGAGTGAGAACTCATTAAACATCTCGACTATCCTTTTTAAGGATATAAGTCCCGCTGGTTACGTTTGTAGAGTGGGAACTCGATAAACATCTCGCCATCCCGAAAAAGGATATAAGTCCCGTAGGTTAAGCTTCGAGTGGGAACTCGGTAAACATCTCGCCATCCTCGAAAAGGATATAAGTCCCGCAGTTAAGTTTGTAAGAGTGAGAACTCGGTAAACATCTCGCCATCCCGAAAAAGATATATAAGTCCCGCAGTTAAAGTAGGTTAAGGTTCCCCTGTGTTAAGGGAAGAGGGACGTAGGACGGGTTTCGGCTCGAACCACTATAAAAAAGTCTTGTGTGCATTTACTTGCTTTCTTATTGGTTTACACAAGTCACAATAACCGAAGTTTTAAACAAAGATACATATTCTAAGTTAAGCTCAGTCTGCACCAAGCAACTGATCTGATCAGATTGACACCTTAGTCAACTAGTTGAAAACTGACTTCATAATCAGATTGATAAAACTGGTTTTTCACACGGGTAAAAACAAGCTTCCGCACCATTTAGTTAAACTGACAGATATCAAACTGATCTGCCCTCAGGCACTCAGTAAGATTGAACATCAGTCTAAACTGATACACTCACACTCTGATCGGATAATCTGCAGTTCACACCTGATCCGCACGAAAAGTTTTAGAAGTTTATTCACCCCTCCCCTCTAGACTTCCACCCTCACAAAACCTGTTCGGGACCTACACAAGGTAATTTCACTTCTAGGCTTTTTATCATTCATATAGTCTTCTTCCAAAAATATAAAGTGCGTACTGATTATGACCTTTTGATTTTCGGAACCATAGAAAATGCATCCTTTCGTTCCTTCGGGATACCCAATGAACAACCTTAATTCTGAACATGCATCCAACTTACCAGCTTCCTTGTCCAACACGTATGCCGGACTCCCCCAGATCCTGATGTGTCCATAGTTTGGCTTGCGCCCTGTCCACAATTCTCTTGGGGTTTTAGGAACTGATTTGGATGGCACTAAGTTTAGAATATAAGTCGTTGTTTCCAAAGCGTAACCCAGAACGATTTTGGTAAATCTGCATAACTCATCATTGATCTTACCATTTCAAAAAGCGTTCTATTTCTTCGTTCTGCAACCCTGTTTTGTTGAGGGGTCCTGGGTGCAGTCAACTGGGATGCAATCCCCTCTTCCGACAGGTAGTTCAAAAATTCATCGCTGAGGTATTCGCCTCCACGATCAGATCATAGAAAGTTGATAATCTTTTCCTTATAATTCTCTGCTTGAGCCTTAAATTCTTTGAATTTATCAAAGGTCTCAGATTTATGCTTCATTGGGAAAATGTATCCGTAGCGTGAGTAATCATCGATAAACATAACGAAATACTCGTAGCCACCTATAGCTTTGATTTGCATTGGACCACACATGTCGGTGTGAACGATTTCTAACACTTCCGTAGCTCTAAGCCCCTTGTATCCAAATGCCCTCTTGGTCATTTTACCCTTCAAGCAAGATTCGCAAGTTGGAAATGGTTCAATCTGGAGAGACCCCAATGAACCATCTTGAACCAACCTTTGAATCTTTTTTTGGGTTAATATGACCTAATCTTAGGTGCCAAAGAATTGTCTCGTTCACATTAGCCGAATGCTTTCTTTTACATGAAATAGTAGATGTGTTATACGATGCATTATGTGAGTGGTGTGCACAGTTAATAATATAGAGATTGTTCCGTAAAACTCCATGACAGATAATCACATCGTTACGTAAAACAGTAACATGTTTATTAAATGAACAGAATATCCATCAATAAATAGTTTAGAAACTGAAATAAGGTTTTTCCGAAAAACAGGAACATAAAGAACATCTCTTAAAATTAAAAACTGGTCTTCAAAAGACAGGTGCACGTCTCCCACTGCTTCAGCTGCCACTCTTGTAGCATCGCCTAGCGTGATGAGGATCTCACTTCCACTAAGTTGTTGGGTCCGCTTGAACCCCTGTAACGTGAAATAGACATGATCAGTGGATCTCGAATCCACTACCCACGAATGGGCAGCATACTCCGCCAAACAAGTTTCAACAACTAGTGAGTGAGAATTACCTTTCTTTCCATTCCTATTGGGATTGGAACAGACTGACCTCCAATGTCCCCTTTCTCCGCATTCCAAATAAATCCTCTTGCTCAAGCTCTCATCTTTGAAGTTTGAATAGAAATGGTTTATCCTTTTTTTTATCTCTTCATTGTTCTTACCACCAATTGGCCTATAACGAGAAGTAGACCCTTATTTAACCAAATTCACTTTCTTGAGCTCATTGTCCTCTTCGACCAAAGTAACAGCCTTTATGAGATCGTCCATAGTAAAATCCATATCTTCCATTAGATACTTTACATAAGGATGATCATAGCTCTTTGGCAGAGAACTGAGAATGAAATCAATTTTGTTTTTGAAGTCACATTTTTCGCCAAGATATGCCAATTCTTCATAGATGACCATAACCTAAGAATGTGCTCTTTAGCAGTCATTCCTTCTTCCAACTTTAGCTTGACCATGTCACGCTTGGATTTCCATATGGGTCGGATGTGCGAACATCACTTTGAGATTTCCCAAAATGTCTGCAGCCGTGGAAAATCCTTGATGATGGTCCTTTAACGAATCCGACATGTGTGTCAAGATAATGTCCCTTATCAATTAATTTCCTAGCTCCCATTCACTATATTCCATCTCGTCCCATATACCGGCATCCTTGGTTGGTTTTTCGGATTTTGGTACGTTAAGCACCCATTTGAATTCATGTGAAGCAAGGATGTTAATAAGTTTTCGTTTCCAAACAACAAAGTTTTCTCCAGTAAGCAGATTGTCTTTCAGTATATTGAACAGTGGATTAAAAGGTTGCGACATGATGAAACTGAAAATAAACATACATCTTGTGTCAATATCCGGATCAACACGAAGAAAATCACATAATTTGATCACATGATTCATATTAAAATCTCAAAAAAATATGAACATGCATCAACCAACATCTCAAAACAGATTTAAATGAGCCTCTTGGGAGGGTAATCATTTAAATCACATTCAAGAAATTACAAACAAGAACAGTCACAAACCTTTAATTAAAAAATTAATAGTCGGCTCCCACTTGACCAATATAAAATTAACAGGGACTTCGGTGAAGTATATGCATATCAATTTTATACCTAAGTAATAACCATGATTAAATACAGAATTACTAATTCGCTTTGATCGAGCCTCGTAGGAGGGTCATTGTAGCCACTATTAATAATCACAATCATCCTTTTGAGAATGTATTCATGTGAAAGCTATCTTTTAACCATCCCGTAGGGGAATTTCTCCAAAAATTTCACAAATAAATAAATCATGGAGGTCAAAATTAATTTGATTCAAAACCAAATTAATTATTAAAACATACTTAGTAATTTTTTTGAATTTGAGATTTTTCATTGAGCAATTCTCATGCAAACACATTTAAACACATTGGGCACAAATTATCCAACTGTCATGGTTTGATTTCCCTTGGCTTGATCTTGAAGAAACACCGTCTGGAATTTCTCCCACTCGTTCGTCTCGAAAAAAAAATCGTCTTAGAACGCCACGCCAAGCTTCTCGCAATGGATGCACGCCCGATCCAAATGGGCCGCTTGCCGAAAGTGCCCACGCCTTTTGTGACACTAAGCACGTAGACGCCGCTCGCACATGGCCTCGGCAGCCTCGACAGCTTTTGGGAAGCGACGTCGTCAGCGAAATACTTACGCCGCGGTTCTTGGCGCTGCTACCCATCGCCCTTGCACCCATTGCGTCCGCCCGGCGCCGGGTCCCACGCCAAGGCGCGGCGGGGCTTCGCGGCGACCGCCTCATCACGCCCACACGAAGTCTCGCGTTCGATCCCATCAAGGCTCGCCTTCTTTGCTACATCGGCGATCCGCAAGACGCGCCCTCGGCCGATCCCGCCTCGCGTCGCATCGGGCCTTTTCGACTAGCGACGTTTGAGTCACGCTGCGTCCTCTGGCACGCATTCGCGCGACGCACGCCGCTCCACGCATTTATTTCCGCATCCGCTTTTAACTCCTCGCCTCTCGTTTTCGCTTTCGATCAAAGTTACAATTTATTTAATGAAAAATAAATACACCTTAAATCTAGACTAGTCTATTACATTGATCAAATCAAATAGCCTAACTCGTGGATTTTCTTACGAGAAAAATAAATCCGAACGAATCGAATTAAAAACCATTTATTAAAACGCATGAAAATTAAATACATTAAATACCATGACAATTGGAAACCTGCAAAACAGATTTAGCAATTCTAGAATCCAATTTTCAATTTAATGTCCAACATAATTTAAATAATAATTTAAAAGCCAGAGCTCGAAACCAGAGCTCTGGTACCAGTTGTTGAGAAAATATGGGTGCCCAGATCTATTCGAGATGATTTTAAATACATATTTAAATTAATCAATTAATTACTAACATGAATTAATCCTAAATCAATTCAACATAATAATTAATAAGCGAATAAACAACATGCGTACACATAATCCACGTAAATCCTAAGCATGCGGAATCTAAGAGTTACGAGATTACTAACCTCTTGTAGAGACAACCGTTGAGACGATGGATCAACCTAAAGAGCCTTCCCAAATATGTCCCATGTCCACGAATGCAATCCGGTGGGAGGATTCTCACGAACGATTTTAATAAGATAGAAAACCAAAAATATTTTGCCACCACCTTTGTGGATTTCTAATATTTCCAACACATGAAATTGCTGCTGGGAATGAAAAATTCATCCCCTATATATAGGGACAAGGGGGCCGATTTTTTCAATGAAAAAATAAGGGAGAAAATCTTTTTCTTGATCTCCAAGAAATCTTGAATATATTTCATATATTCTTTTCTCCTTAATTAAATTTTTCAATAAAAATCTTATTCCCCTTTATCCCCTAATTTTCGAAAAATACAAGGAAAAGAGAATCAAGATTTGACTTCTTGAATTTATGGGATAATTATGTATTCCAAGAATACTTATCTCTTTCCATAAAATATCTACAAGAAAATCAAGAAAATCTTTCTTTTTCTTTTCCTACAATTTTCGAAAATTTCAAGGAAATATATGCAATAATATTTTCTTCTCCCTTTCATTAATTGGAGTTTATTCTGGGCTATTTGAGGGGCCTTTAGGAGAATTAAGATTGGACCTCCAATAGACTATGAAGCTATAATATTGGGCCAAATATTATTCAAAGTCCATTAATATTAATTTACTCCACTATAAAATTAATATTGAACTATCCATCTTAACCTATATTATGACTTTACTATAATATGGCTCTCCGTCATTATTTCTTGTGTTTAAGATTAGCTTAGTCCATTAATTAAGTAAGACACTGAACAAGCTTTATATTAATTAATATATTTATCCTTGGAGTAAAGACAGCTCAACATTATTATCCATACCGGAAATAAATTTCCACTTGCAAGATTTGGTGTGATAAAGATTCTGAGCCCACCAAGGGGACAAATCAAGCAATACATACTTGCACATGATTCTCCATGTTAAATGTCAGCAATCGTCATGTAATTAATAATATTGCCCAAGACTTAACCTATACATATTGAGTTCCCCCTCAATATGTGACCTATCTATTACATCGGCTGTCTATACATTTCAGCTGGTCATCTTATCTGCTATCTAGGTCATCAGTCAGCTAACAGGTCTGGCTGGTCCTATTACATTATCTGTTTTGGAACTTCTATCGAAACTACAAATTTCCCAACAATTTCCCCCTTTTCGATGGAACCAAAACAGTTAATCAGAAAAACAGATAATCAAATGGAAACAATCAGATAACAACACACAATTTAGAAGACAATGAGAGGTTGTCTTAGAATCAGAAAAGGATAGGATATTTTATTATCAAAGATGTACGATTACAAGATACAGCAAAAATACCTATAAACTGATTTTAAGTGTCTTACTGATCAGATCACGTTCTGTAGTGAAACTTCTGGAGTTCTAGAGGAATATTAAACACTTTGTACATTCTCTCCATCAGAGCAGCTAACCGATCTTTCTCGATGATCCCACCCATCTTGGTAAACTCATAGTACATCTGCTTGAAGCATACTAGATCAAGAGTTTTGTTTGATCGAAGAGGTGGAAGGATGGTCTCAAATGGAGGTTGTTGGGAGATGAATTTAATAAAGATATGATTTTGATTAGATCCCAAAACCCTGAGTATGACATGTTCAGAATAATCTTGATAGTTGAATCAAGATTCAGTTTTAGAGTATTCAGGATGTTATCTGCAAAATGTATAGTCAGCAGATATAGATCAGGTTGGGATCTGAAGATTCTGAAGAACTCAGTAAGTTTCTGAGGAAACCGAAGTTTCTGAAGTTTCAGTATGAAACGAAGAATCTGAAGACTTAGTGAGAATCGAGAATCAAGACTTCGATTGTAGGAAATCGAGAATCAAGACTTCGAGGAGAAACTGAGAATCTGAAGTGAGAAACTGAGAATTTGAAGACTCGAAGTGGAAATCGAGATATCAAAGACTCAAGATGAAACCGAGGAACCAAGACTCAAAGATGAAGAATCAAGATATCACCAAGATACATGTGAAGACTCGGAAGACTCGTAGACCTCAAGACTCGAAGACCTCAAGATTCGTAAGACTCAAGACGCAGAAAATAGAAGACTGGAGAACTGAAGATCAAGAATACTGAAGGCAAAGTAATTACTGAAGACTCAGTAATATACTGAATGCTCAGTATAAACCTGGATGTTCCGAGGCACTAAAATTATCTATCTGAATGATTCAGTACTGAAGAAAATGCGATTACTCAGAAGAATAGATATTGCCCAAGACATTCAATGCAAACAAAAGGAACTAAGACAAAGTGTTGTTAAGGTTATATCAACTCAGAGATTGTAACCAAAAGAGCCGTTGAAGGTGTCTACCTTAACCGAAACAAAATTCAAAAAAGAGGAAGACAAAGATCGCATTATACCGACAATCGACAAAGGATGTGTCAAAAAAAAGATGTCGGCACGGAAGTTCCGCATCGCAAAAAGTGAAGACCGGCTACATGAAAGGCTATTGCCTAAAACGTGTTAGGGAGTCTCAAACCCTAAATAT
The DNA here is from genome assembly GCA_037126765.1 of Stenogyne calaminthoides. Lineage (NCBI taxonomy): Eukaryota > Viridiplantae > Streptophyta > Magnoliopsida > Lamiales > Lamiaceae > Stenogyne > Stenogyne calaminthoides. Next base: position 21,258,646 of record JBBCBC010000022.1, on the reverse strand, counting down.
AGCCATTCCTCACACACCATAAGAGGAAACTATCGGAGCTATCTCTCCAACGGATAGTTTTTCAAGAGTGACCTTGGTGTATGCCTATAAATACTTGTGACCCTCTACATTGTAAGGTTACGGGAAATTTGTAAGCAACTCAAGAGCTCAAACTTATTATTGCAAGTTGAAGCACTCGAAAAACCAAGAATTTCCCAAGTGCTTTATTTCGAAGAGAGCTCACTATACTAAGCCTAGCTTGATAAGATATATTCAAAGCTTAGTCGAGATATCCTAGCCTTTGCATTGTACTTCATTGTAAAGGATATCTCATCCTAGTTGGAAACCAACCAAGAAACCCCAAACCCTTTAGAAGGTAGTTTGAGTGTGATTGTTGGTGAGAAGAGTTGTAAAGAGTAAGTAAACTACGCGGAGTAGTCAAAAAGCTCTAGAGGTGAAGTTAGTAAGCTACAGAGGTAGTCTGAAAGCTTGTTTGTGTTTGAGTAAGTAAACTACGGAGGTAGTCAGAAAGCTCAAGGTCGGGTTGAGTAAGTAAACTATGTGGAGTAGTCAAAAAGCTCAGGGCCGAGTTGAGTAAGTAAACTACGTGAGGTAGTTAGAAAGCTCAGGAAGTGATTAGTGAATTTCTCTGAGGATCAGAAAGAGTGGACGTAGGAGCTTGAGTCTCTGAACCACTATAAATTGTTGTGTTGTTTATTGCTTTCTTTATCTGTGCTTAACTGTTGCATTGACTTGAATCTGAAAGCATACTTTTCACTGATATTCAGTTGGAATCAATCCACTGAAGTTGCATAACTGAATTACATCCTAATCACTATTCCATTAAAGGAAGGTTTTCAGTAAAGCTTTAAAACGAGTATAAACTAAGGGCCAACCATTCCGCACATCTGAGTAGCTAGAACAGATAGTTACCAAACTGAACTTACTCTTCTGAGGGTTCAGTAAGTTAGTTCTCTGATCCAAGCAACTCAGATCTCTAAACTCGTGGACTCGGTTGGGATTATCTCGAGGTTTTCAAAGTAGCTCAGATCACTGCCTTAGTAGACTTTGACTCGGAGCGATTTGTGCTTCTCGAGACCAAATCATCGTGACAACCCGACCCAAGTGACCTCGAAAAAAAGTTTTAAAAACACCAACACGATATTCCCCCATACACGTAGACTTCGTTTGCACCGACCAACAAGTGATATCAGAGCAGTGGTTCAACTTGACCACCTGCTTTGTTGACCAAAGTTTTATTTTCTAAAAATACTTGTGGTCTATCTAAACTGATCTTATTTGCTAATTTCTTAAAAGACTCAGATAAAATGTCTTCTAAGAAACTTCCCATGTTCTCAGTGGAGAACTATGATCTATGGAGATTGAGAATGCAAGCTCATCTGTATTCCAAACATGAACGTATGTGGAGAGTGGTCTCTGAAGGACCATTCCAATTTCTTCGTGGTGAATCCCAGGAGGAAATGTAAAATGAGAGAAACAATCCTAGAGCAGAATTTCCTAAGTCTGATGACCAACTGACTCCTGAGGAGAGGAAGTTAGTCAATCTAGACTATATTGCTAAAGACACACTATACAGTATAATTGATGATGGTGTGATGGGAATTATTTCTCACTGCAATACTGCAAAAGAAATCTGGGATACACTAGTTGTAATGTGCCAAGGCACAGATCATATAAAGGAAAATAAACTTTCTCTTGCAATTGGAAAGTTTGATAGTTTTGAAATGGAAGAAGGTGAATCTATTGACAAATTAGAAGTCAGATTCACTAACATTATGCAACTGATCTTTACCATTATTGTGTATGAAACACTTGCAACCAAACACACGAAAGAAAGAAACAAGAGGCTTACTTTCATTCCAAAGCTCATAGGGCGTTTTGCCTTGACTCTTTGTCAGCATGGATCTGTTCTATGAGTAGCATGCAGTATTGACAACTTCAACCCAAAACCTTTTAGGAATATCAGCTTCAGCTATCATAGTTCTTGCAGCTTCTTCTAGAGTCCTGTTTCTTCTTTCAACAACACCATTTTGTTGAGGGGTCCTTGCAGCTGATGTTTCATGAGAAATTCCATTTGCTGCACAATATTCAGATATAATATGATTTATAAATTCAGTTCCCTTGTCAGACCTGATTTTGACCACACTCAGATTTTTCTCAATACTGAGCCTTTTCAATAATTATTATGGCGACTTTATCTCGAGTCTCTTTCTTCTTGAAAAGAATATGACCCAAGTATATCTTGAGTAGTCATCAACTACTACTAGTGTGTATTTCCTGCCATTGGTGCTCACTGGTGTTATAGGACCAAAAAGATCCATATGCAACAACTGAAGTATTCTTTCAGTAGAAATATCTACTTTGCTTTTAAATGATGCTCTAATTTGTTTTCCTTTTTGGCACGCATCACAAATATGTTCCTTACTGAACACTTCATTAAGGCAACCCTCTCACAAGAGCTAATCTTGCAAGCTTATTCGGGTTTTGAAATTCGGGTGATTAATCCTTTTATGCCATAACCAATCCGGTATCGTGGAACTTTTTGCAACCAAACATGTATCTTTAGGAGTTGAACTCCAATCAGCAAGATACACATTTCCTTTTCTAGTACCAGTCAGTAAAACTTTATGTGAGATATCATCTTTCACATAACATAAGTTCTTAGAGAACTCAACATTAAAACCTTTATCACAGAATTGGCTTATTGAAAGCAAGTTATGCTTCAATCCGAGATACATATGAAACACCATGGATATGAATCGAGTCGATTTCCAAAGTTCCATATCCTTGATCGTCCCTTGAGTTATCTCCAAAAAGTGATCTGAGGGCCTCTTTGTTCAACATAGTCCTTTGAGTATCTTCTTGAATCTGTCATATGTCTTGAGCATCCACCGCCAAGATACCATACATCGGGGGCTTTTTCATCTCTCTCTTTCATTAGTCTTTATGTGATCTTTAATCATTCGGTGCCATTTGTTTTCCTCATGAAAAACATATCAATTCTTAGGTACCCAATTTGTGTAGGGTCCTACAAGGTTAGCTGTGGTCTTAGGGAATGAGGTCGAATTGGCGAAGATGTCCTCCTCCTCTCTGCACATCTCCAAAATAAATGTTATTTTGGTGGCATGGTGGATCTTGCCTTTGATCGAGATAGCCCCGTCAACCTTCTTTATGACCTTGGCTTGCTCACTCACCATCTGAATCAAGAATCTGAGCCAGTTGAAGTCGATGGTGGGTGAAGCCTCGATCGCCGCCATTAATTGGAGCTTCGGGGTACTAATCTGCTCAAAACTCCCCGAATGACTCATGATGCATTTGCTCACAATATCCAACAAAACTCTATATTGTGGCTTCAAATGCCTCTTATGCAGTGTAGCCTCAAATTTTACAGGATTCTCAGCAATCCTATCTAAATACTCCTGCTCTCTACCCAATATATACACAGCAGGATCCTCTTCTCTATCACAAAGCTCAAAAACATCGTTTAAATTCTTCGGAATTATATACAATTCCCTTTCAAAATCGATGTATTTAGACGAGTGTTCTAAATGTGATACAGTAATCTTGGAATTTACACCATCCTCTTCATTTATCGTCAGATTACAGATGAACTCGATTACCTCTTTCGCGTATTCTTGGTCCGGTCGGTTTGCGACAAGATTGGTGAGCTTGGCTAAACGAATCATATGCAGAGCCTCCTCTTCTGGTTTAGAGTTGGTTGTGATATCGAGCGAGACAACGAACTCGTACCAAGGTTTATTGGTTTCGGCCAAACGTTCATAGATAGATAGAACCATTTTGAAGGATTTAAGAGAGAATAGGGTTTTTGGAAAGAATGAAGCTTTCTGGGCAAAGGGTTTTGATTTTGCAGAGGAAATTTGGGAACGAAGGGTTTGATAAAATTTGGCTTGAATGGCTTTCAAAGGATTAAATAGCTTTGAGATCGTGGGAAATCGTACCGGTTAGGTGAAAAGCAACGGTTAAGATTAATCCTCGATTAATCGGGTATGTGAAAGGTCGATCCCCAAAAAGTAAGCCGCCAAAATAACCTCATTGGTGATTAAATGTAACAGAGCATTTAATGAATGTTGACCTTCTTCGGAATTTCAAAGATCCCGCCCAAAAACATTCCTCAGGTGTTTTGTATTTATTGCGAATGATTACTGAGCTTTACTTAAGCAATAAATGAGTCGCTTGAGTCATTACTTCTTCAGACTAATTTCCCTCTATCAGTCTTACTGAGTATTGACCTTGATAAAATGTCAAGATGATCTTTTCTTCGAATGGGTTCAAGATATGCTCTTTAATCTTGACTTTTCGAATGATCTGAGTTTCTGAGACTCGATTCAATTATTTCCATTTTATCCCGAGTTTCTCGAGAATTACGAGAAAACTTCATGCATCTGAAAACCTTCAATTTTTTAGATTTTACTCTATACACCTGGATCCAACATCCCTAATTCAACTGATAGTTCCTGAAATCTTGATTCAGCCAAAGATTTAGTCAAGATATCAACTCTCTGCTTATCAGTATGAATTTTCTCCATCCTTATGTCCTTTTTCTCGACATGATCTCTCGATGAAGTGATGTCCGATATCCACATGCTTGCATCGGTGTGCAATAATGGGATTTTGTGAAATAGCAATGGCACTATTATTGTCACAAAATATTGGTACTTCATTGGCTACAACTTTATAAACCCTTAATTGTTGTCCGAGCCAAAGAATGCGAAAGCACATCAACTTCTTTGCGACCATGTATTCAACGAGTAATCTTGGTTGCTATCGAGGTCCTGCTTTCTTCGAAAACCAAGATATCGACTTACTCCAAGAAATTGACAAGTTCCTCAGAGTGGACTTCTCATCAATTATGCAACCTCCATAATCGACATCTCGAGTAACCAGTTAATTCAAGGTTATCATCACCGGATACCATAATCCTCTATTCATCGTGCCTTTGAGATACTTCAAGATCTTTTGGCGGCAACCTCCATGTGACTAGCCTTAGGATTAGCTTGGTATCTTGCACATATCCCAACAAAGAAATGTTATATCCGCCCTACTTGTTGTGAGATAGAGCAATGATCCAATGATTCCTCTATAATCAGTATGACTCACTGATTTGCCTTCAGAATCAGGATCCATTTTGTAGTTAGTATTCATGGGAATTCTAACTGCATTGCAATTCTGTACACCATATTTGGCAATAAGATCTCTGGTGTACTTTGCCTGGTTGATGAAGATTCTTTCCTTTGATTGTTTCACTTGAAGACCTAGAAAGAAATTCATCTCCCCCATCATAGACATCTCAAATTTGCCTTTCATCAGTGTAGAAAACTTTTCACACAACTGATGATTTGGGGATCCAAAAATGATATCATCAACTGATGACTGGGCCATCAATTTTGAGGACGTAATCCCTTACGGGTTTGCCCTCCACCTTTTTCAGCAACGACATCTCTCACAAGGTGATCTGACGAGTCTCGCATTTTTGACTCGTCAGTTGGCTCATCTGATTTTGGTGTGTCAAGAATCCACTTGTGCTTTTGTGCAGTTAGGACAATTATAATTGTTCGTTTCCAATCAATATAGTTTCCATACTTATTCTATTGACTTTAAGTATAATAGCAGTGGATTAAAAGGTTACGACATGATGAACTGAAATAAATAATAATATGCATAAGCACAAATATATCACAAAATTCGAACACATGTTTCATATTAAAATCTCAAAAAAATATGAACATGCATCAGCCAACATCTCAAAATAGTTTAAATAAGCCACGTGGGGTGGGTCATTATTTAAACACATTCAAGCAGGTTACAAACAAGAATAGTTACAAACCTTTAATAACTAGATTAATAGTTGGCTCCCACTTGACCAATATAAAATTGACAGTGACTTCGGGGAAGTATATGCATATCAATTTTATACCCAAGTAATAACCATGATTAAATACAGAATTATTATTTCGCTTTGAACGAGCCTCGTGGGGAGGGTCATCGTCGCTACTAGTAATAATCCACAATCATCCATTTGGAATTTATTCATGTGAAAGCTATCTTTTGACCGTCCCGTGGGGGGAATTTCTCCAAAAGAATTCACAAATAAATAAATCATGGAGGTCAAAATTAATTTAATTTTATTATCCATAAAATTGTCAATTAATTGTTTAAGCATACTTAGTAATTTTCGAAAGTGAGATTTTTCAAAAATGTTTTCTCATGCATCGCAAATTTAAACACAATTTAAATAAGCATAAAATAATGCATAAACATCGAGACAAAAAATTAAACATATTGGGCACACATATCCAATTGTCACGGTTAATTTTTGTCATGTCTTGATCTCGAGAAATCATCTTCTTAGCCTTCATCGTTCGTCTCGAAAGGTTTGTCACGTCTAGTGACGTCATCGACCAGCTCGTGGGTCGGAGTGCACGTCTTGCACTCCCTCGACCGTGTCGATCGGCGCACGTCGCCAAGCGGTGCTTTCGGCATTTGCTTTCGGCGGGGCGGCCGTCTGAGATCTGCACCAAGCGCCCGCTACCTCCCTCGAGTTACCCGTGTCGCCCGTGTTGCCCTCAGCAAAGCGTATCGCCCCCACGCGCCCCTCGGCGGCTTGTCGCTCGCAAGCCTCGCTTGGCGCTTCGCTGCGCAAGAAGAGGTGCCAGCGCCCGTCGCCTGGGTGATCCGCCTTGCGCTCGGCCGATAGCCTCGCCCCCGCCCGTCTTGGCATCTGCCCGGCGTCCGCGTCGCGGCGTGCCTCCTTTAGCACATTCACAGGACGACACGCTGCCCTCGCCCCGGTTCCGGATCCTGTCTTTTAATTCTTCATCTCCGCCTCCGTTTCCGATCCGGTTACAATTTATTTACAAAAATAAATAAACTTAGATCTAGACTAGTCTATTACATTGATCAAATCAAACAAATTATAATCTACTCGTGGATTTTCTCACAAGGCAAAATGAATTCGAACGAATCGAATTAAAAACCACAATTTATATGCATGCATAAATAAACACATTAAATTCCATGACAATTGGATACCTGTAAAAAAGATCTAGCAATTCTATTATCCAATTTCAAATTTAATGAAAATGAACTAAATTACAATTTAAAATTCAGAGCCCGAAACCATGGCTCTGATACCATTTGTTGGAGAATTCATTGCACGGATCTATTCGGGATGAATATTTAAATACAAATTTAATTCTAACAATTATTACTAGCATGAATTAATCCTATATTAATTCAAATAATAATTCAACAACAAATCATGCATATAAACAGTTCACATAAATCCTACGCATGCGGAATTGCTACGGGTTTACGTGAACTAACCTCTTGGAATGACAATGGTCTCGTCGATAAAAACACACCAAAAAGCCTTCCCAAGTATTCCCTAGTCCTTGCTCGTCAATCCGGTGGAAGGAAGCTCGCGAACAATTAACAAAAGGGAAAATAAAAATTTGTTTCACCACCTTTGTGGATTTACTAATTTTTCTAGCACATGGAATTGTACACTCACAATTGACGTTTTTCGAAAATACACAATCTGTCGACATTTCAAAATATTTGATATTTTATCGACGCTGATATTTTCAAAAAAACCAATTTTAAATGTTCACACAGGGGATGAAACATTCATCCCTATTTATAATAAGGTGGTGGCGATTTTTTCAACATGGAATAGGGAGGAAAAAATCTTTTCTTGATCTCCAAGAAATCTTGAATATATCTCCTATATTCTTTTCTTCATAATTAAAATATTCCATAAAATCCCACCTTCTCTTTATTATGGTTATTTTCAAAAAAAAATAAGGATAAAGATTCCAAGATTTTGATCTTCTTGAATTTATGAGATATACCTGTATTGCAAGAATACATATCTTCCATAATATCTTTTCAAGAAAATCAAGAAAATCTTTCTTTCTCTTATTCTTTCAAAATTTTCGAAAATAACATATAAATAACCAAGTGGGAGATTTCTTGAATTTAATGAGATAATCTTGTATTTCAAGAATACATATCTTCATTCCATAACAAAATTCAAAGAAAATCTTTCTCCCCTTTTATTTATATTTTTCGAAATTAATGAGAAAAAATAAGAACAAAATTTATTTTATTTTTTAAACACCTTTTTTTAGGTTATTGGACTTTATGTTGGGCTACTTGAGGGGCCTTTAGGAGAATTAAGATTGTACCTTCCAATGGATCTTGAATTATCAATATTGAGCCACAATATTATTCAAGCCCATAAATATTAATTAGTCCCACTACATAATTAATATTGCACTATCCATCTTAACCCATATTACAGTCAATATGGCTTCCGATTATTATTTCCCGTGTTTAAGATTATCTAGCCCATTAATTAATTCAAGCCACTGAAATAGCTTTCCATTAATTAATATCTTTTTATCCTTGGTAAAGGAACGGTTCAACATTATTATCCATACCGAAAACTAGTTTCACTTGCAAGATTTGGTATGATAAAACTTATGAACCTCCCAAGGGCAAATCGAAACAAGCGTGCTTGCACGATTCTCCGTATTAAATCTTAGCAATCGCGTGTGACCAATAATATTGCCCAAGATATAAAGTATTGAATCTCGTTGATTCTCTACCCATAATAAGTCAAAGCAATAATTACTAACCACACGCGATCCTATTTAAGGGGCGAAGATTAAGAAATAACGAACCACCGAGGTCTAATTCTTCCTAGTTCGATTCTGAAAGAATTTGTCCTCCTGTGGAATCCTATTCGATTACTAAACATGCACTTGTGTAATCTCTTGGTCAAGACAAGTCAATCCGAGCCTTACACTTCAACCTTTCACGATGGATTGTTCATTTCCATCTAGGTAAAAATGGTGTACTTTTTTACAAGGAAAGGGTTAATTTAATCTTACGATCTCGGCATCACTAAATTAACTACAATGTAACACGTCTATTTATTGAACGACTATCACAAAGAAATATATATAACATTCTATGATATTTAAAGCATCGATGATAAACAATTTATTTCAAGAAATAAGACCTAAAATTGGTTTGATTATACAAAGTAAAAGCATACTTTCCAGTATAATCCCAACACAGATCACAGAAGATCACGTTAACATTCCCTTGTAAACTAGTGCGTGTTTCACAACTTAGATAGACCCGAACAGTCTATTGGTAGAAGTTGATGTGTAAGGCTCAGATTGGCTTGTCTTGACCAGAGATTACACTAGTGCATTCGATGTCTTTGAAGGACCTGCGAGAGAGGATAAACTCATTACAGACCGACTTAAGGGATGAAGAGTTAGACCTCGGTGGTTGTTGATTTCTTAATCTCTGCCACTTAATAAGGACCGTATGCGATTAGTAGTTATTTCTTTGACTTATAAATGGGAAGAGAATCATTGTGACTTCGATACCCTATATCTTGGGCAATAATATTAATTGTACGACAGTTGCTAAATTAATATAGAGAATCGTGTGCTTGCAAAGTCTTGCGTGATTGGTCCCCTTGGTGGCCTCGGAACCTTTATCATACCAAATCTTGCAAGTGGAATTAATTTTCCGATGGATAATAAAGCCGAAATTGTCCTTACTCCAAGGATAAAGATATTAATTAATATAAAGCTTTTCAAAGGGCTTAATTAATTAGTGGACTAAATAATCTTAAACACGGAAATAATAACCGGAGCCATATTACCATAATATGGGTTAAGGTTGGATAGTCTGATATTAATTATATAGTGATATTAATTAATATTAATGGGTTTTGATTATATTGGGGCTCAATATTGGAATTCGTGTTCATTGGAAGGTCCATCTTAATTCTCCTAAAGGCCCTTCAAGTAGCCCAGATTAAAGTCCAATAAATAAAAGGTGCTTAAAATAAAATAAATTTTTGTTGCATATTTCTTCCTTAATTTTTTTGAAATAATTAAAGAAAAAGAGGGAGAAGAATTTTCTTGAAAGGATTTTATGGAAAGGAGATAAGTATTCTTGGAATACAAGATTATCTCATAAATTCAAGAAATCTCCCACTTGGTTTCTTTAATGGAGATTTTCGAAAATTATAAAGATATAAGAGGAAGAATGATTTTCTTGAAAGATTTTATGGAAAAAGATATGTATTCTAGGAATACAAGAATATCTCATAAATTCAAGAAAGATCCAATCTTGAAAGATCCCCTATTATTTTCGAAATATTAGGCTAAATAAGGGTGTAAGATTTTTGTGGAAAAATACACATGGAAAAAAGAATATATGGGATATATTCAAGATTTCTTGAAGATCAAGAAAAGATCTTTCCTAACCCTATTTTGAGCCTAATTTTCGTCCCCCCTCTCTATTATAAATAGGGGATGAATGTTTCATCCCCAAGACACAGGAATTGATCTTTTTTCGGAAAAATATCAGCGTCGATAAAATATCAAATATTTTGAAACTTCGACAATTTGTGTTTTTTCGAAAATTTTCAATTGCATGCACCAATTCCATGTGCTGGAAATATTAGAAATCCACAAAGGTGGTGCAACAATTTTATTTTTTCCTTTGTTTTATAAATCGTTCATCGGAGAACCTCCCACCGGGTTATTGAGCGAGGACTTGGGAATACTTGGGAAGGACTTTTGGTTGGTAGCCAGATACTTGATCCTGTCCATCTCAGACGGTCTCTCCAACGGGTACGTTTACGTAAACTCCTAGAATTTCCGCATGCTAGGACTCTTTACGTGAATTTTATTCGCATGTCGTTATTGGCGTAAATTATTATTTGAATTCACTTAGGTAAATTCATGCTTGTAATAATTATTAATTTAAATTTGTGTTTATGAGGTCATCCCGATAGATCCTGACAAATGTTATCCCAACAGATGCTTGCTTCAGCCCATAAATGGACTTCTTGAGCTTGCAAACCAGATGCTCTTGACCTTTTTCAATGAAGCCTTCGGGTTGTTGCATATAGATTTCTTCGTCAAGACTTCCATTTAGGAAAACTGTCTTGACATCCATTTGCTAGATCTCAAAGTCTAAATGTGCAGCAATCGACAAGAGAATGCGGATGGACTTAAGCATGGCTACTGGTGAAAATGTTTCCTCATAGTCGATCCCTTCTTTCTGAGTGTACCCTTTCGCCACTAGTCTTGCCTTAAAGGTTTCAACCTTTTCGTCCGGTCCCCTCTTTATCTTGTATACCCACTTGCATCCAATGGGTTTTACCCCATCGAGTGGTTCGACTAGCTCCCACACTTTATTGTGATCCATTGAACCCATTTCGGCTTCCATTGTTGTTTGTCAATAAGTTGCATCTTTGTCTTGGATCGCCTCATTGTAGGACCAGAGATCTGATTCTTCGCCTGAGATCAAGTCCGAAGACTCTCCAATCCCTAAGAATTGCTCGGGTTGTCTGACAACCCTCCCACTACGACGAGGTTCTGGTTGTGAAGGCGTGACGTTTGGTATATCATTTTGTACAGTTGGCAATGGAGTTTGCCCCTTAAGTTCTTCCAAGGTAATTTCACTTCTAGGCTTTTTATCATTCATATAGTCTTCTTCCAAAAACTTAAAGTGCGTACTGATTACGACCTTTTGATCTTCGGGACCATAGAACATGCATCCTTTCGTCCCTTCGGGGTACCCAATGAACAGCCTTAATTCCGAACGTGCATCCAACTTACCAGCTTCCTTGTCCAAAACGTATGCCGGACACCCCCAAATCCTGATGTGTCCATAACTGGGCTTGCGCCCTGTCCACAACTCTCTCAGGGTTTTAGGAACTGATTTAGATGGCACTAAGTTTAGAATATAGGCTGCTGTTTCTAAAGCATAACCCCAGAACGATTTTGGTAAATCTGCATAGCTCATCATTGATCTTACCACTTCTAAAAGTGTTCTATTTCTTCGTTCTGCAACCCCGTTTTATTGAAGGGTACCGGGTGTAGTCAACTGGAATGCAATCCCCTCTTCCGACAGATAGTTCAAGAATTCATCACTGAGGTATTCGCCTCCACGATCAGATCGTAGAAACTTGATAGTCTTTTCCTTATGATTCTCTGCTTGAGCCTTAAATTGTTTGAATTTATCGAAGATCTCAGATTTATGATTCATTAAGAAAATGTATCCGTAGCGTGAGTAGTCATCGATAAACGTAACGAAATACTCATAGTCACCTCTAGCTTTGATTTTCATTGGACCACAAACGTCGGTGTGAACGATTTCTAACACTTCCTTAGCTCTAAGCCCCTTGGCTCCAAATGCCCTCTTGGTCATTTTACCCTCCAAGCACGATTCGCAAGTTGGAAATGGTTCAACCTGGAGAGACCCCAATGAACCATCTTGAACCAACCTTTGAATCCTTTTTGGGTTAATATGACCTAATCTTAGGTGCCAAAGAAGTGTTTCGTTCACGTTAGCCGAATGCTTTCTTTTACATGAAATAGTAGATGAGTTATACGATGCATTTTGTGAGTGGTGTGCACAGTTAATAATATAGAGATTGTTCTGTAAAGTTCCATGACAGATAATCACATTGTTACGAAAAACAGTAACATGTTTATTAAAACGAACAGAATATCCATCAATAAATAGTTTAGAAACTGAAATAAAGTTTTTCCGAAAAACTGGAACATAAAGAACATCTCTTTAAATTAAAAATTGGTCTTCAAAATACAAGTGTACGTCTCCCACTGCTTCAGCTGCCACTCTCGTAGCATCGCATAGCGTGATGAGGATCTCACTTCCACTAAGTTGTCGGGTCCGCTTGAACCCCTGTAACGTGAAACAAACATGATCAGTGGATCCCGTATCGACTACCCACGAATGAGCAGCGTACTCCGCCAAACAAGTTTCAACAACTAGTGAGTGAGAATTACCTTTCTTTCCATTCCTTTTGGGTTTGGAACAGGCCGACCTCCAATGTCCTTTTTCACCGCAGTTGTAGCACTTTCCCTTAGCTGAACTCTTTACTCCACCCTCCTTCTTGACCTTACCTTTGCCCATGGCAACACTTGAGTTAGCTTGGCTTTCGTTCTTGGTTTTCTTCTTCTTCTTACCTCCCTTTGGCCTAGAAGAAGAAGATGGACCAATAGCCACTAAAGCTTGGTTGCTCTCTCCTAAAATCCCTTCGGCCGAAACAAGAGCTTGCAGCAGGTCAGGCAAGGTGAACTTCTGATTGTTCATCTGATAATTCAACCTGAACTGCTCAAAGCTTTTGGGCAGGGAATGGAGTATATAATCGATTTGGGTCTCGATGTCATATTCAGCTCCAAGCACCTCAAGTTTGTTAAGGTGAGCCATCATCTGGAGAACATGATCCCTCACGGGTGTTCCCTCCACCATTTTCATAGAGAGCATATCCCTCATGGTGATCTGGCAAGCTACACGGTTCTGATGTTGAAACATCGCTTTAAGATTGATCATGATGTCCGCAGAGGTCTCAACGTTTTGGTGTTGGTGTTGCAACACATCTGACATTGAAGGCAAGATGGTACACTTTGTCATTTTGTTAGAACGCTCCCAGTCAGCATATTCTTTCTTAACCGTTTTCGTAGCCTCGTCTGATGGCTTCTCTGGTTTGGGTGCAGTTAGAACCCAGTTATGGCTTTGTTCAGTGAGGACAATAGTGAGTTTTCGATACCAATCAACAAAGTTTTCTCCAGTTAGCAGATTGTATTTCAGTATATTGAACAATGGATTAAAAGGTTGTGACATGATGAAACTGAAAATAAACATATATCCTGTGTCAATATCCTAATCAACACAAAGAAAATCACATAATTCGATCACATGATTCATATTGAAATCTCAAAAAATATGAACATGCATCAGCCAACATCTCAGAACAGATTTAAATGAGCCTCGTTGGAGGGTCATCATTTAAATCACATTCAAGCAGGTTACAAACAATTACAGTTACAAACCTTTAATTTCAAAAATTAATAGTCGGCTCCCACTTGACCAATATAAAATTGACAGGGACTTCGGTGAAGTATATGCATATCAATTTTATACCTAAGTAATAACCATGATTAAATACATAAATACTACTTCGCTTTTGAACGAGCCTCGTGGGAGGTCATCGTGCCACTAATAATAATTCACAATCATCCTTTTGGGAATTTATTAATGTGAAAACTATCTTTTGACCGTCCCGTAGGGGAATTTCTCCAAAAGATTTCACAAATAAATAAATCACGGAGGTCAAAATTAATTCGATTCAAAACCAAATTAATTATTAAAACATACTTAGTAATTTTTGAGTTTGAGATTTTTCGTTGAGCAATTCTCATGCAAACACATTTAAGCAAATTAAATAAAGGATAAGAAACAAAACAACAATAAATCAAGCAAAGCAGAAAATAAACACATTGGGCACGTATTATCCAACTGTCATGGTTTGATTTTCCTTGGCTTGATCTTGAAGAAACACCGTCTTGAATTTCTCCCACTCGTTTGTCTCGAAAAAATTATGTCCTTTGAACGCCACGCCAAGCAGCTCGCAGCCGAGATGCACGCCCGCATCTGGCCGGCCACTTGGCCGTGTGCCTAGGTGCGGCGCGCATCGCCCTACACGGGTCTCGGCAGGCATCGGTAGGTATCGGGCGTGCCCGCCGCCCCTCGGCAGCCACTTCGCTTGGAAGTGCTTTCGCCAGTAGCCAGCCCTAAGCCTTGAACCGGCATGGCCAGGCGCCCGTCTTCGCCCATCCGCCTAACAACGCCCGAACGCACCGCCTCCTTGGACGTTTTTGCGACGACGCCGCCTATGTATCGGATTCCGAATCCGTTTTAATTCCTCGTCTCCATCTTCGTCTTAGATCAGGTTACAATTTATTTAACGAAAAATAAATACACTTTAAATCTAGACTAGTCTATTACACTTGAACAAATCAAAATAGCCTAATCTACTCGTGGATTTTCTCACGAGAAAAATAAATCCGAACGAGTCAAATTAAAAATCATTCATTCATACGCATGAAAATTAAACACATTAACTACCATGACAATTGGATACCTGCAAAACAGCTCTAGCAATTCTACAATCCAATTCTCAATTTAATGTCCAACATAATTTAAATAACAATTTAAAAAATCAGAGCTCGAAACCAGAGCTCTGATACCAGTTGTTGGGAAATTAGGGGTGCCTAGATCTATTCGAGATGATTTTAAATACATATTTAAATTAATCAATTAATTACTAACATGAATTAATCCTAAATCAATTCAACATAATAATTAATAAACGAATTAACAACATGCGTACATGTAATCCACGTAAATCCTAAGCATGCGGAATCTAGGAGTTACGAGATTACTAACCTCTTGTAGAGACGACGGATGAGACAACGGATCAACCCAAAAAGCCTTCCCAAATATGTCTCAAGTCCACGAACGCAATCCGGTGGGAGGATTCTCACGAACGATTTTAACAAGAGGAAAAACAAAAATATTTTGCCACCACCTTTGTGGATTTCTAATATTTCCAACACATGGAATTGCAGTTGGGAATGAAAAATCCATCCCCTATTTATAGAGCTAGGTTGGCCGATTTTTTTGGAGGAAAAAAATAAGGAAGAAAATCTTTTTCTTGGTCTCCAAGAAATCTTGAATATATCTCCTATATTCTTTTCTCCTTAATTAAATTTTTCCATAAAATCTTATTCCCCTTTATACCTATTTTTTTCGAAAAATACAAGGAATAAAGAGTCAAGATTTGACTTCTTGATTTTACGGGATAATTATGTATTCCAAGAATACTTATCTCTTTCCATAAAATCTTTTCAAGAAAATCTTTCTTCTCCTTTAATCCTACAATTTTCGAAAATTTCATAGAAATATTAGGCAAGAATATTTTCTTCACTCTTTCATTAATTGGACTTTATTTTGGGCTATTTGAGGGGCCTTTAGGAGAATTAAGATTGGACCTCCAATGGACTATTGAAACTATAATATTGGGCCAAATATTATTCAAAGTCCATTAATATTAATTTATTCAACTATAAAATTAATATTGAACTATCCATCTTAATCCATATTACGACTGCACTATAATATGGCTCCCGGTCATTATTTCCCGTGTTTAAGCTTATTTTAGTCCATTAATTAATTAAGCCACTGAACAGGCTTTTTATTAATTAATATCTTTATCCTTGGAGTAAAGACAACTCAACATTATTATCCATACCGGAAATAAATTTCCACTTGCAAGATTTGGTATGATAAAGGTTCTGAGTCCACCAAGGGGACAAATCAAACAAGACGTACTTGCACACGATTCTCCATATTAAATGTCAGCAATCGTCATATAATTAATAATATTGCCCAATATATAAGGTATCGAATCCCAATGATTCTCTTCCTATCATAAGTCAAAGCAATAGTTATTAATTTCACATGATCCTATTTAAGGGATGGAGATTAAGAAGCAACACACCACTGAGGTCTAATTCTTGTATATTCAGTACCGAAGAATTTATCCTCCTGTAGGTCCTATTCAGCGCATCCAAATGCACTAGTATAATCTCTTGGTCAAGACAAGCCAATCCGAGTCTTATACATCAACCTTTCATGATTGTTTGTTCATTTCCATCTAGGTTGTGAATTTGTACTTAATTACGAGGAGCTGTTAATTTGATATTCTGTGATCTGGTATCACCAAATTAACTACAACGTAATACGTACTGACTTTATTGAACGGGTTTGTAATAAATATATATAACATTCATTCATATTTAAAAGCAACAGTGATTAATAATTTATTTCAGTAAATAAATGAGAAAAACACAGTTTGGTTATACAAAGTAAAAACATACTTTTCAGTATAACCCCAACAATCCATTCAATCGATGTCCGCCTCCCTCCACCGCGTCGCATCCATTACTGCGAAAACCTGAGGCACCATCCCCTTTTTGCTTCCGTTGGAGGTGACGCCGCTTTTCCACCAAAATTTTAATTTGAGACTACTGCCGACGACGGATCTAGGTGGTGGTGCAATGACAGTGAACAGTGGGGGCTTGGGAGTTTTGGGCCGGAGGTTGGGGGATTCTGTAGAGAGTTAAAAGAACCGGGGACGTGTGTGATGATTTAAATTTTGAATGGGCTGATATGGAGTGACGTTGATTATGAGTGTGTAAAGTTAGGGTATTTTTGAAAATTTATGTTTATTTTGTAGTTTTTAGTAATGTTGACTTTTATGTGTTGTTTTTAGAGTTTTTGGTGAAAGTTGTGTATGTAGCAGTAATTTGTTTTGAGATTTAAATATGCGGAGCAAGTCAAGGTTTTAGAATCCAAGTATTTAGAATTCTTGATGAATAATACATGTATGTGTTTGTTTTGAGATTTGAGTAGGGTGAGATTTAAATTTATGACAAATCAATGTTTAATAATGATTGATGTTGTATTATTTTAATCTTAATCTTAATCTTAATACTATATATTGGTAAAACTTTGATTCAAATTTATGTGTTTAAAAACCACATCGATTTCTTGTAAAGCCCAATTCCACCAGATTATTTCGTTTTAAAATCATGCACTCTCATTAAAAGTTATTTAAAGTAAATATGCAATCTATCTAATTAAATTAAATTAATTAATTACCCATGTGTGCTTATATTCACGCCAAATAACACAAGATTTATTTTTTGATTTTTTTACATAATCTATCTAATTAAATTAATTATAAGGATATATATAAATAGATTCAAGAAGTTTAGAGAAAAAGATTTAATATATTTGTTAATAATTTATTTATAAATCGGCAAGTTTGTGAAGTTTAACACAAGATTTCTTTTTTTACATAATCTATTTAATTAAATTAATTATAATGATATATACCTATCCATACATACTTATATGTATCCATGGAATCACGACATGTACTGATGTACATATATATATTCACGCGCAATTCTGTTATGTTTAACTCAAGATTTTTTTTTTAATTTAATTTTTTTTTATATTGCAGAGAGTATTGAGAAAAGTAATTTGAGTTATGAATTAGTTATGTTTATTGCAATTGTGTAATTATTTTGTATATTGTAGAAATTTTTTTTATATTGCACGGAGTATTGAAATAAGTAATTTGAATGTTGAATTAGTTGTGGATGAGTTTCTTCTAATTTGTTTAATATTCACATTTTATATATGTTGCAGGGAATATTGAGGTAAATAATTTGAGTTATGAATTCGTTATGTATGTTTATTGCAATTGTGTAATTATTTTGTATATTGCAGAGAGTTTTTCATATTGTACGGAGTATTGAAGTAAGTAATTTGAGTGTTGAATTAATTATGAATGAGTTTCTTCTAATTTGTTCATAGTAATTAATATTCATGTTTTGTATATATTGTATGGAGTATATATTGAGATAAATAATTTGAATTATGAATTTGTTTCTAATTTTATGAAATTCTTAATATGATTTTGTATTGTATATTTAATCTGATTTTATTATTTTATATGGCACGGAGTATTGAGGTAAATATTTTGAGTTATGAATATTTATTGCAATTGCATAATTATTTTGCATATTGCAGGGAATTTTTTTATATTGCACGGAGTATTAAGATAAATAATTTGAGTGTTGAATTAGTTTGGGGGGGTGTTCTTCTGATCTGCTCTATTTAGTATTTAATTCGATTTTATTATTTTATATTGCAGGGAGTTTTGAGGTAAATAATTTGAGTTATGAATTGGTTATGAATATTTATTGCAATTGTGTAATTATTTTGTATATTGCAGGGAGTTTTTTTTTATATTACACAGAGTATTGAGGTAAGTAATTTGAGTGTTGAATTAGTTGTGGAGGAGGTTCTTCTAATTTGTTCATAACGATTAATATTCACGTTTTGTATATATTGCATGGAATAATGAGGTAAGTAATTGGAGTTATTAATTTATTATGATGTTTATTGTAATTGTGTAATTATTTTGTATATTATATGGAGTTTTTTTATATTGCACGGAGTACTACGTTAAATAATTTGAGTGTTGAATTAGTTGTGGATATTAATATTCACGTTTTATATATATTGCAATGAGTATTGAGGTAAGTAATTTGAGTTATCAATTCGTTTGTCGTGAGTTTTTTTTTATATATTGCACGAAGTATTGAGATAAGTAATTCGAGTGTTAAATTAGTTGTGGAGGAGTTTCTTCTAATCTGTTCATAGCGATAAATATTCACGTTTTGTATATATTATAGGGAATATTGAGGTAAATAATTTGAGTTATGAATTCGTTATAAATGTTCATTTGTAGATTGTTATAAGTGAACGTGGGAAACACTTGTTTTCAAATGGATAATTTTTGTATTGGTGATAGCGTAAAAAGTCTTGCAGTCAACTGCAAACCTCTCGCCATTTTGATGACTGATTTTACCTTTATTTGCTTCATTTTTTCTCATCAAATTCATTGATATAAATAGTTGTCACTTTATGTTAGCTATAAATATTTATTTGTGTTGTTTATCTGGTCACGATATTTTATTTATTTAATGGAAGATTTTTTTCCGCCCTATAACTTTGTCACTTTTGATATTGGTCCTATTGGTTTTTTTTATTTTCATCCTATAACGTACAGACTTTTTGTCCAAATCGTCAAGCAAAATATCATAATATTCCCAAGTTGCTAAAAATCACATCTTCCTCTACATGTTAAGAGAAAATAAAGATAACTTTGTCACTTTTTTATTTTGATTTTTGTCCCGTAATTTACACACTTTAAAATCTATGAATTTTTAAATCTTTATTTTCGTTCTACAACTTTCATAAACTAAACCAAAACGTGTGAAAATAAAGATAACTTTATCTCGATACTTTTTATAGAATTCTATGATTTCAATATATATATGTATATTCATTTAATTAAAGTTAAATATGTCATATTAACTTATATTTTATCTATCATAATATTAAAATAATTTTACAATTTACCCCATAATCAATAAATCATAAGTTACAAATCTCAAGTACATTATTTTTGCATGATGATATGATTTTTATGTTTATACACCAATTAATTAGTAACCAGGTGGCTTAGCCCACCTGACCACTGGACTCCTCAATTGAGTGGGAGACCCAGGTTCGATTCCCTTTGGAAACGAATTGGAGTATGGGAGTTATAAGGTGACTTGGTGAATTTGTGGAGTGTTTGGGTGTTTGGTGTCTTAACTACTAACAACTAACTTTTATTCGATAAAAAAAAAAAAACCAATTAATTAGTATAACAATTAGAATTTTCAAAGATAAAGTTATATATTAAATTTTACGTAGATATGATTAATTATAACTCTTTGAAATTGTTCTAAAAAATTAGATTTTTTAGAGATTTCGTAAAATATACAAATAATTAGATTTTATATAATAAATATTTGTCTAAAGAAAATATGTATGAAATCTTGCGTAGATATAATTAGCTATAACTCTTTATAATCCTTCAAACAACGAGATTTTTAAAAAATATTGAATAATAAATATTTGTCATTCACAATAAAAAAAAATTAGCATTTTTTAGTTGCGAAATCTTTCACAATAAATAAATGAAAACATTAGAAATTCTCTTTTATAACATCAAAATTATTTAACCCGCGCATAATACGCGTATACAAAAACTAGTTATATTATATTGAGAAAAAGTAATATAGTGTATAAAAGTGTGATGTATTTGAAAAGAAAGAATAATAGGTATAGATATTTGTAGGTGTGAAATTTGAAAACCAGACTCTAAATCTCAAACTCGTATAAAACGGGAAGCGCAAAGTCCTAAATCCATTCGTGTTAATTTTAAAACAAACATAGCCGTAAATACCATGTTTTCTAGTATTTTTATGTAATTTACCTTTGTTTTGGGATCATCCGGTATATATACGGGTCCGGATCCCATCCTGTACAGGATGCTCTTGTGCGCTGAGTGCGGCGTCGTTTCTGCTCTTCTTTTCTTTTTTCTGGTTTTTTAGTATTTAATTTTATTTCTCTTTATTCCAGATATTTTTCGCAATATATTGGCCCATTACCTTATCTCATGATATGTGAATTAAGCGTGATTTTCTCTTCCCCAATTGATCTGTTCAACTTTTTCTTTCTTTCTTTTTAATTTTTTTACTGTATCTTTAATATTTTTTCAACCCTATTCATGAGAACTAATTCTTCCCGCTCAAGCCTCACCTCGCCGCCAGTTTATCTTCCCAACTTCAGAAACCCACTTGAGATTTTTAATGAACAGAACACATTAGGTTACAAAATAAATTGAGAAAGATTGTTTAGAAAAGGATACGCATATAATACCCCCTGTTGAATGGTAAACATTCTTCTTTCTCACTATTATTTTCTTTTAATAATATTGTTATTATTATAATGATAATGATGATTTTAGAGAGGTAGCAAGCCTGATGATTTTAGCTTTTGTATGATTAAATTGTGAAAAATATTTGATGTTATATGTTTGTAAATAAGAAATTCACAACCCAAATGATGTTTCGTAGTATTACTGTAGATGGGAGAAATATAAAAACTACAACTACATCATGGTGTTTTTTAGTAAATGTGATATATATATATATACATATATATATATATATACATTATGTTGATATAATATTGTAGAGACCGAATTTGAGATATCATGTTTAACATCTCTTTGATTATTTCTTTTTAAAATATTTTGAAGCACTTGATTGGTTGAAATTTAATCATATTTTTTTATCGTGGCAATTTAGGTATATTGATGGATTTTACTGAATTAAACTCTAAGATTGGTATGAAATTTGATACTCAAGATGATGCCTGACAATTTTGAGTGGAATATGGTTTTAGAAAAGGATTTGGGGTTAGAAAGCAGTATCACAACAAGAGTAGAAACACTGGCATTGTTACTTCATTCAAATATGTTTGTTGCAAAGAGGGTGTTCGTAAGCAAGGTAATTTAGATAATATCCTGCAAAATCCTCGGCTTGAAACTCGGACAAATTGTAAGGTAAGAATGGGAGCCAAGCTTGTGGGTGAAAAATATGAAATTATTAAGTTTATTGAAGAACACAATCACCCACTACATCTACCAGACACAGTTCACATGTTATCGTCTCAACGTAATATTACAGAAGTTCAGGCCTATGAGATTGATTTGGCTGAAGATGTTGGACTTAAACAGAAATCAACTTTTCAGTTGATGAGCAGACAAGCAGGGGGAAGAGATGTTATTGGTTATACATTGTTGGATGCAAAAAATTATCTCCGGTCCAAAAGACAAAGAAGCATGTTGTATGGAGAAGTTGGTTGTCTAATGGGATACTTTCAACAACAGTTATCTAAGAATCCATCATTTTACCATGCTAATCAGATGGATATGGAAGAACAGGTAACTAATTTTTTTGGGCAGATGCAAGAATGTTAATTGATTATGGGTATTTTGGTGATGTTGTGTCACTAGATACAACATATTGCACAAATCGTGCACATCGATTGTTCGCTATCTTTTCAGGTTTCAATCATCATAGAGGAGCAGTGATTTTTGGTGCAACATTTTTGTATGATGAGACAACAACATCATTTAAATGGTTATTTGAAACCTTTTTAGAGGCACACAAGCAGAAAAGACCTCTCATTGTCTTTACTAATCAAGATCAAGTTATGGCCAAGGCTTTGAATGAGGTGATGCTTGAGACTTTCCATGGATTGTGCACGTGGCACTTAATGCAAAATGGAATCAAGCACCTTGGGAACTTGATGAAAGATGAATCACATTTCTTAACTGATTTCAAAATGTGTATGTATGGTATTGATGATGAGGCACAATTTGAGAAGTCGTGGAACATCCTGCTTGCCGAATATAATGTTCAGATAACAAGTGGCTACAATGCGCATATAATATAAAAGGAGAAATAAAACTTTTGTTATGAAAGTATGCTTTCACTCTTGGTATGAGAAGCACACAACTCAGTGAGAGTGTCAATTCTGATATAAAGAGTTGTATGAAGCTTGATTTAGACATAACACAATTTTTTAAGCACTTTGAACGGGTGTTGGAAGACAAGCGTTACAATGAGCTGAAGTGTGAATTCGACGCACGTCAAAAAGTACCGAGATTAAAGTTAGAGAGTTCACCAATGCTGCGCCTACTTTCTAAGGTTTATACTCTCACCATCTTTGATCTATTTCAAAATGAGTTTGATTTGTTTGCAGCTGCCTACATAAAATATAGAAATGAAACTCAATCATTATTTGAATATGTTGTTGGGCTAAAAGCTAAGGATGGAGAATGGAAAGTGACGCTTGAGCCTAGTACTCTGGGGATTTCATGTAGCTGCAGAAAATTTGAGACGGTTGGATTGTTGTGTTATCATGCTATCAAGATTTATGATGTGATGGACATAAAAAACCTTCCAGAATATTATATATTGAAGAGATGGACAAGGGAAGCCCGGAGTGGTATTGCACATGATTATATGGGTAATGAAGTTGAGGAAGATCCTAAGCTACAGAGTACAGAAAGGTGTAGAAAATTTTGTATGATGCTTAAAAACTAGCGACTGAGGCATCTGTTCACCCATCAACATTCTCTTTGGTGCATAAGACGGTGTGTGATCTAAGCAAGCAAGTTATGGAAATGCGCTTGAGCAGAGAGAGCCAAGACAACTATGGTGATGTCAAGACTTCATATGTAGAACCTTCCATGATAAAATCAAAAGGCTTAAAGAAGAGAGATGATGCTAAAAGATCAAGACGACTCAAGAGTTGGGTAGAGCGTCAATCAGGACAGAAGAAAAAGAAAAACTAACTCGAGGTACACACATATTTATGTTTTTTTGGAAGTAAACTGCATAAATTAATTTACTATTACTAATATTTTTTTGGAAAATGGTTACTTTATTGTTTTGTATACAATTATTATAGAACATTGAAGTGCAGAATGAAGTGCATGTGCCTTGTTCAGCGCCTCCGATATATTATCCATGTTCTCAAACAAATAGTGGTCAACTCAAATTCACCGACCTAGTAATGGTATGAGCTTGACTATATAAATATATATATATACTATATATATGTATATATTATAACTAATTATAATTCATGTTCTATTTTTATGTAGGCATCAATGCATCATTCGGCACATTTTCTTGAAGCAATGATTTTTTTTGCGGAGATACTTCCCATCCATATTAATTAATTAGTTTTGGATTGATTTGTCATCTTTTTGAATATTGAAACATTTAGTATGTGATAAATTTATTTTAATATGATAATATTTGAGATTGAAATGAATTATTATTTGACGAATTGTGATTCTAAAAATATGTGATAAGTTTTTATTTATGACATGTGTTTATATTGATATTGTAGAATAAATAAAAAAATGTTAGAGTAATAAAAATTTAAGAAAAAATTAACTAGAAAACAGAGAAAATTTAAAAAGAAAAAAAAATGGAAAAAAGAGAAAATAAGGTGGAAAAAGAAACTAACGGCGGCTGATTAAATCTTGAAAGAGAGAAAGAGTAAATAATTGAAAAGAAGGAAAAAGTTGAATAGGTCAATTGAGAGAGAGTAAATCACGTTGAATTCTCATATCATGAGATAAATTAATGGGGCGGTATATTGCAAAATATCTGGAAGAAAGAGAAATAAAATTAAATAATAGAAAAATAGAAAAAAGAAAAGAAGAGTAGAAATGACGCCGTATTGAGCGCACAGGAGCATCCTGTACAGGATGGGATTCGGACCCGTATATATACTCCCCTTGGTATTGAAGTATCCCCTCTTCCAAGAAATACGGCCCCTATAGTGAAGAAAGATAAATTAAATTATTAAATAACTCCGAAATTCTAAAAATATTAAGAAAAAAAAGTGAAGAAATTCATTAGCTAGCTGAGAACACCTTTCAACTCCCGTCTCCCCCTTTCTTCCTCTCTCTAGGGTTTCATATTTCAATTCGTTGCAGCAAATTCTACCGTTCGTCGATTTCAATCCAATAAACATGGTGAGTAACTGTTAAACCAAGACTTCCAATTAGCCCTCTGTTATTGTTTTTTTCTGTGGATTCAGATCTCGTACTATGAATTCAAACTTTTTTGATTGAATTTTGTAGGAAAATGGAGGGGGGAATTTGGAGGCGAAAATTGAGACGTTGCTGAATGCGGAGAAGCAGATGAGGCAGGCCGGTGACGTGGCAGGAACGAGGAAGGCCGTCACTGATATTGTGCAGCTCTGTATTGACGCCGGCGCGTGGACGACACTCAATGAGCAGGTTGTGCTTATTTCTAAGCGCCGGGGACAGTTGAAGCAGGTAAACTTCTTATACTCGTATATGTGTAAGTAAGTTTAAGTTACTGTCTGTAAATTATTAGTTTGGTCGAATTCATGGTTTTGATTACTGGAGTTATTGGTATGAATTCGGTTTGGTGTATTGTGTGAGATATAATTCGTTGGTTGCTGGACTCTGGATTGATTTAGTTTGGTCAGAAGAGCGCCATTGTTGTTTTGCTTAACTTTCTGTGTTTTCGTATGGTGGTTTGCAATTAGGATTTTTATTTTTGTCTTATCTGTGCACTAGTTTTAGACTAATCAACAGTTAGCATAATAACATTGGTTTCTTAACCTTCTGTGTTTTTGAATGTTGGGTTGCAATTAGAATTCTTATTATTGTCTTATCTGTGCACTAGTTTGGTATTAATCAACAGTTAGTAATTTTGTGTTCTGGCTTTCTCAAATCAACTGTACTGTACTAAAGGTGTATACTGCATCATAAATACCTTCCATGACTCTGTTTGGATTTCTTCTTGAGTTTGTGATAAAGTGACAAGTAGAGAAGAAAATGCAGAGAAGTGCCAAATATAGTTTTTTATCCTATCTTGTATTAGGACTAGTTGAATGGAAGTGAAATATTTGAACTGTGTGAGCTTCTTGTTGGCGTGCCTTGACACATATTACAGGACAAATGCATTTTCAAGATTATAACATGAATTTATACAAAGATGAAAGAATAGGTGTTCTTCACTGTCATTTAGACAAAGTTGAAGTTGACCACTACAGTCTCTATTTTAGTAATTCTACTCCATCTGTCCAATTTGATTGAAGTAATATCAAGATGTGTCCCAAAAAATAAAAATAATTTAGTCTTCAATTTGCTGTTGAACTTTTGGAGAATAATTGTTTGCCCTCATTATTCTTTGTGGTTCTATTGTCTAGGCTTTGCAAGCAATGATTCAACAGGCAATGGAATATATTGACCAGACGCCAGATCTCGAAACTAAAATAGAGCTTATAAAGACGCTTAACAATGTATCTGCTGGGAAGGTGATTACTGCCCTCACCCTATTTTGCATCTTTGTTTTTTTTGAAGACCTTATTTCTCAAGTTTTGTAATCACTCCACAGATATATGTTGAGATAGAGAGGGCTAGGTTAATTAAGAAACTTGCTAAGATCAAGGAAGAACAAGGGCAAATAGCTGAAGCTGCGGATTTGATGCAAGAAATTGCGGTTGGTGGATAATAATTTATTTTCATTAAATCTTTTAATAATTTATGATGCACCTGTCATATTTTAGATTCTTGTCTTTCTCACTGGCATTCTTTCATCGAGCCACAGGTGGAGACATTTGGTGCAATGGCTAAAAACTGAAAAAATAGCTTTCATACTTGAGCAAGTATGTGGTTTCTTTTATTTTCACATCTGTTGAATATGTGTTAGAATGGACAACATGTCTTAATATGATGATCTTCTGTTCCTGTAGGTCCGTTTATGTTTAGACCGCCAGGATTTTGTGCGTGCACAAATACTCTCGAGGAAGATAAGTCCTAGGGTTTTTGAAGTGGATCCTTCAAAAGAAAAGAAGAAATCCAAAGAACTTGAGAGTATTGTAGAAGCGCCTCCTGCTGATATTCCGTCATTGCTGGAATTGAAGCGCATATACTACCAATTGATGATTCGGTATAGACCATGTTGTTTGTCTATTTTCCCATATTTTTTATTATGATCTAGGGACAATCCCAAATACAGTACAATTTTATGTTTCTTTGGGTTAAATGTCATCTGGAACAGCGCGTAAATGTAATCATGAAACATATAGAGTCATGTCACATATACCTATTCATGCAAACATAACAGATTTGAAGATGGATTTAATACAATTTGAGTTATAGGCTTATTCTCCAACACTTTCTGTTTGGGGTTTTTAAACCAAATAGGGTTGTTTCTCTCATTTGAAGTTAGAACCTGATCTCTTTCATAGTCAGATAACTACTTGGCTACTGTTTTTTCATGAATTTTGATGTATGCTTAAATATTTTATGATCAACTCCCGTTGTGTAGGTATTATTTGCATAGCGATGATTATCTTGAAATATGCCGATGCTACAAGTCAATATATGATATTCCATCCGTGAAAGACGACCCAGCTCAGTGGATACCGGTAAAACATTCTTTTGGTGGTTCCTCATTGCTAATTATTTACCCCTGTTTTTTTTTTTAAGAGGTTATTTTCCCCTGTTGCTTTCTTAGCCCTGATAAATGACTTGGATCTTGTTACCATTTAATTCAGGTGCTAAGAAAAATATGCTGGTATCTAGTCCTGGCTCCTCATGATCCTATGCAGTCTAGCCTTCTCAACTCAACCCTGGAGGATAAGAACCTTTTCGAAATCCCTCATTTCAGGTTAGTTTCTTTTTTATTTGGTCTTATGTCCTGTTATTAACTATCACTTTTTACAGTAAAACAACTAATATTATCAAACTAATAACTTTTAATGAAACAATTAATACTGTCTAATAGCAGACACAATATGCACACAAAGTTGCATGATAAAACTGGATTATATAAGATTTTACCTTTCTTTTTATTCCTAGTATATGGAGTAAAAGCCAATCTTATGAATTCCTTTTTGTACCCTTTGACAAGGTTACTGTTGAAACAATTGGTTACCATGGAGGTAATTCAGTGGACAGCTCTATGGAACACATTCAAAGACGAGTTTGAGAATGAGAAGAACATGCTTGGTGGTGCTTTGGGTGAAAAGGCTGCTGAAAATCTTAGACTTAGAGTCATAGAACATGTAATGCTCCTAAAACTCAGTATTTTTTAAGTTATGCTCAATAATTTTCACTCTCTTGCTTTTGGTGATATAATTATTAGGTTTGACTTCTATGCATTAAGTATTTTGAGAGATTATTTCCTTGCAGAACATCCATGTTGTCTCAAAGTATTACTCCCGAATAACCTTGAAGAGACTTGCAGATCTTTTATGCCTTACTATCCAGGTCTGTATTCGTTCTGTGAAACAAAACTATTTTTCTTATAGATTTGTATTGCTACTTTTAGTTGTACTTATAGATATTCTGAAATATTGATCACATTATCTTGCTCAAGGTTGCTTGGTTAAGCATGAGATTCTCAATAATATAATATGTTCTCATCTTTTAATTGTTTATTGACCTAAATTCATATTCTAGTAAATTATGTCTATAATCATTGATCTAGACTTTGGGATCCAAATTAGTTACATTGGCTAATTTTTTTTTTATCATGGATATGTTTTAGGAGATAGTTGCATGGATAGAAAGTACATCCTTTTGATTCGAGTTGATTTTGTTTGTTACTTCTCACTCATAACTTTATTGTGTTTAAGTTCTGACAAATAGATGCTGAGAGTTTATTTGTTTATTCAACCTTTAGTCCCTTGTTTATGTCATGTACTGATGAAGTTAAAAGGGTCGATAAACAAGAAAACAATAAAAATATAATATAAAAGATTTAATAGGATTAAATTCTGCCCAAGCAACACTTGTTTCCCCAAATTCTACTACCCCTCTGGATGCCCTAACGGCATAAAACAACGTAATTTTAATAAGACTCAAAACCCTAACTTAGCCCCCGCAAGCAATAAAGCCCATTGGCTGTTTATTAAAGGCTTGAATAATGATAATGATAATAATAATAATAATAGTAGCAAGACATTAAATGAATTGTATGATTGTATCATATTTAGTCATGGTATTCTCTTTGATAATGCAGGAAGGTGAAAAACACCTCTCTGATATGGTCGTCTCTAAGGCACTGGTGGCAAAGATCGATAGACCAATGGGTTTGGTATGTTTCCAGACAGCCAAGGACAGCAACGAAATTCTAAATTCGTGGTCTTCCAACTTGGAAAAGCTGCTCGACCTTGTAGAGAAGAGTTGCCACCAAATCCACAAGGAGACTATGGTTCACAAAGCTGCCCTTAGAGTTTGACAAGTTGATTTAATTTGTCCCGAATTTCTAATTACAGCTTCAGTAATTGAAAATTACCCCGAGATAAAACTTGTGCTTATGTTGACCAATTTCAGGTTGCTTTTATCACTGCAATTCAGATCCTTGCCAGTTTATTTATCCTTGAGTTATTCATTCATTTAGACAACTGAAATTTATGGTTAATGTAAAGACAGTGTTGTGGATGTTTTATACTAAAAGTCTTTCTCACGGATTTATGAATTTATTGCTTGTTGAACATTTAAATTGTTTATGGGTTGTTTTAGTACCCTCTCAATACCATGAAAGACTGGATGGCGATAAACTAGTGATTTCCATACCATTATGCTTTACTCCATTTGAACTACTGTTTTTCCATGTATATTTTGGAACTGATTAGGAAAACACATAATACTTTTGTGGTATGAACTTCTGAATTGAGGAATTTAGGTCGGGAAATCACGGGACCTGTATCTTACGCTAGCTGAAATAAGTTACATGCAGAAATTGATTAGTTTTTACATTTATGCAAGGTTATGTTCATAGTTCAAAACATAATATTAATCGTACTGCACGTGATGCTTTATAAGTTGATATTTATTCGTCATTTGCACTATGATATGAAAAAAGACGCATAAAAAAATAAGAAACAGAATTCATTTAATAACCCATCTGCTTCAAAAACCAATATCATTATAGAGGGAAATCTGACCAAGACGAATAAGCTCGACCGCTTCTTTGACTGTCCTCCGCCTTTGGATGGATATGCAGTGGCTGAGCCACCGGTCGTGATATTGGATAAGCCAGGGTGCTGGAAACTGGTGTCGAGCTAGAGCTGTGAAGGATTGGATGAGAAGAAGTGAGGAGTGACATTTTCCGGGAAGTTGAGCTTAGCTTTTCTGCCCCTGAAGCGCAGGGCTGCCTCATCGTAGGCTCTGGCGGCATCCTCACCCGTGTCAAACGTGCCCAGCCACACCCGGGCTGCCTTGTGTGGGTCGCGTATTTCAGCCGCCCATTTCCCCCAGGGTCTCCGCCTCACCCCTCTGTACCGTCTATTCAGTCTAGAAGCTTCTCGTCCTTCTGATGATGATGATGATGGAGGATTGGTTGTGGTTGGGGGGTGAGGGTAAACTGCTGATGTTATCATACTTGTTCTCAAGTCTGCACATTCTTGTACATCATATTAGAGAATCCACAATTGTTATATGTAGGGGTGTTTGAACATTGGACAAATGAATGTTGATATTTAAAATCAATGATAAATCATTTTTAAATTGGAGAGAGTGTCATCCATCAAATATGTGGATAGAAAAAAAATATATTTTTGGCATAAAAGTGGGTAGAAGAGAGATGATGATTAAACCAGTAAAAAGTATATGGATAAATGAATGAATGATTGATGAACCATTGTCAGAATGTGTTTAAACAATTAAATATTTAAAAATATATAATGGGGAGGAGAGAGAATTCATCCATCCATCCATATATTGTGGTTGATCTCACGAAAGCCAACATATATCAAAAGTTGGATTTCTTTTCTAAAATCCTCTTTTCGCCTTTTCTTTTCTTTTTTAGCATGCAAATTCAATGGTATCAGTTGGGCGAGCGCACAGTTACATCTCACGGGTGCACAATTACTACTGTTAAATGACTAAGTCTTGTATGCATCCAAATGTACTGTGCATTCATAGTGCGTTTTAGAAATATTCAACTTGTTATACTGAAAGATGCAACTTGTTTACACTTAACCGTGCAACTATTTTTTCATATTAATAGTTGCACAGTTCAGTGTAAACAAGTTGCATCTTTCAATATAACAAGGTTCATGTTTTTAAAATGGACTATTAATAGTTGCACGGTTCAGTGTAAACAAGTTGCATCTTTCAATATATTAAATTGCATGTTTTTAAAATGGACAATGAGTGCACGGTGCACCTGAATGCACATGAGATTCAATCCTGTTAAATTGAAACAACTACTATTGTTTAATAAAATTGTAAAAACAAATAATATTAATTGACTAACTATATTTTTGATAAAATAACTAATATTATTTAAAAATGCACTTGAATTAGCACGATAAAAATGGTGAACATCAGCACGTCTTTGCTTTAATTCAAATAGGGAAATACAATATGAAACATATTATTAATTCAAATAGCCGGTGAAATACTTCATTCATCCCAAAATAATGTATCTAATTTCTTTTTCGGTCCGTACCATAATAACATGCATACCCCAAAAATAAAAAATTCTCAATAATCTTCATCCTCACAATATTACACAAGATGTTATTACTTTTGGCCATACACATACACTCATTTCTCCTTTCTTTATTTTATACATAAAAAATTATAAAATTACTCTTCAAAACTCTACTCATCATTACACTTTCTTAATCTTTGCGCTCATTTTGGGATGTATGTTATTCCGGGAAGAGGGAGTATAAGATTGGATATAGAATATAAGATCACGAGTCATTATAATGTACTGAAAAAAAAGATAAAAATATATGTGTATATATATTTTGAGATATGGATCAAATTAGAAAATTAAGAAATTAAAGTGCAAGCAAAGATTGAATTACATGTGCATCCATCCAAAGATCATTTTATAAGACATTTTAGAATTATGCAACATATTATATTGAAAGATGCAATTTATTTATACTGGATCGTATAACTATTTTTCTATATTAATAATTGCACGGTTCAGTGTAAATAATTAAATTGCATTTTTTCGGTATAATAAATTACATGTTTCTAAAATGCACTATGAGTGCACGATGCATTTGGATGCATCTGAAACAAATTTTACAAAAATATAGATTATGTATATTTATGGACACAAGTTTTTTTATATCTTCATCGTCCAATAATCTCTTAATTACTCAAATTATCATTATACTTTACTCACAATCAATTATATTATCATATTAAGTATATTTATGGACACAAGTTTTTTTTATCTTCATCGTTCAATAATCTCTTAATTACTCAAGTTATCATTATACTTTACTCACAATCAATTATATTGTTCATAAATTAACTTAATCTATATTTTTGTAAAATATGTTTCAACCCTCTAAGCATATTTTTGGGGGACGGAGAGAGTATATATTAATTAATGAGTAAGTCTTCAATGAAAATTTGTCATATATGAAATTTATGCCATATACTTATAAATTAATACCATTGTACTTGTCAATTAATATAAACACTAAATAATATTGGTATTAATTTATAAAAATAGTGGTATCAATTTATAAGTATAATGATATGAGTTTTATATTATAAATAAATTTCACATTTCGATCGTGATAAGGGTTGGCCTAGTGATTGTAGGCTTGGTACTTAGGAGTGTACTCATCTCTAGGTCTCAGGTTCGAACCCTCTCAGGTGCGATCAACTCTTGAGATGAGTCAGTCCATATAGAGCTTAGCTCTGACTTGAAGTGGGGCCCCCGCTAATCGACGGTGGGTTCTGGTCTCCCGGATTAGTCGACTCTTGAGCCTGATATCGTGTTATAAAAAATATAAAGGCCGCTGATATTAATGATTTGTCATGAATGACCTCACAAATTAGCTCTTTAAGTAAGACTCTACGGAAAGTGTGTCAATTTGAGTTTGAAAATTTCGTTTATTATTTTTTTAAGTTGGTGATTGCATTCTTATCTCAAAGGTGTAGAAGCACTTATTTGAAAACTAGATGTGACCCAACATTTTCAAAAAAAAAAGTGCTTCTACACCTAAAATAGTGATTGCAAACATAACCTAAGTAAGACTCTACGCTAAAATATAAATTAAAAATATATATTTTACATACTAACTATTTGTTCATTATTTTATTTTATCAAATGATGCAGTTTTGACCCTCTCATACTAATATACTAGTATCCATCTATAATGTGCCTGGAATTTGAGTTTGAAAATTTCATGAAAGATATGGTCTCGACAAGTGGAGTTTAAATTAAAGGTTGCCATGAGAGAGTTCTAATTGGGTGTGAATTCACTCACCGGAGCATCTACAAATATAAGGCCCAACACACGCTATCAGGTCCGGTGTCCACATTTTCTCTTTCTTTATTTTTAACAATATATAGTGCATTATGACAATTAAAAAAAAAAAACTTTACTTGCAAATAGGCAATATATAAAAAGAGAATGAAAAATGTGGGCCCAAAAGTGACCCATACAAAAGAAAAGAAGGAGTCAATGACCCAAAAGTGACCATGAAAGCAACAAAAGCATGTTAAAGTATCTAAGGACAACTAGGGGTGTAAATAAGTCGAGTCGAGTCGAGTAGTGCTGAACTTGAACTCGACTCGATTAAAATACTCGAAGCTCGAAACTCGACTCGAACTCGGTCGAGCTTAATTTTTTAAGCTCGAGCTCAACTCGAGAAGAAACTCGATATACTCGAACTCGACTCGAGCTCAACTCGATTACCTATATAATTTTATAAAATTAAATATAAAATATATTATTAAAATATAAATATATATATTTAGTAAAATTAATGACAAAAATTTGATATACTCGAACTCGGCTCGAGCTCGACTCGATTACCTATATAATTTTATAAAATTAAATATAAAATATATTAATAAAAAAAATATATATATATACATTTAATAAAATTAATGGCATAATAGTAATTACTGTGCAAGCTCGATTAGGCTCGCGAGCCTCCCGAGCTGAGTATTTATGAGCTCGAACTCGATAACTACTCGAGTAGCTCGAACTCGACTCAAATCGATTATTGTCGAGTCGATTTCGGTCTTTTTACGAGTCGAGCACGAGTAGCGCGCGAGCTGTCTCGACTCACTTACACTCCTAAGGACAACTTTTAGCCCAAGATTCTAACAGGTGCATTTTACGTAGGGTTCATCATCGATGTTGAAGGCAGACTGTGAGTGAGCTTTAGCAATGGCCACCGCCTCCGAGACCGAAGGGGTAGTGGTTGCTCGTGCACGAGTGTTATAGCTGGGGACTAGAGCAATCGGCTTCTGCTTTGTTCCACCATGAGGTCTTCCGACCTTCTTCTTCGTCTTTGGTTCTAGTGATTTTGCTTCCTTCGGTCCCAAAGGGTCATTCGGGTAATCTTCCACTTCTGTCTCCGACTCCGAGGCTGTAGTTCCATCCCCATCTAAGGAATGTCAAAAGTATTAGAGGTAGCAGGTGGGGGGGGAGTCTGTGAAACCTATAGGCGTGTCGACGAAGCTGCCTTTTTCCTCGTAACCGTCTCCCAATCCTCAGAGTCTTGGGTGTGGCCTCATTCCTTCTCCTTTTCCACTACCTGCGTATCATCAGAGGTAGCTCCGGCAGCCCCTCCAGGGCCATGCCCCTCCAAGGTCTACTCGATCTCGTCTCCCAAGTCCCCAGTGTAGGAAAGGGTCTCTCCGTCCTCAATTTCCTGCATATCAACATCATTCATCTTACCAGCCACAATATCAGGGTGTTTCGTGGGTCTAGTGTCCTCTGATTGTGCAGTGGTGGTACTATTCCTTTCCGTCGTCATCTTTTGGACCCATGCCTTTTGTTTTTGTCCTTTGTCCAGTTCAGGTGGTTTGGATTTGTCCTTTGGCTTCCCTTCTGACTGATTACCCCCATAAGCACGACAGTTGTCAACAGAGTGACCAGTCATCTGACAATGGATACAAAATTCTGGATGTTGCTCGTAGCCTACTGAAGCAGTGGAACAATGTCCTGATCTTTCGTACATGGTGTTATACTCTTTGGCCTTCCGAAGATCTAGCTCAATTAAGACACGGGCATAGTGACACATGGTTCTGTTTCGTGTATGTTCATCAATGCTCACAACAGGACCCAGGGCTGATGCAATTTTTTCTATAATGGGCACATAGAAGTATTCCATTGGTAACTCGAAAATACGGACCCATACATTCACAATCAGAGAATTCACCTTGTAGGGATTGAATTGCGACACCCATTTTTTAAGTCTGATTGTACCGATTTCCAGGGACCGTGAGTGTTTCAAAAAAATTCGATCTCGTTCCTTCAGGTCGTCCATGTGGATGTTAAAGTATCCCTTACCCAAAGTGACAAGCTTCCAATTTCCCATAATCTTCCAGCTTTTGTCCAGCATAGTTTTAAGGTCTGTCGTTGGAATCGGCCTAGCCCCTAACTTCAATAGGACACGTCCAATGATGGAATTTCGCATCTCACGGACCCGTGCCTATGAACTTCATCATCTATATTCACCGAAAGAAACTCCCCTTTACGCACTGGGGCAGAAGTCGAAGGGGTGATAACCTGGGAAAAGGATTTAACCAAAAGCAAATGTATTAGCAGCACCCTGCTGTGAAAAACCAGCGGGCACAATAGAAATTGGGGCTTGTGATTTCTGGGTCCAATTATCAGTCCCATTACTAGAGTTAAAATCGGCAGCCATAAGTGCACCAGACCGCAGTTCAGATTGAGACTCGGAGATATTACCTTCAATAGCCTGAATGCATAGAGTATCAGCGACTCTAAACGCCTTAGACGACGGCGCGTGTGGTGGGAGGGTTGCGGTTCCGTTCTCGCCCAAAATCGAAAAAATCGTACCTGGTATTGATGGGGTCTGCGTGGCCGCGCGCAAGCCGCCTGAAATAGATTCCGGCGCGACGCGGGAGGGAGGGATCTCAATTTGCGACGCAGGGGCCTGCGACGCCGGAATTGATTCACGAAGAACATCCATCTGCGACGCCGAAGTGGGTTCACGAAGAAGGGCATCGATCACTCTGGGATCAGAAAGGCGAGATAGGAGCAGGGCAAAGGCCTTGGCCACATCCGGGGCCGTCATAGGGACCGCGCCGTGGGCGGCGCCCACCGGATGGTGGTGGCTGCGCGAAGAAGACGCTTGGAAAGTAGGGATTTGCAAAACACCGCCACTGTGTGAAAATCGCACACAGTGACTGAGTTATTCCGTAAAACCTCTGTTTTGTTATGTAGGATTAATTGAACATTAATCAGTTACTCGGAACTCGATTAATTTTTATAATCTTTATAAAAAATTAATTCAATAAATGTTCAAGTCTTTATTCTTTCATGAGCAATCTCTGTAATCCAGCGAGAACCTAAGTGTGAGGGTGAGAATATTTAGTTGCATGCTTCACTGAAAATGATGCGTCATCAGGGATGGATCTAAAAAAAAAAATTAGTGGGGGCATAAAAAAAAATAACACACATCTATAATCTCTATAATGCAAAACATATAAAAAATGATGTGTTAAATGATAAAATGACGTGGCAGATGATGTGGCAAAGCCACATTTTTCTATTTCAAATCCCTGTAATCTCATTCATCTATAGTGTTGTTTTAATCTCAGCCACTGATTTTTTTTACTATTTTCTATAAATTGTCATATCTCTTATTCATTTTCCATTCATTACTCCCTCTCTCTCACACACACACAAACACATTTGTATTGTACGCACATGAAGAAGATTACTTGCAAATGATTTGAAGAAGTATAGATGTCTAGATCATTCTAATTGAAGCATATTAAGAAGATATTCGTAGATTCATTAGATCTTATTTGTCGATTTTTTTTCTATAGCATTAATAACTTGAATGTCATTATTTGTTCTTATTGTTTTTCAAAGTTCTAATAACTATTTTTTTATTTTCAGATTTATATATTATTGTGGAGAAGATTGCTTTTGGAAAAAGGAGGAGATTACACATGAAATTGAATACATGAAGATTATTCGATTTCTGCAATGAAGTCGATAACAACTTTGTAAAAAATTGATTAAATGAGTAGATCATTGTAAATTTGTATGTTCATTGTTCAAATGAAAGGTCATTGTAAATATTATTATTTTCAATTTAAATATTATGAGATTATGAGAACAAGATTATGTGTATATCAATCTAATACGAAAATCATCGTAAAAAGTTCATAAATTTCCGTTTAAGATTTAAATTACTGTACTTTTTTTAATGTAAGTGGTGATGATTCTTCAACCACTATATTTTAGTGTTAATTTGATAAAATATTTCAAGTTTGATTTAATTTTTTTGGTGTAATATTTTTCGAACGAAATCCATGACTCTGTTCAGATTATTTCAATGTCCGGTAGTTTTGCATAGTGAATACTAATACTATAATTGTGTAATTTTTATTTGTATATCAATATTCTTGATTTAATTAAATATAATGTGTAATTAATTATAATTAATTTATAATATATTTACCAAAAATATAAAGTCAAAGTCCATTTAATTATAATAATTAATGATAAGTAATTTATAATATATTTACCAAAAATATAAACTACTATATTATGAGATTATATAAAATTGATTATTTTAATTTTAATTGCTTAATCTTTCATATAGTTTTATTCAACTAAACTAATATATTTAAAATTTTAAAAGGATATTATATTTCTAGGATTTGTGAGAGAAATTGTATACCGTATATATATATATATATATATATATATATATATATTTTGTAAATAGAATTAGTATGTTGACAAGATAATTAAAAATGATTTGTGCAGTTTTTATTAATATTTATTAAAAAAATCAGGATGCCTCCGTTAAAATATGTCACAATTTGTGGTCAAAAGAAAAAACTTAAAGATAAATTGATGTCTTAATCGATCCTTGCAAAAATGTAGTATATTTTTTAGCATTAATTTAAGTAATACTAAATTAATAGTGTGGCATATCAATATATTTGCAATATACGACTTTTTTACACCTTCAAAAGTGATACATATTAAAAATATTACTACTATCATTGAATATGCTCATGAAATATGATAAAAATTGAAACTAAATCTTGAATATAAATTAATATATTTGGGTGAATCACATCAATAATCACATTTGAAGCTAAGTAGCAATATAAATTAATTTATTTATTTTAGTATTCAAGT
Organism: Stenogyne calaminthoides; assembly: GCA_037126765.1. Classification (NCBI taxonomy): domain Eukaryota; kingdom Viridiplantae; phylum Streptophyta; class Magnoliopsida; order Lamiales; family Lamiaceae; genus Stenogyne; species Stenogyne calaminthoides. The sequence goes on along the minus strand of JBBCBC010000022.1, from coordinate 21,220,540 downwards.
TTGACATAATGCATAAATCAAGAAATAATTAATAACAAATCTATATAAAATGAAAAATCAATAACATCCTATAATAATGTGTTGGGAAATTTGTAGTTTCGATGGAAGTTCCAAAATAAATAATGTAATAGGACCAAATCGGACACATTGGTATATGATGATCTAGATATCAGACTAGGATGACCAGCTGAGATGTATAGACAGCTGATGTAACAAGATATGTCACATATTGAGGGGGAACTCAATATGTATAGATCAGAAGATCAGAAGATAAGAAGATCAGAAGACCCACATCCTAAGGTAGAAGAAGAGTCTGCAAGTTGTGCTAAGACAACCTGCATCAGAAGACTAAATAAGGTAGACTAATCAGCTGGCCTGATCAGATCAACTTTAATATGACTACCACAAGACGATTACAAGTCATATACGCTCAGCTGACACAAAGAATGTCAACCAAAGTTAGTAAATCAAACACTGAATAAGTGTGTTGGGATATTTTAGTTTTGATGATTTATGCCAAAACATTATTAACTTGTGTTATTCAAGCTATTTTACAGATAACAAGTTAAGGGGGAAAAAAAAAGAACAAATTGAGGGGAACTCACGAAATCGGAAGAAGAAGATCGAGATCGACGAGGTCAGAGACGAGAATGATCGAGATCGATGAGTTAGATGAGTTCCGGTTAGGCGATGTCTTTGTCTGGCAAATCGATGTGAAGAAAAGCTAAAGCCAACCAAATCGAAGAGAATGTTACGGATCATAAGATGGCGCGTATGAGATCATCGATATCGACGTGATCGAGATCGATATGATAACTGATATGCTAACTTGATCTGAGATGACCGATGTTATCCTCGAGATGATCCTGAAGATATGTTGATCCGATCACGAAATTCGATCGATCGATAAGAAGAAATCGATAGCTGAAATAATGTGACTGAGGGTCGATGTCTGACCGAGAGAACCGAACTCGATGAAGCCCGAAAGTGTCGATGCTGATCGAACAAGGTCCGGCCAAGAGAAGTCTTTGAATCAAGAACACGAGACTCGATAGTTATTGAAGAACCTCAAGGCTCGAGATAACTCAAGGCTCGAGATAACATGTAGGCTCGGATAACTTTCGGATAACTCAAGGTTCGAGATGACTCGAGATAACTCAAGGCTCGATAGCTCGGATAACTGAAGGCTCGAGATAGAATCAAGATCCCGAGACTCGATTTATCCTCAAGAATATAGCCGTTAGATTCAAATTGATGTGGACCAATGAGAGGAAAAACGACAAGCCCGAAAAAAAGCCGCAAAAGCTACAGAGTAGTATGGATTTGAATGTGATTCTCTCCAACGGTAACATTCAAATCCACACTATAAATACAAGTTCTTCCTTCATTATCAAGCGTGGATGCGTGAGAAAAGTGTGTGAAAAACACCATCGATGCTACAGAGCTAAGAAGATATGGGTTCCAGTAGTTCCCAGCCAAGGTCGTGTGCCAGATGATGCGAGTCCTGAAATAAGGCCTGATCGTAGCACGACTAAGGCATTCAACATAACTACAGAGCCAAATCATCGAGCATCTCCACCATAGAACACAGAGCGAGAGATACATGCATATATTCAAGAGTGTTCTACCTTGATCTAAGCACAAATTCTATATCCTAAGCTTAGAGAAATTTTCCCATCCTTAGCATTGAGGCTAAACAAATGTAAGGGAAAATCTCAAACTAGTTGAAAACCAAACAAACCTTACCCAAATCAGTTTTTATAGGATAAGTTTGTAGGTGAGTGTGAACTTCGGTAAACATCTATCGGCAATCCCGTGAGGGTGATAAGTCCCGCTTGAGTGTGAACTTCGGAAACATCTATCGGCAATCCCGTGAGGGTGATAAGTCCCGCTTGAGTGTGAACTCGGTAAACATCTATCGGCAATCCCGTGAGGGTGATAAGTCCCGCTTTGAGTGCGAACTTCGGAATAAATATCTCGCCATCCCGTGAGGGATATAAGTCCCGCAGTTAAGTTCGATTAAGGTTCCCCGTGTTAAGGGAAGAGTGGACGTAAGACGGGTTTCGGCTCGAACCACTATAAAATCTTGTGTGTTCTTTAATGCTTTTATTTATGTTTATACTTGTCATATGCATTCGATTATAAGCAAAAACAAAGACACACCATTCTTAAAAAGCAAAAAATTAGTATTGACCATTCCTCACCCCTGTTTTTTATATGCATCACGTGACATGTTTCGCTTCAAGACGCCGTAAAATCGGTTTTAATCGGGACCTCACAAAGGGTATCAGAGTGGGTTGTTCAACGTACCACTATTTTCAAAGTGATCACCGAATCGATCTTTTCAAAACAAAAAAAAAAAACCGATCTCTCAGAATTGCATATATTTTCAAATGTTTTGGCCATTATCAAAAAAAAAGGAAATTGTTGGGATATTTTAGTTTTGATGATTTATGCCAAAACATTATTAACTTATGTTATTCAAGCTATTTTACGATAACAAGTTGGGAACGAAAAGAACAAATTGAGGGGGAACTTACGAAATCGGAAGAAGAAGATCGAGATCGACGAGGCTACATTTAGAATGATCGAGATCGATGAGTTATATGAGTTCCGGGTTAGGCGATGTCTTTGTGTAAATCGATGTGAAGAAAAGCTAAAGCCAAAAATCGTAAGAGAAGGTTCTGGATCGGAAGATGAAAGATGATGAGACCGACGAGATCGACGTGATCGAGATCGATATGATAATCGATATGCTAACTTGATGCGTATGACCGATGCTATCCCGAGATGATCCTCGAAGATATGTTGATCTCGATCGGTCGAAATGATCGATCGAAGTAAGAAGAAATCGATAGCCTCGAAATCAATGTGACCTGAGGGTCGATGTCTGCAGAGAAACCGAACTCGATGTTTTGAGTGTCAAGATGCTGATCAAACAAGGTCCGGCCAAGAGAAGTCTGAAATCAAGAACTCGAGACTCAAGAAGTTATCAAGAACCTAAAGGCTCGATAACTCAAGGCTCGGATAACTCGGATAACTCAAGGTTCGTGACAAATTCGAGATAACTTTGAAGGCTCGATAGAATCAAGATCCCGAGACTCGGAAGATCCTCAAGAATATAAAATTAGTTAGATTCAAATGATGTAGACCAATGAGAGGAAGACGACAAGCCCTAAAAAAGTCAAAAAAGCTACTGAGTAGTATGGATTTGAATGTGATTCTCTCCAACGGTAACATTCAAATCCACATTATAAATCTGAAGTTCTTCCTTCATTATCAAAGCGTGGATGCGTGAAAAAGTGTGTGAAAAACACCATCGATGCTTTCTGAGCTAAGAAGATATGGGTTCGATGGTTCCCGGCCAAGGTCGTGTGCCGATGATGCGAGTCCTGAAATATGGCCTGATCGTAGCACGACTAAGGCATTCAACATAACTACAGAGCCATATCATCGAGCATCTCCACCATAGAACACAGAGTGAGAGATACACGCATATATTCAAGAGTGTTCTACCTTGATCTAAGCACAAATGCTATATCCTAAGCTTAGAGAGATTTTCTCATCCTTAGCATTGAGGCTAAACAAATGTAAGGGAAAATCTCAAACTAGTTGAAAACCAAACAAACCTTACCCAAATCAATTTGATAGGATAAGTTTGTAGGTGAGTGTGAACTCGGTAAACATCTATCGGCAATCCCGTGAGGGTGATAAGTCCCGCTTGAGTGTGAACTCGGTAAACATCTATCGGCAATCTCGTGAGGGTGATAAGTCCCGCTTGAGTGCGAACTCGGTAAACATCTCGGCCATCCCGTGAGGGATATAAGTCCCGCAGGTTAAGTTTGGTTAAGGTTCCCCTGTGTTAAGGGAAGAGTGGACGTAAGACGGGTTTCGTCTGAACCACTATAAAATCTTGTATGTTCTTTACTGTTTTATGTTTATACTTGTTATATGCATTCGATTATAAGCAAAACAGCACACATCGTTCTTAAAAGCAAAAAAATAGTATTGACCATTCCCTCACCCATGTTTTTATATGCATCACGTGACATGTTTCTCTTCCGCACGAGTAAAATCAGTTTTAATCGGGACCTCACAGTGGTATCAGAGCGGGTTGTTCAACAGATCACTATTTTCAAAGTGATCGTCTGAACTGATCTTTTTAAAACCAAAAAAAATCCGATCTCTGTAATTGCATATATTTTCAAATGTTTTGGCGTCATTATCAAAAAAGGGGGAAATTGTTGGGATATTTTAGTTTTGATGATTTATGCCAAAACATTATTAACTTGTGTTATTCAAGCTATTTTACAGATAACAAGTTAAGGGGGAACGAAAGAACAAATTGAGGGGGAACTCACGAAATCAGAAGAAGAAGATCGAGATCAGACGAGGTCATGAGACGAGAATGATCGAGATCAGATGAGTTAGATGAGTTCCGAAGTTAGTTGATGTGCTGTGCAAATCAGATGTGAAGAAAAGCTAAAGCCAGCAAATCAGAAGAGAAGGTTACAGATCAGAAGATGAAAGCGGATGAGACCGACGAGATCGACGTGATCGAGATCGAGATATGATAACGATATGCTAACTAACTTGATGCATGACCGATGCTATCCCGAGATGATCCTGAAGATATGTTGATCCGATCGAATCGATTTGATCGGATCGCAAGAAGAAATCGATAGCTTTGAAATCAATGTGACTCGAGGGTCGATGTGTACGACCAGAGAACTCAAACTCGATGTTCTCGAGTGTCAAGATGCCCGATCGTGACAAGGTCCGTGAAGAGAAGTCTGTGAATCAAGAACCCGAGACTCAAGAAGTTCTTGAAGAACCTCAAGGCTCGGATAACCTCAAGGCTCGATAACTCAGATAACTCAAGGTTCGGGACAAATTCCGAGATAACTCAAGGCTCGATAGCTCGATAACTCAAGGCTCGGGATAGAATCAAGATCCCGAGACTCGAAGATCCTCAAGAATATAGCCATTAGATTCACCGACGTGGACCAATGAGAGGAAGACGACAAGCCCGAAAAAAAGCCGCAAATAAGCTATAGAGCGAAGATGGATTTGAATGTGATTCTCTCCAATCGGTAACATTCAAATCCACACTATAAATACAAGTTCTTCCTTCATTATCAAGCGTGGATGCGTGAGAAAAGTGTGTGAAAACACACCATCGATGCTCTGAGCTAAGAAGATATGGGTTCCAAAGGTTTCCCACCAAGGTCGTGTGCCAGATGATGCGAGTCCTGAAATATGGCCTGATCGTAGCACGACTAAGGCATTCAACATAACTACAGAGCCAAATCATCAAGAATCTCCACCATAGAACACAGAGAGAGAGATACACGCATATATTTAAGAGTGTTCTACCTTGATCTAAGCACAAATGCTATATCCTAAGCTTAGAGAGATTTTCCCATCCTTAGCATTGAGGCTAAACAAATGTAAGGGAAAATCTCAAACTAGTTGAAAACCAAACAAACCTTACCCAAATCAGTTTGATAGGATAAGTTTGTAGGTGAGTGTGAACTCGGTAAACATCTATCGGCAATCCCGTGAGGGTGATAAGTCCCGCTTGAGTGTGAACTCGGTAAACATCTATCGGCAATCCCGTGAGGGTGATAAGTCTCGCTTGAGTGTGAACTCGGTAAACATCTATCGGCAATCCCGTGAGGGTGATAAGTCCCACTTGAGTGCAAACTCGGTAAACATCTCGGCCATCCCGTGAGGGATATAAGTCCCGCAGGTTAAGTTCGGTTAAGGTTCCCCTGTGTTAAGGGAAGAGTGGACGTAAGACGGGTTTCGTCTGAACCACTATAAAATCTTGTGTGTTCTTTACTGCTTTATGTTTATACTTGTCATATGCATTCGATTATAAGCAAAACAACACACATCGTTCTTAAAAGCAAAAAATTAGTATTGACCATTCCCTCACCCCTGTTTTTATATGCATCACGTGACATGTTTTTGCTTCCGCCGCCAGTAAAAATCGGTTTTAATCGGGACCTCACAAAGTGTACTTGATAACTAATGAGAGCATGACACGTATGTACGAAGCTGACATTGTAGGACGAGGTGCTTCAGAGTCAAACAGCTAGAAAGGACAAGCTTGCATGCTTTCGGCCATGCCGTCTCTGAGTGCATCAAATCAAGTCTGCAAACCTACCTTAAATAGACCGAAATTCGAATTGCTCTCCAACGGCTACTTCGATTTCGTGCCTATAAATATGGGACCAAACTTTATAGTAAGGTTACGAAAATTATACACAAGCTCAAGCTCTCAAGATTTCCGCACGAAGAACACAAATTCAAGATTTATTCTTAAGTGTTCATCCCTTAGTTCTTAGCCAGAATACTTATCCTCTAGCTTTAGGCTACTTAGAAGATAGGATAGTATTTCCAGTTGGAACAAAACAATCTTATACCCAAACACTGTTAGGTTAAGTTTGTTATAGTAGGATTTCTATCTAGGGTTTCTAGATTAGATTTCTGGGATTGGTTGAGTGAGAACTCGTTAAATATCTGTTGGTTGTACTGTGTTGGACTAACACATTAAACTAAGTCTAGTTGGTTAAGTTGGTGCCCATGCTGATAGGGAAGAGTGGACGTAGGACAAGTTGTCCGAACCACTATAAATATCAGGTTGAAGTCTAGAGGGGAGGGGTGAATAGACTTCAAAAACTTTTTAGTGGATCAGGTGTGATTTGCAAGTATGCCTGATCAGAGTGCGATGAGGATCAGTTTGGACTGATATCTGACTTACTGATCTGGCAGGCAGAACAGTTCGGCGTCTATTAGTTTAACTGATGGTGTAGAAGATTAGTTAACCCGTGTGAAAACTAAATTTACTCAAATAAAGATTCTGACCAATCTGGTTTGAATCAGATAACTAAAGTGTTACACTGATCAGATCAGTAGCTTGATGTTAATCTGATCCTGGTACAGAATATGCATGCAGATAATAAGAGTAGTGTGCAAGTATGTGTAAAGCAGATTAAAGGCACACACCCGTTCGGGACCTACAAGTGGTATCAGAGCAGTGGTTCTTCCGACCACTGGCTTTGAATATCATCGATTCTTGAGGAAGAACCTTTGTGGTCACTTGAACTGATCTTTGAAAACCGTTTTCAAAACTCATATTCCTTCAAAAACACCACAAGCATGGATAACACTTTAGGTATGCATCATAATCTACCCATGTTTTCTGTTGATGAGTATGCAGATTGGTCCATCGACATGAGAGATCATCTGTGAGTGATCAGCAACAGAATTGATGAGATTCTTGAGATAGGACCGATTATCATCTATCACTTTAACCCAACTGAAGTAGGACGAGATCCTACGCAACCAATTGGAGCAAGAATCAGAAAGAGTCCCTCTCTGATGGATGCAGATGAGAGGAAATTGTCTAACCTGGATACTGTTGCCAGACATCTCATCATGAAAACCATGGATGCTACTACACGTGAGAAAGTGAAGTACCTGAAGACAACTAAAGAAGTTTGTGATACGCTTGCTGAAATCTGCAGAGGAAATGAACAGATTAAGGACAGCAGACTGCAAGCTGAGCTAGTTGTATTTGAGAAACTTAAGATGCTACCGAATGAAACAGTTGATCAATTTGATGGAAGGATCACACGAGGAGTCAACCTACTTCGTGATCTAGGACGAATAATGTCAAACAAAGATATCAACTACAAGATTCTCAGATCATTGACTAAGAAATGGGATACCAAGGTGACCGTGATTAAGGATTGTCAAGATATTACTACCATGAAACCAAATGATCTAAGCTTCAGTTTGAAAGCCCATGAGTTCGACCAGATTGAGAGAGGACAAGGATCAGATGATGTCCCTGCTGAAGCTGCTGCAAACTCAGCTAAATCTATTGCATTCCAGTAACCAAAGAGTAATTCACGAATTGTTGAACCAGTTGGAAACATCATCAGCCAGGCCGAACAGATTGCACTTCTAACGAGAAAACTTGAATGAACAAATGTTTAGATGGGCAAGTATAGGAAGTTTTATGACGAATATCGACAAAGCAGAGGAAGAGATCAAATATCTTCTGACAGATCACAAGAGAGATAACGTTCTTTAGATGATAGGGACAACATAAGAGATGACCGGAAAGATGATCACAGAGATGAAAGGAAAGATGATAGGAGAGAGGATCGCAGAGAGAGCAGACGAGATGAAAGATCAGATAAGAGAGGTTCGAATTACAGACAGAATGGAAAGTCTCCTGACAGATCATACCAAAGAAATGATTCACCGAATAGAGGAAATTCTGGAGATTCAAGGGTTTGTTACAACTGTCAGAAACCAGGTCACTACAGTGCTGATTGCCCCGATCTAACTCCCAAAGAGAGAGAAGAGAAACGGAATAGAAGAGAACAAAGGTACCGAGATAGAAAAGCCATGGTTGCAAACACATCAGGAATTGGCGATTCTTATCTGCCATCAGATGACTCTGGATATTCATCTATTGAAGATTTCTGTCTAATTACCACAACTGACGATGTCGATGATTTGAACTTCTCATCTGATGACGACATCTGTCTAATGGCCAGAGAAACTGACCAGTCTGAGGCTCGAGTGGGACTGGTTAATAAAGGAGGTGTACAAGCAACTATCTGGTACATAGACAGTGGATGTTCAAGGCACATGACTGGAAGTCAACATCTCCTCAGCAACTACATTAAGAAACCAGGCCCACGAGTTTTCTTTGGGGACGATAACTTTGGTTTTACAAGAGGAGTTGGAAGCTTAGTGAACGATGATGTACAGGTTACAGGTGTTTCATTCGTTGTTGGCTTAAGGCACAACCTGTTATCTGTATCACAGTTCTGTCAACATCTGATCAAGAGAAATCTGCCTCAGAACAAGATATAATAGACAAACCAGATTCACTGAAAATGGATCAGTTAAAGCTCAAAGGAAAGGATCCAAAATACGTTACTGTATATGTTCCTAACTTTGACTTTGACGATTCACCAGGTCAGTCAGACCCCTGTTGGGGAATTAATTGCACGGATCTATTCGGGATAAATATTTAAATATAAATTTAATTCTGATAATTATTACTAGCATGAATTAATCCTACATTAATTCAAATAATAATTCAACAACAAATCATGCATATAAACAATTCACGTAAATCTTACGCATGCGGAATTACTACGAGTTTACGTGAACGTACCTCTTGGAATGGCAATGGACTCGTCGATGAAAACACACCAAAAAGCCTTCCCAAGTATTCCCTTAGTCCTTGCTCGACAATCCGGTGGAAGGATGCTCGCGAACAATTAACAAAAAGAAAAAATAAAAAATTGTTGCACCACCTTTGTAGATTTACTAATTTTTCCAGCACATGGAATTTTACTTGGGAATGAAAGAATCATCCCCTATTTATAGATGAGTGGTGTTCGAATTTTTAGGGGAAAAAACAATGTGGGAAAATCTTTTCTTGATCTCTAAGAAATCTTGAATATATCTCCTATATTCTTTTTCCCATAATTATAATATTCCACAAAAATCCCACCTCATCAAGTTATGGAGTATTTTCGAAAAATAGGGGCAAGAATCCAAGATTTGGATCTTCTTGAATTTATGAGATATTCTTGTATTTCAAAAAATACATATCTTTCATAATATCTTTTCAAGAAAATCAAGAAAATCTTTCTTTCCCCTTTTTTCTCAAAATTTTTGAAAACTCTCTATGAATAACCAAGTGGGAGATTTCTTGAATTTAATGAGATAATCTTGTATTCCAAGAATACATATCTTCATTCCATAACAAAATTCAAAGAAAATCTTTCTCCCTTTTAATCCATAATTTTCCAAAAATAGGAAAAATATGCAACAAGATTTATTTTATTTTTAAACACCTTTTTCAGTTATTGGACTTTATGTTGGGCTACTTAGGGGGCCTTTAGGAGAATTAAGATTGGACCTTCCAATGAATCTTGAATTATCAATATTGAGCCACAATATTATTCAAGCCCATAAATATTAATTAATCCCACTACATAATTAATATTGCACTATCCATCTTAACCCATATTACAGTCAATATGGCTCCCGGTTATTATTTCCCGTGTTTAGGATTATCTAGCCCATTAGTTTATTCAAGCCACTGAAATAGCTTTCCATTAATTAATATCTTTTGTCCTTGGTTAAGGAACGGTTCAACATTATTATCCATACCGAAAACTAGTTCCACTTGCAAGATTTGGTATGATAAAGCTTATGAACCTCCTAAGGGGGCAAATCGAACAAGCGTACTTGCACACGATTCTCCGTATTAAATCTTAACAATCGCATGTGACCAATAATATTGCCCAAGATAAAAAGTATTGAATCCCGTTGATTCTCTACCCATGATAAGTCAAAGCAATAGTTACCAACCACACGTGATCCTATTTAAGGGACGAAGATTAAGAAATAACGAACCACTGAGGTCTAATTCTTCCTTGTTCAGTTCTGAAGAATTTGTCCTCCTGTAGGTCATATTCAGTGCATCAGTCATGCACTAGTGTAATCTCTTGGTCAAGACAAGCCAATCTGAGCCTTACACTTCAACCTTTCACGATGGATTGTTCATTTCCATCTAGGTCGTGAATGGTGTACTTTTGGTTACAAGGGACTGTTAATTTAATCTTCTGTGATCTGGTATCACTAAATTAACTACAATGTAACACGTACTATTTATTGAACAGTTATGCAGTAAATATATGTAACATTCGATGATATTTAAAGCATCAGTGATAAACAATTTATTTCAGTAAATAAGTCCGAAATTCAGTTTTGATTATACAAAGTAAAAGCATACTTTCCAGTATAATCCCAACAATCTCCCACTTATACTCAAAGTCTGCTTTTAAGTATACTACAGCATGTCTCGTGTAGTTCCTAATACGTGACATCTAATGTCACCTACACGAACCTAATAATTTCTCCCACTTATACTCAAAGCAGATTGACAACGGTCTTGACACCCATTCCTTCCACATGTCTCTCGAATGTATTATGAGGCAGACCCTTAGTGAATGGATCTGCTAGGTTGTCTTCTGACGCGATTTTTGCCACCTCTATATCTCCTCTCTTAACGATTTCTCGTATAAGATGGTATTTCCTTTCAATGTGTTTGCTGGCCTTGTGGGCTCTTGGTTCCCTTGAATTTGCAACTGCTCCGGCATTGTCACAATAAACAGTGATTATGCTAGGCAAATTCGGAACTACATCCAAGTCCACTAGGAAGTTCTTGAGCCAAACCGCTTCTTTCGCTACCTCGCAAGCAGCTACATATTCGGCTTCCATGGTAGAATCTGCGACGCATTTCTGATTGACGCTCCTCCATGTCATGGCTCCTCCCCCCATGCAAAACACACTACCGAAGGTAGATTTTCTGGAATCTAAGTCTGATTGGAAATTCGAGTCTGTGTAGCCGATGGGGATTAGACTATCTGACTGATAAATTAACATTCTATCCCGAGTTCTTTTCAGATACTTCAGAATGTTTTTAACTGTCGTCCATTGTTCTTTCCCCGGGTTACTTTGATATCTTGCCACCATGCCTACGGCAAAGCAGATATCCGATCTCGTACACAGCATTGCATACATAAGGCTTCCGACAGCCGAAGCATATGAAATGCCTTTCATGTCATCTATCTCCTTTTGTGTCTTAGGGCACATTTTCTTGGATAGATGGATTCCATGTCTGAAAGGTAGGAAGCCTTTCTTGGAATCCTGCATGCTGAATCGTTTCAAGACAGTGTCTATGTATGAAGCTTGCGACAAGCCTATCCCCATTTTCTTGCGATCTCGAGTGATCTTGATCCCAAGGATGTGTGCGGCTTCCCCTAAGTCCTTCATATCAAATTGTTTTGAAGCCATGCCCTTACGTCTGATAACACCTTTACATCGTTCCTGATGATCAGAATGTCATCTACGTATAGTACTAAGAATACCAATGCAGTTTCGACACGCTTTTTGTACACACAACTTTTGAACTCGTTTTGATCAAACCCATAAGACTTTATAACATGATCAAAATATCGGTTCCAAGCTCTGGATGCCTGTTTGAGTCCGTAAATGGACTTCATGAGCTTACAAACTAGGTGTTCTTGGCCATTTTCAATGAAGCCTTGGGGTTGTTGCATATAGATCTCTTCATCAAGACTTTCGTTAAGGAAAGCTGTCTTGACATCCATTTGCCAGATTTCAAAGTCGAGATGCGCAGCAATCGATAAGAGAATTCGGATGGACTTGAGCATGGCTACGGGCGAAAAAGTTTCCTCATAATTGATCCCTTCTTTCTGAGTATAACCTTTCGCCACAAGTCTTGCCTTGAAGGTTTCCACCTTCCCGTCCGGTCCTCTTTTTCTCTTGTACACCCACTTGCAACCAATGGGTTTGACCCCATTAAGTGGTTCGACTAGCTCCCACACTCTGTTATGATCCATAGAACCCATTTCGACTTTCATTGCTGTTTGCCAAGAAACTGCATCCTTGTCTTGGATTGCCTCGTCATATGTCCATGGGTCTGATTCGTCTTGACCGGGGATCAAGTCCGAGGACTGTCCTATCCCCATGAATCTCTCGGGCTGTTTCACAACCCTCCCACTACGACGAGGTTCCGGTTGTGTAAGTGTGTCATTTGGTATGTCATTTTGTACAGTTGGCACTGAGGTTAGCCCCCTTAGCTCATTTAAGGTAATCTCACTTCTGGGTCTTCTTTCGTTCATATAGTCTTCTTCCAAAAATCTAAAGTGGGTGCTTATTACCACCTTTTGATCTTCGGGACCATAGAACATACACCCTTTTGTTCCCTCGGGGTATCCCACAAACAACCTTAATTCTGATCGAGGATCTAATTTACCGGCTTCCTTGTCCAACACGTAGGCCGGACACCCTCAAATCTTCATGTGTCTCAAACTGGACTTACGCCCGGTCCACAATTCTTTGGGAGTTTTGGGAACCAATTTGGATGGCACCAAGTTCAGAATGTAGACTGCTGTTTCCAAGGCATGACCCCAGAACGACTTGGGAAGATCCGCATAACTCATCATAGATCTAACCATTTCCAAAAGAGTTATGTTTCTTCGCTCTGCAACCCCATTTTGTTGAGGGGTTCTGGGTGCAGTTAGCTGGGATGCAATCCCTTTATTAGACAAGTAGTTCAAAAACTCATCGCTGAGGTATTCGCCTCCACGATCGGATCGTAGAGACTTGATACATTTTTCCCTATGATTCTCTGCTTGAGCCTTAAATTCTTTAAATTTCTCAAAGGTCTCAGATTTATGCTTCATAAGGAAAATATAACCGTACCTTGAGTTGTCATCAATAAAAGTGACGAAATACTCATAACCTCCTCTTGCTTTGGTTGACATTGGACCACATACATCTGTGTGAACGATTTCTAACACTTCTTTGGCTCTATTCCCCTTGGCTCCGAATGCCCTCTTGGGCATTTTACCCTCCAAACATGATTCGCAGGTTGGAATTGGTTCGACTTGGAGAAACTCCAGTGAACCGTCTTTCACCAACCTTTGGATCCTCTTTGGATTAATATGTCCCAATCTTAGATGCCATCGAAGTGTCTCGTTCACGTTTTCTTTTATCGGAAACAGTTGATGTGTTATGGAATGCATTTCGTGAGTGGTGTGCACAGTTAATTGTATATAGATTTTCCATCAATGTCCCATAACAGATACACTCATCATTTCAAGAAATGATTTCATTCTTATTAGAAGAAACTAAGTGTCTATTAACAGAATTTTAGAAACTGAAAGTGAATTCTTTCCAAAACTGGGAACATAAAGAACATCTCTTAAAATTAGAACTCTGTCTTCAAAAGACAGTGCACTTCTCCCATCGCTTCACCGCCACTCTCGTGAAGATCGCCCGATGTGATGAGGATCTCATTGCCACTAAGTTGTCGGATCAGTTTGAACCCGTGAAGCAAACATGATTAGTGGATCCCGTATCAACTACCCACGAATGAGAAGTATACGCCGCTAAACAAGTTTCAACAATTAGTGCGTGAGAATTACCTTTCTTTCCATTCCTTTTGGGTTTGGAACATGCAAACCTCCATTGTCCTCTTTCACCGCAGCTTAAGCTCTTCCTCTTTGGATTTTCCTTGACACCACCAGCATTCGTCATCTTATCATTGCCCTTGGCAATAGTTGAGTCTGATTGCTTATGGCCTTTGGTCCCCTTCTTCTTCTTACCATCCCTTGGCCTAGAAGATGAAGACGGACCACTTGTCGTCAAAACTTGAGTTTGGTGCCCTATCAACATCTCTGCCGAGACCAAAGCTTGCAACAAATCAGCTTGCGAGGCAAAATTGCTCAGAAACTTTTGGCCGAGAATGAGGTACCAAATTCATCCGAGTCTCCGTTATAATACAGACTTTCGAAACTTCAAGTTTGTTTAGATGGGCCATCAATTTTGAGGACGTAATCCTTACGGGTTTGCCCTCCACCAATTTCAAAGAATCGACATCTCTCAAGAAGGTGATCCGACGACGAGTCTCCATTTTGACTCGTCGGTTGGCTCATCCGATTTTGGTGTGTCAAGAATCCACTTGTGCTTTTTATGCGCTTAGGACAATTATAATTTTCCGTTTCCAATCAATATAGTTTCCATAATGTATTCTATTGACTTTAAGTATAATAGCGAAATGATTAAAAGGTTACGACATCTTTGAATCAAATAAATAATAATATGTATAAGCATAAATATATCACAAGGTTAGATCACATGTTTCATATTAAAATCTCAAAAAAATATGAACATGCATCACCAAACATCTCAAAAATGTTTTAAATAAGCCACGTGGGGTGGGTCATTATTTAAACACATTCAAAAAAGTTACAAACAAGAACGATTTATAAACCTTTAATATCCAGATTAATAGTTGGCTCCCACTTGACCAATATAAAATTGACAGGACTTCGAGGAAGTATATGCATATCAATTTTATACCTAAGTAATAACCATGATTAAATACAGAATTATTATTTCGCTTTGAACGAGCCTCGTGTGGGGGGTCATCGCCGCCACTAGTAATAATCCACAATCATCCATTTGGAATTCATTCATGTGAAAGCTAACTTTTGACCGTCCCGTGGGGGGAATTTCTCCAAAAGAATTCACAAATAAATAAATCATGGAGGTCAAAATTAATTCAATTTTATTATCCTGAATAAAATTGTCAATTAATTATTTAAACATACTTAGTAATTTTGAAGGTGAGATTTTTCATTGGGCAACTCTCATGCAAACACATTTAAACAAATTAAATAAATCACAAGAAAACACAATAATAAATCAAGCAAAGCGGAAAAATAAACATATTGGGCACAAATTATCCAATTGTCATGGTTTGATTTTTTTGCTTGATTTTTTGAAGAAACGCCGCTTGAATTTCTCCCACTCGATTGTCTCGAAAAGAACTCCGTCTCAAACGCCATGCCAAGTAGCTTCGCAATGATGCACGCCCGCATCCGCCGCCGGCCCGCTTAGCGAAGTCACCTCGGCGGCGGCTTGGCGGCGACAGATCCCACGCGACATCCAGTGCGCGCTCGCGAAGCCTCGCCTCCGCCTCGCGGACCTCAGCGGCGCCCTCGTCCCCGCCGCTTCGCCTCCGCCCGCCCGTCCGTCTTGGCCACCTCGCGCATGGTCCGCCACGCTTATGCACGCGCTCGTGGGGTCGCTTTGTCCGCGCCCGCGTGCCTCCAGGTCGATCCCGCCCGACGACTAGCGTCGCGCCCGTGCGCATGGCGACTTCCGTGTCGCGCGTGTGCCTCCCTTGGCACATTTCGCGCGATGCACGTCCTCCGCGTACGGTTCTGGATCTATCCTTTAATTCTTCATCTCCGCCTCCGTTTCCGATCCGGTTACAATTTATTTACAAAAAATAAATAAGCCTAGTCTAGACTAGTCTATTACATTGATCAAATCAAACAAATCCTAATCTACTCGTGGATTTTCTCACGAGGCAAAACGAATTCGAACGAATCGAATTAAAAACCACAATTTATATGCATGCATAAATAAACACATTAAATTCCATGACAATTGGATACCTGCAAAAAAGATCTAGCAATTCTACCATCCAATTTCAAATTTAATGACAGCGAATTAAATTACAATTTAAAATTCAGAGGCCGAAACCGAGGCTCTGATACTAGTTGTTGGGGAATTAATTGCACGGATCTATTCGGGATAAATATTTAAATACAAATTTAATTCTGATAATTATTACTAGCATGAATTAATCCTATATTAATTCAAATAATAATTCAACAACAAATCATGCATATAAACAATTCACGTAAATCCTACGCATGCAGAATTACTACGAGTTTACGTGAACGTACCTCTTGGAATGACAATAAACTCGTCGATGAAAACACACCAAAAAGCCTTCCCAAGTATTCCCTTAGTCCTTGCTCAACAATCCGGTGGAAGGATGCTCGCGAACAATTAACAAAAGGAAAAATAAAAAATTGTTGCACCACCTTTGTGGATTTACTAATTTTTCCAGCACACGGAATTGTATTTGGGAATGAAAGAATCATCCCCTATTTATAGATGAGTGGTGGTCGAATTTTTAGGGGAAAAAACAATGTGGGAAAATCTTTTCTTGATCTCCAAGAAATCTTGAATATATCTCCTATATTCTTTTTCCCATAATTATAATATTCCACAAAAATCCCACCTCATCAAGTTATGGAGTATTTTCGAAAAATAGGGGCAAGAATCCAAGATTTGGATCTTCTTGAATTTATGAGATATTCTTGTATTTCAAGAAATACATATCTTTCATAATATCTTTTCAAGAAAATCAAGAAAATCTTTCTTTCCCCTTTTTTCTCAAATTTTTTGAAAACTCTCTATGAATAACCAAGTGGGAGATTTCTTGAATTTAATGAGATAATCTTGTATTCCAAGATTACATATCTTCATTCCATAACAAAATTCAAAGAAAATCTTTCTCCCCTTTTAATCCATAATTTTCGAAAAAATAGGAAAAATATGCAACAAGATTTATTTTATTTTTAAACACTTTTTTCAGTTATTGGACTTTATGTTGGGCTACTTAGGGGGCCTTTAGGAGAATTAAGATTGGACCTTCTAATGGATCTTGAATTATCAATATTGAGCCACAATATTATTCAAGCCCATAAATATTAATTAATCCCACTACATAATTTATATTGCACTATCCATCTTAACCCATATTACAGTCAATATGGCTCCCGGTTATTATTTCCCGTGTTTAAGATTATCTAGCCCACTAATTAATTCAAGCCACTGAAATAACTTTCCATTAATTAATATCTTTTGTCCTTGGTTAAGGAACGGTTCAACATTATTATCCATACCCGAAACTAGTTCCACTTGCAAGATTTGGTATGATAAAGCTTATGAACCTCCCAAGGGGGCAAATCGAACAAGCGTACTTGCACACGATTCTCCGTATTAAATCTTAGCAATCGCATGTGACCAATAATGTTGCCCAAGATAAAAAGTATTGAATCCCGTTGATTCTCTACCCATGATAAGTCAAAGCAATAGTTACCAACCACACGTGATCCTATTTAAGGGACGAAGATTAAGAAATAACGAACCACTGAGGTCTAATTCTTCCTTGTTCAGTTCTGAAGAATTTGTCCTCCTGTAGGTCTTATTCAGTGCATCAGTCATGCACTAGTGTAATCTCTTGGTCAAGACAAGCTAATCTGAGCCTTACACTTCAACCTTTCACGATGAGTTGTTTATTTCCATCTAGGTCGTGATTGGTGTACTTTTGGTTACAAGGGACTGTTAATTTAATCTTCTGTGATCTGGTATCACTAAATTAACTACAATGTAACACGTACTATTTATTGAACAGTTATGCAGTAAATATATGTAACATTCGATGATATTTAAAGCATCAGTGATAAACAATTTATTTCAGTAAATAAGTCAGAAATTCAGTTTTGATTATACAAAGTAAAAGCATATTTTCCAGTATAATCCCAACAACCCCAAGGTGCGTACAACTGTCAGTGAAGAAGATGGTACAACTGAGACAATAACAACTGAACCATCTGGTTCAGGGGGAACACCTGATGTTCCGGTGGAAAGACTTCAGCACATGATGAGTCCAACATCAGCTGAGATATGTCCATGCCAAGTGGATCCTACTAAAGTACCTCTCCCAGTCTCTAGTGATGAATCTTTATCAGAAGAGGATGATGTTCTCCAAACTGATGATAATCAGGATAGAAGGACCTGGATAACCAGTCATCCAACTGATCTGATCATCGGAGACCCATCTGATAGAGTCAAAACTAGACATCGGATTGGTGAAAGTGCAATGTATTGTTGTTATCTGTCTTTGAAGGAACCACTCGTGGTTGAAGAAGCTCTATCTGATGCCAGTTAGATTTTGGCTATGCAAGATGAATTAGAGCAGTTTGAGAGGAATCAAGTTTGGGAACTTGTAGACAGACCAACTCACCAAGATGTGATTGACACTAAGTGGGTATTCAAGAATAAGAAGGATGAACACAATGTAATAACCAGAAATAAGGCAAGACTTGTTGCTAAGGGATATTCACAATCAGAAGGGATTGATTATGATGAAACCTTTGCACCAGTCGCTCGTCTGGAAGCCATTCGGTTGTTTCTGGCTTATGCAGCTCATAGGGGATTTACTGTGTATCAGATGGATGTAAAGAGTGCATTCTTAAACGGGGTACTAGCGGAGGAAGTTTATGTTGAACAACCTCCTGGCTTTGAAATGAGCAACCAAGTGTACCGTTTAAGAAAAGCTCTTTATGGACTGAAACAGGCTCCAAGAGCTTGGTATGATACACTATCTCAGTTCTTGATAGAGAATGGATTCACCAAGGGCTTGATTGACCGGACCTTGTTCAGAATAGAAGATGGAGAAGACATTCTCATGGTTCAGATCTATGTGGACGACATTATATTTGGATCTCCGAATTAGAAGCTATGCGAGAAATTCAGTAAGCTGATGCGAGGGAAATTTGAGATGTCCGTCCATGATGGGTCAGATGAGCTACTTTCTAGGTTTTCAAGTCAAGCAGGCTCACACTGGGATATTCATCTGCCAGGCAAAGTACACAAGGAATCTGTTGGTTAAGTATGGAGTTCAGAATTGCAAGGAAGCCAGGATTCCAATGTTGACTACATTTAAGATGGACCCAGATGAAGGTGGTAAGAAAACTAATCAGAAAGAGTATATGCCTTTGATTGGATCATTATTATACCTGACTGCAAGCAGACCAGATATAACTTTTGCAGTAGGTGTATGTTCCAGATTTCAGGCTAATCCCAAATAAAGCCACCTGAAAGCAGCTAAGCGGATTCTAAAGTATCTGAAGGGTACTGTAAACCTAGGTTTATGGTATCCAGCAGATGATAATCTAGAGCTTAGTGGGTACTCTGATTCTGATTATGGAGGATGTAGGATAGATAGGAAATCTACATCAGGTACTTGTCAGTTTTTGGGAAGCAAGCTGGTCTCTTGGTTTTCTAAGAAGCAAACATTTGTTGCCACATCTACTACTAAAGCAGAATATATAGCTGCTAGTAGCTGTTGCTCCCAACTACTCTGGCTTTGTCAGCAGCTGAGGGATTACAACATAATTGCTACTAATGTGTCTATCTTCTGTGACAGTAATAGTGCGATTGCTATCACCAGAACCCAGCTCTGCACACAAGATGCAAGCATGTGGACATCAGACATCACTTTATCCGAGACCATGTAGAGAAGAACATCAGAATGGAAAAGATCCATACTGATAAGCAAAGAGCTAACATCTTAACCAAGCCCGTAGCTGAGGTCAGATTTAGAGAACTATGCAACGAGCTAGGTTTACTGGACTTAGGAGAAGATGCACCAGATTACTTTGGTGGGTTAATCTCAAACACCAGTTGGTTAAGAGACTGAACAGGTAAGATGGTCAGATGAAAAGAGAACTTCATCTGATCAGAAGAGATCAGTTGGGAACTGATCAAAAAGGAATGTCAGGTGAATGGGGAACTTCAACTGACTAAAGGTTTTTGAGTTAGTAGGAATCTGATCTGAGGGATAAGGACACGGTTGGGAAAATTTACTAAGGCATAAGCAACACAGTGAGATCAACAAGCATCAGACTCGACAAATGTGGTAACTGATTGATTACAATATCAATCAGTCAGATACGCTTTCTGACCATGTTTACCTATTTTCTATCACCTGATATATGTTATCTGATTTAGCTAGTCATCTGAGCTTATCTATATCTATGTGACCATTGCTGTGCACATTACTTTATGACGTCATGCCAGCAAGCATTAAATGCGAACGTGGGATTTATGTATTAAATGCCTTTATTGCGGGTTTTTAAGTCCAAAAGTTTGCAGCCTCTTAATCCTCAACCGCACGATCAAATAACTTTTAAACCAACTAATCTTGACCATCTGTTTTAAAAATACGGATACTCAAGTTTACAAAAATATTCGTGCAAAATGTTTTCCCTCCTATCTATTTAAACCCTAAAACTAGTCTGAGAAGAACTTTTCATCTACTTTTCTAAAATCTCAGCCTATAAATATATTACCAAGTTAACTCTCGAGTCGAAGCGATTCAATTGATATATCTCATACTTCAATTTGCTTGATTTGGTAATTCTTTCTAAAATTTTCTAATATTCATATGCTAGGGTTATACGTTTGATATGTATTGTTCGTATCCGGATAAAATTACACTAAATTTTTGTCTATTGATATTTCTCTATGCATAATTTGATCAATATGCTTATCTGGAATCGTTACTCATATGGTTGTTTCGCATCTTGCTATTTCACGCTTGGATTTGCCTATATGTATGTGAACTATCATAGCCCTAACTTTGAGTATTTGTGTTTTTACAGACATGGCATCTTCTAAGACATCCACTGAGATTTGTGACTATACTTCTATGATTAAACACGTAATTGACGAAAAGTATGTCATATTCAACACTACCAATGATCCATAATCGAGGAAATTTTGGATTGTCTTAGAGCATGTGGCCTTGAGCAATTTTGTTTTCGGCACTTGAGTAGTGTGTACATCATAGAGTCTCTGGAGTTTTTGAGACAATTGAGAGAGACTGAAAACAAGGAATTATACTCGTTTGTCGGAGGAAATAGAATCAATATCACAAATGACGATCTTGGACGAATATTTGGTTTACCCATTGGAAGGAATTATCCAGATGAGTTCACCGCGGGGATGTCAGAAAAGGAGTATTTACAGAAGGTGTTGCTCAGGCCAGGGAACATTACAAACATCACCAACGTCAAGGTTCCCTATCTGAAGAGGAAGTACAGGTTGCTCTTTGAGATCGTGTCAAGAGTAATTCTGGGAATTACCTTCAGCCCAGATGCTCTAACTCAACAGAAGCAGAACGTCATGACTGCTATTATTGAGAAAGCTCCCGACATGAACTGGATGAGATTATTCAAGAATCGCCTGTTGCAGGAAACTTCTAAATTCGTGGTAAATGAGAAGAATCAGGTGATGTTGTCCAAGAACATTTGCAACATACACAAAGTTTCAATGATTCTTGTTGATAAGTTGCCTAACTACCCTTGGTTTGAGGCCGGAAGAAAGCCATATAAAGAAAAATTCAAGGCTCTACTGCACAAGGACGAAGAGCTATCTGGTCAAAGGGATGATGACCCAACTCCTTACGTTCCTAAAACCAAGAAGGACAAGGGTCCAACTACGTCAGTGCAATCTGCAACTCAAGGCCAACCGAAGACAAGGATACTCAAGAGGAAGCAGTTGGCTAGCAAACCAACTTTACCAGCTGAAGATGTGAGTAAGAAACGGCAGAAAAAACTCACTGCCATGCTGCCAAAGAAGGTTGGGATGCCATCTGGAGGTCTTCAGGATGAAGACAGTGATGTTGAAATCCTGGAATCTGGTGGTGAGATGATTGTTGAACAGGCTGGTGAAGGGACCGTTGCTAGTTCTAAGCGAACGGTCAGTACGGAGCATGACCTGACGATTGTAGAAAAACCAGGTCAGATGGAGACCCGTGAGCAAGAAGAGGTACAACCTGAAGAAGCTCAAGATGAGTCTGAACCTTCTGACTCAGCCCATCTGAGTTCTCTTTTCAAGGGACATGAACCCACACACTATCCCAGATCACCTACCCCTCCTTCACCTCACCTTGATGAACCTTTACCCTCACCTCCCAAACAACCATCCTCTCCGATTGAACCTGCTCAACCTGAACCTTCTTCATATGAGCAGATTCCATCCGTTAAGGTTCAACATCCAGTACTCGCTCAACCCGACATACCTCAACCTGAGCCTACAGAACCACAACTTGAACCCACCTCTATTCCTCCTCCTGATTATCCACAGTTTACTACTGAGCCTGAGACTTTCAGGGAAGCCACTCCAGACATTCAGACAGCTCAGCAAAAGGCCATGTTTGTGTCCATCACCCACAACCCATTCAACACAAAAACTATGTTTGAATCTCCTGAACTAGAGAAACCTATTGTAAAATTTCTGAGGAGAAGGGTTGAAAATTTTCTGACCAAGCACTATTCTTTTCTGGTGGATCATCCGGGTGTACATCAAATTGTTTCAGATGCCCTATTCTGGAGGGATGTTCGTCTGCATCATATTGAGGACTTCCTGTTGCTCTTGGATGTGTATGGGCGAGATGAGTTTGTTGATCTGGAGCTGAGAATGAAGAATCTAACAGGCGTGGGAAGTGCTACTGAGTTAACAACAGACGCTGATGTTGCCAGGTTGGTCAACAAACTGATGGGATATTCGGAGTTTGAAGTTGAGAAAGAAGGAGGACAACCAGAGTGGGACTTTGAGGCAGTTGCCGATGAACCAATTGAGGGTGCAACAGATGAGACCCTGACTGGTGAGGCACAAACATCTGCTCCCGTTTTCATAATTCCGCCTGAAACCCTAGATCAAGTATCCACGGCTCTTCTGGATGGGGTGAAGGCATCAGTTGAAACTCACTTCAACACCCTTGCTGAAAAATTGCTAATTCAGATGGATGAACGGACCAAGCAACTGGTTGAAGCTGAGAGGAATCAGACTGCGAAGAAGCTGACCGAAATGCACTCTACAATTGCATTGTCTGAAATGAACAGAGTAGAGTTGATGCTGCAGAAGCTAGGCCTGGAAGTCTCAATGCTCTCAAAGGTCAGAGTCCTACTGGAGGAAGCATACAAATCTCTAATGCAGGCAGATTCTAGTTTTGAAGCATCCGTCAGAAAATTTGAGGTCTCTGTCTCAGACGCAAAGAAAACTTTGAAAGAAGCAGTTTCAAATATGCTTGGACCTGCACCTTCATCTTCTTCAACTATACGTATTCAGTCTATGGAGGCAGAGGACCTGAAGAAGGAAATACAATCCCTCTTCCAGACCTTGGAGAAGAATGTCCGACTCCTTTATGATGCAACCAAAAAGGGGGAAGGAAAGGACGAAGCTGGAACATCAGAAAAACTCCAACAAGGTCAGGGTCAGCTAACTATTGTAATCGTTCTCTTTGCACCAACTCGCATTACGGAATTGACATTAATCGAAGTTAGGCGAGTTGTTTTCAACTATTGAAGAGCACACTAAGCAGCTTGATATTCAAGACAAAGCCATTTCTGAACAGAAAGCTGCCATGGTGGATCTGACTTCAAGAGTCGACATAATTGAAGACTTTTCTTCAAATGTTCAGAAACGGATACAAACAGAAGAAGAAGCAAAAAATCTGGAGTTAGCCAGGAAGTTAGAAGAGGAATTTGCTTCTGAGTCAGCAGAAGAAATTGCTGAAAGAAAGAAGACGGAGAAAGAAAAGCAAGTGAAGGAACCCAAGAAAAAGACGGTAGTGATCAGATCTGAACTACTACTCTCATCTGAGCAGATCAAAAAACAACAAGATCAGATCAAGAGAAGAAAGGTCATAGAAGAGGCTATCAGAAGGAAGAAATTGCGTGAAGCGGGAGGTCTGGACAGAGCCTTCAAAAGGAAACAGAAGAAGAAGGCTGTTGTGACCTGTGCTGAAACTGATGAGAAGTGGATTGAAAGAGCCCTTCCTGCCAGCATGGATGATGTGCTTATTTGCAGAGAAGATCTTCACGAACCATGGAGGGTCATAAAGATAGATTGGTTATGTGATGTCTTTATGATACAACGAGTTCCAGAAGAGAAAGATGACATGCTTTTTGACGAAATCTTTCTGGACTGGCTGGAAGCGAAGTATCCCGCTTTCTATCAAGAGGTCATGAGAGAAGGACAGATTATGACAATGAGACCTTCTGCTCCTAGATATGAATTTCTGATACCTCATCTAAAAAGAAATAGATTCGATCCAGTTGCGTTCAGACAAGCTTATATCGATGCACTGGAAAGAGGAAACATTATTGAAGAGGATTGCCAGAAGGAAGTACTTAAAAGGATGTACGATATATTCCAAATTCCTGAAGGCTTGATGGGCAAGAAGTAAGCAGAAGATTGGGTCTTAGGATAGAATGTTAGGTAATATTGATATTCATTTTTGTACTTGTAAGATACAAATCTCTAAATGAAATGGATTACCTGTTTTCTGATCCTAAGACATCATCTCAATGTCTTCTGATTTCTTGTGTTCTTGTCTTTACTTTCTTTCTGTTTATCCATTTTTCTGATTTATCTGTTTTGGTTCCATCAAAAAGGGGGAAATTGTTGGGAAATTTATAGTTTCGATGGAAGTTCCAAAACAGATAATGTAATAGGACCAGTCAGGCCTCTTAGCTGACTGATGATCTAGATATCAGACTAGGATGACCAGCTGAGATGTATACACAACTGATGTAACAAGATAGGTCACATATTGAGGGGGAACTCAATATGTACAGATCAGAAGATCAGAAGATAAGAAGATCAGAAGACCCACATCCTAAGGTAGAAGAAGAGTCTGCAAGTTGTGCTAAGACAACCTGCATCAGAAGACTAAATAAGGTAGACTAATCAGCTGGCCTAATCAGATCAATTTTAATATGACTACCACAAGAAGATTACAAGTCATATACGCTCAGCTGACACAAAGAATGTCAATCAAAGTTAGTAAATCAAACACTGAATAAGTGTACTTGATAACTAATGAGAGCATGACACGTATGTACGAAGCTGACATTGTAGGACGAGGTGCTTCAGAGTCAAACGGCTAGAAAGGACAAGCTTGCATGCTTTAGGCCATGCCATCTCTGAGCGCATCAAATCAAGTCTGCAAACCTACCTTAAATAGACCGAAATTCGAATTGCTCTCCAACGGCTACTTCGATTTCGTGCCTATAAATATGGGATCAAACCTCATAGTAAGGTTACGAAAATTATACACAAGCTCAAGCTCTCAAGATTTCCGCACGAAGAAAACAAATTCAAGATTTATTCTTAAGTGTTCATCCCTTAGTTCATAGCCAGAATACTTATCCTCTAGCTTTAGGCTACTTAGAAGATAGGATAGTATTCCAGTTGGAACAAAATAAATCTTATACCCAAACACTGTTAGGTTAAGTTTGTTATAGCAGGATTTCTATTTGGTTGAGTGAGAACTCGTTAAATATCTGTTGGTTGTACTGTGTTGGACTAACACATTAAACTAAGTCTAGTTGGTTAAGTTGGTGCCCCTGATGATAGGGAAGAGTGGACATAGGACAAGTTGTCCGAACCACTATAAATCTCTGTGCCTTTAATCTGCTTTACACATACTTGCACACTACTCTTGTTATCTGCATGCATATTCTGTACCAGGACCAGATTAGCATCAAGCTACTGATCTGATCAGTGTAACACTTTAGTTATCTGATTCAAACCAGATTGGTCAGAATCTTTATTTGAGTAAAATTGGTTTTCACACGGGTTAACTAATCTTCCGCACCATCAGTTAAACTGATAGACGCCGAACTGATCTGCCTGCCAGATCAGTAAGTCGGATATCAGTCCAAACTAATCCTCATCGCACTCTGATTAGGCATACTTGCAAATCACACCTGATCCACTAAAAAGTTTTTGAAGTCTATTTACCCCTCCCCTCTAGACTTCAACCCTCACTGAAACCCGTTCGGGACCTACATAATGTCAATCACTTTTTTAATTTAAGTATATAAATATAATTATATGAAATCTTTTTAGAAATTTAATTAAATTCAGATATTGACTTTTTCTCTTTTATTATGGACATTATTGATATTGTTGAGTAATTTTAGGTGTGAATTTATCAACACTAATTTTTTGGGTATATATGTTTGACTCATTTTTATTAATTAAATAAACATCAGTGTTCAATGTATCAATTGGTTCAAAAAAATTAGAAAATAATACGTGGAATCTATGATTTGAAAATTCGGCTTAGTTGAATTTTTTAGATGGTAAAAATTTGACAGAATGCATTAAACAAGGCTTAATCATAAATATATAATAGGACCTATTTTACCATCCTTGATTTTGGCTCCAAACTACCTTGACCGTTGATCGTTTTTTCTAAATTGATCTTGATCGTCCAATCCCTTGCACCAATCACTCCTTCTTCTTTTTACTTTTTTTTTTTTACTTTTTACCCTTTTTATAATTAGGAAATTCTGTTATTTATTAATTCTCTCCTAAGTCAATGAGCAATTGAAGGTATTAATGCATGGTGTAATTCCTTAATTAAATTTGAATATCAAATCGGACGAATTGGTAGTGTAATTCCTTAATTAAATTCCTTAATGCATGGTGTTTTTTGTTATCCATATATAGCTCATTTGATAGTCCAAATTATGTCCTATAATACTATAATTAATCAAATTGATCGTCCAAATTAATTTAGTACATTAATTATGTCCACCAATAATACTATAATTTGATCGTCCCTATGTCCAACAATTAATTCGTCCACCCATTAATTCGACCGTCCACCCATTATTTTAAATATCCTTTAATATCATTCTTGATTCAAGCCCGTAAATTTGTTGTCTCTCCTATTTAAAGTGAAATTCTATCAGGCAAAATTTTCATTCTAAACCCAATATTTTCATTCTCAACCAAATACCTGGTAAAGTTACGTTCTCCTTTTCTTTATTCAAAATTTATTAAATTCAACTGATTTTTAATATTTTTTAAAATTTTGGGTAATCAGATATGTCTCATTCGAAAGAAACTGTTGTCGTCTCATCCCATTCTGATTCTGATGGACCAAAACCGAGAGTGGTTAGTTTTTTTTTATTAAATTTTGATTTGTTTAATATGAATTTTTATGAATTTCGTTTACATAATAATAATTTTTTTATGAATTTTCTAATATTATGTAAACGAAAATTTATATAGAGATTCATAAAAATAAAAATTCTGATGGACCAAAGATTTTTATGATTATTTTTTTTTAGATTTCTCAAGAGGTGATTCAAATTATTTCACGGCCTCCTTCCTCTATGTACAAATGCTATCTGGTAAAAATTTTCTTATGTTATTTTTTTCTATTACATGTCTGGATTGTAAACTTTTTATACTAATCTTTTTATTTATTGTTACTATTTCTTTAGTGTACTTCACGAGGAATTAAAATATGTATTCGTACATGGATCAAACAGACTGAATTTAGAAATCGAGTGGTAAACACACAATCTTATATTTTGGACATATTCGTCTTTTTTTTAACTCTCTTATACAAATTTTAACTAATCTAATTTTATCTTTATATTTTGTAGTATTTAGATCCGGATGCTGTTCAAATTTTTGGCTTTAAATCGAGAATTATCAAATTGCTATACCCTCCAACTAAAGAAATTTTGCATTTTTCATTATGTTTGAATTTCCCACATCAGACTAATTGTGGTTTTATTTATATGGTTTATTTTGATTGTGTATCGCATAAATTATGTGCTGCATAATATGAGTATGGATGTATATATATATATATATATAAGCCGAATCATTAATCTTAATTTTTAAATCCTAATATTTAAATTAAACTTAATCATAATGTGTATCATTATATATTCATGATTATTTAATTTCATTATTTGCATATTTTTTTGTTTCCTATATTTAATTGATGAAAATTAATTTAAAAATTGCACCAGAAATCACACCATAAATGATTTCAACACCAAAGAGACCAAAATTCATTTCAAAACGAAAACATTATTCTTATACAATACACACTGGAAATCATTGTTGAATTCATTGAATAAGTTTACCCATAATGACACCAAAATCCAATTAGAAAATAGCGAAAAACATGCCTGATAAATCGCGAAATTGGAGATGAATGTGAAATCGAAATCTTAAATTGATAAGGGATTTTGATTCCTAACGTTGAGACGACACAAGAGTGGGTAGCATTGTCGAATTTCGGGACTGGAATCAGATTTCTTTGTCGGATTTGGTAACGGTGGTAGTTGCCGGGTTTGGCTGGAATAGAGTTATGTGGTGGCTTCAGGTGGCGATGGTGTAATTGCTGGAATATGGTTATTTATTGGCTTTTAGTTGATCTGAAAAAATTAGTTTGTATTTTCAAATTAGGTTAATCCAAATCCTGTATATTGTTTTAGATTTTACAAAATTTTATTTAGTTCGAATTTTAAAAAAAAAATTAATTTACATCCAAATTTATCTATAATCTATATTATTAATTTTATTATCTCATATAAATCATTATTTGGTTGAAATTTTTTATATATTTTTTTATTATTAACTTATTATTTTAGATTTTTTTAGATTAAATATTTAATTCATTTTTAAAACTAACGGTTTCCATCCATAAACTAACGGATGAGACCAAAAGTGCTAAAAAGGACCATTTTGAAACATAGGGACTAAAACTGTTTTGAACTCAATCCCTTGTGACCAAATCTGCAATTTACCCTGAGTATGTATCTATATATATAAAATCCGAATCATTAATCTTAATTTTTAAATCCTAATATTTAAATTAAACTTAATCATAATGTGTATCATTATATATTCATGATTATTTAATTTCATTATTTGCATATTTTTTTGTTTCCTATATTTAATTGATGAAAATTAATTTAAAAATTCAAATATTTTTATTGTTATTGGCATTTATTTGTTCTCTTTATATTATTGAACAATACTTTTATAACATAATGATATTCACTGTCATTTTGACTGTACGCCAATTTATTTAAGCGCCCTTATGATTCGATGGAATCTTAGTAAAATGATTAAATGGCTATATATACTTTTAGTTCAAATTTATTTCTAGAAATATTGAAAATAAATAGTTAATAGACAAGCAATAAGTTACAAAGAACTAAGGTAAATATGCCCCAGTCAATAAATTGAAGTTAAACATTTATAATGAGCAGTCAGATGGCACGTTCTAAATCCTTAACAATTTAGTCAAACTTTCAAAGCAGGAAGTATAACCCATTTTCTGTAAATGTGCAGTACAAAACGGGTTTTCGTTGCTTCTTAATTGCTATTTTGATCATACAGCAAATCACTTATGTCTTAATTCATGATAATTAAATACATATATTATATTTAATCATATGTTTTTATTTTTTCTAAGATTAATTGTGATTGCATTAATTACTCATATTATTTATCACATTTCTCTAATTAACTTACATATAACTTTAATGATGTGCTTAATTCAAGCATTACTAATTTTGTTATTAGTATGTGTCTAGATTAATTGTGATATGTGCTCTTCAATTTAGTATACGAGTATCATGATCTCATCTTTATAAAATATGTAATTAATCAAATATGATATATCGTTAATTATTTATCATATTGTACAATTTCTAGGATTACACTTCCAACTTTTTATGCATGATATCGTAAATATATGAATGATATCATCTCATAATTAAAGTAGTCAAATAATTTAGTAATCGAGCTATACATTGCCTTAAAATATTTTGGTATTTGAATAATTTTGGTAGTCAAATTTTGGTTCATAATACATGATAGTATAATTAACTTTTATTGCAATTAATATTTAATTGCATCAAATGTTCATATTGTTTATCAACTTTCACTAATAAAATTAATTATGGATTTAATTGCATCCTAAATTCAAGCCCTTACTAAGTTTTTGTCACACCTATTTAAACTTAAGTTCCATCATAAAGAAATTCATCCATTATTTGTTGAATCTCATTTTTAACAAGCAAAATATTTCTGATTCTTAGTATTTTTATTTTTCATTATCAATTTTAGATTCATGTTGTTTAATAGTACTACACAAATTTGAAATGATTAATTTGTTTTCTGATGATACGATACGTGATGACTTATGTCGTCTTCAGGATGAGTTTAAAGATGATAGAAAGTTTCTTACACGTAAGTTTTAAATTTTATAGAGAACCATATTTGTTGGTTTTATATGATTGTTATATATGTATGTATTTATTTTAACTTTAATGATCTTTTTTTGCATGTAGTTGAAGATATAGAAATGCAATATAATGAATTAAAGATGTTCATAGAACATTACTATTCAAAGGGTTCATGGAATTTTTTCTTTCATTACGTGCATAATAATTACATTGAAGGGCGACATAAATTGGTTAGCTTTATGCCATCAAACAATTTATTATGTTAATTATATTTTCCCGCTCTAAATTGATTGTTGTTTATTTATGTAATTTTTCAG
Organism: Stenogyne calaminthoides; assembly: GCA_037126765.1. NCBI lineage: Eukaryota > Viridiplantae > Streptophyta > Magnoliopsida > Lamiales > Lamiaceae > Stenogyne > Stenogyne calaminthoides. The sequence goes on along the minus strand of JBBCBC010000022.1, from coordinate 21,189,855 downwards.
TGGATACATGATGATATTATTTTATCGAGAGAAATGCATTTAAATACTAGGTACACATTTGGTAATCAGAGCGACAAAAAAAAGGTTGTAAAAACTGCTATCATCGGAGGTTTTTGGTACTTTAGTGATGGATGGGAAGAAATTGAAGAGCATTACAATGTGTCTGTTGGCAATTACATAACATTTTCTGAATTTGATTGTGCATGATATATATTAAGGTCTACCATCAAAATGGTATCCTAAAAGATGTTGGTAATCTCAATCTTATATCAGAATCTTATAATTTATATGGTGAGTATATTAGTTAGTGTATTTGTTCCATTAATCTAAATTAATATATATATATATATATATATATATATATATATATATTATAATAATATTTTTTTTTATGCAGGAGAGATGAGGAAGAATTATTTTATTTTTTATTTTTTCCAGTTTTTTTATAATAATTTGGTATGACTTTTATGTCTTTTGTATTCATATATACTTTTTTTAATGTATTTTTACTAACATATTTCTATTTATAGGTAATTCCTCAAATATGGACCGATATTCGTGGTGCAAAGTTTCCAGAATCAATATATCTACAGAAGCCGAATGGAGATTTTTGGTTTATAAAACTAAAAATGTTAAACACACTAAGTTATACATTTGGTGATGGTTGACAAGCATTTGTTGATGCTAACAATGTTAACAAAACTGATTATATTTCTATATACTATGATGGACTTATTACAATTTGGATTAAAATATATTCCCAGAATGGATGTTTGCTTTCAACATTTTCAAACAAAGGCAAATTGTATGATCAAGGTATGTAATGTATTAGTTTTTGTTTTGTAATATAATATTAATTTATCATTGTTTTGAATTTTAAATAAATTTAGATGTATTAAATTAAATATCTTTTTTTTTCATTGAATTTTTAATGTATTTTTTAAAGAGAAATATGGAAATAAGTGTCGTCGTAGTGCTTAAGGTTTTGTTCTGTTGCATATGATTCAGTCTCATTCTCCCGCGCTTGATTGGTGAATCCAATTTTCATAGAGGTCGAATCGGTAAGATATTTTTAATGTAATTTTATTTAGATATTACTACTATAATAATTATAAAATGAAAATTGAAATTTTCAAGAATACATATATATATATATATATATATATATATATATATATATATATATATATGTGTGTGTGTGTGTGTGTGTGTGTGTGTTTGTGTGTATTTGTGTGTGTGATAACATTTTTATCTCTTTATGTAGACTGTTCCAAAGTGTTTATGGAAGAATTATAAGAAGTTTGACATTGCATTTTTCGAGTTTTCAAGTTTGTTTGTTGGTGAAAAATGTTGGAAAGTTGGTGTCAAGAAGGAAAGGAAAGGTTTAATTTTTCAGTCTGGATTCAAACGATTTTTGAGCGATAACGCTATTAGAATTGATTGTTTTTGTGTATTTATAATTCTCGAGGTTGATGTTGACGAGTTGCACATTAATGTATCCTTATTTCAGTAATGATTATATATTTGAAATTTTACCATCAGGTTATACTGTTTATATTAATGAATTATACGTATTTACGTAATTTGTTTTAACATCTATTGTATATGTTTTAATTTGTTTTAATTTTTAGAGAGGAAAGTTAGATATATATATATATATATCATAAATATATAACATAAATCAAGTGTATACAATTTATTATTTAATTGTAAATATGCAAAGATATAATATTTTCCACCAACTTGCTTCCCTATATATTTTTCAATAATACTTATTGGATTTTAACATAATCTATTGTTTACCAAAATCTTCAATAAATAAAAATAATAAATTTCCGTATAAATTAAATTACTATTTATGACAATAAGAATCTGAAATTGCATTCTCATATAGTTTTAAAAAATTCAACATTTTTGTCCTTAATTTTCTTTATTTTAATATATTCTAATGCTCTATTGCGCATGATCTGGCCCTTAAGACAAATCTATTGATTAATTAGTGCAACGTATTAAAGTTCCTAATTAGTGTACATATCTATATTCATTTAATTATTTTACAAAAAATATTAAACCAACCTCATATACAACTATGTATATATTATTGTAAGAATATATTTAGTTTAAAAATTAGAATAACAAATGTAAATATATTGTACATATGCATTATTAAAAAATGGTATAAATTTTTTTTTTCTTTAACCACTAATTCCGATTTTAGTATGTTAACATATATTCAACTTTAGAAATATTTCCTTAAGTTTACCGAGTACAATCATTTTATCATCAAAGTAGCTAAAATAGGTTTAACAAATTCAACTTTTTTTGTCCTTAATTTTCTTTATTTTAATATATTCTTATGCTCTTTTATATTCTTCTTTTCACTCTTTCATATTTCAGTGTAGGATGTAGGATATAAATTGATTGAAAAATAATAATTCCATTAATATGCATTGAATGGTATATTATTTGAGTAGTCTTTGCATTATTTTTCTCTTAATTCTAAATCAACATCATCTTCTTGTGTATAAATAATTCCTCAAACTCCACAAATCTATTAAATCAATATAACTTTGAAGTTCTTCATCATCAAATCATTTTAGGTGAGTGACGATAAAGTGTTTAAGTATTGTTATTGTCTATTCATTCATATATTTTTTATATAATACATTTTTTCTTATTTTTTATTTTAACCTGCATTTTATTATAATTTATCCATGATTGTTTGGATTAGATGATATATTCCTTAGAATTCAAATAGTCATTAAGTAAATTTTTACAATTACGTATTATGTATTTGATTCATCATTGTTATGTTTGCAGATTATTGTTGGATGAGATTTAACAGTGCACTTTCGAGTTCTTCTCAGTAAATTGCTGCATAAACGTAATTTCTGTACGACAACATATTTCGCTGATAGAGAAGGTATTGATCATTATCCAATTTTCAATTCACATGTTACTATCAAGTTTAATAATATTGAACTCATTATAGATGACCAATATGTTATTACTAGAATAGAGGCCGGGAGTTGTGTTTATGAAAAAAAATCTTTCATATTTCAATGTAGGATGTAGAATATAAATTGATTGAAAAATAATAATTCCATTAATATGCATTGAATAGTATATCATTTGAGTAATCTTTGCATTATTTTTCTCTTAATTCTAAATCAACATCATTTTCTTGTGTATAAATAATTCCTCAAACTCCACAAATCCATTAAATCAATATAACTTTGAAGTTCTTCATCATCAAATCATTTTAGGTGAGTGAAGATAAAGTGTTTAAGTATTGTTGTTGTCTATTCATTCATATATTTTTTTATGATACACTGTAGGTCCCGAACGGGTTTCGTGAGGGCAGAAGTCTAGAGGGGAGGGGTGAATAGACTTACAAAACTTTTTTCGTCAGATCGGGTGTGATTGCGGTTTTCGATCGAGTCTTGAGTGAATCGGTTTTGATCGATGTTTAATCTTACTGAGTTCCTGAGGGCAGATCAGTTTGATATCTGTCAGTTTAACTGATAGTGCGGAAGCTTGTTAATATCCGGGTGAAAAACCAATTTTATCGAATCAGATTCTCAAGTCAGTTTTCAATCGGCTGACTAAGGTGTCAACCTGATCAGATCAGTTGCTTGGTGCAGACTGATGTTAACTTAGAGTATGTATGCAATTTTAAGCTCAGTTGAGTGTAATAGTGTAAAGCAATAAAGAGCAAGTAAATGCACACAAGATTTTATAGTGGTTCAGACGAAACCCGTCCTACGTCCACTCTTCCCTTAACACAAGGGGCACCAACTTAACCAACTTAACCGACTTAACCGACTTAACCGACTGGACTTAGTTTAATGTGTTAGCCCAACACCCAACAGATGTTTATCGAGTTCACACTCAACCGATCCCAGAAATCAGAAACTAGAATCCCTAGTCTGAAATCTTGCGGTAACAAACTTAACCTAACTTTGAGTTTGGGTAAAGATTTGTTGTGGTTCCAACTGGAAATCTATCCTAGTGTTTATGTAGCCAAATGCTAGAGGATGAGATTTCTATGCTAAGAACAATGGGATGAACACTTAAGAATAATCTTCCAATTTGGTGTTCTTGGAGCGGAAATTCTGCTATATTTTTTTCTTCTTTTTCAGTCTGCTCGATCCGGTCTCTCCTTCAATTTTAAAGAGCAATCCCATTTTATAGACCACGAAATCAAAGAGCCGTTGGAGAGCAATTTGAATTTCGGGCTATATTTGGTAGGTTGTAGGATATGATGTGACGTGCTCCGAATATCGGTGTGGCCGAAGGCATGATTAGCGTTGTTTATGTCCGCAGCGTCGAATCTCGTATTGTCAGCTCTTTTTGTGCACGTGTCGCTTTCTCTTTGGCTTTGCGAGGCGGCACTTCAATATTTGTCCATTTGACGATTGATATTCCTTTTGTAGAATATTCGTCTTGTCTGGTGTACCATTTTGGTTGACGTCAGGTGTGAGCTGACCTGATCAGATAACTGATCAGTCTACCTTGTTGAGTCTTCTGATGCAGATTGTCTTAGCACAATTTACAGACTCGGCTGATGTAGGTCTTCTGGTCTTCTTGTCTTTAGGTGACTCTGAGCCTCAGTGTCTTCAGTCATACTGAGTCTTCAGGTTTATTACTGAGTCTTCAGGCTTATTTGAGTCTTCAGGTTTATTACTGAGTCTTCAGGCTTATCTGAGTCTTCAGGTTTATTTGAGTCTTCAGGTTTATCTGAGTCTTCAGGTTTATCTGAGTCTCAGTGTCTTCTGTCTTCACCTGATCATCTGACTTCTTCTTGTCTTTTGACTCGTCTTAGTCTTCTGATCATCTGACCTTATCTGGTCATCTGATAATTCGACCTGACCTATACATATTGAGTTCCCCCTCAATATGTGACCTATCTTTTACATCAGCTATCTATACATTTCAGCTGGTCATCTTAATCTGATTCTACGTCATCAGTCAGCTAACAGATCTGACTGGTCCTATTACAACCTGTTTTGGTACTTCCATCAAAACTAAATACAAATTTCCCAACAATTTCCCCCTTTTTGAAGGAACCAAAACACTTAATCAGAAAAACAGATAACATACATAGAAATGCAGATAATGTGAAACAATACTTTCTTCAGAAGATAATGAGATGTTGTCTTAGAATCAGAGAGATAGAATATTTCATTCAGATAGGTGTCTGCATTACAGAATACATAAAACATACCTATCATCTGATTCCAAGTTGTCTTCCTCAGGTGTACTTGAACCTCTGAAGTTCTTTGGGGATACCAAACATCTTGTACATCCTTTGCATTAGCTTGTCCAGATCTTCTCTTCTATAGATTCCTCCTTTGTCAGCAAATCCATAGTAGGCATCCTTGAATTTGACAGCATCTAGCTTGTTATCTGGACGCAAAGGTGGAAGAAGTTGTTCGAAGGGAGGAGCTTCTGGTATCAGTGACATGATTTTCCATTCCTTCATCACCATCTGGTAGAAGTCTGGGTACTTTGTTTCTAACCAGTTCCGAAATTCATCATCATTTTCGGTCTGGTCTTGATGAATCGGAATCATCTCCAGGATGTATACGTCACACAACCATTCTGCTCTGATCTGATCCCATTCAGGAAGCAGATCTAGCCGGGCACAGAGGGTGTCTTTAACAGGTGCCGGAAAGGCATTCTCTTCCCAAGCAATCTCCTCTGCTGCAGCTTCATTCTTCCTCTTCCTTCGGATGTATGAGATGTTTAGTCCCTTAGCCTCTGCTAACTTCTGCTTCTTGATGGCAGCCTCTCTTATTCTCTGTCTGGTTTGCTCTTGAATTTGTTCAGGAGACATCTAGATTTTGATAGAGAATAATTGTCCTTGTCTCTGAACTTCAGCAGTACCTTTCACCATCTTGCCTTTTCCTTTCTTTCTCTTCAGAGTCTGCTCATGTTCATCTCGCTTGTCTTCTTCTGCTAGTTTCTTAGCGAGTTCAAGGCTCTTGGCCTGATCATCAATTTCCATTCTTTTCTGTACAGACGAAAAGAAGTCTTCAATCTTATCGACTCTGGCAATAACATCCGAAAAGAGCAATCCTCCGCTTTCGATCTCTTTGCTATGTTGCTCCCCGGTTTCTTTTAGGTCAAAGAATAAGATCGATAGATGGAGTGACTTCGTGCAAGTCGACATCTGATGGTTTCGCGGTAGAGATGCAATAGTTACCAAATGTGTCTGTTTTTCTTCTTTCTCTTGTCCTTCCCCCTTTTTAGTTTCATCAAAGAGGTTGGCCAGCCTGCGATCCAGAGCAATAAATTGTCGTGTGATCTCCTCTCTGAGTTCCTCAACAGCAAGAGGAGTGATCTGAGCGGTGGCAGAAGGTGCAGGAGTTAAAAAGCGTCTGAGAGCAAATTCGATGTCCTTTCTTGCTCGCTTACAGAGAAGGCGCAAAAGTGCTTCCAACCCATATCCATGTGGTTGTCAGTCTTCTCCAGGGATGCTCAGACACTTTCCAGTAGCATCTGTGTCTCATTGAGCATGTCTGTCTGAATTTTAAGTTTATCAGACTGGAGAGTGAGCTTCTCGGCAAGAGGATTTACTAGTTGCATCACATCAGAGAGGCTGGCATTATGCATCCCAACCGTGAGACTCCTTTCTCTGTCAACCAGTTTTGTTTGCTCTTCTTCAAACCGCTTCATCGAGATCTGGCCAGTGAGAGTCGTGAATTTGTCTTCAATAGCGACCTTGACCCCATCCTCAATCTTCTCGATTATAAAGATCTAGGGTATCGGAGCTCGGCAGATAGCAATCCAGGTCGAGATGTTGATGCCTTGCCAAGCTGGGTCTCATCTGCAGCACCCATTCTTGGTTCATCGGTAGCTCCCTCAATATCTTTAGGAGGTTGAACAGTCTCCTCTCTATTATCAGCAATTCCGAACCTTTCATGAATCAACCATCTGATGTCATCCTCATAGGCCAATTCAAAGGCAATCTTTCTTTCTGGAAGATCTTGGTGAGAGGCAGAGAATCAGATGGTGATTCTTCCTCAGAGTGTGCCACTTCAGTTCCTCTGACAGCTTTCTCTCCTTCTTCTTCGATCATCTGCTTTCGTCCCTTTACTTCATTTGGCGGTGTGCTCGGAATCGATCGCTATCCTCACTTCGATTCAACTTTGAATCGGATCCTCTGCTCGTGAACTTGCCGAAAGCAGAACTAGGAGCGATCTTCGAGGAGAAGTAACTCTCTTCTGAAGTTTCCGTTGAGCATCTGGTTTTCTTGGCGATCCTTCCTCTTCAACCTCTTCTCGGAATGGCCGTTCCTCAAGGCTTCAAGATGCAGTTGCCTTTTCTTTTCCCTTCTTTTCTCCCTTTGGTTTGGGCACATAAGGAGTAGGATCCTCATCAGATTGACCAGGCAGAGGCTCATCCTTGCCCAAGATGGCCTTGTGCTTTGCTTGATACACCTTCGCACCATTCTGATTCCATTCATAATTCTTTGGCAGCTTGTCGGACAGAATGATTGAGATTTTGTGTATGAAGGAGCACTTGGAAGATAAGGACACTTCATTCCTCTGGGTCAGATCGAACTTCCACGAGTCTTTCCGCAGTCATGCCTTGACCATACCCAACCAATCCATATCTGAAGCTTTCTTGATGATTGCAGTCATGACACTGATCTTATAAGAAGTGACAGCATCAAGACTGTAAGTTGAGCACATAATCACTTTCTGAACGATCTCAAGGAGAAGGCGATATTTCCTCTTCAGGTAGGATGCTTTGACATTCGTTGTATTCTCCTTGTTTGCTGGTCTCAACAGTTCGGCTTCAAGAAATTCCTTCTCTCCTACATCAGTCGTGTAGGTTTCTGGGTAGATGCTTCCTCGAGTGAGACCGAAGATCCTCTGAAGATCATCATTCGACACTCGTACTTCCGATCCTCCAACGGAAGAAATTAATTCAGCATCAATGTCCTCATCCTTCTGTAGATTGTACAGAAATTCTAGAGCTTCATGAGTGTGGACAATGTTCTAATGTCTAGAGTAATATTGTTCAAGTCCGCATGCTCGCAAGCACTCCAGAATTTCCAGCGATTCAGGATCTGAGGTGATTGAAAATACTACATATTTCTCATCAATGATATCTTTCTTCATTGATGCGAAGTTGCAGAACTTTTTCCCTTGGCCCTGTCGTGCAACAAGATATGCCATTTCTGTATGATATGCAAATTGATATTAGTTTGAGTAAATTATTTCAATAAACTCAGTCAAATCAGCAATCTAAGCATCAATTAAGCAAGTAAGCGTAACACGACTTGGAAACCTAATAATCACTATGATTGAAATCATGTAGTACTTAAAAGAAAAATTACCAGAAATTGATTCGTAGGATTGAGAAATCGTGAAAAAAAAGGAATCAATAGTTTTTGGAAAATAGTTTCTGAAGATTTTGAAAGTTTGATCTTTTAAGAGATTGAGAAGACGAAGTAGTGGAAAGAAGGTTTTCTGAGAAAGATTTGGATTTATAGTATGCGAGGAAAACCTTTTTGCACAACTTTCCAAAGGTACTCAAGTGTCCGTGTTTTGAAATCAATGGCTGAGATTAGTCGGCCGAAAAAGTTTTAATCGCACGGTTGAGAAAAGTAGTCCTCTCGTATTTCGAACTCGAAAATTCGCAATAAAACGCATTAAATACACATTCCCATGTCCGCATTAAATGTTTTGCAGTGCATGCGTCATAAAGTTAAGAAGACAGAGTGAAAACCAATTTATTTAAATAAAGCATATAAGATGTTCAGAAAGGGATAAATAAGAAACGTATCTGATTGATTGATATTGTAATCAACCAGTTACCACTATGTGATCTGATCTAGTTGGCTTGATTGTTGTTGATCTTACTGATGGTAGCCTATACCTTAACATTTCCCAACAATATTCCACTCATCTGATCAGATTCCTGTTTGATCCACTTCGTTACTTATCTGATCCACTTATCTGATTCTCTTATCTGATCCACTTCATCCTTTAGTCTTCTTCTATTCAGGCCGCATTTCCTAGGCATTTAAGTCATACTCCCATCAAAACATTTACTTCGGGGAGTCAAAAAGTCACCTCGATTCCCAAATAGGCGCGATTTGACATTCCGTAATATGGTATAGATACGCTGTGATTACTCACACCGTCAACTCATCCAACCATCGGCCGCGTGTTCCTTACGCGTTGTCGATGCAAATTTCTCTTAAGGTCTTCTGAGAAAATAAATTTGCATTTATACCCCTGTTTTTCTCCTATAAATTGGCCTGGGGTGTTAGGCAAACAACACAACATAAACCATTAATCTTCTTTAGCTTATACTCCATGTTTTCCGATGAATCCCTTATTTTCGGTGAAACTTCCGGCAAAAGCCTTTAACCCTTTTCCAATGAATTCAGCTTCTCAAATCAACCCTGTGTGTTCCTTCACACTGCTTTCGTCGTCATCGAAGATTACACATACGATCATTGCAAAGCTTCTTTACCACCGAGGCGACGGATCTGCTATAGCAAATGAGAAGGCACTTCTCCTAACCGTATGCACCTTGTGTGCCTATCGAGATGACGGAATTAGCATCAACAGACTCAGTCTGATACAAAACATGGGTTTGGTATGCGGTCTGGATCAGGCAATAGCTGATCTTCGTATATCGAACTCAATGTTTGCATGCGACACTAGTGGCCTTATGGTCCTTTGACCAAACCTTTGGCACTTGTGTCCCATTTAACAGCTGGAGAGCCCATTGATTTCAGGTCGAGGGGCTCCTGGCATAGAAATCCTTCAAGGCCACTCTCGCTCCTTACTCCAAAGCTCTGAGGGTGGCTCAGGATTTTCCTTAAGGCCTCTCACGCCCCTTTTAGGATCGGGGGAGAATGAGAGCATCAGGCTCTAAAATCTTTAAAGCCTCTCTCCCCCCTTCCTAGGGTTAGGCTTAGGGTTTATGGTTTATGGTTTATGTACTGACCTCCGGGTCTTCTTGTACTTGTGACTTGTAATGTAAATCTGACCTCCGGGTCCTTATCAATGAAAAGTTCTATTATTTCATTGTTGTGTTGCCTCTACTTACTTATGCGATTTGTAGCCTTAAACTTGTACAACTTGCTTGTTGACCGTTGCTTAATTCGACTTATAAAGTATAACTTTCCAATCTGATCAGTTCCCCCTTAATCTGATATATCTTAAACTAATTAGTTCCTTGTCTAATCTTCAAATCGGCTCCTTGTCTGATCGTCTGATCAGTTGAGATTCCTAACTCAACTGATTCCTCTTAACCTGGTTAGTCTCTTAACCAACTGGTTCTGGAGACCAGTCCACCAAACATTTCTGGTGCACTTTCTCCAAGATCCAGAAGCCCTAGCTCATTGCATAATTCTCTGAATCTGATCTCAGCTAGCGACTTAGTTAAAATATCAGCTTTCTGCTTATCAATATGGATCTTTTCCATTCTGATATTCTTCTTTTCAACATGATCTCTGATGAAATGGTGTCTGACATCCACATCCTTGCATCTTGTATGTAGAACAGGATTCTGAGTGATTGCAATAAGACTATTATTTGTCACGTAATATAGGCACGTTCTTAACTACGATGTTGTAATCCCTCGATTCTTGACTTAGCCGGAGCGATTTGGGAACAACAACTTCACCTCGCAACCATATATTATTCTTTCAAAGAGTAGATGTCTCAATTGATGTCTACTTCTTTGAAAACCAAGAGATCAGTTTATTACCCAGAAACTGACATGTACCTGAGGTTGACTTCATGTTGATTCTGCAACCTCCGTAATCAGAATCAGAATACCCACTAAGCTCTAGATTATCATCTGATGGGTAAAATAAACCAAGGTTTACTGTCCCCTTCAGATACTTAAGAATCCGCTTAGCTGCTTCCAGGTGGCTTTTCATTGGATTTGCTTGAAATCTTGCACATACACCTACTGCAAAAGTGATATCTGGTCTGCTAGCAGTCATGTATAGTAGAGATCCAATGAGAGCCCTATATTCTTTCTGATTAGTTTTCTAACCGTCTTCATCTAGATCCATCTTGAATCCAGTCATCATAGGAATTTTGGCTTCCTTACTATTCTGAACTCCAAACTTAGCCAATAAATTCCTTGTGTACCGCCGTCGAGATGAATATCCCTTTCAGACTCTGACTTGACCTGTAAACCCAGAAAGTAATTCATCTGACCCATCATGGACATCTCGAACTTCCCTTGCATAAACTTGTTGAACTTCTCACATAGCCTCTTGTTGGGAGATCCGAAGATGATGTCGTCCACGTAAATCTGCACCATCAGAATATCTTCTCCATCTTCTATTCTGAATAAGGTTCTGTCCACTATTCCTTTAGTGAAACCGCTGTCTATCAAGAACTGAGAGAGTGTATCATACCAAGCTCGAGGAGCTTGTTTCAGGCCATAAAGAGCTTTCCTTAAATGGTACACTTGGTCGCCTTTTTCAAAGCCTGGAGGTTGTTCAACATAAACTTCCTCTGCTAGTACCCCGTTTAAGAATGCACTCTTTACATCCATCTGATACACAATGAACCCTCTCAGGGCAAAGATATGCGAAGCTTGACCCGAATGGCTTCTTGAGCGGCCGTGCAAAGGTCTCATCATAATCAATTCCTTCTGATTGTGAATACCCCTTAGCAACAAGTCTTGCCTTATTTCTGGTTATGACATTATTCTCATCTCTCTTGTTCTTGAATATCACGTCTTGATGAGTTGGTCTGTCCACCAGTTTCCAAACTTGATTCCTCTCAAACTGTTCCAGTTCTTCTTGCATGGCTAGAATCCAGCTTGCTTCTTGTAGAGCTTCCTCTACTTCAGTTGGTTCCTTCAAGGACAGATAACAACAATACATGGCACTTTCACCAATCTGATGTCTAGTTTTGACTCTATCAGATGGGTCTCCGATAATCAGATCAGTTGGATGACTGGTCATCCAGGTCCTTCTTTTCTGATTTGCGTCTGTTTGGAGAACATCATCCTCTTCTGATAGTAGTTAATTACTAGTGATTGGGAGTGGTGCGGAATTATGATCCACTTGATATGGACATGTCTCAGCTGATGTTGGACTCATCATGTACTGATGTCTGTCCGTAAGAACTTCAGGAGTTCCCCCTGAACCAGATGGTTCGGGCTTGATATTCTGCTCAAATTGTACCGGCTTCTTCTTCACGACAGGCCAGCGTACCTTTAGGTCCGATTGACTGGTGAATCGCCAAAGATCAAGTTCTGGGATATACACTGTTACGTGTTCAGATTTTTTCTCCTTGATACTTAGCTGATCCATTTTCTGCATATCAAGTACCGGTTGATCTGGTACTGCTTGTTCTGAGGCAGCTTTCTCTTGTTCAGAAGATGTCTCATCAAAGACCACATGGGGTGTTTCTTCCACAACTAGGGTTCGTTTGTTGTAAACCCTGAAAGTCTTGCTGGATGAGGAATATCCTAAGAATATACCCTCATCTGACTTGGCCTCAAAAGTCTTCAACTGACTCTTCCCATTATTGTGTATGAAACACTTGCACCCAAAAACATGGAAGTAAGAAACACGAGGTTTTCTCGCCTTTCCACGAGTTCATAGGGTGTTTTGTAGTGAGCCTTAGTCGAGAACATCTGCTTACGAGTGTGGCATGCAAGATTTGATGGCTTCGCCTTTAAACGGCTTGGTGTCGCATGTTCAATTAACATAGTGCGGCGGCTTCCTTGAGAGTTCTGCTTTCTCCGCTCGCTACTCCATTTTATTGTATGCGTTCTTGCAAATGACGTCTCATGTTGTATACCAAACTTCGGTTAAAAAATCAAGAATAAAAGAGTTCGTAAATTTCGCACCTTTATCCGATCCGATTTTTACTATCTTTGACACCGTTTTGCTTTTGTAGTTTCTTGAGCAAATTTCGTATCTTTGTTGTTGTCTCATTCTTCTTATATAAGAATACAACCCGTAAAACTTGGAATAATCATCCACGATTACCGAGTATATTTACGTCTCACGAGACCGACCGGTGTAATTGGGTCCAAATAGATCCATATGGAGCAATTGCAATACTCTCTTGGATCTTTGGTCCGTATTCCCTTTAATGAGGCTTTAACTTTTTTTCCTTCCGACATGCGGCACATGTCCCGATCCTTTTGAGAATACCTCATTCGAAGTCCCTCAACCAAAGGCATCCTTGCTATCTTGTTAAGAGTTTTAAAGTTCGATGACTCATTCTTTTGTGCGAGAGCCAACTCGCTACTTTTGGAACTCTTAATAATCGTGCATGCATTTCTTGACAACTGCTCCAATTTCTTTGTAGATCGTGCCTTTCCTTGAACCAATTAGCAAGATTTGTTGAGTAGCTCGATTCCTTATTGTACACTGATCACTCGAGAACTCAACACTGAATCCGTTGTCGCAGAATTGTTATACTGATAACAGGTTATGCTTTAAACCTTCGACATACAAGACTCCAGTAACTTGTACATCATCATTCTCTAAGGTTCTGAATCCTTTGGTAAAACCAAAGTTATCATCACCGAAGAGTACACGTGGGCCTTCTTGTTCTTTGTAAGAGCTAAGGAGATGTTTGCTTCCAGTCATGTGCCTTGAGCATCCACTATCGATGTACCAGATAGTTGCTTGTACACCTCCTTTATTGGCCAAACCCACGCGGACCTGCATTCGAATCAGATTTTAGGTACCCCTTTATAATTGGGTCCTGAGGGGTTAGATGTGGTTTTAGGGATACATACAAACAGGGCACTTCTATTGTAATCAGATAGATCAGAAGGCCTGATTTGTCTCCCATAAACATCAACATAATCACACGTCTCTTTATATGCATTCTGGTTAGTATGATTACTTGTGCGAGCCTTAAGTGAATCAGAAGACTTGGGATTTTTCCTTACATTTTGCCTTCTTTTAACCCAGTGGGGCTCAGGTGCAGTAGCCCTAGGTCTCTGATTGAAAGGGTAGGTACGACTGCTACCATTAAAAGATTCATATCTTTTTGGCATAGATGGTCTTGGCAGTTTACCTTTAGCTTGCTTGTTAGGCAGCTGACCTTGATTGGGTTTCAGATTAGATTTCCTTTTGACAGGTTGTCTCTTCTGATACCTAATCTGCTGATCATGTTGAGGTCTCTTCAGAAAAACTGGGTTCTTCTGTTGATTCATAAACTGATGCTTAATCAGTTGGGGTCCGTTTATGTTCCCTTTCTGATTAGGCACTTGCCTTAATTTCTCAACAGGTCTCTTTCCCTTATCAGATACATATTTTTCTTTTTGTGTATCTTTATCAGAGACTCGTTTGATTACACCCTTTTGGAGTGAACCAAACGGGGCTTTTGAGGATGTAGAAGGGTTCTCATACCCAATTCCCTTCTTGTTAGTCGGCATTCGAAAATAGGTGTTCATATCTTGAACGGTTTTTGAAGATTTCGTGAAAACCTCTATTTTCTTGCGTAAACTATCCTCAGTAGATTTTAGACTCTCATGTAGTCGGAAGAGTTCATCAAACTTAGCTTGTAGGATTTTGAAATCATCAGCTTGCTGTTTGTTGATTGCTAGCTATTCTTTAATCTGCTTCTCCTGATCAGAAGATTTAACCTTCGGAACTTTTAGTTCTTTAGTTACCTTCTGAGCAACTTCAGCTGATTTCAGTTCAGCTGCTTTATTGACAGCGTTTTCTCTAACAAGCTGAGTATTTTTTATCCTTAGCTTATCGTTTTCAACTTCCACTATTGTATAAGTGTCTACTGCGTTAGAGAGATCATCAAGCAATTGCTCAGAGTAGAGCTGCAAGTCAATCTCTCCAGCAGGTGTGTTAATTATAGCTGGTGTGGAAATTGAAAGAGCAGAAAGTTTGGAGGTTACCTCAGACTGGTCTTCCTCCTTAGCCATCAAACATATTTCATCATCATCTGAGGAGAATATCAGATCTTCATGGTCGAAGAAATCATCAGCATTGCTTATCAGACAGAAGTCCTCTACTGAAGAGCAGCCAGAATCCTCAGAAGGTAGATAGGAATCATCAATTCCTGATGTATCAGCAACCATGGTTTTCTTGTCTCTATAGCGTTGCTTTTTTTTGTTCCGCTTCTCTTCTCTTTCTCTTGGAGTCAGGTCTGGGCAGTCGGTGCTGTAGTGACCTGGTTTCTCACAGTTAAAGCATGATCCACGATCCACGGAATTTCCTCTGCCAGGTGAATCACTTCGTCTGTAGGATCTGTCAGGTGACTTTCCTTTCTGATAGTACTCTGAACTTCTTCTCTCAGATCTGTTGTCTCTTCTCTCATCTGACCAATCATCTCTTTTTTTATCTTCTCTGTGATCCCTTCGGTCATCAGATCTGGTCCTTTCTGGAGATCTGTCAGTTGGCCTTCCGTTTCTTCCTCCGCTGTCTTGATAATCCCTGTAGAATCTGCGATACTTACCAAGTTGAATGTTAGATCTTTCAAGTTTCCTGGTAAGTAAAGCGATCTGTTCAGCTTGGCTTATTATGTTTCCAACAGGTTCAATGGCCTTTGATCTGCTGTTGGTTGCTTTGAATGCAACTGATTTTGATGTGAAGGTTGTGGCTTCAGCAGGCGACTCGTCTTCTTCTTCTTGCCCTCTTTCGATCAGATTGAACTCATGGGCTTTAAGACTTAGGAACAGGCTACTTGGCTTCATCTTGGCAATGTCTTGGCAATCCTTGATTACCGTGACTTTCATGTCCCATTTCTTGGTGAGAGATCTCAAGATCTTGTAATTGATGTCTTTATCTGACATCTCTCTTCCAAGTTCTCGTAGCTTGTTTACTGACATGGTGATTCTCCCATCGAGCTCGTTGATGGTTTCATTTGGCAACATCTTAAGCTTTTCGAACTTCACCAGTTCAGCTTGCAATCTGCTGTCTTTGATCTGATCATTTCCTTCACACATCTCAGCAAGAGTATCCCACATTTGTTTAGCTGTCTTGAGATACTTTATCTTTTCTTTGGTGATCTTATCCATCGTCTTCATGATTATATGCCTGGCTATTGTATCCAGTGTATACAGCTTTCTTTCTTCTGCATCCATCAGGGCAGGACTCTTTCGGACAAGGCTTCCAGGTGCGAAATCTGGATCTCCTCCAACAGCTGGGTTGTCGTGATATATGATGATGGGTCCTCGTTCAATGACTTCCATCATTCTGCCGCTTATTGACCCCAGATGGTTGCACATGTATATTGTCCAATCTGCATACTCATCAATTGAAAATTTAGGCAAATCATGATACATACCAGAGGTAATATCCATGCTGAGTGATTTTGAAAACGAATGAGTTTTGAAAATGGTTTTTTTTCAAGATCTGTTCAAATGACCACAAAGATTCTTCCTTAAGAACCGATGATACTCAAAGCCAGTGGTCTGTAGAACCACTGCTCTGATACCACTTGTAGGTCCCGAACGGGTTTCGTGAGGGCAGAAGTCTAGAGGGGAGGGGTGAATAACTTCTGAAAACTTTTTCGTGCAGATCAGGTGTGATTGCAGTTTGCCTGATCAGAGTGCGAGTGAATCAGTTTGGACTGATGTTTAATCTTACTGAGTGCCTGAGGGCAGATCAGTTTGATATCTGTCAGTTTAACTGATAGTGCGGAAGCTTGTTAATACTCGTGTGAAAAATTAGTTTTATCAAATCAGATTCTCAAGTCAGTTTTCAATCGGCTGACTAAGGTGTCAACCTGATCAGATCAGTTGCTTGGTGCAGACTGATGTTAACTTAGAGTATGTATGCAATTTTAAGCTCAGTTGAGTGTAATAGTGTAAAGCAATAAAGAGCAAGTAAATGCACACAAAATTTTATAGTGGTTCAGACAAAACCCGTCCTACGTCCACTCTTCCCTTAACACAAGGGGCCACCAACTTAACCAACTTAACCGACTTAACCGATTGGACTTAGTTTAATGTGTTAGTCCAACACCCAACAGATGTTTATCGAGTTCACACTCAACCGATCCCAGAAATCAGAAACTAGAATCCCTAGTCTGAAATCTTGTTGTAACAAACTTAACCTAACTTTGAGTTTGGGTAAAGATTTGTTGTGGTTCCAACTGGAAATCTATCCTAGTGTTTATGTAGCCAAATGCTAGAGGATGAGATTTCTATGCTAAGAACAATGAGATGAACACTTAAGAATAATCTTCAAATTTGGTGTTCTTCGAGCGGAAATTCTGCTATAGTTTTTGCTTCTTTTTCAGTCTACTCGATCCGGTCTCTCCTTCAATTTTGAAGAGCAATCCCATTTTATAGACCACGAAATCAAAGAGCCGTTGGAGAGCAATTTGAATTTCGGGCTATATTTGGTAGGTTGTAGGATATGATGTGACATGCTCCGAATATCGGCGTGGCCGAAGGCATGATTAGTGTCGTTTATGTCCGCAGCGTCGAATCCCGTATTGTCAGCTCTTTTTGTGCACGTGTCGCTTTCTCTTTGGCTTTGCGAGGCGGCACTTCAGTATTTGTCCATTTGACGATTGATATTCCTTTTGTAGAATATTCGTTTTGTCTGGTGTACCATTTTGGTTGACGCCAGGTGTGAGCTGACCTGATCAGATAACTGATCAGTCTACCTTGTAGAGTCTTCTGATGCAGATTATCTTAGCACAATTTGCAGACTCGGCTGATGTAGGTCTTCTGGTCTTCTAGTCTTTAGGTGACTCTGAGCCTCAGTGTCTTCAGTTGTACTGAGTCTTCAGGTTTGTTACTGAGTCTTCAGGCTTATCTGAGTCTTCAGGTTTATTACTGAGTCTTCAGGCTTATCTGAGTCTTCAGGTTTATCTGAGTCTCAGTGTCTTCTGTCTTCACCTGATCATCTGACTTCTTCTTGTCTTCTGACTCGTCTTAGTCTTCTGATCATCTGACTTTATCTGGTCATCTGATAATTCGACATGACCTATACATATTGAGTTCCCCCTCAATATGTGACCTATCTTTTACATCAGCTATCTATACATTTCAGCTGGTCATTTTAATCTGATTCTACGTCATCAGTCAGCTAACGGATCTGACTGGTCCTATTACAACCTGTTTTGGTACTTCCATCAAAACTAAATACAAATTTCCCAACATACACTTTTTCTTATTTTTTATTTTAACTTGCATTTTATTATAATTTATCCGTGATTGTTTGGATTAGATGATATATTCCTTAGAATTCAAATAGTCATTAAGTGAATTTTTACAATTACGTATTATGTATTTGATTCATCATTGTTATGTTTGCAGATTATTGTTGGATGAGATATTTAACAGTTCACTTTCGAGTTATTCTCAGTAAATTGCTGCATAAACGGAATCTCTGTACGACAACATATTTCGCTGATAGAGAAGGTATTGATCATTATCCAATTTTCAATTCACATGTTACTATCAAGATTAATAATATTGAACACATTATAGATGACCAATATATTATTACTAGAATAGAGGCCGGGAGTTGTGTTGTTTATGAAAAAATATATTACATTCATATAAATTGCTTTAATTTTTTTTTGTATATTTAAATTTTATTTATTTTTATTAATGTATTATTAAAAAAAATTATTGATATAATTGTGTGAAACCATCAATGTCTAAATCCATCAAATCTTTTTTTTTTGATATTTCCTTAACGACACTTTTTTCATAAATATTTTATTGATTGATTAATTATATTAGGTCTTAGATAATCATTTCCTAAATCAATAATAATTTTATATGTTGATATATAACATTTTGTTATTTTTTTAAAACTACGTGTATTTTTTAGTATTAAGTTTCTTATTTGTTATATATATGTTGTTACATTTTTTTACTCATATCGTCAAATCATGATTGTTTGTTATGGTTAAATAAATAATAATATAATCTTAAATTATTTTATTATACTGTTAACTTTTTTTATTTTGTGTTATTTTTTGAGCTATATTGAATAATGAGGAAGCTACTAAGTTCAGAAATTATCAACTAGAATCAATCTCCAAATCAGGAAAATGCACAAGGTATGTTTTTTTTATTAAATTTGAATTTATGTTTTTTATACTTTAAAATGTATAATAATTTATTCCTGGTTTTCCCACCAATAATTCTTTTATTTCAATAATTTATTGACTGATTAACTATGTTAGTTATTGGGTAATCATGTTAAAAATTAATATTAGTTTTATATTAATATAATTAATGTTGGTCCCGAATAACCCAATTTAAAACTCGTAAAATCTCAAGGGGAGGTGACTTTAAAATTTTTCGTATGTGTTATGCAGATTTGCTAAAGTATGTATGACAGTTAATATGAAAGCAAATAAGAACACATGTATTTTTATAGTGGTTCGGACGAACTTGTCCTACATTCACTCTTCCCTTCATGGGGCACTTCCTTAACCAACAGATATTTATGGAGCTCTCACTCAATGGGACTTATCTCTCTCACGGGATCGCCTACAATGTTTAATGAGTTCTCACTCTCTCGGAACTTATCTCCCTCACGGGATTGCCTACGGGACTTATCTCCCTCACGGGATTGCCTACCCTCCCTTACGAGATTGCTTCTTAACTACCATACTTAACCACTAATTTTCTCTCTCAAGAAAGGGTATGGGCTTGGTGTTATTTCCAACTAGGTGAGATTTTTCCTTACATTGTTTTAGCCTTTAAGCTAAGGTTGGGAAAATCTCTCTAAGCTTAGGATATTACATTTATGCTTAAAAATTGTTGGTGCCGATTTGAATGTCGAAAAACCCATTTTGCGCGTGCGGAAGGAAACATTTTAAAAGTGACCACCTGAACTGATCTTTTTAAAAGAAAACCCGTTTCTTTAAAAAATGCATATATTCTAATGTTTTAAGGCCATTATTATCAAAAGGGAAATTGTTGGGATATTTTAGTTTTGATGAATTATGCTAAAACATTATCAACTCAGATTATTGAAGTTGATTTACGATAATGTTTGAGGGGGGAACTCACGGAATCGAGACGTGATCGACGAGATCGACGAGGTCAGCTGACGAGAATGATCGAGATCGGATGAGTTAGATGAGTTCCGAAAGTTAACCGCTGGAAGCTCGAGAAGAAAAAGCTAAGCCACCGATCGAAGAATCGAAGGTCAAAATGATCGATGACTGAAAACGGACCTCGAAAAATCGGAAGAAAAACGAGCCGATATGGTGATCAAAAAGAGCGCATGTTTCGTGAAATTAACCAAGATAAGAAGAAAAGGTTGCGGATCGTAAAAGGAGCAGATTAGGCCGATCGAGATCGACGCGTGATCGAGATCGAGATATAAAGATGAGCGATGATCAAGATCGACGTGATTGAGATCGATGTGCTAAACCGATATGCTAAAACCTAAATGAACCCGACTTTGCTATCCTCGAGTTGTTGATCCGAAGATATGTTGATCTGATCGATCCAAGTTGATCGATCGGGCAAAGAAGAAATCGATACTTTGAGTTAAAGTAACTGAAGGTCGATGTCTCAATTCAGAGAACTTTACTCGGTCGGCTGAGTGTCGATATGATGCCCGACGACAAGGTCTCATCAAGGGAAGTCACCAAGGCTCGCATGCACTGAAGGCTCGGATAGATCCGAAGGTTCGGATGAAGAATCAAGACTCGGTATGTCTCTGAAGACACCGAGGCTCGAGATCCCGAATGGTTCCAAGGCGAGAATTTATAGCCGATGAATCACCGTGGCGTGGACCAATGAGAGGAAGACAACCACCGAAAAGTCGCAGAATCCCACGAGTAAAATAGTATGGATTTGAATGTGATTCTCTCCAATCAGAACATTCAAATCCACACTATAAATACAAGTTCTTCCTTCATTATCAGGTGTGGAAGTGAAAAGCGGAAATGAGAAGATAGCAACGATGCTACAAAGCTAAAGAGAGTTAAGCTTTCCCACCCTAGAACACAAGTCTGTATTACACGCATATATTCAAAGAGTGTTCTAGAACCCAACCTAAGCAACCCACGATGTATCTTAAGCTTAGAGAGATTTTCCCAACCTTAGCATTGAGGCTAAACCATTGTAAGGGAAAATCTCACCATAGTTGGAGACAACACCAAATCCAAACCCCATGGTGAAGTGAGGTAGTTGTTAGGCAATCCCGTAGAGGGTGATAAGTCCCGTTGGAGTGTGAACTCGTTAAACATCTGTAGGTGATCCCGTGGAGGGTGATAAGTCCCGAGGCGAACCCGAGAGAGGGTTATAAGTCCAGTTCGAGTGTGAACTCGTTAAACATCTATAGGCAATCCCGTGGAGGGTGATAAGTCCCGTTGAAGGAATTTCCCTAGAGAGGGAGAGTGGATGTAGGACTGGTTGTCCGAACCACTATATATTGCTGTGTTGTTTACTGCTTTATGTTTACCTGTCATATGCATCTGGTTATAAGCAAAACACAACACATGAGCTTAAAAACGCAAAAAAATTGGAAACACTCTGCCCTCACCCCTGTTTTATATGCATCGCTTTTAAAATGTTTTGCTTCCGCACGCGCAAAATGGGTTTTCCCACCGGGACCATCAATTGATATCAGAGCAGGTACTCAACAGATCACTATCTTCAAAGTGATCGCCTGAGTAGATCTATTTTAAAACTCGTTTCGATCCGATACCATCAATTGGTATCGAGAGGGGAGTTCAACAGTCACCGCCAAAGTGACCACCGAATCGATCTTTTAAAAGAAAACCTGTTTTTATTTAAAAAATGCATATATTCTAATGTTTTGGCGTCATTATCAAAAAGGGGGAAATTGTTGGGATATTTTAGTTTTGATGAATTATGCCAAAACATTATCACCAGATTATTGAAGCCGATTCTGAGATAACAAAGTTGAGGGGGAACGAGAGAACAAATTGAGGGGGGAACTCACGGAATCGGGACGTAGATCGACGAGATCGACGAGGTATTTTTTGAGAATGATCGAGATCGGATGAGTTAGATGAGTTCCGAGTTAACCGATGAGTCATCGGAAGAGAAGAAAAGCTAAGCCACCGATCGGAAGAATCGGAAGGTCAAATGATCGATGACCGTAACAACTGATCCAAAATCGGAAAAAATTATATGGTGATCAAAAAAGAGCGGTATTTTTTGACCGTAAGATAAGAAGAAAAGGTTGCATTTTTGAGCGGATTGACGAGATCGACGTGATCGAGATTATAAAGATGAGCAGATGATCAAGATCGACGTGATTGAGATTTTAAACCGATTGCTAAACCTAAAATGAACAATATCTTTTTGATAAGATATTTGATTTTATATCGTGCAAAGAAGAAATCGATATTTGAGTTAAAAGTAACTCGAAGGTTTTTTAAAATGAACTTTTCGGCTAAAGTCGAATGCAATTTATATCTTTCGAATTCGGATGAAGAATCAAGACTCGGATGTCTCTCAAGACACCGAGGCTCGAGATCCTGAATGGTTCCAAGGCGAGGAATCGAGGAATATAGCCGTTGAATCACCGACGTGGACCAATGAGAGGAAGACAACCACTGGAAAAGTCAGAATTCCTACGTAAAAATAGTATGGATTTGAATGTGATTCTTCCAATCAGTAACATTCAAATCCACACTATAAATACAAGTTCTTCCTTCATTATCGGTGTGGAAGTGAAAAGCGGAAATGAGAAGATATAGCAACGATGCTACAAAGCTAAAGAGAGTTAAGCTTTCCCCACCCTAGAACACAAGTCTCAGATTACACGATATATTCAAAGAGTGTTCTAGAACCCAACCTAAGCAACCCACGATGTATCTTAAGCTTAGAGAGATTTTCCCAACCTTAGCATTGAGGCTAAACCATTGTAAGGGAAAATCTCACCATAGTTGGAGACAACACCAAATCCAAACCCCATGGTGAAGTGAGGTAGTTGTTAGGCAATCCCGTAGAGGGTGATAAGTCCCGTTGGAGTGTGAACTCGTTAAACATCTGTAGGCGATCCCGTGGAGGGTGATAAGTCCCGAGGCGAACCCGAGAGAGGGTTATAAGTCCATAACTCGTTAAACATCTATAGGCAATCCCGTGGAGGGTGATAAGTCCCAAGAAGGAATTTCCCTAGAGAGGGAGGTGGATGTAGGAACTGGTTGTCCAACCACTATATATTGCTGTGTTGTTTACTGCTTTATGTTTACTTGTCATATGCATCTGGTTATAAGCAAAACACAACACATGAGCTTAAAAACGCAAAAAAATTGGAAACACTCTGCCCTCACCCCTGTTTTATATGCATCGCTTTTAAAATGTTTTGCTTCCGCACGCGCAAAATGGGTTTTCCCACCGGGACCATAAAAAATAATGAAGAACACTCTTGGGTAAATTTGGATATTTAATGATCTGTGTTCTTGAATGGAGATACTTGAATATTTGGCTTTAATCTTCACTTTGGAGCATCCTCGATTGTCTTCTTTTGAAGATAGTGCAATGTAATTATAGTGTGGATTTAAATATTACCTGTTGGAGAGTAATATTCAAATCCATACTAATAAACTTCCAGCTTTTCTTTGTCCTTTTGCACTTTTGCTTGCAGCTTTATGTCACATCAATATATGTGTTGTTATCTTCTCATTGGCCAACTTTTTGTATGTCAAACGGATCGTCAGCTTTCCGATTCTGGTCTCAGATTTACGGTCTAAAATCGATCTATCTATAGAATTCCCCGCAAAAATCTGGTCGCTTTGATCGATCAAGACAAAGAGATCGGTCAAGAAGATCGTCGGCTTATCAGTCAAGAAAGATCTAATCACCGTGATCAGTCAATCAGATCGGTCGTGAAGATCTGGTCAAGATCATCGGTCACCAGATCGGACAAATCAAGATTTTTCAACATTTCTTCTTCACAAATCAACATGCTTCTTCTTGTTCAACTCATCAGTTTACATGGAACTCATCAGTCTCGTTTCGTTCTGATTAGCCTCGTCTTCTCTTGATGAGTTCCCCCTCAACTTATTACCTGTAAGAATAAAACTAAGTCTAGAAACATAAAATTTCTATACAACTTAGCTTGTCCTATTACAAAGTATTTTGGCAATTGAAACCAAAATTATCCCAACAATTAACTATGTTAGTTATTGGGTAATCATGTTCAAGATCAATATTATTTTTATATTAAGATAATATAAAGTTTGGGATGAATGTTCTTAAATTTACAATTATTATTAATATGACCAATAATTTAATTGTGCAATTTATAATTTGTTAACTTATACCAAATAATATATTATATCTCATCATAGGTTATTTTGACCACGTAATATATTATGTAATATATCATATTTTTGGAAATTTGTCCAAAGTCTTTTCTTTTTGAATAAATGCCATTATAATTAATATTTTTTGGTAATTTATTTTCCATTGGATGACTTATTTTCAACACCATAACTGCTTTATTTTTGTTTTACATACACCTTCCAAAAATATTATATCTATTAATTATACTGATTTTTTAAAATATTACATTATGTTGATAATTAAAGCAAATAATTATATTGTTCACGTATCATTTTAATATTATTTATATAAGACAAAGTACTTTTTTTATATTTATTTTATAAGTTTATTTAGTGATATTTTTTTAAAAAAACTTGCAGTTTACAAATTTTTTTATAATTTCTTTTGCTTAAATGTTAACCTACTTACTTTATATTTCAATTTTTTTTGTAGGCAATAAAGATTCTGAAATTAATGCACTTACAAACACCGCTTCATCATCAATTTTTCGTTATGTATTTGGAGATAACTTTGATAGTTCAAGCAAGGATATGTATGCAAAACAACAAAATCCCGATGTTACCAATGGTACTCATATTATATTATTATGTTTATTAAAAAATTTCATTAATACTATATATTATTATAAGTATTATTAGTTATTTTACATTTGTTTTGTTATATAATTATTATTTTATGTCAAATATAGTTAGTGGATCTAGCAATCGACACATTAATGATCATAATGTTGAATAATTTTCTTTTCCTGATCATTTAGTTAGAGATGATGTTCATGTTGAAGAATTAAGGTCAAGAGAGCCAATATTTAACGATGTTATGCCGCATGATAATGATGATAGTCCAGAGATAATTGATTTAGATCCCGACGATTCGATTTGTTATGATAATGAAGTTGATTGTAAGTTGTTTTATTTATTTGTTCATATTTTTTTATTAAGTTTTTTTAAATAGAATCTCTTTTTAAAATTTGTATTTTTCTTATTTTCTTAAATTACATACTTATTTTATAATTTATTTATTTCAGATATCGAATATTGGAGTATTGGTGATCCCATACATCGATGTGAGTTTTGTGGTGTTATGTTTGATGGTCCCGATTTTTGGTAGATAAAAACCCATTTTATGCGCGTGCGGAAGCAAACATGACATGTGATGCATATAAAATAGGGGTGAGGGAATGGTGATACCAAATTTTTCGCTTTTAAGAACGATGTGTGTTGTTTTGCTTATAATCGAATGCATATGACAAGTAAGAACATAAAACAGTAAAGAACACACGATTTTATAGTGGTTCAGTTGAAACCCGCCCTACATCCACTCTTCCCTTTCGGGGCACCAACTTAACCAACTTAACCGAACTTAACCTGCTGGACTTATATCCCTCACGGGATGGCCGAGATGTTTATTGAGTTCACACTCAAACGGGACTTATCACCCTCACGGGATTGCCTACCCTCCCTTGCAGGATTGCTAGATGTTTACCGAGTTCACACTCACCAACAAACTTATCATATCAAACTGATTTGGGTAAGGTTTGTTTGGTTTCCACTAGTTTGAGATTTTCCCTTACATTTGTTTAGCCTCAATGCTAAGGATGGGAAAATCTCTCTAAGCTTAGGATATAACATTTGTGCTTAGATCTAAGGTAGAACAATCTTGAATATATGCGTGTATCTCTCGCTCTGTGTTCTATGGTGGAGATGCTTGATGATTTGGCTCAGAGTTGTGTGGAATGCCTTGGCCGAGTGCTTTCGATCGGGCCATATTTCAGACTCTCGCGTCATCCGGCACACGACCTTGGCCGAACCATTTGGAACCCATATCTTCTTAGCTCAGAGCATCGATGGTGTTTTTTCACACACTTTCCTCACGCATCCACACTTGATAATGAAGGAAGAACTTGTATTTATAGTGTGGATTTGAATGTTACCGTTGGAGAGAATCACATTCAAATCCATACTACTCTGTGGCTTTTTGCAGCTTTTTCAAGCTTGTCGTCTTCCTCTCATTGGTCCGCGTCAGCTGAATCTAACGGCTAAATTCTTCAGTTTCTTCTGAGTCTCTAACGGCTATATTCTTGGGATCTTCGAGTCTCGGGATCTTGATTCTATCTGAGCCTTGAGTTATCTCGAGCTATCCGAGCCTTGAGTTATCTGAAATCTGTCTGAACCTTCAGGTTATCTGAGTTATCTGAGCCTTCAGGTTATCTGAGCCTTCAAGTTATTTGAGCCTCAGTGTCTTCAGTGACATACTGAGTCTTCAGTTTCTTCAGTTCTATCTTAGTCTCAGGTTTCTTGATTCAACAGACTTTTCTTGATGGACCTTATGCGATCGGGTATCTTGACACTCGAACTTCTTGAGTTCAAATCTTCTGAGTTCGAGACATTCTGACCCTCAGGTCACATTGACTCAGGCTATATGATTTCTTCTTGCCTGATCTGATCAGCTCGACTGATCAGATCATCACTTCTTCAGATCAACATATCAAGATAGCATCAGGTCAATACATCAGGTTAGCATATCAGTTTATCATATCTGATCTCGATCACGTCTGATCTCGATCAGTCTTATCTGCTCATCTTCATATCTGATCTCTATCAAGTCTGATTTTGATCAGTCTCATCTGCTCATCTTCTGATCTGCAACATTCTCTTTTGATTTGCTGGCTTTAGCTTTTCTTCACTTCTGATTTTGCACAGCTCATCAGTTAACTCCGGAACTCATCTTACTCATCTGATCTCGATCATTCTCTTATGATTTCGTGAGTTCCCCCTCAATTTGTTCTCTCGTTCCCCCTTAACTTGTTATCTATAAAATAGCTTAAATAACACAAGTTAATAATGTTTTGGCATAATTCATCAAAACTAAAATATCCCTACAATGTTTTGGTTTGATGAACGATTGAAATCTACAAAAAAAAAATTAGCTCCAAAATTTTCATTGTGTTGTATGCTAGGAAAAATTCAGTTACCTCTAATGCTTCAGCCTCCATTACTTCTTCAAGGTTTGATATGAGGTCAAAGTGATAGAAGCAAACATTTTTTGGATAACATTCGTTCATTCAACAATATGTTTTCTTTTACATCTTTAGGCGGAAATATCGATAAAAATTTAAATAGAGGTAAATCCCCCCCGGTGTTTCGAATGCATGGTCAGAATTATCATAGATTGGGTAGTTTGCTTCCAAGTGGTCATGATCCCCCAGCGTATGCCCAACTCTACATATACGACACAAATAATGAAATATATAACATGATTCGATCTGTCGGGTAAGATATTTTTAATTTTTAAAAATGTTATCTGCGTATTATTTTATCTTCAATCAAATTAGTTACATCCCATTATTTGACATATATATATATATATATATATATATATATATTTTCAGGTCAGCGAAAAATATAAATACAATACAAGCTCAGATTGTATCCGACTTAAAAGAAATGTTGGACAACAACAATGTTCTGGTTAAGAGGTTTAGATATGCTAGAGATAAATTCAGCTCTGATCACAGAAAAGTAACTATGCAATTAATCGGAAGTAGAGGCTACGATCCAAGGACTCACAACTTACCTACAATTAAAGAAGTTGCAGTTGTGGTTACTGGTGATCTTGGTAGTACTATTTGTTGGAATTTAGTGGCACGTAAACACGTAATACATGCGCAGCGGAAATAAACAGTTCACCAACAACGAACAATTAATTGCAAAATTAAATACGTATAAACATAAAGAGAAACCTTACAGTAAATCATACACATATTTCTCTACTATGGTATCCACGTAATCCCCATTCACTAACTTGCACAGATTTGATAGTGTTGAATCCCGAGATGAATTTGCTAGGAAAATTCTAACTCTAGATCTTATGGAGAGAATAATGAATTAACCTTTTTGTGAATTCCGAAGAGCTTGTATATATAGAGAGGCCCAGCTTAAATCTTAAGCTAGCCTGATTGGGAAATAAAATCCCTAATCATTAATTAAATTAAATCCCTTTAATTTAATTCCCTAAATATAAATCTCTACGGATTTAAATTCCATATATGTCAAATCTCTACGATTTGATTCCATATATATTAAATCCTACAATAATATACAATATATTATTATTGGGAATTCTTATTTATTTTTATTTTTTTATCGGACAAAGTTAGTTGTTAGATGTTAGTAGTTAGTACACCAAGCACCCTAACACTCCACAAATTCACCAAGCCACCTTATAACTCCCATACTCCAATTCGTTCCCAAAGGGAATCGAACCTGAGTCTCCCACTCAATTGAGGAGCCCAGTGGCCAGGTGGGCTAAGCCACCTGGTTATTCCTATTTAATTAAATTTAATTTAATTAAAGATTAATAATAATTAATTTCAAATTAATCTATTATTAATTAATTCTCCATTAATTAAATATTAAATCCAATTTAACATTTAATCAACCAACTATAATCCGTAAAAGGGAACTACTTGTTGTGTGACCCATAGGCCCTCATATATCGAGCGATTAGTCAAACTAACGGTCTTAATTGAACCCTAGACAATAAATCAGACATTCTCAATATATGAGGTACGTTGCGAGAAACGTGCAACTACCTGTAACTGAAACATGGGCTATTACGATTTCCTCATTTCATTCACGAATACTCGATTAGTCTTGAACATGATGAAGTGTCTATTCAAATAACTTAATCAATTTATCTCTAATCACTAATTGATCATGTATGTCACACTTAGTCACAAAGTCTAAGTTGACGTGCATCGGTCGATGACTTTGATCCAATTATGATGAGAAGATGAGTATTCTCTCTAAATCCACATTGAAGAATGAATCATATTCTTGGCTCAACTACCATGCACATGCACTTCGTGATGAACCCAATCCAAGCCGTATCTACCCATGGAAGGGTGCAAGCATTGGTCATGGTCAAAGTTCATCACTCCACACATGTCGTGCGTATTGACCTCAAGTCAAAGGAGTATCGCATCGCTCCCACTAACCGAGACACCCGTAGACACATATAGTGGAAATACATCAAACGGTTTCTCGGATGGGTATACCAATACCCTCTAAGGTATTTCTGCATCCATCATGAGATACCTAGTATCTCGTAGTAAGTGAGATCTTACTACACCCTCTAAGAGTATGATGCAGATCGCACACCAATCTCCATTGCATCATCAATATCCCATTCTTGATGATCCTTGATCGAGGCTATTTGAGAGTCATGCTTAAGTCATCTGAGTTCTCACAACCTCGATGACAACAATGACTCATGGGAACACTTATATGAATAAATGCAAACAATCAAACATAATATTCAAACAAGTGTATTGCCATACATTAATATTAAATGAACTATAATATTAAATCAAACTGAATATCATCGAGTATTATGTCCTTACAATGAATTGTCTCTAGGACACTAACATTAACACTATTGGGGTCCATGACATTACAATTCAAACATATTCTGGTATACTGCAACGTATTACAGAGTTGAACTCGTCTTATCTTACTTTGCAATATCCTCTTCTTTTTCCTTATAGTGAGGATGGGTACAGGGAAGATATATCATTTTCTCAATCTGCATTGGGAAGGGTTGGACAAAGGACTGGTATTAGCATCAGAGAGTTTTTTGCATATTGTCTTCAGGAAAGGAATAAGGAGCCGCCTACACTACTATTTTGCAAGAGGTTGACGCAACAATTCATTGTAGATGCATATACGATGGTTGAGTCTGCAAGGCTTTTGTACATAAAAAATCATCAGAAGGATCTTCGATTTGATATGTATATCGGTCTTGAAGATGCTTATTTGAATGAGGAGAGGGAAGGAAGAGCTATTGGTAAACACATTGTTTTGCCTCCTTTTACTTCGAGGTACATGATGCAGAATTATCAAGATGATATGGTTATTTGTCGTTGGGCTGGTTATCCACAATTATTTATATCATTTACGTGCAATGTGAAATGGCCAGAAATTGTTCGTTATATGTCTCATAGAGGTCAAAATCCCGACAAAATAAAATATTTGGAAACGTTAAATCAGGTACAATTTTTTTGTGTATAAAGTTTTATTTATAAATAAATTATATTATAATAATAGTATATAATCATAAATTAAATGTAAAAATTTGTAATAAAATCAATACATTATTTTACAGTTTTGTTTACTACTGAGTTTCAAAAATGCGGTCTGCCTCATGCACATATCTTGGTTTTTCTGGAAAAGTATAACGATGCTCCTTCAGGTGATGATATTGATCGAATAATTTCAAATTGAATTACGGATGAGTCGAATGATAAGCGGTCCTCGAGAAATTCACTAATCACTTCGAGCTTTACGACTACCTCGGCGTAGTTTACTTACTCAACTTCGCCCCCAGCTTTACGACTACTCCACGTGGTTTACTTACTCAACCCGACCTTGAGCTTTTACACTACCTCCCGTAGTTTACTTACTCAAACACAAACAAGCTTTCGGACTACCTCTGTAGCTTACTAACTTCTCCTCTAGAGCTTTCTGACTACTCCGCGTAGTTTACTAACTCTTTACAACTCTTCTCACCAACAAATACACTCCAACTACCTTCTCAAGGGTTTGGGGTTACTCGGTTGGTTTCCAACTAGGATGAGATATCCTTTACAATGAAGTACAATGCAAAGGCTAGGATATCTCGACTAAGCTTTGGATATATCTTATCAAACTAGGCTTAGTTTAATGAGCTCTCTTCAATATAAAAGCACTTGGAAAATTCTAAGTTTTTCGAGTGCTTTAACTTTGCGATAATAAGTTTGAGCTTCTTGAGTTGCTTATAAATTTCCCGTAACCTTACAATGTAGAGGGTCACAAATATTTATAGGCATACACCAAGGTCACTCTTGAAAAACTATCCGTTGGAGAGACAGCTTCGTGAGTTTCCTCTTATGGTGTGTGAGGAACGGCTATATTTAGGGTTTGAAACTCCCTAACACGTTTTAGGCAATAGCCTTTCATGTAGCCGGTCTTCACTTTTTTGGATCTGAACTTTTGTACATCGACATCTTTTTTTTCAATGACCACACCGTCGATGTCGTGATGGTACAATGTTGTCTTCCTCTTTTTGACTTTTGTCTCCAAGTTAAAGGTAGACACCTTCAACGGCTCTTTTGATTACAAACTCTGAGTTTGATATAACCTTAACAACACTTGACTTAGTTCCTTTTTATGCGCATTTGAATGTCTTGGCAAATATCTATTTTCTAAGGAATCGCGATCTTCTCGATATTGCATCCTTGGATAGATATATTGATTGCCTCGGAACATTGAGGTTTATCTTGAGCATTGATATATTCTTGAAGTCTTCGGTAATTCTTGTGCCTTGATATTCTTGATCTTCGATTCTCGATCTTGATCTTGCGTCTTGAGTCTTGAGGTCTTACGAGTCTTACGAGTCTTTAGGGTCTTCGAGTCTTGAGTCTTACGAGATATCTTGGTGATACTGCTTGAATCTTCATCTTTGAGTCTTGATTCTCCGGTTTCATCTTTGAGTCTTGATATCTCGATTTCTTCTGAGTCTTCAAATACTTTCGATTTCTTCTTTGAGTCTTGAAAACTTTCGATTTCTTGAAATATCTTGAGTTCTTGAGTCTTGAACCTATCTGATCTATATCTCTGGCGACTATACATTTTGCGATAACATCCCTAATACTCTAAAACTCCTAAATCGACTCAACTATCAAGATCATTCTGAACATGTCATACTCAGGGGTTTTGGGATCTTAATCAAAATCATATATCTTTTATTAAATTCATCTCCCAACAATTTCCCCCTTTTTGATGATGCCAAAACCTATCTTGTTACAAACATATAACCTATACTCAGGTTTCAGTTTATCCTATTACAAGATTGGTTATGTCTCCCAACAATTTAAATCAGAGAATCTCCCAACACTTTTAGAGAATCTCCCAACAATTAAACATTCAACAATTTCTTCAGTAATGAATCTTCTTAAATAGTTCATCACCAAATACTTAAACAATTTCCCTTTATCAACACACAATCAGTTCAGAGACATTCATTCAGCATATCAAAATAAAAAGACATGTAAATAAGATAATGAGATATTATCTTGTGAGCATAAATGATAAATTTTCATTGATGATGAGTATACTGTTACAGATTACAATGAAATTTATCAACAAAATCAAAAAGACAAAAATTTAAAGATACAAGAATCTTCAGAGTCTTCAGTCTTTAGTCTTCAGATTTGGCTCTTCAGTCTTCTGCTCTTTAGTTTGCTTCATCTTCAACTTCATCAGCGGGCACCTCCAGGTTGAACATTCCGAAAAATATCTTCTTCAGTTCATTCCTCTCCTTGATGATATCCGGACTGTTTCCTGTTAAACCCAACTGACCAGCATACTGAGCAATTTCTTGAGTAATGGCCTTCTCATTCACCAAACCATTATCAAGTCTTGGAGGAGGGTAGGTATATGGATCGGGGGCTACTATCTGCACCTCTCCTTCATCTGCAAGGTTAATCCAGCTTTGGAGATATTTTGGATAGAAGGTTAGGAAATATTCAATGAATGCTTCATTCTGATCTGAGCTTTCCCCTCTCCACTCCCTGAGCACATCATAATAGAACCAGAAGGTTCTCTTGACTTCTTCCCACATATCGTTGAGCTTGATAGGCATCCATTTGTCAACGTGTGGCCACTTCAGTGCTTTTGATGTCTCTCTCCTTTTGCTCGCAAACTTCTTGAATCCACTCCTTCGCTTCAGCTCTTCTTCAGTCTTCTTCCTGATCATAGGCACGCCTGAGACTGAAGCAGCTGCTTTCTTAGCCTGTTCTACCTGGAGTGTCTTCAGAGCATCTCTTGTGTTGAAGACTTTCTTCTTCTGCTGTTCTGCAGACTCTTCAGTTCCTTCATCATCCAGAATCAGCTTTCTCTGTATTGGCTTAGAAGCCTTCGCAGCCTTGCTCTCAGGTTGAACAATGCCCAAGGCTTTCCTCTTCATAGGCAATTCAGCAGCAGCCTGGCTTGTTCCAACCTTAGCTCTAGCACTCAGCTTCTCTCTTGCAATATCAAGCATGGTTTCCTCAGAAACTCGAGTGTAGATAGGCTTCTCCACCTGAGTGAACTTCAGCTTGTCAGTAGCTTCAACTTCTTTCAAGGCTTTGGATAGGTTATACATTTCAGCATCCTTTTGAGCCTTTTTCTCCAAAGTACGTGCCATGAACTTCCTGAGGTCTTCACCTTCCTTTTCCCCCTTCTTGGCACCGTAATTTGGAAGAAGTCTGGAGAGTGCTGTGTCCATGTGATATTGCTCTTTGCTCACACAGCGCACCTCTCCTGCTATCTGATCTTGTTTGTCTTCCATCCTCCTGAGGTGGTTCTTAGCCACCGAGAGTTCTTCATAGATATGGGCAAACTGGCCAGAGAGAGCCTCCTTAAGCATCTCTGTCATCTTGGTCATGAGCACTGAGCTCATTTCCTCAACAGCAGATTTGATCATCACTTCATTCCTCTCTGCCAATTTTACCTCTAGGAATTCAGTTCTCTCCTGGTGCTTTTGTTTTAGTTTAGCACTCAACTCAGCCTTGACTCCCTCCAGCTTTTCATTCAGCTTTTCTTCCATGGAGGTCATCTGTGAGGTCAGAGTGTTTTGGATTTGCACCAGCTCTGAAGAGTGACTTAGATTCTCCATTTTTTGAGCTTGGCTGGCCAATGTCTCTTCCATCTGAGTGATCTTGATCATCATTGGCTCAACCTTCTCAAGTTTTTCCACCAAGGGAGTGAGGTCAATCTCAGGAACCTTCTGCACCTTCTGTGCTGTTTGATCATCCTGAGCTTCAGCTTTATCCTCGAGCTCCAAAGATCCAATCGAGCCTCGATCGTACATCGAACAATTCAGAATTAAAGATAGAACTTTCAGTAACTTTGGCATAATTGTTAATAGTGCCAAAAGGTACCTGAAGAGTGATAGCTTCAGTCTGAGGTTGACCGATTTCAGGTTGATCAGCACGAGAAGTTTCCTTCTCCATCTGAGACTGATCCTCAGCATCTCCCTGTTGGTCCCCATCTCCATCTTGAGATTTGTCTCCGGCTTCTAGGGGCACCAACCCAAGAACTCTCCTCTCGGCTATCTTCCTCCTCGAACCCGGCTCATCAAAATCGGAGTTTTTCATCCCGAGCTTTGTCCTCCTGAACCCTGAGAAGTCAGTCAGGAAGGCTGTCTCCTCATTCCACCAGTCTTCCCCTCTGAATGCAGCAATGCCAAGCATCTCTGGAAGAGTTTGGTTGAGGATGAACACAGTCAACCTTAACCTGAAGAAGACATCTTGCGGATCGGGGTATAATTTGAGCTTCGGGGTAGCCAGTCGAATGAACCGTTCCCCTTGCTACTCCACTCGCCTTCTTGACTTCTCCCTTCTTCCATCTCGGCTCTGGTTCCGGTTGGAAGCATCGGTGAGGATCAAGCGATAGATCACTTTCGAAACTCATCAAGAATATTACGCTCTGAGTCTCCGTAACATCTGAATGTCTGTCGGGTCCTCGGTTGCATCGAGTGGGTTCACGAGGGCTGGTGGCATATCCTCAGTTAGTGCGAGTTGGCTCTTGATCGAGCCTGCACATCTTCAAATCGACTCTGAGTTGGCTCCTCTGCCTGAGCCGGCACATCTATGGTAGGAATCTCTAAGGCCTGAGCTCCTTTAAAAATTTCCTGAGAAATTTTATCTGAACTGAGCGATGTCTCAAGCACCTCGAAAAAGACACATTCCTCGGTGCGGTCACAGGCCTTAGAGATAACCTTAGCCAAACCTTGCAATGGCAAATTCTGAGCGGTTTGGCCCTCAGGTTGAATCTCTTCAGAATCACTGCCATCTTCATCGGTGAGAACCACCAATCTTCTGCGCTTTGGGGCAAGGTTCTTCTGCTTCATCATTTTTATACCCTGCTCCTTCTTTGCCTCCAACAAACCTTCCCCCTGGTTTGTTGGGTCTCTTCAAAGCCCAGACTTTAGGTGATTCTCGCTTTCTTTTTCTTTCTTCCCTCGATGGCTTTCTTCTTCACAAAGAATGGGCTTGAAGAGCAGCTTGGACTTAGGGAATGGGGTCGAATTGGCGAAGATATCCTCCTCCTCTCTGCACATCTCCAAAATATAAGCTATTTTGGTTGCATGGTGGATCTTGCCTTTTATTGAGATCGCCCCGTCAACCTTCTTCAAAACTTTGGTCTGCTCACTCACCGTCTGAATCAAAAATTTCAGCCAGTTGAAGTCGGTGGTGGGTGAGGCCTCGATCGCCGCCATCAATCTGAGCTTCGGGGTACTGATCTGCTCAAAACTCCCCGCAAGACTCATGATGCATTTGCTCACAATATCCATCAGCACTTTATATTGTGGCTTCAAATGCCTGTTATGCAGTGTAGCCTCAAATTCCACAGGATTCTCAGCAATCCTATCTAAATACTCCTGCTCTCTACCCAATATATACATAGCAGGATCCTCTCCTCTATCACAGAGCTCAAAAACATCATTTAAATTCTTTGGAATTATGTACAATTTCCTCTCAAAATCGATGTATTTGGATGATTGCTCTAAATGTGATACAGTAATCTTAGAATGTAAACCATCCTCTTCATCTATCTCTAGATTATAGAGGAACTCGATTACCTCTTTCGCGTACTCCTGGTCTGGTCGGCTTGCGACTAGATGGGTGAGTTTAGCCAGTCGAATCATATGCAGAGCCTCCTCTTCTGGCTTTGAGTTGGTTGTGCTATCGAGTGAGACAATGAACTCGTGCCAAGGCTTGTTTGTTTCGGCTAATCTCTAGAACAAGGTTGGGTCCATTTTAGAGATTGAAGATTTGAAGATTTAGGGTTTAGGATTTTCTGGGCAAAGGGGATTTTTCGCAGAGGATTTTGGGAACGAAGGGTTTGATAAAATTTTGGCTTGAATGGCTTCTTTGGGAATATATAGCTTTGAGATCGTGGGGA
Source organism: Stenogyne calaminthoides (assembly GCA_037126765.1). NCBI lineage: Eukaryota > Viridiplantae > Streptophyta > Magnoliopsida > Lamiales > Lamiaceae > Stenogyne > Stenogyne calaminthoides. The sequence continues at coordinate 21,153,640 of JBBCBC010000022.1, read as the reverse complement.
ACCGCGTTGGTTAGGTGAAAAGCAACGATTAAGATTAATCGCTGATTAATCGGGTATACGAACAGACGATCTCCGAAAAGTAAGCCGCCAATTGATCCTTATTGGTCATTAATGTAACAGAGCATTAAATGACTGTTGACCTTCTTCGGAATTTCAAACGATCCCGCCCAAAACATTCCTTAGGTGTTTTGTATTTATTGCAAATGATTACTGAGCTCCTCTTAAGCAATAAATGAGTCGCATGAGTCATTACTTCTTGACTAATTTCTCTCTCTATCGGTCTTCTTGAAAGTCTTCGACCTTGATAAAATGTCAAGATAATATCGAAAATCTTGATTGGGTTCAAGATAATCCCGATCAATGACCTTCAAGAACTGAGTTTCGAGACTCGATTCAAGATTTCCATTTTATTCGAGCTTCTCGAGAATTCTCGAAAACTTCATGCATCCGAAAACCTTCAATTTTTCGATTTTTTACTCTATACACCGATCTAACATCCCTAATTCAACCGAAAGTTCCGAAATCTTGATTCACCCCAAAGGTTTAGTCAAGATATCAACTCTCTCGCTTATCAAGATGAATTTTCTCCATCCTTATGTCCTTCTTCTCGACATGATCTCCGATGAAGTGATGTCCGATATCCACATGCTTGCATCCGGTGTGTAATAATGGATTTTGTGAAATAGCAATGGCACTATTATTGTCACAAAATATTGGTACTTCATTGGCTACAACTTTATAATCCCTTAATTGTTGTCCGAGCCAAAGAATCGAAAGCACAGCTGACTTCCTGCACCATTTATTCACCTTCAGAGTTTGGTTAATCGAGGTCCGCTTTCTTCAAAACCAAGATATCACCATACTTCCTAGAAATTGACAAGTTCCTGTAGTGGACTTCGCATCAATTCTCGCAACCTCCATAATCGACATCTCGAGTAACCCGCTAATTCAAGGTTATCATCACCGGATACCATAATCCTCTATGTTGGTCCCGGTGAAAATCGAGTCTTACACGCGTGTATGGGGGAATACACGTGTTCAAGATTTTTAAAACTTTTTTTTATCGAGGTCGGCTTTGGGTCGATAATCCTCGGTTAGGTTCGAGAAGCACAGATCACTCTGAGTCAAAGTCTCATCGAGACAAAGGATCTGAAATGCTTTGATACCTCGAATAATCCCAACCGAGTCCTCGAGTGTCGAGAGATCCCGAGTTGCTTGGATCGATAACTAACTTCTTGAATCCTCGAGAAGAGAGTTCGATTTGGTAACTATCTATTCTAGCTACTCGATTAGTATGAATGGTTGGCCCTTAATTTATACTCGTTTTAAGCTTTGTTTGAAAAACCTTCCCCTTATGAAATAGTGATTAGGTTGTGATTCACTTATGCAACTTCAAAATGATTGATTCCAAATCAATATCGATTGAAAAAGTATGCTTTCGTAAAATCAAGTTAATACAACAGTTAAGCCTGAGATAAGGAAAGCAATAAAGAACACAAGCGGTTATAGTGGTTCGAGAGACTCAAGCTCCTACATCCACTCTCCCGACTCTTGAGAGAAATTCACTATCAACTTCGAGCTTTACGACTACCTCCGTGTTTACTTACTCAACTTCGTACGAGTTTTTACGACTACTCCACGTAGTTTACTTACTCAACCCGACCTTGAGTTTTTTACTACCTCCGTAGTTTACTTACTCAATCACACACAAGCTTTCGGACTACCTCAGTAGCTTACTAAACTTCTCCTCTAGAGTTTTTCGACTACTCCGCGTAGTTTACTAACTCTTTACAACTCTACTCACCAACAAACACACTCCAACTACCTTCTCAAGGGTTTGGGGTTTCTTGGTTGGTTTCCAACTAGGATGAGATATCCTTTACAATGAAGCACAATGCAAAGGGTTAGGATATCTCGACTAAGCTTTGATAAATCTTATCAAGCTAGGCTTAGTAAAGTGAGCTCTCTTCAATATAGAAGCACTTGGGAAATTCAAGGTATTTTGAGTGCTTTAACTTTTTTTAAGAATAAGTTTGAGCTCTTGAGTTATGTATAAATTTCTCGTAACCTTACAAAGTAGAGGGTCACCAAAGATTTATAGGCATACACCAAGGTCACTCTTGAAAACTATCCGCTTGGAGAGATAGCTTCGTGAGTTCCCTCTTATGGTGTGAGAAACGGCTATATTTAGGATTTGAAACTCCCAACACGTTTTAAGCAATAGCCTTTTCATGTAGCCGGTCTTCACTTTTTGCGTCTGGAACTTTCGTACACATCGACATCTTTTTCGTGACTTTCATCCTTTGTCGATTAAGATATGAATGCGATGTCGTCTTCCTCTTTTTGACTTTTGTCTTGATGAAAAAAAGACACCTTCAACGGCTCTTTTGGTTACAAACTACGAGTTTGATATAACCTTAACAACACTTGACTTAGTTCCTTTTATGCGCATTTGAATGTCTTGGCGATATCTATCTTTCTAGGGTGTCGCATTTCTCTCGATATTGCATCCTTGGATAGATATATTGATGCCTCGGAACATTCGAGTTCATCTTGAGCATTGATGCATTCTTGAGTTCTTCATTAATTAATGTGCTTCGATATTCTTGATCTTTAAGTTACTTTCGATCTTGATCTTGCGTTTTGAGTCTTACGAGTCTTGAGGGTCTTCGAGTCTTACGAGTCTTTTTAGTCTTGAGTCTTCCGAGTCTTGAGGTCTTCTCGAGTCTTCGAGTCTTCGAGTCTTCCGAGTCTTCGTGGTCTTCTCGAGTCTTTAGATTTATAATTGACCGATATCTTGAGTCTTAGTGCTAAGTCTTGGCCTCGATTTCATCTTGAAGTCTTCAGAGACTTCATTTCATCTTCAAACTTCAAGATCTTGAAAACATACTGAGTTCTTCAGAGTCTTCAGAACCTATCCTGAACTATATCTGCTGACTATACATTTTTCAGATATCATCCTGAATACTCTAAAACTGAATCCTGACTCCTCTATCAAGATCATTCCTGAACATGTCATACTCAGGGGTTTTGGGATCTTAATCAAAATCATATAATCTTTAAATTCATCTCCCAACAATTTCCCCATTTTTGATGATGCCAAAACCTATCTTGTTACAGACATATAACCTATACTCAGGTTTCAGTTTATCCTATTACAAGATTGGTTATGTCTCTCAACAATTGCTTCAGCAATGAATCTCTCAACAATTTCATCACCAAACAATCAGTAATCAGGCATATCAAATATAAAGACATGTAAAATAAGATAATGAGATATTATCTTTTGAGCATAATGATAAATCTTCATTGATGATAAGTGTACAATTACAGATTACAATGAATTTATCAAACAAAATCAAAAAGACAAAAATTTAAAGAATACAAAATCTTCTGAGTCTTCAGTTTTTTTAGTCTTGATTCGCTCTTGATCTTACTCTTTCTTTTACTTCATTTTTCGATTTCATCGTTTAAGCACTTCCAGATCAAACATTCCGAAGAATCTTCTTCAAATTTCATTTCTTTCTCCGATGATGTCCGGATCAAGTTTCCAGTTAGGGCCAATCGACCCGGTAGATCTTGAAGCAATTTCTTGCGTAATGGCCTTTTCATTTACCAAGCCATTACCAAGTCTCGGAGGAGGATAGGAATATGGACTGGGGGCTACTATCTGTACCCCACCTTCATCCGCAAGATTAATCCAGCTTTGTAGATATTTTGGATAAAATGTGAGAAGATATTCAATGAAAGCTTCGTTCTGATCTGAGCCTTCCCCTCTCCATTCCCTGAGAACATCATAATTGAACCAGAAGGTTCTCTTCACTTCTTCCCACATGTCGCTGAGTTTAATGGGCATCCATTTATTAACATGGGGCCACTTGGTAACTTTCGATGTTCCTTCCTCTTGCTTTAAACTTTTCAAGTCACTCCTTCGCGTTTACGCTCTTCGCTATCTTCTTTTTGATCACGAAGTTCCCTGGCCCGCGGCGGCTTTCTTAGCTTGTTCTTTTTGGAGTGTCATCAGAGCCTCTTTGGTGTTGAAGACTTTCTTCCGAGGTTGAGACTCAGATTTCTCTGCATCTTCATCATCCAGAACCAACTTTCTCTGGATTGGCTTAGAAGCCTTCGCACGCGCTTCTTCATAGTTGAACAACGCCCAAGGCTTTCCTCTTCATAGGCGATTCGGCCCGACTGGCTTGTTCCAACCTTTGCTCTAGCTTTTCGGTTTCTCTCTTGCAACCTCAAGCTTGGTTTGCTCGAAAACTTCGAATGTAGACGAGCTTTCTACTTGAGCAAATTTTAACTTCTCAGTAGCATCGACTTCTTTAAAGGCTTGGGCTAGATTGTACATTTCAGCATCTTTCTGAGCCTTCTTTTCCAAAGTACGTGCCATGAACTTCCTGAGGTCTCGACCTTCCTTTCCCCTTCTTGGCACCGTAGTTTGGAAGAAGTCCGGAGAGAGTCAGGTCCATGTGATAATCGTTCTTTGCTTACACAATGGATCTCTTACGCTGGCTGATCTTGCTCATCTTCCATTCTCCTAATGTGGTTTTTAGCCCGCGAGCATAGTTCTTCGAGATATGTGGGCAACCGGCGAGAGAGAGCATCTTTAAGCATCTCTCATCATCTTGGTCATGAGCACCGAGCTCATTTCCTCAACAATGAGATTTGATCGGTTCATTTTTTCTGTCGGTTTCACCTCTAGAAATTCAATTGACTCGGTGCTTTTGTTTCATTTCAAAGACTTAACTCGTGTTGACTCCTCCAAATTTTTACATTCAAATTTTTTCCATGGAGGTCATCCGAGTGGTCGAGTGTTTTGTATCCGCACGGTTCAAGAATGGCTAAGTCCTTCCATTGTCCGAGCTTGATTGGGCCAACGTTGCTTCCATCTCGAGTAAGTTTGATCGACATTGGCTCAATCTTCTCAAGTTTTTCCATGACGGGAGTGAGATCAATCTCGTGAATTTCTCGCACCTTCTCAGGCCGTTTGATCATCCCGAGCTCCCGTCTCCACTGAGCCTCGATCGATTATCGACATTTCGAGAATTAAAGATAGTACTTTCAGTAACTCTGGCATAATTATCAATAGTGCCAAAAGGTACCTGAAGAGTGCTAGCTTCGATCGAGGTTGATCACCATGAAGTCTCTTTTTCTGTTTGAGATCCCGATCCTCAAGATCTCCCCGTTGGTCCCCGTCTCCATCTTTGGATTTGTCTCCATTTGCTCGGCCTCAACCTCGGTTGCTTTCTTCTCAGCTAGCTTCCTCTGAACTAGCTCATCAAAATCGGAATTTTTCATCCTGAGCTTTGTCCTTCTGAACCCTGAGAAGTCGGTCAGGAAGGCTGTCTCCTCATTCCACCAGTCTTCCCCTCTGAATGTAGCAATATCAAGCATCTCGGGAAGAGTCGATTGAGGATATACACTTTTATCGTCCTTAATTTGAAGAATATATCTTGCGGATCGGATCGGGGTATGGCCGAGCTCGGGGTATCGGTCAAGGATGAACCGTTCCCCCTTGCTCCTCCACTCGCGCCTTCTTTCTTCGCCGCTTTCCATCCTCGGGCTCTCGGTTCGATAGAAGCTTGGCTAAGGGATCAAGCATTAGGTCACTCGGGAGCTCATCGAGTACATTTTGCTCCCGAGCCTCAATAGTATCGAAGCTTGTGCATTCGGTCCTCGGTTTGCATCGAAAGTGGTTTGAGGCCAGTGGCATTTCCTCGATGTGAATCCAGGTTGGCTCGTCGGTCGAGCTGCACATCTTCGGATCGACTCAGGTTGGCTCTTGATCCCGAACTGCGCGCATCTGAGGTAGGCATCTCTCGAGGTCTCGAGCTCCTTTAAAAATTTCTGAGAAATTTTATACGGTAGTGATGTCTCGAGCACCTCGAGAAGACACTCTCCTCGATCCCGATCCTGTGTCCTTGAGCTAACTGAGCCGATTACTTGTAATGGTGAACTCTGGCGGTTTGGCCCTCGGGTTGTCTCTCCTCGGAATCCTTTGCTACCATCGTCGGTGAGAACCACCAATCTTCTGGCGCTTTGGGCGAGGTTCTTACGCCTCATCGGTTTTGCTCGCTTGCTCCATTTTTGCCTCCAATGAACCTTCGGTTTGTTGGGTCTCTTTCTCGGCCCGGCCAAGAGAAGGTGATTCTACCTTCTTTTCTCTTTTCCCTCGTATGACACCTTCTTCCACAAAGAAGGTCTTGAAGAGAATTTTGGATTTAGGGAATGGGGTTGAGTTGGCGAAGATATCCTCCTCCTCTCTGCACATCTCCAAAATATAGGTAATTTTGGTGGCATGGTGGATCTTGCCTTTCATCGTGATTTCCCCATTGACTCTTTTTATGATCTTGGCTTGCTCCGACACCATCTGGACTAAGAATTTCAGCCCGGTTGAAGTCGGTGGTGGGAGATGCCTCGATCGCCGCCATCAATCTGAGCTTCGGGGTACTAATCTGTTCAAAACTCCCCGCAAGACTCATGACGCTCTTGCTCACAATATCCATCAGCACACGATATTGTGGCTTTAGGTGCTTCTTATTCAAAGTTGCCTCAAACTTCACAGATTCTCAAAGAATCCTATCTAGGTACTCCCCTCTTTTACAGACATATACATCGCAGATCCTCTCCTCTATCACATAACTCAAATACATCATTCAGATTTTTCGGGATAATGCACAACTCCCTCTCAAAATCGACGTATTTTGATGAGTGCTCTAGATGAGATACGGTAATCTTCTTCATCTATTTTCAAATTGTAGATGAATTCGATTACCTCCTTTGCGAACTCCTGGTCTGGTCGGCTTGCGACTAGATGGGTGAGTTTAGCCAGTCGGATCATATGGCAGAGCCTCCTCTTTGGGCTTTGAGTTGGTTGTGCTCTCAAGTGAGAAGTGAACTCGTACCATGGCTTATTGGTTATGGCTAATCTCTCGTACAAGGTTGAGGCCATTTTAGAATACGATTTGAAGAATGTGAAGCTTTAGGGTTTTGCGATTTCTGGGCAAAGGGGATTTTAGTTACAGAGTATTTGGGAACGAAGGGTTTGATAAAATTTTGGCTTGAATAGCTTAAAGAGGTATAAAATAGCTTCGAGATCATGGGGAATCGTGTTGGTTAGGTGAAAAGCAACAGTTGAGATTAATCTCCGATTAATCGGGTATATGAACCGACGATCTCCGAAAAGTAAGCCGCCAAAATATCCTCATTAGTCAATAATATGGCAGAGCATTAAATGACTGTTGACCTTCTTCGGAATTTAAAACGATCCCGCCCAAAAACATTCCTCAGGTGTTTTGTATTTATTGCGAATGATTCTTGAAGTTTTACGAAGCAATAAATGGGTCACATGAGTCATTACTTCTTCTTCGACTAATTTCCCTCTATCGGTCTTTAATTGAAAATCGACCTTGATAAAATGTCGATTATAATACCGACATCGAAAGGGTTCAACATGCTACTTGATCTTGACCTTCAAGAACTCGAGTTTCGAGACTCGATTCAAGATTTCCATTTTATCCCGAGTTTCTCGAGAATTTACGAGAAAGCTTCATGCATCCGAAAAATCTTCAATTTTCGATTTACTCTATACACCGGTTCTAACATCCCTAATTCAATCGAAAGTTCCCGAAATCTTGATTCAAACCAAAGGTTTAGTCAAGATATCGCTCTTTTATCAAGATGAATCTTCTCCATCCTTATGTCCTTTTTCTCGACATGATCTCTCGATGAAGTGATGTCTCGATATCCACATGCTTGCATCTCGTGTGCAATCTTACCGGATTTTGTGAAATAGCAATGGCACTATTATTGTCACAAAATATTGGTACTTCGTTAGCCACAACTTTATAATCCCTTAATTGTTGTCTCGAGCCAAAGAATGAAAGCACAACAACTTCCCTGCGACCATGTATTCAACCCATAATCTTGGTTTTACTCTTTTGAGGTTTGTTTCTTTGAAAACCAATATATCGGTTTTTGCTTCCTAGAAATTGACAAGTTCCCGCTGTGGATTTTTCACAATTTCGCAACCTCCATAGTCGACATCCCGAGTAACCAAGCATTCAAGGTTATCATCACCGATACCATAATCCTCTATTCACTGTGCCCCTTAAGATATCTCAAGATCTTTTTGGCGGCCTCCATGTGACTAGTCTTAGGATTAGCTTGATATCTTGCACATATCCCAACAAAGAAATGTTATATCCGCCTACTTGTCGTGAGATATAGCAATGATCCAATGATTCCTCTATAATCGGTATGATTCACCGATTTGCCTTCCGAATCAGATCCATCTTGTAGTTAGTATTCATAGGAATCCTAACCGAGGTTGCAATTTTGTACACCATATTTGGCAATCGATCTACGGTGTACTTTGCTGCGTTGATGAATATTCCTTCCTTTGATTGTTTCACTTTGAAGACCTAGAAAGAAATTCATCTCTCCCATCATTGACATCTCAAACTTGCCTTTCATCGGTGTTGAAAACTTTTCACACACGGTGATGGTTTGAGATCCAAAAAATGATGTCATCAACATATATCCTAACCGTAAGATATCTTCCCCATCCTCTATCCCGAACAGATTTCTATCAATGGCTTCCTTTGACAAAACCATGGTTAGTAAGAAAACGAGAAAGAGTATCATACCATGCTCGGGTGCTTGTTTGAGACCATACAAGGCTTTTTCCGAGACTGTAAACTTGGTCATTCTGCTTGAAGCCGGAGGTTGTTCCACATAAACCTCTTCTTTAAGCACACCGCTCAAAATGCACTTTTCACATCCATTTGATAGATCAGAACTTCATGTGGGCGAGATATGCAAGAAACAATCGATGGCTTCTAGTCTTGCAACCGGTGCAAAGGTTTCATCATAATCCAAGCCTTCTTCTTGGGAATAACCTTGTCAACTAGCCTTGCCTTGTTTCTTACAATGTTGTTGTTTTCATCTCTTTTATTCTTGAAAACCCACTTGGTTCCAATGACATTGTGCCTTTCAGTCTATCTACCAACTCCCATACTTCATTCCTTGAGAATTGATTCACTTTCATCTTGCATAGCAAGAATCCAATAAGAATCTTGTAGAGCTTCATTAATCTCAAAGAAAGTTCTTTCTCCGATAGGAAGCAGCTAGAATAGTGCACTCTCACCATGGAACCTTCTTGTTTTAACTCCTTCAAATTAGATCACCCACAACTCGACTTGTAGGATGACTATCTAACCATTTCCTTCTTGATGTTCCCCCTTCAATAGTATCCTCAACATTTAAAATGTTAGGTTCGATTAAATCGAAGAAACTCGAGGAACAAAAGAAAAGGAGAAAGTGAATCATCTTCCTCAGGGAAATTCTATTGAAACATTGTCGAGACATTTGTTCCCCCTTTGGTTGATAGATTCGAATTTGCCTCACCGTGACCACATCTTCATTGGCATCACATACCCGAGTCCTAACTAGTGTCTGCTCGGATTGGTCACCTTTTGGAGTGTTGGTTTTCCCGAGTTTCACCATCCCGATTTCCATTCTCAACTTTTTATCGAGTCCGAGTCACTCCAATCATAGAAAGTGACCGACTTCTTCTTTTCTCGTTCAAATGGATAATTTATCTTTTTTTTGTTTCGTGCTTAATCTGGTGATCCTCTTAGTCGGTTCATCTCAAGATCATGTTCCTGCTTTCTTACGAACACAAATAGTTTCATCAAAAAAACAACATGAGGTGTTTCCTCCACAATAAGAGTCCTACAGCTTGTAAACTCGAAAAGCTTTTTTGACTTTTAATATCCTAAGAATATTCCTTCATCAGCTTTACTATCAAAAGTTTTCAACTGATCTTTACCATTATTGTGTATGAAACACTTGCAACCAAACACACGAAAGAAAGAAACAAGAGGCTTCCTTTCATTCCAAAGCTCATAAGGTGTTTTGCCTTGACTCTTGGTCAGCATGGATCTATTCTGTGAGTAGCATGCAAAGGTTGATGCCTTCATTTCAAAATCTTTTAGGAATATCAGCTTCAGCTATCATTGTCCTTGCAGCTTCTTTCAGAGTCATGTTCCTTCTTTCAGCAACACCATTTTGTTGAGGGGTCCTTGCAGCTGATGTTTCATGAGAAATTCCATTTCTTTGCATAATAATCGATATGATATGATTTATAAATTCAGTTCCTTTGTCGATCCGATTTTGACCACACTCGATTCTTCTCAATCTTGAGCCTTTTCAAGAAACTCTGGCGACTTTATCTCGAGTCTCTTTCTTCGAAAAGAATATGACCCAAGTATATCTCGAGTAGTCATCAACTACTACCAATGTATATTTCCCGCCATTAGTGCTCACAGTGTTATAGGACCAAAAAGATCCATATGCAAGAATCAAGTATTCTTTCAAGAGAAACCTCAACTTTACTTTTAAATGATGCTCTTATCTGTTTGCCTTTTCCGCACGCATCACAAATATGTTCCTTCTTGAACACTTCGTTAGGGTAACCCTCTCACAAGAGCTAATCTTGCAAGTTTGTTCGGGGGTTTTGAAATTTAGGTGATTCATTCTTTTATGCCATAACCAACTGGTATCTCAGAGAACTTTTAGCAACTAAACATGTATCTTTAGGAGTTGAACTCCAATCGCCAGAAGATACACATTCCCTTTCTTGTACCCGGTCGAGTACTTTTCTACGTGATGTATCATCTTTCACAAAACATAAGTTCTTGGAGAACTCAACATTAAAACCTTTATCACAGAATTGGCTAATTGAAAGCAAGTTATGCTTCAATCCAGATACATATGAAACACCATGGATATGAACTGAGTCGATTTCCAAAGTTCCATATCCTTCAGTCTGTCCCTTGGAGTTATCTCCAAAAGTGATCTCTGGGCCTTTTTGTTCAACATAGTCACTGAGTATCTTCTTGTATCCTGTCATATGTCTTGAACATCCACTGTCAAGATACCATATATCAGGAGCTTTTTCATCTCTGCTCATCAGTGCCATGTGATCTTTAGTCAGTTCAGTGCCCTTGTTTTCCTCCTGAAAAACAATTTAATTCTTAGGTACCCAATTTGTGTAGGGTCCTACAAGGTTAAACAGCCTTTTAGGAATCCAAATCGCCTAACAACTCTAATCACTTTAGAGTGGTCGATCTCTTCCATAAACATCTACATACACATTTACTACTCACGGGTGCCTTAGCGGTTTCTGTGTATGAGTCTTTGGCCTTAGCATGAACATGGGCTTTTGAATTCTTCTTTGGTTCAAGCCTTTTGTTCCATTGCTTTTGGCTTCACTGTCTTTTGTCTCGAATCTTTGTTGACTTGGGTTCGGTAACCTTTACCCTTAGGCAAAAGTGGGGTTTAGGTTGCTCAGATCAAATATGGGTCTTTCAAGATATCGAGGACTTGGTCTCTTCATTGAGAGTATCTCTCACGAGTGTTTCTCCTCCGAAGATTCCTCCGATGGTTCAAAGTGTAGATCCTTTCAAGTTTGCATTCTTAGCCCGAGGCTTTGAAGTACTTTGCTCCAATTTCTTAATCGACCGGGTTTTTCTAGCCTTCACCGAGGTTTGGGCTTTCTAACCCGATCATTCGGGCTTTTCAAACCATAGGTCTTTTTCCTTGTCTACAACCTTGGGCATTACTTGATTGAAGTGTAGGTGCCAATCGATTTAACAAAGATTGTCTTCTTGCTACTTGATGCAAAGATTCGGATGACCTTGTGAGGTTCCCCTCGAATGTATCCCAATCCGCATTTTTATATTGGCAGATCTCTCGTAACTCAATTTCATCTATTACTTTAGATGCATTATTCAATAGAGTTAACTTCTTCCTCGTGCACTATCCTCACAGCTTCAGTAGAGTTTTATGCTTCTCGGAGAGGTCATTGAACTTAGTTATGATTAGTGAATTTCTTCAAAGGATTTCTCTAGCTTTTTTCGCTTAGGGTCTCTATCAACTTCTCTTTCTCGAGAGTTGTACTTTCGAAACATCCAGTTCATCAAGAGCTCCCGTAAATTGAGAAGTGATTTCGCTTTTGCTAGAGTCTTTCCATTTTAGATTTTCAAAGATTCGATTCCTTATTCTCGCTCTTGAGTTTTATTTAGCAGATCCTTTGAAAACAAAGATAGTCCTTCATCGATTCTCAAAAGAATCCTTCAGTCAAAATGATCAAGCTTTTTTAGGTGGAATTTGAAAACTCTTGTGCTAGTGTAGGAGCAACAACTGAAGATGAAGAGTTTACCTCCTCAATGGCCATCGGACAGATGTCATCACTTTCAATTGTCGAGAATATCTCATCTGAAGAGCTAGATTCCTCTTCAGAGTGTTCTTCTTCTGCAACCATGGCCTTTTTGCTTGAGAACTTCTGGTCTCTTTTAGCTTGTCTTTCTCTTCTCTCCTTAGCACTCAACTCTGGACAATCATACTGGAAGTGACCTTTCTTTTGACAATTATAAAGATCTGTTGGCATCATCATCCCGATCATTTTCTTCTTTGGACTTGGAGTCCTTCTTTTCGATGAAGATCCTTCACTTTTCGTGTCCTTCTTCTTCTCGGTTGATCTGTCCTCGTTTTTCTTCCGTACCGCAGTTCTGTAAAAGCTTTTGTATTTTCCAAATCTATTATTAAGTCTGTCAAACCTTCTTGCCATCAGTGCTAGCTTTTCCTCAAGCTCATCCTGATGTTTGGCATGGGGGTTCTCAGACTCTTTAGTTTTACAGGTTTTATCTTTGGCTTTTAAAGCCACATTCTTACTTGATGAAGAATTATCTTTCTGTCAGCCTTTTTTGGATTTCTTATCAATTACAAATTCATAGGCTTTCAGCTCAGAGAAGACTTGTTGGTATGGCATTGAACTAATGTTCTTGGTGTTTTCAATCACCACTGCATGAATATCCCATTTCTTAGAAAGACCTCTAAGAATTTTCAATGCCACTTCTCTTTGTGGATATTTCTTTCCAAGTGCATTTAGATCATTCATGATGCTAGTGAATCTGACTTCCAATTTATCTATTGATTCACCATCATTCATTTCAAAACTGTCAAACTTTCCAATTGCCACTGAAAGTTTGTTTTCTTTTATATGATCTGTGCCTTGGCACATAACAGCTAGTGTATCCCATATTTCCTTAGCAGTATTACAGTGAGAGATCATTCCCATCACACCATCATCAATTGTACTGTATAGTGTGTCTTTTGCAATGTAGTCTAGATTGACTAACTTTCTCTCCTCAGGAGTTAGTTGGTCATCAGACTTAGGAAATTCTGCTCTAGGATCAATTCTCTCATCTTCGCTCCTCCGGGATTTACCACGATAAATTTGAATGGTCCTTGAGAAACCACTCTCCACACATACGCTCATGTTTGGAATACGATGTGCTGCGTTCTCGATCTCCATAGATCATAGTTCTCTCATCGAGAACATGGGAAGTTTTTAGAAGACATTTTTCGATCTTTTAAAAAAAATTCAAATAAGATCGATTCGGTGTAGACCACAAGTATTTTTGAAAGTAAAACTTTGGTCAACACAAAGAAAGGGTCAAGTTGAACCACTTTGCTCACGATACCACTTGTTGGTCCCGGTGAAAATCGAGTCTTACACGTATGGGGGAATACACGTGTTCAGTATTTTAAAACTTTTTCTTACTGAGGTCAGCTTGGGTCAGATAATCCTGAAGGTTAGGTTATGAGAAGCACAGATCACTCTGAGTCAAAGTCTCATCGAGATGGTGATCCCGAAATGCTTTCAGATACCTCGATAATCCCAACCGAAGTCCCGAGTGTCGAGAGATCCCGAGTTGCTTGGATCGATAACTAACTTATTGAATCCTCGGAAGAGAGTTCGGTTTGGTAACTATCTGTTCTAGCTACTCGATCGTCTTGAATGGTTGGCCCTTAGTTTATACTCGTTTTAAGCTTTCTTTGAAAAACCTTCCCTTATGAAATAGTGATTAGGTTTGTGATTCACTTATGCAACTTTAGTGGATTGATTCCAAATCAATATCGATGAAAAGTATGCTTTCGTAAAATCAAGTTAATGCAACAGTTAAGCACAGATAAGGAAAGCAATAAAGAACACAGCAATTATAGTGGTTCAGAGACTCAAGCTCCTACATCCACTCTCCCTGACTCTTCAGAGAAATTCACTATCAACTTCTGAGCTTTCTGACTACCTCGTAGTTTACTTACTCAACTTCGCCCCGAAGTTTTACGACTACTCCACGTAGTTTACTTACTCAACCCGACCTTGAGTTTTCTCGACTACCTCCGTAGTTTACTTACTCAATCACACACAAGCTTTCGGACTACCTCTCAGAGGCTTACTAACTTCTCCTCTAGAGTTTTCCTCGACTACTCCGCGTAGTTTACTAACTCTTTACAACTCTACTCACCAACAAACACACTCCAACTACCTTCTCAAGGGTTTGGGGTTTCTTGGTTGGTTTCCAACTAGGATGAGATATCCTTTACAATGAAGCACAATGCAAAGGGTTAGGATATCTCGACTAAGCTTTGGATAAATCTTATCAAGCTAGGCTTAGTAAAGTGAGCTCTCTTCAATATAGAAGCACTTGGGAAATTCAAGGTATTTCGAGTGCTTTAACTTTTGCAAGAATAAGTTTGAGCTCTTGAGTTAGCGTATAAATTTCCCCCAAACCTTACAAAGTAGAGGGTCACCAGTATTTATAGGCATACACCAAGGTCACTCTTGAAAACTATCCGTTGGAGAGATAGCTTCGTGAGTTCCCTCTTATGGTGTGTGAGAAACGGCTATATTTAGGATTTGAAACTCCCTAACACGTTTTAGGCAATAGCCTTTCATGTAGCCGGTCTTCACTTTTTGCAGTCTGGAACTTTCGTACATCTGACATCTTTTTTTCTTTATCACTTTGTCGATGTCGATGATGATCTGATGTCGTCTTCCTCTTTTTTGACTTTTGTCTTCAAGAAAAGGTAGACACCTTCAATTGGCTCTTTTTTAGTTACAAACTCTGAGTTTGATATAACCTTAACAACACTTCGACTTAGTTCCTTTTGTCTTCATTTGAATGTCTTGGCAGTATTCTATCTTTCTAGGGTATCGCGTTTCTCTCAGTATTGCATCCTTCAGATAGATATATTCAGTGCCTCGGAACATTCAGGTTCATACTGAGCATTCAGTACATTACTGAGTTCTTCAGTAATTACTGTGCTTTCAGTATTCTTGATCTTTAAGTACTCAGTCTTCAGTCTTGCGTTTTCAGAGTCTTCTGAGTCTTCAGGGTCTTCTGAGTCTTCAGAGTCTTCTGAGTCTTCAGAGTCTTCAGGGTCTTCTGAGTCTTGAGTCTTCAGAGTCTTCTGAGTCTTCAGGGTCTTCTGAGTCTTTAGATTTATCTTGGATCGATATCTTTGAGTCTTCGTCTTTGAGTCTTGATTCTCGATTTCATCTTGAGTCTTCAGAGACTTCAGTTTCATACTGAAACTTCAGTATCTTCAGAAACATACTGAGTTCTTCAGAGTCTTCAGAACCTATCCTGAACTATATCTGCTGACTATACATTTTGCAGATATCATCCTGAATACTCTAAAACTGAATCCTGACTCATCTATCAAGATCATTCCTGAACATGTCATACTCAGGGGTTTTGGGATCTTAATCAAAATCATATAATCTTTAAATTCATCTCCCAACACTCTACTTACTGTGCCTTTAAGATACTTCAGTATATTTTTGGCAGCCTCCATGTGACTAGCCTTAGGATTAGCTTGGTATCTTGCACATATCCCAACAGCAAATGTTATATCTGGCCTACTTGCTGTGAGATAGAGCAATGATCCAATGATTCCTCTATAATCAGTATGACTTACTGATTTGCCTTCAAAATCAGGATCCATCTTGTAGTTAGTATTCATAGGAATCCTAACTGCATTGCAATTTTGCACACCATATTTGGCAATCAGATCTCTGGTGTACTTTGCCTGGTTGATGAATATTCCTTCCTTTGATTGTTTCACTTGAAGACCTAGAAAGAAATTCATCTCTCCCATCATTGACATCTCAAACTTGCCTTTCATCAGTGTTGAAAACATTTCACACACGGTGATGGTTTGAGATCCAAAAATGATGTCATCAACATATATCCCAACCAAGAAGATATCTTCCCCATCTTCTATCCCGAACGAGTTCTATCAACAAAAAACCTTGACAAAACCATGGTCAAGAAGAAACCGAGAAAGAGTATCATACCATGCTCGGGTGCTTGCTTGAGATCATACAAAGCTTTTCCGAGCACAGAAACTTGGTCATTTTGTTTGAAACCGGAGGTTGTTCCACATAAACCTCTTCTTTAAGCACACCGCTCGATTCGAATGCACTTTTCACATCCATTTGATAGACGAACTTCATGTAAGCGGCGATATGCAAGAAACAATCGATGGCTTCTAGTCTTGCAACAGTGCAAAGGTTTCATCATAATCCAAGCCTTCTTCTTGGGAATAACCTTGTGCAACTAGCCTTGCCTTGTTTCTTACAATGTTTGTTGTTTTCATCTCTTTTATTCTTAAAAACCCACTTGGTTCCAATGACATTGTGCCTTTCAGTCTATCTACTAGCTCCCATACTTCATTCCTTGAGAATTGATTCAAATTTCATCTTGCATAAAGCAAGAATCCAATGAGAATCTTGTAGAGCTTCACCAATCTCGGCAGGTTCTTTCTCCTCGATAGGAAGCGACAAAATAGTGACACCTTCGCTTAGATCACCCACAATCTGACTTGTAGGATGACTATCTAACCATTTCCTTCTTGATGTTGCCCCTTCAAGAGTATCCTCAACTTTTAAAATGTTAGGTTCGATTAAATCAAGAAACTTCGGGGAACAACGAGAAAAGGAGAAAGAGAATCATCTTCCTCGGAAATTCGATTGAAACATTGTCGAGACATTTGTTCCCCTTTGGTTGATAGATTCAGAATTTGCCTCACCGTGACCACATCTTCATTGGCATCACATACCCGAGTCTCGCGGTGTTTGTTGATTGGTCACCTTTGGAGTGTTGGCTTTCCGAGTCTCACCATCCCGAGTTCCATCCCCGAACTTTTTTATCGAGTCCGAGTCACTCCAATCATAGGATGTGGTGACTTCTTCTTTTCGTGTTCAATGGATGATTTATCTTTACGCTTTGAGGCTTAATCTGGTGATCCTCTTAGTCAGTTCATCTGCATCATGTTCTGTTTCTTTCCAACACAAGTAGATTCATCAAAAAAAACATGAGGTGTTTCCTCCACAATAAGAGTCCTACAGCTTGTAAACTCGAAAGCTTTCTTGACTTCGAATATCCTAAGAATATTCCTTCATCGACTTTACTATCAAATGTTTTCAAATCGATCTTTACCATTATTGTGTATGAAACACTTGCAAACAAACAAACACACGAAAGAAAGAAACAAGAGGCTTCCTTTCATTCCAAACTCATAAGGTGTTTTGCCTTGACTCTTGGTCAAGATGGATCTGTTTCGAGAGTAGCATGCGCGTTGTTGACAAACTTCAAATTTCAAAACCTTTTAGGAATATCGACCCAAATATCATTGTCCTTGCGAACTTTTTTTCGAGTCCTGTTCGTCTTTCTTTCAAAGAACACCATTTTGTTGAGGGGGTCCTTGCGGTGATGTTTCATGTGAAATTCCATTTTCTCGCACAATAATCGATATGATATGATTTATAAATTCGGTTCCTTTGTCGATCCGATTTTGACCACACTCATTTTTTTCAATCTTGAGCCTTTTCGATGAATTCGCGGCTTTTATTTGAGTCTCTTTCTTCGAAAAAAGAATATGACCCAAGTATATCTTGAGTAGTCATCAACTACTACCAATGTGTATTTCCTGCCATTAGTGCTCACTAGTGTTATAGGACCAAAAAGATCCATATGCAATAACTGGAGTATTCTTTCAGTAGAAACATCAACTTTGCTTTTAAATGATGCTCTAATTTGTTTTCCTTTCTGGCACGCATCACAAATATGTTCCTTACTGAATACTTCATTAGGCAAACCCTCTCACAAGAGCTAATCTTGCAAGTTTATTCAGGGTTTTGAAATTTAGGTGATTCATTCTTTTATGCCATAACCAACTGGTATCTGTGGAACTTTTAGCAACCAAACATGTATCTTTTGGAGTTAAACTCCAATCAGCAAGATACACATTTCCTTTTCTTGTACCAATCAGTAGTACTTTCTGTGAGATATCATCTTTCACAAAACATAAGTTCTTAGAGAACTCAACATTAAAACCTTTATCACAGAATTGGCTTATTGAAAGCAAATTATGCTTCAATCCAGATACATATGAAACACCATGGATATGAACTAAGTCGATTTCCAAAGTTCCATATCCTTGATGCATCCTTGAGTTATCTCCAAAAGTGATCTCGTGGGCCCTTTTGTTCAACATAGTCACTGAGTATCTTCTTGAATCCTGTCATATGTCTTGAACATCCACTATCAAGATACCATACATCAGGGGCCTTTTCATCTCTGCTCATCAGTGTTATGTGATTTTTAATCAGCTTTGTGCCCTTGTTTTCCTCCTGAAAAACAGATCAATTTTTAGGTACCCAATTTGTGTAGGGTCCTACAAGGTTAGATGTACCTTTCGGAATCCAAATTTGCCTAACAACTCTAATCACTTTAGAGTGGCTAATTTGTCTTCCATAAACATCAACATACACATTTACTACTCTGGGTGCCTTAGCAGTTTTCTGTGTATATGTGCTAGCTTTAGCATGAACATGGGCTTTTGAATTCTTCTTTGGTTCAGGCCTTTTGTTCAGATGCTTAGGCTTTTGTGCAGCCGGTCTAAATCTTTGATGACTCGGGTTCAGATAACATTTACCCTTAGGCAAGTGGGGTTCAGGTTATGTCTCTTTGAAAACTGGTCTTTCAAAGATACTAAGGACTTGGTCTCTTCATTGAGAATATCTCTCTGAAAGTGTTTCTCATCCGAGGATTCCTCCGATGGTTCGATGTGGAGCCTTTCAGTTTGCATTCTTAGCCCGAGGCTTTGAAGTACTTGTTCGAAACTTTCCAATCGAGTGCTCGGTTTTCTAGCCTTCACCTGAGGTTTGGGCTTTCCAACCAGATCATTCAGTTTTACTGAGACCATAGGTCTTTTTCCCTTGTCTACAACCTTGGGCATTTCTTCGGTTTGAAGTGTAGGTGCCATCTTTGGTTTTACAAAAGATTGTCTTCTTGCTACTTGATGCAACATTCGGATGACCTTGTGAGGTTCCCCGAATGTATCCCAATCCAGATTTTATAGTAGACAGATCTCTGGTAACTCTCAATTTCATCTATTACATTAGATGCTTTATTCAATAGAGTTAACTTCTTCTCGTACACTATCCTCACATTCTGTAGAGTTTCATGCTTCTCGAGAGAGGTTTGAACTTAGTCCCGATTAGTTGAATCTCTTGAAAGGATTTCTCTAGCTTTTTCGTTAGGGTCATCATCAACTTCTCTTTCTCTCGAGAGTTGTACTTTCGTAACATCCAGTTCATCAAGAGCTCCCATTAATTGAGAAGTGATTTGATGATTGCTAGAGTCTTTCCATTTTAGATTTTCGACTTTTCGGTTCATTTATTCGCTCTTGAGTTCTATTTAGCGCTTCTTGTAAAACAAAGATAGTCCTTCATCGATTCTCAAAAGAATCCATCGGTCAAAATGACTACTTTTTCGATGGAACTTGAAAACTCTTGTGCTAGTGTAGGAGCAACAACGAGAGAAAGAAGAGTTTACCTCCTCAATGGCCATCGGACAAATGTCATCACTTTCACTTTGTCACGAGAATATTTCATCCGAAGAGCTAGATCCCTCCTCGAGTGTTCTTCTTCTCGCAACCATGGCCTTTTTTTTTGAGAACTTCTTGTCTCTTTTAGCTTGCCTTTCTCTTTCTCTCCTTAGCACTCAAATCTGACAATCATCTTGGAAGTGACCTTTCTTTTGGCAATTATAAAGATCTGTTGGCATCATCATCCCGATCACTTTCTTCTTTGGACTTGGAGTCCTTCTTTCCGGATGAAGATCCTCGAATTTTCGTGTCCTTCTTCTTCTCGGTTGATCTGTCCTCGGGTTTCTTCGGTACTGTGGTTCCCCGTAATAGCTTTTGTATTTTCCAAATCTACTATTAAGTCTATCAAACCTCCTTGCCATCGGTCTTTAGCTTTTCCTCAAGCTCATCCCCGATTTTTGGCATGGGGTTCTCGACTCTCTAGTTTTACAGTTTTTATCTTTGGCTTTTTAAAGCCACATTCTTACTAGATGATGAATCATCTTTCTTTGTCGACCTTTTTGGATTTCTTATCAATTACAAATTCATAGGCCTTCAAATTTCGAGAAGACTTGTTGGTATGGCATTGAATTAATGTTCTTGGTGTTTTCAATCACCACTACATGAATATCCCATTTCTTAGAAAGACCTCTAAGAATTTTCAATGCAACTTCTCTTTTGTGGATATTTCTTTCCAAGTGCATTTAGATCATTCATGATGCTAGTGAATCGACTTCCAATTTGTCTATTGATTCACCATCATCCATTTCAAAACTATCAAACTTTCCAATTGCCACCGAAAGTTTGTTTTCCTTGATATGATCTGCGTGGCCACATGCACATTACAAATCTAAGGTATCCCAAATCTCTTTCATCAATTGTCTTTGTATAGTGTGTCTTTAGCAATGAGAGATCATTCCCATCACACCCATCATCAATTGTCTTCACCATAAATTATTTTGTATAGTGTGTCTTTAGCAATGTAGTCTAGATTGACTAACTTTCTCTCCTCGAGAGTCAGTTGGTCATCGACTTAGGAAATTCTCGCTCTAGGATCAATTCTCTCATCTTCGCTCCTCTCTAGGATTCACCACAAGAAATTGGAATGGTCCTTGAGAGACCACTCTCCACATACGCCATGTTTGGAATACGAGATGAGCCTGCATTCTCGGGCCTCCATAGATCATAGTTCTCCAATCGAGAACATGGGAAGTTTTTTAGAAGACATTTTTATCTCGAGCTTTTGAAAAAAATTCAGCAAATAAGATCAGTTCAGATAGACCACAAGTATTTTTAGGAAAATAAAACTTTGGTCAACAAAGCAGGTGGTCAAGTTGAACCACTGCTCTGATACCACTTGTTGGTCCCGGTGCAAACGAGTCTTACACGTGTATGGGGGGAATACACGTGTTCAGTGTTTTTAAAACTTTTTCTTACTGAGGTCAGCTTGGGTCAGATAATCCTGAAGATTAGGTTCTGAGAAGCACAGATCGCTCTGAGTCAAAGTCTCATCGAGACAATGATCCCGAGTCGCTTTCGAGATACCTCGATAATCCCAACAGAGTCCTCGAAAGTGTCGAGAGATCCCGAAGTTGCTTGGATCAGATAACTAACTTACTGAACCCTCAGAAGAGTAAGTTCAGTTTGGTAACTATCTGTTCTAGCTACTCAGATGTGCGGAATGGTTGGCCCTTAGTTTATACTCGTTTTAAGCTTTGCTGAAAACCTTCCCTTTATGAAATAGTGATTAGGCTGTGATTCACTTATGCAACTTCAGTGGATTGATTCCAACTGAATATCAGTGAAAAGTATGCTTTCAAAATCAAGTCAATGCAACAGATAAGCACAGATAAGGAAAGCAATAAAGAACACAGCAATTATAGTGGTTCAGAGACTCAAGCTCCTACGTCCACTCTCTCTGATCCTCAGAGAAATTCACTAATCACTTCTGAGCTTTCTGACTACCTCGCGTAGTTTACTTACTCAACTCGGCCATGAGCTTTCTGACTACTCCACGTAGTTTACTTACTCAACCCGACCTTGAGCTTTCTGACTACCTCCGTAGTTTACTTACTCAAACACAAACA
Organism: Stenogyne calaminthoides; assembly: GCA_037126765.1. Classification (NCBI taxonomy): domain Eukaryota; kingdom Viridiplantae; phylum Streptophyta; class Magnoliopsida; order Lamiales; family Lamiaceae; genus Stenogyne; species Stenogyne calaminthoides. Next base: position 21,131,765 of record JBBCBC010000022.1, on the reverse strand, counting down.
AGTTTTTAGACTACCTCTGTAGCTTACTAACTTCTCCTCTAGAGTTTTCTGACTACTCCGCGTAGTTTACTAACTCTTTACAACTCTTCTCACCAACAAACACACTCCAACTACCTTCTCAAGGGTTTGGGGCTTCTCGGTTGGTTTCCAACTAGGATGAGATATCCTTTACAATGAAGTACAATGCAAAGGGTTAGGATATCTCGACTAAGCTTTGGATATGTCTTATCAAGCTAGGCTTAGTTTAGTGAGCTCTCTTCAATATAAAAGCACTTGGGAAATTCTAAGTTTTTTGAGTGCTTCAACTTGCGGTAATAAGTTTGAGCTCTTGAGTTGCGTATAAATTTCCCGTAACCTTACAATGTAGAGGGTCACCAGTATTTATAGGCATACACCAAGGTCACTCTTGAAAACTATCCGTTGGAGAGATAACTTCGTGAGTTTCCTCTTATGGTGTGTGAGGAACGGTTATATTTAGGGTTTGAAACTCCCTAACACGTTTTAGGCAATAGTCTTTCATGTAGCCGGTCTTCACTTTTTGCAGTCTGGAACTTTTGTACATCTGACATCTTTTTTTTGCTGACACATTTTGTCGATTGTCGGTATGGTACATTGTTGTCTTCCTCTTTTTGACTTTTGTCTCCAGTTAAAGGTATACACCTTCAACGGCTCTTTTGATTACAAACTCTGAGTTTGATATAACCTTAACAACACTTCTGACTTAGTTCCTTTTGTCTGCATTTGAATGTCTTGGCAAATATCTATTTTCTAAGGAATCGCGATCTTCTCAGTATTGCATCCTTCATATAGATAATTTTCAAAGGCCTCGGAACATTGTGTTTATATCGAAAGCATTCAGTATATTCTTTGAGTCTTCGATAATTCTTTGTGCCTTGATATTCTTGATCTTGATTCTCGATCTTGATCTTGCGTCTTGAGTCTTTTGAGTCTTGAGTCTTCTTGAGTTTTGAGTCTTCAGGATCTTCTGAGTCTTTAGAGTCTTCGAGATATCTTGGTGATACCTTCAATCTTCATCTTTGAGTCTTGATTCCTCGGTTTCATCTTGAGTCTTGATATCTCGATTTCTTCTTGAGTCTTGAATACTTTCGATTTCTTCTTTGAGTCTTGAAACTTTCATTTCATCTTTTGAAACTTCAGTTTCTTCAGAAACATACTGAGTTCTTCAGAGTCTTCAGAACCTATCCTGATCTATATCTGCTGACTATACATTTTGCAGATAACATCCTGAATACTCTAAAACTGAATCCTGACTCAACTATCAAGATCATTCTGAACATGTCATACTCAGGGGTTTTGGGATCTTAATCAAAATCATATATCTTTTATTAAATTCATCTCCCAACACCATCTCTTACGGCTGTCAATTCAACTTCCATTACCGGTCCCGGTCGGTTAATATTATTACATCCCTTTTGCAAATAGCAATTTTCTCGGGTCGAATATTGCAAAGTCTACGCTCTACTCAAAGTTGGTTTCCTTATAAGTCGCATCCACATAGAGAGATAAATATTCAATCCTTGCCTTTTCTTCACTTAGCAATAAACTTTTGGAGTTTCGGGTGTGTCAAATTATCAGTCGTGACCTTGCTTCTTGGAATTTGGATAGAAGCGTTTTGATTTAATCGATTGAGATAGTCTAAAACTTCCCTTTTTTTGTCTCCCTCATTTTTATTATGTCTCAGGTTACATCTTTCTTTCCACTCCCATAATTGCATATGAAATTCTTCGAAGCAAGATATTTTTATTAAGTGGGTTATACTCTGCATGATGCCAATGACTGGGATATGTTGAGCTTGCTTAAGATGTGGCCATCACTCGATCTCTTTCAAAAAAATTCCAACACCCGGCAAATAATAAAACATGGTTTATATTAGCCCAATGGAATCCAAAAGGTAACTTGGTTCACACGATTCGATTTGAGGATGGCTTTTCGTTGCCATGATTTCGTTTTGCAATTTTAATATGAAAATCTTAACTTTAGGGGGGAGTAGTAGCTTTCAAATTTTGCTCCACTATGCATTAAGATGAGCATTTGAGGAGCGTTCTCCTTCCATTCTTCAATTTTGAAATCTTGTACCTCCATTCCAATATCCTGATTTGACAGTAAATCTCCATTGTTTTCTCAAATTTCCAAACACGAGTATCAGCGTCATTCCCCATACAAATATGTGTGCGTTTTTATATCTTTAACTTCATAGGGTAAGAATGCTTGTTCTAATTTTGGCACATCCCAAGCTTTTGAGGGAAAAATGAGGCATTTAACATGGACATTGCTTTTAAAGGAGATTCTTGAGGTTATTCTACCATTTGCTAGGCCCGGGATCCAAGCATCACTTGTAGAACTTATGTTTTCCCCATTTTCAAGATTGGCAAAAGTTTGTCCAATCTTTCGAGTAGAGAGGACTGGCCATGCATATGAAAATTTTGCTTTCGAGTAGAGAGGACTGTCCAATCTTCCAATCTTTCGAGTAGATGCAAAAAAGTTTGCTTTCAAAAGTTTTTCTTACATTTGTTGAAGATTTCATTAAAGTCCCCGCCTACAAGCTATCCTTGAGAGGACTGGCCATGCATGAAAAAAATTCTTTTAAGTAGCTCACACGAACTATTTATGTATTGTTGACATGGGTTCCCACAAAAGCCTGTAAAGTACCACTATGTAGGCATGAAAGTAACATAATAATCTATATGGCCAGGAGAGTAAGACAACAACCAAACATTCACATTGTTCTTCCAGTAAAATAACAAACCGTCACTATGCCACAAGCACCGACACCAAAAGAGGGGTAACCTTAAGTGATAGACGCCAATTATTACTAACAAGACTAGTACCTTTAAACTCATAATTAAATATCAAATCTTGGGAAAAGTCAGCGATGAGACTATAGATTTTGGAATGTCCGACGACCCCCCAGCCCTTGTGCATTCCATATTAAGTAATTCATGGTGATCGGCGGTGGTGGGGTTGGGTTTCGGCCTCGCCAACCACCGCCGTTGTATTTTCTATATCTTTCTTAACATGTCCCTCTTCCATATAATTTTTTTTTTTGCTTTTCTTACAATCCTCTTTGTCGAGATGAGTCGCTATGAAAACAAGTTTGTTCCCAAATTTAGTGTTGCACTCTTGTGCCATATTGGTCTTGCCTTTGTCAACTTTTTCATTGATGGATCCATTTGGTTTGCCAGTTTTTTTAGGCCTATTGCCCAAGTTTCTTGGCCCTATTGCAGAATTATCACCCAATGTGGCTGCTATTTTATCGAACACTCAATTAGTTGGGATCAGGTCCTCTTCATTACTGTTATGTTTTATTCTGTTCGATGTGGTATACTCTGAGTTTGGGTTCTCAGTCAACTCGAAGCCCAATTTACTGAAGTTCGGTAGGATCACATTTTGGCTCCCAATTTCTTTCTCTCTGTCGTCAATATTAATATCATGAAAGGGGATATGAGAGACTTATCTAGTGATTAATTTCGAGACATTCATTGCAGAGGAAGGGGGCTCGTAAACAGGAATGAGCCATGGTGTGTTATCGGGGAGGAGTTGGTGATTTCAACCATCTTCTTCAAGTTTAAATGATTTAAGCACTCGATGATTTCCTCCATGGTGATGTTTTTTTTCCAACTACCCTTATTCACGACCAATACTTTTTTCGACGGTGTTCTTTTCATCACAACAATATTTTCTTATGTTGTTAAGACGACGATAATAATAATAGATATCGACTAAGTTTTCATTCCTGAAGATGACCAAGCATTTTGATCATCGATATTTGATGTCGTCCATTCACTCAAAGGGTTGGACACATCAATAAATGCTCGGATCCACATGCAACATCCACGGGTCACACTGTCGTATTCAATATTCACATCAATGACCTCACCTAATTTTTTCTTCCCTTAAACTAACCTACACCCTTGGTTATGACTCGATCTAGAGATTGTGGGCTTGTGACCAGTTAATTAGTTCATGTATATAATTATAAATTCTAAAAATAAAAGTTCGTAATTAATAAACACTAAAAAGATCATGATTGTATATGCAATTAACCCTTTTCTTAAAGGAAGAAAATATCCTAGTTTAATTAAAATACTCTCCATCAGAATCTTTCTTTATTTTTTCAGGAAACAAACTCAAAATTCAATTGTCTTTTTTTAGACTTAAATCAGTTGTTGAATGGGTGGGGGGAAAATGATTGTGCTTAGTATACAAAAATTAACGGAAATGTCTTTTTAAAAATCATGTGTGATGCACATGTATAAAATGAAGAGAAGATTTGACTTGAAAAATTAGTTTGTTGGTTCAAGTATAATAAAATAATAGTTTGTATAGTTTAGTGCAACAAAAAATAGTTAAGTGGTTTAGGTACAATTTCAGTAACAGTTCAGTGAGTTTAGTGCAATTAGGCATAAATATGATGTAAAATGTGCAAAATTCAAACCTTAGTTATTGTATTTTTTTTATTAAACTACATATTAAAATGGCATGTGCATGCCACATATTAACTGCAAACCAATAGAAATATGACATATTAGTACAATAAAATGTGATAACTCATCCAAATTAATTTCAAGACTACACATCATCCAAATTAACCAAAAGACAACACATCATCAAAATGAGCCATTTATTATATTAATATATAGGGGATAGGGGATTGAATAACGGATTGTATCAGAAATCGGCCATGGGACTGGTCGAATCACCCCCAAAAAATTGTTTTAAAGGTTAAACTGGAAAGAACTTGTCAGAACCAGAAAACCGGCATAATTGTTTTTTTTATTATTTATTAATTAGTAATTTTATTTTTTTATTCTAATTCCTAACATCCTTTTAATTAAATTGATGTCTATAACTGTATTGTGTTTATGTCAATATGAAACTTATAAATTATAATTTTAAATTTTTATAAATGCATATTTATTTATATTTTAATCTAATACAGAGGATATTTAAAAAATGGTAGAGATTATTTTAACGATTGAACTGCCAATTCGTTGTATTGACAAGTGGTGTATACCCCAATTTGATCGTCGGTCTAGTTATAAAAACAATGCGCTAGTTTAGCTAAGATGGAATCAAGTATTTTAAAAGGCCCAACCCTTGCTACTTGAGCAACAAGCCCAACCCATGCCAAACCCAAGCCCAATTCTCTATTCTAAAATCCTGACAAAGTGAAATAGGGCGGATTTTTAATGCACCATTTCGTCGTCCTACCATTTTGCTATCTCTTTGCAAAAACCCTAATTCTGTCCCAACGCGCTAGGGTTTCGAAATTAATCTGAAAATTTCCCGGGTACTGAATTCAGTTATCATCTCCGGGGCCTTTGAATCTCGCAGCTGAAATGGATTTCGACGAGTACGATTACCTGGAGAAAACAGTGGAAGAAACCAACGACCCACCGAAGAAGGAAACTCCGGAAAAGGAGAGAGAGAGGAGCGAGAAGGGGTATAGGAGGAGAGAGAGAAGCTTAGACGATGAATTTGATGAAGAAGAAAAGGAGAGGAAGGGCAGCAGCAAGAAATCGAGGAATGAAGAGAACGGGGGGCGCGACAGAGAGAAGGAGAGGGAGAGGGATCGAGATAGGGATAAGGATAAAGAGAGGAGCTCGAGGCATAAGAGTCGAGAGCGGGATTCGGACAGAGAGAGGCGGAGCGAGAAGGATAGGGATAGAGAGAGAGATAGTAAGGATAGGGATAGGGGTAGGGATAGGGATAGGGAAAGGAGTAGGGATAAAGATAGGGACAGGGAGAAGGAGAGGAGAGAGAGGGAGAGAGAGAAGGAGAAGGAAAGGGAGAGGAGAGATAGGGATAAAGAGAAGGAGAGGGAGAGAGAGAGAAGGAGTAGAAGTAGGAGTCGTCTGGATCGAGAAAGAGAGGCGGATTTGCTCAAGGAAAGAGAGCGTGAGGAGAGCAGGTGATGCTTAGCAACTTTCACTTAATGATTTTTTTTTTCTGTTTGCATTATTGAGCTTTAAATAACTTATTTGTTATGTGGTTTGCCCTTGATTGATTGTGTATGAATGTGAAATCCAGTTTGGTCTTTAGAATTTGGTTTTGGCTTTCATATCTTGAATGGAAGTGGGAATTAGGCCTTTTCAGGTTTGATTGGTTAGCCTTGTGCAATATCATAGGACGCACATTATGGTATCTATTACCTTGTTCTCTTTGTAATTGGTTCTCTTGAATGGAAGTGGGAATTAGGCCTTTTCAGGTTTGATTGGTTAGCTTTGTGCAATATCATAGGACGCACATTATGGTATCTATTACCTTGTTCTCTTTATAATTGGTTTGGTTTTGTACTACACTGTAGTGTTACTTGATAGTTTTTAATTATATCTCACTAGCTGGCAGCTGAGTTATATGAAGCAATCCTGTGTAGATAAGTGAAATATCTATCGGAATAAACTAGAAATATCTCCAATTTTTTTTGGAGTTTTAAACGCAATATATATGTTGGAACATCTGTAATTAACCTGAAAATATATTCTAGCCCTGGCCCTTTCAGTAGAGTTGTAGCTTGGAGGAAATACATAAAAGCGGTCTAGTGCAGAAAAACAAATTTATAAATAGAGGATATATAATTCTAACTATGGTTGAAATCGTAGATGGATTTTTGCATCTTAATGGGCTAACATTGCGGAATCCCCTTGAAGGCTTCTTCACAAGAGGAAGTGCATTTCCTCATAATGAGTCTGATAAGGTCTGTTTCATTTCTTTTGTTTCGGGCTATTAGATTTGGCTCACTCTTCCATCCTTCTAATGTTTTTGCATAGCTAGATTAAGGTTACTTTCTTACCTCTGAGCTGAGATGTTGACCGATGGTGTATTCAATTTTTAGGTCGGCAACGCTTGTGGTGAAGCTGTATCAGTTTTCCGTCCTTTACTTCACCTCGAAGACGAAAATGCTTTACCTTCATAATTGTGGCCTTCCCTTTGCTCTGAACAGGGTCTATAATTAATGAACTTTGTTGTTTGAGTCCTGAATATAACATATTCTCATTAGGTTTAGTCTGTAACCTGACCTTATTTTGAACTATCAATAGATTTGATAGTGAATATTAATTCATGGATTTTCAGGACAATTATTGCAGACTTACCAAAATTTCCTCATTCATTAGAAATGATGGTGTGGTGATTGGCTCCCCAAATTTTGCCCTGGCTGCAACATCTATACTATACTGATCATTCCCTGCAGTTCTTCTATTATTAATGATCTGAAGACAACTTAATGTTTGCAGCATATAATTAGTTCAGAACAGCAATTTAAGATACCTATTTGTTATGGGCTTTCAGTGTCAAGTAAACATTATACTTTCCAAGTGATTTCTTTAGGCAACTAACTACAAAGCTTTAAATTGAACCACGTGTTTTCCTAAACTAAGACAATTTGAAATAATTGAAATGTAGACTTTTTCCCCAATTTTATTGCTCATTATTCTTCAGAAAAAAAATCTTGTAGTTAAGTAGTTTCGTGCAATCCAGCAAGGATTGTGGCCTGCAATGCTTGAGACGGTTTAATATATGTTAGTGTGATGATAAGGGCTTGTTATTATTATCTATAATTATATGTTAAAATTTGTTCTCCTGTTATACTTGTTATTAAACCATTGTTCTGGTTTAGGATTTTAGCCTTGTATATTGGAACTCAAACAAGGGTGCTGCCAGGAGTTGTGGGGTGAAAGTACATGATTTCCGGGGGAGTATGAGATTGGGTTTGAGAATATATCTTACATCACGTCTCTAGCAAGACTAATAAGGCTGCATTTATTTGAATGCTGACCTTTCCCATCATTGGATATTTTCTCATTTTATTTTGAGTCAATCGTGCAGGAGGTTCAAGGATAAAAAGGAAGCTGTGGAGCCTGAAGCGGACCCAGAGAGGGACCAAAGAACTGTTTTTGCATATCAGGTATGGATTTGACTTGAGATCCATATATATCAAATAATCCCCTCAATGTAGAACTTTTGACGTCTGCTCTCTGTTGGTTTTAACTAACAAATTATTTTGCAAATTTCCTTAATTCAGATGCCACTGAAGGCGACCGAGAGAGATGTTTTTGAGTTCTTTTCACAAGCCGGAAAGGTTGGTCAGGGTTATTATCAGAACACATTTGATCTTATTGATTTTTTAATTCTCATTTTAAGCCTGTGTTGCACTCGAAATATGATCAGTCATTTATGATGGAGTAAATAATTTGACTCTGCCACTGTGGGTTCTCAGTTATCCACAAAATAAAAGCATATAGATCTTTGACTTTCTTGTCTGTGTAAATAATTTTTCCTTTTTAATCATTTTACTGCTGCAACCTGTTAGTTAGGATGATAACCCTCCCCCTTCTCTTGTTGATTTACGTGTTTGATATATGCTTCTCCTTTTCTCATCTTCAGGTGAGAGATGTAAAGTTAATCATGGATAGGAACTCAAGGAGATCAAAGGGAGTCGGGTAAGTGCATATTTTGGTCAATGCTATTCCCCATTCCCACCCTAGAGAGGCTAGTTTTTATTGATATATCACCACACACCAGATTTTGTTGTGTTTTTTGATGTTCTAGTTTGGATGTGTGACATGTGCCTCTTTCCAATTAGTGTTAGGATGCTGTTCAGTACAACATTTTCCAGTGTTGTATGTCAGAGGAAGATAATGCAGTTATGCACTAGTGTTTTTCTGCATGTAAGCACTTCCGTTTGGTGTGGGGAATTGATGTCTACTTTCTAGATGTCATCCAATATATCCAATAAGAAGGATATTCTGCTGATGTTGATGTATGGCTTAGAAATTTGCGGATTGAAATTCAGTTGCTCCTTTTTGTTTTCTCAGAAACTGCTTATGCTGTGCCTTTTTGCAATCCTCTGTTTGATTTATGTTTTATTGTCCTTTGTTCAGTGCAATTGAAATTTCATTGTATGATGACAGGTACATTGAATTTTATGAAGTTATGTCTGTACCAATGGCCATTGCTCTATCCGGCCACCTATTTCTTGGGCAACCAGTAATGGTGAAACCTTCGGAGGCGGAAAAGAATCTTGTTCAATCAAATACCACTGCTGGTGGTTCAGGAGTTGCTGGACCATATGGTGCAACAGATAGGAAGCTTTACGTTGGCAATTTACATTTCAATATGACCGAGCTTCAGCTTAAGCAGGTATATTTTGTTTTTGGTGTCATTTATTTGCATTCATATGATTCTTCTGCCCATTTCTTTGACTTAACATGATGATCTTTTTTATCTACACCTGGCATGAGATTTATTGCTAAATCTGTTTATTAAGCTGCGAAAATTGGTTGCTTTTTTCCCTATAATCTTCCTGATATTGCCTTCTTCATTCTCTCCCTGCTGCTTGTGAAAATTGTCAATCTGAGAAGTGGCTATTATAACATTATATGTTATCTTAAGTTAACAACATTCTTCTTTGTGTCATAATTTGTGATCATTGGTGCACTGTTCACAGATTGAGTTTACTATTCTTTCCCTATGTGTCTTATGATTTGATTTTAAATGTCCAGCTATTGATTTTTGATCATTCTACAGATTTTTGAAGCATTTGGTCCTGTTGAGCTTGTGCAACTTCCAACAGATCCTGAGACAGGGCATTGCAAAGGTTTCGGGTTTATTCAAGTCGGTATTTTTGGGTGTCGATTGCTTAAATAGTTAAATCTGTTTCTCTGTCAGTTGGATATTTTTATACTCTAGCATTTTTGTCCAGTTTCCTTATCGATCTAATCACATCATTACAGTTTTCGCATCTTGAACATGCAAAGGCAGCTCAAAGTTTGAATGGGAAACTGGAGATTGCTGGTCGGACCATTAAGGTATTGCCATAAGATAATTGATATTGACGAATTCTTCAAATTGGTTTCTACCCTCTTCGCACCCTTACCTTCCTCTTGATTGTTGTCTTCAGGTTTCTTCGGTAACTGACCATCCTGGGGTTCAAGATTCTGGGGCAAAAACTGCCGATTTTGATGATGACGATGGAGGTGGTTTGGTGAGTTAATTTTTTGAATTGTACTCAGACAATAAGCTGTTGATATTGTTTAAAATATTACCAATATATGTTACTTAGGTTTACAATATGACGGCTCCCAAAACCTTATGTTTACTTTGTGTTTTGTAAACCAAGTTTTGGGTTTTAAAATCCTAAACGGATTTTACTTCGGGATTTTATAAACTTGTTTTAAAAAACCACCCCTATCAACCCATAAATTTTAATCATTACACAATCATCTAATCATTATTATCTCCCTCAACAATAATATAATAATACATCATTCACTCTTACACATTGATTTGACATAAAGCACACTCAACAATAATATAATAATACAACATCATTAACTCCTACAATTTGATTTGACGTAAAGTTAAATCTCTCCCTACTCAAACTCAAAAGTAACACATTACTATTCATTAGGATTTCAAAAACCCCAGGATTTCAAAAACTGGATTTTAAGAACCAGGATTTGGGTTTTGAAATATAAAACCAGTTCTAGTTCATGATTTTAAAATTTAAGAAACCACCACAACAGCTATAGATTTACTTATCACACTTTCCAATACTATTAATTCGCCTTACAATTTAACAGATTTAAATCATAATTCACATCATCCGATCATTACAATCAAACTCAACAATATGCAATAATACCTCATTCACTCTTGCACATTAATTTGAAATTAAGTTAAATCTCACCCTACTCAAAAACCAAAACAAACACACATCTTACTATTTTTCAGGAATTCAAGATCCTCTAGATTTTAAAAACTGGTTTATAAAGTAATAACAACCTAAAACAAACATCGCCATGTTGTATACTATATCATTTTCTCCATGTTTTTCATTTTTAGTGTGTAGACACGAAAACTTCCAACAAATTGCTTGTCGAAGTGGAGACATCATTGCCTTTTATGTTTTCTGGTAACTGGTTGTGGTTATTTGTAAAGTAGAAGAATAAGTATAATGCCTAAGGAGAATAAGTTTGGGTTCTATTACAAATTGTCATCAGATCCATTGCATGGGAACATTAATTTCATGCTAAGAAAGTCATGTCCTTGCAACATATATGTAGGCTGTGCATGACGGAATGAAAAATAATGTCATGATTCCTTCATCACTTTGGATAAATCCAAGTATAGAGCGTTCATGATTGATGTTCGCCTTGTACCTTGTATGTCTAATTTGTTGACTATTCTTTGCAGGCCCTGAATGCTCAATCTAGAGCAATGCTCATGGCGAAGCTTGACCGCAGTGGTATAGCTTCAAGGTTAGTATATAAGATTCTTTTGGATCTATAGTTTAGAAGCACAAGGTGCACTAAGGTTGTGTTTGCAAACTCTACTAACAGCTTCTAGAATCACTTTTCTATCAAAAGCTGTGAGAAGTAGCCTTTTGAAAAAAATAATTCTGCCCCCCTTTGTAGAGTCTACAAACATCACGTAAAGGTGCAAAGGCTCCCTGATATCTGAGTCATGAATCTTGCGTTTCAAAAAAAAAAAAAGGCAAACTAAATATATGCAGTCATATAAAGATAGAAATCCATTAATCATTTGATTTTTTCACTTTTTATTTGTTCACGATGTAAAATGTATTACTTGCAATTAATAATTAATTAATTAGAACTACAACAAAAAATGATCATAGAAACATGTTCTGATTGTGATTGCTGATTTGATTGTCATTTTGTAGTGTTGTGGGGACCACCCTTGGAGTGCCTGCAATAAATGGAGCAGCTCCTTCACAACAAGCTATCACGATACCCCTCAATCCAGCAGCTGTTCTTCCTACACAGGTTGTTTCAATGGTTCCAGAACCTATTGGAACCCCCAGCGAGTGTTTACTGTTGAAGAATATGTTTGATCCAGCCACTGAGGTTAGTATTTTCTGTAGACTGGGTCTTATTCTACCGTGAAACTAGTTTTTAACTATCACTTTATAGTAAAATAATTGATTCTTTTTAATGAAACAATTAATAATATCAAACAACTAATACACTTTAACAATACACACACAATGCAAACCAGTTGCATGGTAAAACTTGTTTACAAGAAAGAATCTCTCCCTCTCTTGGTGTTGCAGGATGAGCCTGAGTTTGATTTGGACATTAGAGATGATGTACAAGAAGAATGTTCCAAGTATGGTGGCGTGAAGCATATTTATGTTGACAAGTAAGGATGCTTGCTTATTATGCTCATAATATAATACTAACCTCATTATGGGCAAGGAAGCAAATTTGTGCATTTAATCTAATTGAGATTTTGATTGAAATTACAGGAACAGTGCGGGTTATGTTTATTTGAGGTTCGACAGTGTGGAAGGAGCAGCACGTGCTCAACAAGCAATGCACAAGAGATGGTTTGCTCGAAGATTGATTTCAGCTATATTCTTGGTATTGTGCTCTTATAAGCCGCTATCTTTCGCCTTTAAGTTAGAGTTGATAACACTTAATAGAGCTAATCCATATTTGCAACAAAATCTGGAGTGGTTTATTTAATTTGAAGCACCCTCCACCAGTTGATGTATATTTTATGTGGTTCGTAAGACTCATCATAGATGAATGACCTAGTTTGCCAAGTCCTAGGATTAAACACTGAAAGTTAGCTTGTTTTCTAGCTTAATTTTGTGGTAAACATGCCCTTGAGCTCATTATATTATCCCTGTTTAGGCCTTACAGCTGGTTACAGATTCAAAATAAGTTTGAAATTAGTTAAACATCCAGGACGAAAAAGAGTTTTTGAAGTATTTCTATTTCTCTTGTTTCAACTTATTATAAATTGTGCATTCATTACTGCCTTGATACATTGTATTTATAGATCAATGCCCAAGTGATTATGTTTTTCTAATCTGTTTTTGCAGCAACCTTACGAATATGACGCCAAATTCAAGGGCACTGCCTGATCAATCTTGTCTGAAGAGTTAAGCATTTGAGATATGATATGGTGTTCCGGAAAGGAGAAGTCAAAAGAATTGTCGAATTATCATGCTCTTGTTGCTTGTAATTGTTTTCCAGACTAATTGTATTTTTGTAATTTCGTTGACTCCTGCCTTGACCTTTGTTAACAGTCATATTGTGAACTGCGCGTCCAGTTTAGTTAAGTTTTATTATATTGGTTGTAAGCAAAGGTTTGTGGCGATTATATAAATTCAGAATTGAAACTTTTTATGATATTATTTAAATATTTTTAGGGTGGATATAACATACAGAGTACACTGATGTTTGGGTTGGTATTATTTCAAAATAAAAATAAAGGTGATGTATGTTTACTCTACAAAAATTGCTCAAAAACATGTTCAGTTTGGTTTATAAAGAACGGGGAGCATATTCCAAATTCCGCAAGATTGTATCATACTTTTACAATTATGTATTTTGTGCTGTGTTTTTAGAACCCAATTGGTTATTGAATTGGACATACCTCAAGTTAGCGGTTCAATTGGTCGGATTGGTTCAACTGTTGAAATGATTTCTGCCTAAATTTATGTGAGAAAATAATATAAAATGGAAAGAAGTGTACATCATATATTTGTCCCACATAGAAAGTGTTTGAGGAAAATGTGAAAGGAAATAATATAAAAGGTTTAAATTTTTTGTAGTTTTGCAACTTTGCTTCGTTTTGAAATGGGTTCCGATTGTTTTGATTTTTTTATTTTGGTCCTATAAGTTATCAAAATTTTTGAAATTGATCATTTAACCTGTTGTAGCAGGCCATCAAACAGGTAACCATCACCTATGTAATTATTTTATTTTTTTCTTTAATTTTGAAATGCCACCTAAATTTTTTTAATCCAAATAATTTGTGTCGGAATTTTTTTTCATATTTTTTTAAGAAGGGGTAGTGGTTTTCTGCGTTTATTGATTTAATTTTTTTGTTTTAAGGTCAGTTTAGACATAGTAAATTGACCCGATTCGCTTTGTCTTTTAATATATAAATTGTTTTAAACCCGACCTAAAATCTGACCAAAATTATTAGGATTAAAAAAGTTCAAGTGGCTCATCGAAATTAAAGAGAAAAATAAAATAATTACATATGTGGTGTTTACTTGCTTGGTAACCTGCTGCAGCAGGTGAAAATGACCAATTTCAAAATTTTAGGAAACTTACAGGACAAAAATTAAAAAGTCAAAACAATCGGGACCAATTTCAAAACGATACAAAGTTACAGGACTATAAAAAATTTAATCCTTAATATAATAGAGGAAGAAACGTATCTTATATATTTGTCCCACATCGAAAGTGTTAGAGCAAAATGTGAGAGGAAGTATTATAAAAATGATGAAGGTGGACCTTGATACATATAATTAAAAGTAATATTTTTTTAAGGAGAGAATGGGTTAAACCTTAAACCAGTTCGTCCGGTTTTAGTCCGGGGTTGACAGGTTCTTTCGGGTTTGATCGGTTTTGAGTGTTTTGACCGGTCCGATCGTAGAAACGATTTTTAAGGTGTATTCAGACTGGTTTCCGGTTAAATCGATTGAACCGACCGATCCTCTTCGATTCTGAAAATACTCTCTTCGATTCTGAAAATACTGATTTTGTGAAATGATTCTTATATGTTATAAGTATTTTTCAGATAATAAAGGAACTATCTTGATAGGGTGTGAGTGTGTTATTGATGTGGATTATATGGTTGGACCTTGGGGTTGAGCAATTCAAGGTACCAAATTTGCTGGTAAGGTGGCAATTTCGGACATTGACACGAATATAACATAAAAATTGCGGGTTAATTTTTGGGCTTATCGTGTTCGTGTCCTTATAATGCCGACTTGATAATCGTGTCCTTACAGTGCCGACTTGATAAGGGCATCAAAATTTTGTGTCGTGTTTGTGTTCGTGTCGTGTTAACCCGTTAAACACGATAAAAATAACAGATGACACAATAACCTATTAGCAATCTGTTAACCTGTTAGTGATCTGATAATATGTGCTATCTCGGTCCACGAAATCTATTCCCACCTTTTTGGGCACAACATTTAAGAAAAAGGTAGCTAATAGATAAAGTAAGAGTATTATATGGTATTGTGGGGTTCACTTATAAATAAAGTGATTGTTTGTGAGCAAAGTATAATGACAATTGAAGTAATTAAGTGATGATTGGAGGATAAAAATAAAGTGTATATTTCCATAAAAGGTATGAGAATAAATTTGGTGGACAGACAAATAAGGAAAGTAGGAATAGATTTGGTGAACAGAGGGAGTATTTAATAATAACACATATACGAATAAAACTCAATAATGACACGCTATGTTTTTAAACTTCAAATTTTAAATATAATCTTAAAAAAATCTCAGATTTTAATAATCACAATTTGAATTGTAATATTTTCAATTTTTATTTTTTTCATGTTGTGTTATGTCGACATATATTCTTATTGTGTCGTGTCGTTATCGTGTCAACACGTTAAACGACATGATTACACAATTTGCCACACTTATTTGCTGGCTTGAATAGATTAACAATTTGACAGATCACTTGTCCTTCAAATCAATGGAAGATGTCAGCGACAACGACGAAGGGTGGCATCGAGGATCATGTGACATTTGACATGTCCTCCTCCTCTTTCTTCGTCGTCTTCTTCTTCTTTGATAATTTTATGGGGCATAAATTGCTACCCTTAACATGACGAGCAAGTTTTGTAACTTTATAATTCGATATGCATGTTTCACAATATTTCCTACTAGAAATAACATCAAAATCGAAGTGTGATCACCCACATACATTTCCCTTTCTTTATTTCTTTGATGTCAATCTCCCTATCTTTATCGCGGGTCGAGCACGACTGGTCTTTTTAAAAAATAAAAAAATAAAAGAGAAAAAGAAATCGACCGAGTGATGCACCGACCTCAAGTTGTGCACGAATCTCAATGTATTTGTTATTCATATGCAACTTGTCATTATATCGTTGACCAATTTAATTTTTATTGGATAATTTTAAGATTTTCAATTTCATAATATTATTTATATAAGAAAAAAAATTGTATCAAAATTTGTAATTTTTTTTTTTATAAATAGAGACCAATATTGATATATTTTGAATCACAATCTCACATTCTCTCTTTTCTCCTAATTTCTATTATCTTTACCTTTTTTTTTATCATGGATCTAGTCATCCAAATTATTTTTCTAACTTCTCAAAGTATCCAAACTCACGGGATTATTCAAATTTTTAATCTTTTATGAAAACAGAAGACTATCCAAGCTCTCAATATAATCAAAATTTTCAATCTTCTTTGAATCTGAACTAAGTTTCTATCTCTGAACAAGTCCAAACATCACAAAATGTTGTTTGTCATTTATTCAGAGATACAAATTCAAAGGTAGAAAAAACTACTTGGTGTGAAAAAGAAGATGTAGCACTAATATCACCTTGAGTTTTCGTAAGCGAAGATAAAATATGTGGAAAAAATTCAAAGGCCTAATTTAGTGTGGGTACAAGTGCATAAATTGTACGAAAAAACTTGAAAAAAAAAACCCGGAGGAGATAAATGAAAGAAATCAAGATTCAATAAAAGGTCGTTCTAAACGAATTAATGAAAACGTGAATAAGTGGGTTGATGCTTACAAGGAAGCACATGGTAAAAAAAGAAGTGGAATGAACCAAGAAGATGTTGAGAGATAAACTCATTCAATTTACATAGTAGGTAGTCAAAAGTTTCAGGATGTGCATGTATTTAAAGAAGTTATGTGTAAACATTTTAAGTGGAAAATAAATTTAGATCGTGATTCAACACATTTATGTGCTGAAAATGACAAGGATAAAAAGAAAGTGGTGGTAGCTCAAAAAGATCAAGGACTAGTGAAGATAGGGCGTATTTCATTCCCACTAGTCTAGAAACTCAAGCAGTGACAGTTCAACAATTTCACGTCCTACATGTACAAAGAATGAAAAAAAAAAAAAAAGATAAGACATCATGATCTTTTTCTACTGCAAAAGTTGCTGAAGAAATTCGTGCATTTAGACTCACTAGAAATGTTGATATTGAAGTTATAAACAAATTGGGAAGAGAGATAATCAATTTGGAGAGACAAAATATGCAACACTCTCTTTTGATGGCATTGTTAGATAAGTGTCACTTAACCCCAACAGAAGAAGAGATGTAACTCCATCTATGATCATTGTTTAAATAGTAAATGTCATTTATTTTTATGCAATTTTACTTTATGTATTTTTATTTATTGTCTTGTAAGCTTTTAATTTGTATGAGTTTAGTTAATTTCCATTCTAATTAGTAATTTTAATTATGAAATTGAGTTATTTATTCTTGTCCATTATTGAAGTTTACATGTACTTATCTGATACTCATTTACTCTTATATTATTGAAGTTCACATGCACTTTTCTGATGCTGTTATACTCCTCTATTATTGAAGTTCACATGCACTTGTATGATGCTCCTTTATATAATAAATGAGACATGATTACAATTTACTTTTTTCTTTACTCCATTAATGCAATTTACTCAACATTAAATTATTGAAGTTCATGTGCAACTATTTTTCCATATTAATAGTTGCATGGTTTAATGTAAACAAGTTGTATATTTTAGTATAACAAATTGCATGTTTCTAAAATGCACTATGAGTGCACGGTGCACCTGGATGCATCCTAGACTTAGCCTACACATTTCTAATGCCATAACGGATTGCAAATCTATCTACTTATATGATTAATGGGTAACAACTTTGCAATAGAGAAGATCATCCCGCTCTAAAAAATTATTTGATGGAGCATATATGATATGATAAATATTCAGTATCAGTAACTAAATATGTAATTTGCATTTTCTACATTATTGTGTTTTACACATCTATTTGTAGTTTGATATATTTATTTACTATATTCTGCATTCCAACTCTTTAATTTAAGTTTTGTTCTTGAGATTGTAACTTATTTTTCGTGTATAATTATTATAATTATGAACTTTTTTCTCAAATAATTTATATAGTGCTTACATTTTTTTTGATAATATATAATTATTAAATAATGAATTTTTTTTTTTGAATTGGGTCATTAATAAAGTATATATAAAAAAAAAGATTGGATGAATTGTACGTGAAAGAGGGAGAAATTAATTATTTGTTAAGAAGTTTTTTTTTGACAGGATTTATTAAGAAGTTAAATGGTTGTGAGTTGTTAAAAGGTTGTGAGTTGTAAATATGGTGATGGGAGAAAAAAAGTACAGTTACTGCTTTCTCATTTTGTTTGTGTAAATGAGAATATGAGATTATCTGCAAAATAAAAGGAAGAAACACAACACCGTATTTTGTGCACAAGATCATCGGAATCTGTTTTACTTGTACAAATTACAAACAACATAATTATTACACAAAAATATGTAGATGAAACGAACAAACAATTGATACTATCATACCGGTTCAAAAAAAAAAAAAATGATACTATCATAACCGTTCAGAATATGAATGTATCAAATTAGACAACCTTATAAGATTACCTTCAATAATTTTACAACTTTTATTGTATCTTCATGTTGATGAATGTATGTATAATATGTTGTACTTGTTTTATTGACCCTTTCAATAATTATCATTCACAAAGAATCCCAAAAATTGCTAATTAGATTAGATGTTCAGGGGCTCAATGCAACAAAACAAAACATATGAAAATGAGTGGGTCTCATGTGCATTCAGGTGCACCGTCCACTCATAGTGCATTTTAGAAATATGCAACTTGCTTACATAAAACCGTGTAACTATATTGCCATATTAATAGTTGCACGGTTTAGTGTAAACAAGTTGCATCTTTCAGTATAATAAATTACATGGTTCTAAAATGCACTATGAGTGCACGGTGCACTTGAATGCATACAAGACTTTGCCAAAGAAGAGAGTGGGTCTCATGTGCAACAATATCAACATATATGACTAGTATAATTCAATCGACAAGTAAATAATCCAATCCTGACCAAAAAACTGTTCTTGTTGAGTAGATTACAATTTGATATAGTTTAAAACCTATCTAAGTCCCACTCTTTGGTTACAACAAACTGTTCATTAGGTGGTACTCGAGGGTGTGCAACTTTAGCAATCGCTGAGATATATGTAAGCAAAAAACTTGAAGGCTATAAGATTTTGAAAATAGTTCGAAACTTGTGTTCTCAGGCTCTCCAAACTTTAATTGTTCCATCAACTGAAGCAGTAACCATACAATCGTCCTTTGGGTGATAACTTACACTAGTTACCTATCAAACAGGAAGAGAAACAAAACGAGGGAAATCAAAAGAAACAACTTAGAACACTTGTAAACTTATTGCCTTGAAGCAATGTGATCAACAAAGTAAGCTTATGAATGAACTACCCCATCCCCGTGTCCAGATAAAGATAAAGAACAGGAAACTGAAAATACAAAAGCGTGGAGTGGAAAAAACTCTTAGGGTATGTTCGTTTTGCGACTATCCCGGCGGATTTTGGACTTTACAATCTCAAACCCCCATTTGTTTTGAGAGTTAAAGTAAGGATTTTAAAATCCTATTAATCCTACCCTTACCTCATAACCTATTACTACTCTACCTTTTATTCTCTCAATAAACTCACATCATCTACTTTTTTATTCTCCCAATACGCTCAAAATAATATAATAATATCACATCAATCATCTTTTCCAATATCCCACCCTATAAAATCCCATAACAAACATACATCTTAACTATTCATCAAGATTTTGAAATCCTAGGACTTCAAAGTTCGGATTACTCAAACTAATAGCTAACTTCTTTATCTTAGCTTAGTTGCATATTTAATGAAATTTTCGAGTTTATTACGTAATAGTGCAACTGGTGCACAACTAGTACTGTTCAACGGAAACAACTAATGTTGTTCAGTGAAAACAACTAATGCTGACTAACTAGTACTCCCTCTGTCCCATAAAACCTTTCATAGGTTGGAGAGCACAAAAATTAATAAAATTGAGCAATGAGAAGAGTTTTGTGGGGTAATTTTGTAAACCTTTATGTATAAGGTAAAAAAAGTTGTTGGATTGTGTGTATGTGTGGGCCCAAAAATAATGACAGTTTGTGTAAAATTGTGGATATTATAAGGGTGGAGTTTATAGAGGACTTTCTACTTTTGGGGTGTAGAAGGTATTGTGGGACAGACGAAAAAGGAAACTATTAAAGGTATTTCGGGATGAAGGGAGTACTTTTTAGTAAAACAACTACTACCATTTAAAAATGCACGGTACAACTGGTGCATAGAAGTATTTGCATTATTTCGTGGCTTACAATAAATGGATTAGGTATGTAACGTTATAACTTTGTCTCAATTACTAGAGTAAATATGAATGGTTTCATGAAGCCTTGGGTAAACGTAAAAACTAGTATATGTTCTGGTAATTTGTTTGTAATCCATTTATATTCAACCACCACATCAAACTTCGAAGACACATGGACACACAAACATAACACAGAAAGGAGGATTATCTTTGTAAAAAGTAAGATAAAAAAAATTTACCACCGATGAGTGAGCTCGAAAACTGGACACAACTTGTGCATCTACAAGATCCCAAAAGTAAATATAACCATCTTCTGAGCCACCAATCACATGGGAATCTGAATTAGTTAGGCAGCAGTCCATCTTGAATGACTGGTTCAGAGTTCCAACACAACGGTGTTAACCAACTTTAAAATAAAGCCGTGGACAAGGTTAACTATGTCCACAACAAAAGGTTATGATGAAGAAATATGAAAGCGGGTAAAAGAAGCAATTGAAAGATTGCAAACATATAAGACGAGATAATTTCACAAATCATCCTGTATTTTTGCCCGGACCCAATTATGATCCTTTCAGTGTCAGTTTTGGTCCTTTCACCTGAAAATTAAATTTCCCCAAATCAATTTGGGGAATTCTATTCCCTCCGGCCAAATTGAACAGTGATTCTTCCACCAAAAACAAAATTCCCAGAGTTTAATCAGATTGAGGAATTGGAGGTAGCAATAGTACGGGTTGGACGAGACGAAGAGTTTGGTATAGGATACAACCTTTTACTCACAAGAGAATGACGAGAAATGGCTAAGAAGCACAAATTTGCGAACAAATAGTGATTCGTCCACCAAAAATGAAATTCCCAGAACTGTGGTAACCAGATTGAAAAATTAGAAGTAGCAATATAACGGGCTGGACAAGATGAAGAGTTTGGTATAGGCCACAACCTTCGACTCACCGGAAAATGAATTTTCCGCCAAAATTTTGAATTTTCTGACGAAAAGGACCAAATTATAAAGAGAAAAGGAAAAAAAAGATTTAAATTTGATTTCGGCAAAGATACAGGACGATTTGTGAAATTAACTTTCATAAGACAGACATTTCACTGAAAAATAGCGGAATTCATGACACAGATGAAATTGAACTGCAGCATATATGATTTTTATTAAATAAAACTGATTGGATGTTGGACTATCGTAATAAGTAGAAAGTATCATAAAAAAGTTGTGGGGGTAAACCTTGCAAGTATGGCCTTTATATTCTTGCAATGATTCACCAGTCGATCTGCCACAGAAATGAATCTATATAAGAAAGGCTTAAGAATCTATCTAATTTACAAAACTAGGACTGTCGAAGGAGCATTTACCTGTCCAAAAGCCTTAAAGTAGAATCAAGACAACTGGCTAGTACACAGTTGCCATCGTTTGAGAGAGAAATACAGTTCACAGGCTGCCCCAGATCATCAGATATTTCTCTGTTAACAACCATGAAAGGTCACATGTGAGAGCTTGAATAAATCATAGGAACCACAGACAAGCAATTTGAGTTGCATATTCTAGTTAAAAATAAATAAATACAGAAACGAGGGGAGGGGGGAGGGGTGTGTTATCATCATCCTTGAAGCCACATACCTGCCGATTCGAATATCAAATGTTCGAACAGTTCCATCGACACTTCCACCAATTATCTCAGTTTTCGTTAAACACAAGGACATGACACTATCTAAAAAACTGTCGATAATCTGCAGTGTAGCCAAATATGTTTTAGGTAAAAATCACAGTAAACTGTATACAAAGAAAGATATAATGAGAAAATGAATATTATAATGACGCAATTAACATATGTGGTTCTCCAGTGAAGGATGAACGGACCTGAACAGGTTCGGTGCTGTGAGATCTACAATCCCAAACACGCAATGACCGGTCATATCCAGCTGATACCACCACTGATGCATACTCGTTAAACTTCACAGCATTCACCTAGTAACAAGGAAAATTGAATGTTAAACAATAGTCTAAATAGAACCCACACATTAAAGCTGATATAAGCAAGTACTGTTATTCAAACATCTTTGCAAAAACAAAAAGAAAGTTACAAGTTCGCTCTATAAACTCTTGCAATTGGCTTTAGTTTAATAATTAAAAACAAAATAAATCACCAGTCCAGCAAAACTTGTACAAAATATAAGAATTTCAAAACATCTCATTGACCTTACCAGTAGTGAGTAATAGTAGAAGAGATGGTGAGTAGAACAAAAAATCTAAGTAGCTGTTCCAAATGGAAAAGGTAATCCTTAACACAATCAATTGAGATATACTAATATTACAAACCCAATCAAGTGAAGGATCTCTAAGCTGATACAAGGCTAACTAGGATTTTCAGAATCACAAGCTCAAAATCTAACAAAAGCTAAAGCCGCCATTGAGATTCTAAAAAGATATTTTTGGATGATGGCTAGCAAATTTAGAGTCTTCTTGTAAACTTCTACTAGAGGCACAATTGTGTTGGCATGATAATATTATCGAATTGCTATACTCCAGTATAATTCAAAGCACCATAGTACATTATCTTCAGCGGTAATCGTGTAGAGAAGACAACTAACTGGCATGACTTTACAATCTTAATATTCTCATTAAGATTAAGCCTCAAAACTAAATTTAAATCAAATTGCTTATCTCAAAAGAAGCTCCAAAAACTAAATTTAAGTTAGAATTTTTAAGTCTCACTGCACAAAATTGACATTAAAGACAAGTCTGTATAATACATCTATGGTCTACATCTATAGTCATGGACACTCCATTTCAAACCAAAATAAGGAAATTAGTCCCACCATGAAACTTGCTAGCTTCAACTAACCTCACTATCATGACCACGAAATTTCCGAATTACTTTACCAGTCGCCACATCCCAGTAGAAAACTTGCCGATCACCTCCACACGAACACAGCTTCGAATTATCTCTGCCAAAAACGAAAAAAGAGAAACACGAGTAAGTTACATGTACATTAAGCCAATTCAACAACTAGCGTGAATTGTATAGGGCCGTACGCGGTAACATGGACGTCGCGAACTTCACGGCCGTGCGATTTGTAGGTCTTGATATGCAATCCACGGTGGGGATTCCACAGCCGTATGGTGCGGTCTTTGCCGCAGCTCAGGCAATACTCGCCGTTGGCGTTGAACCGCGCCGCCAGCACCGCCCCTTCGTGACCCCGGAGCACGTTAGCCTCCGTCCCAGGTAGATTTGCTGCGCTCATTGAGGCCGAATGCTATTGTGCGCAGGTGGGAGTTACAGAGACGCAATGGTGCCGAGTGCAAACTGTGCAATTAGGGGTGGAAAATTATCTATGTTTTAGAAAGAGGTTCGGACCGGCCGGTCCGACCGGATCCGGTGATGATTAAACCGGTCACTCTGTATCTTAAAAAAATGAATTTTTTTGAATGTCAGCGGCCGGCGGACTTCTCCCCTGGCGACGGCGAACTCTTATGTCAAAAGACGTGCTTTCTGGAATTTGGGAGGCAGATGTATTTGTGAAATAGGAGCGGCGAATATTTTGGTAGGTAGGCTCCATTTGTACGGTGATTTGGAAATCCAAGAATTTTACATACAAATTATCACTAATTTTACATACAAATTATCACTTTTTAATGAATTTATAAATATTTAAATTAAAAAAATTAATTTAAAATTGATGAATTTCAAATTTTAAAAATCTAATCATTTGTGAAATCCTCTCATCTCTACCCTTTTGCCCTCTCCCCTTCACTCCCTCCCCAAACTTTCACGTACAATGGAGCCTACCTACAAAAAATTCAAAAATATTTTAGTCCACCTCCATAGGGTTTTTTTTAATTTTTTAGTCCACCTTTTAAGTCATATACATAATAGTATTTTTTTTTCTTTTTTGGCCTCTCCACACAAAGTATTAACGTGGTGGGCTAAGTATATTTTAATAAGATGGATTATTATTGAATGAGAGCCTAATGGACGGTATAAATAATTAATTACACTTAGTGTAAAAATTTAAAAGTTTAATTAATAATAAATATATATAATTTATATATTTTAATTATATATTACATAATTATGACGTCATACGAGCTCAACCACTTCAATAACGGTTGGACCCGATTGAACCCGGTCCGACCGAAAGCGCTAAAATAGTCCGGATCAACATCCGCTTTTGCTTTTAAAACATAGGTGGAAATAGGTCGCGGCCGAGTTGGGCTTTTGACTTTTTTTTTTTTCGAAACCAAAAGTACTTATATTACCCGTTCGCAGGTACAATTATTCGAAGGAAGTCCATCCATAAAGGGAGGAGGATCATCCCATATAAATGGGCTCTCGTAAGACTGAGAACTCCTAGCCAACTCGTGAGCCTACTTATTTACATCACGTCTAACAAAATTTATTGAAAAAGACGGAGTACTGACAAGAATACTCTTGCAACTCCTAATATTGGGAGAGGCTTTATTTAAGTGTTAAGATGAAGCTTCACCTGTTACCGTTACGCTTTATAATTGGTTCAAGTCAGATTTTTTTTAGCCTGTAAAAAAAAAAGAAAAGTCCGGTTCTTTTAGTAAACGAACCGGCCTGAAAATTTGTTTTAAGTTTTTTTAAATCTACTTCACCTTATATATAAAATTTAAAAATAATTTTTAATTATAAAACTAATTTATTTTGTTTGATTTTTAACGTTTTTGTAGGTTATTGATGGTTAAGTTTGTTTAATTGAATAGTTCGTTTAAATATATATTATTTTTATTAAACAAAAATAACTAATAAACATATAATATTATTTATATATATCATATAGATTTAAACGAGTAGGTTGTTGAGTTTAAAGGCTTTCGAAGAGACTCAAACTTGCCCAGTATAACTAAATAGACCCTCTAAATAAGTATAAGTACGACTTGTGTTTTAAAGCATAATATAGACATACTTGCATGAGCTTCGCGATAATATATTGATTAAACTCGATGAGATAGTTTTAGGGGTGTATTGTTTTGGAGTTTGTAAGATTTTTTTAGATTTTTAAAGTTTTGGGGTAATCAATTCGAATTTTCAAAAGTCTTTAAAAATTCTGAAATATTCAATACGGATTTTAAAAAGTATTAAAAAATTTATAAGTATTCAACAGTCTATAGATTTTAATACTCTATGGATTTTCTTTGATTCTCTTTAAAAAATATAAACAAATTTCATTCTCCAAAATCTCTTCTAACAACCAGAGGTTTCTATGTATTCTCTTAGAGAACTCTGAAGACGAAAGGTCAGAAGAAAAAAAAATATTCGTAATACTTTTCATTTAAACAAGTAATACTGTTCTATTTAAAAATTTATACTTTTCATCTAAACAAGTTATACTTTTCTTTTAAACAAGTAGTACTTTTCTATTTAAACAAGTAATACTTTTCTATTTAAATAAGTAATATTTTTCTATTTAAACAAGTTATATTTTTCTAATTAAATAAGTAATACTTTTCATTTAAACAAATAATACTTTTCTATTTAAACAAGTTATACTTTTCATCTAAACAAGTTATATTTTTCTTTTAAACAAGTAATATTTTCTATTTAAACAAGTAATATTTTTCTATTTAAATAAGTAATACTTTTCATTTAAACAAGTAATATTTTTCTATTTAAACAAGTTATACTTTTCATCTAAACAAGTTATTTTTTTCTTTTAAATAAGTAATAATTTTCTTTTAGACAAGTAATACTTTTATACTTAAACAAGTAATATTTTTCTATTTAAATAAATAATACTTTTCATTTACACAAGTAATACTTTTCTATTTAAACAAGTTATACTTTTCATCTAAACAAGTTATACTTTTCTTTTAACCAAGTATCTTTTCTTTTAAACAAGTAATATTTTTCTATTTATACAAGTAACTTTTCTATTTAAACAAGTAATATTTTTCTATTTAAACAAGTACTAAAGCTAACTACAACAAAGAACGAAATTGCTTTCTCAAAGCCAACTACATCAGAGAACAGAAGCTAATGCATAGAGAACGAGTATTGCTAATGAGAATAATAATGATGAATAATAATGTATTTTTTTTGGAGCTAATATATTTTGGTATTTTTTCTAAACAATTTGGATATTTTTTTTTATATACAAGTTTGTTCCATATACATTTGCATCAATTGTTCCAGATCAGGAGTCTATGGAAATCCATGTAAATCAATAAAAAAAGTGTATTCCACAATCCTTTCAAGTCTATGAAAATTCATGTAAATCAATAAAAAAAGTCACCAAACTCTGAATGGAGTCTATGGATTTTTTAAATCCACAAATTTTTTAAAATCCAAAAAAATCAAATAGAATCTCAATTGAATACACCCCACTTATATTGAAACAAAGTTGAATTTTAATACTATCTATCATACTGTCTTAAAACATGATTCAACCTTTCGTTCATGTTCACTCATTATGGTAAATAAAATCCGTCTTATATATGAAACCGTCTCATATAAAATTTTGTAAATAAAAAAAAATCATTGTATTTATATATTAGATGAGCATAAATTATAAATTAAAAAGGAAAATATAATCTTGTTTTCAAGAAACAAATAATCTATAACAAATTTTTTTGTACGAGACACTTCATGGGGAAAAATATTTTTTTAGGACATTAATTTAGGGGATTGTATTTTAAGAACAAAAAATTTACGAACGTGTAAATGTTAGACAACATGTTTTAAAATATGTAAATATAAAAAAATATATTTTAAAATCTGTAAATGTAGGACAATCGAGCTCGAATAAGCCCAAATTGGCTGAAATGTCACGTGAGGTTTGAGCTTGTTCGAACTCGATTGTCCTACATTTTCATGATTTCAAAACACATTGTCATATATTTATAAATTTTAAAACATATTATTCTATATTTACAAATATTAAAATATATTATCCTATATTTCCAAGCCCGTAAAATTATTACCCATAAAACACAATCCCCCAGGTTACTGTCCTAAAAAATATCATTCTCACGTTTCATGCATGTGACGAACCTCATTTATTCTATTATATGATCTATGGACTTATAAAGACCCAAACGTGATCATATTTTAAAGAAGAACATGACTTAAATCCAAAAGTAGAGACCATCTCATGTATAAGATCGTCTCACGCAAAAAATGCCTTTTAATCTAGAGTTAGTCATTTGTCCAATTTATGCCGTGCAATTACACAAAAAATAGACAAATGACAAACTTGCAGCAAGGACAATTCGAGTGGGTCTCAGGTGCACCATATACACCTCGCACTTTATAATATATTTTAGAAACAAATAATTTATTGCATTAAAACATACAACTTATTACACTAAAACATGCAACATGTGTACTAAAATAAATTGCACGTTTCAATATAATAAATTAATAAATTATATATACATTGTGAAATGCACGGTGCACCTGCTGCATACAAGATCTCACCTTTTTACAATTTTACACAAAAGTATTTGGGCATAGTCTATATTCTCACTTTCAAGTTAGGCATGCTCGTTCTTTAAGGGTGTGTTTGCTTTGAAACTCAACAGTATGGACTTATGTAGGTCCCGAATGGGTTTCAGTGAGGGTTGAAGTCTAGAGGGGAGGGGTGAATAGACTTCAAAACTTTTCGTGGATCAGGTGTGATTTGCAAGTATGCCTGATCAGAGTGCGATGAGAATCAGTTTGGACTGATATCCGACTTACTGATTTTTCAAGCAAATCAGTTCGACGTCTATCAATTTAACTGATGGTGAGGAAGATTAGTTAACCCGTGTGAAAATCATTTTTAAACAAATAAGGATTATGACCAGTAAAGTTCAGATCAGATGACAAGGGCGTCAAACTGATCAGATCAGTAGCTTGATGCTAATCTGATCCAGGTACAGAATATAGATGCAGATAACAAGAGTAGTGTGCACGTAAGTGTAAAGCAATGTAAAGGCACACGATTTATAGTGGTTTGGACAACTTGTCCTACGTCCACTCTTCCCTATCAGCAGGGGCACCAACTTAACCAACTGGACTTAGATTATTGTGTTAGTCCAACACAATACAACCAACAGATGTTTCACGAGTTCTCACTCAGCCAATCCCAGAAATCTGATCTAGAAACCATAGTCAGAAATCTTGCTATAACAAACTTAATCTAACTTTTGTTTGGGTATAAGATTTGTGTTGTTCCAACTGGAATACTATCATATCTTTTAAATAGCTTAAAGCTAGAGGATAAGTATTCTATGCTAAGAACTATGGGATGAACACTTAAGAATAAATCTTGAGTTTGTGTTCTTTGTGCGGAAATCTCTTGAGAGCTTGAGCTTGAGTATTATTTCCGTGACCTTACTCTGAAGGTTGATCCCATATTTATAGGCCCGATTTTGAATTAGCCGTTGGAGAGCAATTAGAACTTCGGTCTATTTTAGGTAGGCTTGCAGGCTTGATTTGATGTGCTCAAAAAGGCCATGCTGTCTTCGTACAATATTGTCCTTTCTAGCCGTTTGACATTAATACACCAAATTCTGCATTCGTCAGAACCGTACATACGTGTCGACGTCTAAGTGGTTAACAAGTACACTTATTCTGCGCCTTGAAAAGCCATCAGATTAAACATTCTTGTGGTCTGAACCACTTTGTATACTTTAAGGATAAGATGATATGCTTATCACGGTTCTCACTTAGCCTCTACTGATCTGAGTCCATCAGATCAGTAGTCTTGAGTCTTCTGATAAAGTTGTCTTAGCTGCAACCTATCGACTCTGCTGATGTCTTTATAGAGTAGATCTTCTGATGTGCTTCAGATCTTCTTTCTGATCTTCACTTCTGATCTTTACTGCTTCATATTGAGTCCCCCCTCAATATATGGTCTAGTCTAATTCTTCAGCTGTCTAACATGTTCAGCTGGTTTCCTATGTTGGGAAAAACGGGGTGCCCAGATCTAGTCGAGGTGATTATTTAAATACATATTTAAATTAAACAGTTAATTACTAACATGAATTAATCCTAAATCAATTCAACATAATAATAAACAACATGCGTACACATAATTCACGTAAATCCCAAACATGCGGAACTAGGAGTTACGAAATTACTAACCTCTTGAAGAATCAAACGGATGAATCAACCCAAGAGCCTTCCCAAATATATCCCCAAAGTCCACGAACGCTATCCGGTGGGAAGATTTCAACGAATGATTTTAATGGGAGAGAATTTAAATATTTTGCTACCACCTTTGTGGATTTCTAATATTTCCAACACATGGAATTGCACTTGGGAATGAAGAGCTCATCCCCTATAAATAGGGAGGAGGGGTTCAAAATTTTAGGTCAAGAAAATAAGGAAGAAAATATTTTCTTGGTCTCCAAGAAATCTTGAATATATCTTCTATATTCTTTTCTCCTTAATTAAATTTTCCATAAAAATCTCCTTCCATCTTCTACCTTGATATTTTTGAAAATTACAAGCAATTAGGAGTCAAGATTTGACTTCTTGAATTTATGGGATAATTATGTATTCCTACAATAATTATCTCTTTCCATAAAATATCTACAAGAAAATCAAGACAATCTTTTCTTCCTATTTAACTACAAATTTTTGAAAAATAAGACATGAAAATATAGCAAGAATATTTTCTTCTCTCTCTCATTAATTGGACTTTATTTTGGGTTATTTGGGGGGACTTTAGGAGAATTAAGATTGGACCTCAAATGTACTATGAAGCTATAATATTTTGGGCCAAATATTATTCAAGTCCATTAATATTAATTTACTCCACTATAAAATTAATATTGAACTATCCATCTTAACCCATATTACGATTTCACATATAACATGGCTCCCGGTCATTATTTCCCGCGTTTAAGATTATCTTAGTCCATTAATTAATTAAGCCACTGAACAAGCTTTATATTAATTAATATCTTTGTCCTTGGAGTAAAGACAGCTCAACATTATTATCCATGCCGGAAATAAATTTCCACTTGCAAGATTTGGCATGATAAAGGATATGAGCCCACCAAGGGGATAAATCAAGGAAGACGTACTTACACGCGATTCTCCGTATTAAATGTCAGAAATCGTCATGTAATTAATAATATTGCCCAAGATATAAGGTATCGAATCGCATTGACTCTCTTCCCATCATAAGTCAAAGCAATAGTTATTAATTTCACAAGATCCTATTTAAGGGACGGAGATTAAGAAACAACGCAACACTGAGGTCTAATTCTTGTATATTCAGTACCGAATAATTTGTCCTCCTGTAGGTCCTCATTCAGCGCACCTAAATGCGCTAGTGTGATCCCTTGGTCAAGACAGGCCAATCTGGGTCTCACACTTCAACCGTTCATGATGGTTTGTTCATTTCCATCTGGGTTATGAATTTATATTTAATTACGAGGGCTGTTAATTTGATCTTCAGTGATCGGGTATCACCAAATTAACTACAACGTAATACGTACTGTCTTATTGAACGGGTTTGCAATAAACATACATAACATTCATTCATATTTAATGCAACAGTGATTAAATAATTTATTTCAGTAAATAAATAAGAAACTTCAGTTTGGTTATACAAAGTAAAAGTATACTTTTTGGTATAACCCCAACATCCTATCCTTTTCATCAGTCGACTAACAGGTTCGACTGATCCTATTACAACTGTTTTGGAACTTCCATCAAAACTACAAATTTCCCAACAATTTCCCCCTTTTTGATGGAACCAAAACCAATTAGAAAGGATGCTGAACATAACTTTAAGCAGAATAAATAAAAGAGACAGTTCATCAGAAGACAATGAGAGTTTGTCTTAAGATTAGAGAAACTAAAATATTTTGTTGGGATATTTTAGTTTTGATGAATTATGCCAAAACATTATCAACTTGTGTTATTCAAGCTATTTTACAGATAACAAGTTAAGGGGGAATGAAAGAACAAATTGAGGGGGAACTCACGAAATCAGAAGAAGATGATCGAGATCAGACGAGGCTGCAGAGAATGATCGAGATCAGATGAGTTAGATGAGTTCGAGTCAATGATGAACCATGAGCCGTAGAGATGAAGAAACAACAAAACCCGAAATCGAAGAGAAGGTTGCGGTGATCGAAGATGAAAGTGGATGAGACTGATCAAGATTAGACGTGATCGAGATCAGATATGAAGAGGAGCAGATGAGACTGATCGAGATCAGACGTGATCGAGATCAGATATGATAACCTGATGTACTGACCTGATGCTATCCTGATATGTTGATCTGAAGAAATGTTGATCGATCGGTCGAATCGATCGATCGCAAAGAAGAAAAATTGATAGCTCGAAATCGATGTGACTGAGGGGTCGGGATGTCTGAATTCGTGAAGAGTCAACTCGATGCTTTGAAAGTGTCGATATACCCCATCGAACAAGGTCCGCCAAGAAAAAGTCTGGCAATCAAGAAACCCGAAACTCGATAGAATCAAGAAATCGAAAACTCAAGATGTCACACCGGAGACACCGAGGCTCGGATAACTCAAGGCTCGATAGCTCGAGATAACCTAAAGGCTCGAGATAAAAGGCTCGAGGCTCGGGCTCGAACTCGAGATAACTCAAGGCTCGAGATAGAATCAAGATCCCGAGACTCGGAAGAAATCAAGAATATAGCCGTTAGATTCAGCTGACGTGGACCAATGAGAGGAAGACGACAAGCCTGAAAAAGCTGCAAAAAGCTACAGAATATAATGGATTTGAATGTGATTCTCTCCAACGGTAACATTAAAATTCACACTATAAATACAAGTTCTTCCTTCATTATTAAGGGTGAGAAATGCACGATCCATCAAGCTACAGAGCCAAATCTTCTAGCATCTCCACCATAGAACACAGAGCAAAAAATACATGCATATGTTCAAGAGTGTTCTACCCTAGATCTAAGCACAAATGTAATATCCTAAGCTTAGAGAGATTTTCCCATCCTTAGCATTGAGGCTAAACAAATGTAAGGGAAAATCTCAACCTAGTTGGAAACCAAACAAACCTTACCCAAATCAGTTTGATAGGATAAGTTTGTAGGTGAGTGTGAACTCGGTAAACATCTAGCAATCTCAAAAGGGAGGGTAGGCAATCCCGTGAGGGAGATAAGTCCAGTTTGAGTGTGAACTCGGTAAATATCTAGCAAGCCCGAAAGGGAGGGTAGGCAATCCCGTGAGGGAGATAAGTCCCGTTTGAGTGTGAACTCGGTAAACAACTAGCAATCCCGAAAGGGAGGGTAGGCAATCTCGTGAGGGAGATAAGTCCCGTTTGAGTGTGAACTCGGTAAACATCTGTTGGGTGTTAGACTAACACGTTAAACTAAGTCCAGTCGGTTAAGTCGGTTAAGTAGGTGCCCCTGTATTAAGGGAAGAGTGGATGTAGGATGGGTTTCGTCCGAACCACTATAAAATCTTGTGTGTTCTTTATTGCTTTATGTTCTTACTTGACATATGCATTTGATTATAAGCAAAACAAGACACATTGGTTTAAAACGCAAAAATTAGGAATCACTCTACCCTCACCCCTGTTTTATATGCATTACACATATTTCTTCCGCGCACGCATGGGTTTCCCTCAAAATTTGGGACCATTAATTGGTATCAGAGCGGGTTGTTCAAAAGGTCACCGTTTTCAAAGTGACCACCTGAACTGATCTTCTTAAAACAAAAAACCCGATCTCTGTATAAATGCATATATTTTAAATGTTTTGGCGTCATTATCAAAAAGGGGGAAATTGTTGGGATATTTTAGTTTTGATGAATTATGCCAAAACATTATCAACTTGTGTTATTCAAGCTATTTTACAGATAACAAGTTAAGGAACGAAAAGAACAAATTGAGGGGGAACTCACAAAAATCGAAGAAGATGATCGAGATCGAGGCGAGGTCAGAGACGAGAATGATCGAGATTAGATGAGTTAGATGAGTTCCGGAGTCAACTAATGAGCTGTGCAAATCAGAGATGAAGAACAACTAAAGCCAGCAAATCAGAAGAGAAGGTTGCAGATCAGAAGATGAGTCGATGAGATAATCAAGATCGACGTGGATCGAGATCGATATGAAGAGGAGGTATGAGACCGATCGAGATCGACGATCGAGATCGATATGATAACCGATATGCTAACCTGATGTACTGACCTGATGCTATCCTGATATGTTTATCTGAAGAAATGTTGATCTGATCAGTTGAGCCGACTGAATCGCAAGAAGAAATTGATAGCTCGAAATAATGTGACCTCGAGGGTCGGATGTCTGAATTCGAAGAGCTGAACTCGATGGCCTCGAGTGTCGAGATACCCCACGACAAGGTCAATCAAGAAAAGTCTGGCCAATCAAGAAACCCGAGACTCGGATAGAACTCAAGAAAACAAGACTCAAGATGTCACTGGAGACACCGAGGCTCGAGATAACCTCAAGGCTCGATAATCCAGGATAACCCAAGGCTCGGATAGCTCGATAACCCAAGGCTCGAGAACCCTCAAGGCTCGATAAAAGGCTCAAGGTTCGGATAACTCAAGGCTCGAGATAGAATCAAGATCCCGAGACTCGAGAAGAAATCAAGAATATAGCCGTTAGATTCAAATTGTGGACCCAATGAGAGGAAGACAACAAGCTGAAAAAGCTACAAAAAGCTACAGAATAGTATGGATTTGAATGTGATTCTCTCCAACGGTAACATTCAAATCCATACTATAAATACAAGTTCTTCCTTCATTATTAAGAGTGAGAAATGCGCGATCCATCAAGCTACAGAGCCAAATCTTCTAGCATCTCCACCATAGAACACAGAGCAAGAAATACACGCATATATTCAAGAGTGTTCTACCCTAGATCTAAGCACAAATGTAATATCCTAAGCTTAGAGAGATTTTACCATCCTTAGCATTGAGGCTAAACAAATGTAAGGGAAAATCTCAACCTAGTTGGAAACCAAACAAATCTTTACCCAAACCCAAAAGTTAAGGTTAAGGTTGTTACCGCAAAATTTCAGACTAGGGATTCTAGTTTCCGATTTCTGGGATCGGTTGAGTGTGAACTCGGTAAACATCTAGCAATCCCAAAAGGGAGGGTAGGCAATCCCATGAGGGAGATAAGTTTCATTTGAGTGTGAACTCGGTAAACATCTAGCAATCCCGAAAGGGAGGGTAGGCAATCCCGTGAGGGAGATAAGTCCTGTTTGAGTGTGAACATCGATAAACATCTAACAATCCCGAAAGGGAGGGTAGGAAATCCCATGATGGAGATAAGTCCCGTTGGTTAAGTTGGTTAAGTAGGTGCCCCTGTATTAAGGGAAGAGTGGATGTAGGACGGGTTTCTTCCGAACCACTATAAAATCCTGTGTGTTCTTTACTGCTTTATGTTCTTACTTGTCATATGCATTTGATTATAAGCAAAACAACACATTGGTTTAAAACTTAAAAATTAGAAATCACTCTACCCTCACCACTGTTTTATATGCATTACACGATATCTTCCGCTGCACATGGGTTTTTTCCTCAAAATTGGGACCATCATATTTCATCGATAAGTTGTAATCATTACAGGTACAAAATAAGAATATTCTTGTATGATCTTACAAAAGGTCTTCTGATTTAATATCTCTCTTCCATCGGAACTTCACAGAAATCGAAGAGCCTAGCCTTGATTTCATCTACCTTGCTCTCATCTGTGATATCATCTTGCTCGAGGCATTTGTTGATAGTTGCATTGAAGACAATCTTGTCCAGCTTTCCATCTGGTGTCTTCTTGTATTCCATCACTTCAAGATCTGGTGCAACTGGTGTACACCTCAGCCTCTTTGCTTCCCTCATGATATCAGCAAAGAACGTGGGATGCTTGTTACTCAACCAATCCCTGAATATTTCATTCTTGTCTTCATTGGTTGGGATAACTTGGTTGATGTATGCTGATATGTACCACTCGTTTTTTATCACTCTTCCACTTCTTGGCCATATTTTTGTCAGGTCTTACGATTAGATCCACATCTGCATCCAGAATGGGCTCAACGAAGTGTGATCCTTCACCTTCTCTAGCAACAAGACCTTTCTTTTTCTTCAGTAGGAAAGCTTTATCCAGATTTGCTTCTTCCTCTCTTCTGCGCTGCCTTTCATAGTCTGCTTTCTTCTGCTCTTCTGCTTTCTTATTTCCCAGCAGATCTGATGTCTTCGTCTTTGCAACAATTGGTTTCTTGCCCTTCTTCTTAGCTGGTTCATCAGATTCGGTCGATGATGAGATGACTTTAGCTCTTTCCAGTTGTGCTGCTGCCTGGGCATCTTTCCTCATCCTTTTCTTGTCCAGTGTGATCTGGATGCCCTCAACAAAATTATCCACTTGATTTAGCCTGTCCTGAACATCAACATCCTTCTCTTCTTCCCCCTTTTTGGTTCCCTCAAAAAGAGCCTTCAGCTCAGTACCGAGGTTTCCAATCTTGGCGGAAAGATCTTGTTGAAGATTTTTCATAGCGAGGATTCGACCCGGTTCGAGCCCAGAGCTTGTCCGAATAACGATTAGCATGGATTCTTGTGCCTTATCCACGATTGTGCTGACTTTGTTGAACAACCCATCAAGCTTGTCGTGATGGGATTCGCCTTTTTTTGTATCGCAGCGAGCTAGTTCTTCTTGCAGCTTAGTCATCTTAGCCATCTGCTCATTCATCAGCAAGGTGAACTGCTTATTCCTGCTCTCTTCAATCTCAGCCATCTTACTTGTCATCTCCAGCATTTTATCAGCAGTTGTATCCCTGATATCTTCACTCATCCTCGTGCAATGCTGGGATACAAACTCTCATTCTGTGACGGATGGCTTTTTCGGTTTGCCTTGGGATGAAGAAGCTAACATCATCTCTAAACATATGAGCCATGTTCACCCGGAAAGTGTTCTTAATGTACTTCATCAGATTCTCCTCGAATGATGGAGAAGTTTGTAGAATCTGCATCACCTGACCTGCTGATGTCGAGGGTCCTTCAACCTCTATCTCCTCAGCTTGACTTCCTCCAGCAGTCAGGTCTATCACGTTCTCGGCTGATTGTGCCTCAGCTGATGGGGACTTTGCCGCATCTCCCATACCAGCTTCATCGATAGCTACTTCAGATTCCTCCGGCTCTTCCACAATGATCATTTCTTTTGTCGTCCGCTTCTGTATCGGCCATTTGCTCAAATAACTCCTCAATCTGAATTGGCCCTCCAAAATCAATCTCTTCTTCAACCACTCTCATCTGCTACATAGCCCGACTGTACTTAACCATTTTGTGAGTTAGCTCTCTATGCATCGGAGTGTCTGGCATCCCCAGCTTTCTGGTTATCAGTCCTGCCTCAGCATCATCAGACAATAGATCAGTAGATGTCTCGACCCCAACAATCTTTCACATCTC
The DNA here is from genome assembly GCA_037126765.1 of Stenogyne calaminthoides. Taxonomy (NCBI): domain Eukaryota; kingdom Viridiplantae; phylum Streptophyta; class Magnoliopsida; order Lamiales; family Lamiaceae; genus Stenogyne; species Stenogyne calaminthoides. The sequence goes on along the minus strand of JBBCBC010000022.1, from coordinate 21,095,155 downwards.
CAGTTTATAGTCCAAGAAGGGACGAACTCCACCCTTCTGCTCCAGAACAGTCCTAAAATCTTCAAATTTCTTCAACCTGATATCTCTCTAGGTAAGAACATCAAGGATTTTGTGTCTCGGCTTCTACGCTTGATATTCATTGCGGATATCTTTCATCCAGCATCTTCTCAAATCTCCTTCGAATAATCTTTTCAGTGAAGGAAAAGATTTCAGGTTCTGGCTCAGCTTCAGGAGAGATTGTTGGAGAAAAGGTAACCATCGTCAAGGGCTTAAGATTAGAAATTGGAGCTCTGGATGAAATGACTGGTTGATCAGATGCAGCTGATGTTGTTCTTTGTTGAGTCTCAGATCGAGCAACAACTGGAGCAGCAGTAGACTTTGACCCCTGACCTGCACCCTTTGGAGGTAGCTTGCTGATGGACACATTGTCATCATCCGAGTCAGATGACTCATCAACCAGACCTAGTCCCTTGTACTTCCTTTTTCCAGCAACATGCACACTTGGTGTAGATTTCGTCTTCTTTGATATCGGTTCCTTCAGAATAATCCATTTCTCAGGCTTTCGGGAACCAGTTTTTCCTCTTCATCCCTCTTCCCCTTTTCTTGACTTGATGGGCGGTTTTAATGAACAACTTCAACATCGTTATCAGCTAGACCAGGAAGAGCTTTATCCAAGATCAGCATCTTCTTGTATGAAAGAACATATGAAATCATTTCATCATCGCTCCATTCCCTGCCCTTCATCAGGTCAATCAGAATCAGGGTGACTTTGAGCAGCATTGTGATCTTGGCTGCAAGGACAATCTTTCCTCCTTTCTCAACAAACTTGGCTGATTCCTCCAGCAATCTCCTCTTCAGAAAACCCAGCCAATCAATATTTGCTTTATCGATTATTGCATTCATTATTCTAGCTTTCTCCTGGGTAACTGCATCCAAGCTATATGAAATCCCCACGATCACTTTCTGCACAATATCAAACAACAATCGATATTTTCTTCGAAGCATAGGTTTCTTGAAACCCTTAGTGTGATGAGAATCAGCAGGGCGAAGGAGATTCTTGATAACACCACTCTCTTCCGCGACATGATATGCATCAGGAATAATTCTGTCCTCTGGTGCCGGAAGTTAGAAAATCCGGTAAAGGTCTTCGTCGGTGATTTCCAGATGTTCGCCTTGAACCTCTGAATACAGGATACCTTCATGTTCTCTCAAATTATAGAGGAATTCGAGAGAACCATCGAGAATAATGGAGTCGGCACTCGCGGAGCAATACGTCTTCAATCCACACTCTCTTAGAAGCTTTAAAATTTCAAGAGATTCAGGATCGGTCGTCGTCCTAAAATCTACACATCTGTCCTCAACAACCTCATCAGCAAAGTCCCTAAAAATTGGATCTCCAGGTTTCGGTGTGTTTTGAGACGAAGAGTGGGCGGTCTCTGCAACTTGTCTAACCTTTGGTGCCATTTCTGAAAGAAATATTCTCATTAATCACGGAGAAATATGCAAATAGATATATATGTATATATGTATACCAAACGCGAGTAAGAACAAAAATCCTAAATTAATTACCAAGTCTCAATCAAATTTTGAAGAAGGTAGATAAAACGATTTGGGATAAAAATTTTGCAGAATAATTCAGAGTGTTAGAGCGTGAAAGCAATTTGCAGAGAAAAAAAAAGCGAATTCTGTAAAGTGAAGAAGTGGGAAGAGTTTTGGAAATATAAACGAGAGGCAAAAACACAATCATTTTGAAAAATGGAAACCAAAACGATGTCTAATCTCAATCGACGGTGTTGATGAGGCGGTTTAGAAAAGTGGAAATCGTGCGGACTAGGAAAAACATAGGCCTCAACTTTTGGATTTTGAAAAGGGTAATTAATGCATTTAATACAAGAGCCTCGCGTCCGCATTTAATGAAAAGTCATTACGACATCATTTTTATATTAATAAGAGTAAATGGCATATAAATGAAAATAGAAAATAGCAAAGGATTAGGAATTCGTATCTGATTGACTGATATTGTAATTAGTCAATTACCACTTAAGAAGAATCTTGTCCCTCCTTTCTATTTTCTAGTATGTTGAACTTAAATTACTCTCTAATCCTTAGTACTTTCCCAACAATGTGTTTGACTCAATTAATTCCCTCTGTTCTGACCCTATCAGTTGAAGTTCCTTCAACTGTTCTTTATTTCTGATCAGTACTCAACTGATCTTACCTGATCAGATGAAGTTCCCCCTTCATCTGACCTTCCTTTATGATCAGTTCCCAACTGATCTCTTCTGATCAGATGGAGTTCTCTTTTCATCTGACCATCTTACCTGATCAGTCTCTTAACAAACTGGTGTTTGAGATTAATCCACCAAAGTAATCTGGTGCATCTTCTCCTAAGTCTAGTAAACATAGCTCATTACATAGTTCTCTGAATCTGACTTCAGCTAGTGGTTTGGTTAAGATATCAGTTCTTTGCTTATCAGTATGAATCTTTTCCATTATGATGTTCTTCTTTTCTGCATGGTCTCGGATAAAGTGGTGTCTGATGTCCACATGCTTGCATCTTGTGTGTAGAACTGGATTCTGAGTGATAGCAATTGCACTATTACTGTCGCAGAAAATAGGCACATTCGTAGCTACAATGTTATAATCCCTCAGCTGCTGACGTAGCCAGAGCAGTTGGGAGCAACAGCTTCCTGCAGCCATATATTCTGCTCCAGTAGTAGATGTGGCAACAGATGTCTGCTTCTTAGAGAACCATGAGACCAGCTTGCTTCCCAAAAACTGACAGGTACCTGAGGTTGATTTTCTATCTATCCTACAACCTCCATAATCAGAATCAGAGTACCCAATAAACTCTAGATTATCATCTAATGGATACCATAAGCCAAGATTTACAGTACCCTTCAAATACTTAAGAATCCGCTTAGCTGCATCCAGGTGGCTTTGCTTAGGATTTGCCTGAAATCTGGCACATACACCTACTGCGAAGGTTATATCTGGTCTGCTGGCAGTCAGGTATAATAGTGATCCAATCAAAGCCCTATACTCTTTCTGATTAGTTTTCTTACCACCTTCATCTGGATCCATTTTGAAAGAAGTCATCATTGGAATTCTGGCTTCTTTGCAATTCTGAACACCATACTTAGCCAATAAATTCCTTGTGTACTTCGCCTGGCAGATGAAGATCCCTGTGTGAGCTTGTTTGACTTGAAGACCTAGAAAGTAGCTCATCTGACCCATCATGGACATCTCAAATTTTCATTGCATCAGTTTACTGAATTTCTCACATAGCTTCCTATTAGGAGAACCAAATATTATATCGTCCACATAGATCTGAACCATCAGAATATCTTCTTCATCTTCTATTCTGAACAAGGTCCTATCAATCAAGCCCTTGGTGAATCCATTTTCTGTCAAGAATTGGGATAGTGTATCATACCATGCTCTAGGAGCCTGTTTCAGTCCATAAAGAGTTTTTCTTAAACGGTACACTCGGTTGCTCATTTCAAAGCCAGGAGATTGTTCAACATAAACTTCCTCAGCTAATACCCCATTTAAGAATGCACTCTTTATACCCATCTGATACACAGTAAATCCTCTATGAGCTGCATAAGCCAGAAACAACCGAATGGCTTCCAGGCGAGCGACTGGTGCAAAGGTTTCATCATAATTAATCCCTTATGATTGTGAATATCCCTTAGCAACAAGTCTTGCCTTATTTATGGTTATCACATTATGCTCATACATCTTGTTCTTGAAGACCCACTTAGTACCAATCACATCTTGATGAGTTGGTCTGTCTACAAGTTCTCAAACTTGATTTCTCTCAAACTGTTCTAGTTCTTCTTGCATGGCTAGAATCCAGCTTGCATCTTGAAGAGCTTCTTCAACTGTGAGTGGTTCCTTCAAAGACAAATAACAACAATACATTGCACTTTCACCAATCTGATGTCTAGTTTTGACTCTATCAGATGGGTCTCCGATGATCAGTTCAAATGGATGACTGGTTATCCAGGTCCTTCTTTCTTGATTATCATCAGTTTGGAGAACATCATCCTCTTCTGATAAAGATGCATCACTAGAGACTGGGAGAGGTACTTGAGTAGGATCCACTTGGCATGGACATATCTCAGCTGATGTTGGACTCATCATGTGTTGAAACATCATGTTCATCCCCCCTAACTAGATGGTTCGGTTATTCTTTATCTCGGTTGTGACCCGCTTCTTCAATCAGTTATACGTACTTTGGGGTCTGGACACACGGTGAATCGTCAAGGTCAAAGTTAGGAACATATACAGTGACGTATTTTGGATCCTTTCCTTTGAGCCTTAACTGATCCATTTTCAGTTAATCTGGTTTGTCTGGTTCATCTTGTTCTGTGGCAGATTTCTCTTGATCAGATGTTGACTCATCAAAGACCACATGAGGTGTTTCTTCCACAACTAGGGTTCGTTTGTTGAAAACCCTAAATGCTTTGCTGGTTGAGGAATATCCTAAGAATATACCCTCATCTGACTTGGCATCGAAGGTTCTCAACTGACTCTGCCCATTGTTGTGTATGAAACACTTGCACCCGAACACATGAAAGTAGGAAACACGAGGTTTTCTGTCCTTCCACAATTCATAAGGTGTTTTAAAGTGAATCTTAGTCAGAGAACATCTGTTTTGCGTATGACATGCGATTGGCGAGCCTTGAACGGCTTTGAGTTGCATGCTTAGCTAACATGGTGCGTGCAACTTCTTTAAGTGTTATGTTTCTTCTTTCTGCTATGCCATTTTGTTGTGGTGTTCTGGCAGCTGATGTCTCATGCTGTATACCAAACTCAAAGCAAAAATCAGATATAAATTGGTTCAAGAATTTTGTACCTTTATCTGATCTGGTTTTCACTATGCTGAGACCCTTCTCATTCTGTATTTTCTTGAGAAGTTCAGGTAACTTTGTCGTAGTTTCACTCTTCTTATACAAGAATACAACCCAGGTGAACTTAGAATAGTCATCTACGACCACTAGAGTGTATTTGCATCCACTAAAACTAAGGGGCGTAACTGGTCTAAATAGATCCATATGGATCAGTTGCAATACTCTGCTGGATGGAGGAGAAGGTATCCCTTTGAATGAAGCTTTTACTTGTTTTTTCGCTTCGACATGCGACATGTCCCGATCCTTAGAGAATACTTCATTCGGGAGACCTTCAACGAAGGACATCCTTGCTATCTTGTTAAGAGTTTTGAAGTTCAGATGGCTCATTCTCTTGTGCCAGAGCCAACTGGAGCTCTTTGAACTCATAACAATCAAGCACGCATTTCTTGGACAAGCTCCCCAATCTATTTGTATAAATCGTTCCTTTTCGGAGCCCATTGAGTCACTCCATTTCTGATTGTGCATTGATCTGATGAGAACTCAACACTAAATCAGTTGTTTCAAAACTGTGATACAGATAACAGGTTGTGCCTTAAGCCGTCAACGTATGAAACACCCTGAACTTTCATCATCACACTAAGGTTCCAACTCCTCTGGTAAAACCAAAGTTGTCATCCCCAAAGAGAACTCGTGGGCCTGGTTTCTCAATGTAATTGCTGAGGAGATGTTGACTTCCAGTCATGTGCCTTGAACATCCACTATCTATATACCACATAGTTGCTTGTACACCTCCTTTATTAGCAAGTCCCACTCGAGCCTACAAGCAAATCAGATTTTAGGTACCCCAATAGAATCGGGTCCTGGGGGGTTAGAAGTACCTTTCGGGATGCAAACAGATCTGGCACCTTTGTTGAACACAGAAGGTTTGATTTGTCTCCCATAAACATCTACATAATCATACGTTTCTTCATATGCAATCTGATCAATATGATTATTAGTGTGAGCCTTGGATGAATCAGAAGACTTGAGATTTTTCATTGATACTTGTCTTCTTTTAATCTAGTGGGGGCTCAGGTGCAGCAGCCCTAGGTTTCTGATTGTAAGGGTAGGTACGATTGCTACCATTAAAAGATTCATATCTTTTTAGCATAGATGGTCTTAGCAATTTACCCTTAGCTTGCTTGTAGGTCGAATTTTCTCTAGAGGGGGGTGAATAGACTTACGAAAACTTTTTCTTGATCGGATGTGAGAGCGTTAGTCCGATCAGAGAAAGTGAATCGGTTTGGGGGATAACCAACTTAATCTCCTGAAGGCGGATCGGTTCGGTAACTATCGGTTTAACGATGTGTCGCGGAAGCTTAAGTTTTACCCGTGAAAAAACCAGTTTTGATAAATCGATTCAAAGTTAGTCTTTTAATCGGTTGGTCTTCGAAGCTTGGTGCTACTCAACTTGAATGTGTATGCACTTTAAAGGTTGTGTGCGATTGTGTAGCGATTAATCAAAGCGAAGAGAGGCACACAAGATTTATAGTGGTTCGGACAAACCGATCCCACGTCCACTTCCCTATCACAAGAGCAATCTGAAACCTTAACCAAGCTGGACTTAGTTTTATGTGTTAGTCCAACACAAAGACACCAACTAGATGTTTAAAGAGTTCACACTCAACCGATCCTGAGATCGAACTAGAAACCTGATGCGAATCTTGCTAAACAACTTAACCTAACTTGGGGGTTTGGGTAAGATTGTTTGGTTCCAACTATGAAATCTTTTCTTGCGATATAAAAGACTTTCCTTTAGATGAAAAGATTTCTATGCTAAGAACTTATGGGATGAACACTTAATAAAAATAATCTTCTTGATCGTGTTCTTGTGCGGAAATCAAATTAGCTTGAGCTTCTTGATTGTTCATGTTTAGTTTTTCTTTCACTCTAAGGTGTGATCCCATATTTATAGACCTTGAAATCAAAGAGCCGTTGGAGAGCAATTTGAATTTCAAAGCTATATTTAGTAGACTTGCGGGATTGATGTGAAGAGAACGGCATCAAAAAGCGTGAATTTGTACTTTGTAGCCATTACAGAGAGAGGTAGCCCAAATCCGCAGAATTCCTCGATCATCGTGTCTTGTTCTTATTTGATAAATAGACTCACTTTTTGAGTTGTTCTTCCAACTAAGCTTGACATTCTTCTTGTTCGGATCATAGGCGTATGATTAGGTGAAACATCGATTTACTTTGGTGGTGACTTGATCGGTCGAATCGATCGATCTACGATGGAGTCTTTTTTGGTTGACTTAAACTTCAACTAGCGACTTGTTATCGATGTAGGTCTTCCGTCCGATCTTCGGAAGTCATCGATCTTCAAATATTACGAGTTTGAGCTTCATGACTTTTTTCATATCGACTAGATCGATCAATCGATCTTCTGTTCTTCTCTAAAGCATTACGCCTGCTTCGGATGTCATTTTGTTCTTTGAGTCTTGGTTGACCTATACATATTGAGTTCCCCCTCAATATGTGACCTATCTATTACATCGGTTGTTCTATACATGATTATCAACTGTCTCTATAGCGGGTAATATAAACATCGATCATACCAATGTGTCCGACCGTCCTATTACATGTGTTTTTTGGAACTTTCATCAAAACTATAAATTTCCCAACAATTTCCCTTTTTGATGAAACCAAAACACTTTGAGAAACCAAATCTGATTGATAAAAAATAGAACAGTTAAGAGCATATAATCGAAGACAATGAGACTTTGTCTTAGGATCGAAAAAATGAACTTTTCTCTTTAATGAATGTTGATTACATGTTACATCGTAAAAGGTTGAAATAATAACGGTGATCCCGAGTAGTCTTCCGATTCTTCACTCTTTGGGCTTGTATCCTTCCGCATCTCTTTTGATCTTGAGGTACGTTGAAAATCGATAAAGTTTCCATTTGACATCATCGGTCTGCTGAGGATCGATTATTTATGCTATGCGGGATGTCAAAATAGAATCTTTGAAATGCCAAATCTGTCAAAACGATCCTCTTTCTTCGAGTACTCCAACAGATCATACTCTTGGCGAGTTATTTTTACATTGATCGGCTTGGCCTCATTTTCCGGATACTTCGTAAAATCCGGTATTTATTTTGTAACCCAGTTGAGGAATTCTTCATCGAGATTCTTCTTGTGGGACAAGATTAAGAACAAAGGCATCGAAGCCATTCACTCCTCGATCTTATTCCATTCCTCAAATTTCTTAGCATCTTGTGTGTTTTTGGGATGATCTCATCAACTCTTCTTTGAAGCTTAGGTTACGCACGGATTTTTTCAAATTCCTTCCTTTCTTCCTTTCTCGTCCCGAATTTCTTGTTCGATTTTACGCCTCTGCCATTTTGTTTGCCCTTCTTTCTTCTTGGCTTTTTTCCTTTATCTCTTTTTGGACATCTTTTCAATCTTATCTCATGCATATCTGGTAGCTATTTTTTCTTGTGACTCTCTCGGTCGGGTTTATGATGTCCTGCGCTGTTGTGTCGATTGGTTTCTCATTCAATCCTTCCCTTTTTTGGTTTGATCAAAAGAAGTGAGGTGGGAGGTCGAGAACCAAAGTTGAGATCGCCTTGTTGAGATCTGCAGAAAAGTTTGAGTAGTTAGCTCTTGAATCTTCGATGTCGATTCCTTGACAGATTCCATGGCGATGAGAGTGTTTTAATCGGTTTATCAAGTTTCTCTTACTCAATTCTAGCTTGTCGGTGAGCATCGAAAAAAAAAACTTGTTGTTGTTCCACCTTAGTCGGTTTGGCATCAACGGTCTTTATTTTGGTGACCTTGATGGACCTGATTTGGGAGAACTTTTTATTGCCCAATGGGAAATAGCCATTTCCTTTTCTTTTATTTCCTTGATGGCAATCTTCCTTTTGATCATTTATCGGTCCCTCAACTTCTTCTTTTTCGGAGATCTTTGAGACAAGATTTGATCTCCCCGGTTGATTTGGCGTGTGATGTTGGAATGTTGAGTGTCACTTGATCTGATTGATTGTTTGTGCCTCCGGTGGTTGGTCATGAACTTTGACACCAGCTCCCATATCATCAGATGATGGCATCTGTTTGAGAGCCTTGTCGTCTTCTTCCTTGTTAAGAACCCTAACTTCCATGGATCGAGCTTTGACAGATTTAGCGAATATCACTCAACTGGTGATCCCACTTTAGCAATTTCCTCATGTCAAAATCAAGTCTGCAAACTCATCCGCACCCATATTCAATAATAATTATAAAAGTCTTAGAAGCTTTTTAATGGAAGATCTCTCGGTGAGGATCTCCAAAACTTCCTCTCTTATAAACCCGATTGGGTACAACTCATCAATTTCTCTTTAGATTCGCGATTCGATCAATTTCCAGTTATGATCTTTGTTGATCTGGACTCGTTTCTTCCGGTCCGGTTGATGAGATGTGGAAGGTTACGGTTGTGCTTGAGAAAGACTGCGATTCTTCGTGGAAGCGAGTGCTTGTGGATTCATGTGTCATTTCGGTTCACGCAATCAGTTTGGGGTTCGTCAGGAATTTTCAATCGTTAGTCTGAGTGGTGATTCTCCTCGAGACTTGTCGTCTTCCTCCGGAATGACTGGCGATCTTTTACGACTTGACTTTGTCTGTCAACAGATTGATCCTTTTTCATCCGACTCATCCTCTAAGATCGAATGGGGGGCTTGCCGCCTTTCTTGTCCCAGGCCTTCACAAATTTCTTCTTCTTGGGGGCATCTGTGGGCCTTCCTTCACCCGGCTTGGTCTTTAAGTTGCTTCTTCTTTCCTTTTCTTTGACTTTGGGGGGTTGGCGCATATCATCGTCTAAAAAATGATTGGTTGGAAAAAGCCTTTAGGACTTCGATCCATTCTTTCCCATTTGGTGTTGGCATTTTATCTGAAGGATAACTAAACCTTGTTGAGATTCTTGATCTTCTTCTTCGAAATACCGCCTCCATTCATCAACTCCAAATTTCTCATGTTCTTGGAGCGAAATGGCCTTGAAAAACCCATGCCAATTGATGTTCTTGGCTTCATCAATTATTGCGACCATCTTTGTCTGAAGGATGTAATCGCAAAATCATCCATAATTGTTTTTGACAATATGTCAAACAACAATCGGTATTTCCAAACTTGAGCATTGGCCCGACAAAACCTGATGTATGATGTTTGTCGACCTCTCTCTCTTTTATCGGCTCATCTTCGTTCTCCCCGTAATGAGCAAAAGTTCCGTCCTTTTGGTAGGCTTTGAACAGACGGGTTATATCATCATTCGTCGATCGATTTCTTCACTTTTATTTGAAAAAGTAGTTAATCTCTGGAGCATCCAGATCCACTCTTAAATTCCTTAGAATTCTAGTGCTTCATCTTTGCATCACTTTGGATTGCGATGAAGCGTAAAAATTTCTCAAGGCCTTTTTTTGAAGAATTTGCTCGACCTCCATGGATTCGGATCCCGAAAGATATTGAACTGCATTTAACTTATCATCCACAATCTTTGTTGCCGGTTCCGTATAGTTGCACATTATTTTTCCCATACCGGAGTGATCATCTACAGATAAGATAGATTCGGTTAAAAATGTTGTGCATTAATACAAAGAATATCACCTGGCGAAACTCAAAGAACAATAAAGCATAACACAGGATAGAAACACTTAAGATCAATGGATTTTAAAAACCTACATCAAATAAACATAAATTACCAGATTCTATTTTTTCGGAAAGATGATTTTGAAACTTAGGAAAACACTTTGAATGAGAGAAAGTAATCTGGAGTTTTTAGAGAATAAATCGCAAGTTTGTGAAATGGAAAACTCGGTATGGTTTTTATGAACTTTATAAAGACGAGGAGGGAAAGAGAAGACACGATTTGGAAGATCAACCATTTGAAAAGATTAAACGCTCCAGTTTAAGCGGTTTTTGATCGTAGGTCGAAAAAACGTCGTCTAAAAACCTTTTGGATTTAAAAAGCACGTTTAATAGCGGTTAATACATGTTCCCCACGTCCGCATTAAATGATTTGCGAGAGAATACGTCCACAAGGATAATGGAGTGCAAGAAAGGCAAATAGTATCGATAAGATCCGATAAATAAGCAAAGAACAAGAAAAAGAAAAGTGTATCCGGTTGGTGATATTGTAATCGATCAATACCACTTGTCCATGTTGATTTCACTTTGCGATCTTAGTATTCTTTCCTAAGCCTTAAAATTTCCCAACTGATCCTTTTAGCTGATCTTCTTCACTTGCATCTGATCTGTTGAAGTTTCAAGCTCAGCTGATCTTTCCTTGAATATGTCTGATTTCCCTTCTGATCCTACTTGATCAGTTGAAGTTCCCCTTCAACCCGATATTTCGATTTTTTCATAGTGATGTATCCGATTTGTTGGAGTTTAAGCTCGGTGATCTTCCTCATCCGATCGACCGTTTGTATCGATTTTGGTTGACCTAATCTGATTCTTCTCAAGTCAATCCAATTCTTGGAATAAGTGTTACCGCCAAAACTTAGTCTAGAATAGTAGACTCTATTCCCTAAGTTGGCGCGATTTGACATCGTAATTATCGTCAATCTTTTCGATATGTCAATCCGTAGTAAATTTATCCAATTATCGATCATATTCCTACATTTTGTCCTTTTGGTCTTGATTTCTCTAAAAGGTTTTGAGTACTCTCACCCTTGCTTGGCCTCTATAAATTGGACCAATTGTTTTACACAACATAACCCATTCACCATACTTATCTTCTTTGTAGAATCATGTATCTGGTGAACCCTTATTTCCTGGTTAAACTTCCTAAAACACCTTTACCCCTTTTCAATGATTTGACTTCTCAAATCAACCCTCTGCGTCCCCTTATTCTTTGTTCTCGTTATCATCAAAGATTCACATACGATTGTTGCAAAGCTTCTCTACCACCAAAATAGGGTTTGTTGCAGAAAAGACACTTCTCCTAACCGTATATCACCTTGTGTGTCTATCGTTATGATGTAACGAGCATCAACGAACTTAGTCTGAAAAATGAGCGTGAGTTTGATATACGGTCTTGATCGGACAACAAATGATCTTCCTATATCAACTCACCATTTAACAAATTGGAGAGCCCAATCGACCCTTTCTTAGGGCTCCCGGCTTAAAAAATCCTATCAAAGGCGCTCTCGCTCCATTTTTCTTGATCTTGACCTGCGGCGCCTTGGAATTTTTTTTTAAAAGCCTCTCCCACCCTTGTTAAGTGGGGAAAATGAGAGCATCGAGTTAAAATCTCTCTCTCTCCCGCTCCACTTGGGTTAGGATGAGGGTTTAGGGTTATAGGTTTAGGGTTTTTGGTTATCACTTATGTATTGACCTCCGGGTCCTTTGTACTTGTATCTTGTAATGTAACGACCCTTGGTCTTTATCAATGAAAAGTTCTATTATTCCATTGTTGTGTAAAATTCTCCCATATCCTTATGCGATTTTAAGCTTTAATCTTGTGAATACCACTTGTGAATCTTGCTTGTTGAATATCGGCTTAATCGACTTACAAGGATGTAAAATAACCCAACCGATTTAATCGAGATATTCCTTTTAAATTGAGCGTTTCCTTTAATCGATAAACCTTAAATCGATTTTAACTTTGATAATCTTGTAAATCGATCGATTTCTCTCATCGATTCCTTGATGATCTTACGATCGATTGAGATACCAAACTTCAACGATTCCTTTCAACCTTGGTTAGTCTCTTAACCACCGGTTTCGAGATCATTCCATCAAACATTTTAGGTGCATTTTCTCCAAGATCCGAAGCCCTAGCTCATTGCATAATTCTCTCGATATCTCGGCTAGTGGCTTGGTTTAGAATATCGACTTTTCCGTATATCGATATGAATCTTTTCCATTCGATATTCTTCTTTTCAACATGATCTCTTATAAAATGATGTCCATCCACATCCACATGCTTGCATCTTGTATGTAGAACGGGATTACGAGTGATTGCAATAGCACTAATATCATCGCGAAATAGGTACATTGTTAGCTTCAATGTTATAATCCTCATTTCTTGACTAAGCCGGCGGTTAGGAACAACGACTTCTTGTCATGAATCGATGTCGCTTTTTTGAAACCACGAGATCGGTTTACTTCCTAAGAACCGACAAGTTCCTGAGGTGGATTTTTCATCAATCTTTTCCATAATCGAAATACCCACTAAGCTTCTAGATTATCATCGATGGGTAAAATAAACCAAGATTTACCGTCCCCTTCAGATACTTAAGAATCCGCTTTTTTCTTCTAGGTGGCTTATCATTGGATTTGCCTGAAATCTGGCACATACACCTACTGCGAAGGTTATATCTGGTCTGCTGGCAGTCAGGTATAGTAGAGATCCAATGAGAGCCCTATATTCCTTCTGATTTGTTTTCTGACCATCCTCATCTGGATCCATCTTGAATCCAGTCATCATAGGAATTTTGGCTTCCTTACAATTTTGAACTCCAAACTTAGCCAATAAATTCTTAGTGTACTTTGCTTTGAATATCCTTCGTACTTTGCTTTACTTGAAGACCCAGAAAGTAATTCATCTGACCCATCATGGACATCTCGAACTTCCCTTGCATCAGTTTGCTGAATCTTTCACATAGACTCTTGTTAGGGGATCCGAAGATGATGTCGTCCACGTAGATCTGAACCATCAGAATATCTTCTCCATCTTCTATTCTCGAATAAGGTTACATCCAATTGTTCCTTTAGTGAACCCACCGCCGATCAAGAATCGAGAGAGTGTATCATACCAAGCTCGAGGAGCTTGTTTTTATAAAGAGCTTTTTCTTAAACGATACACTTGGTTGCCCTTTTCAAAGCACGGAGGTTGTTAGACATAAACTTCCTCTCTAGTACCCCCGCTTAAGAAAGCACTCTTTCGTCCATCGATACCGAGTGAACCCTCTTTTGAAACAATGATGGCTTCTAGGCGGCGATTCAAAGGTCTCATCGAAATCAATTCTTCCGATTGTGAATACCCCTTAGCAACAAGTCTTGCCTTATTTCCGGTGATGACATTTTTCTCATCTCTTTGTTCTTGAATACCCACTTCGTGCCAATAACGTCTTGATGACTTGGTGCATCTACCGGTTTCCAAACTTGATTTCTCTCAATGTTCCACTTTCCTTAGTGGCTAGAATCCACTTTCGTCTTGTGAGCCTCCTCTATTGTTGTTGGTTCCTTCATAGATGGATATAACTTACATGACACTTTCACCAATCGATGTCTAGTTTTAACTTTATCAGATGGGTCTCCGATTATCAGATCAGTTGGATGACTGGTTATCCAGGTCCTTCTGTTCTGATTTGCGTCGGTTTGGAGAACATCGTCCGTTTCTGATAAAATTTCATTACTAGCGATTGGGAGTGGTGCTGAGTTATGATCCACTTGATAAGAACAAGTCTCAGCTGATGTTGGACTCATCATGTCTTGATGTCGCTCGTGAGAACTCTGTTCCCCACGAACCGGGATGGTTCGATTGATACCTATCTTGGTAGACGGCATCTTCATCGACAGTTTTTTTGTACCTTAGGATCTGAATGATCGGTGAATCGGCTAGATCTGGAATGTATATTGTTACAGTTTCTGATTCTTTTTCCTTGATCGTCAGCTGATCCATTTTCTGAACATCAGGTTCTTGTTGATCAGGTACATCTTGTTCTGCGGCAGATTTCTCTTGTTCAGAAGATGCTTCATCAAAGACTACATGGGGTGTTTCTTCCACAAGTAGGGATCGCCTGCATTGTAAACCACCGAAAAGCCTTGCTAGATGAGGAATATCCTAAGAATATACCCTCGTCGACTTGGCCTCAAAAGTCTTCAACCCGACTCTTCCCATTGTTGTGTATGAAACACTTACACTCCAAAAAACATGGAAGTAAGAGACACGAGGTTTTACGTCCTTCCACAGTTCATAGGGTGTTTTGTAGTGAGCCTTAGTCGGAAGACATCTGAGTATGGCATGCGGTGTTGATTATACGCTTGAAACGGCTTGGTATTGCATGTTAAATAACATCGTCTTTAGAAACTTCTTTGAGAGTTCTGTTCCTCTGTTCAAATTACTCCATTTTGTTGTGGCGTCCTTGTAGGCGATGTTTCATCTCAGATACCAAACTTAGAGCAAAAATCAAGAATAAAAGAGTTCGAAAATTCTGCACCTTTATCGATCCGATTTTTACTCTGGCTAACACAATCTTTCATTTTGTAATCGTTTTAGCAGCTCGGGTATCTTCGTTGTCGTCTCATTCTTCTTATGTAAGAATATAACCCAGGTAAACTTGGAATAGTCATCCACAATTACCAGAGTATATTTGCGTCAGTTGAGACTGACTGGTGTAACTAGTCCAAATAGATCCATATGGAGCAAATTGCAGATTCTCTGCCTTGGGAATTCCCTTGAATGAAGCTTTGACCTGTTTTCCCTTCTGACATGCAGTACATGTCTGATCCTTTGAAAATACTTCATTCGGAAGTCCTTCCACTAGAGACATCCTTGCTATCTTGTTAAGAGTTTTAAAGTTCCGATGGCTCATCCTTTTGTGCCAGAGCCAGCTGCTACTTTAGGAAATCTTGACAATCAGGCATGCATTTCTTGGGCAACTGTTCCAATCAGCTGTGTAGATCATCCCTTTCCTTGAACCGATTAGAAAAATCATTGAGTGGCTCGATTCTTGATAGTGCATTGATCGGTCGAGAACTCAACACCGAATCCGTTGTTCAAAATTGTGAAACCGATAATAGGTTGTGCTTCGGACCTTCGACATCGAGACTCGATTTACTTGTACATCATCATTCTCTGGTTAGAACCCTTTGGTATAACCAAAGTTATCATCACCGAAAAGTACACGGGCCTTTCATTCTATGTAAGAGCATTTGCTTCGGTCATGTGCCTTGAGCATCCACTATCGATGTACCCGGATAGTTGCTTGCACACCTCCTTTGTTGGCGACCCACGCGAACCCTGTCGGATCGGGCTTTAGGTACCCTTTTGGATTGGGTCTGAGGGGTTAGGATTAGTTTTGGGGATCCATACAAACAGAGCACTTCTATTGTGACCCGATTAGATCGAAGGCATTTGTCTCCCATATTAATCATCGTCTCTTTATATCTTTTACATTTTGTATGATTATTAGTGTGAACCTTGGATGAGTTAGAAGATTTGGGATTTATCTTTTCTGTTTGTCTTCTTCTTATCGATGTGGTTCAAAAGGTCTTGGCGACCCTAGATTTTACGATTATAGGGGTAGGTACATTTACTACCATCAAAGGATTCATATCTTTTCAAAGATAGGTGGTTTTTTGCGGTTTACGAAGCATGCTTATTAAGGCGGTGACCTTGATTGGGTCTCAGTTGTACTTCCTTTTTCATCTTTTTCGATACGATCTGTCGAGTTGAGGTCTCTTGAAATCGTTCTTCTTCATGATTCCTCGGTGATGCTTTACCGATTAGGGGTCCATTTACGTTTCATACGGTTGAAACCGCCTTTACCCTTTCAACCGATCTTTTTTCCTTATTAGATACATGTTTGGCTTTTGGTGTATCTTTGTCGAATTTGTTTGTCTTACACCTTTTTGAGATGAATCACCGGGCTTTTTTTGAGGATGTGGAAGGGTTCTCATAGCCAAGTCCCTTCTTAATGTCGTTGTTCGAAAATAGGCGTTCATGTCTTGAACGGTTTTAGATGATTTTGAAAAAAACTCTATTTTCTTCGCAGATTATCTTCGGATGATTTTAGACTTTCATGCTTTTTGGAATGTCATCGAATTTTGCTTGTAGGATTTTGAAGTCATCGACTTGTCTTTGTTAATTGCCAGTTGATCTTTGATCTCGCTTCTCCAATCGAGGCTTTAACCGAGAATTTTAAATTCCTCGGTTGCTTGATCTAAGTTCGGAGGCTTTACCGAGATCATTTTCTTTAGCAAGTTTTATGGTCCTCGACTTATCATTTTCAAACTTCCACTATAGCATAAGTGTCTCTTGCATTGGAGAGATCCTCAAGCAATTGCTTTCAGAGTCACAGTCAATCTCCCCAAAGGTGTGCTAATGATAGCGAGTGTAAAGCTTTTGGAGGTTACCCCAGATTGGTCCTCCTTGGCCATCGGGCATATCTCATCATCGAAGAGAATATCGGATCTTCATTTTCATAGAAGTCAATTCTTCGGGCGAAGTCTTCTCTGAGGAGTATCCAGAGTCCTCGGAGGGCGATAGGAATCGTCGATTCCTGGCGTACGACAACCATGGCTCTTCCGTCCCTATAACGTTGCTCTCTTCTGTTCCTCTTTTCTTCCCTTTCTCTTGGCGTCTCTGCTTAGTGACCTGCTTCTCACGGTTGAAGCCGCACGCCTTGATCCAATCAACCTTTCTTCCGGTGAATCACTCCGCGTATATGACCTGTCGGTGACTTTTCCTTTCGATAGTAGTCCGAGCTTCTTCATGCGATTGATTATCTCTTCCTTCCTCCGTCAGAATCCGATCATCGGATCACCATTCTTTCATTTCTCTCCTATCTCGCCCTCGGCTATGTTGATAGTCCTTATAAAATCTTCGATACTTACCAAGTTGGACGTTTGACTTCTCAAGCTTCCTGGTAAGCAGAGCGATCTGCTCTTTTTCATTATATTCCCAATAGGTTCGTTGGCCTTTCATTTGCTTTCTTTGCCTTAAAAGCAAGCGATTTTGAAGTTGAGGCTTCAAGACACCTCATCTTCATCGAACTTGTCCTCTTTCAATCAAATCGAACTTCGTGAGCTTTAAGGCTCAAGAACAAGTTACTTGGCTTCATTTTTGAAATGTCTTGGCAATCCTTGATTCCGACCTTCATGTCCCATTTCTTGGTGAGAGACCTTAGGATTTTGTAGTTGATATCTTTATCAGACATCTCTCTACCAAGTTCTCGAAGCTTGTTTATAGACATTGTAATCCTTCCATCGAGTTCATTGATGGTTTCGTTGGAAGTAACATCTTGATTTTTTTCGAACTTTACCGGTTAAACTTGTAGACGGTGTTTCATTTCCTCGCATATCTCAAATAAGTATCCCACATTGTTTTTGCAGCTTCTCTTTTCATTGGTGACCTTATCCATGGTTTTCATGATAATATGCCTCGCGATAGTATCTAGAGTATCTTTTTCTTTCTTTCTTCGCATCCATCAAGGCCGGGCTTTTTCGCTTGAAGACTCCCGGTGAAAGTCCGGATCTCCTCCGATGCGGGGTTTTTCATAATAAATGATGATGGGTCCTCTTTTCGATGACTTCCATCATTCCGCCCTTGACGAGCTTTAGATGGTTGGACATATATATGGCCCAATCTGCGATACTCATCGATTGAGAACTTCGCAGATCATGATAAATTCTTGAGGTGTTATCCATCTTTGAGTGATTTTGGGAAAATGAATGAGTTTTAAAAATGGTTTTTCAAGATCGATTCGAGTTGACCACAAAGATTCTTCCTCAAGAATCGATGATACACGAGCGAGATGGTGGTCGTAGAACCAACCGCTTTTTCCTGCAGTCCCGAAACGGGTTTAGTGAGGGCGTAAGTCTAGAGGGGAGGGTGAATAGACTTGAAAACTTTTTTTGCTGTGAGAGCGATTAGCCACCAGTCGAGTGAATCGGTTTGGGATGATAACCAACTTATCGATCTCCAAGCGGTCGGTTTAAACTATCGATTTAACTGATGTGTCGCGGAAGCTTAAGTTTTACCCGTGTGAAAAACCGGTTTTGATAAATCGATTCCAAAGTTAGTCTTTTAATCGGTTGATCAAGTGTCAAGTATGATCGATCGAAGCTTGGTGCTAGCCGATCTCAACTTGGAATGTGTATGCCTTTAAAGGTTGTGTGCGATTGTGTAAGCGATTAATCAAAGCATTAGAGGCACACAAGATTTATAGTGGTTCGGACAAACCAGTTCTTCCCTATCACAAGGGGGGCAACCGACTTAACCAACTGGACTTAGTTTTATGTGTTAGTCCAACACAATACAATCGATAGATGTTTAAAGAGTTCACACTCAACCGATCCCGAGATCGAACTAGAAACCCTAGTCTTCTTGCTAAACAACTTAACCTAACTTGGGGGTTTGGGTAAGATTGTTTGGTTCCAACTATGAAATCTTTTTTTAGCATAATAACCCTACTGACTAGATAAAAAGATTTCTATGCTAAGAACTTATGGGATGAACACTTAATAAAAATAATCTTCTTGATCGTGTTCTTGTGCGAAATCAAATTAACCAGAGCTTCTTGATTGTTCAGATTCACTCTAAGGTGTGATCCCATATTTATAGACCTTGAAATCAAAGAGCCGTTGGAGAGCAATTTGAATTTCATATATTTGGTAGACTTAAGATTGATGTGACGAGCTTTTGCGGCATCCATGAATTTGTACTTTGTAGCCATTACGATAGCATCGAAATCCCATTTTGGCTCGATCATCGTGTCTTGTTCTTATTGATAGCGTACTCACTTTCGAGTTGTTCTTCCAACTAAGCTTCATTCTTCTTGTTCGGATCATAGGCGTATGATTAGGTGAAACATCATGAGTTGACTTTCGATCTTCATCTACTGATAGTCTTCTCGTGCTGGGTTGACTTAGCTTCAACTAGCGGACTTCGTTTCCGTCCGATCTTCTGGAAGTCATCTGATCTTCAAATATTCTGAGTTTGAGCTTCATGACTTTAGCTGAGATATCTGACTAGATCAGATCAATCTGATCTTCTGTTCTTCTCTAGCATTCCGCCCAGGGATGTCACCGCTTCTTTGAGTCTTGGATCCGACCTATACATATTGAGTTCCCCCTCAATATGTGACCTATCTATTACATCAGTTGTTCTATACAGTAATTATCAATTGGTCTCCTATAGCGGGTAATATAAACATCAGTCAGCTAACAGGTCTGACTGGTCCTATTACATGTGTTTTTGGAACTTTCATCAAAACTATAAATTTCCCAACATTGCTTGTTAGACAGCTTGGATTGAGTTGACTTCAGCTGGTACTGTCCCTTACGAGATGGTCCAGACTGAGGCTTTCTCTGCTGATTTGGCTGAGGTCTCTTCAGAAGAGCAAGATTCTTCTGTTGATTCCTCGGCTGGTGTCTGATCATTTGGGGTTCATTTCTGTTCCCTTTCTGATCCGTGGTTTGCTGGTCGGTGATCCTTTTCCCTTATCTGATACAAATTTGACTTTTCGTGTATCTTGATCAGAAACTCGTTTGGTTACACTTTTCTAATGTGAACTAGACGAGACTTTTGAGGATCCAGAAGGGTTCTCATACCCAATTCCCTTCTAATCAATTGACGTACGAAAATAGTTGTTCAGATCTTGAACAGTCTTGGAAGATTTCGTGAAAACATCTATTTTCTTACGCGAATTGTCCTTAGAAGTTTTTAGATTCTCATGTAATCGGAAGAGTTCATCAAGCTTAGCATGAAGGACTTTGAGTTCTCCAGCTTCTCATTCATTGAGAGCCAACTGTTTCTTAATCAGCTTTCCCTGATCAGTAGTACTGACTTTAAGAAACTTCAGTTCTTTAGTCATCTTCCGATCAGTTTCAGCTAATCTTAGTTCAGCTGCTTTACTAGTCTTAATGTTGGTCCCGGTGCTAACGAGTCACACGTGTATGGGGGGGGGGAATACACGTGTTCAGTGATTTTTAAAACTTTTCTTTCACTGAGGTCAAATGTGTCAGGTTGTCCTGATGATTTAGCCCAGAGAAGCACAGATCCCCCTGAGTCAAAGTCTACTGAGACAATGATCCTGAGCTGCTTTCTGAAGCTTCAGATTAGCCCGACTGAGCCTGAGTTTTTATCAGAGATCCTGAGCCGCTTGGATCAGATAACTATCTTACTGAACCCTCAGTAGAGTTAGTTCAGTTTGGTAACTATCTGTTCTAGCTACTCAAGTGTGCGGAATGGTTAGCCCTAAATTTATACTCGTTTTTAGCTTTGCTGAATATCTTCCTTTTAATGAAATGTTGATTAAGGCATTGTGATCATGCAAGTTCAATGATTGATTTCAACCAATATCGATAAATTATGCTTTTCGATGAAAGACATGCAATGTATAATAATGCAAAGACATAAAACAAAACAACACAGCAATTATAGTGGTTTAGAGACTCAAGCTCCTACATCCACTCTCTCTGACCTTCAGAGAAATTCCTTAACCACTTCCTAAAGCTTTCTGGCTGACTCACTGCAGCTTACTCACTTTTTTACCTTGAGTTTTCTGGCTGACTCACTGCAGCTTACTAACTCAAACACACACAAGTGTTCAGACTACCAGAAGTAGCTTACTAACTTCTTCTCCGAGTTTTACTTTGCCTTTCACATGTAGCTTACTAACTCTTTAGAACTCCAACTCACCAACAAACACACTCAAACTACCTTACAAAGAGTTTGGGTTTCTGGTTGGTTTCCAACTAGGATGAGATATCCTTTACAATAAGAACAATGCAAAGGCTAGGATATCTCTACTAAGCTTTGGATATATCTTATCAATCTAGGCTTAGTGAATGAGCTCTCTTCAATGTGAAACACTTGGAAAATTCTAGGCTTTTCGAGTGCTTCAATTTGCAATAATACGAATGAGCTCTTGAGTTGCTTTCAAATTTTTCGTAACCTCTTAATGTAAAGGGTCACTAGTATTTATAAGCAACTTCACCAAGGTCACTCTTGAAAAGCTATCCGTTGGAGGAGATAGCTTCATGAGTTTCCTCTTATGGTGTTTGATGAACGACTATTTTTAGGGTTTGAATACTCCCTTGCATGTTTTAGGAATTATGCTTTCATGTAGCCAATCACCACTTTTTGCGATGCGGAACACAAGATTTCTTGACATGCTTGATGACTTTATCGCTTTTCGGTGTGAGTAAAGTATAGTGTTGTCTTCCTTTGATTGGTTCTTCTCTTCAGTAAATGTAGACAAACATAACGGCTCTTTTTTGTCAATCTCTCTGAATGAGATAACCTTAAACAACACTTAGACTTAGTTCCTTTTGTCTGCATGTGAATGTCTGGGGCAATATCTATTTTTCTGAATATTCGTGTTTTTCTCAGTTTTGTAGTCTTCAGGTAGATATTATTCAGTGCCTCGGAACATTCATGTTATACTGAGTATTCAGTATTTTGCTGAGTCTTCAGTAACTACTGGGTCTTCACTATCTTCTTGTGTCTTGATATCTTACTGTCTTGATGTCTTCTTAGTCTTGATGTCTTTTGAGTCTTGAATGACATCTTTGAGTCTTGATGACTTCTTGAGTCTTTAGTGACATACTGAGTCTTTAGTGTCATCTTGAGTCTTGATGACATTTTTCTTCTTGACATCTTTTCTTTCGGTGTCATCTTTTGAGTCTTGATGACATCTTGAGTCTTTAGTGTCATCTTGAGTCTTGATGACATCAATGTCATCTTGAGTCTTGATTTCTTGACAACTTCTTGAGTCTTGATTTCTTGAAGACTTCTTTGAGTCTTGATTTCTTAGAAAATTCTTGAGTCTTCTTGAAAACTTCCAGTCTTCATCGTCTTGAAACTTCTTGAGTCTTGAAACTTGAAACTTCTTGAGTCTTGATTTCTTGAAACTTCTTTCTTGCTTTAGAAACTTTTCTTGATCTTGAGATTTCTTCAAAATCTAACTTGATCTATATCTCGACTATACATAGTGCGGATAACATCCTGAAACACTCTATATCAAATCCCTATCTTCGATCATCAAGATTATTAAATTCACCTCCCAACAATTTCCCCCTTTTTGATGATGCCAAAACCATCTTGTTACAAAAACACCTAACCTATACTCAGGTTTATGTTTTTCTATTACAATCCAAAATTGCAATTCTCAACAGTTTCAAAACATAAGGCATATCAAACATAAAAGACATGTAAAAAGATAATGAGATATTATCATTTAGCATAAGGATAAATTTTCATTGATTGTAAGATCAAAGTTACATATTACAATGAAAATAAAAAAAAAAAAAAAAGTACAAAGAGTTTTCAGTATTCATCATCTTTAGTCATCATCAACTTCATCCTCAGGCACTTCCAGGTTGAACATCCCATAATATCTCTTCTTCAGTTCATCCCTTGCTTTGATGATATCTGGGTTGTTTCCTGTCAGGCCAAGTTGGATGGCATACTGAGCAATCTCTTGAGAAATGGTTGTCTCATTCACATAACCATTTTCAAGTCTTGGAGCTGGGTAAGTATATGGACCAGGGGAAACTATCTGAGTATTACCTTCATCTGCCAAGTTAATCCAACTTTGCAGGTACTTAGGATAGAATGTCAATAAATACTCAATGAAGGCTTCATTCATATCCGAGCTGGTCCCCCTCCATTCTCTCAGAATTTCATAGTAGAACCAGAAGGTTCTCTTGATTTCCTCCCACAAATCATTGAACTGAATAGGCATCCATTTGTCAATGTGCGACCATTTCTGAGCTTTCTCTGTACCCCTCCGTTTGCTCAAGAACTTCTTGAAACCACTTCTTCTTTTCTGCTCTTCTTCTTTCTTTTTCCTGATCACAGGAACTCCTGATACAGAAGCAGCAATTTTCTTCTCTTTTTCCACTTGAAGGGTTTCAGAGCTTTCTTTGTATTGAAGACTTCTTTTTCAGCTTCTTCCTCAGATTCTTCAAAATCTATAATCAATTTCCTCTGAGTAGATTTCAAAGCTTTAGCTCTTTTCTTCTTCTCTTGCTCCACAAATGCCACAGCCTTTCTCTTAATAGGTTTGACTTGTTCTTCACCGGCTTGGCTTGTTTCCACCATCCTTCTACCACTCAGTTTCTCAGAAATTGCTTCCTGAATAGTTTGCTCAGATACTTGAGTGTAGATAGGCTCTTCAGTTTCTTTGAATTTGAGCTTCTCAGTGGCTTCCACTTCTTTTAAGGCATCAGCAATAATTTTCTCTTCAGCTTCTTTATCAGCCTTTCTCTTCAAGGTCTGTGCCAACAATTCACTAAGCTTGCCACCAGGCCTTTCCCCCTTTTTGGCACCATACCTTTGAAGAAGTTGAGAAAGTGCGGTATCCATATGATATTGCTCTTTGCTTATACATCGCACTTCCCCTGCCAACTGATCATGCTCCTCTTCCAGCCTCTTCATATGATTCTTGGCTACTGAGAACTCTTCAGATAGAGGTGCAAACTGGTGTGAGAAGACATTTTGCACCATCTTTGTCATCTTGGTCATGAGCATAAAGCCCATTTCCTCAACAACTATCTTGATCATCATATCATTCTTCTCAACCAGCTTGGCTTCAAGATATGCTATTCTTTCCTGATACATGTGCTTCATCTCTGCATTGAGCTCAACTTTGACTCCATCAACCTTTCCTTCTATGGTAGTCATTTTATCAGCAAGAGATGTTTGAAGTTGCATATGTCTGAAGATGAACTCAGTGTTTCCAGCTTCTGAGATTGGTTGGCCAAGGTTTCTTCAAATTGAGTCATTTTCTCCACCATTGACACCACTTTCTCCAATTTGTCCAAGATAGGACTGAGATCAATCTCTGGAGTGTTTAGAACTTTTTCCACCTGAGCTGGGTGCTCCACCTAACAGATTTAAAGATAGGAACTTCAGTAGCTTTGGCATAATGTTTAATAGTGTCAAAAGTTACCTGAAGAGTGTTAACTTCAGTCTGAGGATGTGAGATATCGATCGACCAAAGATCGGTTTGCTTCTCCACCTGAGATTGCTTTTCAGCATCATCTTGTTGATCCCCCTCTTTATCTTGATCCTTAGAGCTTGAGGTATCAACATCAACTTCCCTCCTCTCAGACACCTTCTTCTTGACTAGCTCGTCAAAATCAACAATTTTCATCCTGAGCTTAGTCTTCCTGAATCCAGAGAACTCTGTCAGCACAACAGTCTTAGCATTCCACCAGTCCTCTCCTCTGAAGGAGGCAATGTTTAGCATCTCTGGAAGAGTTTGGATCAAGATATAGACTGTGGTCCTGAGTCTGAAGAAGAGATCCTGAAGGTCAGGATATGAGCTCAGCTCAGGGTACCTATCAAGAATGAATCGTTCCCCCTTGCTGCGCCACTCAGTCTCTTCTGCCTCTCCCTTCTTCAGCTTTGGGCTCTCAGGTTCAGTAGGATTAGATTCATGTGCTGAGGGATCTAGAAAAGGTTCACTCAGGAGCGCATCTAAGTTTAGTAGCTCCTGAGGTCCAGATTGATCTGAGGTCTGAACAGGTATCTCCTCAGTAGGAACCTGAGGTCCCTTGAATATTTCTTGAGATATTTTGTCTGAGCTCAGAGATGTTCCGAGAACCTCAGAGAAAACTTGTTCCTCAGTTTGTTCCTGTGCAATAGTCACAACCTGAGCCAGAACTTGCAATGGAGATTTTAGTCCTTGCTGGCCCTCAGAATGGACTTCCTCAGTGTCACTGACCTCCTCCTCAGTAATAATTTGAAGTTTCATTCGCTTATGAGGGGCCAATTTTTTCTTCTTCAGAGTTTCTCTCTTTTCTCTTTTCACCTCCATCAGGGCTTTCCCCTGGCTTGTTGAGCTTCAACATCTCCTTCTTCAGCGGTCTCCTCCTGAAACTTCGAGCTTTTCTCTTTCCTTCCTTTCAAAGTCTTCTTAGTTGTAGGTGGCTTGAACAGGATTTTAGACTTTGGAAAGGGTGAGGAATTAGCAAAGATATCCTCTTCTTCTCTGCACATCTCCAAGATATATGCAATCTTGGTTGCATGAAGGATCTTCCCTTTGATAACAACCGATCCATTCACCTTCTAGACTTGCTTTGCTTGATCACTCACCACTTTGATGAAGTAATGTAACCAGTTGAATGCAGTGGTGGGTGAATCTTCAATCGCCGCCATTAATCTCAACTTCGGTGTACTAATCTGTTCAAAGCTGCCGGACCTACTCATTATGCATTTACTCACAATGTCCAGCAAAACTCGATACTTATGCTTCAAATGCCTTTTGTTCAGTGTTGCTTTGAACTTAATTGGATGCTCTGCAATTATATCCAGATAATCTTGCTCCCTACCCATCATATACACTGTAGGGTCTTCTCCTCTATCGCTTAATTCGTATATGGCATTAAGATTCTTAGGAATGATGTACAATTCCCTAACAAAATCCACATACTTTGAACTATGCTCTAAATGAGAAATTGTAATCTGCGATTCTATACAGTCCTCATCATCTAATTTCAAATTCGAGATAAACTCTATTGCCTCTTTTGCGTATTTTGCCTCTGGTTGATTCGCAACCAGGCAAGTGAGCTTTGCCAACCGTATCATGTGCAACGCTTCCTCTTCGTGAGTTGCGTTCGATGAGATTTTGAGAGAAACGACATATTCATACCACGGTTTGTTAGAGATGGCAAGTTTATCGTATACAGAGAACGTCATTTTTGAAGAACTTTTGTGAAGGGTTTTGAGAAGGATGATAATTTATGGGCAATCGAGAGGTTTTTGAAGCAGAGTGTTTTGAAGACGAAGATTATTTGGAATTGGGCTTTGAAGGAATTCTTCAATAGATATATAGGATTTGATTCATGGAAAATCATATAGATGAAGAAATTGATGGTCGAGATTAAACACCGACTAAATCGGGTATATGAAAGGATGATTTCACAAATATTACGCCACCAATTTAACCTTATTGGTGATTAATGAACAGTGCAATTAATTACTGTTCCTGCAGACCATTGACTTTCTTCGAGTATTTCAAAGGTCCCGCCCAAATATTCCTTCAGGTGTTATGTTATTTATTACCAATGATTACTGAGATTCAGTTAGACAATAAATGAGTTGCATGAGTCAATACTTCTTCAGACTAATTTTCTCCATCAGTCTTACTGAGTTTTAACCTTGATAAAATGTCGATATAATCGAAAGTATCTTGGCGAAGGTCGATATAATATCTTTGAAATCTTGAAAAGATCGATATAGTCTTGAAATCTTTGAAAAGGGTCGATGTGATCTTGAAATCTTGAACAAGGTCGATATATCTTTGAAATCTTGAAAGATTAGTATAATCTTGAAATCTTGAAAATGATCTTTATCTTGATCTTCGGGATATCCGAGTTTCCCAAGACTCGAGTTCAAGACTTCGAATTTTATCCCGAGTTTCTCGAAAATCCTCGAGAAAACTTCATGGATCCGAAAACCTTCAATTTTTGATTTGCTTTATACACCGGATCCAACATACCTAATTCAACCGATAGTTCACGAAATCTTGATTCACCAAAAGGTTTAGTCAAGATATCGGCTCTCTTTTATCGGTATGAATTTTCTCCATCCCGATGTCTTTCTTCTCAACATGATCTCTGATGAAGTGATGTCTGATATCAACATGCTTACATCTGGTGTGCAATACCAGATTTTGTGTAATAGCAATTGCACTATTATTATCACAAAATATAGATACTTCATTGGCTATAATCTTATAATCCCTCAATTGTTTTGCGAGCGAAAGAATCATGCCTGCTTGACTTCCTCATGACCATGTATTCAACTTTCAATGAATCTTGGTTACTCTTGAGGTTTGTTTCTTTGAAAACCATGATATCGGTTTACTTCCAAGAAATTGACAAGTTCTGTGGTAGACTTCACAATTCTACATCCTCCATAATCAGCATCTGAATAACCAGTTAATTCAAGGTTATCATCAGCTGGATACCATAATCCTCTATTCACAGAGCCTTTAAGATATTTCAGAATCTTTTTGGCAGCCTCCATGTGACTAGTCTTAGGATTAGCGTGGTATCTTGCACATATCCCAACAACAAATGTTATATCAGGCCTACTTGCTGTGAGATATAGCAGTGATCCAATGATCCCTCTGTAATCAGTGTGATTTACTGATTTGCCTTCAGGATCAGGATCCATCTTGTAGTTAGTATTCATAGGAATTCTAACTGCATTGCAATTCTGTACACCATACTTTGCAATCAGATCCCTGGTGTATTTTGCTTGATTGATGAAAATTCCTTCCTTAGTCTGTTTCACCTGAAGTCCAAGAAATAAATTCATCTCCCCCATCATTTACATCTCAAACTTTCCTTTCAACAGGGTAGAAAACTTTTCACACAACTGATGATTTGAAGATCCAAATATGATGTCATCTACATAAATCTGAACAAGTAAGATGTCTTTCCCATCTTCTATCCTGAACAGAGTCCTATCAACAGTTCCTTTGATAAAACCATAGTCAGTAAGAAACTGAGAAAGGGTATCATACCATGCTCGGGGTGCTTGCTTAAGACCATGCAAGGTTTTCTAAGCCTGTAAGCTTGGTCATTCTGTCTGAAACTAGGAGGTTGTTCCACATAAACCTCTTCCTTAAGCACACCATTCAGAAATGCACTTTTCACATCCATCTGATAGACTGTGAATTTCATGTGGGCAGCATATGCAAGAAACAATCTGATGGTTTCTAGTCTTGCAACAGGTGCAAAGGTTTCATCATAATCCAAGCCTTCTTCTTGGGAATAACCTTGTGCAACTAGCCTTGACTTGTTTCTCACAATGTTGTTGTTTTCATCTCTCTTATTCTTGAACACCCACTTAGTTCCAATCACATTGTGCCTCTTAGGTCTATCCACTAGCTCCCAAACTTCATTCCTTGAGAACTGATTCAGCTCTTCTTGCATAGCAGTAATCCAAAATGAATCTTGTAGAGCTTCTTCAATCTCAGTAGGTTCTTTTTCAGATAGGAAGCAGCAGAACAAAGCACTTTCACCATGGAACCTTCTTGTTTTGACACCATCTGATAGATCACCCACAATCTGACTTATAGGATGACTATCCAACCATTTTCTCCTGGATGTTCCCCCTTCAGTAGTATCCTCAACATCAGAAATGTTAGGTTCAGGTAGTTAATTAAATTAAGGGAACAACAGAAAAGAAGAAAGAGTATCATCTTCCTCAGGGGAAATTCCATTCAGAACATTGTCAGAGACATTTGTTCCCCTTTGGTTGATAGATTCAGAGTTTACCTCAGCTGTGACCACATCTTCATCGGCATTACATACCTGAGTTTGAACTGTTGTATGTTCAGATTGGTCAGCTTCAGTGTGTTGGCTTTCCTTCGGTGGAGAATTTCCATCCTGAGTCTCACCATCTTGAGTTTTTCCATCCTGAACTTCTTTGTCTGAGTCCGATTCACTCCATTCAAAGAAAGTGACTGACTTCTTCTTTTTAGGTTCAGAGAATGTTTTATCATTCTTTTTCAGGCTAAGTCTGGTGATTCTCTTGGTCAGTTCTCCTGAGTCATGTTTCTGTTTCTTCTGAACACAAGTAGATTCATCAAAAACAACATGAGGTGTTTCTTCCACAATAAGAGTCCTACAGTTGTAAACTCTGAAGGCTTTACTGACTTAAGAATATCCTAAGAATATCCCTTCATCAGCTTTGCTATCAAAAGTTTCAATTGATCTTTACCATTATTGTGTATGAAACACTTGCAACCAAACACACGAAAGAAAGAAACAAGAGGCATCCTTTCATTCCACAGCTCATATGGAGTTTTTCCTTGGTTCTTGGTCAGCATGGATCTGTTCTGAGAATAGCATGCAGTGTTGATAGCTTCAGCCCAAAATCTCTTAGGAATATCAGCTTCAACAATCATTGTCCTTGCAGCTTCTTTCAGAGTCCTATTTCTTCTTTCAGCAACACCATTCTGTTGTGGGGTCCTTGCAGCTGATGTTTCATGTGTTATTCCATTTGCTACACAATAATCAGATATGATATGATTGATAAACTCAGTTCCTTTATCTGATCTGATTTTGACCTCACTCAGATTCATTTCAAGATCTTGAACCTTTTCGATGAGTTCAAAAGCGATTTTGTCTAAGTCTCTTTCTTACTGAGTAAGAATATGACCCATGTGTATCTAGAGTAGTCATCAACTACCACAAGTGTGTATTTTCTGCCACTAGTGCTCACAGGTGTTACTGGACCAAAGAGATCCATATGTAACAGTTGTAGTATTCTTTTCGATGAAAACATCTACTTTGCTTTTGAAAGATGCTTTCGATTTGTTTTCCTTTCGACAAGCATCACATACATGTTCTTTACTGAACACTTCATTAGGTAACCCCCTCACAAGTGCTAATCTTGCAAGTTTGTTCAGGGTTTTGAAGTTTAAGTGATTCATTCTTTTGTGCCACAACCAACTGGTATCAGTGGAACTTTTTGCAACTAAACATGTATCTTTAGGAGTTGAACTCCAATTAGCAAGATACACATTTCCTTTTCTAGTACCAGTCAGTAAAATTTTTTGTGAAGTATTGTCTTTCACATAACATAAGTTCTTTGAGAACTCAACATTGAATCCTTTGTCACAGAATTGACTGATAGAAAACAAGTTATGCTTTAGACCAGACACATATGAAACACCATGGATATGAACAGAGTCAACTTCAAGAGTTCCATATCCTTCGTTTGTCCTTTGGAATTGTCTCCAAATGTGATCTGAGGGCCTTTTTGCTTAATATAGTCAGTGATTAGTTGCTTATATCCTGTCATATGTATTGAACATCCACTATCCAGATACCATACAACAGGAGCCAACTCATTTCCACTCATCAGTGTTATGTTGTATTCATTCAGCTCAGTGCCCTTTTCTTTTATCTGAAAAACAGACCAGTTCTTAGGTACCAATTTGGTGTAGGGTCCTACCAGGTTAGCTGTAGCTTTTGGAATCCAAATCTGCCTTACAACTCTAATTACTTTAGAGTGGCTGATTTGTCTCCCATAAATATCTACATACACATTCACCACCCTAGGTGCCTTGACAGTATCCTGTGTATGAGTGACAGCCTTAGCATGAACATGAGCCTTAGAGTTCTTCTTGGGTTCAAGCCTTTTGTTCAAGTGTCTTGGCTTTTGTGCAGCTGGTCTTTGTCTCTGCTGACTTGGGTTCAGGAAACCTTTATCCTTAGGAAAGTGGAGTTTAGGTTGTCTGTAGTGAAATTGGGGTCTTTCAGTAATCTGAGGACTTGGTCTTTTCAGTTGAGAATATCTCTGCTGAGTGTTTCTCTTCTGAAAATTCCTCTGATGGTTCAGTGCAGATCTCTTCAGGTTGGTATTCTTAGCCTGAGGCTTTGAAGTACTGGCCTGAAGATTTCCTACTGAGTGGTCAGGTTTTCTAGCCTTTTCCTGAGGTCTGGGCTTTCTTCCCTGAACCTTCAGTTTTTCTGAAACCATAAGTCGTTTACCCTTGTCTAAAACTCTGGGCCATTCTTCAGTAAGAAGATTAGGTGTCACTTGTTTAACAAAGACAGTCTTGGTGCTACTAGAAGCAGCATTCAGAAGACCTTGTGAGGTTCCCCCTGGAATGTATCCCAATCCAGCTTTTATAGTTGCAGGTCTTTGATAACTCTGAATTTCATCTATCACTTTAGATGCAGAATTCAATAGAGCTAACTTTCTCTGCGCACTATCCTCACATTTCTTTAGAGTTTCATGCTTCTCAAAGAGGTCATTGAACTCAGTTCTGATAAGCTGAATCTCCTCAGTGGATTTCTCTAATTTTCCATTCAGGATCTCTATCACCTTCTCTTTTTCTGAGAGTTGTACTTTCAGAACATCTAGTTCATCAGTAGGTCCCATCAATTGAGAAGTGATCTCAGCATTTTTAGAGTCTTTCCGCTTCAGATTCTAAGCAGTCAGTTCCTTGTTCTGCTCTTGAGTTTCAGTGAGCAGTTCTTGTAACACAGAATAGTCCTTCATAAGATTCTCAAATGAATCCATCAGGTCAAAGTTACTGTTTACAGTTGAACTTGAGAACTCATGTGCTTGTGTAGGAGCAACAACAGAGATAGAAGAATTTACCTCCTCTACAGCCATAAGACAGATATCATCACTGTCACTATCTGAGAAAATCTCATCTGAGGAACTGGAACCTTCTTCAGAATGTTCTTCTTCCTCAGCAATCATAGCTTTCTTGCTGGAGAACTTCTTGTCTCTTTTGGCTTGTCTTTCCTTTCTTTCTTTAGCCTTTAGCTCAGGATAGTCATATTGAAAGTGACCTTTCGTCTGACAGTTGTAGCATCTGTTGGCATCATCATCCTGATCACTTTCCTCCTTGGTCTTGGAGTCCTTCTTTTTGGATAAAGATCCTTCAGCTTTCTGGTCCTTTCTTTTCTCAGTGTATCTGTCCTCAGCTTCTGAGTCTCTTTTGTACCTGTGATTCCTGTAATATTTCTTATATTTCCCATATCTGCTATTGAGTCTTCCAAACCTCCTTTCCATCAGTACTAGCTTATCCTGATTTTTGGCAAGTGAGTTCTCAGACTCTCTAGTCTTACATGATTTCTCTTTGGCTTTGAAAGCCACATTCTTGCTAGATGAAGAATCATCTTTGTTGTCAGATTTCTTAGACTTCTTGTCAATCACAAACTCATAAGCTTTCAGTTCAGAGAAAACTTGTTGATATGGCATGGAATCAATATTTTTTGTGTTTTCAATCACCACAGCGTGTATATCCCATTTCTTAGATAATCCTCTAAGAATTTTCAGTGCAACTTCTCTCTGTGGGTATCTTTTCCCAAGAGCATTCAGATCATTCATGATGGTAGTGAATCTGACTTCAAGTTTGTCAATGGATTCACCATCTTCCATTTCAAAGCTATCAAACTTTCTAATAGCAACAGAAAGTTTGTTTTCCTTAATATGATTTGTGCCTTGACACATAACAGCAAGTGTGTCCCATATTTCTTTTGCAGTTTCACAGTGAGAAATCATCCCCATAACACCATCATCAATAGTGCTATATAGAATATCTTTAGCAATGTAGTCAAGATTGACTAACTTTCTCTCATCAGGAGTAAGTTGATCTTCAGACTTTGGAAATTCATCTCTGGGATCATTCCTCTCGGTTTACGTGATTAAGGGATTCTAACAATAAATTTGAATGGTCCTTCGAAACCACTCTCCACATTCTTTCATGTTTTGAATACGAGATGAGCTGCATTCTCAATCTCCATAGATCATAGCTCTCCTTGAGAGAACATAGGAAGTTTCTTAGAAGGCATGATGACTGAGCCTTGTAAGATATCAGCAAATAGATCTGTTCAGTAGATCACCAGAGTCTTTCAGCAAATTAGACTATGGCTTACCAAAGCGAGTGGTCAAGTTGAACCACTGCTCTGATACCACTTGTTGGTCCCGGTGCTAACGAGTCTCACACGTGTATGGGGGTGGAATACACGTGTTCAGTGATTTTAAAAACTTTGAGAGCCAACTATTTCTTAATCAGCTTTCCCTGATCAGTAGTACTGACTTTAAGAAACTCCAGTTCTTTAGTCATCTTCCGATCAGTTTCAGCTAATCTTAGTTCAGCTGCTTTACTAGTCTTAATGTTGGTCCCGGTGCTAATTGTTTCTCCAGCTTGTCGTTCATTGAGAGCCAACTGTTTCTTAATCAGCTTTCCCTGATCAGTAGTACTGACTTTAAGAAACTCCAGTTCTTTAGTCATCTTACGATCGGTTTAATTAATCTTAGTTCAATTTGCTTTACTAGTCTTAATGTTGGTCCCGGTACTAACGAGTCTCACACGTGTATGGGGGGGAATACACGCGTTCAGTGATTTTTAAAACGTTTCTTTCACTGAGGTCAGATGGGTTAGGTTGTCCTGATGATTTGGCCTGAAAAAGCCTGATCGCATACTGAGTCAAAAGTCTCTTGAGACAATGATCTGAGTTGCTTTTTCGGAAGCTTCATTAGCCCAACCGAGCCTAAGTTTTTATCGAGATCTGAGCGGCTTGGATCGATAAACTATCTTCTTGAACCCTCGATAGAGAGTTAGTTCGGTTTGGTAACTATCTGTTCTAGCTACTCAAGTGTCTTGAAATAGTTAGCCCTAAATTTATACTCGTTTTTAGCTTTGCTGAATATCTTCATTTTAATGAAACATTGATTAAGGCTGTGATCAGTTGATGCAAGTTCAGTGGATAGATTCCAACTAAATATCAGTAAATTATGCTTTCAGTGAAAGACATGCAACAGATAATAATGCAGTACATAAAGCAAAACAACACAGCAATTATAGTGGTTCGAGACTCAAGCTCCTACGTCCACTCTCTCGACCTTCGAGAGAAATTCCTTAACCACTTCCTAAAGCTTTACGGGTGACTCAACGCAGCTTACTAACTTTTTTTTTACACAAGTTTTGACTATCACTGCAATTTACTAACTCAAACACACACTGTTAACTTCTTCTCTAGTAGTTTACTAACTTCTTCTCTTCGATTTTAGCTTACTTACTAACTCTTTACAACTCCAACTCACCAACAAACACACTCAAACTACCTTACAAAGGGTTTGGGTTTCTGGTTGGTTTCCAACTAGGATGAGATATCCTTTACAATAAGAACAATGCAAAGGCTAGGATATTTCTACTAAGCTTTGGATATATCTTATCAATCTAGGCTTAGTGAATGAGCTCTCTTCAATGTGAAACACTTGGGAAATTCTAAGTTTTTCGAGTGCTTCAATTTGCAATAATACGAATGAGCTCTTGAGTTGCTTTCAAATTTCCCGTAACCTCTTAATGTAAAGGGTCACTAGTATTTATAAGCAACTTCACCAAGGTTACTCTTGAAAAGCTATCCGTTGGAGGAGATAGCTTCATGAGTTTCCTCTTATGGTGTTTGATGAACGGCTATTTTTAGGGTTTGAATACTCCCTTGCATGTTTTAGGAATTATGCTTTCATGTAGCCAATCACCACTTTTTTTAATGCGGAACATAGTACTCTTGACATGCTTGAAATGACACATCGCTTTTCGATGTCGATAAAATGCGATGTTGTCTTCCTCTGATTGGTTCTTCTCTTCAGTAAATGTAGACAAACATAACGGCTCTTTTTGGTCAATCTCTCTGAATGAGATAACCTTAAACAACACTTAGACTTAGTTCATTTTGTCTGCATGTGAATGTCTGGGGCAATATCTATTTTTCTGAATATTCGCGTTTTTCTCAGTTTTGTAGTCTTCAGGTAGATATTATTCAGTGCCTCGGAACATTCAGGTTATCTTGAGTATTCGATATTTTCTTTGAGTCTTGATAACCTCTTTTGGGTCTTGATATCTTCTTGTGTCTTCTGTGTCTTCTGAGTCTTGATGTCTTTTTAGTCTTGATGTCTTCTTAGTCTTACGAGTCTTGATGTCTTGATGACATCTTGAGTCTTGACATCTTGAGTCTTGATGACATCTTGAGTCTTTAGTGACATACTGAGTCTTTAGTGTCATCTTGAGTCTTGATGACATCTTGAGTCTTGATGTCTTGATGACATCTTGAGTCTTTTCGGTGTCATCTTGAGTCTTGATGACATCTTTGGGTCTTTAGTGTCATCTTGAGTCTTGATGACATCTTGAGTCTTTAGTGTCATATTGAGTTTTGGTTTCTTGACAACTTCTTGAGTCTTGATTTTCTTGAAAACTTGGCTTTCTTGAGTCTTCATTTCTTAGAAAATTCTTGAGTCTTGATTTCTTGAAACTTCTTGAGTCTTGAACTTCTTTAAAACTTCACTAGGAGTCTTGAAACTTTAGAAACTTCTTGAGTCTTGAGTTTCTTGAAAACTTCTTGAGTTTTCGGTTTCTTGAAAACTTCTTGAGTCTTGATTTCTTCAAAATCTAACTTTGATCTATATCTGGCGACTATCGTAGTGCGAGATAACATCCTGAACACTCTATACTGAATCCTGACTCAGTCTATCAAGATTATCCTGAACATATCATACTCAGGGGTTTTGGGATCTAATCAAAATCTTCTTTATTAAATTCATCTCCCAACACTTAATATCCTTGACAAGCCGAATATTCTCTATTGGGGAAATCGGGGTGCCCGGATCTATTAGAGGTGATTATTAAAATACATATTTAAATTAAACAGTTAATTACTAGCATGAATTAATCATAAATTCATTCAACATAATAATAAACAACATGCGTACACATAATTCACGTAAATCCTAAACATGCGGAACTAGGAGTTACGGAATTACTAACCTCTTGAAGAATCAAACGAATGAATCAACCCAAGAGCCTTCCCAAATATATCCCCAAAGTCCACGAACATTATCCGGTGGGAAGATTTCAACGAACGATTTTAATGGGAGAGAAAAAAATATTTTGCTACCACCTTTGTGGATTTCTAATATTACCAACACATGGAATTGCACTTGAGAATGAAGAGCTCATCCCCTATAAATAGGGAGGAGGGGGGGGGGGACGAAAATTAGGGTTGGAAAATAGGGAGAAAATCTTTTCTTGATCTCCAAGAAATCTTGAATATATCTCCTATATTCTTTTCTCCTTAATTAAATTTTCCATAAAAATCTCTTTCCCCTCTTCTACCTATATTTTCGAAAATTACACTAATAAAGGAGTCAAGATTTGACTTCTTGAAGTTATGGGATAATTATGTATCCCTACAATAATTATCTCTTTCCATAAAATATCTACAAGAAAATCAAGACAATCTTTTCTTCCTTTAATAGACAAAAATTTCAAAAATTACTATTGGAAATTTAGCAAGATTATTTTCTTCTCTCTCTCATTAATTGGACTTTATTTTGGCCTATTTGGGGGGCCTTTAGGAGAATTAAGATTGGACCTCCAATGGACTATGAAGCTATAATATTTTGGGCCAAATATTATTCAAGTCCATTAATATTAATTTACTCCACTATAAAATTAATATTGAACTATCCATCTTAACCCATATTACGATTTCACATATAACATGGCTCCCGCTCATTATTTCCCGCGTTTAAGATTATCTTAGTCCATTAATTAATTAAGCCACTGAACAAGCTTTATATTAATTAATATCTTTGTCCTTGGAGTAAAGACATCTCAACATTATTATCCATGCAGGAAATAAATTTCCACTTGCAAGATTTGACATGATAAAGGATATGAGCCCACCAAGGGGACATTTCAAG
This sequence comes from Stenogyne calaminthoides, assembly GCA_037126765.1. Lineage (NCBI taxonomy): Eukaryota > Viridiplantae > Streptophyta > Magnoliopsida > Lamiales > Lamiaceae > Stenogyne > Stenogyne calaminthoides. Next base: position 21,058,361 of record JBBCBC010000022.1, on the reverse strand, counting down.
CAAGACGTACTTGCACGCGATTCTCCATATTAAATGTCAGCAATCGTCATGTAATTAATAATATTGCCCAAGATATAAGGTATCGAATCGCATTGACTCTCTTCCCATCATAAGTCAAAGCAATAGTTATTAATTTCACACGATCCTATTTAAGGGACGGAGATTAAGAAACAACACACCACTGAGGTCTAATTCTTGTATATTCAGTACCGAAGAATTTGTCCTCCTGTAGGTCCTCATTCAGCTCACCTAAATGCGTTAGTGTGATCCCTTGGTCAAGACAGGCCAATCTGGGTCTCACACTTCAACCGTTCATGATGGTTCATCCATTTCCATCTGGGTTGTGAATTTGTACTTAATTAAGAGGGCTGTTAATTTGATCTTCAGTGATCGGGTATCACCAAATTAACTACAACGTAATACATACTGTCTTATTGAACGGGTTTGCAATAAACATATATAACATTCATTTATATTTAATGCAACAGTGATTAAATATTTATTTCAGCAAATAAATAAGAAACTTCAGTTTGGTTATACAGAGTAAAAGCATACTTTTCAGTATAACCCCAACATTCTCAGCCCTTAGGTTATCGTTCTCAACTTCCACTCGTGTATAAGTATCTATTGCATTAGAGTGATCATCAAGCAATTGGTCATTGTAGACCTACAGGTTAATCTCTCCAGCAGATGTGCTCAGCACAATAGGTGTAGAACAGGGAACCACAGAAGGTTTAGAGATTACCTCAGACTGGTCAGTTTCTCTGGCCATGAGACAGATGTCGTCATCAGATGAGAAGTTCATATAATCGACATCTTCAGTTGTGGTAATCAGGCAGAAATCTTCAACAGATGAGTAGCCTGAGTCATCTGAAGGTAGATAAGAATCATCATTGCCAGATGTGTCAGCAACCATTGCTTTTCTGTCTCGGAACCTTTGTTCTCTTCTGTTCCGCTTTTCCTCTCTCTCATTGGGAGTCAGGTCGGGGTAATCAACACTATAATGACCTGGTTTCTGACAGTTGTAGCAAACCTTTAAGTCTCCAGAATTTCCTCTGTTAGGTGAATCATTTCTTCGGTATGACCTATCAGGAGACTTTCCACCTTGTCTGTAATCAGAACCTCTCTTATCTGATCTCTCATCTCGTCTGCTCTCTCTTCGATCCTCTATACGATCATATTTTTTATTATCCCTATCATCTGAAGAACGATACCTTTCTTGTGATCTGTCAGAAGATCTTCGATCTCTTCCTATGTTTTGTCGATAATCGTCATAGAACTTCCTGTACTTGCCCATCTGAACATTTGTTCGTTCAAGTTTTATCGTTAGAAGTGCAATCTGTTCGGCCTGGCTGATGATGTTTCCAACTGGTTCAACAATTCGTGAACTGCTACTGGTTGCCTGGAATGCAACAGATTTAGCTGAGTTTGCAGCAGCTTCAGCAGGGACATCATCTGATCCTTGTCCTCTCTCAATCAGGTCGAACTCATGGGCTTTCAAACTGAAGATTAGATCATTTGGCTTCATGGTGACAATATCTTGACAATCCTTAATCACGGTCACCTTGGTATCCCATTTCTTAGTCAACAATCTGAGAATTTTGTAGTTGATATCCTTGTTTGACATTACTCATCCCAGATCACGAAGTCGGTTGACTCCTCGTGTGATCCTTCCATCAAATTGATCAACTGTTTCTTCGGTAACATCTTGAGTTTCTCAAATACAACTAGCTCAGCTTGCAGTCTGCTGTCCTTAATCTGTTCATTTCCTCTGCAGATTTCAACAAGTGTATCCCATACTTCCTTAGCTGTCTTCAGGTACTTTACTTTCTCTCGTGTAGTAGCATCTATAGTTTTCATGATGATATATCTGGCAACAGTATCCAGATTAGATAACTTTCTCTCATCTGCATCCATCAAAGAGGGACTCTTTCTGATTCTTTGCTTCAACTAGTTGAGTAGGATCTCGTTCTCCTGCTTCAGCTGGGTTATAGTGATATATGACAATCGGTCCTATCTCAAGAATCTCATCCATTCTGTTGCTTATCACTCCCAGATGGTCTCTCATGTCAATGGACCAATCTGCATACTCATCAACAGAAAACATGGGTAGTATGATGCATACCTGAAAGTGTTATCCATGCTTGTGGTGATTTTGAAAAATATGGGTTTTAAAAACGGTTTTTCAAAGATCAGTTCAAGTGAACACAAAGGTTCCTCCTCAAGAATCAATGATATTCAAAGCCAGTGATCGGAAGAACCACTGCTCTGATACCACTTGTAGGTCCCGAACGGGTTTCAGTGAGGGTTGAAGTCTAGAGGGGATGGGTGAATAGACTTCAAAACTTTTCGTGGATCAGGTGTGATTTGCAAGTATGCCTGATCAGAGTGTGATGAGAATCAGTTTGGACTGATATCCGACTTACTGATTTGTCAAGCAAATCAGTTCGGCTTCTATCAATTTAACTGATGGTGCGGAAAATTAGTTAACCCGTGTGAAAACCAGTTTTAAACAAATAAGGATTTTGACCAGTAAAGTTCAGATCAGATGACAAGGGCGTCAAACTGATCAGATCAGTAGCTTGATGCTAATCTGATCCAGGTACAGAATATGCATGCAGATAACAAGAGTAGTGTGCACGTAAGTGTAAAGCAATATAAAGGCACACGATTTATAGTGGTTCGGACAACTTGTCCTACGTCCACTCTTCCCTATCAGCAGGGGCACCAACTTAACCAACTGGACTTAGATTATTGTGTTAGTCCAACACAGTACAACCAACAAATGTTTCACGAGTTCTCACTCAGCCAATCCCAGAAATCTGATCTAGAAACTCTAGTTAGAAATTTTGCTATAACAAACTTAACCTAATGTTTGGGTATAAGATTTGTGTTGTTCCAACTGGAATGCTATCCTATCTTTTAAATAGCCTAAAGCTAGAGGATAAGTATTCTATGCTAAGAACTATGGGATTAACACTTAAGAATAAATCTTGAGTTTGTGTTCTTTGTGCGGAAATCTCTTGAGAGCTTGAGCTTGAGTATTATTTCCGTGACCTTACTCTGAAGGTTGATCCCATATTTATAGGCCCGATTTTGAATTAGCCGTTGGAGAGCAATTCGAACTTCGGTCTATTTTAGGTAGGCTTGCAGGCTTGATTTGATGTGCTCAGAAAGGTCATGTCGTCTTTGTGCAATATTGTCCTTTCTAGCCATTTGGCATTGATACACCAAATCCTGCATTCGTCAGAACCGTACATAAGTGTCGACTTCTAAGTGGTTAACAAGTACACTTATTCGGCGCCTTGAAAAGCCATCAGATTAAACATTCTTCTGGTCTGAACCACTTCGTATACTTTAAGGATAAGATGATATGCTTATCACGGTTCTCACTTAGCCTCTACTGATCTGTTGTCCATCAGATCAGTAGTCTAGAGTCTTCTGATAAAGTTTTCTTAGTTGCAACCTATCGACTCTGCTGATGTCTTTATAGAGTATATCTTCTGATGTGCTTCAGATCTTCTTTCTGATCTTCACTGCTGATCTTCACTTCCGATCTTTACTGCTTCATATTGAGTTCCCCCTCAATATGTGATCTAGTCTAATTCTTCAGCTGTCTAACATGTTCAGCTGGTTTCCTATCCTTTTCATCAGTGTACTAACAAGTTCGACTGGTCCTATTACAACTGTTTTGGAACTTCCATCAAAACTTCAAATTTCCCAACAACTTAGAACTTTAAAAATCAAGTCTCATTATAGTTTGAGATTTAAAATCAACCTTTAAAATCTATTCCTATAAAATTTACCTACACAACTATTTTTTACAAAATTCAATACTATCATATCACTACTTTTCTCACTCTCAATACAATATAATAATACAACATCAATCACTATTACAAATTGATTTGGCATAAAGAAAAAATTAACCCAATCAAATATCAAAACAAATACATATTTTTATTATTCATCAAAACTTTCAAATACATTGAATTTCGAAGTCATAAATTCCCCAACACACCTAAATCTGAAATAAACATACCCTAAGGTTCCGTTTGGTTTGCGAGATTGACCAGGATAGGTCAGAATTAACATTTTAATCCCCCGTAATCGACTGTTTAGTTTGTGGGATGAGGACCCAGGATACATTTCCAGTCCGAGTATACAATTGTGTGTAATATCCCTATATGAAGGAATGTGTATATCCCATGTAAAATGTGGGATTGACCGAGATTAGCATTTTAATCCCTATATTGGTTTTTCAGTACAAGATTAAGAGTTGCAATCCTACAATTCAAACATATATATTGATTCACACAATCAAGTCAAATCAATCCAATCCCCACCCAATTCTATTCAATCTTATCATAATTAATCAATTCAATCATGTGAACCAAACGGGGCATAAGTGATCAACCCAACATTGTGCCTTGCAAAATTAAATAAGGACAAATTGCAAAAGGAGGACTTAACTTTGCCACTTATTACACTTTAAGGACCGAATTTTCATCTTTTGCAAGACAGATACTAAACTATAAAATTATTGCAAAAAAAAAACTTTTGGCAACTTTAAGAATAAAATAGGGGGTATCTTTGTAATTTTTTATTTGAAGACTTTACAATCTTAAATTAAAAAAGAAAATAAAATTCACGATGGCAAACATATTAGTCATCACAACAAATTACACCGCAAAAACAATTACATAATTCATCGGTCACCAGTCTTCACGGATTCATGACAAACACGATTCAGTGCACTCTATTCATTCTCCATTCTTGTATTCTTCTCCTTTGCAGAAGTCGGATGTATTGGAGAATGCGAAATCTCAATATTGCAGGAGGTCCCAACAATGAAATTATAAAATATGGTGAATGAATATTTTTTGTTTCAAGTTGATTAAAGTGTGTGATTAATATTATTTTAGAATTAATGATGAATAGTAATTTTTATTGAGAGCTATATATGTTAGTAATGGTGATATTGTTTATTTTTTCAAAGCCACAAGTTATTAGTGAGTGTTTGTTGTATTCTCGTTTATTGTTTTCAAGTGTGTATTCATCTTTTTAGAAGGTATAGTCACTAATCTTAGCATCTTTTTAATTGAGTTTACCAATTTTTAATTAATATGAAAGGTTGTACATGTGTAATTGTTGCTCTGGTAAAAAAAAAATATCACTACAAGCATGTCGTTTACAAATATAATTTTTCTAGAGTAGAATAGATTGGGGGGGGGGAAGAGTTTTAAGAGAGATATCCAGGTCAATTTCAAGCAATGATATGGAATAGTATAATTTAGAATATTTAGTCAGTGAGTTTGAGGATGAAATGAAGGATAAATTCGTATAGTTTAGTGACGTTTTTGTTTTGAATAAATGAAGGTGCGCTAGGATGAGATCCTCTCTTTTCAATTGATATTACATCTCAAAGTTGCAACTAATATTTTAAGATATTAATGTTGCTGCTCAATAGCCACCTAATTAATATGAGAAGGATTTTGTTGCTATTTTAGATTAATAAAAGGTATAAACTCTATCTTAGCATCTTTTTAATTGAGTTTACCAATTGTCAAATTTAAGCTCTAATATTAAGATTGAATCTAGACAATGAATCTAATTTTAATGTCCAAGACAAAATAACCAGACCCCTTCTTCTTAGTGAGACAAAATAAACCAGGTCCCCTGTTTTTTATATTTGTTATTGGTAGCAACGTTGATATGATAATTTTATGCAGTAAGTTTTTTTTTGCAATAATTTGAAAGTTTGATACATATCTCGCTTCTTATGTGGAGTAGTATATGAATTGACATAAATACCTTCTATTTTATTCTTAAAATTGCTTAAAGTCTTTTTTTTGCAACAATTTCATAGTTTAGTACTTGTCCTGAAAAAGACAAAAGTTCGGTTCTTAAAGTTCAATAAGTGGTAAAGTTAAGTCTTTTTTTTTGCAATTTGTACATTAAATAATCAAAGATTCTTTTGCTTTTTACTCAAAATTTTAGAATTCAATAAGCATTTTGTTTATAAATGAATCTATTTTAAAAGTATCATAAATTTTGATTGTTTTTCTACAATCTTTAATCCGTCATACATATTATATACGTAAATAAAATTAGACCTAAAATATAAATTTATTATTTTTAAATTATTTTTTATTGTATGAGTTGAATTAAAGTTTTTATTTTTAATTATATAAAATTTAATATTAATTTATATATTTTCTATTCATGATAAATTTAGTGCATAATAAAATTATATAGTTAATTAAATAATGTCATGACAAATACATACTCCCTCCGTCCCAAAAAAATGTGCACTCCTGACTTGGCACACAAAATAAGGAAATTTGCTTTATTGATATTATTTAAATCAATTATAATGATATTGTGAGAGTAAATTTTAAGTGCTTTTCCATTTTAGGAAACGTGCACGTTTCTTTGGGACGTCCCAAAAAGGAAAACGTGCACGTTTTTATGGGACGGATGGACTATTATATTCCATAGAAAATCTGTTTATTCATTAAAATTATTAGTAAATAAACTTAATAAAGATGGATTTGAACCGTGCAGTAGTATTGCAAGAGATCATTTCTAATTAATTGAAGTCTGAAATAACTCAAATAAGACAAGAACTCATGTGAGATGGACGGGGTACAACTTAGCACAAATTACACTTATCCCTCTCAAAGTGTTAAAACGTCAATGCCCAACTTATGTCTCGTCCTATCGTAAGACAGTCTCATGCAAGGGTATCTCCTGAAATAATAATTAAAATGACAAAAACTCATATAAGTCGCGTGGATATAGAGCGTTGGAACTCCAAGCTGATTAACCAAATTCTGTGCAATAACCTGTATTTCAATTGCTATAACTTAACTTTCAGTTACAAAAAACTGCCCAACTCATTAGCATTCTTCGCTTAAATTCATGCCCCTTCAATTCCTCTCTATCCATCTCACTCTCTATATATATTATATAGTTTCAACAGCAAATCAAACACCACACACTCCCAGCAAATAACACAAAATGAATTCCACGTTGAAGCTTGTAGCAATATCACTCCTCCTGTGTTTAGCAGCTTCGAAGTGCTCCACGGCCCGAATGGCGGAGACGAGATCCACCCTCTCGGCCCGTCTTAAGTTGGAGGAGGTGGCGGAGTCGAATTGTTGGGAATCACTTTTCGAACTCCAATCTTGTACCTCTGAAGTAGTGCTGTTTTTCCTCAATGGGGAGACCTATCTCGGGCCAGGCTGTTGCCGGGCCATAAGAATCATACAGCATGATTGTTGGCCCACCATGCTCGCCTCCCTCGGCTTCACCACCCAAGAAGGCGACGTTCTACGCGGCTATTGCGATGCAGCCACCGCCGTTCTCTCCCATGAAAAAACCTGTTTATCATTTTGTTAATTTGAGTCGGACGTTTTTTTCAATTTTCAGAAATAAAACCATATGTTGATCGTAATTTCAGGATTCTCATTCTGTATATCTCTGTTTTTTTTTGGTTTGTCCATTATGTAATTGTTTGGTAAAATGCAATTACGTACCAAATTTGTGAAAAATATGAGTACGTGGAAACATAGTATCGAAATTTATCTTATAAAAATGGATCATATGAGTTAATAATGCACTTAAAAAAATTGTCCCACCTTGATACAAGGGTTCAAAATATCATCGATTTAACATTTTTGACCTTAAAATTTTATACTTATGTGACATCTAATTTTGTGATGTATTTTCTTATACATTTGGAATTTTCCCGATTCAAGTTTTTTTCACATAGTTGAATTGGAACTTGGACGAAGCACTTTGAATTGTAATTTCATGACAAAAATGAAATCCTAAACTTTGGTACTCAATAAAATGAAAATACTGAGAATAGACAAAATTGAAGCAAAAATCAATTGTATATGAATGAAATTCACATACAATTGCCACTTGTAATACTGTGGAATTGATGACAAAATTGAAGCAAAAATCCGTTGTATGTGTATCAAAGAAATGATACGTATGTCAAATGCAATTGCCACTAATAATACTGTGGAATTGCAAATTTGAAGCAAAAATTCATACACTGTGTACTAAAGAAATGCCATGAAAATCACATACAGTTTCCACTAGTAATACTTTTGATTATTCCGATCTAGCCCAAAACCACCAAGATCGTGTGGCAATTCACAGTTCATTAAGAACATGATCGGCGGGGGCTCTGCGCTTCTGGTGATGGTGGTGGCGGCGCCGCCCCTTAACACGGTGTTTTTCCCTCTTTTTCATCGCCAAACTCTTCAATTTCTCCAACTGATCCTGCATCGGATTCGCCATCACCGGAATATCCCCATCTGAAGGAGATTTCAAACCACCTGGAGCATTACGCCAATCAAAATGACGATTCACAGGATTAAAACTTCCATCAGCCGGAATATCACCAAATTGAGATGGCGAAGGTCTTTCCCCTTCCGCCGTGGAATTGTCCCGATCGATTTCAGATCTAGGGTTTCGGATCCCCTCACTGGGAGGGGCGCTACTCCGATCGAATTGAAACATTTCTTCCACCGGAATGTTCCGATCTCGCCCAATCGGAGCCGGCGATTCCGCCGTGGGGAGGACATCGGAATCCTGGCTCATATTGAGTCCAGCCAACAGAATTCCATCGATTCCGTGAACGGCGAACCTCGACCCGAGAAAAATATCCGGATCCGAGACCCGAACCCCGTCGACCATCACGCTAACCGTTTCACCCTCGATTAAAACGTCGTCGTCTCGGATTTTGGCGACGAGTATGGCGAAGTGAGGGAGGAGCGTGTCGAGGAAAGGGGAGGAGAGGTTCTGGAGATCGGCCAAGGCGTGGCGGCGGCGGGGGACGATGTGGTAGCGGAGGGTGTTGACGTAGATAGCGGCGTCGGTGGCCATATCTAGGGCATACAGCATCTCGTCTTTGGGGGCAAACAGAGTGAAGGAGGCAGGGGAGTTCCGCTGGTCTCCGGCGGTGGTCAAGAGCTCGAATTGGAGGTCGGAGGTGGTTACGGCGTTCGTGAAGAGAGTGTAGCCGTGGGCGCGGAGTGATTGTAGCGCGGAATTGAGTTGTTGAGAGTCGGTGGCGTTGAAGGCGCCGGTGACGGAGTTGGTTAGGAGGAGGAGGAGGAGGAGGAGGACGGCGGCGGAGGATTGGGAAGGCGGCGGCGGTGGGAGATCTGCCATTGGAGGGGAGAGGGCGGTTACAAGAGTGGGGGTTGAATTGAATTTCAGTTGCAGAGAATGGTGAAGTGTAGAGAGAGAAACAGAGTACGGGAGTTTGGAGCTTCTTATACATTTCTGTGACAGTTATGAATGAGGGCGCACAACATGCATGTTGCAAATTATGGAGAAACGGAGTGAAATTACACGGGTTTGAATTACAATTGGTGTCATGAATTTTAACTCAAATAAATTTAATTTTATAAATTCTTTTTACTGTTGATTTAGTTTTAATAAATTTGACAATGTTTAATTTTAATCTCAATTTCGATCGAAAAACTCAAAACGGCATCGTTTTGCCGTTTTAATATAGGGTTTTTCGGTGGATAATATGACTGGACTGTCACGTGTATTTTTTTTAACAGTTTAAATTTCAGGCATATAATTTTTTTTTTGTTTAAAAAAACTTAGAAATTAAAACATAATTGATAGTTCAGTCACAGTATCCGCCGAAAAGTCTCAAATTGAAACGGTAAAACAACGTCGTTTTGAATTTTTCCGATCGACTAGAAATTAAAATTGGACATTGTCAAAGTTATTGAGACCAAATTGATGATAAAAAAATTTATGAAACTAAATTTATTTGAGGCTAAAGTTATGGGGTCAATTAAAAATTGCAACGTGCAGTATTGCCATTTTTACAAATTGCAATATGTCTTATGTTTTTAACAAAATGCAACTTATATTAATAAAAAGTGATCGATTCTAATTGAAGACTCATTTTTTGTGAAAGTTTTCGGCTAAATATCTCCTACAAATAATGTATGTATATACCACCATGTTAAAAAATAATTTTAGCAAACATCAAATTGAAGAAATTCAATATAAAATTTTTAAAAATAATGAGTTGAAATTGAAATATATCAATTTTTACTAATACAAATTGAATTTTTGTTAAAAAAAATAATAATACGAATTGGGACAATTGTACGAATTGTATTTTGTTGTTAACCCTTTTCAAAATCACCTTCACTGACATATGTCATTTAAAAAAAAATGCACTAACTTGTGAAAATTTTAATATGCAGATTATTTGAACGTCACATAGATAAGGAACAGCAAGTCTCGAGTTTGAGGACTATGCAGGATGTAACTGTAACGCGTTGTGAGTCACATCCTTATGTTCTTTTTTATAATCAAACTAGTATTTCACTCGAGCGATGCTCAGTCTCATTTATAATATTTTGTACTCTCTCCATCCTAATCTTAATCGATGGTTTACTGTGTGTTTGAAGTTTAAGAAAAAGTGATAAAATATTGGGGTAGAAAGAGTTGTTTATTAGTATTTTATGTGATAAAGTGATAAAATAATGTGTAGTTGGGGGTAGAAAGAGTTGTTTATTAGTATTTTATGTGATAAAATGAGTATTTCCATTTAAGAAAATGTGCAGTTAAGATTGAGACGCCTTCCTTCGAAAACTTTTAGACAGATCGGTGTGAGGGCAAGCCTTCGACAGAAAAGAAAGTGAATCGGTTTATTTGATAACCAACTTATCGATCTCCCGAAGCGATCGGTTCGTAACCATCGCTTTAAGATTTACCCGTGTGAAAAAGTTTTACCCAGTGAAAAACCAGATTCCAAAGTTAGTCTTTTTAATCATTGATCAAGTGTCAGTATGATCGATCGAAAGCTTGGTGCTAGCCGATCTCAACTTGAATGTGTATGCGCTTTAAAAGGTTGTGTGCGATTGTGTAAGCAGTTAATCAAAGCAATAGAGGCACACAAGATTTATAGTGGTTCGGACAAACCACTCCTACGTCCACTCTTCCCTATCACAAGGGGCATCTACTTAACCAACTGGACTTAGTTTTATGTGTTAGTCCAACACAGTACACCGACTAGATGTTTAAAGAGTTCACACTCAACCGATCCCAGAAATCAGAACTAGAAACCCTAGTCTGAAATCTTGCTAAACAACTTAACCTAACTTGGGGGTTTGGTAAGATTGTTTTGGTTCCAACTATGAAATCTTTTCTTGTGTATAAGCAGCCTAACAGCTAGATGAAAAGATTTCTATGCTAAGAACTTATGGGATGAACACTTAATAAAAATAATCTTCTTGATCGTGTTCTTGTGCGGAAATTAGCTTTAGCTTCTTGATTGTTCAGCGTTTCTTCATTTTTCCGTGTGTCTTCACTCTAAAGTGTGATCCCATATTTATAGACCTTGAAATCAAAGAGCCGTTGGAGAGCAATTTGAATTTCAGGCTATATTTGGTAGACTTGCATGATTGATGTGACGTGCTTCAGGAACGGCATGGCAGCGTGAACTTGTATTTTATAGCCGTTAGAGAAGGCAACATCGAATCCCTTACTTGTCGGGCTCGATCATCGTGTCTTGTTCTTATTGGATAGCGGACTCACTTTTCAAAGGAAGTTCTTCCAACTAAGCTTGACATTCTTCTTGTTCGGATCATCGACGTATGATTAGGTGAAACATCAAATTTACGCTGGTGGTGACTTTGATCGATCTGAATCGATCGATCTACTGATAGAGTCTTCAGTGCGGTTGACTTAGCTTCAACTAGCAGACTCGACTGATGTAGGCCTTCTGGTCTGATCTTCGAGTATTCTGAGTTTGAGCTTCATGACTTCAGCTGAGATATCTGACTAGATCGGATCGATCGATCTTCTGTTCTTCTCTAGCATTTTGGCACATCCGCCGGATATCACCGTTTATTCTTTGAGTCTTGGATCGACCTATACATATTGAGTTCCCCTCAATATGTGACCTATCTATTACATCAGTTGTTCTATACAGTAATTATCAAGTGGTCTCCTATAGCGGGTAATATAAACATCATTCGGTAACAGTCCGGATTTGGTCCTATTACATGTGTTTTTGGAACTTTCATCAAAACTATAAATTTCCCAACAATTTCCCCTTTTGATGAAACCAAAACACTTTGAGAAACCAAATACAGTTGATAAAAAAAAAATAGAACTTGTTAAGAGCATATAATCAGAAGACAATGAGACTTTGTCTTAGGATCAGAAAATAAACTTTTCTCATTAATGAATGTTGATTACATGTTACATCAGAAAAGTTTGAAAATGATAACAAATGATCCCGAGTAGTCTTCCGATTCTTCACTCTTTTGGGCTTGTATCCTTCGCATCTCTTTTGATCTTGAGGTGCGTTGAAAATCGATAAAGTTTCCATTTGACATCATCGATCTGAGGATCGATTTATTTATGCTTCAATGCGGGATGTCAAAATAGAATCTTTGAAATGCCATCATCAAATGAGCCATCCGCCTTCTTCGAGTACTCCAAACAGATCATACTCTTGGCGAGTTATTTTTACATTGATCGGTTTAGCCTCATTTTCCGATACTTGAGAAAATCCGGGGTATTTGTTTTCTAACCAAATGAGGAATTCTTCATCGAGAGATTCTTCTTGTGGGACAAGATTAAGAACAAAGGCATCCGAAGTCATTCACTCCTCGATCTTATTCCATTCCTCAAATTTCTTAAGATCTTGTTGTAGTTTTTTGGATGATCTCATCAACTCTTCTTTGGCGGCTTAGGTTAAAATGCGGATTTTCCGGCCCTTCCTTTCTTTACTCTCGTCCCCGAATCTTGTTCAGATTTTACGCCCTCGACATTTTTACGCCGCCTTTCTTTCTTCTTGACATTTTCGGGCTTCTTGATTCTCTGTTCTTTGGACATCTTTTTCATGCTTTGAGTTTGTGATGTCCTCTTGCTGTTGTGTCATTGGTTTCTCACTGTCCTTCCCCCTTTTTTGGTTTGATCAAAAAGAAAAGTAGTGAGGTGGAGGTCGAGAACCAACCAAAGTTATCGCGATCGCCTTGTTGAGATCTGCAATAGAGATGCCTTCCAGTTTGAGCAGTTAGATTTTGAATCTTTGATATCAGCTCAGTCTTGACAGATTCCATGGCAGTGGAGAGTGTTTTAATCAGTTTGTCAAGTCTCTCTTCTGTCAATTCTAGCTTGTCAGTGAGCATCAGAAAAAAAACTTGTTGTTTGTCCACCTAAGTCGATTTGGTATCGACGGTCTTTATCGATTCGGTATGACTTGATGGGACCTGATTTGAGAGAACTGATCTTTTATTGCCCCAATCTGGAAATAGCCATTTCCCTTTCATCTTTTATTTCCTTGATGGCAATCTTCCTTTGATCCGCCTATCAGTCCCTCAACTTCTTCTTTCAGGAGATCTTTGAGACAAGATTTGATCTCTGAAGTTGATCAAGAGTGACGTGTGATGTTGGAATGTTGAGTGTCACTTGATCCGTTCGATTGTTTGTGCCTCCAAGTGGTTGGTCATGAACTGCAGCACAGTTCCACTATCATCGGCGGCTCTCGTGATCCTTCATGATGACATCTGCCAGAGCTTTGTCAGCGATCTCGATTCGACTGCTACAAGCAACCCTAACCGCGGGATCGAGCTTTAACAGATTTAGCGATTATCACCAAATTTGGTGATCCCACTTTGCAGATTTCCTCATGTCGAAATCGAGTTCTGCAAACTCATCCGCACCGCCCATCTGTTCAATAATTATTATAAAGTCTGAGAAGCTTTTTAATCGAAGATCTCTCCAGGTGAGGATCTCCAAAACTTCCTCTCTTATGGCAGGTTGGGCGACCAGTTCTGGGTACAACTCATCAATTTCTCTTTCGATTCGCATTCTGATCAATTTCCCAGTTATGATCTTTGTTGATCTGGACTCAGGAATTGTCTGTCCAGATTCAGTTTGATGAGATGTGGAAGGTTCCGTTGTGCTTGAGTAGGCGGAAGTTGACGACGGCTTCGACACAAGAAAGGTTCTTCGTGGAAGCAGTGCTTCGGTTCCACATCGTAAAGCTTTACGTTCGCGAACTGATGTAGTTTCAGGTTCGCTGGCAGGTGGAAGAATAGGAGAGTTATGCTCAGCAGCCATTAGTCTGAGTGGCGATTCAGCTGTGGCTGGAGGAGAAGGAGATCGTTCGGCTTGTGCTTCTTCCTCAGAATGACCTGGCGATCTTTCAGCTTCAGAAGCCTGCCTGTCTGATGCTTCACCTGATTTTGTTGGTGCAACAGACTGTTCTGGTGCTCTTTCTTCATCTGACTCATCTTCAAGCATCAGAGTCATGGAGGCTTGCTTCGCCTTCTTCGGCCTCTTGTCCTGGGCCTTCACCAGTTTTCTTTTCTTCTTCTTGGGGGCATCTGGTGAGCCTTCTGGGGGTCCTTCACCAGCTTGAGCTGATTCGCCCGCATCTGGTGGGAGAAAGATTTTCTTTGAATTTTGTTATGGAATGAAGATATGTATTCTTGGAATACAAGATTATCTCATTAAATTCAAGAAATCTCCCACTTGGTTATTCATTAAGAAAATTTCAAAATTTTGAAATTATAGTGGGCTAGAAAGATTTTCTTGATTTTCTTGAAAAGATATTATGGAAGATATGTATTTCTTGAAATACAAGAATATCTCATAAATTCAAGAAGATCCAAATCTTAGATTCTTGCACACATTAATTTTCAAAAATACCATATTGTTGAGGAGGTTGGATTTTTGTGGAATATTTTAATTATGGGAAAAAGAATATAGGAGATATATTCAAGATTTCTTGGTGACCAAGAAAAGTCTTTTCCCACATTGATTTTCTACAATAAATTTCGACCCCTCCTCTCCTATAAATAGGGGATGATTGTTTCATTCCCAAGTACAATTCCATGTCTGGAAAAATTAGCAAATCCACAAAGGTGGTGCAACAAAGTTTATTTTTCCTTTTGTTAATTGTTCGACAAGTGTCCTTCCACCGGATAGTTGAGCAAGGGCTAAGGGAATACTTGGGATGTCCTTTTGGTTAGTTCGTCCGACCGAAGTCACTGCCATCCCGAGAGGTACATTCACGTAAACCCGTAGATTCCGCATGCGTAGGTTTTACGTGGTTTTTTATATGCATGATTTGTTATTGCAATTATTATTTGAATTAATATAGGATTAATTCATGCTAGTAATAATTAATGAATTAAATTTGTATTTAAATATTCATCCCGAATAGATCTGTGCAACTCATTCCCCAACATTCATGTGCCGAATATCAGTGTCTGTAGAAGGACAATCCTTCTTAGACAGCTTTATCCCATGACATGACGGTAGAGAGCCTCTCTTAGAGTTCTCCATCACGAATCGCTCCAACACCTTGTCTATGTAGGTTGACTGTGACAACCCCAACATCTTAGATTTATCCCTATAGATGTTGATCCCTAGGATGTAGCAGGCTTCACCAAGATCCTTCATCAAGAAGGTCTTTGACAACCATTCTTTCACAAACTGCATGAGTGGGATATTGTTTCTCATAATCACTATGTCATCAACATACACAACTATGAAAATAATATTCTTCCCAATGCATTTTCGATAGACGCACGGATCTTCCGAATTTCTGACAAAGTCAAATGATTTGACAGCCTCATCAAATCGGATATTCCAACTCCTAGAAGCTTGCTTCAATCCATAAATGGAGCATTTAAGCTTGCACACAAGATTGGATTTTGGCTTTGATATGAAACCTTCCGGTTGAGTCATAAACACTTCCTTATCAATGTTTCCATTGAGGAAAGCTATTTTGACATCCATCTGCCAAATCTCGTAATCGAGGTGTGCTGCTACCACAAGTAAAATTCGAATGGACTTGATTTTAGCAACTGGTGAGAAATTCTCTTCATAGTCAATGCCTTCACGTTGACTATAACCTTTCGCCACCAACCTAGCCTTGTAGGTTTGTACCTTGCCATTTGCATCGGTCTTATGCTTGTAGACCCATTTGCAACCTATGGATTTGACCCCTTTTGGCAACTCAACCAAGTCCCAGACTTGATTGGTGTACGTCGAGTCCATCTCGGATTTCATGGCTTCATGCCACTTCTTCGAGTGAATATCTAATGTTGCCTCAATATAAGTTCTAGGTTCGTCTTTATCCGGGATCTCCACGTCATCATGTTCCTCCACAAGGAAACCATAATATCTGGTGATCGGATTACGAATTCTAGTGGACTTACGGAGTTGTGGTTGTTCAGACTGCATATTTTTGATCGTGAAAATTTGGTGGTACAGCGATTTCATCGTTGACCGGGGAGGCCTCAAGAGTGACACTTCCAGATGCTCCTTGAGAACTTTCGGATGCCTATTGAGCGGGAGTTTGAACTATGCTATTCTCATTCAGCCTACTTGGAGTTCGTTGCTCTAGCAATGCAACTCCAATTACTCTCCCACTGGCTGAAAGAGGATCACCATGTGATAAACTTCCACCATGTGAGCTACCGAATGCTCCCACTGATTCTTTGTCATGTTGCTTTGACAAGATATCAGTCTCTTTGTTAATTTGTGGTTCTTGAATTTCTTCAAGTTCTATCGTCTTACAACCTTGTTCCTTGAAGACGTAATCTTCTTCAAGGAATCTGGCCTGCCTAGAAACAATCACTGACTATTTCTCTGGTAGATAGAAGTAATATCCTTTAGTTTCCTTAGGATATCCCACAAAATAACTCTTTTCACCTTTGGATTTCAACTTGTCAGTGAGCATCCTTTTTACAATCACGGGGCATCCCCATGTCTTGATATGTGAGAAAGTTGGCTTCTTGCCACACCATAACTCGTATGGTGTATTCTCAACCGACTTGGATTTCCAATCCTATTCAGAATGTAGATTGAGGTTTGTAGTGCGTATCCCCATAAGAATGTCGGAAGAGAGGAAAAACTCATCATGTACCTCACCATGTCTAACAGGGTTCGGTTTCTCCTTTCGGACACACCATTCATCTGAGGTGTTCCGGGAGGAGTCCATTGTGACTGGATTCCATGTAACTTCAAGTAATCAGTGAATTCATGGCTAAGGTATTCACCTCCTCGATCTGATCGAAGAATCTTGATACTCTTACCAAGTTTTTTTTCTACTTCAGCCTTAAACTCCTTGAATTTCACAAACGATTCGGATTTGTGTCTAATAAGATATACATACTTGTATCTTGAGAAATCATCAGTAAAAGTGATGAAGTATCCAAACTGACCCCTAGCTAGAGTGGGCAATGGGTCCACAGACATCTGTGTGGACCAACTCTAGAACTTCTTTGGCACGAACTCCTTTCCCAGAAAATGGTTTATTGGTCATTTTGCCCTTAAGACAAGATTCACAACTTCCATAAGACTCAAAGTCGAATGGGGTTAAGTAGTCCAACTTCTTTAGCCGTGCAATTCTTTTCTCGTTTGCATGACCAAGTCTATAGTGCCACAAGTAAGTCGGTTTTCATGATTACTAAGTTTGAGTCTTTTATTTTGTATATTAAGAATGTTATATCCACAATGCAACAAATATAAACCATTAGATAAAGGAGCATTTCCATACACACGACCATTAAGCAAAAATAACAATTATTGTTTGCAAAATGGAAGGAAAAACCTTCAATATTCAACATCGGAATAGAAATAATATTGTGGGTAATTGAGGGAACAAAATAACAATTATTCAGTTCAAGTCTAAAACCAGAGGGTAAATCTAAATATAAGTGTCAACACGTTCAGCAGCAACTCTTGCCCCATTCCCAACGTGCAGCAAGACTTCACCCGACCTAACTGCCCTGCTATCCTTGAGACTCTGCACATTTGTACAAATGTGTGAGCCACAACCGGTATCTAATACCCAGCAGTTAGTATCATTTGTGGACATGTTTATCTCAATAACAAACATACCTGTTGCAGATGCTGAGACACCTTGTGTCTTCTTTTCAGCTGCTAGAACTTTACAGTCCTTCTTCCAATGCCCCTTCTGCTTGCAGTGGAGGCATACATCCTTGTCAACCCTCTCCTTCTTTTGAACTCCACCTTTGGGTTTAAGGAAATTCGGCTTGGAGTCTTTCTTTGCCTTGCCCCTTCGCTTCTTCTTTCCTTTCAGAGCAGAAGAAGTAGAGGCACTCACCATGAGCACGGGCTTTTCCTTAGCAGTGGAAGACACGTACTCAATCTTTTCTTGCCTGAGCACCAAACGGACATTTCGGTGCCAGTCGAGAAAGTTTGGCCCAGCTAATTTGTTCGTTTCCAAAATGCTTCTCAATGATAAGTTATTCATTTCAACAATCCTAGAGAAATAAAATAAAACGGGAATTAAACACATAAATCCTATGATCAATATTCAGCAATCAAAATAAGCATGGCCTTTTAAGTTTATCTTGTTTCCATTATTTTCACATATTCAACGACCTCACCAGAAGAATACTAATTTATATCAAATATAAATTGTTGGGAAATTTAGAGTTTTGATGAAAGTTCTAAAACACATGTAATAGGACCAATCAGACCTGTTAGCTGACTGATGTTTATATTACCGTTTATAGAATACCGATTTGATAATTCTTGATATAGAACAACCGATGTAATAGATAGGTCACATATTGAGGGGGAACCTCAATATATATAGGTCAGATCTGAAGATATGAAGAACAACTGATATCCGACAGGCCAGAATGCAAGAAAAGAACAGAAGATCAGATCGATCTGATCAAGTCAGATATCTCAGCTGAAGTCATGAAGCTCAAACTCAGAATACTTGAAGATCAGATGACTTCCAGAAGATCGGATCGAAGACCTACATCACCGAAGTCCGCTAGTTGAAGCTAAGTCAACCGCACCGTAAGACTCAATCAGTAGATCGATCGATTCCGACCGATCAGTCACCACCAGTGAAAAAATCGATGTTTCACTAAATCATACGCCTATGATTTGAACAAGAAGAATGTCAACCTTAGTTGGAAGGAAGAACAACACCGAAAAGTCGCCTCGTAACCAATAAGGACGAGACACGATGATCGAGCCGCAATTATGGGATTTGATGTCGCTTTCTCCAACGGCTATAAAAGACACTATTCACGCTTTTTGGCCATGCCGTTCCTGAAGCACGTCACATCAATCCTGCAATCCTACCAAATATAGCCTGAAATTCAAATTGCTCTCCAACGACTCTTTGATTTCGAGGTCTATAAATATGGGATCACACTTCAGAGTGAAGATACGGAAACCCTGAAACGATCAAGAAGCTAATCAGATTTCCGCACGAAGAACACGAACAAGAAGATTTTTTTATTAAGTGTTCATCCCATAAGTTCTTAACATAGAAATCTTTTCATCTAGCTGATAGGCTATCTTAAACACTAGAAAAGATTTCATAGTTGGAACCAAAACAATCTTATCCAAACCCAAAGTTAGGTTAAGTTGTTTAGCAAGATTTTAGACTAGGGTTTCTAGTTCTGATTTCTGGGATCGGTTGAGTGAGAACTCTTTAAATATCTCGTTTGGTTGTCTTGTGTTGGACTAACACAAAAAATCTAAGTCCATTTGGTTTAGTTGGTGCCCTTGTGATAGGGAAGAGTGGACGATGGACGGGTTTGTCCGAACCACTATAAATCTTGTGTGCCTTTACCGCTTTGATTAACTGTTTACACAATCGCACACAACTATTAAAGCAGCATACATATTCTAAGTTAAGATCAACTAGAACCAAGCTTCTGATCTGATCAAGTTTGACACTTTAGTCAACTGGTTAAAAGACTGACTTTGGAATCTGATTTATCAAAACTGGTTTTTCACACGGGTAAAACTTAGCTTCCGCACATCAGTTAAACTGATAGTTACCAAACTGATCTGCCTTCAGGCGATTAGTAAGTTGGTTATCCATCCAAATTGATTTCACTCGCACTCTAATCAAAGCTAATCGCTCTCACACCGACCTGCACAAAAGTTTTTTCGAAGTCTATTCACCCTCCCCTCTAGACTTACGCCCTCACAAAACCCGTTCGGGACCTACAAGTGGTATCAGAGCAGTGGTTCTACAGACCACTGGCTTTGAGTATCATCGATTCTTGAGGAATAATCTTTGTGGTCATTTGAACAGATCTTGAAAAACCATTTTTAAAACTCATTCGTTTTTCCAAAATCACTCAGCATGGATAATACCTCTGGTATGTATCATGATCTGCCGAAGTTCTCAATTGATGAGTATGCAGATTGGGCCATTTATATGTGCAACCATCTAGGTTCGATTAGTGGCAGAATGATGGAAGTCATCGAAAGAGGACCCATCATCATATATCACGACAACCCTGCAGTTGGAGGAGATCCAGACTTTGCCCCGGGAAGTCTTGTACGAAAAAGCCCAGCCTTGATGGATACAGAGGAACGGAAACTGTATACTCTGGACACAATCGCCAGGCATATTATCATGAAAACGATGGATAAGGTCACCAAGGAAAAGATTAAATATCTCAAAACTGCGAAAGCAATGTGGGATACTCTAGCTGAGATATGCGAGGGAAATGATCAGATCAAAGACAGCCGTCTACAAGCCGAACTGGTGAAGTTTGAAAAACTGAAGATGCTGCCCAACAAGACCATCAACGAACTCGATGGAAGGATTACTATGTCAGTGAATAAGCTACGAGAACTTGGTAGAGAGATGTCAGACAAGGGCATCAACTACAAGATCTTAAGATCTCTTACCAAGAAATGGGATATGAAAGTCAAGGTAATCAAGGATTGCCAAGACATTTCAAAGATGAAACCAAGTAGCTTGTTTTTAAGCCTTAAAGCTCACGAGTTCGATTTAATTGAAAGAGGACAAGCAGATGAAGATGAGGTTCCCGCTGAAGCCTCAACTTCCAAATCAGTTGCGTTTAAGGCAACCAGCAGCAGATCAAAGGCCAATGAACCTGTTGGAAACATCATAAGTCAGGCAGAACAGATCGCTCTGCTTACCAGGAAACTAGAAAAATCAAATATTCAACTTGGTAAGTATCGAAGATTCTATAAAGATTATCAATATAGCCAAGGAAGAGATATGAGATCAGCCAACAGATCTCCAGAAAGAACCAGATCTGATGATCGAAGAGATCACATAGAAGAAAAGAAAAGAGATAATCTAAATGATGAGAGAAGAGATAATCGATCTGAAAGAAGGAGCTCAGACTACTATCAGAAAGGGAAGTCACCTGATAGATCATACAGACGGAGTGATTCACCTGGAAGAAAAGGTTCCGTGGATCAAGGAGCGTGCTTCAACTGTGAGAAGCCAGGTCACTACAGTGCAGACTGCCCAGACCTGACGCCAAAAGAAAGGGAAGAAAAGAGGAACAAAAGAGAGCAACGTTACAGGGGCAGAAAAGCCATGGTTGCTGACACATCTAGAATTGATGATTCCTATCTGCCCTCTGAGGATTCTGGATACTCCTCTGTAGAAGATTTCTGTCTGATAAGCAGTACTGTTGACTTCTATGAGGATGAAGATCTGATATTCTCTTCAGATGATGATGAGATCTGTCGATGGCCAAGGAGGACCAATCGAGGTAACCTCCAAACTGCTTTGTTCACTTCTACACCGCTATCATTAGCACACTGCTTTGGGAGATTGACTGCAGCTCTACTCGAAAGCAAATGCTTGATGATCTCTCCAATCAAGAGACACTTATGTTATAGTGGAAGTTTAAAATGACAAGCTAAGGATCGAAATAATCGACTTGTTAAAGAGAACGATCTCAAAGAAAGCTACCGAATCGAAATATCTTTGAAACCGCTCGTAGGTAATCGAGGAACTTAACATTCGAAAGTTAAGTCTTCGATCGGAGAAGCAGATCAAAGATCGACTAACAATTAACAAACAACAAGTGATGACTTCAAAATCCTTCAAAGCTAAATTTGATGAGCTATTCCGATTTGCATGAGAGTCTAAAAAATCTTCCGAGGATAATTTGCGCAAGAAAATAGAGGTTTTTACAAAATCATCTAAAAACTGCTCAAGATATGAACACCTATTTTTGAACAACGATTAACAAGAAGGGACTTGGGTATGAGAACCCCGCCACATCCTCAAAAGCCCCAAGTTGATTCACCTCAAAAGGTGTAATCGAGGCGAGTCTCGATAAAGATACACCAAAAGTCAAACTTGTATCTAATAAGGAAAAAAAGACCGGTTGAGCGGTAAAGGCGGTGCCTAACGTAAGGGAACAAAAATGGACCCTAACCGGTAAAGCATCGGTCGAGGAATCAACAGAAGAACCCGGTTCTTGAAGAGACCTCAACCTGATCAACAGATCAGGTATCTGAAAAGACAACCTGTAAAAGGGAAGTCTAATCTGAGACCCAATCAAGGTCAGCAAGAATAAGCACGCTATAGGTAAACTGCAAAAACCACTTATGCCAAAAAGATACGAATCTTTTGATGGTAGCAGTCGTACCTACCCCTATAATCAGAAACCTAGAGGTCAACTGAGCCACACTGGAAGAAAAGAAGACAAACAGAAAAGATAAATCCCAAGTCTTCTAAGTCATCCAAGGCTCACACTAATAATCATACCAATCAGAAAGCATATAAAGAGACGTATGATTATGTTGACAGGTATGGGAGACAAATCAGGTCTTCTGATCTAACTGATCACAATAGAAGTGCTCTATTTGTATGGATCCCCAAAACCAAACCTAACCCCTCAGGACCCAATCCAAAAGGGGTACCTAAAGCCTGATTTGATTGCAGTTCGTGGGTCCGCCAACAAAGGAGGTGTGCGGTGCAACTATCCGGGTACATCGATAGTGGATGCTCAAGGCACATGATTGAAAGCAAACACCTCCTCGACTCTTACATAGAAACGAAAAGGCCAGCGTGTACTCTTCGGTGATGATAACTTTGGTTATACCAAAGGATTCGGAACCTTAGAGAATGATGATGTACAAGTAACTGGAGTCTTGTATGTTGAAGGTCTAAAGCACAACCTATTATCGGTTTCACAATTCTACGACAACGGATTCAGTGTTGAGTTCTCGACTGATTAATGCACTATCAAGAATCGAGCCACTCAATAGATTTTGCTAACTGGTTCAAGGAAAGGGACGATCTACACAGCCAGATTGGAACAGTTTGCCCAAGAAATACATTTAATTGTTAAGAGTTCCAAAAGTAGCGATTGGCTCGCACAAAAAGAATGAGTCATCCGAACTTTAAAACTCTTAATAAGATAGCAAGGATGTCTCTAGTGGAAGGTCTTCCGAATGAAGTATTTTCAAAGGATCGGACATGTGTTGCATGTCAGAAGGGAAAACAGGTCAAAGCTTCATTCAAGGGAATTCCTGGACCGACATCCAAAGAGTATTGCAAAATACTTCATATGGATCTATTTGGACCCGATTACACGGTCGATCTCAACGGACGCAAAATATATACTCGTAATCGTGGATGACTATTCCAAGTTTACAGGGTTATATTCTTACATAAGAAGAATGAGACGACAAATCGAAGATACCCGAAATTTGCGCTTAAAAGATTACAAAATGAGAAGGGGTGTCGATTGTAGTAAAAATCGATCGATATAAAGGTACGAAATTTTACAAACTCTTTTATAAGCGATTTTTGCTCTAAGTTTGGTATACAACATGAGACATCACCGCAAAGAACGCCACAAATGTAATGGAGTAGCGAATCGGAGAAACAGAACACTCAAAGAATCGCTTTCAAGACGATGTTAAATTTGAACATGCAATACCAAGCCGTTTTCGGGTAATCAATCAACACTGCATGTCATACTCAGAACAGATGTCTTCTGACTAAGGCTCACTACAAAACACCCTATGAACTGTGGAAGGGCAGAAAACCTCGTGTCTCTTACTTCCACATTTTTGGGTGTAAGTGTTTCATACACAACAATGGGAAGAGTCAGTTGAAGACTTTTGAGGCCAAGTCAGATGAGGGTATATTCTTAGGATATTCCTCATCGAGCAAGGCTTTTCGGGTTTACAAATGCATTTAACCCTAGTTGTGGAAGAAACACCCCATGTAGTCTTTGATGAAGCATCTTCTGAACAAGAGAAATCTGCCTCAGAACAAGATGTACCTGATCAACTTGTACCTGATGCTCAGAAAATGGATCAGCTAACGATCAAGGAAAAAGGATCAGAAATCATAATAGTATACATCCCAGATCTAGCTGATTCACCAGATCAATCAGATCCTAAGGTACAAAAAACTGTCGATGAAGAAGTTCGGTGCAAACCGAGACAATATCAATCGAACCATCTAGTTCAGGGGGAACACCTGAAGTTCCCACGAACAGACATCAGCACATGATGAGTCCAAAATCAGCTGAAACATGTTCTTATCAAGTGGATCATAAATTTGCACCACTCCCAGTCGCTAGTAATGAACCTTTATCAGAAATGGATGATGTTCTCCAAACTGATGCAAATAAGAACAGAAGGACCTGGATAACCAGTCATCCAACTGATCTGATCATCGGAGACCCATCTGATAGAGTTAAAACTAGACATCAGATTGGTGAAAGTGTCATGTATTGTTTGTTATCCGTCTATGAAGGAACCTACAATATAGTAGAGGAAGCTCTACAAGACGCCTTAAGCCGGATTCTAGCCATGCGGGAGGAGCTAGAACAGTTTGAGAGAAATCAAGTTTGGGAACTGGTGGACAGACCAACTCATCAAGACGTAATTGGCACGAAGTGGGTTTTCAAGAACAAGATAGATGAGAAAAATGTCATAACTAGGAATAAGGCAAGACTTGTTGCTAAGGGGTATTCACAATCAGAAGGAATTGATTATGATGAGACCTTTGCACCCGCCGCCGCCTAAAAGCATTCGGGTCAAGCTTTACGCATATGCTTCCCACAGAGGGTTCACTGTGTATCAGATGGACGTAAAGAGTGCATTCTTAAACGGGGTACTAGCAGAGGAAGTTTATGTCGAACAACCTCCAGGATTCAAAAAGAGCAACCAAGTTTACCATTTAAGAAAAGCTCTTTATGGCCTGAAACAAGCTCCTCGAGCTTGGTATGATACACTCTCTCAGTTCTTGATAGACAGTGGGTTCACTAAAAAAATGATGGGATGAAACCTTATTCGAATAGAAGATGGAGAAGATATTACGATGGTTCGATTTACGTGGACGACATCATCTTCGGATCTCCCAACAAGAGTCTATGTGAAAGATTCAAAAAAAGCGATGCAAGGGAAGTTCGAGATGTCCATGATGGGTCAGATGAATTATTTTCTGGGTCTACAAGTGAAGCAAAGTACAGAAGGAATATTCATCTGCCAAGCAAAGTACACTAGGAATTTATTGGCTAAGTTTGGAGTTCAAAACTGTAAGGAAGCCAAAATTCCTATGATGACTGGATTTAAGATGGATCCGGATGAGGGACGGTCGAAAAATAAATCGAGAAAGAATATAGGGCTCTCATTGGATCCTTACTATACCGACCGCCAAACGACCGGATATCACTTTTGCAAAGAGGTGTATGTGCGGATTTCAAGCAAATCCAATGCAAAGCCACCTAGAAAAATGACTAAGCGGATTAAAGTATCTGAAGGAACAAAGAAACCTTGGTTTATTTTACCCATCGATGATAATCTAGAGCTTAGTGGGTATTCGATTACGATTATGGAGGTTGCAAGATTGATGAAAAAAATCAACCTCGGGAACATGTCGGTTTTAGGAAGTAAAAAATCGATCTCGTGGTTTTCAAAAGCGGACATCGATTCATGGACATCTACTATCAAGCGAAATATATGGTCTGCGGAAAAAGTCGTTGCTCCCAACCGCTCTGGCTTAGTCGGAAATGAGGATTATAACATTGTAGCTAAGAATGTACCTATATTCTCGTGATGATAATAGTCTTATTGCAATCACTCGAAATCTGTTCTACATACAAGATGCAAGCATGTGGATGTCGACACACCATTTTATAAGAGATCATGTTGAAAAGAAGAATATCATAATGGAAAAGATTCATACTGATATACAGAAAGCTGATATTCTAACCAAGCCACTAGCTGAGATCAGATTCAAAGAATTATGCAATGAGCTAGGGCTTCTGGATCTTGGAGAGAAAAAAAACACCTAAAATGCTTGATGGGATGATCTCGAACCAAATTAAAGAGACTAACCAGTCAAAATGAGTCGATTGAGTTTGGTATCTCAATCGATCGTAAGATCGATCAAGAACCGATATAAGAAGGTCTTGATCGATTTACGATTTGTCAGATTAAAGAAACTGATCAGATTGAAGGTTTATCAGATTTACGGATTATTTGATTAAAGGAACTGATCAGATTAAAGGAACTGATCAGATTAAAGGATTATCTGATTAAATCAGTTGGGTTATTTCACACTTTGTAAGTCGATTAAGCTGATATTCAACAAGCAAGATTCACAGATTAAAGCCTACAATCGCATAAGAAAGCAGAAAATTTACACAACAATGGAATAATAGAAATTTTCATTGATAAATACCCGAAGGTCAGGTTTACATTACAAGTTACAAGTACAAGAGGACCCGGAGGTCAGTACATAAGTCATAACCGAAAACCCTAAACCTATAACCCTAAACCCTCATCCTAACCCTAGAAGAGGGGGAGAGAGAGAGATTTTAAGATCTCATGCTCCCATTTTCCCCACTTAACAAGGGTAAGAAGGCTTTGAAATAATCCTAAAGCCTCTCGTTGAAGCTAAAACCAATGGAGCGAGAGAGGCCTTGATAGAATTTCTAAGTCAGGAGCCCTTAGACCTGAAGTCAATGGGCTCTCCAAATTGTAAATGGAGCACATGTGCCAAGAAAGTGGTTCAAAGACCTTATGGGCACATGTGTTACATGCAAAAATTGAGTTGATATCTGAGAAGATCACCATTGTCCTATCCGCATCGTATATCAAACTCATGTTTTATATCGATCGGTCTGTTGATGCTAGTTCCGTCATCTCGATAGACACACAAGATGCATACGGTTAGGAGAAGTGTCTTCTCAGTTGCGACAGCAGATCCGCCGCCTTGGTGGTAGAGAAGCTTGGCAACAATTGTATGTGAAATCTTTGATGAAGACGAAAAAACAAAGATAAAGGGACACACAGGGGTTGATTAGAGAAGTTTGAAATCATTGAAAAATGGGTAAAGGTGTTTGCCTTAAGGAAGTCTCATAAAATAAGGGTTCACTAGGATACATGATTCTACAAAGAAGATAAGTATGGTGAATGGGTTATGTTGTGTAAAACATTGGTCCAATTTATAGAGGTCAAGCAAGGGTGTGAATGCAAATTTGATTTCAAAAAGCCTCTTAGAGAAATTTGCATCACAAGGACAGCGTGTAGGAATCACGCGACTGATAATTGGATATATTTACGGCGGATTGACATATTGAAATATTCGGACTATAATTACGATGTCAAATCGTACAACTTAGGGAATAGAGACTACTATTCTAGACTAAGTTTTGGCGGTAACACGTATCCCAAGAATTGGCTTGATCTGAGAAAAATCAAATTAGGTCAACTGAAATCTGATTATATACGAAACTGATCTGATGAGGAAGATTAGTTGAGCTTGATACAACAACAAATCGAGATATATATATCGATCCTATGAGAAAATGTAAAATATCAGTTGAAGGGGGAACTTCAACTAATCAAGGAGGATCAGAAAAGGGAAATCAGACGCAAAGTGAATCGGATCAGTTGAAAAGAACAGTTGGGAAATTATAAGGATTAGGCAGAAAACTAAGATCAACAAGTGGAATCAACAACTACAAGTGGTATTGATCGACATAAATATCGACCAACCGTGACACGCTTTTCTGTTTCCTTGTTTATTGCTTACTTTTTTGATCTTATCTGATATTATTTGCCTTATTGTACTCATTACCTTTGTGACGTATTCCCTGCAAAACAAATTAATGCGGACGTGGGGAACTTGTATTAATTGCTACAAAATGAGCTTTTAAATCCAAAAGGTATTCGTACGTGCTTTTCCTGACCATACGATCAAAACCGCTCAATCTGGATCGTTTAATCTTTTCAAACGGTTGATCTTCCAAATCTTGTATTTTTTCCCTCCTCATCTTTAAAAGGTTCATCAAAAACCCTACCAGAGTTTTTTCTAATTCACAAACTTGCGATTTATTCTCTGAAAACTCCAGATTACTTTTCTGCGATTCAAAGTGTTTTTCTTGAGTTTCAACATTATCTTTCCGAAAAACAGAATCTGGTAATTTCTAATTATTTGATGAATCATTTTTTTTCCTAAATCCATTGATCTTAAAGATTTTGTCAATCGATGGTATCCTGTGTTATGCTTTATTGTTTCTTGGTATCCTCATGTGTTTATCGATTATTAGGTCTGATAATCAATATATGATATCTTCATGTTTATGCATAACTTTAATCAAGTCTATCTTATTGTAGATGGCCACTCACGGAATGGGAAAAATAATGTGCAATTATGCGGAACTGGCAACGAAGATTGTCGATGACAAGTTCGTGCAGTTTGATATCACTCGGGATCCGGAATCAATGGAAGTGGAGCAAATTCTGAAGAAAGGAGGTCTTGAGAAATATTATACGGCACTCACCGCAATCCGGTGATGCGAAGATGAAGCACTCGAATTCCTAAGGAATTTAAGAGTGGATACGGACACCCCGGGAGAAGAACTACTTTCGTCAGTCAACGGAGAAGAGATCAGACTGACGAACGCGGACATAACACGTCTGTTCAGCTTGCCCAAAGGAAGAATCTCGCTGCATCGCACTCTGAGGAGAATGAAGATGAGCCGATCGAAAAAAGAACTCTTCAGGAAGGTGACAAACATCGACCAGCGGAGTTTTGTCGAACCCAATCTTAAAAAGAAATACCGATTGTTGTTTGACATATTGTCAAAAACAATCATGGGTATTTCATTCAGCCCAGATGCTCTAACATCCGTCAAACTACTATACAAACATGGATCAGATAATTGATGAAGCCAAGAACATCAATTGTCATGGCTTCCTCTGAAGGCCATTCTACTCCAAGAACATGAAAAGTTTGGAGTTAATGAATGGAGGCGGTCTATCTCGAAGAAGAGGATCGACAATCTCAACAAGGTTGCAGTTATCCCGAGGACAAAATGCCAATCGCCGAATGGAATCGGAATGGATTTGAAGCCTTATAAGGCCTTCCTCCACCACTTCCAGGTCATATATGGGCCACCGATGATGATATCGCGCCCCACCCTCCAAAGTGAAGAAAGGAAAAGCAGGCAACCTTCGCCTACACCAGATGCTCCCCACAAGAAAAGAAAACCGGTGAAGGCCCAGAAAAGAGGGTCAAGAAGGCGGCGCCCCCATGACTCGCTTTCTAGAAGATGAGTCGATGAAGAAAGAGCGCCAGATCGACAAATCGCCACAAAAAATCGTGAAAAATCGACAAAGGGCTTTCAAGCCGAGAGCTCGCGCGTAACATTCGAGGAAGAAGCACGAGACGAACGATCTCTTTCACCTCCAACTCGAAAGATTCACCGCCGTAGACCATCGTCAACAGCATGTTTCTCCTTCCCTTCCACCTCGCTAAACACGAAACTACGCTTCGCCAAAACCGGGAAAGCTTTACTCTTGTAGAACCAAAGCGCACTCTACCTCTACAATGTAACCTTTGCGTCGAGCCAATCACCAACTCCCCGCCACTCAAGCACCACGGAACCCTCCACATCTCATCAACCTAACCGACAGCATAATTCCTCGAAGTCTAGATCATCAAAGACCATCACAGGAAAAATGGTCGAATGCAAATCAAACGAGAAATTGATGAGATGTATCCAGAGTTGGTCGCCCATCCCGGTATTAGAGAGAAGTTATAGAGATCCTCACCGAGAGATCTCCGATTAAAAAAACTTCTCGATTTTATAATGATTATAGAAACGGATGGGCGGTCTTGATGAGTTTTGCATTTTGATTTCGATATGAGGAAATCTGCTAAAGTAGGATCACCAAATGAGCCGATAATCGTTGAATCTATCAAAGCTCGATCCATCCGAAGCCGGGATTGATCAACAAGGCGAATCGAGATTGCCGAAGAAGCTCTCGGGCGAGATATGCCTATGAAGGATCGCGGGACTCGCCGATGATAGTGGAACTGGTGCTGCAGTTCCTGACCAACCACTGGAGGCACAAACAAATGAAACAGATCAAGTGACGCATACCATTCCTACATCTCACATCACCGCTGATCAACTTCAGGAGATCAGATCATGTCTCAAAGATCTCTTGAAAAAAGAAGTTGAGGGAGTGATAGGTGATCGAGGCATTGGCCTCAAAGAAATAACAGATCAAAGGGAATTGGCTATTTCCCAGATTGAGGCAATCAAAGATCAGTTCTCCCAAACTGTGTCCACCGTCTCTGCCGAACTTATAAAATCAGTTGATGACAAACTAATTCAGATGGATCAACAACAAGTTTCTTTTTCGATGCTCATCGGAAAAGCTTTAGAATCGAAGAAGAAAACTTGACAAATCGATTCTTACACTCTCTATCGCCATGGAATCTGTCCAAGATCGAAATGATCTCGAAGGTTCAAAATATAAATCGCTTTCAAGCTCAAGGTTTATCTCATTGCGAGATCTCAACAGGCGATATCGATCGGCTTTGGTTCTCGACCTCCCACCTCATCGCTTTCTTTTTGATCAAACCAAAAGGGGAAGGACAGATGAGAAACCAACTCGACACGATCGAACAATAGAAGACCCGATTCAGACGGTTGAATCTTATGGACAAAGACTAGACCATCTGGATCTTTTTTGCTAAAAATCTCTGAAAATATGGAAAAGTCAAAGGAAAGAAAAGGTCAATGAATGGTCTTTCTTCGCTGCTTTGGTCTTTCAGACATCACAACTTGTACCAACTCACTCGGACTAAGAAAATCACAAGAAGCACAATTTTAGCCAAATTCGGCCGATAAAGAAATCGGCCGAGAAATTGTCCAAAGAATTTGGTTTAAGAAAAAACCCGAATAAGTGAAGAAGAGAGAAGGGTAGACAAATTAGCGACAGCGAGAAGATCTCAAGAGGAAATTCGGACGAGGGCGAAGAAAGGAAAAGGCCGAAAAATCATACGTAACCTCAACCGCCAAAGAAAGAGTTGATGAGATCATTCCAAAAATGGCCGCGACATGCTTTAAGAGGTTTGAGGAATGGAATAAGATCGAAGTGAATGGCTTCGATGCCTTTTGTTCTTGATCTTGTTCCACGAGAAGAATCTCCAGATGATGAATTCCTCAACCGGGGTTGGAAAACAAATATCCGGATTTTCAAGTATCCGGAAAATGAGGCCAAAATAATCAATGTAAAAATATCTCGCCAAGAGTATGATCCGTTGGATTACTCGAAGAAGGCGGATGGCTCATTTGACATACCGGCATTTCGAGATTCTATTTTGACATCCTCGAGCAAAACGCACATAATCGATCCTCGGCCAGGACCAATGATGTCAAATGGAAACTATATCGTTTTTCAACGCGTACCTCAAGATCAAGAGAGATGCGGGAAGGATACAAGCTAAAAGAGTGAAGAATCGAAGACTTCTCGGGATCACCGTTTTTTTAAATTCAAACTTTTTCTCGATGTAACGTGTAATCGACAAATCTAATGAGAAAAGTTTATTTTTCGATCATAAGACAAAAATCTCATTGTCTTACGATTATGTGCTCTTTTATTGTTCTATATTTATCAATCGTGATTGGTTTCTCAAAGTGTTTTGGTTTCATCAAAAAGGGAAATTGTTGGGAAATTTAGAGTTTTGATGAAAGTTCTAAAACACATGTAATAGGACCCGGTCGGACACATTAATTTATGATGTTTATATTACCGTTTATAGAATACCAAATTGATAATTATTGTATAGAACAACCGATGTAATAGATAGGTCACATATTGAGGGGAACCTCAATATGTATAGGTCGATCTGAAGATATGAAGAATAAATTGATATCCAAACCAGGGCGCCGAATCAAGAGAAGAACAGAAGATCGATCGATCCGATCAAATCGATATCTCAAATTTTAAGTCATGAAGCTCAAACTCGTAATACTTGAAGATCGGATGACTTCGGAGATCGCACGTAAAACCTACATCACCGAAGTCCGCTGGTTGAAGCTAAGTCAACCGCAGACTGCCGGAAGACTCAATCGGTAGTATATCGATTATTGATCGATCAAAAATGACCACCAGTGAAAACCGATGTTTCACTAAATCATACGCCTATGATCCGAACAAGAAGAATGTCAACCTTAGTTGGAAGAACAACAAAAAAAGTGCATCATTAACCAATAAGGGCGAGACACGTATGATCGGGCCAGAGCAATTATGGGATTTGATGATGCTTTCTCCAACGGCTATAAAAGACACTATTCACGCTTTCGGCCGTAAACATGCCGCTTCTCAAGATCGTCCACATCAATCCTTCAATCCTACCAAATATAAACGAAATTCAAATTGATCTCCAACTCTTTGATTTAGAGGTCTATAAATATGGGATCACACTTCAGAGAAGATCTGGGAAACCCCGAAACGATCAAAGCTCAAGCTATAATCGATTTCCGCATAATTAAGAACACGAACAAGAAGATTATTTTATTAAGTGTTCATCCCATAAGTTCTTAGCATAGAAATTTTTTCATCTAAATGATAGGCTATCTTAAACACTAAAAAGATTTCATAGTTGGAACCAAAACAATCTTATCCAAACCCAAAGTTAGGTTAAGTTGTTTAGCGATTTCGGTAGGGTTTAGTTATGATTTACGGGATCGGTTGAAAGTGAGAACTATTTAAATATATGTCGATTATCTTGTGTTGGACTAACACAAAAATCTAAGTCCGGTTTGGTTTAGTTGGTGCCCTTTGTGATAGGGAAGAGTGGACGTAGGACCTGCTTTTGTCCGAACCACTATAAATCTTGTGTGTCTTTACCGCTTTGATTAACTCATTTACACAATCGCACACAACTATTAAAAGAAAGATACATATTCTAAGTTAAGATCACCAAATTATGACCAAGCTTCGATCGTCCAAGTTTGACACTTTAGTACAACCTTTAAAAAAGACCGACTTTGGACTCGATTTATCAAAACCGGTTTTTCACAGGGTAAAAACTTAGCTTCCATTACATCGCTTAAACCGATAGTTACTTTCGAATCGACCTGCCTTTAGAAGCGATTAGTAAGTTGGTTATCGATCCAAACCGATTCACTTCGCTCTCTTGATCGGGCTTAACTCTTTAATTCACACTGATCTGCTTGAAAAGTTTTTTAAGTCTATTCACCCTCCCTGAAACACCTTCAAACCCGTTTAGGACCTACATAAATCATAATGGACTAGGATCCACATTCCTACTATCGTAATATCTGCTTTGGTTGATTCTTATAATAGCGAGAATTGGTAGGTCTCAAACCAATCGCAACATTGCAACTCTGGTTGATTGAACCTGGTTCAATCGGATGTCCCTTTAACTTTTGTTTCCCTACTTTGGTAGTGAAACAAAAGTTAAGTTTGATTTTACATTATCAATTCGGCGACACTACGTGTCCTTATAAAAGTCCCGCCGAATGTAGATCCGAGCAAAAGACTTTGGTCTTAAATACCCATTTGGAACGAAATCCCCTAACTTCTTTTTAATTTTGATGGAAGACGTTGTTTGATTTAATGAAAAACCATATTTTTAGTGAGAACGTTTGAATGTGGGGTATTAATTCTTAATCGAATCCAACATGATGTCTAAGTCATATTTGAAAGCGATTATTGGTATAACCTCTAATTAAAACATGACATAAAAGCGGATAGAAAACAAGTATTTTTAGTTTGTCCTCTACCCAAAGCATTTACTACAATCCGACAGATATTTGGTATTTACTACTCAAATAATAATAATGCGGACAAAAATGCTAACAAATTTAATAAACAAGTTAACGAGTGGGATTTAATAACCCTTTTAAATTCAGAATTTTAAAATCCAATTTTAAATTCTATTTACGGTTATTAAAATTAATTAATCGAATTAATTATAAAATAAAATCCAATCTTATTTCAGGACTTAAAATTAATCTTATTAATTTTAAATCAAATTTTAATTCTTTTATTTGTTAAAGCATTTTCGCCGTATGCGAGTTTTGAAAACCTCATGTAAAGGCCCTGTCTAAATCCAATTTCGACGCAGTCCTTCCCCTCATCATCGCCCAGTTTCCAAAATCGTTTTCCGATCGGGTCATCCAAATCAAACATACAGTTTATCAAAATTATTCCAAAAAATTCCCAAAAATGTTCCAATTATCAGGGTTTAATCAGATTTCAATTTAACCAGTTCTAAACCCAGAAATCAATCGAGCAATTCCCAGAATTAAGCAATCAATTGAAACTGCCAAAACAGACAGAAACCAACACACATCGATTCAGAAACGAGCAAATTTAGTCGGCGAGCAGGCACAGGTCACCGCCATCGTACTAGCAGGCGCGATTCGTCACCGTCGCTCATCGAGCACGGGCGACTCATCACTGCTAACGATGCAACCGGGTGGGGCGCGTGGGAGCCACTGCCCCCTTTTCTTTCTCGAAGTGGTTCGAAACCAGAATAGGGACGAAGTCGAATCAGTAGCCGCCACTGATTCGTCTCGATTTCGGTGGCGCGCCGCTAAGAATCGAATCGGGACGGACACACAAGGTCAAGTCTCGAAAGGACTCAGGAAATTGTGGCTCAAATCGAAGCGAATCGGTGGCGCACCTCCGCGATTCGAGACACTATTGAGGACGTGCCGCCATGAAAAGAGACGAAACCAGAGGAATCGCTCTCAAATCGCGGCGAAAGTGTGAGACGGGAGATGTGGGGTTGACGCGAGTTGTAGCGCGAGGCCGCCGACTCGAGCGTCGTCGCCGCGGCCCACAAAACTAGATGACTTAGCGGCGGCGGCGAGGAGGTTTTCCCAGAAAACCCTAACTCAAAGTATTGTACGAAGAAGATGAGCGAAACCAAATGAACAAATAGAAAGGGGTGCGAGGCCATTTTGTCGGACAAAAGTCGTGCCCCAGTTTTATAAAAAAAAATTATTATTTATAAAATCAATTTTAATTCATGCAATTAAAATAAAGATCCCGATGCTCTGATACCACTGTTGGATTATAGAGGCGCGTAAACACGTAATACATGCGCAACGGAAATAAACAGTTCATCAACAACGAACAGTTAATTACATAAACAAGTGCTATTAATCATAACAAGAAATGTTACAGCAATTCGATAGCATATTTCTCAACTACGGTATCCACGTAATCCCCGTAGACAGACTTGCACAGATTTGTCAGCGTTGAATCTGAGACGGAAGTTGCTAGGAAAATTTCTATTCTAAATTTTATGGAGAAACTAGATTTTCTTGTTGTAGTAAATAATGAATCCCAGGATGTTATATATATAGGGAGAGATTGGCTTAAATCTTAACAAATCTTTATTAGGAAGATAATTCCTAATCTTGCAAAACAAATCTCAAATATATGTTTTTCCCTACGAATATTTTCCTACAATAATATTCCATAATATTATTTGAGATTCATATTTATTAAATCTAATTTAATTAAAAAGTAATAATATTAATTCTAAATTAATATATTATTAATTCTCCATAAATTAAATATTAAATCTAATTTAATACTTAATCAATCAACTATTATCAGTACAGGGGGTTACTTGTTGTATGACCCATAGGCCCTCATATATTGTGATACCCAACTTTCTCACTACTCGTTGGCCAATATATTTCATGCATTACATGCATTTTATATTTCTTATGTGTTAATCGTGAGGGTTTAAATTGGTTTTTAAATATTGAATTATTATCGTGCTTTTACATGTTTAATAACGAGGAAACTCTATTATAACATGTTAGAATTTTGTTACAGTTTAAGTGACTCTGTACTAAATTATAGCTTAATAATGTTAGTTAAAAGAATTAAAATTAAGAAAAATAAACATAATATATTCATTTACACATTTATACATGCACGTATATGTATGAATTAGGGAACTAATTCTCATATGGTTTTCTTAGCAGTAGAGTGGTAGTGCAAGCATGTATATATATTTCCAACCTCTTTTAATATAATATAATAGCAATAATAGATATACTAATAAAGAGATAAAAATGAAGCTTAGCATAGAAGCAACTAGAAGGACGGTGTATTTGGGATGAGTGCATCTATATCTGCATCACTTGCCTTATGAAATCTATTTTCCAAATTAGACGAAGCTGGTGCGTACGGGAAAAACGAAAAAAAAAAAGGAGTTGCTATTGAATTCAATTTTTTTCGGTGCTTGATCAAATTAGGAGAAGAGAAGGTAACTAATTAATGTTTGTATCCATAGAATTCAACTGTATAGTATATATCTTGAGGTAGGGTTTGTTGCAGGTATGTTGCTGCATATTTATGTCAAGAAGATGATAAAATTGAAAAAGTTGAGATTTTATCTTTTAAACTAATGACAACTAGGCTTATAAACAGTGATACTAATAATCTCGAAAGAAAGAAAATGGAAGTGAGTTACATGTTTATTAATTTGGGATCAATAGGGTTTCATGTTTAAAAATAATTTACTGAATAGTTCTTTTTTTCAATAATTCGGCTATTAGAACACCGAATTAGAATAAACTAATCTAAAGGAACAATTAATGGAAAGTCATTAATAAATAATTAGTTAATTACCTGGAGTTATGCTTATAGTTGGTTCAATTTACTTAGATTCGATAGTGGAGGAGGATAAGGGGATTTAGGAGCGCGAGTTGTGGATATACTCTTCGGACTCGAGGTAAGTAGAAATTCATTTGCAACTACAATGCATAAACCTAGTATTATATAATTAATTTGTGTATAATTAATAATATGTGAATTTTACGTGGATAGTGAGATTGACTGGTATTCAATGATTATTGTGGAAGGAGCTTGAGAGCTCAAAAGTTATGTATATCGAACCCGTGAGTTCGGGGTTATGTGAATATTGTGAGATATCTTGTGTTGCATTACATTGCATCATGCATACCATGCATTATCATTAGATGATATTTGAGCAGATGATGTGTGTGTTGGTCACTGGTTATACATTGGAAACACAAGGGGCGTACATGCGAGGAGAACCCTTGTGGGGAGTTTTATATGATAAGTGGCGTACATGCGAGGAGAACCCTTATCGAGTATTTGTGATATATTGTGTGGGTGTTCAGTGAGGGGACTTCTTAAGCGGACAGGGGGTCGAGTTTGGTGATGGACCTCGCTGGGCCGTTAGAGGGTGGATCCTCGGACTGCACCATTATGATTCGGCATGGTGGGATGAGTTCTTTGTGCACATAGGGAGCGTATGTGCGAGGAGAACCCCTGTTGGGCCACAAGAGGATGGGCCTCACGTCCGAATCATACTTATGTGATATTTGTATTGGCCGTTTGATTATGTGTATGTTGAGCTCATTCTAGTGTATAACAGTGTGCCAGGGGCCCTAATGGGTGTTTCTAAATAATTTGGTGATTTCAAATGAGAGTGCATTGGGAGGATTTCTAAATAATTACATTTCATGCATAATTTCTACTTATTGGGTTTTATCTCACGTAGTTTATGCATTGTTGGTAATTATGATGTGGTGTGACGTGGCGGACTTACTGGACAGGCTGTGGAACTCCTGTAGGTTTTGAGTTGTTGTGTACATAGATGACGACCTGGTGGGCATGTCGCGGCTCATTTTGCTTTCGTTATTGTATATTTTGTTACTTTTGGATATATATTATGTTATGTTATAAAGTCTGGTATGTTATAATGTGTTGACTGGGTGTCTGAGTACGAATTGCTGGTTGTTGCTACCTTTTATATATATGAAGCGACAGGTTATTTGGGTGTGAAAGCATGTTGATGCTATATTGAAAAGAAAAAAGTTATAGCTGGATTTCATGTTGAATTATATTTATGTTCGTATTATATCTAGTTAAATAAGGGTGGTCGTGTCATATATCGAGCGATAAGTTAAACTAACGGTCTTAATTGAACCCTAGACAATAAATTAGACATTCTCAATATATGAAGTGCGTTATGAAACATGCAACTTTTCTATAAAGCTGTAACCTGCAGGCTATTACGATTTCCTCCTTGCATTCACGAATACTCGATTAGTCTTGAACATGATGAAGTGTCTATTCAAATAACTTAATCAATTTATCTCCAATCACTAATTGATCACTTGTGTCACACTTGGCCACAAAGTCCAAGTTGACGTGCATTGGCCAATGACTTTGATCCAATTATGATGAGAAGATGAGTATTCTCTCTAAATCCACTTTGAGGAATGAATCATTTTCTTGGCTCAACTACCACGCACATGCATTTCGTGATGAACCCAATCCAAGTTATATCTACCCATAGACAGGTGGAAGCGTTGGTCATGTTCAAAGTTCATCACTCCACACATGTCGTGCGTATTGACCTCAAGTCAAAGGAGTATCGCATCGCTCCCACTAACCGAGACACCCTTAGACACATATAGTGGAACTACATCAAACTGTTGTTCGGATGGGTATACCAATACCCTCTAAGGTATTTGTGCATCCATCATGAGATACCTAGTATCTCGTAGTAAGTGAGATCTCACTACACTCTCTAAGAGTATGATGCAGATCGCACACCAATCTCCATTGCATCATCAATATCCCATTCTTGATGATCCTTGATCGGGGCAATTTGAGAATCATGCTTAAGTCATCTGAGCTCTCACACACTCAATGACAATAGTGATTCAAGGGAACACAGATAAGAACAAACGCCATACATTTATTATTAAACAAACAGTAATATTAAACCAACACTGAATATTATCTGAGTATTATGTCATTTCAATGGATTGTCTCTAGGACACTAACAGTAACATTCCCATCATTTTGAAAGTCTCATCCTACAAATGTTCATTTAGTAGCAGTCGCACCTGATGAACTTGTTAGGAGAGACTATTGTACCCGATATGGAGGAATTAATCCAGTAAGCATTCAATTCAATCATCCTATTTTTATTTCAAATATAATTTTCTAAATGTTATGTTATATGATTTGTTTCTTACATTCATTATGTTTTGTAGGAAAAAAATATTCAATTTAGTTATATAGGGAACAGAAAATGACTCTCATTGAGTCTTCAAAAGCGGATGTGTGAATGGAAGGAGCATGGGAAAGCGAACACACGGTTGTGTTTGGTGATAACTTCTAATTACATGCGTCAATACGAGCTCGTTGAAGCAATCATGAAAATTACACCTAAAGTAAAAGATGGGGGATTTCAGAGCAGAAGACATCGATTTGACCCTCTTCGAACAACATCTGAAAACAAATGTGGCCCAATTTGCCAATCTAGATTTGTTGATAAAAACGAGGCGGGAATTGAGAATTAACAATTTCATGTTGTGGCAGTTGGCCTACTCAGAATTGTACTTTGTTGACAAGATGTTCCCCGACTTTGATGATGCGGATCTTGTCCAGGCTC
This sequence comes from Stenogyne calaminthoides, assembly GCA_037126765.1. Taxonomy (NCBI): domain Eukaryota; kingdom Viridiplantae; phylum Streptophyta; class Magnoliopsida; order Lamiales; family Lamiaceae; genus Stenogyne; species Stenogyne calaminthoides. The sequence continues at coordinate 21,018,796 of JBBCBC010000022.1, read as the reverse complement.
TAGTTGAATTTCAGCATTGGCAAAGACGTTTTGGTGAGCATCGTTAGGAATATATAAACAAATTAATTTCATATCTCTTTAAAAGTTCGAAATTTATGTGAAATGGTTTTTTACCAAGTGTTAATTGTTATTCTGCTGTAGATTAAGGGCCCATTTGGTTGGGAGTAATGGGAGGGGATAATAAAAATCTATTCTGATGAATGCAAAATGATCCCCATCCACAAGAAAATAATTGGCCTCAAAATCAGGTTTGATAACTTCCCTCTGGAAGTAAATAACAACAATAGTGAGAAACCTTTCCTCCAAAATCAGAAGGTACCTGCAGCATACGGCAGATGATTCTCTGTTGCGAGCATTTCGACGCTCAAGTTAATCGACTAGAAAATCACAATCAAAGTAATCAAAGAGAACTTTAAGTAAAATACCTCTCTCAATGCAAAACCACCAAGGATTTCCTCTCTTACTCTCGTGTTTTCACTCAAAAGCATGCCAAAAGTTAAATGAACGCACATGCACTTTTCCTCTCAAAATCTTAGTAAAATTTCAGTATAATTGTTATTGTGTCTATGAATAAATGCATAAATGCGTACACTATATTTAAAATACCTGGCCTTAATCATTTTGGCGAGAATCCCTCCACAATTTTAGTGGACCGAGTCCACCTCTCGTCGACCCTTCTGGGTCTGGGTTTTCCTCAACTGCCAATTTTCTCAGTCAAAACCCATCATATCTCAACTGAAAAGCATCAGCCTTAATTCTTGAATATCCCCTTGAAAATATAAGGCTTACCTATTCAAACTCTCCCCTAAAATCGTGGAGAGTTGGGTTGAACCTATCAACGCTCAATTCAATTAAAACTCACTAAAAATGAGAAACCCCAAATATAGTTAAATATAACTATAGATAAATAAGCCTCGAATTTCTCGGACGCTCCAGCCACCACGAGGACCCTCGAGGGAGGTCTTACAGGTGTTATGATCTTAGAGTGTCTATACACTTTTCATTATCTCTAAGATATGTATTCTTTGTACCACATCAATTTCCATTAACACTGCTTGTTAAGTTTTGATACATATGTAACATAAGTAGAAGTAAGCAATTGATTATCCTACTTTAATTACCTAATTTTTACCCATGTAATCACTTACTCAACCCTCCTTAGGTGATACCATTATTGATTTTCTAACCAAGCAATAACAATATAATCAATAATTCTGTAGTGATTGATCCCTCAATGATATTATTAATATAACCATTACCATTAACATTCTCAATCATACCAAGCGAGCTCTAAGTCTTTAAAGTACATAGTCTTTCAATCTTTTACTTTATAATTATTAGTACTAAAGAAATAGCTCAACTCAGTTGGACGCATTAACAAGTATACATTTGGCCGACTTCAGTATTAAGGTAAAAGGATCATAAGCTAATTCCAAAACTATCTATCAAGATTCCCCATCTAGACCTTCTAGTTTTTATTATAAATAGGTCTCTCCTAATTTATTGTTTTTCATATTATTGATTATAAAGAAAACCCCGGGAATTTTTCAAAGTTCTTGTGTTCTTGTTCCTTTATATTTTCACTGCATCATCTTGTATTCAGAGTTAATTACGATATTTCAAGTGAGATGGTCCCAAAATGTGATGATACCCTCCACGATCAAATCACCCAAACCCTAGGCGCCTTAATGGCACAAAACATCGACTTGTCGGCCATCTAGCATCGCTCGAAGGCGGCCACCAGGAGCGTCATCTTCCACGACTCGGATCGCCACCCCGACGCGACTGATCGTTGTGCCCACACCATTGATCGCCGCAAGCCGCCAACTGCTACTCTAAGATGAAATCTAGGGATGAAGATGAGATGCTCATTGTCGGAAATCCTTTCCCGTTGGCCGATCGCCGCCCATCTGCTGGGCACACCACCAACAAGCTCGCCATTAAAATGGGAAATCTGCTATCTCTTCTTGGGACAAACTACATAAGCATATGTCAAAAGAATTCCTATCTTAGAGTTGTGATACCCTACGACACCAAAAGCTCCAAAATATTCACCAGGGTTCGTGCTCAATGGAGGAATATTCGTTTGAGTTTTATCAATTACTAACTCGTATTGATGATCGTGAAACGCCTGCTCAATTGGTGGCTCGTTATATTGGTGGATTATGTTACCAGTTTTAGGACTTGATAATTCCGCCCACTGACAATTGCAAACATCCACCAACATGTGGCCACATTAGAGGCACAATCAAGTCGACGTACCTGCCCCCGTTCCAAGACCATCGCCCACCAACAGCAACCCCATCAGCCAAGGACCCCGCACCGCCTGCTAAGGGGCCTTTGCCCTCGCAGTCACGTCCTATCTGGCCCCCAACTGTGGATCCCCGATCGTCCTTGTCGGATCGAAGATTTAATTGTGACAACCCTTCTCATCGAATGAATGCATGTCCTCACCCTAGAATTTCATGATCTCTTCGACGCAAATCTCAAGGGTGACACATGACCTTTTTTTGTCATTCAATGCTCCTCCTGTTCGGCAAAAGTAAAATTGATGCCATTCATGACCAACGAAACTGCATCTTCTAGTCCACCTGTACAATAAACAACGAAGTCTACACGCTCATCATCGATTCAGGTGCCTAGAGAATGTTATGTCAAGTGATGTTGTAACTAAGTTGTCCCTACCAACTTCACCCCATCCCAATCTATATAATCTTGGCACGAAATTACTCGTTTATACTACACTCTTCCTGTAAGCCAACGCCTATGCCCACTTTTGCACCATCACTATGTTGTACCGCACGACTTTTTAACTTGAGCTAGAGGCCAGTTCAATTTCACTTATTTTAACGGCCCACGATACTTCAGATACTACAAATATTCCATCAGTAGCTCTGAGCATCTTACAAGAATTTACGTACGTCTTCCCTTCTGAATTGCCTTTCGATCAACCACCTCTCTGGGATATTCAACACCAGATCGGCCTAGCCCCAGGCGCGCCACTCCCTACTCATTCTTATTATTGCATGAGTCTAACAGAGTACGTACAACTTCGGCAGGTGGAAGATCTCCTATCTCGAGGTCTAATTTGTGAGAGTCTCAACCCCTGTGTAGTTCAAGCCCTACCTACGCCAAAGAGAGGAAACTTGGCACATGTGTGTCAACAACTGCACAATCAATAAGATCACGATCCGATATAATTTTCCCTTCCCACTTCCCATGAACACTTGGATCAGATAAGTTCCTTCTTCTTCTCCAAACTGGACCTACGGAGCGCATATCATCAGATTTGAATACGTCTGGGTTACGAATGCAAGACATGGGAAGACCTCTTTGAGTGCCTTGTTATGTCATTTGAATGGAAGACAACTTTCAAGACAGTATTGTCATGCACGTCATGAATCAAGCCATGCGACAGTCATGATCTACTTCGATGACATTTTAATTATAGTCGTTCCAAGGAAGAACACGCCTTCCACCGGGGGTGTGCGGTACACTTTTAAAATCGAATTAACTGACTGAACCGAACCAAAATCCGTAATTAGGTTGGTTATTCGGTTTTCGGTTTGGTCTCGGTTATTGATTTTATGTATATCAATTTTCGGTTCAGTTAATTTTAGTTAAAAATTGAAAAAAAAACAAAAATGGATTATAATTATTAAATTACGTATTTAATAATTATTATATAAGTAATATATATAAGTATATGAATAATGTGTGTAATTTTCTTAAACCATACCTTAGTTACCTATACGCTCGGCCTTTGATCATCGTTCCCAAATGACCAAATTTAAATTCTTGTTATTTTTCTCCACCCATTGAAATTTTTTATATTATTTATTTATTCAGGTTCAACATGACTTAAAAAATTCAAAAAAAAAGAAATAATATAATATATTGGTTATTTTGTTGATAATCGAACCGAAGATTGTGATCGGTAATATAACTATTTTCACACTACTTTAGTCGGTTCCAGTTATCAACTATGGAATTTCGGTTTGGTTCAGTTATTATTATTTTCGGCAACCGACGCTCACCCCGACTCCCACCTACGCCAGGTTCTCTAGATCCTTTGTCAGGAATATTTCTACGGTACCCCCAACAAATGCGTATTTTTCACAAATTCGGTGCTCTTTCTGAGTTTCTGTGTTTCCTCTGCAAGCGTCAGCGTCGACGACTCAAAAATTGTAGCCATCCATGAACACCCACCACTACCACGGCCTCACACAGTTTTCATGGCCTAACTTCTTTCTATTGTTGGTTCATCTAAAACTTCAGTTCTATAATGGCTCCTATTGTCGATTGCATGAAGGCCAAAAGTTTCAAATGGACCCCAGCCGCAGTCGCGGGCGACGCCTTCTCCCTGATTAAGCAAAAGCTTATCGCCGCACCTGTCCTCGTCCTCCTAGACTTCTGGCCCCTTTCGAGCTTCATTGTGATTCCTCCCGAGTTAGAATTGGCCCGGTCCTTAGCCGGGACGGTCGCCCTGTTGCCTTCTTCATCGAGAAGCTATCGGAGTCGCGCACCCATTACATTTCATATGATGTAGAATTATATGTCATAGTCAGGGCAATGCGTCACTATCGCCACTACCTATTTCAAGATGAGTTCGACCTCTATACATACCACAATTCATTAAAGCACATAACAAGTCACACTCTTCTCACTGATATGTGAGTCTCAATTACAGGCTTTGACAATTTTGCACATATGTAAAGCGACGACCCCTTTTTCTCTAAAGTCATGGCCCAAATATAGGATGGCTCACATTACGATTTCTCCTTGGTTGACGGGTTTCTTTTCTTTGAGAACGGACTATGTATTCTCTGTTTGCATCCTACGCTTCCAATAAATTGCAGAGCTCCACAACGCATGTCATGTGGACCGTGATCACACTTGTACACTGCTACATCAGCAGTACTAGATGTCCCTTCGGCGGGACGTATACCGTTTTGTCAAACGTTGTCATATGTGTTAGATCTTAAAAGGTTCGGCTGCAAACGCCGATCTATACATGCCCCTACCTATTCTTAAAGTCCCTTGGTCTGGAATTTGCATGAATTTTGTCTTGGGTTTACCTCGAGCGCATCGAGGACTCAATCTTCATTGTTGTCAACCGTTTCAGCAAAATGGTTCATTCCATTCTGTACAAACATACCTTCGATGCTCTCCATGCTCAATTATTCTTCCGGAATGTCTATCATCTACATGGGCTACCTACATCAATTATATTTTTATCACGACACCCGCTTCCTGAGCCATTTGTGGCGAAGCTTATGGCACTTGGCGAACATTACTCTTAAATTTAGCAGTGTTTAAGACCCCCAGACAGATGGTCAAACTGAGGTCATCAATCGTTCCCTCGACAACACTCGTCACTATCTCGTCGGGAGCACCCATAAATCCTAGGATTCTAAGTTGAGTTTACACACAATTCAGCTATCAACCGTAGCGCGGTCTTGTGTCCTTTCCACATTGTCTATGGACACATTCCTCATGGCCCTGAGACCTCCTTACAGTCCCTCCAAATGTCGCCCTAGACACGCGCACATCAGACTATTGGAGCGAGCTTTGTCGCGTTCATGAGGTCATTAGGTCCAACCTCGAAACAAGCAATGTCCGCTATAAAGAACATGCCAACACCAAACACCACCATCTGGAATTCAATGTTGGCGACCTAGTTTGGGTGGTGCATACTAAGGACCATTTTCTAGCACATGTGTATAACAAGCCCGCCTCTCGTAAGTTAGGCTCTGTCGAAATCCTTGAGAAGATCGATTCAAATGCATACCGCCGCACTTTGGATGTTTTCAACGTCAAGCATCTTTTTCCTTATATGGAGATATGATCTCAATTGATTCGAGGGTGAATCGTCCTAACGAAGGGAAGTATTATGGAGATAATGACCACAATTTAATTAATTATCCTAGTTTTTCCTTATTTATTATTTTTTATATATTTTAGCATCTAAAATATTCCTTTAGAATATGCTTTCTTGATCATTAAGTTAAATTTTACTTCTTGCCTTAGTTTTTATTATAAATAGGCATCTCCTATTTAGTTGTTTACCAAATTATTGATTATAAAGAAAGCTCCCGGAATTTCCCAAAGTTCTTGTGTCCTTTGTATTTCCGCCTACATCAATATAATGGAAAACTATCACAGAATAAAAAATCCGATAAAAATACAAGAGTGATAATGGAAAACTACCATTGACTTAGAGAGCACAAGGGTGCTATCTATACAATACAGACAAAAACTTAGATATTTATCTAATAAAGCTAACTGAATCTTGCAGCGTTACTATCCTTCTTATAATTAAATAACCCTAGTGCTGCTAACAAACCAGCTTATTAACTAACAAATCAAGTAACCTTCTTATAATTAAATAACCCTAGTGCTGCTAACAAACCAGCTTATTAACTAACAAATCAATAATAACAAATGAGCTTCATATTATCTAACAAACGTAGATGGACAGAATTTCTAATATATCTAGGGTGTAACAACATTATTTCTATTGAAAACTGGGTAATAAGTATCTAGGTCAAGCTGTTGTAGGATTTCTTGAGTGCTCCACAGATAAGAGGAGTGACCATCAATAATTTCAGTCACGTCGACCTGTTAGAATGAAGACAAGAAAATTGGAACATGTAGAAATAACATGTGCATAAGTTTTTCAAAAAAAACATAAGACCAAAAAAAAAAAATTATGCAGCATTGATCGATGATATTGGTAGTTAAGGCGCCTACATTTTCGATGCCAGGCACATCAACTGCTTGAATTCCAGCCAATCCCTTAGTGAGAAGACTGTTCAAACACAAGACATGGCGAAATTGAGTTAAAAAACAAATACTTCAACTCTAAGAAAAATGGATGCAAGCATCTTTTATTTTATTTAAAATGTGATTTTAAGAGTTTGTACTTGGCACGAAATGCTACTCCAAGCATCCAATCGTTCGTAGAATACACATTCACATATCTTCCAGCTACTACCTGCGGAATATATTTAGACTTGGGATAATATATGGGAAGTCATTAAATGAATAGAAACTAGTAATGAGAAACTACCTTTCGAGTAGCTTCCCAGTCCATGTCTTTGATTGCTATTGGGGCCCCAAGAAGAACAACTCTTTCCACAAGACCAGCTATTCAAAATCAAGAAATTGAATAGTTGAAATAAGACAATACTTCTAGGCGCTAGTTGCACCGTGCAACTCAATTGCATTTTTAAATGGTACTCCCTCCATCCTGAAATACATTTTACACCCCAAAAGTAGAAAGTCCTCCATAAACTCCACACTTACAATATCCACAATTTTACACAAAACGTCATTATTTTTGGGCCCAATCATACACACAATCTAACTACTTTTTAGTTTAAAAATTACCCCTCAAAACCCTTTTCATTGCTCTATTTTCTTAATTTGTGTGCCCTCCAACCTGTGAAGGTTTTATGAGATGGAGGGAGTATTAGTTATTTTACTAAAATGTATTAGTTATTTTTATTAAACAGTATTAGTTGTGCACCCATCGCACGGTGCAGCTAGTGCACCCAGGTGTTATTCTTGAAATTAATAAAGGACATGTCGCCTGTAAATCAATTTTCGAACAACCTACTCGTGTGCATTGACAAGCTTACCATTTTCTTCACTTTCAGCCAAAATCTGTAGGCACCTGAAAATCACTCTTGCTCCTAGTGAGAAACCTACCAGCGTCACAGGCCTGGAAAAAAGTATGGATACCGATTACGAATAACTACAAAACTACACCTTTTCTGAATGTATTTATTAGCAAGCATACCTCTGCCCTTGCAACTCTTTCAGTAATACATCTGCTAGCAGTTTTCCTGCCTTATCAGATCTACAAATATCACCACATCAGACTCATCTATTTTCTCTAGAAGACTCACAATGTAAAAGAAAGATGTTGAACTCTCAAGAACTTACCAAAATATTTCTTTAACCATTGTCGTAACTAACAATATAATTAAACCATCAAAGTTCCCCTAATCTAGCAGCTACGACATTTTTATATCCAATCTTATATCCTAAATATGATCAAGCATCATGTATAGTACTCATTATTAATGTGTTTATCAATGTGGAGTAAAAAGCAGAACCTGTTAATGCAAACAGCCCAGTTGCTGTCAATAAGATCAGTAAGAGTAAGTAGTGTTGTTGGCCAAGCAAGTGCCGACATAAGGGTGCTTAGTACAGTCATCATGGCGCCTTGCTTCATCATTTCTGTAGCAAGTTCTAAATGATAATATTTATGTCAAAGAGTACCTTGGCTAGTAAATGCATTATATTTATTTAGCTGCATAAACAAAATCTTTACTTGAAGTAAGCCAATCTTGAATAGCAGTGCTTACAGCTATTAGATTCTTGGACTCCCACTGCAAAGCATACCTAAAGAAACAATAAACTCTCAAAAAACGCCTTAAGCAATGGCATATCTTGGGGAAAAAATAGTTTACCTCTCCAAATTATCACGTTGTCCTTCCCAAGGTTTAATAAAGTCTTGTTCCTCAAAAACAAATCCTGAAATTAAGATCTCAACAGCCAAACGCTGACAAGAATATCATTAAAAGGAATGAGGAAAGCAGAATGGGAACAAAGAAACAGACTGAATTTTTCAGCAATACAACAAAATCACCAAGTTAAGAAACCGATATGAAATCCGAAACCATTTTCTTTATTACTTAAGAATTATGGGGAAGCCGTAAGACTCACTCCTTGGTTATGATTTTCTCCTATAGCTTTGAACTCAAATTCATCAACATCACCAATTCTCCTAGCCACTTTGGTCCCAGTAAGCCCAGCTCCAGCAGCTGTATTGATGGCAATCAGTGAAATATAAAAGTTATGGTTAATTGCAAAGTAAATCATGACCTTTTCACATTATTTTCAAACTACACATATGCTTTTAAATTTTGCAATTCGATACATCACCTTTCAAATTGTTGAAATTCTATCACGTGACTATTTTCCAGCAACCCTGTTGACGTGGCAGTGTATAAAATTGCAAAAAAAAAAAAAAAAAAAAAGGTTGTGATACAATTAAAAGGGGTCGTTAATTTATTTGAAATTCTTTCAATGATTTTCCAGATACGTCAGCATAAGTTGCCGGAAAATAGTCATATGATATAATTGCAAAATTTAAAAAGTAAGTGTATCGAATTGCAAATTACAACAACATATGTTGTAATTTAAAAAACGTGAAATGGTCGTGATTCGTGAAGAAATATCCTAATGTGCTTACCGCCAAAGGAAGCTGCAACTGCAACAGAACCTGCAACACTTCCAGCAGCACTAGCTACAGCAGCAAACCCACTTGCTCCAATGACAGGAACAATCGTACCTAAAGTAGGTGCTAAAGCACCGAATCCAGCAGCTATTGCTGGTGCAGCTAAACCTATTCATTCATCATGCATGCTTAAATCAAAACCCATAATTCAGAATTGGAAAAACATGTTTTCCATCAAGGCTGTAAATATAAAACAATGCATAGAAAAAATAAAGAGGGTACAAACCTCCAGTTATTGCCATCAAAGTACCGCCAGTTAAAGCAGCAGCACCTACAATACCTCCATGTTTCCACTTCGCCCATGAGCCTTCTTGAGATTTGTCTTCTTCTTTGGACTCCTCCTCTTTCAAAAGTGCCATAGCTGAACAAGCAACCACGGTTTCAATTGCTTCCTGGAAACATTAGTAAAACAAACACCACGTTTTCAGCATATAGAGCTCTGAAATGTTTATCTGCATGATTGGAAGTTGGAACTAAAAGGAATATACATCCTACAGTTGGAACCACAAGACATCAGAATTCACTTTCTTCAAGAGGAAGATTATTACACCAAACAAAAAACATATATTGTGAGATACAACTTAAAGTGAACAGATGGATATACGGTGGTATGGAGATGCATAAAATATTTTTTCTCTATAGTCAATCCGAAAACATATGATGGTTTCTAAACGGCTTTTGCTGGTCAATTCTAAAATACCTTGAGTAGTGCAAAGAAATAGACACTTTAAATATAATTGTTAAGAATATGTCTCTTGTACAGCAGTTTCACAGTGCAACTGTATAAAAATAATACGTTTCAGTGGAAACAACTGGTACTGTTGAGTGAAAACAATTAATACTGACCAACTAATACCTTTTTCTAAACCAACTAATACCACTTAAAAATGCACTTGCGTTGCATGGTGCTCCCATTGCATACAAGACTTTATCAATAGTTAAACAGAGCAACGAACAACAAAGAATTCGTTCCTAGAGAATGTCGTAATGATGAATTCATAATCATACCATTTTTATCCATTTGATATCGAACCAGGTTGTCAGCAACCTCAATGCCACACGATGTCTAGCATCGTACCCCTTTCCTCTCTTGGTGGACTCTTTGTTGTCTTCAGGGATGTTTGCCAGACAAGCAGACAGAAGCTCGTACAGAACTGTCATTTTCCTCTGGTTACTAAGCATCTTTGCCTCTTCTATTGGTTTTGCATCTGATTCAACGATAGATTGTCTAACCTCTTGCTTAGCAACATCAATTTCTTTCTTAGAATTAGCAGGTTTCTCCTCCTCTTTGGATTTTGATTCTTGATTTGCCTCAGGATCAGGAGTTGCGATCTTCTCCTTACAGGCATTCACGTACTCCAGTTGCTTCTCCTTTTTGGAATTAGACTCAGCATCAGACATTTCCATTTTCGAAGAAACGGCATCGATGCCATTTGTTAAAGCACATTCTTTTTCAGCAGCATCTGATGATTTATCACGACTTTCTTCTGCAAGCAACCTTAAGTGCTGATGACAAATTAAGAAGGATTGCACGATTAAAAATCACACTCACTCATATTTGCCATAAGATTAACCACACATAAGTGACAACACTAATTTGGTTGCTAACATAATACAGCTAAGAAAAATTGTATAGGTGAGACTAAGACCGCATACGAGTTAACCATAAATTGGTGAAAGGTTCTGTCAACACTCAAATGGGATTTCTCTAAACGGAAAGCTTAATTCAAATCATTGCTTAAGGACAGAATTTTCCTCACATTACTCATACATTGAACTTTAGGCCATTTAAAGTTTTAAACCACATTAGAAGCGCTTGGTTTGAATTCTTCAATGGGAATTGTAATGAAAATAATGGTTGCATTGTTAATGTTTTGCTCTAATTTTGGAATAAGTGGGGATAAAAATATTATTGTTGATTGAGGAAGAATGATTGTAGAGAAAAAATTATAGGGGGAAGGCAGTTGATCAAAATGTGTAATGATTAACTTATTCTGAGTCTCATTATCTCTTACGGAATTTAATGAAGGTAAATTGAGCTTCATTTATTCTCATTAACAACTACAATTACTCCATATTAAATCCCATTACCATTGAAAATTTTTGAACGAATTTCGAATCAAGCTCCCCTAAAAGAATTAGTGTTGTACAAGTTGTTAGGATTTTAACTGCAATTATAACAATATTGATAGAAATGAAATTAAATAACATAGAGTTTGTGACCCAATGTCAGGAATGAGTACGCCAGGGGCACTACCAAGACGGGAGATTCACTAATATTTTCAATGATGAATCAATTAGGTATTTTTAAGTGAAACTGTGCCAAAATTCTAAAGGTATTTTCAAATGACTCACCGCAAATTCATATGCTGCACTCATCAAAATGTAAAAGAGATGAAACTAAAGCAAAATGATGAATGAAGTTACCTCTCCAAGATGATTCTTCGCAGGTGATAAACCAGCAATTTCCTCCAGCCCACTCCACTCCCTGCTATCAATTTCTAGAAACCTGCAATAATCGCAATCCAAAATAATTAAACAATTCTAACATGTAAAAAGTGACAATTGACAACAAGTACTTGAAGATGGGGCGAAGAAGGCCCGACGATTGGTGAACCCAAAGCCGACGGTCGTCGGAGACACTGCCACTGCCGAGGCGGCGTTCCTCCGGTGCGCCGCCGTCTTCAGACAATTCAATCGGAAGAATCTGGTGGATCTGGGCCTGGTGAAGAGCAATTGCGAAGATTGCTCCCGTCGCTTGTTTTTGCGTCGCCGTAAGCATCGACGTTGATGTTGAGGTGTTTTTCTCCATTTTATTGGAATTCAAATTAGCAGTCAATCAAAGTGAAACTGCAGAATTTCATGAAATTGCAATGCAGGGAAATGGAACAATTTTGTGAATATTGAATTTGTACGTGATCGAATGAGAGTAATTGGTTAGAGAAAACTACGATCAACCGCTTCATTGTTTGTATGCAGCAGAAAAATAAGAAGCCCGCTACGACGCCGTATTGCGTGAAATCAAATAACATGTATTCAACCAATTTGTGTATTATTCTGCACGTATCAACAGTACACGATGAAATGTTCGAATGTTCTCCAACCTAAATTAATTTTTCTTGAAGGTTAACTTTACTCTTAGTATTTTAAAAACATACCAGTTGTTATAACGAAAGATGAAACTTATTTACATTGAACCGTGTAATTATTAATATGAAAAAATAATTTCACGGTTCAATGAAAAAAAAAATTATATTTCAATATAACAAAAAGATATTTAAAATCGTTATAAGTCTATTAAAGGCAATCAACAACGCACATGTGACCCACTCTTTCTTTCTTAATTTTTAAAAATTTGGATCTTGTATGATTCGGTCCAAGATCGCAAGACTCACTTCATGCTTTTTTAAATATATAATTTTTCATAAATATAATATTTTGAAACACATTTGCATGAGACGGTCCATGGTGAGACGGTGCATAATTTGTGCATTGACACTTTAGAATGAGGTATGTTAATTTGTGTTAAATTGTACCACGTCTCATTTATGAGACCGCCTCATGTAATATTTTATCTAATATTTTTGTGTGATGATGATGTGAAATGGTTATAATAAGCATTCAAATAATCATTAATTTAATTTAGATTATTTCACTCCAGTGAATTAATAAATTAATCCGTAAAATTTTTAATAACTATTATGAAACTCACTAAATTTAATTTTGCGATTTTTATCTTGGCTGTTAATTGCCCTCCCCCTTGGACATCCCAAATCATCTCAGTAAAATATTAGATGAATTAAAAAACCTCTCCAATGTTGCATCATGCAATAATTTTTTTTTTTTAAAAAATAATAATAATTGTGAATCAAAACTCAAGCACACTTAGAATAACGCGGATAAAAGTTCAAGTAGGTTAAATGACATATTGTGCGATCATAACATTAAATAATACCACAACACTTATCAATTGATACCACAACATTTATAAATTGAGACCATAACATTAAATATTATAAATATTAAATTATAATAATATTAAATTAATTTATAAATGTAATGATATCAATTTTATAATATATGAACAACTTTATTTAATAGAAAATATCGTTGTTTATCTATATTATATCATCCTGACTTTCACACCATTCACTATAATCCAGAAATATGCATAGCCTAAAACGAACTTAGCTAAGGCCATGAGTGACTGGTTATTCATTAGTTACTATAATATAAATTAGTGGGCAGATGAGTAAAAAACATTTTACTTGTGACAAGCATGTATATAAGATAGAGTCTCATCACATGACCCATGAGCATATGGCCTGATCAACCCATCAAGTATTAAAGAAAAGTGTAATAATCCAAATAAAAAATACAGATTCAAAATAAAATAAAATAAATTAAATGGGAATGATTTAAAGAATAATATATTGTGCAAAGATTTAAATTTTGCATGTGACAGACGAGCTTTTTGGACTGGAGGCACTACTAGCACGACGAAAAATAATACTCCCTCCGTCCCAGGATTACTGCAACACAAAAAATGGACCGCAAACCAAGTAAAGTGGGTTTTAGTGGAATAAAATTAGGGTGTTATGAGTGTATTAATATTATGTTTGTTTTCATTTTTGGAGTATTGCAGTAATGTTGGGACGTCCAAATAAGGCAAGTGTTGCAGTAATCACGAAACGGGGGGAGTAAGTTTTAAGGTTCGATTGATAAATAAATAATTGAAGTCAAGTTTTAATGATGAAGGAAACTATCTTTTGAAATCCTAAAATATGTTTAATTTCATCGTATTGTTAATTTAATGTTTTGAAGCCAAAACTCATACGAAAAAAAAAACCGAAATTCGACTACAAGAACCATATCGCATCTAAATTAAATTAGAGTATCAATTAATACTCCAAAAATAACCAAAATTTGAATGTATCATGCATAAATAGGTATTGTACTTTTAAAACAAAACTCACACTCCACACCTGATAGCGCTTCCTCGGCGCCAATTCGGGTTTACCAAAGGAGGAAGAAGAGACCAGGCGAGGCTTGAGCGCGCGGGCAGTGGCTGAAGCTATTTTTGTTATTTATTTCCTTATCTGCTATCTTTACTTTACGTATTATTATTTACGTTCTGTGGTGGGCCTTGGGCCTAGGTCTTGTGTCAGACTATTTATTTTGGGCGTTACCCTAGATGTACGTTTTATCGATTGAATTGTTTATCGGCCAATTGGCTTGGGCAGAATTTTACTCTGTGGGATCCTCATCTTGAGGATATTGTTATTGTTCGTATTGTGATCGCTCTATGATTTGGTTTGGTCTATCAATTGGTCCGACCTGCCAACCTCCTTCGTCATGACAAACACTCGCAACACGACGGACAGGGAGCGTCTCGAATCTGTGGAAAAGTCACTGAGCGAGTTGCAGGTTGCCGTTACTGACCAGGCGAAATCGCGCCAGGAACTTGTCTCATCACACGCGAAATTGGCCGCGTCTCAGGCTAATACTGTGGAACAATTGAAAGCCCTCACAGCGGCGGTTATGGACCGCAACTCAGACGATTCGTCATCCTATGGTCCGTGCTTTGGCGGGCCGATCTTTGGGGCTCCGTCTCAGCAGGAGATGGGCTCGGGCAATCCTGTTCCCTCGGGGTTTGTCGCGATTAAGAGTCGGGAACTTCCCCTGTTCGACGGCTCTGACCCGCTAGCCTGGCTAGCGCAGACGGAACAATTTTTCATGGTGCACAACACAATGTCGTCCGATCGCGTCCGTCTGGCGATGATCGCCATGTCGGGCCGTGCCATGTTCTTGGCACAGTGGGCCCTTCGTCGCACCCCGTCACTCGGGTGGGACCAGTTCGCGAGGGAACTTATCGAGCATTTTGGAGATAGCTCAACCAAAAACGCTTACGAGGCCATGCACGCCACACTCCAAATGGGCTCTTTGGAGGATTATTTGGCACTCTTTGAGGAGAGAGTAGCGCACCTTCCCAACCTCCCATCCGATCAGTATCTTGGCATGTTCTTGGGTGGCCTGAAACCCTCTGTTCGTGACCGCATATCTGACGCGGAAACGATCAACATCCACACTGCCATCCGGGCTGCACGCCGGGTATCCCGCTCATCCGTGTTCTCATCGAACTTCTCCAGACCAGCCTTCACAAACTCCTTTTCCCGCGGCCCCACGGTCTCGAAAGGGGGGGTTGCATCGACACCGACAGCCAACTCGCCATCCCAGGCCTCCCAGCCACCTTAGTCTGGGCCATCTGGGGCTCGACCACCCCGATCCACTCGTCGCCTCTCAGCCAAGGAGGCACGGGAGTATCGCGCCAAAGGGAAGTGTTACCACTGCAGCCAGCCGTATGGGCCACTACACAAGTGCGAGGCCAGGTCCCTCAATATCCTGCTCGAGGGAACAGACGACGAACCCGGGCTGGATGCCGATGAAAACAACCAACATTTGGAGGATCCTACACCCCTTGACTCGGGCTCTAACGGGAAAGAAATCCAGGCTGTTCAGTTGTCGAATATGTCGTATAACGGGTTTAATGGGGCTACGACAATGAAACTCTTTAGTCGGGTGGGGGATCGCAGACTACTCACGATGATCGACAGTGGGGCGAGTCATTGTTTTACCTCTAAGGAAGTTGCTGACCGGTTGGGCCTTCATATAATCCGGTCTACGAATTTTCACGTTACCTTGGGGGACGGTTCCAAGGTGAGGATGTCGGGGTTATACAAAGCGGTTCCACTTACACTTGATGTTGGGATATTTTAGTTTTGATGAATTATGCCAAAACATTATCAACTTGTGTTATTGAAGCTAATTTACAGATAACAAGTTGAGGGGGAACGAGAGAACAAGTTGAGGGGGAACTCACGAAATCAGAAGTAGATGATCGAGATCAGACGAGGCTGCAGACGAGAATGATCGAGATTAGATGAGTTAGATGAGTTCCGAAGTTAATCGACGAGTCAGGCAAAATCGTAAGAGAAGAAAAGCTAAGCCAATTGATCGAGAAGATCGATGACGGTAATGCACCTGGATCGATGATCGAAGAATGCCGAAATGATATGGTGATCGGAAGAATGCATGTTTATCGTAAAAAAACTCACCGTAAGATCGTAAGAGAAGGTTGCAAATCGTAAAGAGGAGTGATGAGATCGATCGAGATCGACGTGATCGAGATCGAGATATGAAGATGAAAGCGGATGATCAAGATCCGACGTGATTGAGATCGGAAAGTGCTAAACCGATATACTAAACCTAATGTCTCGACCGATGCTATCCCGAGATGTTGATCAAGATGTGTTGATCCGATCGGGCCGAAATGACGATCGTCCAAAGAAGAAATCGATACCGAGTCAAAAGTGACTGAAGGTCGATGTCTCCGACCAGAGAATCGAACTTCGGTCCACTTTAAGTCATCATGCTTTTGACGAATTAAGGTCCGTTAAGAGAAGTCTCTGAAATCAAGTATCCCGAGGCTCGATGAGAAATCGAGACTCGGATAAACCCAAGACTCGGTATGTCTCTCAAGACACCGAGACTCAAAGAATCTGAATGATTCCAAAGGCGAGAATCTGAGGAATATAGCCGTTAGAATCACCGACGTGGACTAATGAGATGAAGACAATCACCAAGAAGCCAAGTATTTTACAAGAATAGTATGGATTTGAATGTGATTCTCCCAATCTAAATATTCAAATCCACACTATAAAATACAAGGTCTTTCATCATTCTAATGTGTGGATGCGTGGAAATTATAAAGACGAGATGCTACAGAGCCAAAGAGAGTTAAACCCAAAGCATTCCTAGCCTTCTGAAACAAGTCCAGATATACAAATATGTTCAAGAGTGTTCTAGAACCCAATCTAAGCAACCCACGATGTATCCTAGCTTATAGAGATTTTCCCAACCTTAGATTGAGGCTAAACAAATGTAAGGGAAAATCTCACCATAGTTGGAGACAACACCAAACCCAAACCCCATTCTCGTAAAGAGATAACTAGTGGTGAAGTGAGGTAGTTGTTAGGCAATCCCCAAGTGAGGGTGATAAGTCCCGTAGGGACCGTGAACTCGTTAAACATCTAGAGGTGAACCCGAGAGGGTGATAAGTCCAGAGGCGAACCCGAAAGGGTGATAAGTCCAGTTGGAGTGAGAGCTCATTAAATATCTAGAAAGGCGAACCCGAGAGGGTGATAAGTCCATTTGAAGGAATTTCCTTGAACAGGGAGAGTGGATGTAGGAGCTTGAGTCTCCGAACCACTATACATTGTTGTGTTGTTTACTGCTTTATGTTCTTATATTGTCATATGCATTCGATTATAAGCAAAACACAACACATGAGCTTAAAATGTAAAAAATCTGAAATCACCATTCCTTCACCCCTGTTTTTATATGCATCGAACGAAATGTTTGCTTCCGCACGCGCAAAATGGGTTTTCCACCGGGACTATCAATTGGTATCAGAGCAGGTGCTCAAAAGATTACTTTTTCAATATGATCGCCTGAGCAGATATATTTTTAAAACCTGTCTCTAATCTGATACCAACAAGTGGTATCAGAGCGGGAGTTCAAACGGTTCTCTAATTTCAGAGTGACCACCTGAACTGATCTTTTTAAAAGAAAACCTGTTTCTTTAAAATTGCATATATTCTAATGTTTTGGCGTCATTATCAAAAAGGGGGAAATTGTTGGGATATTTTAGTTTTGATGAATTATGCCAAAACATTATCAACTTGTGTTATTGAAGCTAATTTACGATAACAAGTTGAGGGGAACGAGAGAACAAGTTGAGGGGAACTCACGAAAATCGTAAGAGATGATCGAGATCGACGAGGTCGAGATTTAGAATGATCGAGATCGATGATGAGTTAGATGAGTTCCGAAAGTTAACTAACGAAATGCAAAATCGTAAGAGAAGAAAAAAGCTAAGCCAGTTGATCAAAAGATCGATGACCGTAATGCACTTCAGATCGATGATCGGAAGAGCGAAATGAGCATGGTGATCGGAAGAAACGCATAAGCCGATCGAAAGAAAACCGACCGTAAGATCATAAGAGAAGGTTACGGATCGGAGAGGAGGGAGATGAGACCGACGAGATCGGACGTGGATCGAGATCGATATGAAGACGAAAACGGATGATCAAGATCGACGTGATTGAGATCGGATGTGCTAAACCGAGATACGCTAAAACCTAATGTAATGACCCGATGCTATCCCGAGATGTTGATCCGAAGATGTGTTGATTTGATCGTTCGAAATGATCGGATCGAACAAAGAAGAAATCGATAACGAGTCAAAGTGACTGAAGGTCGATGTCTCGAATCAGAGAACTCAACTTCGGTCACTGAGTGTCAAGATGCGGATCGGATAAGGTCCGGAGAAGTCTCCTTGAATCAAGTATCCCGAGGCTCGATGAGAAATCTGAGACTCGGATAAACCTCAAGACTCGGTATGTCTCTCAAGACACCGAGACTCGAGAGAATCTGAATGATTCCAAGGCGAGGAATCGAGGAATATAAAAATGTTAGAATCACCGACGTGGACCAATGAGATGAAGACAATCACTGAAGAAGTCACAGACCCTTACAAGAATAGTATGGATTTGAATGTGATTCTCTCCAATCGGTAACATTCAAATCCACACTATAAATACAAGGTCTTTCATCATTTTAATGTGTGGATCGCGTGGAAATTATAGCAGACGAGATGCTTCTGAGCCAAAGAGAGTTAAACCCAAAGCATTCCCAAATAGAAACACAAGTCTGTAGAGATATAAAATATGTTCAAGAGTGTTCTAGAACCCAATCTAAGCAACCCACGATGTATCCTAAGCTTATAGAGATTTTCCCAACCTTAGCATTGAGGCTAAACAAATGTAAGGGAAAATCTCACCATAGTTGGAGACAACACCAAACCCAAACCCCATTCTCGTAAGAGATAACTAGTGGTGAAGTGAGGTAGTTGTTAGGCAAACCCGAGTGAGGGTGATAAGTCCCGTAGGAGTGTGAACTCGTTAAACATCTAGAGGCGAACCCGAGAGGGTGATAAGTCCAGAGGCGAACCCGAAAGGGTGATAAGTCCAGTTGGAGTGAGAGCTCATTAAATATCTAGAGGCGAACCCGAGAGGGTGATAAGTCCAGTTTGAAGGAATTTCCCTTGGAACAGGGAGAGTGGATGTAGGAGCTTGAGTCTCCGAACCACTATACATTGTTGTGTTGTTTACTGCTTTATGTTCTTATATTGTCATATGCATTCGATTATAAGCAAAACACAACACATGAGCTTAAAATGCAAAAAATCTGAAATCATCATTCCTTCACCCCTGTTTTTATATGCATCGAACGAAATGTTTGCTTCCGCACGCGCAAAATGGGTTTTCCACCGGGACTATCACTTAACATGCACACATTCTTGATTGATTGTCACGTTTTTCCATTGCGTGGCATTGACCTAGTTCTAGGGGTATCGTGGTTGTCCACTCTGGGGGACGTCACAGCGAATTGGTCGAACCTCACCATGAGCTTCTCCATCGGGGGAGTAGCGGTTCAGTTGTTTGGGGACCCGTCCCTCTCACGCCGAGTTTGCACGCAGAAGGACATCAACATGCTGGAATCGTCGGATGATGTTTGGTTACTGTGGACCTTGACCTCAGATTCCAGCAATACGGGATCCGGGCGACAAGAACCCCTCATGACAGCAACAATCCAACGAGTTGGAATCCTTGCTCACCCAGTTCTCCGCCATCACTACACCTCTCTCGGGCTTACCACAGAGCCGCAATTGCGACCATCAGATCATGCTTCACGCAAACACCGATCCGATCTCAGTCCACCCATACCGTTATAACCATGCTCAGAAAGCTGGTGGAAGAGATGCTTGCTGCAGGCATAATTCGCTCTAGTTTCAGCTCTTATTCAAGCCCCGTGTTGCTTGTCCGGAAGAAGGATGGGTTGTGGCGTTTCTGCGTTGACTATCGTGCCTTGAATAAGGCCATGGTGCCAAACAAGTACCCCATTCCGGTTATTAAAGAGTCTGCTGAAGGAGTTACATAAGGTCAAAAAAAAAGATAAAGCTTGACTTATGATATTGGATATCATCGATCCCGAATCCGCCAGGCACATCATCCCGCTTGAACTTCCAGCACTCCTCGGGTCACTACGAGTTTCTGGTCATGCTTGGTTCGGCCTTTTCAATGCCAAACATTTGAGCCTCATGAATGATATTTTCGCATCGTTTTTCGCTTTTGTTTAAATCTTTGGTTTTCTTCAAGGATATCCTCATTTACAGCCCGTGTTGGAAGTCACACACCCTCCACCTTCGGCAGGTTTTCCAAGCTACTGAATCACCCGTTAGTTATAAATATGAAGAAATGTACACTCGGTAGCCAGTCGGTGGAATACTTGGGGCATGTGGTTTCGTTTAATGGAGTTAGAATGGACCCGTAAACTACCGGTGAGGATTAGCCTCCCCCTCCATGTCTTTGGGGTCCGCGGGTTCCTCGGATTAACAGGCTACTACCGCCATTTTATCCGGGATTACGGTAAGATTGTTGAATACGCTATTGTTGAAGAAGGAATCGGGTCGGTTACGCTTAGTTGCACCGTGCAAGAGGCATTCCGCAGACCTCAAACTCACCTTGTCAATGGCTCCGGTTCTCAAAATGCCCGACTTTTCCAAACATTTTGTGATAGAATCATCCACAATTTTACACAAAACGTCGTTATTTTTGGGGACAAAAAATTTATCGCGTGCCGATCTAACTATCTTTTTACCTTAAAATTACCCTCAAAAAGACGAGCTAATGGCTTTAGTGTTTTCTTAACATTGAGACCTTACCTTTTTGAGATGGAGGGAGCTTTCGGTCCGTTTACTAAAATATAGTCTAAAGCACCGCCGACCCAACCATTTGTTGCCACCGCCATTGAAAGCAGTAATGGGTGGCTAAGCTTTTATTCTTGACATTGTCTACAAAGTCGGCGTCAACAAATCAATTTTCGCCCTATCCCGCCGTCTGGAGGATGGGGAATTGTCCGCAATTTCGATCCCGAAATGGCTGGACTAGCCAAAATGGCTGAAGGCACCCGACCGCCAGTCTGAATCGCCTAATAGAAATCTCGAGTCACCGGCCTACAAAAGCATTTCCGTGGGTTATCCACTCTCTTCTACAAAATATTTGCCTTTTCTTGCCAAAGACCTCCCAATGGGTTCCCAAGGCTTGTTACCTCTGCCCTTCCACAACACCAGTAATACATGTGGGGAGCCACCCTGCCTTATCGCCCTACTTGCCTCCTTCGCCTATCATTATCATCTATGATCCGCTTTCGGTTATCAGACTTATGTCAATGTGGCGTGTGTTAGAAGAATAAATCTGAAAGAAGTCCCCAAAATCTTTTTTTAACCCTCTGCCCATCCCGGGCCAAGTATGGGAGGATATTAGTATGGATTTCATCACTAGTTTGCCCTGTTAAATTTTTGATTATATTTTTGGTGGTGGTGGACAGATTTTCGAAGTATAGGCATTTTTGGGTCTCAACACCCGCTCAAAAGCAGAATCGGTGGTGACACCTTCATGGCTGTAATAAGATTGCATGGGGTGCCGAGTACGATAGTGTCGGATCGCGATCCCATTTCCTGAGTTCTTTTTGGGGGGAATTGTTCCGTACCTTGGGCACTAAGTTGCGTATGAGTTCGGCTTACCACCCGGAGACGGATGGTCAAACCGAGGTGTTGAACCGCTTGTGTTTAGACTTACTAAACAAAATCATTTACTTGAAGCAATGGGGCGAAAGAATATCCTGGGTTGAATTCTGCTATAACACCGGGTTCTATTCGGCATCCGGCACGACACCTTTGAGGCGGTTTATGTCCGACCCCCCCTACGATCGCTCCATTCTTTGGGAGAATATAGTTTACTATGTTTCACGCCGGTCCTTCCCAAGGTTTAACAAAGTCCTTTTCGCGAAAACGGTTCCATTTGGAACGTGCCCAACAACGCATGGTTCAGGAGGCGAATAAGCACCGTCGGGATTTGGAATTTGCTGTGGGCGATCGGGTGTACCTGAAGTTCTGGCCCTATCGCCAGCGCACCTTGTTCTCTGGCGGTTCGGCGAAATTGGTACCTCGTTTCTTTGGCCCGTTTGTGGCCGAGGCCCAGGTGGGCAAATCTGCGTATCGGTTGGCTCTTCCTGCAGGGTCCCGTATTCAACCAGTGTTCCATGTTTTACTTCTCAAACCAGCAGTGGGCATAGTGGACGCAGCTCCGTCACTCCCGGATGATCTGTTTGCTGTGGAACCCCCTTTTGTTCCGGAATCGATCGTCAGAGGTCGCCAGCTTGACCGCGATGGGGGTTTTGTTGATCAGGTGTTAGTTCATTGGAAAGGGTTGGACAGCGAGGAGGATACTTGGTTGGATGTCGCGGATGTGTTGGGGCAGTTTCCGGACTTCAGCCTTGAGGACAAGGCTGTTTCGGGGGCGGGGGCAATTGATAGCGCTTCCCCGGCGCCAATTCGGGTTTACCAAAGGAGGAAGAAGAGACCAGGCGCGGCTTGAGCGCGCGGGCAGTGGCTGAAGCTATTTTTGTTATTTATTTCCTTATCTGCTATCTTTACTTTACGTATTATTATTTCCGTTTTGTTGTGGGCCTTGGGCCTAGGTCTTGTGTCAGACTATTTATTTTGGGTGTTGCCCTAGACGTACGTTTTATCGATTGAATGTTTATCGGCCAATTGGCTTGGGCAGAGTTTCTCTGTGGGATCCTCATCTCGAGGATATTGTTATTGTTCGTACTGTGATAGCTCTGTGAATTGGTTAGGTCTATCAACACCACTAACAACTCTCCCATCTCATCACATCACATCTCTTCACACCTATTCTCCTCATCTTCACTCCAATTCAGCACCCTAGCCTTCCCTCTCCACTCAGCTTATATATATACACTCAACACCCCATTTTTTAATTTGGGTTCTTAAGTTAAAAAAAGAAAAAGAGAGAGAAGAGGGAAGAATAAGAGAAAGATTTTCCCCACCATCTTTCTCTTACCATTTTTGTCTTTCATCACCACCAAGTCAAGGAGGAGCTTCTCCTCCACTCATTGTAGCTAAAGGAAAAACCTTTCCAAGTGTCAAATAAGAAACACTAAGGTAATGAGCAAAAACCTCCACTTTTCTTGAAGTTATTGTATAAATGCATAGGTTTCCTTGTTTTATATAATAATGGCATGATTTGGAGCCTCTTTTCCCCAATAATCTGCTTTGTATGTTTGCATATGTATGAGTTTGATATCTTGTGTTTTGGAGCATGAATGTAGTGATGAAGTGTTACTTTGGTTAAAACAATTTTTATTTTAAATATTTTATGTACAAAGTTTAAAGCATGATTTAGGCCACTTTAAGATGTTCTAAAAATCATGGAAAACATTCTTAGTAGTATTATTGCTAGTTTAGAACAACGTACTAAAATTTTGTAGTGATCGGATTAGACGTTTGGGAGAAACAATTATTAGAAGTTGATGTGTTAAAAATCAAATAAAAAACAGGAACAGTCTCTTCGACGACCCTTTTACCCAACTTTTAAAGATGAGAAAATTCTGGAAATAATGTTAAGTGTCCACCATATAATTTTGTATCACATACACATTTTCAAGTTATGATGCTGAGGCCCTGGACCTGTAGTAGGCTACCGCTTCCCCATAAGGCCTACTATTTTTTTGTATCTAAATAACGAAGGCACTTTGATTGTTGAACTTTATCATGTGAACTCTACTATTGTTTCCTCCGTGAATCAAATATGAGACTCGACGATGACTTTTTGCTAAACTATTAACTATGGATTGTGTGTTTTCGAACATGAGAATTTTCTATTGTTTACCTTAAATTTTTGCTGCAAATGTTTTGTTGTGTAAATTTATTTATTTATTTTTTAAAAGAAATTTTTTGGCTCAGCTTTTAGGTTTCACTAAGTAATGGCTCGGGTTTAGAATGTCGAAATGTTAGAAGTCGACTTTCTGAATTCCGGGGCTTACAAAAAGTGAGGTCCAAAATACCAAAGTGGAATTTCATCTTATGTATGAGACATGTCACACAAAACTCCCTCTTAATTAATGGGAAAAATTACTAATAAGTACAAATTTTTTATGCAAATTACTACTAAGTATAAACGAAATTTCATATGTAGTCAAAGTTGTATGCGAAAGTGCAAATGTACCTATGTATATTCAACTATTTTGTATCTATTAATGAATTGCAATTTTGAGTCACCCTAATTAATGTGTATCACAATTCATTCTTACACAAGCAAAAACTAGTCCGTATGAACAAAACAAAAGAGGGAAATAATGCCGATCTTTTCAATTTTAACTATTTCCCGAACAAAGAAATTTGCATATTTAAAATCCAAATACATTCCATTTTCTTTTTTATATATACAACATTATCCTAGTGGGTAACTTTACAGAACATTCACAGAATAATTTCCAAAAACAATTGTTGAATAAGAATCCAGATATTGAAACAAATCCACAATCAGAAATATGAAATGCTCAGTCTGTGGTAATTAAGAACAACATATCTATGAGTCGTACATTATGATAATCAAGCAGAATATGCTTAAATAAAGAACCTGGTCCACGAGCACGCCAACGAAGGTAGCCAAGTCGGGACTTATTTGAAGTAGTCCCGCATTTCAAACCCATCAGGTCATACGCATTGGGTGTAGGTTAGAACATGCCAAATAAAAGTAGAATGCAAACAAATGAAAGGGAAGATAAAGATAATATTTTTTATGAACAAATTATTATGAAAAATGCCCATGCTGGTGTGTACCTTGTAAAGGTTATTAGCAGCTAATCACAACAGTTTCTGCTCAATAAAGTTGTATCAGAAAATAAGTATTCACCTGTTTGTCTTCTAATGAGAGTAACTTGCCATCCTGCAATAGAACATACAAAATAAGAGGCAAAAAGGAGGGAAAATGGAAATAAAGCACTAAAACGATCACGAGAAATATGTATCAACCAAGTAAATAAGAGTAAGTCCCTTGTACATCAGTTGTACGGTGCAACTGTACACAACTGATGCTTCTCAGTGAAAACAACTAAAACTGTATAAGAAATGCACTTGAGTTGTATGGTGCATCTAATGCATACAAGACTTTGTTAGTAAATAAATATAATTAATCAACAGAGAAGATAAAGTTCCATGCACTCATCAACATGAAAAAAATGAATGCTGCATTTGGTTTTATTTCAGTTCATTTGGGAAAATTATTTTTGGAGAATGTAAGCTGGTGGGGATTTGAAAACACATTGAGACTAAAAGTGTGTGGATAATATTATTTTTTTTTTAAATGAAGAAGATATCTCGGGATACATTTCTACTGTAGATATATTGTTAGCATTGTTTTGTAACTTTTTTTATGATTGGTGGAGACTGGAGAACATACAACTATAGATTGTCTCGAGAAAGAAATGAGATTTGAATATGAAGCCAAGCAGAGAGTAATCTGTAATGTCTTCTACTAAGGTCAAGAGACAAGAAGGCTTGAAAGAAACAGACAGACAGTTTATCAAACTGTAAACACCCGTTTAAATAAAAGAGTATCAATAGCCTATAATTTTAAAATTGTAAAAATGTAACAGCCTAATCAATTACCCAATTTTTCCAACAGCCGTATTATTTCATTTCCATCATGATTTTCAGTTACCTTTCTAATAATGATTAAAAATGGCAGTTACAAACTGAACCTTTGAATTCCCTTCTCTTTTTCCTCTCCCTCAAACGTACAAGACAGTTTTTCATCCTCTACCCTCAGCAAAATTTCAGGAAAATATCAGTTCTCTCATTCCCTCTCTAAAGCAGATTTTGTGTTGCAGCTTTTTTTCTCAAATTGCTCTCAAAAATTCTCTGCAAGGTAATCCCTCTCCACTCAACAAATTCCAGCTTTCTATCAACCCCTTCCACATAACAAAAAAAGGATTTTTCTATCAAGCGGAAGGCATCTTGCAGCCTCTTACTTCTCACTATTGATAATTTTCTCCTTAATCTAGCTGCAAGGTAATCTATCTATTCTATTTCTCCATTGTTTTCTTATAATTGTGGTACTGCTGATTTTTCTATCAGCCCTTTTGATTTTTGATGTTTGCTCTCAAATTTTCAACAGTTCTTGTATTTTTCTTACGATATAGATATGTCTACACATGCACAACATAAATGGATAAGTGGTGTCTATGCACATTGATTAGATTAGTTTGGGAATGGTTTTTTGATGATTAGAGGAAATATGGTGAGAAGATGATATAGTTGTCAGATTTATATGTGGACAGATTTTATGTAGTCAGTTTATTATGTGGTCAGATTGGTAGGTTTCAAATTTCTAATTTTACCTATTTGTGAATTTCCTTTCAGACTTCTATATTAATGGTATTTTCCTTTGTTACTTAAGGTATTTTAAAAATTAATAGACGTTATTTTTTACCGTTAGGGTATTTTCAAATTACTAGCCGTTATTTTTTACCGTTATGCATTTGAAATTTAAATTTAGTCGCCCAAGTTAGTTACTTTAACTACTTTTTTGGAATGTCCGTTTTATAAAAATTGGGGCGTGACACAAACATTAGGTGAGAACAGCATACTGGACGAGTACTATACTACAAATAATAAAATTGAAGCATCGTGTACATTAGTCATTAATTGCGATTAGCAGATAATGAATGATCTTTCATTAAGGCTCAGTAAAAAATAAAAAAATAATCAATTGTTTACATCATTAGAGATTTCATATTTTGTTTTCCCATTCTCTAGTTACCATGTTCACTTACCAAGAAGATATATTACCAAATAGACTTATTAACACACATAAATTTCTGATCTACAATTCTGAATGTTCTATGCTACATAAGGCACCTCCATAGTAGTGAAAACTGAAAAGCACAGATCATTACATTCTTATTATCACATATCTACTATTGAATAGTCAACTGTTATAATAAAGGCAAGAACAGAATAATCGGTACTATACCTTTGTAAAGTTGTCAATAAATAGTTTGCCTCGGGAAATAAATTTATTTAGAGTGTGATCGAACTACATAACCTGGAGGTCATTGAATAGGTACAGAACTTGGTTTTCAAGTTTCATATTCATGTAGGCATCAAAAGCACATAGCAAAAGAAAATTTAATATTCAATTTAGATGCCCAATTATATAGCAGCTTATTGGGAAATTTGGAGTTTTGATGGAAGTTCCAAAACAGGTGTAATAGGATCAGTCGAACCTGTTAGTCGACTGATGAATAGATAGGAAACCAACTGAACATGTTAGACAACTGATGATTTAGATTAGGTCACATATTGAGGGGGAACTCAATATATGAAGATCAGAAGTGAAGTTCAGGATCAAGATTAGAAGAGAAGATCAGAAGGAAGACCTGAATCACATCAGAAGACCTACTCTATGAAGACATCAGCAGAGTCGATAAGTTGCAGCTAAGACAACCTTATCAGATGACTCAAGACTACTGATCTGATGGACAACAGATCAGTAGAGGCCAAGAAAGAACCACGATAAGTACTTCTTCTTATCCTTAAAGCATACGATGTTTCTCAGACTCGAAGTATACTTAAGTCAAAGCTTTTCACAGACGCCGAATAAGTGTACTTGTTTAGCCACTTGGAAAGAGACACGTATGTACGGTTCTGAAGATTGCAGGATATGGCGTATCAAGCAAAACTGCTAAAAAGGACAATATTGCACGAAGACAGCATGGTCTTTCTGCGCACATCAAGTCAAGCCTGCAAGCCTACCTAAAATAGACCGAAATTCGAATTGCTCTCCAATGGCTAGTTCGATTTCGTACCTATAAATAAGGGATCAAACCTTCAGAGTAAGGTTACGAAAATTATTTACAAGCAAAAGCTCTCAAGATTTCCGCACGAAGAACACAATCACAAGAGTTATTCTTAAGTGTGCATCCCTTAGTTCTTAGCGGAATACTTATCATCTAGCTTTAGGCTAATCAAAAGATAGGATAGTATTCCAGTTGGAACAAAACAAATCTTATACCAAAACTGTGTTAGGTTAAGTTTGTTATAGCAAGATTTCTATCTAGGGTTTCTAGATTAGATTTCTGGGATTGGTTGAGTGTGAACTCGTTAAATATCCGTTGGTTGTCTTGTGTTGACTAACACATTAAACTCACTCCAGTTGGTAAAGTTGGTGCTCCTGCTGATAGGGAGAGTGGACGTAGGACAAGTTGTCCGAACCACTATAAATCTGTGTGCCTTTAATCTTCTTTACACATCTGCACACAACTTGTTATTTGCATGCATATTCTGTACCTAAATCAGATTAGCATCAAGCTACTGATCTGATCAGTTTGACATTTTAGTCACCTGATCCGAACTGTTGGTCAGAATCTCATTTGAGTAAAACTGGTTTTCTACACGGGTTAACTTATCTTCCGCACCATCAGTTAAGTTGATAGACGCCAAACTGATCTGTCTACCAGATCAGTAAGTCGATATCAGTCCAAACTGATTCACATCGCACTCTGATCAGACATATGTGCAAACACATCTGATCCACGAAAAAG
This sequence comes from Stenogyne calaminthoides, assembly GCA_037126765.1. Lineage (NCBI taxonomy): Eukaryota > Viridiplantae > Streptophyta > Magnoliopsida > Lamiales > Lamiaceae > Stenogyne > Stenogyne calaminthoides. Next base: position 20,989,893 of record JBBCBC010000022.1, on the reverse strand, counting down.
TTTTTGAAGTCTATTCACCCCTCCCCTCTAGACTTCAACACTCACTGAAACTCGTTCGGGACCTACAAGTGGTATCAGATCAGTGGTTCTTCCGACCAATGGCTTTGAATATCATTGGTTCTTGAGGAAGAACCTTTGTGGTCACTTGAACTGATCTTTGAAAACCTTTTTTAAAACTCATTTTCTTAAAAAAAAAAAACAAAATCACCACAAGCATGGATAACACTTCAGGTATGCATCATAATCTACCCATGTTTTCTGTTGATGAGTATGCAGATTGGTCCATAGACATGAGAGACCATCTGGGAGTGATTAGCAACAGAATGGATGAGATTCTTGAGATAGGACCGATTATCATCTATCACTATAATCCAGCTGAAGCAGGAGAACGAGATCCTAGTCAACCAGTTGGAGCAAGAATCAGAAAGAGTCTTTCTCTGATGGATGCAGATGAGAGGAAACTGTCTAATCTGGATATCAAGCCGGACATCTCATCATGAAAACCATGGATGCTACTACAAGAGAGAAAGTGAAGTACCAAGACAAATAAGGAAGTCTCGATACGCTTTTTTAAATCTGCGCAGAGGAAATGAACAGATCAAGGACAAAGAGACCGCAAGCCGAGCCGGGTTGTATTTGAGAAATCAAGATGTTGCCAAATGAAACAGTTTGATCAATTTGATGGAATGATCGCATTTGAGGAGTCAACCGACTTCGTTATCTCGATTTGAAAGTATGTCAAACAAGGATATCAATTACAAGATTCTCGGATCGTGACTAAGAAATGGGATCTGAAGGTGACCGTGATTAAGGATCGCCAAGATATTGCTACAATGAAACCAAATGATCTAATCTTCAGTTTGAAAGCTCATGAGCTCGACCTGATCGAGAGAGGACAAGGATCTGATGATGTCCCAGCTGAAACTACTCCCAATCCCAAATTTGTTGCATTTCAGCAAAGAAGTAGTAGTTCACTTAATTGTGGAACCATTTGAAACATCATCATCAAAAGTTGAACAAATTGTCTTCTTGACAAGAAAATTTGGAAAAGAACAAATGTTCAAATCAAATACAGGAAAATTTATGATGACTATCGAAGGAATAGAAGAGATCGTCGTTCATCTGACAAATCGCAAGAGAGGTATCGTTCATCTGACAATCGAGATAATGTAAGAGAAGAAAAGACAGATCATTCTCGACGAAAGGAAGGATGATCGAAGAGATGACCGTAAAGAAAGTAGACGTGATGATCGATCAGATAGGAAAGGTTCTGACTATCGACAGAATGGGAATTCTCCTGACAGGCATTACAGAAGACACGATTCTCCGGCAGATGAAGCTCAGGGGATTCAAGAGTGTGTTATAATCGTTAAAAACCGTGTCATTACAAAGGCCGATCGTCTCCGACCGACCCCAAAGAAAGAGAGGAGAAAAAAAGAAATGTAAGAGAACAGAGAGATACGGGATGAAAAAGCTATGGTTGCGTATACGCCCCGACATTGATGATTCCTACCGCCTCGTGATGATTCTGGTTACTCATCTGTTGAAGATTTCTATTTAATAACAACAACTGATGATGTCGATGATCTGAGCTTCTTTTCTGATGACATTTGTCTCATGGCCAGAGAATCAGATCAAACAGAGGTACTTTCTAACTCTTTCAGGCTCTTTTTTCTTCCACACCACATGTGCCGAAAGCACATCCAAGGAAGAGGTCAACTTGCAGGTCTACAATGACCAATTTCTTGATGATCTTTCCAATGCAATAGATACTTATACACGAGTGGAAGTTGAGAACGATAACCTGAGAGCTGAGAACATCAGGCTTGTTAAGGAAATTGAGGCAAGTAGAGCAAATTAACCGAATCACCAAACGCTCGTATGGTGGCCCATGAATCGAGTCTCTAAAGGTCACTTCTTCCGATCGTGGAAAGTCGTTAAATGTTGGTTGGCTCTCAACCTACAACAAGCCAATGAACTCAAATCTCTTCAGGCTAAGTTTGATGAACTCTTCCGAATGCATGAGAATTTGAAAGTTCTTGAGGACGGTCTGCGTAAGAAAATAGAGGTTTTCACGAAATCTTCTAAAACTGCTTCAAGACTTGAACAACTATTTTCAGACGTCGAATCGAAAGAAGGGAATTGGTATCAAATCCCTTCGATCCTCAAAGTCCCGTCTGTTCACATCAAAAAAGTGTAACCAAATGAGTTTCACCAAGATACACGAAAATACCAAATCAGATCCGTAAGGAAAATGACCAAATTGATCGTGCAAGGCAAGTGTCGATCGTAGGGAATGTAAATGAACCACAACTGATCAAACATCAGCCTAGGTATCATCAGATGAACCCAATTCTTCTGAGAAGACCACAACCCAATCAGCAGAGTAGGTATCAGGCTGGACCATCTCGAAAGGATGGGCCCCAAATGATGCGAGAAATCTCGATCAAGACTGCCTAACAAGCAAGCTAAGAGTAAACCGCTAAGACCAATTATGCCAGAAAAGATATGAATCTTTTAATGGTAGCGAATGTATACTACCCCTTACAATCGAAAAACCTAGGTCAGCCGCACCCGAGCCCCATGGATTAAAAAAAGACAAGTCTCAATGAAAAATCCCAAGTCTTCGATTTTTATCCAATGCTCACACTCATAATCATACGAACCAGATTGCATATAAAGAGACGTATGACTATGTACATGTTTATGGGAGACAGATCAAGCCTTCTGTTTTCAGTCTCTAGTGATGAATCTTTATCAGAAGAGGATGATGTTCTCCAAACAGATGACAATCGGAGATGAAGGACACGGATAACCAACATCCAATTGATCGATCATCGGAGACCCATCCGATAGAGTTAGAACTAGACATCGACAGGTGAAAGTCTGATGTATTGTTGTTATTTGTCTTTGAAGGAACCACTCACAAAAAAGAAGCTCTTCAAGATCTGGTTTGGATTCTAGCCATGCAAAAGAACTAGAAACAGTTTGAAAGAAATCAAGTTTGGGAACTTGTAGATGCACCAACTCATCAAGATGTGATTGGTACTAAGTGGGTATTCAAGAACAAGGATGAGCACAATGTAATAACCGAGAAATAAGGCAAGACTTGTTCTTAAGGGATATTCACAATCGGAGGGATTGATTATGATGAAACCTTTGCACCGCCGCTACACCGAAGCCATTCGGTTTGTTTAAACTTATCAAAATTTCATAGGGGATTTATCGTGTCGAGATGGATGTAAAGTGCATTCTTAAATCGGGGTGCTAGGCGAGGAAGTTTATGTTGAACAACCTCCGGCTTTGAAATAAGCAACCAAGTGTACCGCTTTAAGAAAAACTCTTTATGGACTGAAACAGACTCCTAGAGCTTGGTATGATACATTGTCCCAGTTCTTGATAGAGTGGTTTTACCAAGGGCTTGATTGATCGGACCTTGTTCAAAATAGAAGATGGAGAAGACATTCTCTTGGTTCAGATCTATGTGGACGACATTATATTTGGTTCTCCCAATCGTGTTTATATGTGAGAAATTCAAGAAGTCGATGCAAGGGAAATTTGAGATGTCCATGATGGGTCGATGAGCTATTTTCCGGGTCTACGGTCAAGCAAGCTCACACCGATCTTCATCCGCATCAAAAAAATACACAAGGAATTTGTTGGCTAAGTATGGAGTTCAGAATTGCAAGGAAGTCAGAATTCCAATGTTAACTGCATTCAAGATGGATCTAGATGAAGGTGGTAAGAAGACTAATCAGAAAGAGTATAGGGCTTTGATTGGATCTTTACTATACCTGACTACAAGCAGACTAGATATAACATTTGCAGTAGGTGTATGTGTCATATTTCAGGCAAATCCCAAACAAAACCACTTTGAAGCAGCTAAGTGGATTCTTAAGTATCTGAAGGGTACTGTAAACTTAGGTTTATGGTATCCAGCAGATGATAATCTAGAGCTTAGTGGGTACTCTGATTCTGATTATGGAGGATGTAGGATAGATAGAAAATCTACATCGGTACTTGCCGCTTCTTGGGAAGCAAAAAATTTGGTCTCGTGGTTTTCTAAGAAAAACATATGTTGCCACATCTACCATCAAGCGAGAATATATGGTCATAGGTAATCAGGTTCCCAACCCGCTCTCCGCTCGCTGTCCAAATGAGGATTACAACATAATCGCTACCAATGTACCTATCTTCCGTGATGATAATAAAGTCGATTGCTATAACTTAGAATCCAGTCCTGCACACGAGATGTAAACATGTGGACATCAGACACCACTTTATCCGAGATCATGCAGAAAAGAAGAACATCAGAATGGAAAAGATCCATACTGATAAGCAAAGAGCTGACATCTTAACCAAGCCTCTAAATCAAGTCGATTTAGAGAATTATGCAACGAAACCTAGGTCTATTTGATTTAGGAGATCAAAACCCCAGTATTTTCGGTGGTCCGATCTCAAACACCGCTTGGTTAAGAGATCGATCGATAGAATCGGGCTGAGTAAAGAACCTCAATCGATCGTAAAAATCGCCAGGCAATCGAAATGTATAAAAGGATATTAGATTAAGGGGGAACTAAGCAAAAACCGCATAATGAAATTAAATCAACACAACGATGGAATTAAGAGAGAATTTCATTGATAAAGACCCGGAGGTCGAAACTTTTCATTACAATAGACCCGGAGGTCAAAAGTAAAATTCTAAACCCTAAACCCTAAAACCGATGAGCCTTCTCACTTTAAATGACTACAAGTGTCATACATGTGGTGCAAAACATATAAGGTGTTGAAAAAGGGCGACTTGACTTGATCAAGTTCGCATATACAATACTAAATCCATATTACATGTCAGAAATTGCTCATTGATGATAACCACGTCGTCTCGATCGGAACACAAGGCATAGACGGCCACCTCCATGATAAAGGCGACAAATCCGCAAGCAGGGTGGCAGTGAAGCTTAGCAATGGCCGTTTGGTCATCTTCCGATGAAGACGAGATCAGAAACAAGGGAAGCATAGGGATGGACTGAGAACCGGAGGGCTTGCCGGAATAGAATAAGCCTATTGGCGGAGGACTTGCCGGAATCAAGGACTCACCGAAAATTCTCATGTGCAAACTTGAGAACGAAAATTGATGAATGATTCTCTAAACTCAGTTCTATTTATAGAGGATAAGCGGGGGTGGAAATGCAATTTTTAAAAATTTGAGACCCCCGCCCCCAAAGAAATTGACGTCACAAAGTGACAGACCATCATTGCGGGTATGTCACAACACGCCGATTCAGGAAATCGAGGCGACAGTTCGACTCCCCGAGAATTAGGTTTTGGCGGGAGCACACTCCAAGACCCGGATAGGATCAGATTGGATCAGATTGGTTCAACAGAAATTTGATCAGCTAAGTTGGACATAGTTGGGAAAACTTGCTAAGGTATAGGCTATACAGTAAGATCAACAAGTCAGAAGACTTGGATCAGATACAACAGGTAAGATGTTCAGATGAAAAGATAACTTCATCTGATCAGAAGAGATCAATTGGGAAATGATCAGAAAGGAAGGTCAGATGAAGGGGGAAGTTCATCTGATCAAAAAAGATCAGTAGAGGACTGATTTGAGCAGAACAGACGGTGGGAAAATACTAAGGCTTAGAGGATATATTAGGTTCAACATATTGGAAATCAGAAAAGAGGGACAAGAATCTACAAGTGTAATCTACATTTGTGGTAATTGGCTGATTACAATATCAATCAATTAGATACGCTTTTCTGATCCCTTTACTGTTTATGTTTTCCTTATTTGTTTATTCTTATCTCCTTAATGCGTATGACGTCACTCTGTCTTTCATTAAATGCGGACGCGAGGATTTTGTATTAAATGCATTTATCACGATTTTTTAAATCCAAAAGCTGCGGCCTACAATTTTTTTCTAAGCCGCACAATGTCTACTTTAACCAACCGCCTAATCTCAACCGTAGATTATGATTGGACGTCTTTTGGGTTCCCGGTTTTTAAAATGATTGGGTTTCCCTCTCGTTTATAATTCCAAAAACCCTCCCACTCCACCATTATCACAAAACTCAAACCTCAAATTTTCTCCCTGCAACAATTATCTTCTCGCTCTAAAACTTCTCTGCAAATTCCAAAACATTTACTTGTTCATCTTTTTCCAGATCTAACTGGTAATTTAAATTTGGTCTTAGATATGCTCTTATTTGCTATTTATATGGTTTTGTATCTGTATTTGAGTTTTATGCGAATATTCAATATAAATTGAGAATTTTTGTGTATTTGCAGAAATGGCACCCAAAGTTAGACATGTTGCAGAGACCGCACATTCTTCTTAGCAAAATTCCCCGGAACCTGAAGATCCAATATTCAGAAATTTTGCCGAAGACATTGTTGAGGATAGGTGTGTCGATTTCAAGACGACAACGAATCCAGAATCCCTAGAAATTTTAAAGCTACTAGGAACAATAGCCTCAAAACCTATTGTTCAGTGAGTGCCAATTCGATTATTCTGGATGGGTCTCTTGAATTTCTTTACAATTTAAGAGACCACGACGGTGTGTTGTACTCAGAGGTCCAAGGTGAATGGCTGGAAGTCACCGATGCAGACTTGTTTCGAATCTTTCATTTGCCGTCACCAGAGGATGGGATTATGCCGGATGTCTACAGGGCGGCTGAAGGAAATGATGTAATCAGAAACCTGCTACGACCTGCCGATTCACATCACACCAAGGGTTTCAAGAAACTTATGTTGAGGAGGAATTATCGATTCTTTGCTCGATATTGTCCGTAAAAGTGATAAATTTTAATTTCTTCGACTGGATGCCATAACCCCAGAGAAGGCGAATAAAAGAATGCCATAATCGACAAAGGCAAAGATTGATTGGCTAGGGTTTACGAAAAGGAGGAGGTTCTTTGGAGAAGTCGACAAAGTTTGTATCCAAAGGTGGAAAGATTGTTCTGGCTGCCAAAATCACAATGTTACTTAAGGTATCATTGATTCTGATTGATATGATGAAGGATAGGGAATAGAGTGAGGACGAGATGATTCCGTACGTGTTGTCCCACAAAAGAATGCTTATATCAGACAAGGCAATTCCTGGCCTTGTTGATGATGATGAAGAGGCAAATTGTTGGAAACCACCGTGGAGGTCGAGAAGAAAGAAAAGCGATGGAGGGATGAAGAAAAAACTTTGCCAGAAAAACCGTAAAAGGGGATCTCTATCGTGGAACCAAAGAATCGAGATAAAAAAACCACCGTGAGTGTTCCAATTCTTTGGAAAAGGGAAGTCCAAGGGATTTCAGATATTGGACGAATCATCTGATTCTGATGCGGACAATGTGCCCATTAGCAGACTCCCCAAGAAGAGGACAGGTCAAGGATCGAGGTCTCATCACCGCACCAACGTTTTCTCACTCAGACACAAAGAAGAGACCACATCACCAGATCGACGGCCCAATCTCATCTCCTCAAATTCCGATTGATGATCCAGAACCGCTGACTATGATCCCTTTCTCCGCACCGGCTTCTCGTTCAAGATGAAGTTGAAGCGCACCAAAGACTGCATTCAAAGATCTCGCGTGCACATCCTGGCCTCTTTCACAGAGAAAATTATTCGCAGGAGGTCGAGAAACCGCCGGAGAAATATCCAGACCGAGGCGAAGCTTGAGAGGCACGAATCATCGTTTTGATGTTCTCGCCTGACGAGACATCCGCTTGAAAAAGTTTGAAGACTATGGAACTGTGCTTGAGCAGAAGGGTGGCATTCGCCCATTCCTGGAATACGAACTTGAGATGAGAAGGATAGTTGAGGTGGAGATCGCCGCGTCCCGATCTCCGAAATGATAACCGTGAAGTTGGGAATGCTTGGGACACTCCATTTTTGGGAGATCACTCACAAAATGGTTAAGTCTGTGAGAACAATGCAAAGAAAGGAGATGGTTTGAAGAAGAGGTTGAGGCTGGAAGGCCGATTGAAGCGGAAGAAGTTTTTGAACAAATGGCTGACACGGAGCAAACTGCTAAAGATATGGTTATCATTGAAGAACCAGAAGAAGTTGAGGTAGTCGCCGATGAAGTAGTTGTGGGAGAAGCGGTAGAGTCCCCATCACCGAGGCACATGTCTTCACAGGATTAGTCGATCTAATCTTTGAAGAAAATCCAAAGGCTTGAAAGGCGATGTTGAGGACCTTTTCTTCAATTGGTCAATTATATATATACATTCTCCAAACCTCTCTACATTTTGAGGAGAATCTGATGAAGCACATCAGGACATCCTTCAAGGCTAATATGGCCAACATGTTCAGAGACGATGTCATCTTCTTTGTACCAAAATTTTGATCGAGAAAGCCATCGGATCGAGAGAGCGATCTCTCGAGCATCGCGCCCAATCTGCGAAGATGTCAGGGACACAACAGCTGACAAATTGCTTGAGATGACACAAAAGATGGCTGAGATCGAAAGGTAATGCATCCTGCTAGCTCTGGCGCCGATGATGAATCGAACGGATGGTCAAAATGACCAAGTTGTATGAGGATCCGTCACTGCCACAAAGACAAGACAAATTCTATGACCAGATAAGCTTGATAGCCTTTTGACAGAGTTAGCAATGTGGTAAACAAAGCGTAAGAATCGATGCTAAATATTGTTGCCCAAGTTCAACTTTAAAGCATGAAATTTATCCCAACTTTTTAAAAATCTTCAACAAGACTTATCTTCAAGATTACCAATCTAAGTTTTGAACTCAAGGGCCTTTTTGAAGGAACCAAAAAGGGGAAGAAGCTTAAGGATGCCGATATTCAGGAAGGCCGAACCAAAAATTGAGAACTATGTGGCGGTGCATCCAGTTACATTGGACAAAAAGAGACTAAGGAAAGATGCCCAAGTCAATCACGAAGTTGGAGAAAATTCGAGTCGATCGAATCTTCAACCAATCGGAAGAACCAAAGAAGAAAGAAAGGGAAGAAAGTCATGGTTGCCAAAAGAAAGCTCCAAATTTTTTCCGCAAGATAAAAGAAAAGAAGAGTCAAGAAAGCAGAGGTCGAGAGGCAAAGAAGAAGGAAGAAAGAAGAAAGACAAATGACAAAGTCTATCGGTTGAAGAAGAAGAAAGGCTTTGTGGCAGGAGAAGGAGAAGGATCGCACTATGTTGAGCCAATCCTAGATGCTGACATTGATCTAATAAAGGCGAGCTCGCCCGCACTGCAAGGAACTTGAAGATAATCAAAGCGAAATGGTACATTTTCAAATTACATCAACCAGTCATCCCAACCTAAAACCGAAAAGAATGACATGTTCAGAGATGGTTGAGTAACAAACATCCGTAATTTTTTTAAAAATATGAGGAGGCGAAAATCCGTGAGCAAAGACACGGTCGCACCAGACATTGAGGTGATGGACTACAAGAAGACTCCGGACGGAAAATTGGACAAGATTGCTTTTAATGACACTCTTAACAGATGCCTTGAACAAGATGACATCACTGATGAAGACAAGGTTGCACAGATAAAGACAAGATTGTTCAACTTCTGTGAAGTTCCTTTAGAGGAGAGATACTGAATCAGAAGACTTATTTTGTAAGATCAAGATAGGTATATTTCACTTTGTACTTGTAATTCTCACACGCTATCAATGAAATATCCTATTTCTCTGATCTTAAGACAAACTCTCATTATCTTCTGATGAACTGTCTCTTTTATTTATACTGCTTTATTTATGTTCAGCATCCTTTCTGATTAAGTTTTGGTTCCATCAAAAATGGGGAAATTGTTGGGAAATTTGGAGTTTTGATGGAAGTTCCAAAACAGGTGTAATAGGACCAGTCGAACATGTTAGTCGACTGATGAATAGATAGAAAACCAGCTGAACATGTTAGACAGTTGATGATTTAGATTAGGTCACACATTGAGGGGGAACTCAATATATGAAGATCAGAAGTGAAGTTCAGGATCAAGATCAGAAGAGAAGATCAGAAGGAAGACCTAAATCACATCAGAAGACCTACTCTATGAAGACATCAGCAGAGTCGATAAGTTGCAGCTAAGACAACCTTATCAGATTACTCAAGACGACTAATCTGATGGACAACAGATCAGTAAAGGCCAAGAAAGAACCACGATAAGTACTTCTTCTTATCCTTAAAGCATACAATGTTTCTCAGACTCGAAGTATGCTTAAGTCAAAGCTTTTCAAAGACGCCGAATAAGTGTACTTGTTTAGCCTCTTGGAAAGAGACACGTATGTACGGTTCTGAAGATTGCAGGATATGGCGTATCAAGCCAAACGGCTAGAAAGGACAATATTGCACGAAGACGGCATGGCCTTTCTGCGCACATCAAGTCAAGCCTGCAAGCCTACCTAAAATAGACCGAAATTCGAATTGCTCTCCAACGGCTAGTTCGATTTCGTGCCTATAAATAAGGGATCAAACCTTCAGAGTAAGGTTACGGAAATTATTCACAAGCAAAAGCTCTCAAGATTTCCGCACGAAGAACACAATCATAAGAGTTATTCTTAAGTGTTCATCCCTTAGTTCTTAGCAGAATACTTATCCTTTAGCTTTAGGCTAATCAAAAGATAGGATAGTATTCCAGTTGGAACAAAACAAATCTTATACCAAAACTATGTTAGGTTAAGTTTGTTATAGTAAGATTTCTATCTAGGGTTTCTAGATTAGATTTCTGGGATTGGTTGAGTGTGAACTCGTTAAATATCTGTTGGTTGTACTGTGTTGGACTAACACATTAAACTCAGTCCAGTTGGTAAAGTTGGTGCCCCTGCTAATAGGGAAGAGTGAACGTAGGACAAGTTGTCTGAACCACTATAAATCTGTGTGCCTTTAATCTGCTTTACACATCTACACACAACTTGTTATTTCCATGCATATTCTGTACCTAAATCAAATTAGCATCAAGCTACTGATCTGATCAGTTTGAAATTTTAGTCACCTGATCCGAACTGTTGGTCAGAATCTCATTTAAGTAAAACTGGTTTTCTACACGGGTTAACTTATCTTCCGCACCATCAGTTAAATTGATAGACGCCGAACTGATCTGTCTACCAAATCATTAAGTCGGATATCAGTCCAAACTGATTCACATCGCACTTTGATCAGACATACATTCAAACACATCTGATCCACGAAAAAGTTTTTGAAGTATATTCACCCCTCCCCTCTAGACTTCAACCCTCACTGAAACCCGTTCGGGACCTACACAGCTTATAGATGATTACGGATTTACGGATAACTTACGAGAACTGCAGAATCCAAAAAGAACAAAAGTAATAAAAAGATTGACAAAACAAAGAAAAAACTGACCAAACCAGAAATCATCCTCTGCAATTCGTCCAGATCAAAACCAATGTGCGAGAGATCATCACGCACATCATTAACCTATTCAAAACATTTGGGAATGATTTTATTAATGAAGGTTAAGCTTTAAAACAGAATCTATTATTCCTTCCATTATAGAGCGCAACACAATCTAGTTCCTCAGGTCCTAGCTTAAAAATAATACAAAAAATATCATAATTTCAAAATTCACATGTACCTCATTCCTAATTAATTTGGAAACCTCTATTTGCTCATCGAGTTTCCCATCCAAGTTCTCAATTCTATGAGTCAAGTGCCTTTTTGTTGCCTCCCCAGAGAAAACACATGTAAAATCAAGCAACGCAATAATTCATACATTCTGTTATCAAGTAATATGAATAAACACTATACAATAAATGAATTAGGGAAAAGGAAACATGAAGGCATCAGCAACTAACTACATATTACAAAAAAAACATATACTTACAGCAAGAGCCTCTGACACATTGGTCAAATGGTTGGTTAAATTTGAAACAGCATTTGCCATGTTCTGCTTTGTCACATACATCAAGTCTGAGAACGAAAGACCCTGGCATTTAAAAGACAAGAGAGTCAAAAACTGCAGAACACCAGAAAAATAAATCAATTTCCAAGAAGGCATATGGCAGAAAACTATACAATAGTTTTGAAAAACAAAAAATTAATAAAGCAACTAAATTTGGAAACACCCAGGAAACTAAATGAATGTACAATGATGCTTCCTACCTTCCACCACATGTATCCATAACCCACGGCTCCCAAAGCAGCAGCTGGCACAACTAGAGAAGGTACAATACCTAAGAGAAAGAAAGAGAATATGAACCACTTAAGACAACTATAAGTTCCATATGCTTCAATATATAATCTTAAGATACTTACTTTGGCTAGAACCTCCGTTTAGAACAGTAATCTGCCTAGATGAGGCCAGCTGCCGAACCTCCATGGCTGACCGACGAACCTGTGATAGAAAAACGAGAAATTAAATATAGGAGGGTTTGCAATAAAATAAGCAAAAATGCTGTCTAAAATATAAGAAGTACTGACAAAATCCAAAATATAAGGATCATTAATTTTGAAAATTGGTAAAGCACATACCTGGGTGGCAATGGCATCAGAATAGTCAGTATCCCCCTCAGAGTCACCAGATTTCTCCATTCCTTTAACCAAATTCTGCCAGTATTGATTCGAAAAGCATTTGGAAGTCAATTATTAGAAAACCATACAAAATTTCACCAACACAAACAATTCAATTAAATGGTTGAGCCACAAAGTAAATACTACGATTCAAAATGCAACTGAATTTCTGAAGAAGCGAAACGGAGAAGTAAAATTGTGTACCTGTAATTCACCTAACACATCAGATAATTTACCGTTCTTCACAAGTATTGTTCCAGTATAACCTAATCACATCAAACCAAATCACAGTTTATATTTTCTCAGATCAAACTACAAGAACAAAAGATGATGAAGAAGAAAAATATTAATACCTGCCCCAACAATTAGTATGATCCTCGATAACCCCATTCCAGCTTGCATAGCCATGGCGTATAATCAATAAGAATGGATCCTAAAGATATTTATATTCAGGGGATGATGAATTTCCCTTTGCTATGTACTGCTAATATCTTCAATTTCTTGTAAATTAACCAAGATTATACAAGCCATATCAAAAAATATGACGACGATCGAATTCAATTAGGGTCACACTAGTATTTACACCTCCTAAATTGCTCATTAGACCTCCATTTGATCAAACCAGCTCAAAAGGTCAAAATAACCCTTAAATGAGTTTATATATACTTATATACAAAAATAAGTTTCGGGTTAGAATTATTTTTTGACTCCAAGTTAGAATCATTTTTTTACTTTTTTTTTTTTTACTCTTTTACCTCTATCGTCTTTTATTTGATTCAATTTTCGTCTTTTATTTGATTCAATTTTGTTCTTTCTTAATCATACTCTTTTATTCATTTATTTTGTTATAATTATGAATTTAATTTAACAAATAAATTATGTTTGATAATTAATTTTGCATAGCCGTTAGCTATATATAATATAATATAAATATTGAATTTGATCATATGCCCGCAGGTGGACACAAACTTATATGTTCACCGCTTATGTGGCGCGCCACATATACAAGGTCTTACCATTATTTAATTATTATTTTTAATTAATTTAATCTTCTCATTAATTATATAAACTTGAACCCTAAATTGTGAACCCTAAACCATGAACCATTCGAGCAGAGTGAACCATGAATCACTCGGGCTGGGTTCGAATTCGGGTCAGGTTGGGTTCGGGTCGGGTAAATTTTCTTTAATATAATAAATGAAATTAATTATATAAAACTAAATCCTAAACCATGAATCATTCGGGCCGGGTTAGGGTTCGGGTCGGGTTGAGTCCGGATCGGGTAAAAAAATTAATATAATTAATGAAATTGGGTAAAATATGAAATATATATAAATGAGAAGATTGAATTAATTAAATAAACTAATTAAATGATGGTGGGGATCGTGCATATGTGTAAGGATTAATTAATTAATTAAGGATTATAGATTTATAATCTATCTACATTTTTATGTATAATATTTGACAAAAATTTGTGTGAACCCGAGTATATGGTGAACTCTATTTTTTCAATATCATTATTACACATAAAAATTATTATTGTTAGAAGTATACTTGCATGAGACGGTCTCACAGTGAAATAGAGAATAAGTTGGTGTTGGTCCCGGTGCAAACGAGTCTTACACGTGTATGGGGGGGAATACACGTGTTCAGTGTTTTTAAAACTTTTCTTTTTCTTGAGGTCATCTAGGTCGTCATGTCACGAAGATTTGGTCTGAGAAGCACAAATCACTCTGAGTCAAAGTCTCTTGAGGCAGTGATCTGGAAACTTTAAACCTCGGATAATCCCAACCGAGTCCTCGAGTTTTTCAGAGATCCCGAGTTGCTTGGATCGATCATCAACCCTCGAGAAGAGTAAGTTCGGTTTGGTAACTATCTGTTCTAGCTACTTTCGGATGTCTGGAATGGTTGGCCCTTTAGTTTATACTCGTTTTAAACTTTGCTAAAAACCTTCCTTTAAATGGAATAGTGATTAGATCAATTCAATTATATGCAACTTCGATGATTGATTCCAACCGAAATCTCGGTGAAAATATGCTTTTCGATTTAAATCAATGCAAATATTAAGCCGCAGATAAGGAAAGCGATAAATAACCTGAAAGAATTTATAGTGGTTCGAGACTCAAGCTCCTACGTCCACTCTCTCGATCCTCGGAAAATCACTAATCAACTACCTCGCGTGGTTTACTTACTCAACTTCGACCGACATTTACATTACTCCCGTAGTTTACTTACTCAACCCGACCTTGAGCTTTTCAGCTTTACCTCCGTAGTTTACTTACTCAAACACAAAAACAAGCTTTCATACTACCTCAAATAGCTTACTAACTTTTCCTCTGGAGAGCTTTAGATTTACTCAAATATAGTTTTACTAACTCTTTACAACTCTTCTCACCAACAAACACACTCCAACTACCTTCTCAAAGGTTTGGGGTTACTCGGTTGGTTTCAACTAGGATGAGATATCCTTTACAATGAAGTAAATGCAAAGGCTAGGATATCTCGACTAAGCTTTGGATATATCTTATCAAATTAGGCTTAGTTTAATGAGCTCTCTTCAATATAAAAAGCACTTGGAAAATTCTAAGTTTTTCGAAAGTGCTTTAACTTTTATGATAATAAGTTTGAGCTTCTTGAGTTGCTTATAAATTTCCCGTAACCTTACAATGTAGAGGGGTCACAAATATTTATAGGCATACACCAAGGTCACTCTTGAAAAACTATCCGTTGGAGAGACGAACCGTGAGTTTCCTCTTATGGTGTGTGAGGAACGGCTATATTTAGGGTTTGAAACTCCTAACACATTTTAGGCAATAGCCTTTCATGTAAACGGTCTTCACTTTTTGCGATCTGGAACTTTTGTACATCGACATCTTTTTCATGACACATCCTTTGTCGATTCGGTATAAATGTTGTCTTCTTCTTTTTGACTTTTGTCTCGGTTAAAGGTAGACACACCTTCTCTTTTTTTGGTTACAAACTACGAGTTGATATAACCTTAACAACACTCGACTTAGTTTCTTTTGTCTCTGATTGAATGTCTTGGCAAATATCTATTTTTTCTAAGAATCGCGATCTTCTCGATGTGCATCCCGGATAGATATGTTCGATTGCCTCGGAACGATTTTTATCTTGAGCATTGATTACATTCTTGAGTCTTGATAATTCTTGTATTGATATTTTTTTCTTGATTCTTGATCTTACATCTTGAAGTCTTATCTTGAGTTCTTGAGTCTTGAGTCTTGAGGTCCTCTGAGTCTTGATTCCTCGATAAGTTTTTGATATCTCGATTTCTAAAGTCTTGATATCTCGATTTCATCTTTGAGTCTTGGATTTCGAAGCCCCGTCTTTGATATCTCGGTTTCTGCTTGAGTCTTGAAGCCTCGATTTCTTCTTTCGAGTCTTGATATCTCGATTTCAAAGTCTTGATTCTCGATTTCTTCGAGTCTTGAAGAACTTTTAGTTTCATCTTTGAAACTTCAGTTTCTTCATAAACATATCTTGAAGTTCTTGAGAATCTTGAGATCCTAACTCTATATCTCTGACTATACATTTTGCGAGATATCATCCTCGGTCTACTATAAAACCAATCGACTCAACTATCAAGATCATCCTGAACATGTCATACTCAGGGGTTTTGGGATCTAATCAAAATCATATATCTTTATTAAATTCACCTCACAACAGTTGGACATTGACGCTTTAACATTTTGGGAGGGGTGAACGTGATTTTTGCTAAGTTATACCCGTCTCATGCATGAGACCGTCTCATATGAGTTTTTGTCTTATTGTTAATTTGTTATGCATAAAAACTATCATTGTTTAAACATTGTTAATTTTTGTGCATGAATTTTAGCCGTTCTTTTATAACTTCGCTAGATAGCACCTAACTAACCAAATCATGGCGAGAACAAAAGTTTTTTGGTCCATTAACTTTCCTGTAATTTGTTTTTTGTCCCAAAATATTTAACTATTCAATTTTTATCCCATAATTATTGCGTTTGTCCAATTTTGGTCCTATTTTCGCCGGAAAAACAAAACGACGTCGTTTTGTTAAAAAAATTGGGGATCTCCGATCGCGCGTGTGTTCAAATTATTGTTTGTCCAATTTTGGTCCCATAACTATTGCGTTTGTCTAATTTTGGTCCCATAACTATTGTGTTTGTCCAATTTTGATCCCATGTTTGTTTCTTCTAATTTGAATTTTAATTGTTGCATAATTTTAGTTACTACATAATTTTAATTATTCTTTTAAGTTGCAGTATTTAATCTTAATATTAATTAAATTTTTTATTTAAAATTTATTGTTTGAATTATCTAGGTGTATAATAAAATGGAGTAAAAAAATAAAAAATAAACAGTCAGCGTCCACGTCACAAGCGCGATCGGAGATCCCCAATTTTTGAACGAAAACAAAGTCACACGTCATACGTCCAATCTCCGATCGCGCGTGTGATGTGGATGCTGACTGTTTATTTTTTATTTTTTTTTATTTTTTTCACTCCTAGGTAATTCAAACAATAAATTTAAATAAAATTTTAATTAATATTAAGATTATTAAAATTATGCAGTAACTAAAATTATGCTACAACTAAAATTAAAATTAAAAGAAACAAACATGGGACCAAAATTGGACAAACACAATAGTTATGAGACCAAAATTGGACAAAAACAATAATTATGGGGCCAAAATTGGACACACGACAATTTGGACGCACGCGCGATCGGAGATCCCCAATTTTTGAACAAAAACGACGCCGTTTTTATTTTTCCAGCGAAAATGGAACCAAAATTGGACAAACGCAATAATTATGGGACCAAAATTGAATAGTTAAATATTTTGGGACCAAAAACAGATTACAGGAAATTATGGGAGCAATTTTTTTTTCTCTCAAATCATGGCTAACTAACCATTGTCAAAGAGATGGCAAAAATAACAAAATCCCCCAAATATTTGGATCATTCTTTTCTGGACAAATTGCAAAAATAGGACTTATCTTTGCCCCTTATTGCACTTTAAGGACATAACTTTAGACTTTTGCAGGGTAGGTACTTAACTTTCAATTTATTGCAAAAAAAGGACATGGGCAGTTTTAAGACAAAACAATAGTTTTTTTTCTTTTTTTCAATTTGCATCTAACTTCTTTCGTTCAATAAAAAACAAGGTATTACAGGAATACAAAAAATTTGTTCTCAATTTTTGTGTTCTTTTCTAAAATCCACTCCTTTAAATTCACGGTTAGGGGTAGAAAATTAATGAAAAAATCGGTATACTGCGTTTATCAAATTGAAAAATACCAAAAATGTCGATTTTTTCAATATACCGCGAATTGCGGTACAATATGGTAATATGCATTCTAAAATTTTGAAATTTCAATATACCAAAAAATTTCGGTATTTTGTTAAAAAAATTATGTATTCTGATATTTCGGTATGACATAGTATATCAAAATTTCGGTATGAGACAGTATATATCGATACCAGTAGAAATTTTTAGATACCGAAAACTTCAGTATGGTAGGTAAATATTTTTTATTTATCGAAATTTTATGTATGCCAAATTTTGGTATACAAAAACGATATAAATTTTTAAATATAAAAAATTTTGGTACGGTATATGATATGTGTCACTATTTTTGGTACGGTACGATATGCCACTTAATATTAATTAGTAGTTCTTCTTTGTAATTCTTCGAACTAATTTTTCGGTATTTTCTACTGTAAGGTTTTGTCTGTAATTGTTTGAATATTTGTACTCGTTGTATTTAATAAATTTATTTACGTTTTAAAAAAAATACTATATATTAACCGTCATTAGCTCATTATTAGTATTTATTATTATTATTTTTTGGGAAATATCATTATTTTTTATAAAGTGATATATAAAAAAATAAGTGAAAATGAAATTTTTTTATCTTAAAATTGACCGAGTCTTTTTTTTGCAACAAATTAATAGTTAAGTACCTACCCTATAAAAGTTTAAAGTTAGGTTCTTGAAGTGCAATGAGGGATAAAATAAGTCCTTTTGCAATTTGTCCTCCTTTTCCTACCATTAATCGTTTTCATGAAATCTTGGTAATAGGTCATCTTAATTTTTATCTTAAAAATTTGTCCTCTTATAAGAGGGCTCCCACTCCCTTTTCTTATTGAACTTGGACTGATCTATAATTGACAGAACCGGACCATGTAGGCGTTAAATTGGTTGTGGGAATGAAGTACAGTTTAATTTGTAAAAGGGTAAAACATGTGCATCTCTTGCAATTCGTAAAGTTGTTTGTAAATATTCTAAGAATTTGTGGAAATGACCATTCTATAGAAGCTTTCACATAGTGGCAAATTTCTAG
This sequence comes from Stenogyne calaminthoides, assembly GCA_037126765.1. Classification (NCBI taxonomy): domain Eukaryota; kingdom Viridiplantae; phylum Streptophyta; class Magnoliopsida; order Lamiales; family Lamiaceae; genus Stenogyne; species Stenogyne calaminthoides. Next base: position 20,971,062 of record JBBCBC010000022.1, on the reverse strand, counting down.
CCAACTCATTTGATGTACAAATTGTCGCTCTTTCATATTATATCGTCTCACGAGTTGGATCAAAATTCATCAATTAATTTATTCCTTAACTATTGGGTTATGGAGCCTGATAGACTGCACATCGACCCACGATCATAACGATCCAACTCATGCCCTGAGTTGGTTGGGGGTTGCAGGAGGCCGGGTCCCCATGTCGAGGGCTCAGGAGCAATGTCTCCGACAAATTCTTTTAGGGTCTTTGAGCTGTATTCGAGTTCGAGCGTGCTTTTGGGCCTGTAGCCAATTTTAATATATGTAGTTATTTGATTCATTATAACTTGCATCACACGAAAATAGTAGAAACTCTGGGTTGATAGACGCCTCCAAACGTATTCATTCTTTACGAATTAAGTGTTTGTTTGCAATCACAACTCAAAAGGTAGAAACACTTATATTTTAAAAAAGTTGGGTCACACCTACTTCTTAAAAATATGCTTCTACCTTATCATATTGAGGTTGCAAACACCCTGTAAGTCGATAAATTTATGATTGCTTGGTTGGATACTTTGGGGGTTAAGGTATGAGAATGGAATGAAGAAATTGTGTTTGGTATGATTGTGGAATGTGAATGATTCCCCAATTTAGGGGAATCCACCATACCTCCCAATTAGATGAGGAATGAGTTTCATTCCACACAACTATCATACCCATACCCTTTCCATTCCTCCATCATTTACCAAACACCCCCTTAATTTTTTTTATTCGTTCATGCTTCTCTATAATTGCATGCAGTTTAATTCATAGCATTAACCATTCTTGAAAATACCTTGTGAAACACATGTGCATTAGCTAATAATTAACATCTCAATTTTCTTATTAACTAAATTAGGTAAAAGAGGAAACAATACTACTACATTTATAAATTGACTTGTTGAATATTACATCTTGTTGTTTCAAATAGAGAATGATTAAGTTGTGAGCCATTGGTGGCCATCAATGAAGCTTAGTGATATAAATGGTTGGGCCTCTTGTTTGGTGAGCTCCCTTGCCCATTTTACCCGTCCTCCATGTGAAGCCCCTGGTCCTGAACACTTGAATTGCCCGTAGAACACCGTCCTAAAAATATAAAATGAAACATATGAAAAAAAAATACTACTATATCTTAATATTTCATAATAATTTTATTTGAATGTTCTAAAATATATTTTATTTAAATCAAGAATTTCAAAGACGGAATCCAACCTTTTAGACCAAGTCTCCATATATAATCAACTTTAAAATGTCTCAATTAAGGACCTAAACTTTTTTCCTTTCAATTCAACCAGACGATTATTTTTCGAGTAAAATTCATACCAAACAACAAGAAAAGACGGCGCAAGCTTTTTGTTTATTAATTTTAATTGAGAGTATATATTTCATCATATCTTGCATTGAAACAGACCTCAAATTGAAAAAAAAACATTGAATCCAACTTTTTACATTTTTTGAGTTGAGACTTGATCTATGAATTGAATCTTGTCACTGGTCAGTGTATTTTTTTTTGTTTTTATAGAAATATATTTCTTATACTTAAATTTCACTTTTGTTACGTTTGTTTTGGGACTCACACGGATGGACTTAAGACTTTGCGCTCCCCGTCTCATACGAGTTTGAGATTTAAAGTCTGGTTTTCAAATCCCACATTCTATCCACACCTCAAATACCTAAAATTTATTATTATTCTTCCCAATACATCACACTTTAAACATTTTATTACTCTTCTCAATATAATATAATAATACATTATCAATCATTATTAAACATTGATTTGACAATCAAAGATTTTAAATTCCTGGATTCTAAAACCTTGACTTGATCCGCACTCTTAAATCCCAAAACAAACGCTGCCTTTAAGTCTGCGAACCATTACCATCTCAAGTAAGGGTGGTTCCGTATACGAAAAATACAATTTCATATTGTATATCGTATCAAAATTTTCGATATATAAAAAGTACAATATCAATACCGTGCCAAAATTTTGGTATACCCATTTTTTGTATGATATCAGTAAATACCATTTTATATATCGAAAATTTTACCAAAATTTAATAAATGGTATACGACAAATTCTTGTGTGCACTTTTTGCACCAGTTTAGAATTCATGCAATTGGATTTCAGTGTTTTTTTATTATATTTCAATTCGAACAAGACCCAAACCCAACCCGAATGGTTCATGGTTCAGGATTTGAGTTCGGGTTCTCGGGTTTAGTATTCGGGTTCAGGATTCATGGTTCAGGGTCCATGGGAATGGAAAAAAAAATAATGGTGGGTGAAATCACCCAAATTTTAGTGTGTGGTTAATCTATATTAAAATTAAATCCAATTGCACCGTATAATTGGTGCACACAAGTATCACTCATATACATATATTTTGCCAAAATACTGAAATATATATGGATTTTTATTTCGGTATTTCGGTATTTTTCCCAAATCCCGAATCTCAAGTAAAAAACATACAAAAATAAGCTGTAATTAAAACTTACATTTGGCGCTGCTTATCTCCCCAATCATACCATCCTCTGGGAGTGATTATCTTATCCATATACGTATAAGCAAACACGACTCTGGAAAAAGTGCCCCATGCCCGGCCCAAATAGAGCGCGCCCGACCCGGTTACCTTACAATTGACAAAAGAGAAGCCGGTTGCTTCAAGCATGCTCTCTCTCTTTTGTGCAGTCAAAGCTCCAAAAGTGTTGGTTTTGGCATGAAGATGGCAGCCTTCATAGAGTGAGAGCCCGTTTCCAAATATGAAATCCACAGAGCCTTGGATATGGCACTTCTCGAAATAATGCCTGCCTTTGTGGTCGTACAGAGTGTCCTGTGCCCCCACGAATTTGCAGTTTATGAAGGCTGCCATATCGGCGGAGATCCGTAGCGCCACCGCCTGCTTCCCCGTTGCTCCGGCCGGCGGTGGTGGCGCTTTGTTCTGTCGATTTATCGAATTTAAAAAGTGAACATTACGATTTGGAGTAATATTTGTGTGCTCCTGTTGTAAAATATTGTTTAATATAATTGATATTGTTAAGTGAATTGTTTGGCTACTATTGTTCGATGAAAATATGTAATACTATTCACTTACTGAAAACAAGTAATGTTGTTAAATGAAAATAACTAATATTATTTGGTGAAAATGAGTAATATTGTTAAAAAAAAAACATACCAATTGCACGATACAACTGGTACATATAAGAATTTGCTCTAGATTTATTACGCGTCACCAATATTTTCAAGCTCATTGAAATTGCATTAATTTTAGCCAATAGTCAAGACAGAGTGAACCTTAAAATTACGGCAACTTTTGCGCACCAATTGCACCGAGTAATTGGTGCAATTTTGACTTGGAATATTGACCTAGCTGTTTTTTATACTTTATCATAGAAAATAGCTACTCGGAAACTATTAGTTCATATGAAGAGAAGTATCAACTCATAGTAGTTATTAGTTATACATTGAAAAGTACTAATACTGTTCGGCATACAAACTAATACTTTATTCTTAATGAACTAATATTTTTCTTCATATGAACTAATACCTCACTTTGATCAAAATTGAATCAAAATTGCACATAAATTTCAAATCAGAGTGAATAGAAAAATCCAACTAACCATGAAAGTAATATTCTTGGCAACAAAATATGGAGCATCAACAGAAAATGTTGCAGAGCCGTAGGTACCCAGAGCCAGTCCATTCGGGCCGGCCCGATCCGCGGTATCGTCCCATCGGATTATCGTCTTCTTCGCACCAGCTCCTTCCAATGTAATATACGCCATAGTCATCGGAATTTCTATCTTTTCCCTGCAAAAATGTGCAATATATTATAAATACTAAATCAATTTTTTTTTAAATGCATATTTTAATAGATTGGTATCAGTGTACCTGTAAGTGCCCGGACCAACTGAAATAACGACCCTACAGGGGTTGAAAAGAGGGAGCGAATCCACGGCCTTTTTGAGAGTGGCGAAGTCTCCTAATTTTGGATTCTTGTTAACTTTGATAAACTTGCAAGGCTGGAATTTGTTTTTGGATTCTAGGAAATTGGAGCGGTTGCGGGAGGTCATGATTTTTAACCAATTGGAGTAGTTTTGTTGGCTGATTTTGAGGTTATTGGAATGTGGGGTTGAATTTGCAGTGGTTATGAAGAATGAGAAGAATATTATTGATGCTGCAAACAGGTTCAATGGCCAAGAATCCATGCTCATTTCTCTGGTGTTTTGGTTGCAAGAAAGATTCAATTTTTAATGGGGGAAGGGGGAATGGGTGCAGTCAGAGAAGTCTGTGGTGGGTCTTGTGGCCGTATGTATGTATGTGTATTGTTTATCTCTAATCTTAATGTGTCAACCCGTGCTGTCTACTGTCTGTTTCTTTCGATGCATATGTATACCGTATGTATGTATGGGTTCTGCTGATGCAGTGATATTAACTTTAATTGCACAGGATTAGAGTTGACAATAACATGCAAAAAGTTGCCTCATTTCTTCAAAGGGGCACATTCAACACCAATAACAAGATAATTAAGTTATAAGGCACACTTGAGTGAAATCGTTTCTCGGTGAGACAGTGTAATTTGAGCATTAACGCTTTAACATTTTGGAAGAAAATGTCAGTTCTTTACCCATTTTAAGTTGAGAGTAAGTCTCATGTGCACCGTGCAATTTAAATACATTTTTAAATTGTACTCCCTCCGTCCCGTGTATAAATTTATTGTTTCTTTTTGTTTTTTTGTTTAAGTGGAGTAGTGAGCGATATTTTTTGTAATATTGTGTGAAAAGTGAGGATAAAAATTATGAGTAGTGGAGTTACTTTTTTTTATTTAAACAAGAAACTTATTGTGTGACAGATGAAAAAGGAAAGGGAGAAACTTATAAACTTATATAGGACGGAGGGAGTATTAATTATTTTCATTAGAAAATATTAGTTTACCAATTGTTATTGCTCGATGAAAACAATTACAACTGTCTAGTAAAAAAACATTGATATTATTTGAAAGTGCATTTAAGTAGCATAATGCATCTGATACATACAAAACTTTGTGATTGTGTGATGATTATTGTAAGTAAATTAAATTTGCATTCAATTAAATGACAATACATGAAAAATTTATATATATATATATATATATATATATATATATATATATATATATATATATTAATCGTGCAAGAAAAATATTCATTTCACAAATTGGAGAAAAAAGAGTACTCCACCCCGTAAACAATTACATAGAGAATTCAAAATTACCTCTATCAAAGACCAGCCACCATTTATATAATTGGAATTTTTATTTATTAATATCAAAATAAAATCAATTATTTATATATTGAGAAATTAAATAAATTAACTCTCAAATTAAATAGTTAAATAATTGCTATTTAATATACACTGTACAAGCTAATCAAATTTATGGGATCCCGAATACCCGTATTTGACAGATCAAACTGATATATCCCCAAATATAAAAGGGAATTAATAACAAACCAATCAAAATTAAATAATTTGCATTTTTTTGCCAATCAAATTTCCCCGGTCAATTAGAAGTCGCCACGTGGAACCTCAAGAATGAAAAGTTTGGCACCCCTCCCCCTATATATAGGGGTCAAAACTATTCACAAACACACAACACATTCAAGACAAAGACAAGAACTACTCAAGATTCTCTACACACGTTCTTGAAGATTCAAAGCAACTCCAAAGTGTTCTTCGTGCAAATCATCCAAAAGTAGTGTTCGACCTGAGATAAAGGTGTCAAGCCCCTCCAATCAAACATTTTCTTCACAGATGTTCTTCGAGACTCTTGAAGATTTGAAGACATTCTTTATCAGTTTCACCAGTTTCAAAGCATTCTTCATTTTTCGTGAAAATCGTTCAAACACGACACCCAATTTGAGACAAAGGTGTTGAACCCCTCCGATCAGACTTTACTTCAAAGGAGTTCTTCATTCAACATTCAAAGATACTCTCGAAGATTCAAAGGTGAACTTTGAAGATTAAAAGACGTTCTTCACCAAATTCGAAGACGTTCATCCAGAAAGTCTCCAACAGACTTGTTTGGTCCAAAAAAAGACATATAATCCTTGTATTAGCGTTTCAAAATCCTTAAATTCAACTCCAAACAAGGCCAAGACGAGGATTCCTTCAAGAAGTCATCCAAGTCAAAGTCAAAGCTCGAAAAAAAAGAATAAGAAGATTATTAATTAGAGATCGTACTCGCAAATTTACTACATATTTTATTTACGAAAATCAAGTTTATTTTAGTGTTTTCAAATTCAATTCACGAGATTTATTATTACAAACTTAGCATGCCCAGTGGGTCTACTCTTCCTCTCATTTCTTCTCTTCCAAAGAAAGCTTCAAATTCATCATCATATCTTCTCGTAAGATCTTTTACATAAGTTTCAGCCTTTCAGATACTTTAGATGCTAATGTTGTTAACTCAGACCATGTCAAGAAGATTGAGTTTTGGGACTTCTTCAGGAGCCAACCTTTCGGTTGAAACTACTGCGAACAAACCTCCCTACATTTGCCGAAAGTGATGAAGAAGACTCGAGAGCTCCACTCCTCGATCCTTGTTAAGATCCTCTTCAAACTCAAGTACAACTTCAATTAATATTGAAGGACTCGTAAAGTAAGTCCAAAATCAAGATTCTCAAATCGCTCACTTGATGAATAAGACAAATGGTGGTGATGCAAGCTACACGAATGGAAATTAAGTTGGAGAGTATGATGATGCTAAAACTTTAACCAGACATCAAACAATATAAACTGGGGGGACAGAGAAAGAGTTGTTGATTTCTTCTGATGATGGAGTCAATATTGATCAAATCAAGGAGCTGATCTTGGGAGCAGTGAAAGACAGATAAGTAGAAGGCTCCAAATTATCCTTCACCTACACCAAAACGTATACTAAGAGAATCAACAAAATGAGGATGCTAGCTAGTTACCAACCCAAAGTTCCAAAAATTGATGGTAAAAAGAAAATAAAGCAGCACGTGGCTCTCTTTATTGAAACGTGCAATAGCGTTGGGACGTATAGTGATCATTTGTCCAAACAGTTTATGAGATCTTTAAAAGAGAGAATGTCTTTGACTAGAAAATCAACATAGAAGCAGATTACATTGATAATTGGGATCAAATGGAGCAAGAATTTTTTAACCGCTTCTACACTACGAGAAGAACGGTTAGCATGATCAAACTAACCAATACTCGCTAGTGGATGTTGGGATTATACGTGAAAGTATACTTTTACTTCGTATAAACTATATATTAAACACTTATTTACTGAAATAAATTATTTATCATTGTTGCTTTAAATATGATTGAATGTTGTATATATTTATTGAAAACTGTTCATATAATAGCATGTGTTACATTTGTTGGGAAATAAGGGGTGCCCGGATCTATTCGAGGTGTATTTAAATACATATTTAAATTATTTAATTAATTACTAACATGAATTAATCCTAAATCAATTCAACATAATAATTAAGCAAGCAATTAGCAACATGCGTAAACGTAATTCACGTAAATCCTAAGCATGCAAAATCTAGGAGTTACGAGATTACATACCTCTTGTAGAGACAACCGTTGAGACGATGGATCAACCCAAAGTGCCTTCTCAAATATGTCCCACATCCACGAACGTAATCCGGTGGAAGGATTCTCACGAACGATTTTAACAAAGGAGAAAACTAAAAATATTTGCCACCACCTTTGTGGATTTTTAATTTTTCCAACACATGGAGTTGCATTGGGGATGAAAAATGCATCCTCTATTTATAGGACAAGGGGTGGTCAAAAATTTTGACCTAATTTGGGTCATTGGGAAATTTCCTTGCTTCTTTCTCAAGATACAATTTTGAATATATCCAATATATTCTATTTCCCAAAATATCTCCCAACAAAATCTTCTCCTCCCTTCTTGTCCCTAATTTTCAAAAATTCCAATTAAATAGGGAAGAAAAAATATCTTTGATTTTTCTTGAATTTATGGGATAAACTTGTATCTCAAGAATTCCATAAAATCTTTCCAAGAAAATCAAGAAAAACTTTTCTTTCCCCTCTTAATATTTTTGAAAATTTTGGAAAAAATAAGGCAACAATATTTTCTTCTCCTTTTTATTAATTGAATTTTAATTGGGCTATTTGAGGGGCCTTTAGGAGAATTGAGATTGGACCTCCAATGGGCTATGAATTTCAAATATTAAGCAAAATATTATTCAAGCTCATTAATATTAATTTATTCCACTATAAAATTAATATTGAACTATCCATCATAACCCATATTACGACTTCACAATAATATGGCTCCCGGTTATTATTTTTCGTGTTTAAGACTATCTAGCCCATAAATAATTCAAGCCACTGAACAAGCTTTATATTAATTAATATCTTTGTCCTTGGAGTAAAGACAGCTCAGTATTATTATCCATACCGGAAATAAATTTCCACTTGCAAGATTTGGTATGATAAAGCTTCTGAGCCGACCAAGGGGACAAATCAAGCAAGTCGTACTTGCACACGATTCTCCATATTAAATCTTAGCAATCGTCTTGTAACTAATAATATTGTCCAAGTTATAAGGTATCGAATCGCGTTGATTCTCTTCCCATCATAAGTCAAAGAAACAGTTATTAATTTCACACGATCCTATTTAAGGGACGGAGAAATAACTAACCACTGAGGTCTAATTCTTGTATATTCAGTACCGAAGAATTTGTCCTCATGTAGGTCCTATTCAACGCATCATAATGCACTAGTTTTATCTCTTGGTCAAGACAAGCCAATCTGAGCCTTACACTTCAACTTTCACGATGGATTGTTCATTCCCATCTGGGTTGTGAATTTGTACTTAGTTACGAGGAATTGTTAATTTGATCTTCCGTGATCTGGTATTACCAAATTAACTACAATGTAACACGTATTATTTATTGAACATGTTTGCAACAAATATATATAACATTCAATCATATTTGATGCAACAATGATAAATAATTTATTTCAGTAAATAAATAAGAAATTCAGTTTGATTATACAAAGTAAAAAGCATATTTTCCAGTATAATCCTAACAACATTGTAGTTAACATGGTGATACCAGATCACAGAAGATCACGTTAATAGTCCCTTGTAAACAAGGGCGCGTTTCACAACTTAGATAGATCCGAACAATCTATTGGTAGAAGTTGATGTGTAAGGCTCAGATTGACTTGTCTTGACCAAGAGATTACACTAGTGCATTCAATGCGCTAAAGCGGACCTACAGAGAGGATAAACTCATTTGCACTGACTTATGAGATGAAGAGTTAGACCTCAGTGGTTGTTGATTTCTTAATCTCTGTCACTTAATAAGGACTGTGTGTGATTAGTAGTTATTGCTTTGACTTATACCCTATATCTTGGACAATAATATTAATTGCACGACAGTTGCTAAATTAATACATAGAATCGTGTGCTTGCAACGTCTTGCATGATTGGTCCCCTTGGTGGGCTCGGAACCTTTATCATGCTAAATCTTGCAAGTGGAATTAATTTTCCGGTATGGATAATAAAGTTGAGTTGTCCTTACTCCAAGGATAAATATATTAATTAATATAAAGCTTTTCAGTGGCTTAATTAATTAATGGACTAAATAATCTTAAACACGGGAAATAATAACCGGGAGCCATATTACCGTAATATGGGTTAAGTTGGATAGTGCAATATTAATTATATAGTGGAGTTAATTAATATTAATGGGCTGGATTATATTGTGGCTCAATATTGGAATTCAGTAGCACATTGGAAGATCCATCTTAATTCTCCTAAAGGCCCCTCAAGTAGCCCAATTAAAGTCCATTAAATAAAAGGTGCTTAAAATAAATTAAATATTTGTTGTATTATTTTTTTCTTTATTTTTCAAAATTATTAAAGAAAAGAGGGAGAAGGATTTTCTTGAAAAGATTTTATGAAAAGGAGATAAAGTATTCTTGGCATACAAGATTATCCCATAAATTCAAGAAATCTCCCACTTGCCCTTTTTAATTGTAACTTTTGAAAATTTGGGGAAATAAGGAGGAATAAAATATTTTCTTGTTTTTTTTGGAAATATTTTATGGAAAAATATATGTATTTTTTAATACAAGAATATCTCATAAATTCAAGAAAGATTCAATCTTGAAAATATTTCTCCTTATTTTTTTTCGAAATATATGGTATATTGGGGTGTGAGATTTTTGTGGAAAAATACATATGGAAAGAAGAATATATGGGATATATTCAAAATTTATTGGAGATCAAGAAAAGATCTTTCCTAACCCCTTTCTAGCCCTAAATTTCGACCAGCCCCTCTATATAAATAAGGGGATGAATTTTTTTCATCCCCTACAATTTCATGTGCTGGAAATATTAGAAATACACAAAGGTGGTGCAACAAATTATTTAATTTTCCTTTGTTTTATATATTGTTCATTGGAGAACCTTCCACAGGGGTTATTGAACGAGGACTTGGGAATATTTGAGAATGACTTTTGGTTGGTAGTCAGTTACTTGATCTTGTCCGTCTCAACTGTTGTCTCTCCAACGGGTACGTTTACGTAAATTCCTAGAAATTCCGCATGCTAGGATCTTTTACGTGAAATATTATTTGCATGTTGTTGTTGGATTAATTATTATTTGAATTCACGTAGGTTAATTCATGTTAGTAATAATTGTTAATTTAAATTTTTGTTTATGAGGTTATCCCGATAGATCCTGGCATAACGTATCCCAACAACTGGTATCAGAGTCCTGGTTTGGGCTCTGATCTTTTAAATCTATGTTTTAAAATTCGGGTCCGACAGGCTGGTCAGACCGGTCGGACTGGAAAATCGGCCATAAACGGGCCAATGGAGGTGAAAAAACCGCTTAAAACCGCTTAAAACCGCCCCAAAATTGGAAAAACCGGCCGAAAATTGAAAATCGGTGAACCGCCGGTTTTCACTAATTTTTTTTTTAAAAATGCGTTTAAATCAAAAGGGGAAAAGGCTGGAAAAAAAACTGGAGCCCTAAATTTCAACTCACGCCGCTTCTATGGCCATTTGAAGTTCAAACTCACGCACGCCCGTCCGCCCGCTCACGCCCATTGCCCATGCTGCTTGACTGCTGCCCGTGCGTCGTCGCTCTTTGTCGGCTTTTGAAGTTTGAAGAACCAATCCTCTCGAGAATCAATCGACTTGATAACTTGTAAGTTGTAACTATCCATTATTTTATTTGATGTGAATCTTGTTATGAGCTATATAGTGTTGTCGATTAGGTGGGAAAAATGACCTATGAATTCCATTGGCTAAATTAGTGTACTCATTTTATTGGTTTCTTTGAATAAATGGGGCTTAGATTAATCATATACTTGGGGATGTTGATATCTAATATGCAATTAAATGGGTGAGGATGGAGTTTAGGTTTGGATTGATTATATTAGAGAAAGCTGGTATTGGTTTGTACAATCATGAAAGAGTCGAACAAGTAATCTCATTTCTAATTTGACTTCTGGTTGAAGGTTTGGTGTAGGCTTTTATATTGGATGATGAAGGGAGAATATATGTTTTATGAACAGTGTGGGTTTTTAATGTCGTGGTTGTGATTGTCTGAAATGAAACAGTAGAACTGATATGTTTTCCCTAGAGGGCACAAGAGCACAACTTCAATTTCTAACATATCAGATGCCAAAAAGATTTAACTCCTTTTGCGGATCAGTGTATTTTGTGTCTATTTATTTCATGAATATGATTTAAAAAAATGATGGTGTTGATTAAAGCTTCACCAAAGCTTAGACACTGAGGATCTGGATCACTATTGCGCTCTTGATTAATTGCCACACATAATCAAATGATTTTGAATGCCACACAGAAGATCTCTAGTTATGTTGTTCCTACTGAATGATACAAATTTAGGATATGGTCAGCTGAAACAAGTGATGGATTAATTAGAGACTTGTATATAATTCATTTATATATCTCGAGTGATAATTTTGAAGAAGTAATAGGCTTATAACAATTCTCTTCTTGGGGTTTCTTTATCTCGAATGATAATTTTGATTTTGTCCGTTCTACTGTTCAACGAGTTGTGATTTGTGAATGAATTACACTAATTAAAAATCTTATTCTTTGTAGATAAATGGATGCTTCACAATCAGCAGCTCATATTGTCATTCTACTCCAGCAGCTTCTCCAACGGCATCTACGGCTGCTTCTAATCCTTCACTGCAGTCGGCATCTTCAGGAAGTTCTGCTAATGTTCGACCGAAACTTGATCCAGCTTGGAAGTATATCTCTATTGTTGATGCTGATAAAAATGTTGGTAAGAACCAAAATCTCCTATGTTCTTTTTGTGGGAAAAAGTATAAAGGTGGGGGTATTCATAGGATGAAAGAACATTTAGCACAAATCACTGGAAATATTAATAGTTGTGTTAGTGTTCCTCCTGAGGTGTTGCTTGAAATGAGAAAGTCGTTAGTGCAACTGCTAAAAGGAACAAAGTTAAACCGGATACTTGTATGATAGGTGGAGAAGAAGTTGAAATTTTAATGACAAATGATTTGAGTGCCCCTGCTGCTAATAAAAGAAAAAAAATTGTTGGAGGTTTTTTTTTAGAGTTCCTTTGTTGAAAGAAGCTAAGACTCAAGTTACCTTGACCATTGATGCTCTTCGAATTAAATGAGGTGAAAGTGGGTGTACAATAATGAGTGATGGATGGAAAGATCAGAGTAAAAGGCCATTGATCAATTTTTTGGTTTATAATCGATATGGTGTCTCCTTTATCAAGTCTTATGATGCATCCCATGTGAAGTCAAGTTCGTAACTCTTATGCAATTTATTTTCAAATATAGTGGAACTTGTGGGAAAGGAGAATGTTGTCCATATGGTTACCGATAATGCGGCTAACTATAGGGTACTGGAAAGAGGTTGAATGAAAAATATCCAAAAATTTATTGGTCCCCTTGTTCTGCTCACTGTCTCAATTTGATCTTGGAAGACATTGGCAAGATGACAACTGTCTCATCATGTGTCTCTTTTGGCACTCAAATCTCTAGCTTCTTTTATAACAACAAATGGTGTCTTGGTTGGTTGAGAGCAAGGCCTGGATGGACTGAAATAGTTAGGTCTGCAGCTACTCGGTTTGGTAATAATTTCATTGCCTTGAAAAGTCTTTATGATCATAAGGTTGATTTGGAGGCCTTGGTTTTATGTTCTGAGTACCGTGAAAATTGTAATAGTGACAAAGGTAAGAGAGTGGAGAGTGGGGGAGATTGTCTTGAACAGTAGGTATTGGAGTAATTCCAATGTAGTTGTGAAGATCTTGGAACCTCTTATGCGGCTTCTACGCATTTGTGACACGGATGAGAAGCCTTCTTTAGGCTATGTTTATGAGGGGTTGGAGAGGGCAATTAGAGCAACAAAAGAACTGTTCAAAGGTGATGAACTTAAGTATAAGCCATTTGTGGATAAAATTGAGGAGAGTTTTGACAATATGTTTAAGTTGAATCTTAAAGGAGCTGCTTATTGGTTGAATCCAAGATTTCAGTATAACCCTGTTGGTCCCGGTGCTAACGAGTCTCACCCGTGTATGGGGGGGGGAATACACGTGTTCAGTGATTTTTAAAACTTTTCTTTTACTGAGGTCAGATGGGTCAGGTTATCCTGATGATTTTGCCCTGAGAAGCACGGATTGCCACGAAAATCAAAGTCTCTTCGAGATAATGATCCTGAGATGCTTTCAGAAGTTTCAGATTAGCCCAACTGAGCCTGAGTTTATCAGAGATCCTGAGGCGCTTGGATCAGATAATTTTCTTACTGAACCCTCAGTAGAGTTAGTTCAGTTTGGTAACTATCTATTCTAGCTTTACTCAAAATTAATGCGGAATGGTTGGCCCTAAGTTTATACTCATTTTAGCTTTGCTGAAAATCTTCCCTTCAATAATACAGTGATTAAGGTTGTGATCAATTTGATGCAAGTTCAGTGGATTGGTTCCAACTGAATATCAGTGAACTATGCTTTCGAAGAAAAACATGCAATGATAATAATGCAAGATCTAAAGCAAAACAACACAACAATTATAGTGGTTCAGAATCTCAAGCTCCTACGTCCACTCTCTCTGATCTTCAGAGAAATTCCTTAACCACTTTCTAAAGCTTTCTGGCTAACTCACTGTAGCTTACTTACTTTTCTAACTTGAGTTTTCTGGCTGACTCACTGCAGCTTACTAACTCAAACACACACAAGTGTTCAAGACTACCACAAGTAGCTTACTAACTTCTTCTCTAGAGTTTTCTGGCTAACTCACTGTAGCTTACTAACTCTTTACAAATCTAACTCACCAACAAAACACACACAAACTACCTTAACAAAGGGTTTGGATTTTGGGTTGGTTTCCAACTAGGGTGAGATATCCTTTACAATAAGAACTAATGCAAAGGCTAGGATATCTCTTCTAAGCTTTGGATATATCTATCACTCTAGGCTTAGAATAGTGAGCTCTCTCCAATGTGAAACACTTGGGAAATTCTAGGGTTTTTCGAGTGCTTCAATTTGCAATAATACGAATGAGCTCTTGAGTTGCTTTGAAATTTCCCGTACCTCTCAATGTAAAGGGTCACTGGTATTTATAGGCAACTTCACCAAGGTCACTCTTTGAAAACTATCCGTTGGAAGAGATAGCTTTATGAGTTTCCTCTTCTGGTGTTTGATGAACGACTATTTTTAGGGTTTGAACACTCCCTTGCATGTTTTAGGAAATATGCAACCATGTAGCCAATCACCAATTTTTGCAGTCTGGAACTTAGTACTAGTGACATAATTCAGGGTCCTGTCGCTTTCAGTGTCAGTGAAGTACAGTGTTGTCTTCCTCTGATTGGTTCTTGTCTTCAGTGAATGTAGACAAACAAAACGGCTCTTTTTGGTCAATTTCTCTGAATGAGATAACCTGAAACAACACTTAGACTTTGTTTCTTTTGTTCTGCACTAGAATATTTTGGGCAATATCTAGTTTTCTTAACATGTGAGTTTTTCTCAGTTTTGTAGTCTTCAGATAGATATTATTCAGTGCCTCTGAACATTCAGGTTATACTGAGTATTCAGTATCTTACTGAGTCTTCAGTAACTACTGAGTCTTCAGTAACTACTGAGTCTTCAGTGTCTTCAGCAACTTACTGAGTCTTCAGTGTCTTCAGCAACTTACTGAGTCTTTAGTGTCTTCAGTTATTTACTGAGTCTTTAGTGTCTTCAGTTACTTACTGAGTCTTCGGTGTCTTCAGTAACTTACTGAGTCTTCAGTGTCTTCAGTAACTTACTGAGTCTTCAGTGTCTTCAGTAACTTACCGAGTCTAACCTGATCTATATCTGCTGACTATACATGGTGCAGATAACTTCCTGAACAATCTATACTGAAACCTAACTCAGTCTATCAAGATTATCCTGAACATGTCATACTCAGGGTTTTTTTGGGATCTAATCAAAACTTCTTTATTAAATTCATCTCCCAACAATTTCCCCCTTTTTGATGATGCCAAAACCATCTTGTTACATTTAAGAAAACCTAACCTATCCTCAGGTTTCAGTTTATCTATTACAACCAAAATGGTATTTCTCCAATCAAGTTCTTTAACAATCTGGCATATCAAGACATGTAAAAAGATAATGAGATATTATCTTTGAGTATAAAGATAAAATTTTCATTGATGTAGGATAAGAGTTACAGATTACAATGAAAAACAAAAAAAAACAACAGAAGTACAAAGTCTTCAGTCTTCTTCCACTTCATCCTCTAGCACTTCCAGGTTGAACATCCCGTAGTATCTCTTCTTCAGTTCATCTCTTACCTTGATGATTTTAGGGTTGTTTCCTGTTAGGCCTAGCTGGATGGCATACTGGGCTATTTCCTGAGAAATGACTGCCTCATTTACATAGACATTCTCAAACCTAGGAGTTGGGTACATGTATGGACCAGGAGCTACTATCTGAGTGTTTTCTTCATCTGCCAAGTTGATCCAACTTTGCAGGTACTTAGGATAGAATGTCAGTAAGTAATCAATAAAGGCTTCATTCTTATCCGAGCTGCTCCCCCTCCATTCTCTCAGAATCTCATAATAGAACCAGAAGGTTCTCTTGATCTCTTCCCATGCATCATTGAATTGTATAGGCATCCACTTGTCAATGTGCGGCCACTTCTGAGTCTTTTCTGTACCTCTCTTTTTGCTTAGAAACTTTTTGAATCCACCTCTTCTTTTATGTTCTTCTTCTTTCTTCTTTCTGATCAAAGGAGCACCAGATACTGAAGCAGCAGTTCTTTTCTCCTTTTCAATCTGCAGGGCCTTCAGAGTCTTCTTGGTATCAAAAGTCTCTGGTTGAACTTCAGTTTCCTTTTCTGGTCCTTCATTTGATTCTTCAAAATCCATAATCAGCTTCCTCTGAGTAGGTTTAGCTACCTTTGCTCTTTTCTTCTTTTCAGTTTCAACAAAGGCAACTGCTTTTCTCTTTTCTGGTCTGGCTTGTTCTTCTTCTGCCTTGCTTGTTCCAACCATCCTTCTATCACTCAATTTCTCAGAAATTACTTCCTGAACGGTTTGCTTAGATGTTTGAGTGAAGATAGGTTTCTCAGCTTCTTTGAACTTTAGTTTCTCAGTGGCTTCAATTTCTCTTAAGGCATCAACAATTTTCTTTCCTTCAGCTTCTTTTTGAGCCTTTCTCTCCAAGGTTTGTGCCAACAACTCACTTAATTTATCACCAGGCCTTTCCCCCTTTTTGGCACCATACCTTGGGAGTAGTTGAGTTAGTGCAGTATCCATATAGTATTGCTCCTTACTCATACTGCGCACTTCTCCTGCCAACTGATTATGCTCATCTTCTAGCCTTATCATGTAATTCTTTGCCATTGAGAACTAATCCGAAAGAGGAGCAAACTGTTTTGAGAAGACATCATGCATCATCTCTGTCATGAGCAGAGAGCCCATTTCCTCAACAGTTGTTTTGATCATCAGATCATTCTTCTCAATCAGCTTGACTTCAAGATAGGCAGTTCTTTCTTGATACATCTGCTTCATGTTGGCATTAAGCTCTTGTTGGGATATTTTAGTTTTGATGAATTATGATAAAACATTATCAACTTGTGTTATTCAAGCTAATTTATAAATAACAAGTTAAGGGGGAACGAGAGAACAAATTGAGGGGGAACTCAAGAAATCAGAAGTAGATGATCGAGATCAGACGAGGCTGCAGACGAGACTGATCGAGATCAGATGAGTTAGATGAGTTCCGGAGTTAACTGATGAGCTGTGCAAATCAAATGTGAAGAAAAGCTAATGCCAGCAGATCAGAAGAGAAGGTTGCAGATCAGAAGATGAGCAGATGAGACTGATCAAGATCAGACGTGATCGAGATCAGATATGATAACCTGATATGCTAACCTAATGTACTGACCTGATGCTATCCTGATATGTTGATCTGAAGAAGTGTTGATCTGATCAGTCGAGCTGATCAGATCAGGCAAGAAGAAATCAGATAGCTTGAGTCAAGTGACCTGAGGGTCAGTAAGTAAAAGTGACCTGAGGGTCAGGATGTCTGAATTCAGAAGAGCTAAACTCAGTGAGCCTGAGTGTCAGTATGCCTGATCAGACAAGGTCCGCTGAAGAGAAGTCTGCTGAATCAAGAAACCTGAGACTCAGTAAGTTTCTGAAGAAACTAAAGACTGAGTAAGTTTCTGAAGAAACTGAAGACTCAGAGAAAACTGAAGGCTCAGTAAGTAACTGAAGGCTCAGATAAACCTGAAGGCTCAGTATGTCACTGAAGGCACTGAGACTCAGATAAACCTGAAGACTCAGATAGAACTGAAGACTCAGTATATCACTGAAGATACTGAGACTCAGAGAAACCTGAAGACAAAGAATCCCGAGACTCAGAAGAAACCTGAGGAATATAGCCGTTAGATTCAGCTGACGTGGACTAATGAGAGGAAGACAACAAGCCTGAAAAAGCTGCAAAAAACTACAGAATAGTATGGATTTGAATGTGACTCCATCCAACGGTAACATTCAAATCCACACTATAAATACAAGTTCTTCCTTCATTATTCGTAGTGGAAGTGTGTGAAATGCGTGAAAACACCATTGAAGCTACAGAGCCAAATCATATAGCATTTCCACCATAGAACACTGAGCAAGAAATACATGCATATATTCAGAGTGTTCTATCCTAGATCTAAGCACAAATGTAATATCCTAAGTTTAGAGAGATTTTCTCATCCTTAGCATTGAGGCTAAACAAATGTAAGGGAAAATCTCAACCTAGTTGAAAACCAAACAAACCTTACCCAAATCAGTTTGGTAGGATAAGTTTGTAGGTGAGTGTGAACTCGGTAAACATCTAGCAATCCCGAAAGGGGGGGTAGGCAATTCCGTGAGGGAGATAAGTCCCGTTTGAGTGTGAACTCGGTAAACATCTGTTGGGTGTTTGACTAACACGTTAAACTAAGTCCAGTTGGTTAAGTTGGTGCCCCATGAAGGGAAGAGTGGATGTAGGAGTTGGACTCCGAACCACTATAAAATCGTGTGTTCTTTACTGCTTTATGTTTTTACTTGCCATATGCATTTGATTATAAGAAAAACACACATCGTTCTTAAAACAAAAAAAAAATTGGAATCACTCTGCCCTCACCCCTGTTTTATATGCATTACATGGTATTTTCCGCGCACATGGGTTTTCAAATCGGGACCAACAGCTCTGTATGTACTCCATCAATCTTTCCATCTAATGTAGCTAATTTACTTGATAAAGTTGTTTGAAGCGTATCAGATGATGAACTCAGGTTCTCCATTTTCTGATTTTGAGCAGCCAGAACTAACTCCATCTGAGTCATCTTGTCTGTGAGAATTGTTTGCAGCATGCTTAATGAAGAGCTTAGATTCTCAAGCTTTTGAGATTGACCTGCCAGTATCTCTTCCATCCTTGGCTCTATCTTCTTTAACTCATCCAGGATTGGTGTGAAATCAACCACTGGAGTTTGTACAACATTTTCCAACTGAACTGGGTGCTCCAACTGAGACTCAGTCTGCATATCATAAACACCAGATTTAAAGCTAGGTACTTCAGTAACTTCGGCATAATGTATAACAGTGCCAAAAGGTACCTGAAGAATGCTAACTTCAGTCTGAGGTTGTCTGATATCAGTTGGTTCAGCATCAGTATTTGTCCCCATCTGACTCTCAGTTTCCTTTTATTTATCAGTATCTGTCTAAGATTCCTTCTCCTTCTCAGATTTCTTTTCTGCATCATCTCCCTTATCCTTATCTTTATTTTGATCATGGGAGCTGGAAACATCTACTCCTTCAGTAGCTTTCTTTTCAGCTAGCTTCTTTGTCACCAATTCATCAAAATCAGCAGCTTTCATTCTCAGCTTGGTTTTCCTGAAATCTAAGAATTCAGTTAGAGCAGATGTCTCTGCATTCCACCACTCTTCTCCTCTGTATGAAGCAATGTTCAGCATCTCTGGGAGTGTTTGATTCAGAATATACACTGTCGTTCTGAGCCTGAAGAACATATCCTGAAGGTCAGGATAGGCATTCAGCTCAGGGTATCTGTCCAAGATGAACTGTTCCCCCTTGCTTCGCCATTCAGTCTCTTCGGCTTCTCCCTTCTTCAATCTTGGGCTTTCAAGAGCAGTAGGTTCAGAGTGTATGAGTTCCAGAGCTGATGGATCAAGAAATGGTTCATTCAGAAGCACATCCAAGTTATGCAATTCCTGAGGTTCAGACTGATCTGACGTCTGAACAGGTCTTTCTTCAGTAGGGATCTGAGGTCCCTTGAAGATTTCCTGAGAGATTTTATCTGAGCTCAGAGAGGTTTCGAGTACCTCAGATAAAACTTGTTCCTCAGTTTCTTGCTCCTGCACATTTGTCACTACCTGAGCAAGAACCTGAAGTGGAGATTTCAACCCTTGCTGGCCTTCAGGTTGAGTTTTTTCAGTTTCACTGGCTTCCTTCTCAGCAATAGATTGAAGCCTCCTGCGCTTCTGAGGAGCCAGTGCTTTCCTCTTCAGTTTCTCTCATTTCTCTCTTTTAATTTGCATCAGGGCTTTCCCCCTAGCTTGTCTGGCTTCTTCATCAGTTTCTTCTTCAGCAGTCTCCTCCTGAGACTCAGAGTTTTTCTCTTTCTTTCCTCTCAAAGTCTTCTTTGTTGGTTTGAACATGATTTTTGACTTTGGAAAGGAAGTGGAATCGGCAAAGATGTCCTCCTCTTCCCTGCACGTTTCCAAGATAAATGCAATCTTGGTTGCATGTAGAACCTTTCCTTTGATAACTATAGAGCCATTCACCTTCTGAATTTGTTTGGCTTGATCACTCACCACCTTGATCAAATAGTGCAACCAATTGAATGTCGTGGAAGGTGAATCTTCAATTGCCGCCATTAGCCTTAACTTAAGCGTACTTATCTATTCGAAACTACCAGATCTACTCATGATGCATTTGCTTACAATATCCAACAATACTCGATATTTAGGCTTCAAATGCCTCTTATTCAGAGTAGCTTCAAACTTTACTGGATGCTCAGTAATTTTATCCAAATATTCTTGTTCCCTACCCATCATGTATACCGTAGGGTCTTCACCTCTATCACTTAACTCATATATGGCATTTAGATTCTTAGGAATAATATATAACTCCCTAACAAAATCCACATATTTCGAACCATGCTCCAAATGCGAGACTGTAATCTGAGATTCTATGCAATTCTCATCATCTAACTGCATATTAGAGATAAACTCAATTACCTCTTTCGCATATTCGACCTATGGTTGATTCGCGACCAGGCATGTAAGCTTTGCCAAATGAATTATATGCAACGCCTCCTCCTCGTAAGTTGCATTGGACGAGCTTTCTAGAGAAACGACATATTCGTACCAAGGTTTATTGGAAATGATGAGTTTGTTGTATACAGAAAGTGTCATTTTTGGAGAATCTCTGGTGAAGGGTTTTGAGATAGGTGAAAATTTCTGGGCAATCGAGGGTTTCGAAGCAGAGTGTTTGTGAAGATGAAGGCTTTTTGGAATAGGGCTTTGAAAGAAATTTTTCCAATGGATATGGGATTTTGATTTATGGAAAATCGCGTAGATGAAGAAATCGACGGTTGAGATTAAAAACTGACTAAAACGGGTATATGAAAGGACGATTTCGCAAATACCAAGCCGCCAATTTATCCTTATTGGTGATTAATGAACAATGCATTTAATTACTGTTCCTGCAGACCATTGACTTTCCTCGTGGATTTCAAAGGTCCCGCCCAATTATTTCTCCAGGTGTTTTGTCATTTATTGCCAATGATTACTGAGATTTAGACAATAAATGTGTTGCATGAGTCAATACTTCTTTAGACTAATTTTCTCCATCAGTCTTACTGAGTTTTGACCTTGATAAAATGTCGATATAATATTGAAAGTAATCGATCTTCGTGATAACCGAATTTCCCAAGACTCGGTGTTCGTTCAAGATTTCAATTTTATCCCGAGTTTTTTAGTAAAACCTGAGAAAACTTCATGCATCTGTAAACCTTCAATTTTTCAGATTTGCTTTATTCACCTGGATCCAACATACCTAATTCAATTGATAGTTCCTGAAATCTTGATTCAGCCAAAGGTTTAGTCAAGATATCGGCTCTCTTATCGATTATGAATTTTCTCCATTCTGATGTCTTTCTTCTCAACATGATCTCTGATGAAGTGATGTCTGATATCAACATGCTTACATCTGGTGTGCAATACATGATTTTGTGTAATAGCAATTGCACTATTATTATCACAAAATATAGGCACTTCATTGGCTATAATCTTATAATCCCTCAATTGTTGTCTGAGCCAAAGAATCAGTGCACAACAACTTCCTGCAGCCATGTATTCAAATTTTCAAAGAGAAGATGGTTGCTACTGAGGTTTGTTTCTTTGAAAACCATGATATCAATTTACTTCCAAGAAATTGACAAGTTCCTGTGGTAGACTTCCTGTCAATTCTATATCCTCCATAATCAGCATCTGAATAACCAGTTAATTCAAGGTTATCATCAGCTGGATACCATAATTCTCTATTCACAAAGGCCTTTAAGATATTTGAGAATCTTTTTGGCGGCCTCCATGTGACTAAATTTAGGATTAGCTTGGTATCTTGCACATATCCCAACAACAAATGTTATATCGGCCCTACTTGATGTGAGATATAGCAAAGATCCAATGATCCTCTATAATCGGTGTGATTTCTTGATTTGCCTTCGAGATCGGGATCCATCTTGTAGTTAGTATTCATGGGAATTCTAACCGCATTGCAATCAGACTCCATACTTTGCAATCGGATCTACGGTGTATTTTGCTTGATTGATGAATATTCCTTCCTTAGTTTGTTTCACGAAGTCCAAAAAAAGAAATTCATCTCCCCATCATTGACATCTCAAACTTTCCTTTCATCGTAGTAGAAAACTTTTCACACAACCGATGATTTGGAGATCCAAATATGATGTCATCCACATAGATCCGAACTAGTAAAATATCCTTTCCAACTTCTATCCCGAACAAAGTCCTATCAACATTCCTTTGATAAAACCATGGTCAAGAAGAAACCGAAAAGGGTATCATACCATGCTTTCGGTGCTTGCTTAAGACCATACAAGGCTTTCCTGAGCCTGTAAACTTGGTCATTCTGACAAAATCCTGGAGGTTGTTCCACATATACTTCCTCCTTAAGCACACCATTTAGAAATGCACTTTTCACATCCATCTGATAGACTGTGAATTTCATGTGGGCAAAGATATGCAAGAAACAATCGATGGCTTCTAGTCTTGCAACAAAAGTGCCGTGTTTCATCATAATCCAAGTCTTCTTCTTGGGAATAACCTTGTGCAACTAGCCTTGCCTTGTTTCTCACAATGTTGTTGTTTTTATCTCTCTTATTCTTGAACACCCACTTAGTTCCAATCACATTGTGCCTTTTAGGTCTATCCACTAGCTCCCAAACTTCATTCCTTGAGAACTGATTCAATTCTTCTTGCATAGAAACAATCCAGAATGAGTCTTGTAGAGCTTCTTCAATCTTAGTAGGTTCCTTTTCAGATAGGAAACAGTCGAACAAAGCATTTTCACCATGAAACCGTCTTGTCTTTACTCCTTCTGATAGATCACCCACAATCTGATTTGTAGGATGGATATCCAACCATTTTCTCCTGGATGTTCCCCCTTCAGTAGTATCCTCAACATCAAAAATGTTAGGTTCAAAGTAGCCCATTAAATTCAGGAACAAATGAAAAAGGAGAAAGAGAATCATCTTCCTTAGGGGAAATTCCATTTAGAACATTGTCAGAGACATTTGTTCCCCCTTGTTGATAGATTCAGAGTTTGCCTCAACTGTGACCTCATCTTCATCGACATTACATACCTGAGTCTGAACTGGTGTATGTTCAGATTAGCCAGCTTCAGTGTGTTGGCTTTCCTTTAGTGAAGAATTTTCATCCTGAGTCTCACCATCCTGAGTTTTTCCATCCCGAACTTCTTTGTCTGAGTCTGATTCACTCCATTCATAGAAAGTGACCGACTTCTTCTTTTCGTGTTCGAGAGGATGTTTTATCATTCTTTTTCAAAGCTAAGTCCGGTGATTCTCTTGATCGGTTCTCTGAGTCATGTTCCTGCTTTTTTGAACACAAGTAGATTCATAAAAAACAACATGAGGTGTTTCTTCCACAATAAGAGTCCTACAGCTTGTAAACTCGAAGGCTTTTACCGACTTGAAATATCCTAAGAATATCCCTTCATCGAACTTTGCTATCAAAAGTTTTCAACAGATCTTTACCATTATTGTGTATGAAACACTTGCAACCAAACACACGGAAGAAAGAAAACAAGAGGCTTCCTTTCATTCCACAAATCATATGAAGTTTTTCCTTGGTTCTTGGTCAAGATGGATCCGTTTCCGAGTAGCATGCAAAGGTTTGATAACCCGACCCAAAATCTCTTAGGAATATTAGCTTCAAAGAATCATTGTCCTTGCAGAACTTTCTTCGAGTCCTATTTCTTCTTTCAAAGAACACCATTCTGCATGTGGGGTCCTTGCGGTGATGTTTCATGAGCTATTCTATTTGTTTGCACAATAATCGATATGATATGATTGATAAACTTCGGTTCCTTTATCCGATCCGATCTTGACCACACTTTCGATTCTTTTCAAGATTGAGTCTTTTCAAGAGTTCAGTGCTTTTATTCGAGTCTCTTTTCTTGAAAAGAATATGACCCATATGTATCTAGAGTAGTCATCAACTACCACAAGTGTGTATTTCCCGCCATTAGTGCTCACAGTGTTCTTGGACCAAAGAGATCCATATGTAACAGTTTGTAGTATTCTATCGATAGAAACATCTACTTTGCTTTTGAAAGATGCTTTCGATTTGTTTTCCTTTCTGACAAGCATCACATACATGATCTTTACTGAACACTTCATTTGGTAACCCCCTCACAAGTGCTAATCTTACAAGTTTGTTCAGGGTTTTAAAGTTTAAGTGATTCAGTCTTTTGTGCCACAACCAACTTGTATCAGTGGAACTTTTTGCAACCAAACATGTATCTTTAGGAGATAATTTCCAATCAGCAAGATACACATTTCCTTTTCTATTACCAGTCAGTAAAATTTTCTGTGAAGCATTATCTTTCACATAACATAAGTTCTTTGAGAACTCAACACTGGATCCTTTGTCACAGAATTGGCTGATAGAAAGCAAGTTATGCTTTAAACCAGACACATATGAAACACCATGGATATGAACAGAATCAACTTCAAGAGTTTCATATCCTTCAGTTTGTCCTTTGGAGTTGTCTCCAAATGTGATCTGAGGGCCTTTTTGCTCAACATGGTCAGTGAGTAGTTCCTTATATCCTGTCATATGTCTTGAAAATCCACTGTCCAGATACCATACAGCAGGTGCCAATTCATTTCTACTCATCAGTACTATGTTGTATTCATTCAGCTCAGTAACATTTTCCTTTACCTGAAAACAAATCAGTTTTTAGGTACCCATTTGGTGTAGGATCCTACCAGGTTAGCTGTACCTTTTGGAACTCAAATCTGCTTGATAACTCTAATTACTTTAGAGTGGCTGATTTGTCTCCCATAAACATCTACATACACATTCACTACCCTAGGTGCCTTGGCAGTACCTTGTGTATGAGTGTCAGCCTTAGCATGAACATGAGCCTTATAGTTCTTCTTGGGTTTAGGCTTTTTGTTCAAGTGCCTTAGCTTTGGTGCAGCTGGTCTCTTTCTCTGCTGACTTGAGTTCAGGAAACCTTTACCCTTAGACAAGTGGGGTTTAGGTTGCCTGTACTGAAATTGGGGTCTTTCAGTAATCTGAGGACTTGGTCTTTTCAGTTGAGAATATCTCTGCTGAGTGTTTCTCTTCTGAAAATTCCTCTGATGGTTCAGTGCAGATCTCTTTAGGTTGGTACTCTTAGCTTGAGGCTTTGAAGTACTGGCCTGAAAATTTCCTACTGAGTGTTCAGGTTTTCTAGCCTTTTCACGAGGTCCGGCTTTCTTCCCTAACCTTGATTTTTCTCAAACCATAGGTCCTTTACCCTTGTCTAAAACTCGCGCTTCTTCAAGAAGAAGATTAGATTTCACCGTCTAACAAAGAGATAAATTCTTGGTGCTACTAGAAGCAAAGATTCGAAGACCTTGTGAGGTTCCCCCGAATGTATCTCAATCCAAATTTTTATAGTTCTTGGTGTCTTTGATAACTCTCAATTTCATCTATCACTTTAGATGCGAGAATTCAATAGAGCTAACTTTCTCTGCAAGACTATCCTCACATTTCTTTAGAGTTTCATGCTTCTCAAAGAGGTCATTGAACTCGATTACGATAAAATTTGAATCTCTTTAGTGGATTTCTCTAATTTTCCATTCAGGATCTCTATCACCTTCTCTTTTTTTGAGAGTTGTACTTTCGAAACATCCAGTTCATCGATGGTTCCCATCAATTGAGAAGTGATCTCAAAGATTTTTAGAGTCTTTCCACTTCGATTCTCGTGAATCGGTTCCTTGTTCGCTCTTGAGTTTCATGAGTAGTTCTTGTAACCGCGAATAGTCCTTCATAAGATTCTCAAACGAATCCATCAGTCAAAGTTCTTTGTTTCTGATTGAACTTGAAAACTCATGTGCTTGTGTAGGAGCAACAACAGAGATAGAAGATTTTTTACCTCCTCCACAGCCATAAGACAGACACCATCACTGTCACTGTCTGAGAAAATTTCATCTGAGGAACTGGAACCTTCTTCAGAATGTTCTCCCTCTTCTGCAATCATAGTTTTCTTGCTAGAGATCTTCCTGTCTCTCTTGGCTTGTCTCTCCTTTCTTTCTTTAGCACTCAGCTCAGGACAGTCATATTGAAAGTGACCTTTCTTCTGACAGTTGTAGCATCTGTTGGTATCATCATCCTGATCACTTTCCTCCTTGGTCTTGGAGTCCTTCTTCTTGAATAAGGATCCTTCAGCTTTCTGGTCCTTCCTTTTCTCAGTGTATCTGTCCTCAACTTCTGAGTCTCTCTTGTACCTGTGATTCTTGTAATATTTCTTATATTTCCCATATCTGCTATTGAGTCTTTCAAACCTCCTTGCCATCAGTACTAGCTTATCCTCCTGCTCATCCTGATTTTTGGCAAGTGAGTTCTCAGACTCTCTAGACTTACAGGATTTCTCTTTGGCTTTTAAAGCCACATTCTTGCTAGATGAAGAATCATCTTTGCTGTCAGATTTCTTAGTTTTCTTGTCAATCACAAACTCATAAGCTTTCAGTTCAGAGAAAACTTGTTGATATGGCATGGAATCAATATTTTTGGTGTTTTCAATCACCACAGCATGTATATCCCATTTCTTAGATAATCCTCTAAGAATTTTCAGTGCCACTTCTCTCTGTGGGTATCTTTTCCCAAGAGCACTCAGATCATTCATGATGCTAGTGAATCTGACCTCAAGTTTGTCAATGGATTCACTATCTTCCATTTCAAAACTATCAAACTTCTCAATAGCAACAGAAAGTTTGTTTTCCTTAATATGATTTGTGTCTTGACACATAACAGCAAGTGTGTCCCATATTTCTTTTGCAGTTTCACAGTGAGAAATCATCCCCATAACATCATCATCAATAGTGTTATACAAAGTATCTTTAGCAATGTAGTCCAGGTTGACTAACTTTCTCTCATCAGGAGTAAGTTGATCATCGGCTTTGGAAATTCATCTCTGGGATCATTCCTCTCAGTATCAGTGATTCTGGGATTCACAACAGTAAATTTGAATGGTCCTTCAGAAACCACTCTCCACATTATTTCATGTTTTGAATACAGATGAGCCTGCATTCTCAATCTTCATAGGTCATAGCTCTCAACAGAGAACATATGAAGTTTCTCAGAAGGCATGATGATTGAGCCTTGTAAGATATCAGCAAATAGAACAATTCAGTAGACCACCAATGTCTTTCAGCAAAATAGACTATGGCTACCAAAAAAAATGGTCAAAATGAACAAATGCTCTGATACCACTTGTTGGTCCCGGTGCTAACGAGTCTCACACGTGTATGGGAGGGAATACACGTGTTCAGTGATTTTTAGAACTTTTCTTTCACAGAGGTCAGATGGGTCAGGTTATCCTGATGATGTTGCCCTGAGAAGCACAGATTACCCTGAGTCAAAGTCTACTGAGACAATGATCCTGAGCTGCTTTCAGAAGATTCAGATTAGCCCAACTGAGCCTGAGTTTATCAGAGATCCTGAGGCGCTTGGATCAGATAATTTTCTTACTGAACCCTCAGTAGAGTTAGTTCAGTTTGATAACTATCTGTTCTAGCTACTCAAGTGTGCGGAATGGTTGGCCCTAAGTTTATACTCGTTTTAGCTTTGCTAAAAATCTTCCCTTCAATAAAACAGTGATTAAGGTTGTGATCAATTTGATGCAAGCTCAGTGGATTGGTTCCAACTGAATATCAGTGAACTATGCTTTCAGTGAAAAACATGCAACAGATAATAATGCAGTACATAAAGCAAAACAACACATCAATTATAGTGGTTCAGAGACTCAAGCTCCTACGTCCACTCTCTCGATCTTCGAGAAAATTCCTTAACCACTTCCTAAAGCTTTACGCTAACTCACCGTAGCTTACTCACTTTTCTACCTTGAGTTTTTACGGCGACTCACTGCAGCCTTACTAACTCAAACACACACAAGTGTTTCGGACTACCACAAGTAGCTTACTAACTTCTTCTCTAGAGTTTTTTCTCGCTAACTCAATCGTAGCTTACTAACTATTTACAACTCTAACTCACCAACAAAACACACACAAACTACCTTAACAAAGGGTTTGGGTTTTGGGTTTGTTTCCAACTAGGGTGAGATATCCTTTACAATAAGAACTAATGCAAAGGCTAGGATATCTATTCTAAGCTTTGGATATATCTATCACTCTAGGCTTAAAATAGTGAGCTCTCTCCAATGTGAAACACTTGGGAAATTCTAGGGTTTTTCGAGTGCTTCAATTTGCAATAATACGAATGAGCTCTTGAGTTGCTTTGAAATTTCTGTACCTCTCAATGTAAAGGGTCACTGGCAACTTCACCAAGGTCACTCTTTGAAAACTATCCGTTGGAAGAGATAACTTTATGAGTTTTCTCTTCTGGTGTTTGATGAACGACTATTTTTAGGGTTTGAACACTCCCTTACATGTTTTAGGAAATATGCAGTCATGTAGCCAATCACCAATTTTTGTAGTCTGGAACTTAGTACTACTGACATAATTCTGGGTCCTATCGCTTTCAGTGTCAGTGAAGTACAGTGTTGTCTTCCTCTGATTGGTTCTTGTCTTCAGTGAATGTAGACAAACAAAATGGCTCTTTTTGGTCAATTTCTCTTAATGAGATAACCTGAAACAACACTTAGACTTAGTTCATTTTGTTCTGCACTAGAATGTTTTGGGCAATATCTAGTTTTCTGAACATGTGCGTTTTTCTCAGTTTTGTAGTCTTTAGATAGATATTATTCAGTGCCTCTGAACATTCAGGTTATACTGAGTATTCAGTATCTTACTAAGTCTTCAAGAACTCTTGAAGTCTTGATGTCTTCAAAGAACTTATTGAGTCTTGATGTCTTGACAACTTCATCGAGTCTTGATGTCTTGATTATTTACTGAGTCTTCATTGTCTTGATTTCTTCGAGTCTTGATGTCTTGATAAATTCTTCGAGTCTTGATGTCTTCAAAGAACTTCGAAGTCTTGATGTCTTGATAACTTCATCGAGTCTAACTTTGATCTATATCTGCTGACTATACATGGTGCAGATAACTTCCTGAACAATCTATACTGAAACCTAACTCAGTCTATCAAGATTATCCTGAACATGTCATACTCAGGGTTTTTTGGGATCTAATCAAAACTTCTTTATTAAATTCATCTCCCAACAGACCCTGATCATCAAATACCTAGTCATGGTTTCACGGGTTTGCTTCAGATAATTCATGATTATTATAAAGATGTGCCGAATGTGATTGATGAGATTACAATATTTCGTGATGGTATGGGTTCATTTGCAAATTCATTGGCTAGATCATCATCAAAAACTACTGCTCCGGGTATTTTTTTTTTCCTTTTCCTTTTCTATTATTTCTTTTTATGCTGTTTTTCGATATGTATATATGTTCGTGAATTTATTTTAGATGAATGGTGGAGGATATTTGGCTCGTCTGCACCAAAGTTATGTGATCTTGCTGTGAGAATCTTGAGTCAAACATCTTCTTCTTCTGGCTGTGAGCGTAACTGGAGTGTATTTGAGCGCATTCATACTAAGAAGAGGAATAGATTGGAGCATGAAAGATTGAATGATCTTGTATATATTCATTACAATTTGCGCTTGCAAGATTGGTAAGTCTATATACTTTGTGATTTTGTGTTTGTGGAATGATCTTGTATATGTTCATTACAATTTGTGATTTTCATTGTAGTGGTAAAGATAAGATGGACATGTTTGATCCCCTTGATTACGAATGCATCGATAAGGTAGATTCTTGGATTGTTGTTGATGACATAGAAGGTGAAGAAGCTGAACTTGTGGTAACACCTATTATGCAAGAGAATAATGATGTTGGTACTTCACAAAACACAAATATTGGAGGTACTAGTTGATTGTTATTTCACTTTCCGTTTCTTGAATTTATAATGCAAAATCAAATAAAATTTTATATCTTGTTCTCTTTATTTATAGTATTCATTTTCTTCATTGTTGTATATGTTTTATATCTAGGTGATGTTAACATGAATGATGCACCCATTGTCAATGATGATGTTGATTTGGACAACTTTGGAAACTTAGGCTTGGATGGCTTGGGCAACTTGGACTTGTTGGATGAGGAACTTGGAAGACAATATGTGGCATAAAATTTGGACTTGTTGTTCACTTTTATTTACTTTGCAATCATAAGACATTTGTGATAATGATTTGAATTTCGAACTCTTGTATTATATTTGACATCTACTATGTTTGCTTTATGTTATGACTTGTGACTTTTGTATTTTTGATGACATTTCTATTATGCTTGAGAGTTGAAACTTGAAAGTTGGAACTATTTATGTTAATGGGCATTTCTATTATGTTTAGAAATTTAAGTTTGAACTTTGAAGTGACTTTAGATACTTTATATTCACTTATCATACTCTATATTTTGATTTTTTTTTTAAATTATGCATACTATATATATATATATATATATATAATATTTATATGACGTCACACCGGCTCAATCCGGCTCAATCCGATCCAACCGATCTGACCCCGGTCAAACCTTTTTTTGGGGTCGTCCGGCTCAACTTCTGGTTCCGGTTTTTAAAACATAGTTTTAAACTGTAATTTAAATTGTTATTCATTAAAATTGAAAATTGGATAGTAGAACTGTTAAATCTGTTTTGCAGGAATCCAATTGTCATGGTATTTTAATGTGTTAATTTACATGAAAATATATTATTGTTTTTTTTAATTCGATTCGTTCGAATTCATTTTGCCTCGTGAGAAAATCCACGAGTAGATTAGAATTTGTTTGATTTGTTCAATGTAATAGACTAGTCTAGATCTAGATTTATTTATTTTCGTAAATAAATTGTAATCGGATCAAGAACGAAGATGGAGATTAAAACACGGACGTCCAAGTGCTCGGTGGAGCACGCGGGCTAGGCCGAAGGCCTAGCGACCATGCGAACCACCGAGCGGTTGCGTACGGGGCAAGGCGGACACGCACCGAGCTGATTGGCATTGGGGGCGGCCGCAAACGGCGTGCGTGCGGGCCAGGCTAGGCGGATGCGGGGCATGGGACCCCAAATGCGGACACGTCCGGGCGATGCTTAGCGCGCAAGGCCGTGGGCGACGGGGCGGGATGGCTGACCCGGACCTAGGCGCACGCGGACTCGCGTTCCAGCCGTGAGCTACTCATTTTCGGACGTCGTCCTAACGCGAAACGGAGGACAACTTTTTTGAAGAATCGTTGCGGATTCAGTAGAAGCTTTTTGAGACGAACGATGAAGGCAAAAGAAGAGACATTTCTCAAGATCGAGACTTGGAATTTAAACCATGACAGTTTGATATATATGCCCAACTTGTTTTAATTTTGCCTTGATGCTTGTTTTAATTTCGTGCAATTTTATTTGTTAAATGTGTTTGCATGATTTTGAATTGTCAAAAAGAAAATCTCACTTTCGAAAATTACTAAGTATGTTTTATTGACAAATATTATTCCGGATAATAAAATTACGTCAAATTTAACTTCCATGATTTATTTATTTGTGAATTCTTTTGGAGAAATTTCCCCCTCGGAACGGCCAAAAGATGAATTTCACATGAATAAATTCCCAAAAGGATGATTGTGAATTATTATTAGTGGCGACGATGACCCTCCCCATGAGGCTCGTTCAATGCGAAGTAATAATTATGTATTTAATCATGGTTATTTTCTTAGGTATAAAATCTATATGCATATACTTTCCCGAAGTTCCTGTCAATTTTATATTGGTCAAGTGGGAGCCGACTATTAATTTTGAATAAAAGGTTTGTAATTGTTCTTGTTTGTAACCTGCTTGAATGTGTTTAAATAGACAGTTCACCCCACGTGACCTATTTAAATTGTTTTGAGATGTCGGGTGATGCTTATTAATATTGTTTGAGATTTTGATATGAATAATGTGATCGAATTATGTGATAATTTTGTGCATATACAATTGTTGTTTATTTCAGTTCAGCATGTCGCAACCTTTTAATCCACTGTATGTTATACTTAAAGAACATAAATTATCTGGTGAAAATTATGTTGATTGGAAACGTAAACGGTGATTGTCCTCACTGCACAAAAGCACAAGTGGATCATTGATACTCCAAAACCTGATGAGCCAACTAGCGAGTCACGTAAAGCGGAAAAGAAAAAAATATGATGATTGGGAGCATTGCAATGATATGGCTAAGTGTATCATCCTGGCATCTATGTCGGAAGTGTTGCAACACCAACACCAAGAATTGCAACTGCTGCGGAAATCATGGAAAATCTTAAGAAGATGTTCCAACATCAGAACCGCATAGCTTGCCAGATCACCTTGCGAGAGATGCTTTCGCTGAAAATGGTGGAGGGCACGCCCGTAAGGAATCATATGTTGGGGTTATACGTGAAAGTATGCTTTTACTTTGTATAACCTATTGTATTAAACACTTATTTACTGAAATAAAATATTTATCACTGTTGCTTTAAATATGATTGAATGTTATATATATTTATTGCAAACCGTTCATATAATAGCACATGTTACATTGTAGTTAACGTGGTGATACCAGATCACAGAAGATCACGTTACAGTCCCTTGTAAACTAGTGCGTGTTTCATAACCTAGATAGACCCGAACAGTCTATTGGTAGAAATTGATGTGTAAGTCTCAGATTGGCTTGTCTTGACCAAGAGATTACACTAGTTCATTCGATGTGCTGAAGCGGACCTGCAGAGAGGATAAACTCATTCGCACAGACTTATGGGATGAAGAGTTAGACCTCAGTGGTTGTTTATTTCTTAATCTCTGTCACTTAATAAGGACCGTGTGCGGTTAGTAATTATTGATTAGACTTATAAATGGGAAGAAAATCATTGAGACTTCGATACCCTATATCTTGGGCAATAATATTAATTGTACGAAGGTTGCTAAGATTAATACAGAGAATCGTGTGCTTGCAAAGTCTTGCGTGATTGGTCCCCTTGGTGGGCTCAGAACCTTTATCATACCAAATCTTGCAAGTGGAATTAATTTTCCGGTATGGATAATAAAGCTGAGTTGTCCTTACTCCAAGGATAAAGATATTAATTAATATAAAGCTTTTCAGTGGCTTAATTAATTAGTGGACTAAATAATCTTAAACACGGGAAATAATGACTGGGAGCCATATTACCGTAATATGGGTTAAGATTAGATAGTGCAACATTAATTATATAGTGGTATTAATTAATATTAATGGGCTGAATTATATTGTGGCTCAATATTGAAATTCAGAAGTCCATTGAAAGATCCATCTTAATTCTCCTAAAGGCCCCTCAAGTAGCCCAATTATAGTCCAATAAATAAAAGGTGCTTAAAATAAAATAAATTTTGTTGCCTAATATTTTTGTATTTTTCGAAAATATTAAAGAAAGAGGGAGAAGAAATTTTCTTGAAAAGATTTTATGGAAAAGATATAAGTATTCTTGGAATACAAGATTATCTCATAAATTCAAGAAATCTCCCACTTGGTATCTTTAATGGGGATTTTTTCGAAAAATATGTATAAGAAAGGGAAGAAAGATTTTCTTTATTTTCTTGGAAAGATTTTATGGAGAAAGATATGTATTCTTGGAATACAAGAATATCTCATAAATTCAAGAAATATCCAATCTTGCAAATCTCCTTCATAATTTTCGAAAATTAGGGGCTAAATAAGGGTGTGAGATTTTTGTGGAAAAATACACAGGGAAAGAATAATATATGAGATATATTCAAGATTTCTTTGAGATCAAGAAAAGATCTTTTCTAACCCTAATTTTGACCTAAATTTTTGACCACCTCCCTCTTATAAATAGGGGATGAATTCATTCATCTCCACACCAATTCCATGTGTTGGAAATATTAGAAATCCACAAAGGTGGTGCAACAATTTTATTTTTTCCTTTGTTTTATAAATCGTTCATCGGAGAACCTCCCACCGGGTTATTGAGCGAGGACTTGGGAATACTTGAGAAGGACTTTTGGTTGGTAGCTAGATACTTGATCCTGTCCATCTCAGATTGTCTCTCCAACGGGTACGTTTACGTAAACTCCTAGAATTTCCTCGTGCTAGGATCTTTTACGTGAATTTTATTTGCATGACGTTGTTGGCATAATCATTATTTTAATTCACTTAGGTAAATTCATGCTAGTAATAATTGTTAATTTAAATTTGTGTTTATGAGGTCATCCCGATAGATCCTGGCAAACGTTATCCCAACAACTGGTATCAGAGCCCTGGTTCGGGCTCTGATCTTTTAAACTGTAATTTAAATTTTTGTTCATTAAAATTTGAAATTGCATAGTAGAACTGTTAGATCTGTTTTGCTGGTATCCAATTGTCATGGTATTTTAATGTGCTTATTTACATGCAAATAAATTATTGGTTTAATTCGATTTGTTCGGATTCGTTTTGCCTCGTGAGAAAATCCATGAGTAGATTAGTATGTTTGATTTGTTCAATGCAATAGACTAGTCTAGATCTAGGTTTATTTATTTTTCATAAATAAATTGCAACATGATCGTGAACGGTCGTCCAAGTGCCCGGACGTACACGAGCCAAGGCGGAGCATGCGGGCTAGGTGGAATGCCTAGCGACCGCTGCCATCGCCAAAGCGACGACGGGCCGAGAGGCACGAAGCTAGGGCGCGGGTTGATGGGCGACGGCCAAGACGCTGCACGCTGCAGCCGCACGAGCGCACGGCGTCTTGGGGGCGGTGTTTGGCGCGAGGACCCCGGACGCTGGCGCTGGCCGAAGCGATGTTTCAAGGCGCATGTGCCTTGGGCGACGGGATGAGATGGCTGAGCCGGACCGAGGGGCCACGCGGACTCGCGTTCCAGGTCGTGAGCTACTCATTTTCTGGACGTCGTCCTAACCCAAGACGGAGGACACTCGTTAAAGAATTATTGCGGATTCAGTGGGAGCTTTTCGAGACGAACGATGAAGGCAAAAGAAGAGACGATTTCTCAAGATCAAGATATGGAATTTAAACCATGACAGTTGGATATATGTGCCCAACTTGATTTATTTTATCTTGATGCTTGTTTTAAATTCCTGCAATTTTATTTGTTAAATGTGTTTGCATGATTTAAAATTGTCTAAAGAAAATCTCACTTTCGAAAATTACTAAGTATGTTTAAATTGACAAATTTTATTCCGGATAATAAAATTACGTCAATATTGACCTCCATGATTTATTTATTTGTGAATTATTTTGGAGAAATTTCCCCAACGGAACGGCCAAAAGATGGTTTTCACATGAATAAATTCCCAAAATGATGATTGTGAATTATTATTAGTGGTGATGATGACTCTCCCAACGAGGCTCGTACAAAGCAAAGTAATAATTCTGTATTTAATCATGGTTATTACTTAGGTATAAAATTGATAATTTTATATTGGCCAAGTGGGAGCCGACTATTAATTTTGAATTAAAGGTTTGTAACTGTTCCTATTTGTAACCTGCTTGAATGTGTTTAAATAGATAGATCACCCAACGTGACCTATTTAAACTGTTTTGAGATGTCGGCTGATGCATATTCATATTGTTTTGAGATTTTGATATGAATAATGTGATCAAATTATGTGATAAATTTGTACTTATACAAATTGTTATTTATTTCAGTTCAGCATGTCGCAACCTTTTAATCCACTGTTTGCTATACTTAAAGATCATAATTTATCTGGTGAGAATTATGTTGATTGTAAACGTAAACTAATGATTGTCCTAACCGCACAAAAGCACAAGTGGGTCCTTGATACCCCAAAACCTGATGAGCCAACTGGCGAGTCGAGTAAGGCGGAAAAGAAAAAATATGATGACTGGGAGCATTGTAATGACATGGAAAAGTGTATTATTCTGGCATTTATGTCAGATGTGTTGCAACACCAACACCAAGAATTTACAACTGCTGCGGAAATCATGGAAAATCTTAAGAAGATGTTCCAACATCGAACCGCACGGCTCGACAGATCACCTTGCGAGAGATGCTCTCGTTAAAAATGGTGGAGGGCACACCCGTAAGGGATCATGTCCTCAAGATGATGGCTCATCTGAACAAACTTGAGGTTCTGGGTGCAGATTATGATCTGGAAACTCAGATAGACTTGGTGCTTCACTCTCTGCCTAAAAGTTTTGAGCATTTTCAGCTGAACTATCAGATGAATAATCAGAAGTTCTCCCTTGCTGACTTGTTGCAAGCTTTGGTCTCGGCAGAGATGCTGATGGGACACCAGACTCAAGCTTTGGTGGCTAATGGACCATCTTCATCTTCTAGGCCAAGGGAGGGCAAGAAGAAGAAGAAGGTCAAAGGCCAAAAGCAGTCGAACTCAACTATTGCCAAGGGCAAGAGCAAGATGAGGGATGATGGGGGTATCAAGAAGGAT
Organism: Stenogyne calaminthoides; assembly: GCA_037126765.1. NCBI lineage: Eukaryota > Viridiplantae > Streptophyta > Magnoliopsida > Lamiales > Lamiaceae > Stenogyne > Stenogyne calaminthoides. The sequence goes on along the minus strand of JBBCBC010000022.1, from coordinate 20,934,341 downwards.
CCAAAGGGGAAGTGCTTCAACTGCGATGAGAAAGGATATTGGAGGTCTGCCTGTCCCAAGCCTAAGAGGAATGGGAATAAAGGTAATTCTCATGCACTAGTTGTTGAAACTTGTTTAGCGGCGTATGCTACCCACTCGTGGGTAGTGGATACGGGATCCACTGATCATGTTTGTTTCACATTACAGGGGTTCAAATTGACCTGGAAACTTAGTGGAAGTGAGATCCTCATCACACTGGGCGATGCTGCGAGAGTAGCAGCTGAAGCAGTAGGAGACGTACACCTGTCTTTTGAAGACAAAACTTTAGTTTTAAGAGATGTTCTTTACGTTCCCGTTTTTCGTAAAAACCTTATTTCAGTTTCAAAACTATTTATTGATGGATATTATGTTCGTTTTTCTAAATAAGTTACTGTTTTTCGTAACGATGTGTTTATCTGTCATGGAACATTGCGGAACAATCTCTATACTATTAATTGTGCACACCACTCACAAAATGCATCTTATAACACATCGATTGTTTCAAGCAATAAGAGAAAACGTTCAGAAAAGGTGAACGAGACACTTCTTTGGCATCTAAGATTGGGTCATATTAATCTAAAAAGGATCCAAAGGTTGGTGAAAGATGGTTCATTGTCGGACCTACAGATGGAACCATTTCCAACCTGTGAATCATGTTTGGAAGGTAAAATGACCAAGAGGGCATTTGGAGCCAAGGGGAATAGAGCCACAGAAGTGTTGCAAATCGTTCACACTAACGTGTGTGGTCCAATGTCAACCAAAGCTAGAGGTGGCTATGAGTATTTCGTGACGTTCACTGATGATTACTCAAGGTTCGGGTACATTTTTCTAATGAAACACAAATCAGAAACCTTTGATAAATTCAAAGAGTTCAAAGCCAAAGTGGAGAATCATATGGAAAAGAGTATCAAGTTTCTACGATCTAATCGTGGAGGCGAATACCTCAGCGATGAGTTTTTGAACTACCTGTCAGACGAGGGCATTATTTCGCAGTTGACTGCACCCGGACCACCCCTCAACAAAACGGGGTTGCAGAACGAAGAAACATAACACTCTTAGAAATGGTCAGATCCATGATGAGTTATTCAAATCTTCCCAAGTCGTTTTGGGATTATACCTTGGAAACAGCAGCTTATGTTCTAAACTTGGTGCCATCCAAATCGGTTCCCAAAACCCCTAAAGAGTTGTGGACCGGGCGCAAGCCCAGTCTAAGACATCTTAGGATTTGGGGGTGTCCGGCATACGTGCTAGACAAGAAAGCCGGTAAGTTAGATGCACGTTCGAAACTAAGGCTGTTTATAGGATATCCCATGGGAATGAAAGGGTGTATGTTCTATGGTCCCGAAGATCAAAAGGTGGTAATAAGTACGCACTTTAGATTTTTGGAAGAAGACTTTATGAACAATAGAAAGCCCAAAAGTGAGATTACCTTAGACGAAATAAGAGGGCAAACTCCTATACCAACTGTACAAGTTGATATACCAAGTGTCACACCGACATAACCAGAACCTCGACGTAGTGGAAGGGTTGTTCGACAACCTGAGAGATTCATGGGGATAGGAGAATCCTCGAATTTGGTCCCCGGGGATAATGAATCAGACCCCAGGTCCTACAAAGAGGTTGTCCAAGATAAGGATTCTGAATCCTGGAAAACTGCGATGGAAGCCGAGATGGGCTCGATAAATCATAATCAAGTGTGGGAGCTAGTGGAACCACCCAGTGGGGTAAAACCCATTGGATGCAAGTGGGTCTACAAGAGAAAAAGAGGACTGGAAGGGAAGGTCGAGACCTTTAAAGCTAGGCTTGTAGCAAAGGGATACACTCAAAAGAAGGGTATCGATTATGAAGAAACCTTTTCGCATGTAGCCATGCTTAAGTCCATCCGTATTCTCTTGGAAATATCTGCGCATCTAGATTTTGAGATCTGACAAATGGATGTCAAGACAACTTTCCTTAACGGGAGTCTTGACGAGGAAATCTATATGCAACAACCTGAAGGTTTCATCGCGAAAGGCCAAGAGCACCTTGCTTGCAAGCTAAGGAAATTCATTTATGGACTAAAGCAAGCATCTCGGGCTTGGAACCAATGTTTTGATCATGTAATCAAGTCTTATGGGTTTGATCAAAATGAGTTTGAAAGTTGTGTGTATAAGAAGTGTGACGGAACTGCCTTGGTATTCTTAGTACTATATGTAGACGATATTCTGCTCATCGGAAACGATGTAAAGGTTTTGTCAGACGTAAGGGTATGGCTATCAAAACAGTTTGATATGAAGAACTTAGGGGAAGCTGGTCATATTCTTGGGATCAAGATCACTCGAGATCGAAAGAAAAGAATGATCGGCTTATCGCAAACTTCATACATAGACACTGTTTTGAAGCGATTCAGCATGCAAGATTCCAAGAAAGGTTTTGTACCCTTCAGGCACGGAATACATCTATCGAAAGACATGTGTCCCAAGACACAATGGGAGATAAATGACATAAAAGACATTCCTTATGCGTCGGCAGTAGGGAGTTTTATGTATGCAATGCTGTGTACGAGATCGGATATTTGCTACGACGTTGGCATGGTAGCAAGATATCAAAGTCATCCCGGAAATCAACACTGAACTGCAATAAAGAACATTCTAAAGTATCTGAAAGGAACTCGGGATAGAATGTTGGTTTACCAGTCGGACAGTTTATTTCCAGACGGATACACGGACTCGGATTTCCAATCAGATATAGATTCTAGAAAATCTACCTCGGGTAGTGTGTTTTGTCTGGGGGGAGGAGCTGTGACATGGAGAAGCGTTAAACAGAAATGCATCGCAGATTCTACCATGGAAGCCGAATATGTAGTTGTTGGTGAAGCAGCGAAAGAAGTGGTGTGGCTCAAGAACTTCCTAGTGGACTTGGACGTTGTTCCGAATTTGTCCAACACCATCACGATTTTCTGTGATAATGCCGGAGCTGTTGCAAATTCAAGGGAATCGAGAGCCCACAAGGCCAACAAACACATTGAAAGGAAATATCATCTTATACGAGAAATCGTTAAGAGAGGAGATATAGAGGTGGCAAAGATCGCATCGGAAGACAACCTAGTTGATCCATTCACAAAGGGTCTGCCTCTGTTAACATTCGAGAGACATGTGGAATGAATGAGTGTCAAGAGCGTTGCCAATCTGCTTTGAGTATAAGTGGGAGATATATTATTAGGTTGATGTAGGTGACATTAGATGTCAATGTATAATACATTAGACGTGCTGTGCTATATTTAAAAGCAGACTTTGAGTATAAGTGGGAGATTGTTGGGGTTATACGTGAAAGTATGCTTTTACTTTGTATAACCTATGTATTAAACACTTATTTACTGAAATAAATTATTTTTCACTGTTGCTTTAAATTTGATTGAATGTTATATATATTTATTGCAAACTGTTCATATAATAGCACATGTTACATTATAGTTAACGTGGTGATACCAGATCACAGAAGATCACGTTAACAATCCCTTGTAAACTAGTGCGTGTTTGACAACCTAGATAGACCCGAACAGTCTATTGGTAGAAGTTGATGTGTAAGTCTCAGATTGGCTTGTCTTGACCAAGAGATTACACTAGTGCATTCGATGTGCTGAAGCGGACCTGTAGAGAGGATAAACTCATTCGCACTGACTTATGGGATGAAGAGTTAGACTTCAGTGGTTGTTAATTTCTTAATCTCTGTCACTTAATAAGGACCGTGTGCGGTTAGTAATTATTATTTTGACTTATAAATGGGAAGAGAATCATTGAGACTTCGATACCCTATATCTTGGGCAATAACATTAATTGTACGACGGTTGCTAAGATTAATACAGAGAATCGTGTGCTTGCAAAGTCTTGCGTGATTGGTCCCCTTGGTAGGCTCAGAACCTTTATCATACTAAATCTTGCAAGTGGAATTAATTTTCCGGTATGGATAATAAAACTGAGTTGTCCTTACTTCAAGGATAAATATATTAATTAATATAAAGTTTTTCAGTGGCTTAATTAATTAGTGGACTAAATAATGTTAAACACGGGAAATAATGACTGGGAGCCATATTACCGTAATATGGGTTAAGATTGGATAGTGCAATATTAATTATATAGTGATATTAATTAATATTAATGGGCTGAATTATATTGTGGCTCAATATTGGAATTCAGAAGTCCATTGGAAGGTCCATCTTAATTCTCCTAAAGGCCCCTCAAGTAGCCCAATTATAGTCCAATAAATAAAAGGTGCTTAAAATAAAATAAATTTTGTTGCCTAATATTTTTGTATTTTTCAAAAATATTAAAGAAAGAGGGAGAAGAAACTTTCTTGAAAAGATTTTATGGAAAAGATATATGTATTCTTGGAATACAAGATTATCTCATAAATTCAAGAAATCTCCCACTTGGTATCTTTAATGGGGATTTTCGAAAAATATGTATAAGAAAGGGAAGAAAGATTTTCTTGATTTTCTTGGAAAATTTTTATGGAGAAAGATATGTATTCTTGGAATACAAGAATATCTCATAAATTCAAGAAAAATCAAATCTTGCAAATCTCCTTCATAATTTTCGAAAATTAGGGGCTAAATAAGGGTGTGAGATTTTTGTGGAAAAATACATATGGAAAGAAGAATATATGAGATATATTCAAGATTTCTTGGAGATCAAGAAAAGATCTTTCCTAACCCTAATTTTGACCTAAATTTTCGACCACCTCCCTCTTATAAATAGGGGATGAATTCATTCATCCCCACACCAATTTCATGTGCTGGAAATATTAGAAATCCACAATGGTGGTGCAAAAATTTTTATTTTTTCCTTTGTTTTACAAATTGTTCATCGGAGAACCTCCCACCGGGTTATTGAGCGAGGACTTGGGAATACTTGAGAAGGACTTTTGGTTGGTAGCCAGATACTTGATCTTGTCCATCTCAGATTGTCTCTCCAACGGGTACGTTTACGTAAACTCCTAGAATTTCTGCTTTCTAGGATCTTTTACGTGAATTTTATTTGCATGACGTTGTTGGCATAATTATTATTTGAATTCACTTAGGTAAATTCATGCTAGTAATAATTGTTAATTTAAATTTGTGTTTATGAGGTCATCCCGATAGATCCTGGCAAATGTTATCCCAACATCATATCCTCAAAATGATGGCTCTTCTAAACAAACTTGAGGCTCTGGGTGCAGATTACGATTTGGAGACTCAGATTGATTTGGTACTTCACTCCCTGCCTAAAAGTTTTGAGCATTTTCAGTTGAACTATCAGATGAATAATCAGAAGTTCTCGCTAGCTGACTTGTTGCAAGCTTTCGTCTCGGTAGAGACGTTGATGAGGCACCAAGCTCAAGCTTTGATGGCAAGTGAACTATCTTCATCTTCTAGGCCAAAGGAGGGTAAGAAGAAGAAGAAGGCCAAAGGCCACAAGCAATCGAACTCAACTGTTGCCAAGGGCAAGGGTAAGGTGAAGGATGATGGAAGTGTCAAGAAGGATCCTAAGGGGAAGTGCTTCAACTGCGGTGAAAAGGGACATTGGAGGTCTGCATGTTCCAAGCCCAAGCGGGCTGGGAAGAAATGTAATTCTCATGCACTAGTTGTTGAAACTTGTTTAGCGACGTATGCTTCCCTTTCGTGGGCAGTTGATACAGGATCCACTGATCATGTCTGTTTCACATTACAGGGGTTCAAGCCGACCCGATAACTTAGTGGAATTGAGATCCTCATCACACTGGGCGATGCTACGAGAGTGACAGCTGAAGCAGTGGGAGACGTGCACCTGTCTTTTGAAGACAAGACTTTAGTTTTAAGAGATGTTCTTTACGTTCCTGTTTTTCATAAAAACCTTATTTCAGTTTCTAAACTATTAATTGATGGATATTCTGTTCGTTTTTCTAAACAAGTTACTGTTTATCGTAACGATGTGTTTATTTATCATGGAACTTTATAGAACAATTTCTATACTAATAAATGTGCACACCACTCACAAAATGAATCTTATAACATATCGATTGTTTCAAACAATAAGAGAAAACATTCAGAAAACGTGAACGAGACACTTCTATGGCATCTTAGATTAGGTCATATTACTCTGAATAGGATCCAAAGGTTGGTGAAAGATGGTTCACTATCAGACCTACAACTAGAACCACTTCCAACCTGCAAATCATGTTTGGAGGGTAAAATGACCAAGAGGGCATTTGGAGCCAAGGGGATTAGAGCCACAAAAGTCTTGCAAATCGTTCACACTAACGCGTGTGGTCCAATGTTAACCAAAGCTAGAGGTGACTATGAGTATTTCGTGACTTTCATCGATGATTACTCAAGGTTCGGGTACATTTTTCTCATGAAACACAAATCGAAAACCTTTGATAAATTCAAAGAGTTCAAAGCCGAAGTGGAGAATCATAGGGAAAAGAGTATCAAGTTTCTACGATCTGATCGTGGAGGCGAATACCTCAGCGATGAGTTTTTGAACTACCTGTCAGATGAGGGTATTGTTTCCCAGTTGACTGCACCCGGTACCCCTCAACAAAATGGGGTTGCAGAATGAAGAAACAGAACACTTTTAGAAATGGTTAGATCCATGATGAGTTATTCAGATCTACCCAAGTCGTTTTGGGGTCATACCTTAGAAATGGTGGCTTATGTTCTGAATTTAGTGCCATCCAAATCGATTCCCAAAACCCCTAGAGAGTTGTGGACCGGGCGCAAGCCCCGTTTGAGATATCTAAGGATCTGGGGGTGTCCGGCATACGTGCTAGACAAGGAAGCCGGTAAGTTGGACCCACATTCAGAGCTAATGTTGTTTATAGGATATCCCATGGGAACTAAAGGGTGCATGTTCTATGGTCCCGAAGATCAAAAGGTGGTAATCAGTACACACTTTAGATTTTTGGAAGAAGACTTTATGAACAATCGAAAGCCCAAAAGTGAGATTACCTTAAATAAATTAAGAGGGAAAACTCATATATCAACTGTACAAGTTGAAATACCAAGCATCACACCGACACGACCGGAACCTCGTCGTAGTAGAAGGGTTGTCCGACAACCTGAGAGATTATGAGGTCATCCCGATAGATCCAACAATGGAAAGAAGAGCATGTGATCCATTATATTAATCGATGGAGGAACTTAATTTTGAACTACAAAGACCGACTATCATAAACTTCTGCAATCGAGATTTGCATCAAAGGCATGCAGTCGAGTCTCCGATACATTCTTCAAGGAATCCAACCAAGGACCTTTGAAGATCTGGCTACAAGAGCTCGCAATATGGAGCTAAGCATGACAACAAGTGGAGCCGAAGGACCTCCAGTTAGAGAATCTCGTGATAGAACTTATGATGAACCTTCAAAATAAGGAATACATCACGAACATGTCTCGAGACAGGGGACCAAAGGAATAAACTCTGAAGGATATGCGACAAAAAAAAAATCCATTCTTAGATTCTGATTTCTCTAGGATATTTAGAAAAAATTACACCCTACCACAAGATATTGAGTCCTCTTACATTTTAATACAATTGATTTTTCCTATTACATTCAACTACAAAAGAAACAATCAAATGACCAAATTGCCCTTTATTCCTCAATACCAATTTCTTTTTCCAAAAAGAACAATAATCACGTCAGCCACCACTTTCATATATCACACCCTCCCTCTCTCTCTCCTCCATTCATTTTTCAAATTCAAACCTCTCTAAAAATCTGCACCTTCTCTCTCTAACTCTCGTGCCAGTTCTTCTAGACGGAACAAGCGGCGCACCACCTTAACGTTTGGGCCCTAAGAGAGCGCCACCTCCGGCGATTGCAGTGTCGTCATTGTTCGTCATCTTTGCACGTCGTACGCCTCTGCCGCCGTTATCCCATTCAGATCAGGTGGTGGTGATGATGGATCTGTGAGCGGCGGCGTTTGTACGGCGGATCTGTACGAGATGGGGGTTTTGGGGAAACACATTTGACCAGAGACATCTTCTCCGCTCCCAAGTTCTTCAAGATTATAGAGGACCCCCTCCACTTGACAATCTGGTAACCTAAAATCTTATTAATTTGTTCAACAAATGGAGGATTAATTCAAACTGTGTGAAATTTCTAATTTCAAGAATAGTTCAAAAAATTACTCTGTTTACACCTCTGCTTTCTTGAACCCATGTTAAGTTTCTGATTTAGAGAAATCTTCGATGAATAGTTTCTGGTTTTTCAAGAAAGTTACTCTTTTTCATGTTTATTTTATGCACCGAGAATTCTGGATGAGTTTGTGTAATTTATGTTGAATTCGATTATAAATTTTTGTAGAAAATATACCTATAGAAGAAGTTTTTGAGAATGTGGGGTGTGCGAGACGGTGTTCTTTTCGTCGGAGAATGCTGTCAGAAGGCTTCAAATTTTTGCTACAACAAACTCGAGGAAAAATATCAGATCTGGCTCTCGATAATGGAGGAGTTAACTCCAGTGACTCTCTCTCTCTCTCTATTTTTTGAAACAAACTCTCTCTCTCTCTCTCTCTCTCAATTAATGAAGGAGTTATTTTTCTGATTCTCCACTTTAGTTGATGAAAGTAGTAGATTTGCAGGGGAGTTATTTTTTAGATTTTTATTTCTCCTAAAAATAAATCATTCGTCTCGTTTGCTGGGGAGTTTTTTTATTATAATTTGATTTGCCTACAATTAAAGGATTGTATTAGTTATTAGTTGACTTATTCCTGGTATAGATTAAGCAAGTTTTTATTTCATGAATATATTTTTGATTGGTTATAATTTTGAATTTGTAAAGACTTCTTTTTAATAATCTGTAAAGCATTTTTATAGAAATTGATTATAGAAAGTAGTGAACTTTTATTATGTGAATTTGTAATTATGTAATGTGGAGCATTATATGTAGTCATTTTGATAATTTATGTTTACATGGTTGATTTGAGAAGAATCCGTTGTGTTCTATTTTTGTTGTAAAAAAATGTATTAGTTGTTTCATTGAAAGGTAATAGTTGTTTTATTGAAAGATATTAGATGTTATATTGAGAGGTATTAGTTATTTCATTGAATAATATTAGGCCAAAATGTAATAGTGGATTTTAGTTAATTGCAATTTCTGTGTGTGCTATTCAGAAATCAGATTATTAGTGGGGATAATTTTCTTGTTAATTTGAATTTTCGTGTTCTTTGTGTTTTTTTAGACTTTGGGATGATTGATGAATGTAATTAATTCATTTTGTTCCCCTGTACGTTTTTGGAATTTATTTCACTTTATTTATAATTTTTTTTCACTTTACATATAAAAATTTCAATATATAGAGAAAATTCACTTTATCTAAAAAAAATTCACTTTACAGAAAAAATGTGTACTTTAGTTAAAAATGTTGCACCGTTGGTAAATCGGAACATAATTCTGAACTTTTTTTAATAAAAAATGAAAATTTTTGTTTAAAAAAAATAAATTTGAATTTTTTGATTAAAAAAAGTAAAATATTTTTATTATAAATATTTTTTTGATTAAAAAATTATATAATTCTGCAATTTAAAAAAAAATATAAAAAGAACAAATTTTTTAAAATGTAAAAGAATATATAAAAATGAAGAAGGAAAAATTATACAGAAAAAAAAAGAAATTAAAAAAAATTGCACTTTAGCCAAAAATTTTGCACTTTTGAAAAATACTATTCATCGATGGGACACGTTTGCAGAAAATCTGTAGTTACATAAAGGGAAAAGAGGGGCATTTCAGTTTTTAATAATGCAAGTGTGTAGTGGAGTGTAATTGGAAAAAACGTTTTTACTAGTTTTTTGGGGTGGACTTTGTAACCTAATATTTTTTTCCCATTTAACGAATTGCTCGATGCAAAGCTTGTAGGTCCCGAATGGGTTCCGTGAGTGGAAAGTCTAAAGGGGAGATGTGAATAGACTGTTGGGGTTATACGTGAAAGTATGATTTTACTTTGTATAACCTATGTATTATACACTTATTTACTAAAATAAATTATTTATCACTGTTATGATGGAATGTTAGATATATTTATTGCAAATCGTTCATAGAATAGCACGTGTTATACTGTAGTTAACGTGGTGATACCAGATCACAGAAGATCACGTTAACAGACCCTTGTAAACAAGTGCGTGTTTCACAACTTAGATAGATCCGAACAATCTATTGGTAGAAGTTGATGTGTAAGGCTCAGATTGGCTTGTCTTGACCAAGAGTTTACACTAGTGTATTTGATGCGTTGAAGCGGATCTACAGAGGATAAACTCATTCGCACTGACTTATGGGATGAAGAGTTAGACCTTTGTGGTTGTTTATTTCTTAATTCATGTTACTTAATAAGGACTGTGTGCGATTAGTAATTATTGATTTGAGTTATAATGGGAAGAGAATCACTGCGACTTTGGATACCTTATCCCAGACTGCAAGCTAGATTAACTAACTTACAAACTTGCCTACAAACTTTCCTAACAGGTTGTGTTTAGGAGAGGTTTGTTTTTTTTTTTCAACTAAGAAATATCTCTTACAAGGATTAGCCTTAAGCTAGATGAGAATATTTCAGCTAAGTGGAATGAGATGAACACTAAGAAATAATCTTGAGTTTTATTTGAGGGTTTTTCCGGAAATGGCTTAAGAGCTTGAATGCTTGATAATTTTCGTAATGAACTTTGAAGGGGTTCATCCATATTTATAGAGATGAAATCAAAGAGCCGTTGGAGAGCAGTTCGGACTTCAGTCTATTTTTGGTAGAAGGGCAGGTATGAAGTGATGGTTGCTGGGGCAACCATGCCTAGAGCGTGTAATTTTATCCTTTCTAGTCGTTGATCATTGATACTTCATATCTTGCTTTATCAGTCAAAGTACATCGTGTCGATATGTGGTTGGTTGACACTATACTAATGCGACACTTATCAGAACCTTTTCTTCACATTCTTCTAGTCTGATCTTTGTATGACTTGATATAAATTCTTCATGGAATTCTGACTTAAGCTTGACTATGAAAGAGTCAACTGTCCTCATACCAGTTGAGTATCAGATCAATAGCTGAGCTGATCTAATCGGGAGTCTGATATAAGATTAACTTAGCAATAATTTTAAGACTCTGCTGATATCTTCACAAGGTAGGTTTCCTGGTCTTCAGTAGCCTTCTGATCTTCGAATCTTCTTGTCTTCACTTGACTAAACTGATATATTGAGTTCTCCCTCAATATATGACCTACTCTAAAGTTCATCAGTTGTCTAACATGTTCAGGTGGTTTTCTATTTGATTCATCAGTTGACTAACAGGTTTGACTGATCCAATTACATATGTTTTTAAAACTTTCATCAAAACTATAAATTTCACAACAAAGCTCATTGAGTTGTCGAAAATGAAACGACCAAATGAAGCTGGACACATTAATGACTCAAAGTACTGCAAGTATCACCAGTTAGTTGGTCACCCAATTCAAAACTGCTCCATCTTGAAAAATAAAGTCATGTAATTAGTTGATCAGGAAGAGATACTGCTTGAAGAGACAAACTAAAATTCTCAAAGTAGATCTCTTTGACCAGAGACTAAACTCTCTACAAATGCTTCTTAATATGAGCCAAAACTATCAAACAAATTTAAACCAAATCTCTTTGATACAATACAAAACTGTCTACAAATTTTAAATATAAGGCTCATTAATACGAGTGAAAACTATCAAACGAATTCAAGTGAAATAAAAGTGGTTATGGGCACTGGAGGTAAACTTCATGTGCCTAAGAAATAATGTTGGCCTCAGTCAACAGGAAGAAAATTAATTGGGCTTTAGTCAACTAAAAAAGAATTTTAGTGGGCTTCAAGAAAGTTAAATTGCTTGTTCACTTCTTCAAGTCCAAATGCAAATGAAGGAATTAAAAATTTCGTGATTCATTCACTAAGTTCATAAATGACCATGAACAAAGCACGACAAGACATTTGTAAGCAAAATAAATGTGCACTCAATAAAATGACGACACATGGACAAATATTATATATTAATATCAAATAAATCTGACTATTTATATCAATGATTTCATAATCGATTTGAACCGGCCGGTTCAACCGGTTGAACCGGGAACCGGCCGGCAAACCGGTCAAAAAAAAGCCCTAATAACCGCTTTTCAGGTTGAACTGAACTGTCAAAACCGAAAAAAACGGTTCAACCGTGAACCGCCCTAATCGAAAAAAAACGATTTTTTCACCTTTTTTAAAAAAAAAAATTTTTAAACTACTTTCTCTCACATTTTCCTCAACACTTTTGATGTGGGATAAATGTATGAGGTGAGATAACCCTTTTATAATACTTCCTCTCACATTTTTTCCAACACTTTCGATGTGGGATAAATGTATGAGGTGGGATAAAATGAATCAAGGTCCACATTCACCCCTTTTATAATACTTCATCTTACATTTTTCTTCCAACACTTTCGATGTGGAATAAATGTATGAGGTGAGAATAATATGAACCAAGGTCCAACTTCACCCCTTTTATAATACTTCCTCTCACATTTTTTCCCAACACTTTCGATGTGGGATAAATGTATGAGGTGGGATAAAATGAACCAAGGTCCACATTCACCCCTTTTATAATACTTCATCTTACATTTTTCTCCAACACTTTCGATGTGGGATAAATGTATGAAGTAGGATAAATATATGAATTAAGTTCCACCTTCACCCCCTTTTATAATACTTTCTCTCACATTTTCCTCCAACACTTTCGATGTGGGACAAATATATGAGGTGAAGTACACTTTTTCCCTTTTATATTGTTTTCTCTCACATTTTCTTTTAACATTTTCGATGTGGGACAAAATTATGAGATTTTATTTTCTCTTACATTTTCTTTTAATATGTACTTGATGTGGGATAAAAATATAAGGTTCACTTTTCCCTTTTAAGTTACTTTCTCTCATATTATTGTGTTGTTTTTTATTATGACCATGACTCAATTGTGTTTTCTTTGATATGAAAAGTTATAAGATATATGTTTAAATTTTTATAGGTGTATATTTATTTTATTTTTTAACTAAATATAAGAAATATTGAAAAAAATTAGGCAGAAATCATTTCAACGGTTGAACCGGTCCGATCGGTTGAACCACTGACCGGTGGACTGTCCGGTTCGATCACCGGTTCGGTTATGAAAACATTGATTTATATTTTGAGAAATTAATTAAATTAACTCTCATATTAAATAGTTAAATAATTGATATCTAATATACACGGTACAATCCAGTCCAAATAATACGAACGCCCGGATACTCGTATTTGACAGATCAAAGTGATATATCGCCAAACACAGAAGGAAATTAATGACACATTAATTAAAATTAAATGATTTGCATTAATTTTCCAATCACATTTTCTTGCCAACCAGAAGTTGCCATGTGGAACCTCAAGAATGAAAAGTTTAGTACCCCTCACCCTATAAATAGAGGTCCAAACCATTCAAATCAACAGACAATACATTCCAGACGATAGCACATTCAAGACAGAGACGAGAAGAGCTTACGATTCTCTACAGACATTCTTGAAGTTTCAAAGCAACTTTAAAGTGTTTTTTTTTTCAAATCATCCAAAATGAGATAAAGATGTCAAACAAATCCAATCAAATGTTTTCTTCAAAGGCGTTCTTCGAGACTTTTGAAGGTTTGAAAATGTTTATCACCAACTTGAAAGCATTCTTCGTTGAAACCGTTCAGAAAACGATACTCGATCTGAGAAAAAGGTGTTGAGCCCCTCCAATCAGACGTTTCTTTAAAGGTGTTCTTCGTTCAACATTCAAAAATACTCTTGAAGATTCAAAGACGAACTTTGAAAATTTAAAGGCGTTCTTCACCAAATTCAAAGACGTTCATCCAGAGTGTCTCCAATAGTAACATTTGATCCAAAACAAGACGTCCAGACCTTGGATTATCGTTACAAATCCTTAAATTCAACTCGAGACAAAGTCAAAACAAGAATATATTCCATCAAGAGTCATCCAAGTCAAAGTTAAAATTTCAAAAAAAAAAAAATCGAGAATTATTAATTAGAGATAAACGCATACTTAATTTATTCAAGAAAACCAACTTATAAAACATTTTCTTGTTTTCAAATTCAATTCACTAAATTTGTTATTACAAATATGTTATGGCTTGATTAATTAGGATTCCGTATTCAGAAATTAAATTCATCTCCTGATTTTTCGGGTCCTCAATATTTTAATTTGGAGTTTGTTGCTTCTATATGCAACTTTGTCAACACACATTAAAGGAGGTAGAAGATGTAAATATAGTTTGGAGTAAAAGATGTTGTGTGCTCAATGCGTCAGAATACGTGAGGGTGTCAAATTCATTGTAAGTTGTAATCGAAGCATCATACATACATTTCATGTCAATAGTCAAAACTAATAATAGGATTTGAACCATTTGTATTTCTTGTTCATCAAAACAGTGAAACACCATAGTATAGGTGAGGTGAGAGGTCCCACCCTCAAAACCGGGGACACCTTTAATTCAATGCACTAGACTGACTGCTTATTTGCGATCTCTAAAATATTGGGAAGAAACATTTATTTTTATTTAAAGGTGCTAGATTAATTTTTTTTTTTTTTTAAATAAGTGTACCTCTCTTCTCAAAAGAGTTTGCAAATAGATAGAGACATTAAAGGTGGCCCCAGTATATCGAATTGTAACATATAATTAATTTATGTATCGAATTATAAATTTCAAAAAGATAAATTGTAATTAATAAATACTCAAAATGTCTTGAATTTTATGTAATTAACCTTTTTTTTCCTTATATGATTTTTGTTTAAACAATAAAATATTTTTATAATTAAAAAGTAATAAATTAAAATACAATTTAGAGTTCAATTTTTGAGGTGAAATGATAAATGTCAAGGAATCATAATTCGTTAGTTATAGGATGTTGACTTACACGTAATACAAGTATGATTCAGTAATTTTTTTAAAATAATACTATTATACATAAAAATTATCACTGTTATATAAAAAATTAATTATTTTATGCATAAAATTATTAAATAAAGTATTTTTTTAAAATAGTAATATTTGTATATAATAGTGATAGAATTCATGTATAATTTGGTTCAGTATTAGTATTGCACCAAATACTCTTTTCTCATCCCCACTTATAAAGTCTCTGACCAAGTAGCCTTGCCTTAGGTTTATTTGAGAATTCTAGCAATAGTAATTTCAAAGTTCAAAGTTCAAAGTTCATTATTTACATACATTGTTGTTCAAGAGCAAGAAGAAAGCTAACCCATCATATCTTTCGAAAATATTATGTTTTAATGAATTTATTTCTTAATAAAGTAAGTAAAGCCGAGGTTCTAACACGTATTGGGAAAACAAGATAAAATGGTTCATTTTAAGGAGAAGCATGATGAACAAGTTGTAATAAAAGATGGTCATGATGGTTTCTGTTGATGATTGACACAAGATGACATAGCTTCAGGCATGCTCACTCATAAATCATAACATGGTATACCCTAAAAAAATGTTAGATGGGATGTTTCTTTATTTCTACCCTCTTGAGAATTATATTTTTACTAATTTAGTGGCACCGTGTTAAGCGGTTTTATTAATTAAAAAAGTAACAATCTCAGTAAATAATATATTCAATAATTAAAAATATAAATATGTGCATAAATACATTAAATATAAATTAATAATTGTTTAAGGTGTATATTTGTAAATTTGCTTAAACCTTGGAATAAAATTATTTGTGTCATAATATTTATCTCTTTTAATATGAAGTTAAAACCTGCATGACGTGGCACAAATAATGTCTATACTTTAGATGATGAACGTGTACAAGGACAATGAGATTATGACACTTGGACAAATACTCTTTGGTCGCACTGTCGAGGTGCGATAAAAATAAAAACCCTAGTCTACTACTAACTTGTACTAGTGGCAAGCAATGAGTCGATCCACAGGGAACATAGAATAATTATTATGCTAATTGTATGAATTTAAAGAGGCGGACAAAGGGGGGTTTTGGATGTAGTGAGAGTTACTAAATAATTAAATATTGCATAAATAATAAATAATCGAATTCAAATGATAAAAGGCTTCCAATTCACAGTTCATTCATCTCTTGTATTTTGACTTTTCTAATTAAAAGTATCGTTTGTTTAACCTTACTCTCAGACTAATGACCTCAATAAACAACACGTTATGTTTATCGGTTTTATCCAATTGAAACTCTTCAATAAACCTTCAAGCCAAATTTATTATCCTAACATTCAGGAAGTTAAAACAGGTGATGTAAATAATTTGAGAATAAAAATCTAACAAACTATATCAAATTAACTAGTAATTACAAGTTTAGAAATCCCTGGAATTGGAATAAAAAGACTTAGCCATCCATAGTCATAACAAAAATAGAAGACAACCGGTTCATAGTTCTAGAAAGAAAAATACTTAAAACCGTAGAGATGATCTCTCCCTTTGCTCTCATGTCTCCTTCGAAAATTCACAAAATCTGATCTCTTGCGTACGTACTGTCTCACCTCCTGGCTGCCTCGAAGAATGAGCCCTACTACCTTTTTTGTGTGTGAAATTTGGGCTGGAATTAGTAAAAAATCTTGCTGGCCCATCTGGTTCAAGATTTCGGCCCACACTGGGCCTCCCGGTGTGGGCTGCAGTGAATAAAATTCGGCCCATAACTTCATTATGGATCTTTGGGTCTTTCTCCAACACTTCTATATCTCCAAAAAGATCCTAAAAACACTTAAACATTCAAACAAAAGATCAAGTGAGTTTTTAACTTATCAAAGTCCATATAAGTGAAAAAACACACAAACAAATCACACTAGAATGCAAATAATCTCACTCTAAGCAACCTAAATAATGCACTATTATCCACTTATCACTCTTGAGGGATCTTGTGAGGCTTGAACTCCATGAGGTTTGGAGCATCGTCTAGGTGAAATAGAATTGACCAGACATTGAGGAATATTTTATTAAGGATAAGACTCCTGTGGACTAAGCCACAAAATAAGGTCATGTTTGGAAGATAGTTAGGCCTTCCCGCATATTGAGGGAAGGATATTCCCCCGGCACCTTGAGAGGGCTTGGGCTGTTGAGAGATTTTAGGGATTAACCCGGTAAACAATAAGGTAGACTGGCCAAAGAGAAGACTCAAACTCGGGAAGCAAAAAGTATAAGGAGCAATATTTATGCAAGAGGTTGGTTAGGGAAGATATGTTAGGAATCTCAGGATAAGACAGAGGTGGTTGAGATATTATCTGACGAAGAAGGCCGGGGAGGTTGTGGATTAAGCTCACTCGGCTCACAAAAGGTAAGGGAGTTGAGCAATGACATCCAGGTATTATATATAGATCGTTCGACATTCATTTCAATACGTGAACATGCATATACACTGATTTTAATTTGAATTAGAGGGTAAAAGTATTAATATCATCTTTGTTTACTTTGAGAGGAAACATGGGAGATTCGTGAGGAAATCTTGAGTGAGATTGATATGAAGGAGAGTTCTCATCCCTGAGTTCTCTTCGCACATTATTAGCATGATTTTTCATTCATCTGACTTGAGCATTGGAGTGCCCGCACCGGAGAATCCTCCGGCGTGTTCTGCAAGTACTTGTTGATCCTAGAGAGAAGCTTGTTCGTTTTAGCAACCCATTTTCCCTCCGTCAAAATTCATGCCACGAGATCGTGGAGTTCGATTGCATCTATCAAGTGGTGCCGTCTGTGGGAACCTATCTAAGCTAAGGCGTAAGGTTGTTTGTTTATCTTTTTTACGAAAACACTAGTGTCCATTGCACTAGTTTGCTGATAGTTATTAAGACTAATCTTCAGGTCTTCTGTCTTCAGACTCTCGATTCTAGCCTTCAGGCTTCCGATTCTTTAATACTTCAGGCTTCTTGTCTTCTTCAGATCTTAAGGCCAATTGGCCAAGTCTTGATACAATGTTGAGTTCCCTCTCAACTTTTGTTTCCTTAGACGACTTGTCCAATGTTTTAGTCTATAAACTTAACAAGAAAACTATTCTAATCTAAGTCTGCTGACTATACACTTTGCTGACAAACATCCTGAACAACTATCCTGGCAGATTATCCTGAACAATTCTATCAAGATGTTCTGATATACATCTACTCAGAGATTTTGGGATCTAATCAAAAAAATTTCATTAAATTCATCTCCCAACACTCTTGCTATTATGTGCAGAACTAAATAATTTCTTACTTCACAAATTTGATATGAAAGACATGTGTGAAACAAATGTGATGTTGGGTGTTACAATCATAAGGAAGGATGGTGGAATAATGTTATCTAAAAAAAAATTATGTTGAAAAGTTTCTTAGGAAGTTTGGACATTTTGATGTCACTCCAATGAGTACCCAATGCTAACACTCAATTGATGAAAATTTGAGGTGATCACGTGGCTCAATCTGAGTATGCATAAATTATTGTGAGTTTGATGCATTTAATGAAAATTTCTCAACCGGATATATCTTATGTTGTGTGTAGATTGAGTACCTATACTCATAATCTCAATCATAATCATTGGGGGTGCATTAATTGGGTAAATGAAATATTTGAGAGGTACCATGAACTATGATATATTTTATAGCAGATTTTTCACTCTATTAGAAGAGTATAGTGATTCTAATTGGATTTCAGATTCAGATGAGATAAAATCCACCAGAGATTATGTATTTACACTTGGCGGGGTGAAATTACATGAAAGTCAACTAAACAAACTAGAATTAGATGGCAATGAGACTGAATGACAAAGAAACAATGTCGATGTATTGTGATTGCCAAGAGGGAGAAACACTTATTTTTTAAGAAGCTGGGCCTAATCCTTTCAAAAAAAAATCAGTCTAACAATTTTAAAAATAAGTGTTTTTTCACAACCTTTTTAGAGATTGCAAACACACACTAAATACGGAGAGGAATACAAATAATCCGGATCGTTAGTTTTGTGGATCACTATATGGAAGTGGGCCGAATAAAAAATTAGTTATTTCCAAAAACCCAAGGGTAATGTTTGTTTCGGGACTCACCCGAATGTACTTAGAACTTTGCAATCCAAGTCACATACTAGTTGAGGATTTCCACATCCAACTTTCAAATCAATTCTTACAAAATATACATACACATTTATTTTCACAAAATTTAATACAATCATATCACCATTTTTTTGCCACCCAGTTATTATCTTTCATACTTTTCTCTCATCCAATACATTATAATAATATAATATCAATCACTATTATATATTAATTTGACATAAAGCAAAAAAGTCTCACAACAGGATTTTCAAATCTATAGAATTTCAAAATCATGTGTTTGTAATCCGCGATATAATTTCAAAAGCTAATAAATTATATTCAAAAGATAAAATTCAAAAGCTAATAAATTATATTCAAAACAAAAAATTGGCCATATGCTTTCAAAAGCCAAAATAATATATTAAAAAAAATTCCATTGCCGGGACTTGAACCCGGGTCTCTCCGGTGAGAGCCAATTATCCTTTCCAACTAGACTACAATGTATTTATTGATGAGGCCTGCAACAATTTAACAATTTATAACAGAAAACACCAAAAGCAAAACCCTCTCTTTTCTTTCTCCTCGTTTTCGACTCTTCTATCCACTGTGCCTGCGACGCTTCTTTACTTCAGGTACTCCTCTAATCCTTCTTCTCTTTCTTTTTGATTTCCTTTCTGAATCGCGTCACTTGCACTTCTCGTGTAAATACTCACTGGGTGAAGCTGAAAGGAGGTAAGGAAGCTTAACTTAATTCCGTCCCTGTGTGACATTGTTTTGTTTGCTTGCTTGTTACTTCCGATTGTTCGAAATTCTGGGCTTATGCTGTAGTAATTCCGATGAATTTTTTATTTTTGTAGCTTTTAATGATAGGGGATGTCGGCCTTCGATATTTGGATTCTTTCGTTTGTTAAATTATTGATGAATTAATGGTTGAAGGAAAAAGGCTGTTGATGCTCAATGAATGTGATAAAACTCGGATTTCTTGTGAAAATATTAGCAAATTAAGAAGACATTGAATACGGGACTGGTGTGGATTAATGTATCAACTTATTTATATTTTATTTACTTTTTCCCCACTTTTTTGTGTAATTGGAAGCTGTCATTCGTGGAGATTTGAAATCGTACTTAGGTACTTTTTTCTTGTCAAGATCAAAAGCAAATGAATTGGAAAATCAAGTTCTTCTTTCTGCCTTGCCCCCTTCTTCAATAAAGTTGGTTTATTCGCATGATTTTCATGATCCTTCTTTTTCACTTGTTTTAAATGTCTTGCGTTTTATTGCTTTAGTTTCTTTATGTGGTTTAACTTTAACTAGTCTGAACTGAATTGGTATTATTAGTGTCCCTAATTCAGTCTCTGCTTTTCTTTTTTTGTACTGCAGAAATTAGCAACAGATTTTCCTTGGTAAGAAACGATGACATCTGGATTAACTTATAGCCCTTTGAGATATAGCCTTCAGTTACCTGCACAAGGACTAGGATCACATAAGAAGCAAATTACGTTCTTGCCTAGTTTTTGGATTTCTGTTGGTTTTCGTTCTCTGCAAAGGTAAAATTATCCTACTTTATGTTTAGCCTTCTTGCCTGCATAATTTGGTCTCACTGATTTCTTATATTTACATGTAGAAATGGTTTGGCTTGGAGCTATAAACAAAGAGTTCCTTCAGTCAAGTGTGCAATGGATGCTACCCATGGAGATGCTAATAATGACTCAACTGGTAAATTTGTTGAACATATTTTGCCCGTTGTTGCTTACTTAGTTTGATATAAAATGTGTTATGATTGAAGTGTGGCTGTGGCTAAACATAAATTATTGTTACCTTTGATGACAATTTGTTATTCTCTATTTAACGTCACATCAATAGCCCTTGAAAGAAATCTGTTTGCGGGAAATGCCCGTTGACATTGTACTTATGGTGGGTTAATGATACTGCCTTGTGAAGGAATTGAGATAGTTGGGTTAAAAATAGTCATCGTGTTGAGTCAAGTAGAAGCAAAACTCTTACTTCTCTACTTGGCATTTAGTATTAACTTATATTCATAGATTAAAGTGGTGAGTTCTGTTTAAATTGAGACTCATGTTTAAAAATATTTAATGTTGGATTTAAATGTAATATGTCTTCCCATTTTCTTCAAGGTGATGTTTGTTTTGGGTTTTTAGTGACTTTTAAAACTGTTCTTTTGATATCCTGATAAGCAATAAGGTGTGAGTTTGTTGGGTTTTTGAGTAGGGTGAAATTTAAGTTTACGTCGAATCAATGTGCAAGAGTGAACGTTCCTATATTATTATATTGTTGCTGAGTGTGATTGAAAAGATTGGATGATGCGAGTTATGATTTAAACATATCAAAGTATAAGTAGAGAGGATTAATTGTATTGAAAAGTGCGATGGAAGGCTTATACGTGTTGCAACTTGCAAAGGTGTAGTATTAAGTTTTAAAAAACCAAATCTTAAAATCCCAAACTAGATATGGTTTTAAATTTCAAAACCTAAATCCTAGTTTTTAAATCTAAACAAACATCACCTAAGTATCCTAAAAGCAACGATATCCCATTTATTGGGTCTCCTCAGCTTGGTTGACATGATTCTTTCTAATCCATAGTTTCATAAGATTGCCTTTGATAGCATCTTTTGACTTTATTCTTTCATCATCGATTATTGCCCATATTCACGCTTAGGAAGTACTCCCTCCGTCCCGGTATAAGTTTCCTGTTTCTTTTTGTTGTTTTGTTTAAGGAATAATAATAAAATAATAAAAATGAAGGGTAGTTTCGGGTATTGGGAGAAAGGAAAAAGATATATGGAGTAATGAGTGGAGTAGTGAGTGGCATTCTTTGTAATATAGTGTGAAAAGTAAGGATAAAAATTATGGGTAGTGGAGTTAATTTTTCCATTTATAGAAACAGGAAACTTATTGTGGGACAGATGAAAAAAGAAAGGGAAAAACTTATAATAGGACGGAGGGAGTATTTCTGAATCTTCTTATTGTTTGTCTTGATGCAGCTATCTTTCCCAGAATTAATGTAAAAGACCCTTACAAGCGACTGGGGATCAGTAGGGAAGCTTCTAATGACGAAATTCAAGCTTCTAGAAACTTCCTAATACAAAAATTCGGAGGGCACAAGCCCAGTGTGGATGCAATTGAAGCAGCACATGACAAAATTATAATGCAGCAGTTTTATGATAGGAAAAACCCTAAGATCAATATCAAGAAAAAGGTGAAGGAAGTAACCCAGCATCGCTATATTCAGGCTGTCACGGGTAGGTTTAGAACCCCAACCACAAATGTCATTGTTAAAACTTCCATTGCTTTCATAGTGCTCGGAGCCCTCACTGTGCTCTTCCCAACCGAAGAAGGCCCCACACTTCAAGTTGCTATCTCCTTGATAGCTACAATGTACTTTATTTATGATCGTCTCAAGAGCAAATTGCGTGCTTTTCTCTATGGGTAAGTCCTTCCCATTTTCCAAAGTCAATTACAGAGCAGTACTATTTTTTTTAGGGGAAACATTTTTTTTTTAGTCTAATCAGTTACCAATATTTCATTTTCAATCCTGTCAACTTTCAAGAATTGAAAATAGTACTATAAGCTTCACTTTCTTGACATTTTGGTCCGATAACCGGCTATAAGAGGTGAAACATCCGGTCACCGGACAAAAATGTCGAAATATTTAAAGTTACAAGACTATTTTTCAGTTCGTGAAAGTCGGACTTAGGACTTAGATCAAATAAGGCCAAGTTATGAACTAAAAAAAAACTGTTTACCCTTTTTATTTTAAAGAGTGAATGTATTAGGAAAAACTTTCACAGCAAGATCTCAAAACATTGTGTAATTGTAAATTAACTGTTAATCTCTTTTGCTTATTATATTTCTTACAGTTGTTCATTCTTCGATTTCTTGCTAAAATAGTTGTTATATTTGTTCAGGGCTGGGAGCTTTTGCTTTTTCATGGCTTCTAGGAACATTTCTGATGGTTTCTGTGATGCCACCGATACTCAAAGGGCCAAGAAGCTTGGAAGTGACAACTTCATTGATAAGCTACATTATCCTTTGGGTTTCTTCTACTTATCTTCGATAATCACTTCTTCTATACTTATCCCAGTTTTGTCAGATTAACTGTAGCTTCTTCTTGTAGTAGTGAAAAAAGTGCATTTTATCGAGCTGTTACCAGGAGGATGTTGGTTCAGATTGATAGATATAGTTTCGATGCAATTATTTGAAATTATCGAGCTGGAATCATGAAATAATTATTGCCTTAAAGAGTTTTGGAGTTATATTAGTGCTTGGGGACTTAGTATTCATTCTGGTCTTTAAACAACGGTGTTGTACTTTGCACTCCATATGATGATGATTCACAGTGCCTTTGACATTTCCTTAGTCTTTGTTTGCATGCAGTCTGAATAGACTTCTCAAATCGTCTATAATAGATCTTTCTGGAAAACAAATAAAAAATTTGTTTACATTCTTTGGTTTGTTAGTTCTTCACCATATGTTCTCCATTTGGTCTGTGACCTCTATATCTTGAATGAAACTTATGTAAGCTCTCCTTTTCTTTCATTTTCAAAATTCCCAACTCTTCAAATAGTTTGTAATTTGATTCATCTTATCTTTTCTTCTCCTCCAAATTTCTTAAGTAGAATGCTTCATGCTTCTTTCGATGTTTCTGCTCCCGTTATTCTTGGAAAAAAATGAACCTGCCACAACTTGTTGAATCTTTGGCAATATCTTTTTGTTTTGTCTTCTTTAATTCTAGTTATGAATCTTGGTAATACTTCAAGTCTGCAATATCTTCTTGTTCTGTCTTCTTTAGCTCTAGTTATGAATTTTTGATTACACTGCAATATCTTTTTGTTTTGTCTTCTTTAACTTTTATTTGGTTGATAGTGAGATCATCTCCTTCATAGCCTTCTATGAGCTCCAACAAATCCAAAAAGGCCAACAATGTTTTCATTTTCTTGCACTAATACTCAGTTTTTCCCCAAAATTCAGAAGAGTGAGTTGTTGGAGTGAGTCTCATGTGCATCCAGGTGCACTGTGCAATCATAGTGCATTTTAGAACCATTCAACTTGTTATATTGAAATATACAATTTGTTTATACTGAAAGATGCAATTTGTTTATATTGAACCGTGCAATTTTTTTTTCCCATATTAATAGTTGCACAGTTCAGTGTAAACAAGTTGTATCTTTTAGTATAACACGTTATATGATTTTAAAATGTATTATGAGTGCACGGTGCACCTGGATGCATACAAAACTTAGCCGGGTAGTTGTGCGTTACTTGGTACTTGCCATGAAACCTTTCTACAATTTTTGTACATCAACTGGTTCTTTTGTTTCTCACTGTTGTATTGTTCCTGGTCTTTCGCAACCGTACACTGATACCAAGCTATAGGATCGATTGACTAGGTTTTGGTGGTAACAATGGTTAATTTTGTTTGAGTTTTGACTTTTGATCTGGTGCAAAATTATTTCGTAAGAGAAAAGGCATAGTCTTGTATGCACCGAGTGCACCATGCACTTCATAATGTATTTTAGAGTCATGCAATTTGTTTACACTGAACCGTGTAATTAATAATATGAAAAACAAGTTGCACGGTTTAGTGTAACTAAGTTGCATGATTCTAAAATACACTATGGAGTGTTCGGTGCAAATGAGATATTCTCAAGAGAAAAATGAGAGAAAATTGTGTTTTTGGTCCCATCAACCACGGCACATCCTATTTTGATCAATTTAGAATTGGTCACAACTTCTATTAAAACTTCACACCAAGTTCTAATTTTTTTTTGACAATTTTGTCTCAGTATTTTGTAATTAAATTTAATAATTGTTTCATAAAACCTTGAAACTTGTTTCGAACTTTGAAAATTGTATTAAAAAGAAAAATAATTTAAAATTTTAATAATGAATTAATTTAGATTAATGCATTATATAATTTTAATTTGAGTGCCACTAAACACACCCCAAAATCCTCTAAACACACACCATAATTTTTAAAACAAAAATAAATATATATAAAATGACTAAGTTACCCTATATAAATATGAGATACAATTTTGTCTTTCTTTTAAATTTTATTTATTTTGATTTTAGTCCTCTAAGTTTTTTTCATTTTGAAATTGATTCTTTACTTTTTGTAAGTCTAGTTTTTTAAATTATTATACATGGAAAAAAAATTGAAAAAATAAATTAAAATATAAAAATAATAAACCAGTAACTATATCTTTAAAATTAACTAAATAAAAAAAAATCAAATAAGCAAAAATTGAAAAAAAAATCTGAAAAAAAAATTAAATTAAATTTATAAAATATTATTAAATCTTCAAAATAATTAAATTAAGAAAAAATCAAAAGCCAAATAAAACTAAATAAAATATTAAAAAATAAAATAAATCTTCAAAATTAATTTAATTAAAATGGTTTTTTCAGATTTTATTTAGTTTTACTGATTTTTTTAATCTTAATTATTTTTTGGATTTATTTTTTTAAAATATTTTACAAATTTCATTTAATTTTTTCAGTTTTTTTAATTTAGAATATTTTTAAAAATTTAGTTTACTTTTTAATGTTTTTATTTTGTATTTAGCTTTTTTATGATTTTAAAGATTTTTTTTTCTAATTAAGTTTTTGAATTTATTTATGTTTGAAATAATTTAGTTGACTTTTTTATAATATATTTCTGATTTTATATAAAATTTTAAGAATATTTTCATAAAAAATTAATGAATACAAAAGAATCAAATAATTTTTTTTAGAAGAGAAATGATCTTGAGAAAATGAAAGGTAGAAAAGTGTTATTTTTATATTTTGATAGAAGAAATGATATAATAGGAAAAAAAAAAGGGGTGTGTTTAGTAATGCATGTTAATTTTTAAATTTTATTGGGATGTACTTAACAAATGGAGTGTGTTTAGAGAATTTTGAGGTGTGATTAGTGGCACTTTTTTAATTTCCCTCAAATTAGTTAATTTATTCCCTCCACACTATTTGTGCTAACTGAAACCGAAAAGCCTTCGTTTTTTCTTGTCTTCACCAGCATCATTAAAAAATCGAGAAGAAAAAGCCAGAAAGGGAAAAGGGCCAACTTTTATATTTCTAAATAGAAAAAACCCAATTCCATTTCCATTCAAATACAATACCCCTCTATCTTTTCACCTCTTTGAAAATGATTTTTCACAGAGGTTAAGAAGCAGAGGAGTATTTTGCTGGTGTAGAAACAAACAGTTTCTTGATTAATCACAAACCACCATTGAGCAGATTTTCCAAACTTTTCTGGTACATTTATTTTAATCTTGTTTCTTAATTCTCATTCCATGATTATTATAAAAACATTCTTGGAAATCAAGAATGAGACAGGATATGAATATTATGGGCCACATAATCTAATAGAAAAAGATTTAGAAATCCAAATTAATGACAAAAATATATAATATGATTCCAATTAATATATTGCCATTGATTTGTACAGGCGATTGTTGCAAGATTTTGTGACCCTTTTTGTTGTTATATTTAAAGATGAGGAGGGGAGAGTGTATGGATGATTCCAACATTTTTTTGTAAGAAAATCTTGACAGGTTGCTTACATAATTACCCAAATGGGGGCAGAAATGGAGTCGATTTTCGTGTCGTTAAGATTGAGGCCGTTGAATCGAAAGGAGAGCTCGAGCAATGGTGATTCAGATTGGGAATGCATCAATTATGATACTATTGTTTATAAGAATGCTAGTCTCCTTACTTCTGAGAGTTTAATGCATCCCACTGCCTATAAATTTGGTAACAACATTCATTCATTATGATTTTTCAAGCATAGTTTCCAGGATTTATATTGTCTGAGTTTGTTTACAATGATCATGAGAGAATGCAAGTCTTACGTAGACCAGTTTTATCGTACAACTGATTTGCATTTTGTGGGTAATTTTACAATGTATTAGTTGTTTCATTGAAAAGTATTAGTTGTCTCATTGAAAAGTATTAGTTGTTTTACTATAAAATAAAGGTTACGAACCAGTTGAATGGTAAAACTGTTTTCGTTAGACCGTCCATTTTTTTTCTAGAAATAGTATTAGCTGTTTCATTAAAGGTATTAGTTGCTTCAATAAAAAGTATTACTCGTTTTACTACAAAATGATAGTTACGAACGAGTTGCACGGTTCTACTGTTTTACATAAGATCATCTTCTATAAGAAGACCACAATGTACGTTATTGCTATTATAAGGAACAACCTTGTAAAAGCCATGTTGAAATTTGTTCTTTTTCCTCTTTCCAAACTCCAACGATCAATTTTTCAGTTTAATTCTCCTGTGATCCTTCTGTAGATAGGGTGTTCAGGAGCGATTGCTCCACGAGTACAGTTTACGAACAGGGAGCTAAGGACGTTGCTACTTCAGTCGTCCATGGAGTGAATTGTAAGTAATTCTTTTCTGCTTATTCCCATTTTAGCTTTAAGCTTGTATAATGTTTCGACTTTTTTCGTGTAGCAACTATTTTTGCGTATGGGCAAACAAACAGCGGAAAGACATATACAATGACTGGAGTTACAGAGCATGCAATATCAGATATATATGATTATATACAGAAGGTAGCTCTTTTAACTAACTTTAAGCTGATTATTTCACTTGCTTATGTTCTAATACCTAAATGGTTTTCAGCATCCCGAAAGAGAGTTTACTTTGAAGTTCTCGGCTATGGAGATCCACGACGAATGTGTCAGAGACCTGCTCAGTTTATATAGTACCCCACTGACACTCGTAGACGACCCAGAGGTGAATCCTTTTTTCTCGTTGCTCGGAGAGAATGTTTTCGTTTATTTATTTGATGTTTCTATCGTAGAGAGGAACCATAGTCGAGAATCTCACAGAGGAAATCTTGAGGGACCGAGATCATGTGACCGAGCTACTCTTTATCTGTGAAGGTAAGAAAAATTTGTTTGAAGGGATTTTGGTGTGAAATGCATTTGATTTGGAAGGATTCAAATGCATTAGCTGAAGAGTTTTAGTTCATATAAAGAAAAGTATTAGTTTGTAGGATGAACAGTATTAGTACGTTTTCTATATACCACAGATGCTTTTTGACCCTTTTTTCTATGATTAGCGAAAAATATTTTTAAAGCATCCGAATGTTTCTTTTCATGGTTGCAGCTCAAAGGCAGACAGAAGAGACGTCGCTTAATGATATGAGCTCCTTATCTCACCAGATTATTACATTGGTATTTACCGTTTCTTGTATTTCTACATGTTCTATTCTTTTCGACTTGTGATTCTTCGCGAAAACGTATTGACCACTGTGCCGTTGCAGACAGTTGAAAGCTCACCCCGTGAGGACAATGCAAACGTTCTTGCAGCTTCCTTGGTATGGAGATATCTAATAACAAAAACAGTTTATGGGTTCCATTCATTGTTTCCAAATTTGATAATTTATTGGAAGTCAATTTCTCATTGTAATACAGAAATTGGTTTATCTAGCCGGAAACGAACAAGCAGACCGATCGTTGCTGACATTTGAATCTGTTATTCGCAAACTGAGGTAGGTAGTTATATTTAAATTTAGGCCATTATATTTAATTTTTTTCACATTTAGGACAAAAATATGCAAACATTATAACATACGGGCACAAATATCGCCAATTGAAATTTAATGGCCTAAATGTGAATATATTGCCCTACAATTACTACTTTGGGTCCTGAAAAAAAATTATTCCCAATCTTGGACTATTGAAATTCTTGTTAGTCATCTCTATTGTTTCCAAACCAGGAACAATAAAAAAGAGCTTGGGAACATTCCTTACAAAGATTCGAAGTTAACTCAAATTCTACAAACATCGTTGAGTGGAAATGCTAGAGTGGCCATCTTATGTACGATGAGCCCTGCACGTAGTCACGTTGAGCAATCGAGGAACACTCTTCATTTTGCAAAGGAAGTAGCCATGAATGCCCACGTTGATATTGGCATGTCCGATAAAGCATTGGTGAAGCATTTACAGGAGGAGTTAACGAGACTAGAGAACGAGCTCAGAAGTAACCAGCACAGTTTCACCTCAGTAAATTATTTGGCCTTGCTGAGAGAGAAAGATGCACGGATTGAAAAGGTAGTAAGAGCGCGTTTGGTTCATTATGGTGGTAAATTAGAATGAAACTCAAATAAGTTAATTATTACACCACTTTGATCATAGAGCAAAAACTATTAAATGATTCTCATTGTTATTCACATTTAAGAATTTGAACCAAACGACCCCTAAGATTTACTTTCTTGAAATGTGGAGCTCTCGTTGAAGCTTTCTTTTGTTTGTGTAGCTTGAGAAGGAGGTTAAAGAGCTAATTCTGCAACGAGACATTTCTCAATCGCACGTTAAAGAGTTGTCACGAATGCTTGGAGAAGGTGCAAGTTCCATTACACCGGTAAATTTGATTAATCACAACTTCTCCTTTTCATCTATTTTGATTGTAATTTGTTTTAACTATTTCTCGATTTTTGAATTTCTTCAGGTGGGATCGACACAATACCCTCATTTGCGAGTGCACATATCACCAGAACGTAACGTCCAAGAACCGGAGACTTGTACATTGGCAGATTCTCGATATAATAATGCCAAAGTCTCGTTTTACGATGACAACTCTGATCATGTTGCATCTCCAAATCTCTTACCAAGTGGCTCCAGCTTTAGTGAATGTGATTCCTTTTACGGTCTTCAAGAATTCGAGAAGCAAATCAGAGGGAATTTAGAAGATTTATACATGCAAGTTGGTCGTTTGGAAACCGAACAATCTAGAAACAGAGATTCTCCTGAACCGAATGGTCAATTTCCTGCAATTGAAGTGCATGAAAATGGAGATAATGAAGAGAATGGAAATGTATCGTCTGGTATCACAACGTTGAACGAAGACCAAGAATTGATCTCAGAATCAGTAGCGCAAGCCACGGAATCAACTCCATTGATGTTAGTACAAGAGAGCTCCATTGTTCAGTATCCCGATAATGCATCTTTGACGCATAATCGAGCTGAAGATTCCTTCGGAAACATACGTTTCAAAGTGGCTAGAAGTGAAAACGCTGACTCAGCTTCTCCGTTGTTTAAGATGACTGACTATTGTGAGAGCACACCAGATAATGGATCGGAAAAAGGATCTGATATATGCACTTTACATTTTGGCTCCGGTGTGGAAAGATTATCGGGAAAAGTTGGCCAATCTCGTCTTGATATGGAGATCGATGCAGTGGCTGGGAATTTCTCGACTGTTGTGGATTCTACTGCCTGCACTCCTGATGTGAGGGTAAAAACTGATCTTTCAATAAGAAATTAGAATAGTAACTTATATTTAGGGGGTGTTTGGTTCTATCTCTTCAACTAGAATGATGGTTAAAATGGGGTAATGATCAACTTGTTTTGAGTCTCATTACCCCTTTACCAAGTACAATGACGGTTAATTGATCATCTTTTATTCATTAATCACCGTAGTTACCTCATCCTCATTCACATTGAAGAATTTTGAACCAAACGCCCCCTTATTAAAAAAAAAATAGTTTGTTGCGAAAGTAGCCGTTTTATTGCGTTGGCTCTGACGTTGAATGCAGGGGGAGGATACTTCGAAGGTGGCTGAGTTTCCGATGAAGAATTTGAAATTTGACGAGTTAGATCTAAAAGAGGATGAAGTTAGATTCATGAGTTGGCCTGTTGAATTCAGAAAACTGAGAAGAGAAATGATTGAACTTTGGCATGCTTGCAATATCTCACTAGTGCATAGAAGTTACTTCTTCCTGCTGTTTCAGGGTGATCCTTCAGATGCCATATATCTTGAGGTCGAAATCAGGAGGACCAAAGTGATGAAGGATAAATTCGCCCGCGGGGACAAGATTATTGTTGATGGACGACTTCTAACACTTTCATCGAGGTTACATTATCGTTCATTTTACATTATACTTTTATCGCGAAAACTTTTATAAACCAGTTACACCGTGCAACTAGTGCGATTTTGATCAAAGTAAGACTCGGTGACAAAAAGAAAAAATTGAAATATGTAATGAGAAGCGTTAGTACGTATGAAGAAGATTATTAGGTCATAGGAAAAAAAGTACTGCATTCGTTCACCTAAAGTGTGCTCATTTGTCTGTTCGCTAAGAATGTGCTCATTTTCTTTATGGACACAATAACTTTATCTCTACCCTCCAACCATCACTTAGGGTATGTTCATTTCGGGATTATAGTGGGCGTGAGAAATTCCGAACTTTGAAGTCCTAGGATTTCAAAATCTTGATGAATAGTTAAGATGTACCTTTGTTATGGGATTTCATAAGGCAAGATGATGGAAAAGTTGATTGTTGTGGTATTATTATAGTATTTTGAGTGTATTGAGAGAATAAAAAAGTAGGAATTTGGATCATGTTGTATAGCACCGGGATGTGCAGTAGACCCATACGGGATCTATTGTGTATTTGGATTAAGAACAGCACAACACTGTGCTATTCAACTAAAAAGGCACTACATACCTGTATAGGTCTATGTGCACAACACGGTATTGTACAACACATGATCCAAATCCAAAAATTAGATAATGAGAGTGTATTGAGAGAATAAAAAGTAGAGTAGTAGTAGGTGAAAAAATAGAGTAAGACTAATAGGATTTCAAAATTCTTACTTTAAGTCTCAAAACAAAATGGGAATTTGAGATTGCAAAGTTAAAAGTCCAAAGTACAGTTGAAATAGTCGCGAAAGGAACATACACTTAGGTATGTTTGTTTCGTGATCATAGGAGAAATCATGGACTCTGAAGTCCTAGGATTTCAAAATCCTGATGAATAGTTAAAATGTATATATGTTTTGGATTATTATATAGTAGGATGGTGAAAATGTAGATTGATATTGTATTATTATATTATTATAGGTGTATTGAGAGAATAAAAGGTACATAATGTGAGTGTAATAGAAAAATAAAAAGGAGAGTTTGAGGGTGATAAAGTAGAATATGATTAGTAGGATTTCAAAATCCTTTTAAATTTCAAAACAAATGAGAATTTAAGATTGTAAAGTACAAAGTTCGATTGGGATAGTCGTGAAATGAGCATACCATTAATTACTTAAATTGTCATTGCATTTTACTCACAAAAAAGTTACTTTGTTCATAAATGGACTCCATAATACCCTTTACTTTATCCACTTTTTCTTAAAACTCGTGTCCAAAAATTTTAGCACACTTTTGGTGGACGGAGTAGGGAATATTAGTTTGTAGGTTGAATAATATTAGTAGTTTTTTAATATACAACTGAAGTAATATTTTCATCATATGAACTGATACTTTTCTTTGCATGAACAAATACTTTCAACCTTTTTTCTTTGATTCGCAAAAAAATATGAAATAACAGTCTGGTTGAAATTTTAGTCAAAATTGCACCAGTCGCATGCAACTAATTTTTTATTGATTTCTTGTTTCCCTTTACTCCATCGTCACTACGTTTCTCGATAAACAGGGCAAAGGCTCTTCGTCAAGAGAGACGCATGTTGAGCGAGCAGATGATG
Organism: Stenogyne calaminthoides; assembly: GCA_037126765.1. Taxonomy (NCBI): domain Eukaryota; kingdom Viridiplantae; phylum Streptophyta; class Magnoliopsida; order Lamiales; family Lamiaceae; genus Stenogyne; species Stenogyne calaminthoides. The sequence goes on along the minus strand of JBBCBC010000022.1, from coordinate 20,901,791 downwards.
AAGAAGATGACAGAACAAGAAAGACAGAAACTTTTCACAGAGTGGGGAATTGGGCTCAACACCAAACTGCGGAGGCTGCAGTTGACTCAACTGCTCTGGTCTAAGACAGACGACGTAAACCACATTGCAGAAAGCGCGTTTATTGTTGCAAAGTTGGCCGGTTTTATGGATGCGGAACAGACTCCTAGTAGAGGGATGTTCGGGGTCCAATTTACGCCGAAAAGCTCACCGGGAATGTGTACTTTTAGGCGCAGCCTTGGCCTCGGTTCTCTCCAGTGATCCTACCTAGTAATTCCTAACGGAACCTCTATATACAAGGTTTTGTTAGATCCATTTTGTGAATGGGTCAAAATTGAGATAGAACTAACGTGAACCAAGTTCACGCACGTGTTGCTCACTTTCCTTTTTTTGCATTACACTTGTAACAAAACAGAATCACATTGTTCTCAGAGCTAGTAATATGATCAATTGATCATCATGAATCGGGAAATTAAACAGAAAAAATGATTTAATTAATCAAATGGAAATGTGTCACACACCATCAAAGCTAACACTCATAAAAATTCAATCCACATACAGCCATAAATTCCTCTGCACTGTATTATCACTTTTGTTCTTCAACTTTAGGCTTTTCTGCATCTGAAGCCGGTTCCTTCTTCTCGCAACTCGTCTCTGGTGTTTCATGTTTCTCAATGGATTCCTCCTCGTCTCGTTTATTGTCCGAAGAAGTTTCCGTCTTTGTAGGTTCCAAAGCATGTTTATCAGATGTTTCAATCTTTGTATTATCAGCAGGTTTCTCTTCTGCTTTCTTTGAAGCTGGGATCTGTTCCTCAGTCTTGATTATCTCTGGGGTTTCAGATTTCTTCTCTAGTGTTTCAACTTTTAAAGTTTCGGTCGACTTCTCTTCGTCTTTCTTCACTGTTTCAAGCTCTCTAGTCTCAGCAGGTGTCTCTTCTTTCTTTTCTATTGTTTGATGTTTGTAGTTTCAGTCGATTTCGCTTCTTCTTTCTTCTTTTCTGCATCTTCAGTTGGTTTCTGCTCCTCATTTTTCTCTGTTTCTGATGATTCAGGCTTCTTATCAGCACAAATACCTCCACATTTTCAGCCTTTTTATCCTCTAAACGATCGGCCTTTGTGCAATCGTTTTCGGCTTCTTTCTGAAATTCATCCTTTGCTGGAGTTTCAGCAACTGATTCGAGATTTCCACAAGCTTCACTATTGCTCTCTGCTGACCCTTTCTCCCCTTCCTTCTATAAAAGTTTTCCTGTAATTTTAGAATCAGATGCATATATAAAAGTTTTCATGTAATTTTAGAATCAGATGCATATATATTTGATCAGAATAAAGAGAAGCAGATAAATCCTTTTCCATAATTTATGGAACAGACTCACATTACTCCTTCCAATGTAACCAAATAATGAAAAATTCCAAGTTTAAAGTTAATAAAAAAAGGCCAATCACGTGAATCTTGAGACCTTTTTCGCCTTTTCAAAATTAATAAGTGATCCTATTTTGCTGATATAATACAATTGAATTCAGATTTCAATCCAAAACCTAAAGATGATGTTTGTTTTGTCTTTAAAAAACCAGAATTTGAATTTTAAAACTTAAAACCAATTCTAGCTCGAGATTTTGGAGATCAATTTTTTTTTTTTTTTTAAAAACACAACTATCTTAAACACTATAAACCTAAAAACAAACACCACCTTTCTAAAAAAACAAACTTACTAAAAAAGCAAACATGACTATTTATCGAGATTTCAAAATCCCCTCAACTTCAAAAACTCAAACAAACATAACAAAATGTACTTCAATCTAGTCATTATGCACATCTGAAAATCAATAGCTGACAGAAAAAAAAAAAAAAAAAAAAAAGCAAAAACAGATTAAAATGAAATGAGAAATGAATAGTATACCGATTTGACCTCTTTGAACAAAAGACCAAGCGATTGAGGTTTGGATTCATCATTCTCCTCCACGACCACTTCTTCCGGCGGCGGCGCGTCGGCGGCGGTTTTCAGAATGGAAAACTTGCTCGCACACGCTCCCATGCTTTAGCGACAATGCAATAAATCTATGGAGTTTGTAGAGAGAGAAAAGGAAGAAGATGAATGATATGAGAGAGAAAGGGCGAATAGCAGTGGTATTTATAGGGCACCAAACCAAAGGGGATGAAGGTCCACCATTAATTCAAGCTCCGACAGTCCTTTTATAATTTCGTGAAATGGTTTTTTATTTGACTCTTCTTAATTTCTGTGCACACTTTGACCGCCGCACTATTTAAACCATTTCTCAGATAACTCTACACTATCTTATCTCCGTTTTATATGTCATTAACTAATAAAATTAAAATTAAGTGGAATTACTCAATAATTAGTAATTCTCTAAAATTGCATTTATTTTTAGATGTGTCTCCGTCTCTCAGACTCTCCGGTCACATTTAGGATCCGTTTGACTAATCTTATTTTAAATATCTTATAAGCTCTAATATTTTATAAATTATTTTGAAAGTTTATAAGATTTAATTTTTAAGTAGCTTATAAATTGTTAAAGTGTTTGACTAATAAAACTTATAAGTTCTTTAATAGTAATTTTTTAAAAACTATTTTTTAATTTTAAATTAATATAATTTTTTTTAAAATTTTTTTTTTAATAATACTACATCCGTCCCGAACTCAACACTACGGTTACTGTATCGCGGATTTTAAAAAAAAAAATGATAAAGTGTTGGGGTAGAAAGAATTATTTATTTGTATTTTATGTGATAAAATGATAAAGTGGTGAATAGTTGATGTAGAAAGAGTTGTTTATTAGTATTTTATGTGATAAAGTGATAAATTGATATTTTCATTTAAGGAAGTGTTCAGTTAAGTATGAGAAGCCTAAAACGGAAAATGTAGAGTTAAGTTTGGGATGAAAATAGTATTTTTTTTTGAAAACAAATATATTTTTCCAAAAAATATTTTTTTTCGATTTTTTTAATAATTTTTTTTCCAGAAAATAATTTTTTCGAAAATAAATATTTTTTCAGAAAAAAATCGAAAATATTGAAAAAAAATCAGAAAATAATTTGTTTTTTAATTAATCGAAAATATTTTTTTTCGAAAATAAATATATTTTTCCAGAATTTTTTTTTTTTTTCAGAAAATAATATTTTTTCCATTTTTTTTTTTTTGCGAAAAACAAAAAACGGGCCGGGTTGGATTAAATTCTGTTCGAGTTTGGGCCGGAATGGGTTGAGATATGATAGAGCTTATTTAATTTTTGTAAAAATAAATTGAGATATCTCAACTTATTTTTTTAGAGCTTATATTCAAATTTTATAAGATGTTAAACATCTTATTTTACCAAACAAAATTAATGAACTTATAAGTTGTTTTAAAGAGCTTATAAACTGTGCCAAACACCCCCTTAATGTTATCTCTAACAAGAATTATTTTAAAAGAAATGTTTAATTTCATTTTAATTTACTCATTAATTTTATCATTTTCAATTAATAAATTATGCATGGTACAGTCTCGCCAACAAAAGAGTGACTCATGAAATTTCCTAAAAATTTATTGTGTTATTAATATATAAATTATTTATTTATCATGTTGGTCCGGCTCAGACCATAAAAATTTATTATACAAGATGTTACTAATCTTATAGAGATACTATTATATATATGCATCAATTTAAATTCTTTATTGCAAAATAATATGAATTACTACATTTACCTTACAAGAAAATAGAGAATTATTTAAGAAATATTTCAATATTCCTATGAAATTTCCAATGAAAATAGTTTTGTCCTTAAATAATAAGGATTGCCTACAATTTACCTACAAAATTTTATAATCATATAGGCATTCTCATTCATAGGTAAATTTGTTTACAAAAATGTAATTCATATGTAAATTTGTTTATAGGTCATTTCTAAAATACAAATATAATTATCTACGAAAATGTAAATTGTCTATGGAATTATATTTGTAGGTAATTTATTTCTATGAAAATTATAAATGTGTTAACAGTTTTTTCATAAGTAATTTGTATGTCTATTAAAATTCTAAATATTCGTAGACAAGTGGTAAATAATTCTCACTATTTAAGAATTAAATTATTTTTTGTTGAAGAATTTCGTAGAACAATGCTTAATATTCTTGCAGTGAAGTGGGCATAATCACTATATATGCAAATGATTAAATACAAATTTAAATATAAAACTGACTGCTATTTCGATAATTGTATATATTGCAGTGAACAAAATTGCAATAAAGTTTGTATCCTAGCCATTTTTAAATAAATTATTTGGATGATATATAAGGAATTTGAGTACACTTATTTATATATATATATATATATATATATATATATATATATATATATATATATAATTTCTCTTTAAAAAAATATTGCAAAAGGAAGTACATAAAATCTTAATTTCAATCAAATTTAAGGCGTGGGTATCTTAGGTATGACAAACGCTAAAATGAATTTGTAAAAGTGGTACTTCCACCATCTCGAATTGAATATCATCTTTACTGTTTGCATGTATTTTTACAAGTAAGTTTTGTATTAATAATTGAAATGATAAATTGATTTTTAAAGAGGGGTATGAAACTCTCATCTATCATATCTATGTTAAAAGTCACTTTATCATTTCAATTATTAATACAAAATTTACTCGTAAAAACGTGTATAAAAAGTAAAGGCGACTTTCAATTCGAGATTGAGGTACGTTTTACCATTTTCCAGATGATCACATTAAATTTAGCTTTCTAAGAGTATTAGTACCATTTAAAGCTAATTGTTGTTATTGTTGTAGTCTATTGCTATAAAAATGGTACCATTATCCAGACATGATTACACTAATATTGTTGTATAGTCTATTAAATTCATTCAATATTAGTACTTTTCCATTAAGGTTTTCTTTTTGAAAAAAAAAAATTATACTATGTGGAACTTTCGTGCTTGCACGACTAATCGAGTATGATATACCAAATATGATTTTAATTATTAGTAAAATAGAAATTCAATAATAATAAGTTTAATGCAAAAGATATCGAGTTTTAAATGAAAAAAGGAAAAAGAACAGCCCAGCATGTATGTTTGAGTTGGCCATGTTGTGTTGCTTAAAACTTGAGACCACATCTGTTTGTTGGGCCCATGATCCACTTCTTATATCTAAAAATGTTGCATGCAATACTAGAAAACAATTCCTTAAAAAAAACTAGAAAATAATTAACTAATGAGATTAAATTTTTTGTAGTCCTGTAACTTTGTATCATTTTGAAATTGATCACGATTATTTTGACTTTTTGATTTTGGTCATGTAAGTTTCCTAAAATTTTGAAATTTGTCATTTTCACCTGCTTCAGCAGGTTACAAAGCAGGTAAACACCACATATGTAATTATTTTATTTTTCTCTTTAATTTCGAAGCGTCACTTGAAATTTTTTAATACTAATAATTTTGGTTGGGTTTTAAGTCGGGTTTAAAACAATTTGTATATTAAAATACAAAGCGAATCGGATCGATTTATTGGGTCTAAATTGACCCAAAAATAAAAAAAATTAAATCAATAAACACATAAAACCACTCCCCATTCTTAAGAAAATACGAAAAAAAATCCCGACATGTGGATTAAAAAAATTAGGTGGTATTTCGAAATTAAAGAAAAAACAAAATAATTACATAGGTGACAGTTACCTGTTTGATGACCTGTTACAGCAGGTTAAATGACCAATTTCAAATTTTTTGATAATTTACAGGACTAAAATCAAAAAGTAAAAAAATCGGGACCAATTTCAAAACGAAGAAAAGTTACATGACTAGAAAAAATTTAAACCCTTAACTAATTGTTAGAGTATATTAGTTTTTTGCCATTCAAGGACCGGTTGTGAATTTTTTTACGTGATTTTTTGTACACATTACTGTCATTATTTTTATTTAAGTGTGATGTTAGTTAATTTGAAAAGTGATAAACTAATGTGTTTATTTATGTGAGAGATTAAAATTTAAAAATTGATCTAAACATATAAAGTTTTGATATTGGGAAAGTGTGAATAATACAAAATAATCTTCTCAATCTCTGTTGATTCTCATTGAAATACCGACAATGAGAAATAATACAAGAAACTCTTGATATCTTTAATTAATATTCATAATCAACTTCATGAAAAGGTTAAAAGTCGACTCTTAAATAATAAAACCCTAACTTTGATCATGAAAATATAATAAATGCTAACAAATCAAATTAATTACATTAATTACTAATTACCTAATCAAACTGTGATTAGAATCAATCAAGATCGCTGTCATGATCTCATCTCCATCTTTATCTCCCTCTTTGAAATGATTTGTCCTCGAAGCGACGTTGATAAAAGAAAGCCACCAAGTAGATGAGCTCAAAAATGTCGAACGTTCGAGTGTAGCTCAAAACCTTGAGGTGATAATAATATTTCTGAGAAATGTCAACAAAATAACTATCATTAGTTATAAAAAAAATAATAGCTACCTTTGAGTCAGAATCTTCAACATAGTGGTCGGACTCGCTGGACGCCATATCAAGACTCGAAAAAATTGCACTGTAATCATTTTTTGTATCTAAATTTTGGTACGACTCGTCTGTAGGTTCGTTGTCATAAACGGAGAATATGAGATTACTCACGGGCTGCACTTCATCTTCGTAAATAGGCGGCCCATTATATACAAAAAAAAATTATTGAATTTTCAATCTCAAGTTCTTCTAAATAAATCATAGGCTTAACATATGTAAAATCAGTAGTAACAAACCCGAATAACTCATTATCCTCATACACACTCACAAATTTCAGTCTACTCTGCTATGAAAATTCATCTGGCCCATTATCACCATCAAAATTAAAACTTAAAATAGTAGGTCCAAGTTCACTACCTAAGTGAAGGAGCCCAAATTGTTCCAAACGATGACTGTCTCAAGGGTTGTTGGTTATTGTACTCGCATCGACTCGACAGTTTGAGTAAGAGCGGCAATTTGCTGGCACAACTCATCCATGGCAAAGGCGTTGGTCGGCATGACGTAAGGAGCGTAGCCTAACTCTGGGTACCAACTAATGTAGGGAAAGCGTGGATAATACAAAACAACCTTCTAAATCTTTGTTGATTCACATTGAAATACCGACAATGAGGAATAATATGGGAAACTCTCGATTACTTTAATTCATATTAATAATCAACTTCATGAAAAGGTTACAAGTTTGGGTCTTAAATAATAAAACTCTACCTCTAATTATAAAAATATAATAAATGCTAACAATTTAAATTAATCACATTAACTACTAATTTTCTAATCAATTTGTAATTATAATCAATTAAGATCGTTATCGCGATCTCGTCTCCATCAAATTCTCATTAATAATTAAAGTAGATTCAACCAAGTGTATGTAAATTATATAACAAACTTGATTTATTATATTAAAGAAATAGATTGTGCATTAACACATGAAAATGACAATGTTTTTAAAATCGGACCGGCAATCGAACTGGATAACGATCTGGGTCAATGATTCGATCGGTTGAACCGTTGTGAAAAAATCGGATAGCCCGACAATCGAACCGGATAACGATCTGGGCCATTGAGTCACTGGTTCGACCGGTTGAACTGCTGTGAAAAAACAGGATAGCCCGGCTATATATTATATATATATATATATATATTATAAAATTCAATATTAAAATATATAATATATAATATAATTAGTAAATCTCTTAGAATATATTTTCTTATAACATACTCTTAATTATAGCTCCTTAATTGTTGGAAATATAAATGCCACCACGTTATTGACCAATTCAATGAGTATGGGGAATATCAGTCACTTTAAATTTTCCACCGCCCTCTTCATTAATCTTTCTTTTTTCAAATTAATCAAATAATTGATCACTCACAGTCTCTCCATTGATCTTTAAATGACAGATTTTGCAAATTGAATTAGATTTTCAAAGTTTTTAGCCCAGGTCTCTCTCTCCATGAATCTTGAAATTGCAGAGTATTAAGAAATTTCTCTATTATGAAAATTTCCATGCCTCCTTCTTCCTTAAATCTGGTCGCTAAAATTTTCAACGTTGCCCTTCTTCAATACACAAACTACTTTTTTAGGCAGATTAAAGTTAGAAATATGTCTATAGTGTTCGCAACGGAAATGGTTATTGTAAATTGAAAAACAAGATCAAAGAGAGAATTTAAGAACACCGATTTGTTAATCCAATTTTGTTAGTGTTAGTGTCATAAAGACAATCTTTTGTATGAACATAATACTAAGATAATATTCAGTGTTGGTTTAATATTATTGTTTATTTAATATTAAATGTATGTCATTACACTTATTAAAATATTATGTTTGATTGTTTGCATTTGTTCTTATTTGTGTTCCCCTGAATCACTGTTGTCATTGAGTATGTGATAACTCAGATGACTTAAGCATGATTCTCAAATAGCCCGATCAAGGATCATCAAGAAAGGGATATTGATGATGCAATTGAGATTGGTGTGCGATCTGCATCATACTCTTAGAGAGAGTGTAGTAAGATTTCACTTACTACGAGATACTATGTATCTCATGATGAATGCACAAATACCTTAGAGGGTATTGGTATACCTATCCGAGAAACCATTTGATGTAGTTCCACTATATGTGTCTACGGGTATCTTGGTTAGTGGGAGCGATGCGATACTCCCTTGACTTGAAGTCAATACGCACGACATGTGTGGAATGATGAACTTTGACCATGACCGACCCTTGCACCCTTCCATGGGTAGATATGACTTGTATTTGGTTCATCACGAAGTGCATGTGCGTGGTAGTTGAGCCAAGAAAAAGATTCATTCCTCAAAGTGGATTTAGAGAGAATACTCACCTTCTCATTATAATTGAATCAAATTTATTGGCCAATGCACGTCAACTTGGACTTTATGGCCAAGTGTGACATAAGTGATCAATTAGTGATTGGAGAAAATTGATTAAGTTATTTGAATAGACACTTCATCATGTTCAAGACTAATCGAGTATTCGTGAATGAAATGAGGAAATCATAATAGGTCATGTTACAGTTACAGGTAGTTGCACGTTTCTCGCAACGTACCTCATATATTGAGAGTTTCTCATTTATTGTCTAGTATTCAATTAAGACCATTAGTTTGACTAATCGCTCGATATATGAGGGTCTATGAGTCACACAATAAGTAGTTCCCTTTTACGGATTATAGTTGGTTGATTAAATGTTAAATTGGATTTAATATTTAATTTATGGAGAATTGATTAATAATGAATTAATTTAAATTAATTATTATTAATGTTTAATTAAATTGGATTTAATTAAATAGGAATTCCCAATAATAATATATGAAATTTGTAGGATTTAATATATATGAAAATAAATCGTAGAGATTTGACATATATGGGAATTTAATCCGTAAGAGATTTTATATGTAGGAAATAAATCTAAGAGTAGAGATTTTATTTCCAAATTAGGTTAGCTTAAGATTTAAGCTGGACTTCCCCTATATATATGACCTCTTGGGAATCCATAATACGGTTATTTATATTTTCTCCATAAAATCTATATTGGAATTTTCCTAGCAAATTCCGTCTCAGATTCAACGCTGGCAAATCTGTACAAATTTGTTCACGGGGATTACGTGGATACCGTAGTTGAGAAATCTGCTATCGAATTACTGTAAGATTTCTCGTTATGATTATTCGTTCTTGTTTATGCAATTAATTATTCGTTGTTGGTGAACTATTTTATTCCGCTGCGCATATATTACGTGTTTACGTGCCTCTATATTCCAACAAGTTCGTCACGAAGGACTACGTATGGGGGCGACCAAGTCAGGAGTGTTTTCACTATGATTCTCTGTAAACTCACTCATCTTCTTCTTCTTCTTCTTCTTCTTCTTCTTCTTCTTCTTCTTCTTCTTCTTCTTCTTCTTCTTCTCTCTGTGTAATCACGGTACAATATAATATATCTATATATACTAGGTATTGGGCTTTAGCCCTAAAAGCCCTAACTCTAAGCCCACCAATAACAATAAGTAATGTCCACTAATACTAATGTATTTATAACACTCCTCATTGGACATTACAACGTGATGTTAATTTTTTTTTTCTAAAATGATCAAGAAAAAGAAATTTAATAAAGAAAAGGATTATAAGTACTAATCTTCATGAATCAATCTTCAGGATTGTTTTGAAGTTGACGCTCCCCCTGAAGAAAACAGTCTTCCAAGCCTACGCATTCCAATACCATTGACATATTTTTCAAAAGTAGATGTAGGAAGGGATTTAGTGAATAAATCTGCCAGATTGTCACTGGAGCGCACCTTTTGTATGATGAGATTTAGTGAATAAATCTTCAGATTGTCACTGGAGTGCACCTTTTGTATGATGATTTCACCACTCTTTTGGAGTTCATGCGGATAAAAGAATTTCGGGGATATGTGTTTTGTTAAGTTCCCTTTAACATAACCGTTACTCATCTGTGCAACACAAGCTGCATTGTCCTCATAAAGTACGGTAGGAGATATATCATTTCTAGTTATATCACATGTATCACAAATGTGTTTCACCAACGATTTTAACCAAACACATTCTCGTGAGGATTCATATAAAGCAATAATTTTTGAGTGGTTCGAGGAAGTGGTAACCAAAGATTGTTTAACAGACCTCCATGAGATTGCAGTACCACCACATAGAAAAATATAACCTGCCTGAGATCTGGCATTATGAGGATCAGACATATAACCAACATATGCATAGCCCACCAATGTTTTATTTTGATTTCTTGCATAAAATAAACCAAGGTCTTGTGAACCTTGAATATACCATAAAATGTACTTAACGCCATTGCAATGTCTCCTTGTAGGAGAAGCACTAAACCTTGCAAGTAAATTTACTGCAAATGCAATATCTGGCCTAGTACAATTTGCAAGATAAAGTAATGCACCAATTGCACTTAGGTAAGGAACTTCTAGGTCCTAACATTTCATATTTATCTTCCTTAGGTTTAAATGGATCCTTATCCACTTCTAGGGATCGAACAACCATTGGTGTGCTGAGTGGATGAGATTTATCCATATGAAATCTCTCTAATACCTTCTTCAAGTATATTGACTGGTGTATAAGAATTCCTTCAGGGAGGTGCTCGATCTGCAGGCCAAGACAATACTTGATTTTACCCAAGGTTTTCATTTCAAATTCAGCTTTTAAGATTAAGCTTGCTTCTTCAATCTCCTTGCTCGTTCCAACTATATTAAGGTCATCAACATAAACTGAGATGATACAAAAACCATAGTGATTTCTTTATAAATAGGCAAGGAAATGCTTCATTGTTTATATATTCTTTCTTCAGGAGGAATTCACTGAGTCGATTGTATCACATCCAACCCGACTGTTTTAGTCCATATAAATGATCTTTGTAGTTTAATACTATACATATTGCGGTTTTCATCATTCCTCATTTGGGGAATCTTAAATCCATCGGGGATTTTCATATAAATATTGGCATCCAAAGATCCATATAAATATGCAGTCACAACATCTATTAACTGCATTTCTAAATTCAAATTTACTGCCAGAGATATTAAGTAGCGGAACGTTATTCCATCCATAACAGGAGATTATGTTTGATCAAAATCAATACCGGGTCTCTGTGAAAACCCTTGAGCTACTAATCTCGCTTTGTATCTCTCCACCTCATTATTCACATTTCGTTTTCGTACAAATATCCAGCTATATCCAACAGGGATAATGTTTTTGGGTGTACGTACGATAGCGCTAAATACTTTTCTTTTGTTTAGCGAGTCTAACTCTGCCTCAATTGCTTCTTTCCATTTTACCCAATCTGAGGGCTTCCGGCACTCAGCTATTGACTTAGGTTCTGGATCCAGATTATCATTCGTAATGGAGAGAGCAATTGTGACGACAAATGTGTTGTCGACAACAATAGTATTTCTATTATAAGTTTCTCCTGTATTTACAAAATTCATTGCAACTTCTTTTTTTACATTAACCAGATCATCATTATTTCCCAAAATATTTTGGTCTGGTCGTTCTGCAATCCTAGTATCTTGATTATTTTGTGTACATGTATTGCTATTAGGATTTTCATCTTCAGGACGAATCTCTTCAGGAGATTTCGAGAGTGACTGAATATTTTTGCTAGCTTTGGTTTTCCGCAGATTTGTTTCTTTTGTGTTGAGAGTGTTGGGAAATTAGGGTGCCCGGATCTATTCGAGATGATTTTTAAATACATATTTAAATTAAACAAATAATTACTAACATGAATTAATCCTAAATTAATTCAACATAATAATTAAACAACATGCGTACACATAACTCACGTAAATCCTAAACATGCGGAACTAGGAGTTACGGGATTACTAACCTCTTGTAGAAACAACCTTTTAGACGATGGATCAACCCAAGAGCCTTCCCAAATATATCCCCAAGTCCACGAACGTAACCGGTGGGAGGATTTGCACGAACGATTTTAATGGGAGAGAAATTAAATTTTGCTACCACCTTTGTGGATTTCTAATATTTCCAAACATGGAATTGCACTTGGGAATGAAGAGCTCATCCCCTATAAATAGGAGTGAGGGGGTCGAATTTTTAGGTCAAAAATATAAGGAAGAAAATCTTTTCTTGGTCTCCAAGAAATCTTGAATATATCTCCTATATTCTTTTCTCCTTAATTAAATTTTCCATAAAAATCTCTTCCCCTTTTTATCCTATTATTTTCGAAAATAACAAGATTAAAGGAGTCAAGATTTGACTTCTTGAATTTATGGGATAATTATGTATTCCTACAATAATTATCTATTTCCATAAAATATCTACAAGAAAATCAAGACAATCTTTCCTTCCTCTTATCCACATATTTTTCGAAAATATAAGCATGGAAATATAGCAAAATATTTTCTTCTCTCTCTCATTAATTGAACTTTATTTTGGGCTATTTAGGTGGTCTTTAGGAGAATTAAGATTGGACCTTCAATGGACTATGAAGCTTTAATATTTTGGGTCAAATATTATTCAAGTCCATTAATATTAATTTATTCCACTATAAAATTAATATTGAACTATCCATCTTAACCTATATTACGATTTCACATATAACATGGCTCCCAGTCATTATTTCCCGCGTTTAAGATTATATTAGTCCATTAATTAATTAAGCCACTGAACAAGCTTTATATTAATTAATATCTTTGTCCTTAGAGTAAAGACAGCTCAACATTATTATCCATACTGGAAATAAATTTCCACTTGCAAGATTTGGTATGATAAATGTTCTGATCCCACCAAGGAGACAAATCAAGCAAGACGTACTTGCACGCGATTCTCCATTTTAAATGTCAGCAATCGTCATGCAATTAATAATATTGCCCAAGATATAAGGTATTGAATCGCATTGACTCTCTTCCCATCATAAATCAAAGCATTAGTTAGTATTTCACACGATCCTATTTAAGGGACGGAGATTAAGAAATAACGCACCACTGAGGTCTAATTCTTGTATATTCAGTACCAAAGAATTTGTCCTCCTGTAGGTCCTCATTCAACGCACCTAAATCGTTAGTGTGATCCTTGGTCAAAACAAGCCAATCTGGGTCTCACACTTCAAACCGCTCATGATGGTTTGTTCATTTCCATCTCTGGTTGTGAATTTGTACTTAATTACGAGGGTCATTAATTTGATCTTCAAAGGATCGGGTATCACCAAATTAACTACAACGTAATACTTGCCTTATTGAACGAGTTTGCAATAAACATATATAACATTCATTCATATTTAATGCAACAGTGATTAAATAATTTATTTCAGTAAATAAATAAGAAACTTCAGTTTGGTTATACAAAGTAAAAGCATACTTTTCAGCTAGAATGCACGAATTCTTCAAAAATTAGGCGTTATCTTGATGTCGGATTCACGGGTGGGATTTAATTGGGATTCGCCGGGATTACTTTTGATCATGCGTGGCGTATCCCATTTTTTATTATTTTTTAAAATTCGGATACTCGTATCCCGTTCAGAGGATACGCGTATCGGGGTTTTTTTGTAAATTTATTAAAATTTGGGGGTTTTTTTGTATAATTTTAAAACTTATGACTTGTGTAGGTTGATGATATTTGATTTAATTGTTATTTTGTTGCTTATGGGATGAATTTCTTGATATTAGTACATGTGTTTTAAATACTCTTGGTATTATTACAGGTGTTATATATACTTGTTATAATTTTTTTATATTATTACATGTGATATATATAATTAAATAAAAATAAATTGACGTATCCTCGATGTATCGTGTCCTAAAATTTTGAAAATCTACGAATCCCCGCACCCGAATCGTATCGCATCTGCACCCCGCACCAACACCCGTGCAACACAGCTTTTCAGTATAACCCCAACAATCTCCCACTTATACTCAAAGTCTGCTTTTAAGTATACTACAGCTTGTCTCGTGTTCTATGTGACATCTAATGTTACCCTACACGAACCTAATAATATTTCTCCCACTTATACTCAAAGCAGATTGACAACGTCCTTGGCACCCATTCCTTCCACATGTCTCTCGAATGTACTCTGAGGCAGACCCTTTGTGAATGGATCTGCTAGGTTGTCTTCCGATCTAATCTTAGCCACCTCAATGTCTCCTCTTTTAACGATTTCTCATATGAGATGGTATTTTCTTTCAATGTGTTTGCTGACCTTGTGGGCTCTCAGCTCCCTCGAATTTACAACTGCTCCGGCGTTATCACAGTAAACCGTGATCGTGATGGGCAAATCCGAGACGACGTCCAAGTCCACTAGGAAGTTCTTGAGCCAAACCGCTTCCTTCGCTGCTTCACAAGCAGCAACGTATTCGGCTTCCATGGTAGAATCGGTGATGCATTTCTGTTTTACGCTTCTCCATGTCATGGATCCTCCCTCCATGCAAAACACACTACCCGAGGTAGACTTTCTGGAGTCAACATCTGATTGGAAATCCGAGTCCGTGTAACCGATGGGGAATAGACTGTCTGACTTGTAAACCAACATTCTGTCCCGTGTCCTTTTCAGATACTTCAAAATGTTCTTTACTGCAGTCCAATGCTCTTTCCCAGGGTTACTTTGATATCTTGCCACCATGCCTACGGCAAAGCAGATATCCGGTCTCGTACACAGCATTACATACATGAGGCTTCCCACAACCGAAGCATAATGGATGCCCTTCATCTCATCTATCTCTTTCTGTGTCTTTGGACACATCTCTTTGGACATATGGATTCCATGTCTGTAGGGCACAAAGCCTTTCTTGGAATCTTTCATGCTGAAACGCTTCAAAACAATATCTATGTATGAGGCTTGCGAAAGCCCGATCAAGATTCTTTTCCTGCGATCTCGAGTGATCTTGATCCCTAGAATGTGACCGGCTTCCCCTAAATCCTTCATATCGAACTGTTTTGACAGTCATGCCCTTACATCTGATAACACCTTTACATCATTTCCGATGAGCAGAATATCGTCCACGCATAGTACCAAAAATACCAATGCAGTTCCGTCACGCTTTTTATAGACACAACTTTCAAAGTTGTTTTGATCGAAACCGTAGGATTTTATAACTTGATCAAAACACTGATTCCAAGCGCGGGATGCTTGCTTCAGCCCATAAATGGACTTCTTAAGCTTGCAAACCAGATGCTCTTGGCCTTTTTCAATGAAGCCTTTGTTGGGGAATAAGTTGCACAGATCTATTCGGGGTGAATATTTAAATACAAATTTAATTCTTATAATTATTACTAGCATGAATTAATCCTATATTAATTCAAATAATAATCCAACAACATATCATACATATAATTAATTCACGAAAATCCTACGCATGCGGAATTCTACGAGTTTACGTGAACGTACCTCTTGGGATGACAGTGATCTGGCTGATTAGACTAACCAAAAGAACTTCCAAAGTATTCCCTTAATCCTTGTTCGACTATCCGGTGGTAAGACACTTGTGAACAATTAACAAAAGGAAAATAAATTATGTTGCACTACCTTTGTGGATTTACTAATTTTTCCAGCACATGGAATTGTACTTGGGAATGAAAGAGTCATCCCCTATTTATAGAGCATAGGTGGTCAAAAATTTTGGGCAAAATTAATGTGGGAAAATATTTTCTTGATCTTCAAGAAATCTTGAATAAATCTCCTATATTCTTTTTCCCATAATTATAATATTCCACAAAATCCCACCTACTCTTTGTTATGGAGTATATTTCGAAAATCATAGGGCAAGATTCCAAGATTTGGATCTTCTTGAATTTATGAGATATTCTTGTATTTCAAGAAATACATATCTTCCATAATGTATTTTCAAGAAAATCAAGAAAATCTTTCTTTCCCTTAATTATCAAAAATTTCGAAATTTCCTTATGGATAACCAAGTGGGAGATTTCTTGAATTTAATGAGATAATCTTGTATTCCAAGAATACATATCTTCATTCCATAACAAAATTCAAAGAAAATCTTTCTCCCATTTTATCCATAAATTTCGAAATTAATGAGGAAAAATAAGCAACAATATTTATTTTATTTTAAACACCTTTTTCAGTTATTGAACTATATGTTGGGCTACTTAGGGGGCCTTTAGGAGAATTAAGATTGGACCTTCCAATGGATCTTGAATTATCAATATTGAGCCACAATATTATTCAAGCCCATAAATATTAATTAATCCCACTACATAATTAATATTGCACTATCCATGTTAACCCATATTACAGTCAATATGGCTCCCGGTTATTATTTCCCGTGTTTAAGATTATCTAGCCCATTAATTAATTCAAGCCACTGAAATAGCTTTCCGTTAATTAATATCTTTTGTCCTTGGTCAAGGAACGGTTCAACATTATTATCCATACCGGAAACTAATTCCACTTGCAAGATTTGGTATGATAAAGCTTATGAACCTCCCAAGGGGGCAAATCAAACAAGCGTACTTGCACACGATTCTCCTTATTAAATCTTAGCAATCATATGTGACCAATAATATTGCCCAAGATAAAAAAAGTATTGAATCTCGTTGATTCTCTACCCATGATAAGTCAAAACAATAGTTACCGATCACACGTGATCCTATTTAAGGAACGAAGATTAAGAAATAACGAACCACTGAGGTCTAATTCTTCCTTGTTCAGTTCTGAAGAATTTGTCCTCCTGTAGGTCCTATTCAGTGCATCAGTCATGCACTAGTGTAATCTCTTGGTCAAGATAAGTCAATCTGAGCCTTACACTTCAACCTTTCACGATGGGTTGTTCATTTCCATATAGGTCGTGAATGGCGTACTTTTAATTACAAGGGACTGTTAATTTAATCTTCTGTGATCTGGTATCACTAAATTAACTACAATGTAACACGTACGAATTATTGAACAGTTATGCAGTAAATATATGTAACATTCGATAATATTTAAAGCATCAGTGATAAATAATTTATTTCAGTAAATAAGTCCGAAATTCAGTTTTGATTATACAAAGTAAAAAGCATACTTTCCAGTATAATCCCAACAGCCTTCGAGTTGTTGCATATAGATTTCTTTGTCAAGATTTCCATTGAGGAAAGTTGTCTTGACGTCTATTTGTCAGATCTCAAAACCTAGATGCGCAGCAATCGACAAGAGATTGCGGATGGACTTGAGCATGGCTACGGGCGAAAAGGTTTCCTCATAATCGATCCCTTCTTTCTGAGTGTACCCTTTCGCCACTAGTCTTGATTTGAAGGTTTCAACCCTTTCGTCCGATCCCCTTTTTCTCTTGTATACCCACTTGCATCCGATGGGTTTTACCCCATCAAGTGGTTCGACTAGCTCCCACACCTTGTTGTGATCCATTGAACCCATCTCGACTTCCATTGCTGTTTGCCAGGATTGAGCATCTTTGTCTCGGATCGCCTCGTTGTAGGACCATGGATCTGACTCTTCTGTGGAGATCAAGTCCGAAGACTCTCCGATCCCCAAGAATCTCTCGGGTTATCTGATAACCCTCCCACTACGACGAGGTTCCGGTTGTGTAGGCGTGACGTTTGGTATATCATTTTGTACAGTTGGCAATGGAGTTGGCCCCCTAAGTTCTTCTAAGGTAATTTCACTTCTAGGCTTTCGACTGTTCATATAGTCTTCTTCCAAAAATCTAAAGTGGGTACTGATCACCACCTTTTGATCTTTGGGACCATAGAACATGCATCCTTTAGTTCCTTCGGGGTACCCTATGAACATCCTTAATTCCGAACGTGCATCCAATTTACCGACTTCCTTATCTAGCACGTATGCCGGACACCTCCAGATCCCGATGTGTCCAAAACTGGGCTTGCGCCCCATCCACAATTCTCTCGGGGTTTTAGGTACCGATTTGGATGGCACTAGGTTCAGAATATAAGCCGCTGTTTCTAATGCGTAACCCAGAACGATTTTGGTAAATTCGCATAACTCATCATTGACCTTACCATTTCTAAAAGCGTTCTATTCCTTCGTTCTGCAACCCCGTTTTGTTGAGGGGTACCGGGTGCAGTCAACTGGGATGCAATCCCCACTTCCGATAGGTAGTTCAGAAATTCATCGCTGAGGTATTCGCCTTCACGATCAGATCGTAGAAACTTGATACTTTTTCCATTATGATTCTCTGCTTGAGCCTTAAATTTTTTGAATTTATCAAAGGTCTCAGATTTATGCTTCATTAGGAAAATGTATCCGTAGTGTGAGTAATCATCGATAAAAGTAACGAAATACTCGTAGCCACCTCTAGCTTTGATTTGCATTGGACCACACACATCGGTGTGAACGATTTCTAACACTTCTTTAACTCTAAGCCCCTTGGCTCCAAATGTCCTCTTGGTCATTTTACCTTCCAAGCACGATTCGCAAGTCGGAAATGGCTCAATTTGGAGTGACCCCAAAGAACCATCTTTCACCAACCTTTGAATCCTTTTTGCGTTAATATGACCTAATCTTAGGTGCCAAAGAAATGTCTCGTTCACGTCAGCCGAGCGCTTTCGTTCACAAGAAATAGTAGATGTGTTATAGGATACATTTTGTGAGTGATGTGCACAGTTAAAAATATAGAGATTGTTCCTTAAAGTTCCACGACAGATAATCACATCGTTACGAAAAATAGTAACATCTTTATTAAAACGAACAGAATATCCATCGATAAATAACTTAGAAATTGAAATAAGGTTTTTTCGAAAAATAGGAACATAAAGAACATCTCTTAAAATTAACGTCTTCTCTCCAAAGGACAGGTGCACTTCTCCCACTGCTTTAGCTGCCACTCTCGTAGTATCGCCTAGCGTGATGAAGATCTCACTCTCACTTAGTCGCCGGGTCTACTTGAAATCATGCATTGTGAAACATACATGGTCAGTAGATCTCGTATCCAATACCCACGAGTGGGTAGCATACTCTGCTAAATAAGTTTTAACTACTAGTGAGTGTGAATTACCTTTCTTTCCATTCCTTTTGGGTTTGGAACAGGCCGACCTCCAATGTCCTTTTTCACCGCAGTTGAAGCACTTCCCCTTAGCCGGATTCTTTTCTCCACCATCCCTCTTCACCTTTCCTTTGTTTTTTGCAACACTCGAGTTAGCTTGGCGTTCGCTTTTGGGCTTCCTCTTCCTCTTGCCTCCCTTTGTCCCAGAAGAAGAAGAAGGCCCAACTGCCGCTAATGTTTGACTGCTCTCTCCTAAAATTCCTTCAGTCGAGATAAGAGCTTGCAACAAATCAGGCAAAATGAACTTTTGATTATTCATCTGATAATTCAGCCTGAACTGCTCAAAGCTCTTGGGAAGGGAATGGAGTATGAAATCGATCTGGGTCTCGATGTCATATTCAGCTCCAAGTACCTCGAGTTTGTTGAGGTGAGCCATCATCTGGAGAACATGTTCCCTCACGGGTGTTCCCTCCCCCATTTTCATAGAGAGCATGTCCCTCATGGTGATCTGACGAGCCACACAGTTATGATGTTGGAACATCACTTTAAGATTGAGGATGATGTCCGCAGCGGTCTCAACGTTTTGGTGTTGGTGTTGCAACACATCTGACATTGAAGCCAAGATGGTACACTTCGCCATTTCATTAGAACGCTCCCAGTCAGCATATTCTTTCTTAACCGTTTTGGTTGACTCGTCGGTTGGCTTTGCTGGTTTGGGTGTAGTAAGAACCCAGTTATGGCTTTGTGCAGTGAGGACAATAGTGAGTTTTCGATACCAAAGTTTTCTCCAGTGAGGAGGTTATCTTTCAGTATATTGAACAATGGATTAAAAGGTTGCGACATGATTAACCGAAATAAATATATATTTTGTATCAATATCCAGATCAACACAAAATTAAATCACATAATTCGATCACATGATTCATATTAAAATCTCAAAAAAATATGAACATGCATCAGCCAACATCTCAAAACAGATTTAAATGAGCCTCGTAGGAGGGTCATCATTTAAATCACATTCAAGCAGGTTACAAACAAGAACAATTACAAACCTTTAATTTTAAAAAAAATTAATAGTCGGCTCCCACTTGACCAATATAAAATTGACAGGGACTTCGGAGAAGTATATAAATATCAATTTTATACCTAACTAATAACCATGATTAAATACAGAATTATTACTTCGTTTTGATCGAGCCTCGTGGGAGGGTCATCGTCGCCACTAATAATAATTCACAATCATCCTTTTGGAAATTTATTCATGTGAAAGCTATCTTTTGACCGTCCCGTATGGGAATTTCTTCAAAAGATTTCACAAATAAATAAATCATGGAGGTCAAAATTAATTTGTGTCAAAACCAAATTAATTATTAAAACATACTTAGTAATTTTTGAATTTGAGATTTTTCGTTGGACAATTCTCATGCAAACACATTTAAACAAATTAAATAAAGCATAAGAAAATACAACAATAATAAATCAAGCAAAGCAAAAAATAAACACATTGGGCACAAATTATCCAACTGTCATGGTTTGATTTTCCTTGGATTGATCTTGAAGAAACGCCGTCTTGAATTTCTCCCACTCGTTCGTCTCGAAAGGAACTCCATCTTGAAATGCCACGCCAAGCGGCTTTCGCAAATGATGCCACCAGCATCCGGCGGCCGCTTGGCGCCGCCGTCCCGCGCCTAGGGGCGCGCGCCGCGTCGCCGCGTGTCGTGTGCTCTGGGCAACCTTAACACGCCGCACGCCGCCCGCCTTGCCTCCCCGCTATGCGGCGTGTCACTGGGGCGATCCGCCTTGGCACCTAGCGCCTAGGCCCATGCGTGTGGCATCGTCCCCACCGCGCGCGTGCCTCCTTTGACACGTTTCGCGCGGCGCACGTCGCCCACTTAAGGTTCCGGATCCGTCTTTAACTAGTCTCCGTCTTCGTCTCCAATCAGGTTACAATTTATTTAATGAAAAATAAATACACCTTAAATCTAGAGTAGTCTATTACATTGAACAAATCAAATAGCCTAATATCTACTCGTGGATTTTCTCACGAGAAAAACAAATCCTAACGAGTCGAATTAAAAATCATTCATTCATAACGCATGAAAATAAAATACATTAAATACCATGACAATTGGATACCTGCAAAATAGATTTAGCAATTCTACTATCCAATTTCAATTTAATGTTCAACAATTTAAATAACAATTTAAAAAATCAGAGCACGAAACCTGAGCTCTGATACCAGTTGTTGGGAAATTAGGGTGCCCGAATCTATTCAAGATGATTTTTAAATACATATTTAAATTAAATAAATAATTACTAACATGAACTAATCCTAAATTAATTCAACATAATAATTAAACAACATGCGTACACGTAATTCACATAAATCCTAAACATACGGAACTAGGAGTTACGGGATTACTAACCTCTTGTAGAAACAACCTTTTAGACGATGGATCAACCCAAGAGCCTTCCCAAATATATCCCCAAGTCCACGAACGTAACCCGGATGGGAGGATTTGCACGAACGATTTTAATGAGAGAGAAATTAAAATTTTGCTACCACCTTTGTTGATTTCTAATATTTCCAACACATGGAATTGCACTTGGGAATGAAGAGCTCATCCCCTATAAATAGGAGTGAGGGGGTCGAATTTTTAGGTCAAAAATATAAGGAAGAGAATCTTTTCTTGGTCTCCAAGAAATCTTGAATATATCTCCTATATTCTTTTCTCCTTAATTAAATTTTCCATAAAAATCTCTTCCCCTTTTTATCCTATTATTTTCGAAAATAACAAGATTAAAGGAGTCAAGATTTGACTTCTTGAATTTATGGGATAATTATGTATTCCTACAATAATTATCTCTTTCCATAAAATATCTACAAGAAAATCAAGACAATCTTTCATTCCTCTTATCCACATATTTTTCGAAAATATAAGCATGGAAATATAGCAAAATATTTTCTTTTCTCTCTCATTAATTGGACTTTATTTTTGGGCTATTTGGGGGGCCTTTAGGAGAATTAAGATTGGACCTTCAATGGACTATGAAGCTTTAATATTTTGGGCCAAATATTATTCAAGTCCTTTAATATTAATTTATTCCACAATAAAATTAATATTGAACTATCCATCTTAACAAATATTACGATTTCACATATAACATGGCTCCCGGTCATTATTTCCCGCGTTTAAGATTATATTAGTCCATTAATTAATTAAGCCACTGAACAAGCTTTATATTAATTATCCATACCTAAATAAATTTCCACTCTTTGTATGATAAAGGTTCCGAGAGTAAAAACAAGCAAGACTCAAAACATTATTATCCATCGTCATGGAAAATAAATTTCCAAGATATAATGTATCAATCGCATTCTCTTCCCATCATAAATCAAAGCAATATTTATTAATTTCACACGATCCTATTTAAGGGGAGAGATTAAGAAATAACTCACCATCGAGGTCTAATTCTTGTACATTCAAGATACTTTGTCCTCCTCAGAGGGTCCTTATTCAACGACCTTCGCTCCCTTGGTCAAGACAAGCCAATTGGGTCTCACACTTCAACCGTTCATGATGGTTCGTTCATTTCCATCCGGTTGTGAATTTGTACTTAATTACAAAATTAATTTGATCTTCAAAGATATTAACTACAACATAATACGATTGTTTTATTGAACGGGTTTGCAATAAACATATATAACATTCATTCATATTTAATGCAATGAAGGATTAAATAATTTATTTCAAGAAATAAATAAGAAACTTGATTGGTTATATAAAGTAAAAGCATACTTTTCAAGATAACCCCATCATAAATCAAAGCCTCAATAGTTATTAATTTCATTTAGATCTATTTTATGATCGGCATCGACAAAGATTAAGAAATATTGCAAGCTAATTATCTTTTGAACTTCGATTCGGTTTGACTAATTATAAATATTGAAGATCTTTAACATTCCATGAAATTTCTCGATTCATTTAATTTTAGATTCTTGTCTCCCCTAATGCTTTGAAATGATATTCATCAAATGTACAATCAAAAATCGGTCGTAAATTGATCCTCATCATAGGCTCTAGGTATTTCATAATAGATGGCGATTCAAAGTCAATATAAATACCTAGTTGTTGGGATATTTTAGTTTTGATGAATTATGCCAAAACATTATCAACTTGTGTTAAAGCTAATTTATAACAAGTTGAGGGGGAACGAGAGAACAAATTGAGGGGAACTCATGAAGTCAGACGAAGATGATCGAGATCGTCTCACAGCTGAACCGTTCATGATGGTTCGTTCATTTCCATCGATGGTTGTGAATTTCAAAGATGTGATTTAATTCACGAAATCTACAAAGTATCACCAAGCAATGAACTTCAATACATAAGACAACATTGTTTTATTGAGCGAGTTTGTATGGATTTGAATATTACTCTCCAACGGTAAATTTAAATATATAACATACATTCATTCAAATTTGGAGAATCAATAAAAGCAAAATATTCAAGCAACTCCATTCAAGAACATTAAATAATTTATTTGATAAAATAAATAAGAAAACTTGAGGCTAAACCATTGTTTGGTTATATAAAGTAAAAGCATAGTTTTAGAGGAGAAGTTATAACCCCAACAGTGAGAGTCCTTTCAAGGTCGGGTTGAGTAAGTAAACTGCGTATGGGGGCATCAACATATATATTTGATTTCATTGGGACCTCAACCCTTTATTGTGGTGCATTTATGTTTATACTTGTCATATGCATAGTTATAAGTGACCTTAAAAAGAAAAATTTAAACACTCACTCCTTTATGATCGAACATAATGTTTTCGCTTCCTTCCAAAAATGCATATGGAAAAGTACTTGCTAAATATTGCAAGCTAATTTTATCTTCTGAAATTCGAAAACATTATCAACTTGTTTATTGAAGCTAATTTACGAGATAAAGTTGAGGGGGAAACGAGAACAAAATTGAATAAATATTGAAGATCTTTAACATTCCATGAAATTTCTCGGCATTCATTTAATTTTAGATTCTTGTCTCCCCTAAATCTTTGGAAATGATATTCATCAAATGTACATAAGAAGACAACACACATATTGATGTGACATAAAGTTCAATAAAAGTACAAAAGAAAAGCAAGACCATTAGTAAAATTGATCCACACTATCATTGCAGGCTAATGGAGAATCTAGGTATTTCATAATAGATGGCGATTAAGCAAAATCAATATAAATACCCCAAACCCTTGTTTTTTTTTTTTGGGGTAAGCTTTGAGTAAGTGATAGTCGAAAATATCTTGAGTAAGTAAACTAAAGTATTAAAACTCGAGGGCGAACATATAAGGAATTTCCCTAGAGGTGGATGTAGGACTTTGTCCCAACCACTATATATTCTTTGTGTTGTTTATTGCTTTATGTTTATACTTGTCATATGGTTATAAGAAACAACACATGTTAAAAAAGAAAAAATTGGAAACACTTCCCTCACCGCATATGCATCGAACATAATGTTTTTCGCTTCATGGAGCCAAGTATGATAACACTAGTTTTCTTTGGGGGCCCATTGAGGTAAAGGTAGTGTTATAGGAACATATCTTGATTTTAATTAGGTTAAGTGCACTAATTGTAAAGGGAGATTGATATGCCCCCAACATGAAATGGGTAAATTGGAATTTTGCAACAATGGTCTAGCAATTAATTTGATGTGTTTTATTAATGACTCAGGTAGGCCATTTTGAGTGTGGACGTAAGGAATTGAATGTTCCACTTTAATTCCCAATGCCATACAATAATCATTAAATGCCTTTGATGTGAACTCACTAGCATTATCCATTCGAATGGATTTAATTGGATAATCTGGGAATTGAGATTTGAGCTCAATATTTTTTGCAATAAGTTTGACAAAGGCATTATTACGGGTGGATAATAAACACACATAAGTCCACCGTGTGGATGTTGGGGTTATACTGGAAAATATGTTTTTTACTTTGTATAACCAAACTGAATTTCTTATTTATTTACTGAAATAAATTATATATCACTGTTGCATTAAATATGATTGAATGTTATATATATTTGTTGCAAATTTGTTCAATAAATAGTATGTGTTACGTTGTAGTTAATTTGGTGATACCTGATCACGGAAGATCAAATTAATAGTTCCTCGTAACTAAGTACAAATTCACAACCCAAATGGAAATGAACAATCCATTATGAAAGGTTGAAGTGTAAGACTCAGATTGGCTTGTCTTGACCAAGGGATTACACTAGTGCATTATGAGGCGCTGAATAGGACCTACAGGAGGATAAATTCTTCGGTATTGAATATACAGGAATTAGACCTCAGTGGTTCGTTATTTCTTAATCTCCATCCCTTAAATAGGATCGTGTGAAATTAATAACTATTGCTTTGACTTATGATGAGAAGAGAATCAACGCAATTTGATACCTTATATCTTGGGCAATATTATTAGTTACATGACGATTGCTAAGATTTAATACGGAGAATCGTGTGCAAGTACGACTTGCTTGATTTGTCCCCTTGGTGGGCTCAGAAGCTTTATCATACCAAATCTTGCAAGTGGAAATTTATTTCCGGTATGGATAATAATGTTGAGTTGTCTTTACTCCAAGGACAAAGATATTAATTAATATAAAGCTTGTTCAGTGGCTTAATTAACTAGTGGACTAGATAATCTTAAACACGTGAAATAATAATCGGGAGCCATATTATTGTGAAATCGTAATATGGGTTAAGATGGATAGTTCAAAATTAATTTTATAGTGGAATAAATTAATATTAATGGGCTTGAATAATATTTGGCTTAATATTATAGATTCATAGCCCATTGGAGGTCCAATCTTAATTCTTCTAAAGGCCCCTCAAATAGCCCAAATTAAAGTTCAATTAATGAAATGAAGAAGAAAATATTATTGCCTATTTTTCCTAATTATTTTCGAAAAAAATGAGTAGGAGAGAGAAAAAGATTTTCTTGATTTTCTTGGAAAGATTTTATGGAATAAGTATTCTTTAGATACAAGTTTATCCAATAAATTCAAGAAAGGTAAAAGATCTTATTCCTTTCCTATTTATTTGGATTTTTCGAAAATAATGTGACAAGAAGGAGGAGGAGATTTTGTTGGGAGATATTTTGGGAAATATAATATATTGGATATATTATAGATTATTTCTTGAGGAAGAAGTAAGGAAATTTTCCAATGACCTAACTAGACCTAAATTTTCGTCCCCCCCTTGCTCTATAAATAGGGGATGAATTTTTCATCCCCAATGCAATTCCATGTGTTGGAAAAATTAGAAATCCACAAAGGTGGTGACAAATATTTTCAGTTTTTCTCCTTTATTAAAATCGTTCGTGAGAATCCTCCCACCGGATTACGTTCGTGGACTTGAGACATATTTGAGAAGGCACTTTGGGTTGATCCATCGTCTCAACAGTTATCTCTACAAGGCGTATGTAATCTCGTAACTCCTAGATTCCACATGCTTAGAATTTACGTGAATTACGTGTACGCATGATGTTAATTGCTTGTTTAATTATTATGTTGAATTGATTTAGGATTAATTCACGTTAGTAATTAATTAAATAATTTAAATATGTATGTAATTACATCTCGAATAGATCCGGGCACCCCATATTTTCCAACAGTGGAAGCATCAATTAGGACCATGAAATATCGAAATGGTCCGGATACTGGATGAATCGGTCCACAAATATCTCCATGAATTCATTTAAGGAAAATAGGAGATTCAATTCCAACTTTAGTACGAGACGGACGCACTATAAGTTTACCCTTTGCACATGCCTCACAAATAAATTCATTTACAGAAGGGATTTTGTTATTTGGCATGCTATGGCCAATGGAGTTAGACAAAATCCGACGTATCATATTTTTTCCTGGATGGCCTAACCGCTCATGCCATAATTTGAATGAGCTTGGATCATGAAATTTTAAGTTCATTAAAATATGGAGATTAGAAGGTCGGATGTACGTATAATACAATCCGGAGGTGAAAGAAGGAAGCTTTTCGACAACATGTTTTCGACATCCTAGTGATTGTGTCATCAAGGATATTCATTATTACTCTCAGTGTCAGTTTCAATGTGATAACCATTCGATCTGATGTCCTTAAAACTGATAAGGATACATTTATATTGTGGATATAACAGAGCATCATTAATGATTAATTCAGTACCCATAGGGAGAATTATTGAAGCTCTATCGGAGCCTATTATTAAGATATTATCATTAGCAATAGTTGTAACGCTCCCTTTTTTTTCTATCAAAGTTTGAAAAATTTTCCTGTCTTTCAAGATAGTATGTGTGGTAGCACTATCTACCAAGCACAAGATAACAACCAAGACAATTGATGATGCACAATTTAAAATAGTGAAACTGAAAAGATGGCATATAAATAAGTAATATATCAGAAACAAAATCGATCAATAATAATAATAACAACAATGTAATTAATTTCCTAATAGAGACAAGCACTGTCTCCTAAATCTTTCTCTCAAAGCTGCTAGAAGGTTCCATATGAATATGATTTTAGTTATGCTTCAAATTTAATTCATCTGAACTCATGGAGACTAATTGCCATTTTATAGTTTGCTTTGCAATTGGTGTAGTTTTTTAAACAGAAGGCTAAAAACAATATCAAGAGTCTGGTTTAACATCTATTTGTCAAAAATATCAATTTGATACAGTGGGGAATGACTTAAGTGGTGGAAAACAAGTATGTTAATAATTGGCCTTAAAGAAAACATTGATTCTCAAATTAATTTTTATTTATGCACAATGTTCTTTAAAAAAAATGCTCAAGAAAGCTTCAGAAGTACAATACAGATATTTGGTCATGGAACGATGGATTCGGCACATTGAATCCTTCATATGAAATATTCTAATAAATTTTTAATTTAATTAAATATAAGCATAATTAATAACAAATCCCAATAAAGGGTCCTGATCTCATTTATCAAATTTAATTACACAAATACGCGGCTATATATATTGTAAACTCAATGAACACGCACCAAGAAATTCAAATGATAGCACAATTAATTTTAGTTCTCATAGTGGAAATTTATGAACAATGACCGATTTAAACTATATTAAACAGGATTAAAAATATATTAAACAGGATTAAAAATATATCAGTCAATCATCTAATCCGTCTATTGCAATATTAGAGAGAAAAAAAAAACTATTTACTTGATTGTTTTTCAAGTGAAGTAGGGGCGAGAGCAATATGATGAGGACTAAGATTCAATGAGAATTGAGATCCGATCAGAGCACTCGTGCTGATAACGTATTGTAAATTGAAGAACAAGATCATAGAGAGAATGTAAGAACACCGATTTGTTAACTCAGTTCGTCACGAAGGACTACGTCTGGGGCGACCAAGTCAGGAGGGTTTTCACTATGATTCTCTGTAAACTCACTCTTCTTCTTCTTCTTCTTCTTCTTCTTCTTCTCTCTGTGTAATCACGGTACAATAAAATATATCTATATATACTAGGTATTGAGCTTTAGTCCTAAAAGCCCTAACTTTAAGCCCACCAATAACAATAAGTAATGTCCACTAGTACTAATGTATTTACAACAATGGTATCCTGGCTTTGGACGTGATCAAAGACTGACCGTTGGTTTTTTTTCTCTTAAGATCATAACAAATCGGTGATTTAAATGGAAATGGTCCCGTAATTTTGCATCTTTATTGAAAAGGTCCCGTATATATCACATGTTTCAATTTAGTCCCGTATATTTTCAATTTGTACCGATTTAGTCCCAAATAGCCGAAAATTGGTTAAACTACCCAAAAACGACGTCGTTTTTTCAGCATCAACATTTGCCTTTAGCTCTTCATGGTCTTTCCAATAAAGCCCTTCTACTAGCAGAATCGCTCCCAAAACACTATCACAAATTTAGCAAAAAATAAAAATAAAAATTGATAGGTATGAAAATCAATATTAACAAGAGAAAGTATACCCATAAAGGTAAGAATATTTTTTTTTTGTCAAATTTATCTCTCAAGTGTTGTACTTAGATGACTATATGACATGTTCCTAAATACCTTCCCAAAGTAATAGGTTCTCCCAAGATGAATGTAGAGACGATGATTGTAATGACCATGATAAGAGGAGTGGTCATGGGTAGGAAGACTGGACCTTTCTTCTCAATTATCCATGCTTACAAATAAAATGTCACACCAGTCACCACAATCCCCAATACACCAAAACATTCTAATTAATTAAGGACTGAGAATATAATTATTTTTAGATTAGGTCTCTCATGAACCAGGTATATGCTATAAACTTGAATTACTTGGTTAATTAATTTTACTCATTTTCAACATATATTTTTAAATCACTAAAATTAATTCGTATTATACCGGTAAATGTCATGAATTAAAAATAAGGTTCATAGCATGAAACATGCCTATACAAGTTTTTGTCTTTTTTTAATGTCTGAACTTTGATGTTGCATTTTACTCGCAAGTTTGTAAAATTAAGAGTAACAATCATGTGAATTAGATCTATATAATATAAACTCTATTATTATTATTATGTATAAAAAATATCACTATTATGTATAAATGCTTCATTTTTCAAACAATGATAGTTTTCGTGCATAACGGTGATAGCTTTTATGAATGCATGATACTGATAATTTTTATACATAACAATGATATTTAAAAAATAAAATTTACTGTAAAATCGAGTTCATCCAAGTTCATAATGCATTTTAGAAAACCGAGTTCATCCAAGTTCATAGTGCATTTTAGAAACATGCAACTTTTTATATTGAAAGATGCAACTTGTTTACACTTAATCGTGCAACTATTAATATGAAAAATTAATTGCACGGTTTAGTATATATAAATTATATCTTTTATTCTAACAAATTATATAATTTTAAAATATACTATGAATACACGGTGCACCTAAATACAAGACTTACCCAATAATTAAAAAGAGAAAAGTAAACTTACACAATAGGCAACAGATAAGAGTGGTAGATTCCATCCAAGTTTCCATTGGGCTGCAGGGTCCCTTGCAAATAGTAGAGCAGATATAAATGATTGTATTGTGCTCATAAAACACTGCACTGTTGTCAACATCAGCTTTGAAGGATAACTCTTTAGCACCCGCCCCTATTTCATTCCATGCTTATTAGAGCTAACTAATCAAATTAATTATATGATACACATATACATATTCATATTTATTGCCAAAATTGATGATCACAAAAGCTAAAGATTATTGAGATAGTCACATATGAGATGGATAAAAATTAATTACAACGTTCATTTCATAGAGTATTTTTGAAACATACATTTTATTGTATTAAAATATATAATTTATTTATATTAAAACATACAATTTATTTCACAAACACAAATTATTCAGTGTAAATAAATTGTAATCCCTCCATCTTCCAAAAATATGCTTATAGGGTTCAAATCAGGTTTTACGAAAAGGTAAAATAAGTTGTGAGTAAAATATAATGATAACTTGAGTAATTTATATCCATAAATATACATAATCAATATTTTTCTAAAATTTGTTTCAGCCCTCTAAACATATATTTTAAGAATAAAAAAAATATATTTAAATGCAATAAATTATATATTTCATATATTATGGAGTGCTGAACCACTCTTTTAATTCACCTAAGAGTTGAAAATGATCTTTATCGTGAATATTTCGCATGAAAAAGATACTCTTTTAATTCACCTAAGAGGTGAAAATGATCTTTATCATGAATATTTCACATCAAAAAAGATACTCCCTCCGTCCTAATTTTGGTTATCTATTTTCTATAAATAACCGTCCTTATTTCGTTTATCCATTTTCAAATAAAGTAATAAAATAACATTCAATACTATTTAATATTATTATTTCTTTCCATCAAATCTACTTTATATAATTTAATACTATTATTTCCCTCCACCAAACACACTTTACCCAATTTATACTATTTAATACTATTTACTCTTATTTTTTATTAATCACATCATATACGGTAAATGTATAATAAAAAATAGGGTGATGGGAGTAATAGCTATCTAAAAAAAAGATAATAGCTAAACTCCAAAATCATACCACATGCTTATAAATGATGTTCTTTAATTCTCCTTTTTAGATTTGATAGACAAGACGTGCTAACTAATTAAGCATTGACACCTTCATTAGTAATCTTAAAAAGACAAGAGAAGAGAGATTGAAATGAATGCATAGTTGGATGATCGCTTTTTAAGTGAACGTCAACACAAAATAACTCGTCCCAAATTTAATTTGATATTTCTATAAACGGTTATAAAATATTTTTTCAAATTTTATTTATATCCCTCAAACATATTAATATTATATTTAGTCTTATTATTTTTTTAATATTAAAATTAATTTTATCTTATTTAATTTACATAAGTATCATTACTTTATTATTTAATTCTCATAAAAAATAATTTTATTTATTTTAAAAATAATAATCAATTTTTTTTTTAAAAATCGTGTGTACAGTAAATGTTTAATCAATTATGGGATGAAGGAGTAGTATAGATGGATGATGGTTTTTTTATGGAGGAAACGTCAACATAAAATACTAATAGATTAAAAGTATAGTTGATATTAGTATTAATCTCTGTAAAAATTAATTATTGAACTTCATATCAATTATCAAAATCATATCCCAAAATTTGAACTAGAGGTTAAAAATATTTTTGATCATGTGATCGTTTTAAAACATGTTAAAAAACTCAGTTTAGTTTTATTACCTTTTACATTACTCAATTTTACGTTTAGTTTTCGCAGAATGAATGCTCGTGTGGTAAATTGCCCCAAGGCATAGGCATGTGATTAAAACTATAATGTATAAAAAAAAATTAAACGTAAATTAATCAACGTACGAAATTATATAATTAAAATAAACTTTTTAACTATTTTATGATGATGAATGAGTGTTATGTGCAATAAATGCACCGTGTATTTTATAATGTATTTTAAAATAATATAATTTGTTGCACTGAAATATGCAATTTGTTTAATTCAGTGCAACAAGTTACATAATTTTAAAATATACTGAAATGCACGATGCAAAAATGAGTTAGCCTATAATGATTCACAAAAAAGGTGAAAGTTACGAGATTAAATTATTATTTTTTAACTCATCATTTGAAGTAGCTTAATAAATATAGAGTGTAAATACGAAAACCCATCATGTTTGGAAATATTGCATGAAACCCTCGTGATTTGGAAATGCTAAAGAACCCTATGATTTATTAAATCAACCGAATTATCTATTTTTTTTTTTTTATAAACGAGTAACAATTTTATCCATTTTCTCAATTTTATTAGTGTTAGTATCCTAAAGACAATTATATTGTAAGAACATAATACTAAAATGATATTCAATATTGGTTTAATATTATTGTTTATTTAATAATAAATGTATGACATTACACTTGTTTAAATATTATGTTTGATTGTTTGTATTTATTCTTATTTGTGTTCCCATGAGTCATTGTTGTCATTGAGATTGTGAGAACTCAGATAACTTAAGCATGATTCTCAAATAGCCCCGATCAAGGACCATCAAGAATGAGATATTGATGATGCAATTGAGATTGGTGTGCGATCTGCCTCATACTCTTAGAGAGTGTAGTAAGATTTCACTTACTACGAGATACTAGGTATCTCATGATGGATGCACAGATACCTTAAAGGATATTGGTATACCCATCCGAGAAACCGTTTGATGTAATTTCATAGTATGTGTCTACGGGTGTCTCGGTTAGTGGAAGTGATGCGATACTCCTTTGACTTGAGGTCAATACGCACGACATGTATGGAGTGATGAACTTTGACCATGAACGAAGCTTGCACCCTTCCAAGGGTAGATATGTCTTGAATTGGGTTCACCACGAAATGCATGTGCGTGGTAGTTGAGCCAAGAATATGATTCATTCCTCAATGTGGATTTAGAGAGAATACTCATCTTCTCATCATAATTGGATCTAAGTCGTCGGCCGATGCACGTCAATTTGGACTTTATGGCCAAGTGTGACATAAGTGATCAATTAGTGATTGGGGATAAAATGATTAAGTTATTTGAATAGACATTTCATCATGTTCAAGATTTAATCAAGTATTCGCGAATGAAAGGAAGTTATGGTAAAAACACATGTTTTAGTTATAGGTAGTTGCACATTTCCTCGCAACGTAACTCATATATTGAGAATGTCTGATTTATTGTCTAGGGTTCAATTAAGACCGTTAGTTTGACTAATCGCTCGATATATGAGGGCCTATGGATAAATAACGGTTGTTTACTAATTATAGTTGGTTGATTAAATATTATATTGGATATTAATATTTAATTTATGGAGAATATAATAATAATTATATTTAGAATTAATTATTATTGCTAGTTAATTAAATTAAATTTAATTAAATAGGATTCCCAATAATAATAGTATATAGAATATTATTATAGAATTTGATATATATGGAAATCAAATCCGTAGAGATTTTATATACATGAAAATCAAATTCGTAGAGATTTATGTATATGAAAATCAAATCTATAAGATTTAATTTACAAGATTAGAAATTTTATTTCCTAATCAGGCTAGCTTAAGATTTAAGCTGTCCCCCTATATATATGAGCTCTTGAGAATTCATAATACAAGACTTCATATTTTCTCCATAAAATCTCTAAGTTAGAATTTTCCTAGTAAATTCATCTCGGGGAATCAACGATGGCAGATCTGTACGAGTTAGTAAACAATTGTTACATGTTACATGGATACCATAGTGGAGGAATCCGTGTACGAATTGCTGTAAGAATTCTATTTACGTTTACTCGTATTTAATTATGCAATTATATGTTCGTTGTTGGTGAACTGTTTAATTCCGCTGCGCATGTATTACGTGTTTACATGCCTCTAAATTCCAACAAATTTCTCGTGTTATATATCCTTCATAATATTGTCTCAGTACTTCAATATTTGAAAAAAAAAGATTAAAAAAATATAAAAAATAGATAAAATCGTTAATTTATTTTTAAAATTTTCAAAAGACTAGAACATTTTCAAAAGACTAGAGAATTTTGTGGAATTAACCCTAAATAAATATAAGGTTTGTAAGGAAATTAACCTGTAAAACTAGCCAAAAAGCCCAAGTGATGTTGGAAAGCAGCATGAGAAATACACCCTTAATCCAAGTTTTGGTTGAAGGGATTAGGTGTGATGAGTGATTGTTAATTAAGTGATAATTTTGGTGCTGCAACACTCTCAAGAGTGGGCCCCTGTAGAAAGCAATTGTTGCCACTCCTCCTGTGCAAACACAAACTCCTCCTATTTTCATCATGCCTGCTCTTTTTCTCATATTCACTTTCTCCATTCTGTAATTTATACCCAAAATAAAAATAAAAATAACATTCAAATTTGTGATGGAGAAAAAAAAACAAAGAAGAAGAATTTGGGCACCAAGCATTGTAATATTAACATGTGATGCAAAAATTTGAATGTTAAACTAAATAACAAATAATTTTCAGTGAAAACAATTACTCCGTCCATCCCAATCTTTACGGTAAAAATACCCATTTTTTTTGTCCCAATATTTATGGTAAAGTTATTTACACACTTTATTATTTTATCACTTTATCACATAAAATATTAATAAACAACACTTTTTACCCCAAATTACTCATCACTTTATCACTTTATCATATAAAATACTAATAAACAACTCTTCATATCCCATCACTTTATAATTTTATCACTATTACACTAAATGCTTATGAACAGTCACAATCCCACGAAGATTGGGACGGAGGGAGTATTAACCAACTGATACACAATATTAAAAATAAATAATACCATCATTTAAAAATATATTTAAACTACATGGTATTGCAATTGATGTATATATAAAAATATTTGTCACATATTGCGTAAGATATTATATTGTGTTATGCAACTTTTTCACTATTTTTTTTATATATAGCCTTAATTATTTTCTGAAATGACTATTTCTCTGATAGAGTGGCGTAGTTACTAAAATTTATATAGAAAAAAGAAGGGTGTCTGACTCATCATTTCAATTGACAACACATAATTTATTAATACATAGATACAAAAATATTGCACATAAACATGTACATTTGTATATTACTAGGTGTCTACCACGTGTTTCGCACGTTGCACGTAATTTATTTATATATTCTTTAGTGCGTATGTCGTGAAGTTTTAACATGAATATACGCATTGCATATTATACTTAAGCTTTTTATATGAACATATGTATAAGATCTTTTAGAGTGGACAAATTTTATATGAAGTTGGATGTTTGTATTTGGTTTTTTTATTAAAAAAAAAACCTTAGTGCAAGGAAGCTATTTTATCTTTAAAATACAAGAATTGTCCTTTACACTTTATTAGAAATTCTATGGGTTTTAAATGTTGTCCAGAAGAGTGACTTAACATTTCTTTGCAGTTTTTGCATGTTTTTTTAAGTTGAGAACATAAGCTAGTCTCACTTTAATTACCATTCCTATAACATTTGTACATTTAAAAAAATATATCCATATAATTTAGTAAAATAATTACAGTACTCTAATTAAAAGAACAAATCAATCTTACTCATCAATCTTTGCCCTTTTCAAAAAAAAAAAAAAAAAAAAAATCTAAGAAAAAAGCAAATTTTAAAAGCACCAATCTCAAATTTAAATCTTTGATGATCAATTATTCAAGGTTAAACACTTTTGAAATACTACTAATTACATCCATCTTTCCAACCTAATTAATTTGTGATAAGAAAAAAT
This sequence comes from Stenogyne calaminthoides, assembly GCA_037126765.1. Taxonomy (NCBI): domain Eukaryota; kingdom Viridiplantae; phylum Streptophyta; class Magnoliopsida; order Lamiales; family Lamiaceae; genus Stenogyne; species Stenogyne calaminthoides. The sequence continues at coordinate 20,865,452 of JBBCBC010000022.1, read as the reverse complement.
AAAAATCAAGACATTTTTAAAAGCATGTAGTGACAACAAAGAAAAAGAAAAAGGAAAAAATTTGAAATGCAACATAAAAGTAAAAAAGCAGACGCACTCTACCTAAAAATGCTTAGAATTAGTTTGGGGATTAAGTATAAACAGTGGAGTATATTGCACATTCTGCATCACTTAATTTGAATCAGATTATTTCTTATCCCACTCTATCTACATTCACCACCTTATTGTGAATCGTATATATCAACATTACAATTTGGTATTTTCTTGCTCTTTAACTATTCACAAAATTGGAACTGAAAGTGTAACAGAACATCTTGCTAAGCTGTGAATGAATTGAGGAAATGAACTCTAAATGCAAAGACATGATTTTTTCATGAAAAATCATGAATCAAGAGTCATATTTTGCAAGGTGTAATCAAATTTTGCACACATGGAGAGATCTTGGCAATGTTAAGAAAGTACAGAGTGGTCGTCAATATGAACTTCACGAAATATTTCGTGTATCACTACATAATTTGTCATCAACAAAGTAAAGCACAATCAACTAATGCATATTTTATCCTTTATTTACAAATCTCAACTACTAAAAGTTGTGCTCCATAGCAACTAATATTTGTTAAGGCTAACATTTAGTGAATAGGTTTGATCAGTTGATACCTGACCATATCTAATCTGCAAGCCACACATTCAAAATAAACTATTAGGTGACTAATCAGTAACGTAATTTATGCATTAGAACTTTCCACTAAATATATTTAGCAATTGTAATCAGAATCAAAAGAGAGAAGGAAACTTCTTCTCTGTAACTTGGAGAAATTTGAGGGGAAAATGAATGCGTCCTGATAGAGGGACCAGCAAAATATGTAATCTTAATACCGGAAGTCTTAGTTATAATCTAAAGATAACTACCAAATTAGATCAGAACCCTAATTTCAAAATGGAAAAAGGGTTAAATATGCCCCTAAACATATACCCGAGGATCACATATGCCCCTGAACATATTTTTTTGTACACTAAAACCTTTTTACTTTGCATTTAGGATCAAATATGCCCCTCATCTTAATAAAATTAAACAATCAGACACTTTCCGTAAAATTAAAAATGTAACGATGGTAAGTGGTAGGCCCCGCTACCTGAAATTGCTATCTCGGTCTTCATTTATTTTCTCCTTTACCGGGTTGCTGTAGAAAGAAAGCAAAAAATATAAATATATATGAACTATCCCCTAATCTTATAAAGCTAACAAAAAATCAGAACATACACCTAAAGATTATCTGATAAAATATAGTAAAATGAGCAGGCATTGTCCACAAGAAGCATTATGCAAGTTTTAACTCGGAAGAGAAAAAGAGTCCGAATAAAAAATGCAGATCTGTGGCAAAATTCAAGACGTGAGTATTCAACTCAAAATTGTCTCCACAAATCAAATTCAATTTTAATTCTAAATTTCCTTCAAAGATTGTGTACCTCCCAACCTTGAATAACAAATTTTGCAAGACTCAATAAGCACAAAAACCCATCAATAGTAACTCAATCCGATAGTAACTTTGCAAGACTCAAATAATAAATGCTTTCATACTTACCCGGTGCCAACCCATAATATTCTACCAGAATTTCGATTGTTGTTTGAAGCATGTGAGTTTCCTTCGCGCCTCCATTTAATAGCAACGACATTGAAGATGCCAATGAACGACCAATCTCTAGATTACATTTATACCTAATGACAAAATTATTTAAGTGTCTGATAATGACAACATTGAGATACATTGTTATACATAATATACATAATACCTCAGTACCAGTGTAGCTGCTGGCCTTAAGTTTCTGGACATTATTTTTTTTCCAATCTGTGAGTTCCCTGGATCATAAGAATAGAGTACACAACACACAATCTTTAGAGGCTGTGGAAAGATGATTTTTCTTGCCTCTAATTAAAATTTTATCTAGCAAATTAACTAAATTATTAGCATATGGTTTAGTTTGAAGAGTTCTCTGGGCATTAGCGGATAAAAATAATCAAATAATGCACAAGCAATTGGAAGGAAAAGAGAAATCCACCCCTATTTTTTACAAACAGGACATGACGCAGGGAAAACAATAGCCGAATTCACTAATACAACATCCTACGTCAAAAAATTACACACCCAAATCCTTACACAAAATTAACAAAATAGGAAATTTAAATATAGAAAGCTCACTTGCAAAGAGCAGGTGCCATCTTATTAGTGAGAGTTCCAACAACAATCATGCAATCCGACTACCTAGGGATCGGCCTGAAAATGATCCCAACCAAAAAGTAAAAATAAAAAGTGCAAGGGACAACCAATAATGTTACCAAAAATATAGCAAAAACTCATATAAAATACAAGATGGGACATGAAAGACGTTGAGAGTTGAGATACCTAAATAAATTTTTTTATGTACCAAAAACCGGAACAATGCTCATTCTTCATTCCCCCTTCCACCGATCACCAAGTAGTAGCATAATTGGACAAAACTACATCTAAAAGCATGAAAACAAAAACTAACTCAATGAAATCTGCCTATTTGAGTTGGGAAGATTCAATAGAACCTGTCCTTTTTAATTCTTCAATTGCAGTGTGAATGTTATTCATCCTCTCATTTCATTTCTTGGAACATATCTTCCTCATCAGGTTGTGTGGGTGAAGCTTTTACAAAAGAATCTACTTGTCCTGTCAGGGCAGCTCGAACTTTCTGCAAAATATATTAAAAAGAACACATCGAATGCCAATATATTTATTTTACATTTGCTATATTAAAAGGTATTATCTGTAACACAGAAACATGTAGAGGACAATGAGTGTAGTATCTTCTAGATTTCTTAAGACAGAAGAGGACTTTCTCCTTCTTAAGGTAAGAGATATGAACTCTTAAATTGTACCCAAGGCAACGACCCGTTACCCTTAAGTGACCTGGTGTCTGCCAAACTTGTAACCCTGCTCTCACCACTTGATGTTCCCATATCGGAAAACTCACTCTGTGCTCCACCTTGCCCATATCTATATGCATCTCTGGCATAGCCTTGAAAAAGAAAGAGAAAGTTATTAGAAAACTAATAATTTTTCTCAACCAATTTATAACTTTGAAGCAACAGGGGATAAGTAACCAGCTATACCCAAAAGCTCTGCTTTACCATATGCAGAGGCAAGAGAATAATTGAAAAACTGAACCTAGTAAAATAAATAAATCGCCTCAACTATAAGGTAAGAGAATAAATAAGCTATAAACATACAACATTTATTTACCACCAAATCTTTCCATTGCTCAATTTCGTAGATAATAGCAAGTGAGGCCATCTGCACAATCTCCAACATGATGTCATGGGTAAATCTTTGAATTTATATTATATTATTATTATATATAACTTCATAATTCGAAAAAAAAAAAAAAAACTAAGCAGCTCATACAAAAAAATAGAGAACTACTCGACTAAAACAGGTGCTCATTGTAATTATATTTTTTAACTCCATATAAGAGAATCAAAAGTTCATAACCAAGTTAAATCCAGATAATTCTCAAAATTACGGATGCCAGAAAAGAAAAAATTACCTTGAGAGTATTAATTCGTGCTGAGATTAGGTGTGAGCAGAAATGAAAAATAGCAAACTAAGAATCTATTCAGGTAATCTACTGCATGACATATTTGGTGGCAGTCGAAATAGAGTAAACAAAAATCAAACAACAATTCTTAATTATCATACTTATTCATAAATAAATAAATAAATAAATAATTAAGTCTGAACAACATGAAAAAGGTAGGTAACAAAAATTTACATCAAGTGTGAATACCCAATCAAGAAATCAAACGCAGAAAATAAATTTGGCGAACACATGACAATGAAAAATGCTGAAAAAAATACACGCTGAAACCTGTTAGACTCCCTGTATGGCAAATAAGAATTCAGAAAACGAACAAATTGATCAGAAATCACGAACCTAATCGATTAGGAACTGAAAATCATCCATCTTCGGCAAAAACCTTAGAACCATACATCATGACTTCAGAGATCGGGGAACGAATATAGAAAACCAAAAATTTAAGAAAATAAATCACACCTTCTCCTCGATCGATTGCAGAATCGGCGTTCCCCGTCCCTCCTCTGCAAATCGCCACATCCCAGAGTTTCCCTCTGTTCACAGCGCTGCAAAGACCCTAATTTATGCCCCCATCACTCCAAACAATCCTCTGCAATTCATGCTAACCCCCCACTCCCACCAATTAAAAACCTTCAATTCTCGCCACCTGTTCGCGGCTCCCAGCCGAGATGGAAGTTTTAGTATATGTATGTCTTATATCTCTTCCTTTTTCATTTTGCTAGCAAATGTTTACCGACTTTTGGGATGTATAGGAATTGTGGAGTCTGTTTGTCTTCTAACTTTAAAATTGGAAGTAGAATACTTTTATGGACTAAACTAAATAGAATTAGAATGTTAATAAGGACTAAATGGCATGACTGTAAAGTTTTGAAGGAGTATAGATAGATATAGATATAGATATGTGCAACTTTAATTGCATATATATAATTATTTTGTATCAGTTAGTAAAATTTTAAAAAGTTTATAATTATCAGTAATTATTCCAAAAAAAAGTCAAAAGAATTCCCACAATGGCTCATTTCCTTAACAAAATCTAGCTTTCTCAAAGAATCAAATCCCAACCAGTCTTTAAGAACCGGACCGGACCGGCCGGTTCGACCGGTTAAACCGGGAACTGGCACCGGAATCGGTCCGATAACCCCCTAAAAACCATTTTATCGGTTGAACCGATCAAACCTGGTCAAAATCGGTCAAAACCGGTAAAACCGATTCAACCGATTCTTTTTTAATTTTTTTAAATAAGAAATTAATGGGAATTAGGATTTTGGGGTTTCATCTTCACCGATGAGTGAAATGGCGTGGATCATGCCGTCACCGTCGAAGAGGTGGTGACCGACTACTAACTCGTGGAGGTTGTGGCACACGGGATGCTCCAGGATCGGCTTGAAATTGCCGGCGATTTTCCACTTGCGGATTGGAGGTTTTGGGGAGGGGGTGGTGGCGCTCGCTTGAGAGGCCATTTTCTTCTTTTGCCAGCGATATACAGGACATGTGCTTTTTCTTTTTGAGAAGATAGAATGTGTTGAGAGAGAGAGAGAGAGAGAGAAGAGTGGGTGATTTGTTTAGGAGATTAGAGTGAAAATGGGGTTTAAACAAATTGTTGGTCAAAGCTAGCGGCCCTAGACTCTAGTGGTTTACAACTGGTTTGCAGCTGGATAGCTCCTCTACATTTTATATATTTTGATCTGTAACATGTGTATATATATATATATTATATTTATTTTATTTTTTAATTAAATATAAAAAATATTGAAAAAATTGGGGAGATATTATTTTAACGGTTGAACCGCCGATTGAACCGGTCCGACCAATTGAACTACTGACCGATGGTCTATCCGGTTCGATCTCCGGTTCGATTATGAAAACACTGATCCCAACAAAAGTTTCCAATATAAAGAAAGTTGACAGGAGAAAAGAAAACCTTGGAATTCTTATTCCTTAATTAATGGAAACCCGGTGCTTATATTTTATAAATCATATCAGTAGTCGCTAGTCACAGCCAAATTGTAATATTTTATTACGATTCTGTTACTCTAAAACAGTATTTTCATAATTGAACCGACGACCAAATCGGTATGGGCATCGGTTGTCGGTCCAATCGGTTGGACCGGTTGAATCGACGGTTCAACCGTTAAATTAATTTATTCATATTTATTTTATATTTTGTATGTTACATTAAAAAATAAATATTTATTCATAAAAAATAAAAATTATACTAATTTATAATTTATAAGTCTTATATTAAAATAAATACAATAGAGTTTGGAGACTAAAGATGATGGCGTTGTGGATTAATTCCACACAGTATGTGACGGCGTTAAGAGATTAAATGAAGTTGATGACTTGTGAATGAGTTTATGAGAGAAAAAAAATGAAAAAAATAGTAAAATTGGATTAACCGTTTTTAAGGAGTAATTAGACCGACGACATGAGCGTTCACTGTTCGACCGGTTCAATCGGGCGGTTCAACTAGTTTTTGAAAACACTGCTCTAAAGTATGCACCACAATATTTACTTGTCCCTTCATATTATAAAGTGTTGTGACCATTTTTTTATTTTAACCTCGATGCTTATAATAATCAATGACGAGATCTCGTATACGCCATGTGTAAGGTATAACTCAAATGTATTTTTAGACATGTAATTTATTTTATTAAAATGTGTAATTTTTTTATAATAAAACATGCAACTTATTTTTACTGACACAAATTGCATGTTTTCAGTGCAACAAGTTTCATGTTTTATAAAAAAACATTTGAATAGCACGATGCTTCAGGTGCACAAATGACCTAGCTACTTTATATCAGTATATATAATGGCGTGTAAACATGAAATACATAAAAGAAGAGTAACAGTACTCTTATGAATCATATCTATACATGAACTCTATCATTGTTATATGTACAAAAATTATCATTGATATGCACAAAAACTATTATTGTTTAAAAAAATGTTTTAGATTTTAAAACAATGAAATATAACAGTGATAATTTTTATGCATAACAGTGATTATTTTTATACATAAAAGTGATACTAAAAAAATCGAATTTATGGTGAACTTGAGTTCACTTAATTTTTTGTAGGAAAAGAATAGAGAAAATAAACGTTATTGCAAATTGTTAAAGATTTACAAAAATTGCATTGGTTTAATTAATATGAATAATATTACCTTAGAATAAGTGCTAGAAAGAAAGTGATGACAGGAAGAGTATTGACGGTTGCAGCTCCCAAAGATGCACAAGTGTACTTCAAACTTCAAAGCCACACCCACAATATCTAAGCTCACCGTAATTCTGCAAATTATAAAATTATAAAAGAAAAACGATTATACTTAATTGCCTTCATATTTTTTTTATTTAATATACATGATACAAAAATGTATTTTGGAACTCTAATTAAAGTTTTTTTTTTACTAGAAATGGAATCCGTACCCAAATAGAGAGAGCATGAAAATCTTGAACAAAATATAGAATGAGAGTCTTGGAGCTGTTTTCCTGAACCCACAAATCAGAATAAATCATTACCAAGAATTCCTAGTACGAGGCATAATTAATATAGTGAAGAAGTTAATATATATTCCATACACTATATACTGTGCGTTTGCAGAAGTGATGCAATAGTATTAGTTCTTATAAATAATAATATTAGTTCTTACGAGCAATAGTATTAGTTCTTACGAGCAACAATATTGGTTCTTACAAACAAACAATAGTATTAATTCTTACGAGCAATAGTATTAATTTTTACAAACAATATATACAGTACCATTGGAAGAAGATGGCAATTGGGGCCAAGAAAAGAGTGGCAGCAGCTTGTCTGTAGAAGACAAACACAAAAGTGTTCATCCCACCATCGAAAGCAAGCTTTGTAAGCAAGAAATACCCTGCGTATTGTAGGAAAAAATACACCGATGGCTGAAAATGGAAAAAACTAATAATCGAGGCACATGTCACACACGCTTTCCTTAAAACAAATTATGCCCTTCACTGTCGGTGCTAGTGAATCGTTAGGACACTTGTTTCCCAGGATACAATGATTTAAGAACAACGATATTAGCACTATATCTTGTTCGAGGCGAACCGAGATGTTGCCTGAAAAATATCACCGGAGTACGAACGAATATGAACAAAAAGATATGTTGGCAACTGCCGGAATATGTCTATATCGTTTTCCCAACTTGTGGTTTCACGTTTTTTCACTTCTCGTTAAGTCATTTTTCAACTTCGACTAAGTGCTACTTATAACATTGGATTTTGACCGTTGGAAAAATTCGGATTTATGAGTCATTAATGACCTCAAAATAAAACCGACATCCTGAATAGTGAACCATTATTTCAGGTTTAAATTTTCAATTTATGTTTTGTAACCGTCACAATAAAAACGTAGCAACGTTTTTGCTTATTAATTTGCAGCAGCAGTTACGTGCCAGCAATTAAATTAAAAGCGAAATAACGAGGCAAACTCGCTTCCTCATTTGTATTTTTCCAATGTGGGACAAAACTCATTGCTTTTCCCTTTCCCAATAATTGGTTACAATAACTTTGAAGATTAATTTATCATTCATCCAAAAAATGAGCAACATTTTCCAACAATCCCCCACATGAATGGAAATTGATACACACCAAAAGGATTTGGTGATCCCTTGTAAAAGTACACTTACTTTACTAGTTGAATAGTAGACGCGATGTCTTTGAACTATCAATTGTTTTGTGTAAACGATAGTATACTCCACTCAAGTTCTTCTTAACAACTCTCAGTTCTCATGGTTATGTTCGTTTCGGCCATGAACATCTGCCTGGTTCTGCAAGAATTTTTAGAAATATGCCTTACAATATTTCCTTCGAAGCAGCCCCACTTCTCTCTTACATAGGTGATTATTTTAAGAGCAATTCACAAACTCTTCTCAAATCATTACTAGCAACAAGCCAATCCTCACATAGTATCACTGTAATATCTTTAGGCAATGGACTTTTAGGGATTTAATTTAAAAAAATATCCCCCACAAGACAATGATATACGAATTAGACGATTATGTTGTCCTTTTGAACCTAGTTATTGGGATCTCCAGTCATATAGGTAATGTTTTCCTTCATCTCAACTCATCATCTTAAGGCTTAGTCCCATTCCTCTAGATATAATCCTCTAAAATATCTCATCTTTAACAGGCCGGGTTTTTATCAAAATGTAATAATCTTTCAATTCATTGCAAATTTGTTTAGAGGATTTTTATGACACTACTCCCCCACATTTTCAATGATGGTTTGGAGTTTGTGTCAAAATATCCAATTCGCTTTTGTGTACCCTTTTACCACATTTGGATATTTCACATTCCATTTCAGGAACTTTACGATTTGTTCATCAAGAAAAGATAAACACTACTAGCGCTTAAATCTTTACCGGTCACCCCCACACTTCGAGATAATTGTAGGATCATTTTATCATTCCACAATTCAAATGGATTTATCTCCTTATGTGTTGACTTCTCAAAAAAGTGAAATAACAAATCTGTATAACCTGTGGAAAATATTCCACTAGGTACCACCTGTCTAAGGTTTCCACTTAGCTTTAAGGCTACGCCTTTGCTAATCACGTCACGTTCAAATGTATCCACGGAGAAATTCTTCCCCCACATTTGAATGTAGTCTCTATGGCTAGATTTCATCCCCCACATTCGAGTTTGCTTGTCCATTTATTAATATTCACCAATATTAAATTCGGACACAATCTTGAAACCAATTGGAAAACCAAACGTTTTGACTTCATACTTTCAAGTTCTTTGTTGGACTTCAAATTTTGTAATTTTATTGGTCCCAACATTTCCAAGATTTTGAAATTTTGATTTAGTAATGGTCAAAATACCAAAATTAAAATCAATTTCAAGTTGGGCACATAATTGCCATCTTTCAGGGGCGGAGCTGTAATGGAACAAGGGGGTACAAGTGCATCCCCACATTGAAAAGTTTTTCCCATATATATTATATATAAAAGGGAAAGAAAAGGAGAATTAGACGCGTGGAAAGGGTATAGCCAAATGGAGGACCGTGGCACTGGTGTGTGTAACCGGGAACCGGAAAGAAACTGGTCCATATTCCCTTATTCACACTTTATAGATAGTAGTAGATATATTATATTGTCGAATCCAGCTTTTGAAAAAGAGAATAATATATTGATCAATGTACGTAGGATCTAAAAGAAAAAACCTACATTTTAAGACCCATCAATCTAAGCCCAGCTATTTGCCATTTTAAAATTACTAGTTACTTATTGATATTTTTAAACTTATAGTCCTAAGAAACGTGATAGATAAATTTAAAGATATTTTCATTTTTAGTTATGTAGTCTAGGGTTTTATTCTTTTTGGAACATGAAGTTTATAAATTCACTAACCTCTAATCTAAAATTGCAGTGGAAGAAACATTAATTGAACACAATTGAATTCTACACATGACTGGATCCTTTTAATCAAAACACGATCATGGGAATTGCTTCAAGAATCGTTTCTAGTTTCCACAATATTAAATGCCCTTTTCTTATTTAAGTATGTACATGATGCATAACTTTTGAGAAGAGAGAAAATTATTTTTTCTTCTTTCTCTAAATTTCTGTGTGAAAAATAAGGAGGAGGGAGAGAGAGAATTATCGTGATTTGCTCATCAGGGAGAAATCTTAAATCTCATCCCTTTATATTCTACATGAAATTATCAAACTTCCCAATTGATATTATCCACTTTCATGGGTGGATATTATTGTTATTAAATAATAACTAATAATAAATTTATTATTATTATTATTATTATAATAATAATAATAGTTATTTTCATCTCCCACTTACACATGAAGTTTGAGTCTCACACTCAATCGTTTCATCTATTTATACCATCACATAATACATTTTCATACAGTAAATCGTGTGACCCTCGAGAATATAAATTTTCTCGCTATATACTTGTTAAGGATATATAACAACTCAACCAGTTCTATATGAAGAATTCAAAACTCGTTATACCCCAAAACTCTTTTAGTTAACACAAGTTTGATATATATCTTTCAATCCCTTGAAACTAACAGAGCATATTCAACCTTTCTTAGATTTACGTATTCATAATCAAGTTCTCAACTTGATTGACCGGTCAATGAATACAATGGAACGTGTTAACAAAAAATGTCCTTCCTTTTGCACAAAATATCTACAGACTCCCACTATAGCTGCTTTCCTAGACATGTACCGCATTGCTGCATCAATCATAGCTATTGTTAGCATCTAAAGTTGCAACACTAAAGTGAAGACTTAGAAATCTAATAGAAAGTCCTAAGGGCACTTTTAATAGGCTTATTGAAACCTCAAGAGCTCATATAATGAGAAAATATGACATCTTTCTCATTTTCTTATGGCAACTTAACACATGTGGTATGAAACACATGTCACGATATCTTAACTTGTATGTCTTTTATTTATTTATACATCGTGTAAATTATAGTTCAAGTGTATCCTTGACACTTAACTTTGATTTCCTCCCTCTATCGTCCAGGAATCCATTGATTTAGCTTTATAAGAAGTCAAATAGATTCGTGGTAAAATCTATTGTGATTATCTTTTAATAATATAATCTCATCTCTGCACATACCTCAATATCAGCGATTGCTCGTATGAGAGAGTCAATCAACTTGTCGGCATACTATTATATAAACCTTTCATATAATTCACAATACATAAATGTCTAGTAACATTAATAACTACTTCGTAGTTAATTCAAATTCATTCTAACCCAAGATCTTAAGATATCTTACACATCTCTGTAATTAGGTTTGACGACAAATCTGCTAACATCAAGTCCGTAGAAATTTATTTTAGAATCACTCTTTCTTTTTTGTAATATCTTTACAAAGTCAAACTTTTCATTATACTTAGAATGTTTAGTGTAAGCTTTGGCTTCTTTGATTACTACAATGAATCATAACAACTCACACTAGAGTGTTTGATTTCACAATCAATCATAAGTATAAATATCCATAGTTAATGGCTACAACTCCCACTGAAGTATTTGATTCCAAAATGAATCGATATATTCCTACCACAATGAATTACTACAACTCCCGTTGAAGTGTGTTTGATTCTCTAGCAAATCGATATAACTCCCACAAGAATGCCACATACAACAATGGATTGTTACAACTCCCACTAGAGTGTTTAATTCTCAATGAATCGTTACAAATATCAATTGAGTGCTTACTAATTCCAAATTTTTTTATGAAAATTCTTAACAAAAATTTTCATTTTCATTTGACTGCAGATGCACATGCCACAACTTCAGTTTTAATAGTGGTCAGTGCTATAGACTTATTTAATGTTACACCACAAGATTGCTTCATTATTAAGCAGGAATGTATAACTAAAATTTGACTTGCTTGCATCTAAATCATAATTCCAATTACTATCTATGTACTCCCTAGGTTTAGATTATCTCCTTGAGATAATAATTTGCTAACCAAATGTCTGGATGTGCGCACAACTTGAAACACAATCGACTTTCAATTGAATTTTTTTATGGTACATTTGACATTTCAACTTTGAGTCTCGTTCGACATTCATCAATGGCTGGCAGGCCGTACCATACCATTCATATGGTATACCATACCAAAATTTACGGTATTTGAAAATTCATAACGTACCGCATCGAAAATTTCTGTATACCGAAATTTTGGTTTGCTAAAATTGCATACTGTATACCGTACCCAAATTTTTTATATATACCAAATCATACATAATTAATGATATACCATTTCATACCGAAAATTTGACATATAGTCCATACCTTGATTATTTATTAAGAATACCTGTATTTTATGAATAATAATCAATCTTCACAACATATAAAAATAATAAAATAAATTATATATTTATAGATATGGTACGAAATATGTGTTAGTGTTAGTGTCCTAGAGACAATATATTGTAAGGACATAATACTTGTTGGGAGATGAATTTAATAAAGATATGATTTTGATTAGATCCCAAAACCCCTGAGTATGATATGTTCAGGATAATCTTGATAGTTGAGTCAGGATTCAGTTTTTAGAGTATTCAGGATGTTATCTGCAAAATGTATAGTCAGCAGATATAGATCAGGTTAGGATCTGAAGATTCTGAAGAACTCAGTAAGTTTCTGAAGAAACCGAAGTTTCAGTATGAAACTGAGAAACTGAAGACTCAGTGAGAAACTGAGATACTGAAGACTCAGTGTGAAACTGAGATACTGAAGACTCAGTATGAAACTGGGGAACTGAAGACTCAGCATGAAGACTCAGTATATCAGTCAGTATATCCCTAAAGACTCAGAAGACCCTGAAGACTCAGAAGACCCTGAAGACTCAGAAGACTCTGAAGACGCAAGACTGAAGATCAAGAATACTGAAGGAACAGTAATTACTGAAGACTCAGTAATGTACTGAATGCTCAGTATAAACCTGAATGTTCCGAGGCACTGAAAATATCTATCTGAAGGATGGAATACTGAGAAGATCGCGATTCCTTAGAAAAATAGATATTGCCCAAGACATTCAAATGCAGACAAAAGGAACTAAGACAAAGTGTTGTTAAGGTTATATCACTCAGAGATTGTAACCAAAAAGAGCCGTTGAGTTGTCTACCTTTAACTGGAGACAAAAGTCAAAAAGAGGAAGACAGTACTGTACCATACTGACACTGACAGCGACGGGTCACTGAAAAGATGTCAGAAGTACTAAGTTCCAGACTGCAAAAAAGTGAAGACCGGCTACATGAAAGGCTATTACCTAAAACGTGTTAGGGAGTCTCAAACCCTAAATATAGCCGTTCTTCACACACCATAAGAGGAAACTCACGAAGCTATCTCTTCCAACGGATAGTTTTTCAAGAGTAACCTTGGTGTATGCCTATAATACTTGTGACCCTCTACATTGTAAGGTTACGGGAAATTTGTAAGCAACTCAAGAGCTAAAACTTATTATTGCACGTTGAAGCACTCAAAAACCCAAGAATTTCCCAAGTGCTTTAAATCGAAGAGAGCTCATTCCACTAAGCCTAGCTTGATAAGATATATCCAAAGCTTAGTCGAGATATCCTAGCCTTTGCATTGGTCTTTATTGTAAAGGATATCTCATTTTAGTTGGAAACCAACCAAGAAACCCCAAACCCTTTGTAAGGTAGTTTGAGTGTGATTGTTGGTGAGATTGGAGTTGTAAAGAGTTAGTAAACTACATTGAGGTAGTCAGAAAGCTCTAGAGAAGAAGTGAGTAATCTATCTTGGATAGACAGAAAGTTTGTGTGAGTTTTGAGTTAGTAAACTACAGAGGTAGTCAGAAAGCTCAAAATTAGAAAGGTTAGTAAACTACAGAGGTAGTCAGAAAGCCTTAGGAAGTGATTAGTGAACTTCTCTGAAGAGATCAGAGAGAGTGGACGTAGGAGCTTGAGTCTCTGAACCACTATAATTTGCTGTGTTCTTTGCTTTCTGTTTTGCTTGATTTATCTGTTGCATTACTGTGTTTTGAAAGCATATTTTCACTGATATTTCAGTTGGAATCAATCCACTGAAAGTTGCATATAATTGAATCACAACCTAATCACTATTCCATTAAAGGAAGGTTTTCAGCAAAAGCTTAAAACGAGTATAAACTAAGGGCCAACCATTCCGCACATCTGAGTAGCTAGAACAAATAGTTACCAAACTGAACTTACTCTTACGGGGTTCAAGTTTAGTTATCTCGATCCAAGCAACTCAGGATCTCTGAAAAACTTCGGGACTCGATTGGGAATATCCGAGGTATCCGAAAGCATTTCGGGATCACTGTCTCGATGAGACTTTGACTCGAGCGATTTGTGCTTCAGACCAAATCATCGTGACAACCTCACGACCTCGATAAAAAGAAAAAGTTTTAAAATCATCGAACACGTGTATTCCCCCCCATACACGTGTAAGACTCGTTTACACCGACCAACAAGTGGTATCAGAGCAGTGGTTCAACTTGACCACCTGCTTTGTTGACCAAAGTTTTATTTGCTAAAATACTTGTGGTCTATCTGAACTGATCTTATTTGCTGAACTCTTAAAAGACTCAGATAAAATGTCTTCTAAGAAACTTCCTATGTTCTCAGTAGAGAACTATGATTTATGGAGACTGAGAATGCAGGCTCATCTGTATTCTAAACATGAACATATGTGGAGAGTGGTCTCTCGAAGGGCCATTCCAATTCTTTGTGGTGAATCTCGGAGGAATGTAAACCGAGAGAAACGATCCGATCAGATTTCCTAAGTCCGATGACCAACCCGACTCTCGAGGAGAGGAAGTTAGTCAATCTAGACTATATTGCTAAAGACACACTATATATCAAAGATCTGATTGATGGTGTGATGGGAATGATCTCTCACTACAATAATCTTGAAAAAAAAGAAATTTGGGATACACTAGTCAGAATGTGCCAAGGCACGATCATATCAAAGAAAAACAAACTTTCGGTTGCAATTGGAAAGTTTGATAGTTTTGAAATGGATGAAGGTGAATCTATAGACAAATTGGAAGTCAGATTCACTAGCATTATGAATGATCTAAATGCACTTGGAAAGAAATATCCACAGAGAGAAGTTGCATTGAAAATTCTTAGAGGTCTTTCTAAGAAATGGGATATACATGCCGTGGTGATTGAAAACACCAAAAACATTAATTCAATGCCATATCAACAAGTCTTCTCTAAGCTGAAGGCCTATGAGTTCAGTAATTGATAAGAAATCTAAAAAGGTCGACAAAGAAAGATGATTCATCATCTAGTAAGAATGTGGCTTTCAAAGCCAAGGATAAAACCCAAAAACTAGAGAGTTCGAGAACTCCCTTGCTAAAAATCGGGATGAGCTTGAGGATAAGCTAAGCACCGATGGCAAGGAGGTTTGAAAGACTTAATAATCGATATGGAAAAAATAAAAAACTATTACAGAAATCACAGTACCGAAAGAAACCTGAGGACAAACCAACTGAGAAGAGAAAAGACCTGAAAGCTGAAGGAT
This sequence comes from Stenogyne calaminthoides, assembly GCA_037126765.1. Taxonomy (NCBI): domain Eukaryota; kingdom Viridiplantae; phylum Streptophyta; class Magnoliopsida; order Lamiales; family Lamiaceae; genus Stenogyne; species Stenogyne calaminthoides. Next base: position 20,849,799 of record JBBCBC010000022.1, on the reverse strand, counting down.
CTTCATCCAGAAAGAAGGACTCCAAGTCCAAAGAAGAAAGTGATCAGGATGATGATGCCAACAGATGCTACAATTGCCAAAAAAAAAAGGTCACTTCCAAGATGATTGTCCCGACTGAAAAGCTAAGGAGAGAAGAGAAAGACAAAGCTAAAAGAGACAAGAAGTTCTCTAGCAAAAAGACCATGGTTGCGTAAGAAGAACATTTTGAGGAGGGATCTAGCTCTTTCATGAAATATTCTCGAAAAAGTGATGACATCTCGTCTCGATGGCTATTGAGGAGGTAAACTCTTCTTTCTCTGTTGTTGCTCCTACACTAGCACAAGAGTTGTCAAGTTCCATTTAAATGATCATTTTGACTGATGGATTCTTTTGAGAGTCCGATGAAGGACTATGTTGTTTTACAAGAATCGCTAAATAAAACTCAAGAAGCGAGAATAAAAAGAATCAAGGTTGAAAATCTTAAGTGGAAAGACTCTAGCAAAACTGAAATCACTTCTCAATTAATGGGAGCTACTTGATGAATCGGATGTTAGAAAGTACAACTCTCGAAGAAAGAGAAATTGATAGTGACCCTAACCGAAAAGCTAGAGAAATCCAATCAAGAGATTCAAATTTGATCGAACTAAGTTCAATGACCTCTCGAGAAGCATGAAACTCTACAGAAATGTGAGGATAGTGCAAGAAGAAAGCTAACTCTATTAAATCGCATCTAAAGTAATAGATGAAATTCAGAGTTACCAGAGATCTGTCACTATAAAAAATGAAATGAGATACATTCGAGGGAACCTCAAAGGTCATTTGAATCTTTGCATCAAGTAGCAAGAAGACAATCTTTGTAAGTCCAATGGCACCTACACTTCAAATCAAGAAAAATGCCCAAGGTGTTAGACAAGGGAAAATGACCTATGGTTCCAAAAGAAAATCGAATGATCGGGTAAGAAAGCCCAAACCTCGGTGAAGGCTAGAAAACCCGAGCACTCGGGCTAAGGAAAATTTCGCAAGTACTTCAAAGCCTCGGGCTAAAATGCAAACCTAAAAGGATCTCAGACTGAGCCATCGAGAGGAATCTTCGTAAGAGATACACTCAAAAAAGAGACCAAGTCCCCAAAGATATCTTGAAAGACCCAAATTTCAAGACAGCAACTCAACCCCCACTTGCCTAAGGGTAAAGGTTACCTAAACCCAAGTCAACAAAGATTGATTCGGACCGCACGAAGCCAAAATAACCGAACAAAAGGCCCATGCCAAAGAAAAACTCCAAGGCTCATGTTCATGCTAAGGCAAGCACTCATACACGTGAAACCGCTAAGGCACCCAGAGTAGTAAATGTGTATGTAGATGTTTATGGAAGATGATCGGCCACTCTAAAGTGATTAGAGTTGTCGAGAGATTTGGATTCCGAAAGGTACAAATTTAACCTTGTAGGACCCTACACAAATTGGGTACCTAAGAATTGATTTGTTTTTCGGGAGGAAAACAAGGGCAATTTGAAATGATTGAAGATCACATAAAGACCGATGAAAGCAGAGATGAAAAGGCCCCATGTATGGTATCTTGACAAAGGATGCTCAAGACATATGACCAGATTTTAAGAAGATACTCAAAGACTATGTTGAACAAAGAGGCCTCGGATCACTTTTGGAGATAACTCCAAGGACGACGATGAATGATATGGAACTTTGAAATCGACTCAGTTCATATCCATGGTGTTTCATATGTATCTGGATTGAATCATAACTTGCTTTCAATAAGCCAATTCCGTGATAAGGGTTTTAATGTTGAGTTCTTTAAGAACTTATGTTATGTGAAAGATGATATCTCACGTAAAATATTCTTGACCGGTACTAGAAAAGGAAATGTGTATCTTCTTTGATTGGAGTTCAACTCCTAAAGATACATGTTTGGTTGCAAAAAGTTCCACGAGATACCAGTTGGTTATGGCATAAAAGAATGAACCACTTTGAATTTCAAAACCCTGAATAAACTTGCAAGATTAGCTCTTGTGAGAGGGTTGCCCTAATGAAGTGTTCAATGAGAACATGTTTGTGATCAAGTGCGAAAAAACAAGTTAAAGCATCATTTAAAAGCAAAGTAGATGTTTCTCTTTGAGAATACTTCCGGTTGTTGCATATGGATCTTTTTGGTCCAATAACACCAAAGGAGCACTAATGGCGTGAAATATACACTTTCGTAGTAGTTGATGCCTACTCAAGATATACTTGGGTCATATTCTTACTCGAGAAGAAAGAGACTCGAATAAAAAGCCTTTTCTTGAAAAGGCTCGATGATTGAGAAAAATCTGAGTGTGGTCAAAATAAGATCGACAAAGGAAAATGAATTTATAAACCATATTATATCCGATTATTGTTCCAAAGAAATGGAATTACTCATGAAACATCACCGCAAGGACCCTCAAAATGGTGTTCTTTGAAAAGAAGGAACAGACTATAAAAGAAAAATTTGGAAGGACAATGATAAATGAAGTCGATATTCCTAAAAGATTTTGAATTTGGAAGTCATCACATGTAAACGGATCCATCTTGACCAAGAGTCAAGGCAAAACCTATGAGCTTTGGAATGAAAGGAAGCCTCTTGTTTCTTTCTTTCGTGTGTTTGGTTGCAAGTGTTTCATACACAATAATGGTAAAGATCAGTTGAAAACATTTGATAGTAAAGCTGATGAAGGAATATTCTTAGGATATTATGAAGTCAGTAAAGCTTTTAGAGTTTACAACTGTAGGACTCTTATTGTGGAGGAAACACCTCATGTTGTTTTTTGATGAATCTACTTGTGTTCGTAAAAAACAGAACATGATGCGTAAGAACCCACCAAGAGAATCACCAGATTAAGCCTGAAAAAGAATGACAAAACATCCACTGAACCTGAAAAGAAGAAGTCAGTCATCATCTATGATTGGAGTGACTCAGACTCAGATAAAGAAGTTCAGGATGGTGAGACTCAGGATGGAAAGTCTTCACTGAAGGAGAACCAACACACTGAAGCTGACCAATCTGAACAGACACCAGTTCAGACTCAGGTATGTGATGCCAATGAAGATGTGGTCACAGCTGAGGCAAATTCTGAATCTATCAACCAAAGGGGAACAAATGTCTCTGACAATGTTCTGAATAGAATTTCCCCTGAGGAAGATGATTCCCTTTCTCCTTTTCTGTTGTTCCCTGAGTTTATTGAACTAACTGAACCTAACATTTCAAATGTTGAGGATACTATTGAAGGGGGAACATCTAGAAGAAGATGGTTAGATAGTCATCCTACAAGTCAGATTGTGGGTGATCTAACTGAAGGTGTCAAAACAAGAAGGTTCCATGGTGAAAGTGCACTATTCTGCTGCTTCCTATCAGAGAAAGTGCCTACTGAGATTGAAGAAGCTCTACAAGTTTCCTTTTGGATTACTGCTATGCAAGATGAGCTGAATCAATTCTCAAGGAATGAAGTATGGGAGCTAGTAGATAGACCTGAAAGGCACAATGTTATTGGAACCAAGTGGGTATTCAAGAATAAAAGAGATGAAAACAACAACATTGTAAGAAACAAGGCAAGGCTAGTTGCACAAGGTTATTCCCAAGAAGAAGGCTTGGATTATGATGAAACCTTTGCACCTGTTGCAAGACTAGAAGCCATCAAATTGTTTCTTGCATATGCTGCCCACATGAAGTTCACAGTCTATCAAATGGATGTGAAAAGTGCATTTCTGAACGGTGTGCTTAAAGAAGAGGTTTACGTAGAACAACCTCCTGGTTTCAGGCAGAATGACCAAGTTTACAGGCTCAGAAAAGCCTTGTATGGTCTTAAGCAAGCACCCAGAGCATGGTATGATAATCTTTCTTAGTTTCTTACTGACCATGGTTTTGTCAAAGGAACTGTTGATAGAACTCTGTTCAGGATAGAAGATGGGGAAGATATCTTACTGGTTCAGATATATGTTGATGACATCATTTTTGGATCTCCAAACCATCAGTTGTGTGAAAAGTTTTCAACATTGATGAAAGGCAAGTTTGAGATGTCAATGATGGGAGAGATGAATCTCTTTCTAGGTCTTCAAGTGAAACAATCAAAGGAAGGAATCTTCATCAACCAGGCAAAGTACATCAGAGATCTGATTGCAAAATATGGTGTACAGAATTGCAATGCAGTTAGAATTCCTGTGAATACTAACTATAAGATGGATCCTGATTCTGAAGGCAAATCAGTAAGTCATACTGATTATAGAGGAATCATTGGATCATTGCTCTATCTCACAGCAAGTAGGCCGGATATAACATTTGCTATTGGGATATGTGAAAGATACCAAGCTAACCCTAAGGCTAGTCACATGGAGGCTGCCAAAAAAATACTGAAGTATCTTAAGGGCACAGTGAATAGAGGATTATGGTATCCATCTGATGATAACCTTGAATTAACTGGTTACTCAGATGCTGATTATGGAGCTTGTAGAATTGATAGGAAGTCCACTACAGGAACTTGTCAATTTCTTGGAAGTAAGTTGATATCTTGGTTTTCGAAGAAAATGGACCTCGATAGCAACCAAGATTATCAAGGGTTGAATACATGGTCGCTGCGGGGAAGGCTGCTGTGCTTTCGATTCTTTGCCTCGCACAACAATTAAGGGATTATAAAGTTGTAGCCAAATGAAGTACCAATATTTTGTGACAATAATAGTGCCATTGCTATTTCACAAAATCCCAGATTGCACACCGGATGCAAGCATGTGGATATCGACATCACTTCATCGAGAGATCATGTTGAGAAAAATGACATCAGGATGGAGAAAATTCATCTTGATAAAACGCAGAGTGATATTTTGACTAAACCTTTGGCTGAATCAAGATTTCAGGAACTATCAGTTGAATTAGGGATGTTGGATCCAGGTGTATAGAGTAAAATCTGAAAAATTAAAAGTTTTTCAAATGCATGAAGTTTTCTCAGGATTCTACTGAGAAACTCAGGATAAAATGGAAAATACCGAATCGAGTCTCGAAAACTCAGATTCTTGAAGGTCGATACTCTCGATATTATCTATGAACCCATTTAGTACTCAGTATCATACTGACATTTTATCAAGGTCAATACTCAGTAAGACTAATAGAGGGAAATTAGTCTGAAGAAGTAATGACTCACGCGACTCATTTATTGCTTAAGTGAAACTCAGTAAATACAAAACACGTGAAGAATGTTTTTGGGCGGGATCTTTAAAATTCCTAAGAAGATCAACAGTCATTAAATGCTCTGTTACATTTAATAACCAATGAGGTTAAAATGGCGGCTTACTTTTCGGAAGATCGACCTTTTCAGATAATTCGATTAATCTACGATTAATCTCAACCGTTGTTTTTCTCCTAACCGGTACGATTCCCCACGATCTCATGATATATATTCTTTGAGAAGCCTTTTCAAGCCAATTTTATTAAACCCTTCGTTCCCAAAATCCTCTGCAAATAAAATCCCTCTTTTACCCATAAAAGCTTCATCGCTCCAAACCCTAAATCTTCAAATCTCAAAATGGCTCCTACCATATTCGAAAGATTGGCCGAAACAAATAAGCCATGGTATGAGTACGTGGTTTCTATGGAGAGTACTTCCAATGCCAAGCACGAAGAAGAGGCGCTCCACTTGATTCGGTTGGCAAAATTGACGAACCTCATCGCGAACCGACCGGAGGCGGAGTATACTCGCGAGGTAATAGAGTTTGTCGCTAATTTGAAAATAGATGAGGATGATTGTATTGAGTCCAAGATTTATGTTTCGCATCTTGAACAATCAATGAAGTATGTGGATTTTGTTCGAGAGCTTTATATTGTCCCTAAGCATTTAAACAATGTTTTTTAGTTGTGCGATAGGGGAGATGATCCCTCATTATATATCTTGGGATGAGAGCAAGAGTATCTTGATGGGATTACTGAGAATCTGTTAAGTTTGAAGCAACTCTGCATAAGCGGCATCTAAAGCCGAAATACAGAGTGTTGATGGATATTGTGGGAAAGTGCATCATGAGTCGATCTGGAAGCTTTGAGCAGATCAGCACTCCCAAACTCCGACTGATGGCGGCGATTGAGGACTCACCCACCAAGGAGTTCAACTGGTTGAAGTATCTGATCGAGGTGGTTAGTGAGCAAGCCAAGGTCATAAAAAGGGAGGATGGGGTAATATCGATCAAAGGCAGGATCCTCCATGCCACCAAAATAGCTTTTATTTTGGAAATGTGCCGAGAGGAGGAGGATATCTTTTCCAACTCTACTCCATTCCCTAAGTCCAAAGTAATGTTCATGCCCATTGCTGCAAAGAGGACTATCAAGGGGAAGAAAGAGAAAAAGGTGGAATCACCAGTTGCGGCTGCTGCTGAAGAAAGCCAACAAACCAAGGGGAAGGTTTTGTTGGATGCCAAGATGGAGCAGGGTGAGAGATTGAAGAAGCAAAAGACCCTTGCTCCAAAGCGCAAAAGAATGGTGGTTCTCACTGATGAAGATGAGGAAAATGAGACTGAGGAGATTCAGCCTGAGAGCTAAACTGCTCAGAAATCGCCTTTACATATATTGGCTCAGGCTATCTCAAAGGCACAGGATCAAACTGAGGAGCAAGTCTTCTCTGAGGTTCTTGAGACGTCGCTTAGTTCTGATAAGTTCTCTCAAGAAATCTTCCAAGGACCTCAGACCTCAGAGCAAGTACAGATTCCTGCTGAGGAAGCACCTGCTCAGACCTCAGAAAATGTTCAGATTCCCTCTGAGGAAGTGCCCACTCAAGTCTTAGAGCTAACTGAAATTCCCACTGAGGAGGCGCCAGCTCAGACCTCAGAACCAAGTCAGATTCAGACTGAGGAGCTGTCTGCCCAAACCTCAGAGTTTGCTGAGCCTCAGGAGCCGATGAATTTTGATGAGTTCCTGAATGAGCTATTAGTCGATCCTTCAGCAGACTTTCCAACAGAACCTGAGAGCCCGATGCTCAAGAAAGGTGAAGTTGAAGAGACCGAATGGCGAAGCAAGGGGGAACGGTTCATCCTTGACCGCTACCCTGAGCTTAGCTCATTCCTTGACCTCCAAGACATCTTCTTCAGATTGAGGTCAACGGTCTACATCCTCAACCAGACTCTTCCGGAGATGCTCAACATTGCTTCATTCAGAGGCGAAGACTGGTGGAACGAGGAGACATCTTTTCTCACTAAATTCTCAGGGTTCAGAAAAATCAAGCTCAGGATGAAAATCTCAGACTTTGATGAGCTTGTGAAGAGGAAGGTTGCTGAAGTTGGTGCCCCGAGATCCAAAGACAAATCTCAGGATGGGGACCAACAAGGGGATGATGAGAGTCAATCTCAGAAGGAGAAAAACTCAACTGATGTTGATCAGGCTGCTGTCGAACATCCTCAGACTGAAGTTAGCCTTCAAGTAACTTTTGGCACTATTAATAATTATGCCAGGATTACTGAAGTTCCTACCTTTAAATCTGTAATGTTTGATATGCAGACTGAGGCTCAGGTGGACACCCAAGCTCAGGGTGAATCCTAGACTCAGACTGAGTCTGAAGCCCCAGTTCAGACTGAAGCTCAGGTTCAGACTGAGACTCAGGATGAACAGCCAACTTAGGAGGCACAACCGATGCTCCTGAGATTGATCTCACCCCGATGATGGAGAAGCTGGAGAAGGTTGAGTCAATCCTGAACAAAATTGCTCAGATGGAGGAGGTTTTGGCCAACCAAACTCAGAAGATTGACAGCTTGAGTTCTTCTTCAGAACTGGTGCTACTTCGGGATACTCTGACAGACAAGCTGACCTCCATGGAAGGAAAGTTAGAAGAGAAGATGGAGGGGGTCAAGGTCGAAGCTTAATGCAGAAATGGGCGCGAAGCATCGAGAGCGGACTCAAATTCTAGAAGCAAAGTTGGTAGAGAAGAATGAGATGCTGGTGAAGAATGCTGTTGAGGAAATGAGAAGAAAATTGATGTTGGATATTGAAGAATCTGAGGTTGAGCCAAAGAAGAAGGTCTTCAATACTAGAAGCGCTCTGAAAACACTCCAAATTGAACAAGCAAAGAAAACCGTTGCTTCTGTTTCTGGTGTACTAGTGATCAGAAAGAAGGTAGAAGAAGAGCAGAAAAGAAGGAGTGGGTTCAAAAAGTTCGCAAGCAAGAGGAGAGGGAACACAAAAGCACAGAAATGGCCGCATGTTGACAAATGGATGCCAGTCCAGCTCAACGATGCATGGGAAGTGTTGGGAGATGAATTTAATAAAAGATATATGATTTTGATTAAGATCCCAAAACCCCTGAGTATGACATGTTCAGAATGATCTTGATAGTTGAAGTCGTCGATTCGGTTTTAGAGATTCGTGATGATATCTCGCAAAATGTATAGTCGCCAGATATAGATCAGATAGGTTCAAAGACTCAAGAACTCAAGATGTTTTTGAAGAAATCAAGTTTCAAGATGAAATCGAGAATCAAGACTCAAGAGGAAATCGAGAATCAAGACTCAAAGAGAAACCGAGATATCAAGACTCAATATGAAATCGAGGAATCAAGACTCAAAGATGAAGACTTAGTATATCACCAGATATCGCTAAAGACTCGAAGAGACTCAAGACTCGTAAGACCTCAAGACTCGTAAGACTCAAGACGCAAAGATCAAGATCAAGAAAGAATATCAAGGCACAAATTACTAAAGACTCAAGAATGTCTTCAATGCTCAAGATAAACCCGAATGTTCCGAGGCAATCAAGATATCTATCCGAAGGATGCAATCTTTGAAAAAAACGCGATTCCTTAGAAAGTTAGATATTGCTAAGACATTCAATTGCGCACAAAAAGGAACTAAGTCGGAAGTGTTGTTAAGGTTATATCAACTCATAGTTTGTAACCAAAAAGAGTCAGTTGAAGGTGTCTACCTTTAACTGGAGACAAAAGTCAAAAAGAGGAAGACAACACTTTACCATACTGACACTGACAGTGACAGGTCGCTGAAAAAGATGTCAGATGTACAAAAGTTCCAGACTGTAAAAAGTGAAGACCGGCTACATGAAAGGCTATTGCCTAAAACGTGTTAGGGAGTTTCAAACCCTAAATATAGCCGTTCCTCACACACCATAAAGAGAAACTCACGGCTATCTCTCCAACGGATAGTTTTCAAAAGTAACCTTGGTGTATGCCTATAAATACTGGTGACCCTCTATATTGTAAGGTTACGGGAAATTTATAAGCAACTCAAGACCTCAAACTTATTATCGCAAAGTTGAAGCACTCGAAACACCTAGAATTTTCCAAGTGCTTTTATATTGAAGAGAGCTCACTAAACTAAGCTTAGCTTGATAAGATTTATCCGAAGCTTAGTCGAGATATCCTAGCCTTTTCATTGTACTTCATTGTAAAGGATATCTCATCCTAGTTGAAAACCAACCAAGAAACCCCAAACCCTTGAGAAGGTAGTTGGAGTGTGTTTGTTGGTGAGAAGAGTTGTAAAGAGTTAGTAAACTACGCGGAGTAGTCAAAAAGCTCTAGAGGAGAAGTTAGTAAGCTACAGAGGTAGTCTGAAAGCTTGTTTGTGTTTGAGTAAGTAAACTACGGAGGTAGTCAGAAAGCTCAAGGTCGGGTTTAATAAGTAAACTACGTGGAGTAGTCAGAAAGCTCAGGGCCGAGTTGAGTAAGTAAACTACGCGAGGTAGTCAGAAAGCTCAGAAGTGATTAGTGAATTTCTCTGAGGATCAGAGAGAGTGGACGTAGGAGCTTGAGTCTCTGAACCACTATAAACTACTGTGTTGTTTATTGCTTTCTTTATCTGTGCTTAACTGTTGCATCACTGAGTTTTGAAAGCATATTTTCACTGATGTTTCAGTTGGAATCAATCCACTGGAAGTTGCATGTAATTGAATCATAGCCTAATCACTATTTCATTAAAGGAAGGTTTTCAACAAAGCTTAAAACGAGTATAAACTAAAGGGCCAACCATTCCGCACATCTGAGTAGCTAGAATAGATAGTTACCAACTGAACTTACTCTTCTGAGGGTTCAGTAAGTTAGTTATCTGATCCAAGCAACTCAGGATCTCTGACACTCAAGACTCAGTTGGGATTATCTGAGGTTTCTGAAAGCAGCTCAGGATCACTATCTCAGTAGACTTTGACTCAGAGCGATCTGTGCTTCTCAGGACCTAATCTTCAGGATTATCTGACCCAAGCTGACCTCAGTAAGAAAAGGTTTTAAAAACACTAAACACGTGTATTCCCCCCCCTATACATGTGTAAGACTCGTTTGCACCGGGACCAACAAGTGGTATCAGAGCAGTGGTTCAACTTGACCACCTGCTTTGTTGACCAAAGTTTTATTTGCTAAAAATACTTGTGGTCTATCTGAATTGATCTTATTTGCTGAATTTTTCAAAAGCTCAGATAAAAATGTCTTGTAAAAAACTTCCCATGTTCTCAGTGGAGAACTATGATCTATGGAGACTAAGAATGCAGGCTCACCTGTATTCCAAACATGAGCGTATGTGGAGAGTGGTCTCTCAAGGACCATTCCAATTTACTGTGGTGAATCCCAGAGGAACAGAAGATGAGAGAATTGATCATAGAGCAGAATTTCCTAAGTCCGATGACCAACCGACTCGAGGGAGAGAAAGTTAGTCAATCTAGACTACATTGCTAAAGACACACTATACAAAGATCAATTGATGATCGTGTGATGGGAATGATCTCTCAACGTAATCTTCGCTAAAGAGATTTGGGATACACTAGGCGTGAATGTGCCAAGCGCACGATCATATCAAGGAAAACAAACTTTCAAAGGGCAATTGGAAAGTTTGATAGTTTTGAAATGGATGATGGTGAATCAATAGACAAATTGGAAGTCGATTCACTAAAGCATCATGAATGATCTAAATGCACTTGGAAAGAAATATCCACAAAGAGAAAGTTGCATTGAAAATTCTTAGAGGTCTTTCTAAGAAATGGGATATTCATGCAAAGGGTGATTGAAAAACACCAAGAACATTAATTCAATGCCATACCAACAAGTCTTCTCTGAGCTGAAGGCATATGAATTTGTAATTGATAAGAAATCCAAAAAGGCTGACAGCAAAGATGATTCATCATCTAGTAAAAATGTGGCTTTAAAAGCCAAAGATAAAACCTGTAAAACTAGAGAGTCTGAGAACCCCCATGCTAAAAATCAGGATGAGCTTGAGGAAAAGCTAGCACTGATGACAAGGAGGTTTGAAAGACTTAATAGTAGATTTGGAAAATACAAAAGCTATTACAGGAACCACAGGTACCAGAAGAAACTTGAGGACATATCAACTGAGAAGAAGAAAGACCTGAAAGCTGAGATCTTCATCCAAAAGGAAGGACTCCAAGTCCAAAGAAGAAAGTGATCAGGATGATGATACCAACAGATGCTATAATTGCCAAAAGAAAGGTCACTTCCAGTATGATTGTCCAGATTTGAGTGCTAAGGAGAGAAGAGAAAGGCAAGCTAAAGGAGACAAGAAGTTCTCTAGCAAAAAAGCCATGGTTGCAGAAGAAGAACACTCTGAGGAGGGATCTAGCTCTTCAGATGAGATATTCTCAGACAGTGAAAGTGATGACATCTGTCTGATGGCCATTTAGGAGGTAAACTCTTCTTTCTCTGTTGTTGCTCCTACACTAGCACAAGAGTTTTCAAGTTCCACCGAAAAACAAATTTTTGACTGATGGATTCTTTTGAGAATCGATGAAGGACTATCTTTTTTTACAAGAATCGCTAAATAGAACTCAAGAGCGAATAAGGAACCGAAAAGTTGAAAATCTAAAATGGAAAGACTCTAGCAATACTGAAATCACTTCTCAATTAATGGGAGCTACTGATGAACTGAATGTTCTGAAAGTACAACTCTCAGAGAAAGAGAAGTTGATAATGACCCTAACTGAAAAGCTAGAGAAATCCACTGAAGAGATTCAGCTGATCAGAACTAAATTCAATGACCTCTCTGAGAAGCATGAAACTCTACAGAATCCCATGAGGATAGTGCATGTAAGAAGTTAACTCTATTGAATACTGCATCTAAAGTAATAGATGAAATTCAGAGTTACCAGAGATCTGCCACTATAAAATCTGGATTGGGATACATTCCAAGGGGAACCTCACAAGGTCATCTGAATGCTGCATCAAGTAGCAAGAAGACAATCTTTGTAAAACCAGTGGCACCTACACTTCAAACTGAAGAAATGCCCAAGGTTGTAGACAAGGGAAAAAGACCTATGGTCTCAGTAAATTTGAATGATCAGGAAGGAAAGCCCAAACCTCAGGTGAAGGCTAGAAAACCTGAGCACTCAGTTGGAAAGTTTCAGGCAAGTACTTCAAAGCCTCAAGCTAAGAATGCAAACCTGAAAGGCTCCACACTGAACCATCGAGGAATCCTCGGATGAGAAACACTCAAGAGAGACATTCTCAATCAAGAGACCAAGTCCTCAAGATCTTTGAAAGACCCAGATTTCAGTACAGACAAATTGAACCCCACTTGCCTAAGGGTAAAGGTTATCTGAACCCGAGTCATCAAAGATTTAGACCGGCTGCACAGAAGCCAAAGCAAATGAACAGAAGGCCTGAACCAAAGAAGAATTCAAAAGCCCATGTTCATGCTAAAGCTAGCACACATACACATAAAACTGCTAAGGCACCCAGAGTAGTAGATGTGTATGTTGATGTTTATGGAAGACAAATTAGACACTCTAAAGTGATTAGAGTTGTCAGACAAATTTGGATTCCGAAAGGTACATCTAATCTTGTAGGACCCTACACAAATTGGGTACCTAAAAATTGATCTGTTTTTCAGGAGGAAAACAAGGGCACTGAGCTGATTAAAAATCACATAGCACTGATGAGCAGAGATGAAAAGGCCCCTGATGTATGGTATCTTGACAGTGGATGTTCAAGACATATGACAGGATTCAAGAAGATACTCAGTGACTATGTTGAACAAAGAGGCCCACAGATCACTTTTGGAGATAACTCCGAGGGACAGACTGAAGGATATGGAACTTTGGAAATCGATTCAGTTCATACCCATGGTGTTTCATATGTATCTAGATTGAAGCATAATTTGCTTTCAATAAGCCAATTCTGTGATAAGGGTTTTAATGTTGAGTTCTCTAAGAACTTATGTCTTTTGAAAGATGATATCTCACAGAAAGTACTACTGACTGGTACAAGAAAAGGAAATGTGTATCTTGCTGATTGGAGTTCAACTCCTAAAGATACATGTTTGGTTGCTAAAAGTTCCACAGACACCAGTTGGTTATGGCATAAAAGAATGAATCACCTAAATTCAAAACCCTGAACAAGCTTGGAAGATTAGCTCTTGTAAGAGGGTTGCCTAATGAAGTGTTCAGTAAGGAACATATTTGTGATGCGTGCCAGAAAGGAAAACAAATTAGAGCATCATTTAAAAGCAAAGTAGATGTTTCTCTTGATGAGAATACTTCGATTCTTTGCCATCGATACGATCTTTTGGTCCTATAACACCATGAAGCACTAATGGCGGAAATACACATTGGTAGTAGTTGATGACTACTCAAGATATACTTAGGTCATATTCTTACTCAAGAAGAAACAAATGACCTCGATATAAAGTCGCCAGATTCTTGAAAAAGCTCAAGATTGAGAAAAATCGAGTGTGGTCAAAATCGATCTGACAAAGGAACTAAATTTATAAATCATATCATATCTGATTATTGTGCAGCAAATGGAATTTCACATGAAACATCAGCTGCAAGGACCCCTCAACAAAATGGTGTTGCTGAAAGAAGGTACATGACTCTGAAAGAAGCTGCGAGGACAATGATAAATGGGTTTATATTCCTAAAAGGTTTTGGGCTGAAGCTGTCAACACTGCATGCTACTCTCAGAACAGATCCATGCTGACCAAGAGTCAAGGCAAAACACCCTATGAGCTTTGGAATGAAAGGAAGCCTCTTGTTTCTTCTTTCGTGTGTTTGGTTGCAAGTGTTTCATACACAATAATGGTAAAGATCAGTTGAAAACATTTGATAGTAGAGCTGATGAAGGAATATTCTTAGGATATGTTGAAGTCAGTAAAGCTTTCAGAGTTTACAACTGTAGGACTCTTATTGTGGAGGAAACACCTCATGTTGTTTTTGATGAATCTACTTGTGTTCAGAAGAAACAGGAACATGATGCAGATGAACTGACTAAGAGGATCACCAGATTAAGCCTCAAAAAGAAAAGATAAATCATCCAATCGAACCTAAAAAAGAAGAAGTCACACATCCTATGATTGGAGTGACTCGGACTTCGAGATAAAGAAGTTCAGATGGAACTCGGGATGGTGAGACTCAGAAAACCAACACTCCAAAGAAGACCAATCAACAGACACCAGCCTTCAGACTCGTATGTGATGCCAATGAAGATGTGGTCACAAAGGAGGCAAATTTCGAATCTATCAACCAAAGGGGAACAAATGTCTCGACAATGTTCGATGGAATTTCCACGAGGAAGATGATTCCCTTTCTCCTTTTCTCGTTGTTCCCCGAAGCCATCAATTAATCGAACCTAACATTTCAAATGTTGAGGATATTTGCTTTGAAGGGGGAACATCAAGAAGGAAATGGTTAGATAGTCATCCTACAAGTCGATTGTGGGAGATTTAATCAAGGTGTTAAAACAGAGGTTCCATGGTGAGAGTGCACTATTCTCACGCTTCCTATCGGAGAAAGAACTCACGAGATTAGTGAAGCTCTACAAGATTCTCATTGGATTCTTCTTTATGCAAGATGAGTGAATCAATTCTCAAGGAATGAAGTATGGGAGCTAGTAGATAGACCTGAAAGGCACAATGTCATTGGAACCAAGTGGGTTTTTAAGAATAAAAAAGATGAAAACAACAACATTGTAAGAAACAAGGCAAGACTAGTTGCACAAGGTTTTTCCCAAGAAGAAGGCTTGGATTATGATGAAACCTTTGCACCTGTTGCAAGACTAGAAGCCATCAGATTGTTTCTTGCATATGCTGCCCACATGAAGTTCACAGTCTATCAAATGGATGTGAAAAGTGCATTTCTGACGAATATTGCTTAAAGAAGAGGTTTATGTGGAACAACCTCCCGGTTTCGCATGAATGACCAAGTTTACAAGCTCAGAAAAGCCTTGTATGGTCTTAAGCAAGCACCAAGAGCATGGTATGATACTCTTTCTCAGTTTCTTACTGACCATGGTTTTGTCAAAGGAACTGTTGATATAACTCTGTTCTAGATGGAAGATGGGGAAGATATCTTACTAGTTCAGATATATGTTGATGACATCATTTTTGGATCTCCAAACCATCAGTTGTGTGAAAAGTTTTCAACACTGATGAAAGGCAAGTTTGAGATGTCAATGATGGGAGAGATGAATTTCTTTCTAGGTCTTCAAGTGAAACAATCAAAGGAAGGAATATTCATCAACCAGGCAAAGTACACCGTAGATCCGATTGCCAAATATGGTGTACTGAGAATTGCAATGCGCTTAGATTCCCATGAATACTAACTACAAGATGGATCCCGATTACGAAGGCAAATCGGTGAGTCATCTTTTGATTATAGAGGAATCATTGGATCATTGCTCTATCTCACAGCAAGTAGGCCGGATATAACATTTACTGTTGGGATATGTGCAAGATACCAAGCTAATCCTAAGGCTAGTCACATGGAGGCTGCCAAAAAGATACTGAATCATCTTAAGGGCACAGTGAATAGAGGATTATGGTATCCAGCTGATGATAACCTTGAATTAACTGGTTACTTAGATGCTGATTATGGAGGTTGCAGAATTGACAGGAAGTCCACTACAGGAACTTGTCAATTTCTTGGAAGTAAGTTGATATCTTGGTTTTCGAAGAAACAGGACCTCGATAGTAACCAAAGACACTAAAAAGTTTAATACATGGTCTGCAGAAGTTCTGCTGTGCTTTCGATTCTTTGGCTCAAACAACAATTAAGGGATTATAAAGTTGTAGCCAATGAAGTACCAATATTTTGTGACAATAATAGTGCCATTGCTATTTCACAAAATCCGGTATTGCACACCAGATGCAAGCATGTGGATATCAGACATCACTTCATCAGAGATCATGTTGAGAAAAAGGACATCAGGATGGAGAAAATTCATACTGATAAACAGAGAGCTGATATCTTGACTAAACCTTTGGCTGAATCAAGATTTCAGGAACTATCAGTTGAATTAGGGATGTTGGATCCAGGTGTATAGAGTAAAATCTAAAAAATTGAAGGTTTTCAGATGCATGAAGTTTTCTCAGGATTCTACTGAGAAACTCAGGATAAAATGGAAAATACTGAACTGAGTCTCAGGAAACTCAGATTTACTGAAGGTCAGTACTCAGTATTATACTGAACCCATTCAGTACTCAGTATCATACTGACATTTTATCAAGGTCAATACTCAGTAAGACTAATAGAGGGAAATTAGTCTGAAGAAGTAATGACTCACGCGACTCATTTATTGCTTAAGTGAAACTCAGTAATCATTTGCAATAAATACAAAACACCTGAAGAATGTTTTTGGGCGGGATCTTTGAAATTCCTAAGAAGGTCAACAGTCATTAAATGCTCTGTTACATTTAATAACCAATGAGGTTAAAATGACGGCTTACTTTTCGGAAGATCGACCTTTCGTATACCCGATTAATCTATGATTAATCTCAACCGTTGTTTTTCTCCTAACCGGTACGATTCCCCACGATCTCACGATATATATTCTTTGAGAAGCCTTTTCAAGCCAATTTTATTAAACCCTTCGTTCCCAAAATCCTCTGCAAATAAAATCCCTCTTTTACCCAGAAAAGCTTCATCGCTCCAAACCCTAAATCTTTAAATCTCAAAATGGCTCCTACCATATTCGAAAGATTGGCCGAAACAAATAAGCCATGGTATGAGTACGTGGTTTCTCTGGAGAGTACTTCCAATGCCAAGCACGAAGAAGAGGCGCTCCACTTGATTCGGTTGGCAAAATTGACGAACCTCATCGCGAACCGATCGGAGGCAGAGTATACTCGCAAGGTAATAGAGTTTGTCGCTAATTTGGAAATAGATGAGGATGATTGTATTGAGTCCAAGATTTCTGTTTCGCATCTTGAACAATCAATGAAGTATGTGGATATTGTTCAAGAGCTTTATATTGTCCCTAAGCATTTAAACAATGTTTTTTAGTTGTGCGATAGGGGAGATGATCCCTCATTATATATCTTGGGACGGGAGCAAGAGTATCTTGATGGGATTACTGAGAATCCTGTTAAGTTTGAAGCAACTCTGCATAAGCGGCATCTAAAGCCGAAATACAGAGTGTTGATGGATATTGTGGGAAAGTGCATCATGAGTCGATCTGGAAGCTTTGAGCAGATCAGGACACCCAAACTCTGACTGATGGCGGCGATTGAGGACTCACCCACCAAGGAGTTCAACTGGTTGAAGTATCTGATCGAGGTGGTTAGTGAGCAAGCCAAGGTCATAAAAAGGGAGGATGGGGTAATATCGATCAAAGGCAGGATCCTCCATGCCACCAAAATAGCTTTTATTTTGGAAATGTGCCGAGAGGAGGAGGATATCTTTTCCAACTCTACTCCATTCCCTAAGTCCAAAGTAATGTTCAAGCCCATTGCTGCAAAGAGGACTATCAAGGGGAAGAAAGAGAAAAAGGTGGAATCACCAGTTGTGGCTGCTGCTGAAGAAAGCCAACAAACCAAGGGGAAGGTTTTGTTGGATGCCAAGATTGGAGCAGGGTGAGAGATTGAAGAAGCAAAAGACTCTTGCTCCAAAGCGCAAAAGAATGGTGGTTCTCACTGATGAAGATGAGGAAAGTGAGACTGAGGAGATTCAGCCTGAGAGCCAAACTGCTCAGAAATTGCCTTTACTTGTATTGGCTCAGGCTATCTCAAAGGCACAGGATCAAACTGAGGAGCAAGTCTTCTCTGAGGTTCTTGAGACGTCGCTTAGTTCTGATAAGTTCTCTCAAGAAATCTTCCAAGGACCTCAGACCTCAGAGCAAGTACAGATTCCTGCTGAGGAAGCACCTGCTCAAACCTCAGAAAATGTTCAGATTCCCTCTGAGGAAGTGCCCACTCAAGTCTTAGAGCAAACTGAAATTCCCACGGGAGGCGCCAGCTCAGACCTCAGAACCAAGTCAGATTCAGACTGAGGAGCTGTCTGCCCAAACCTCAGAGTTTGCTGAGCCTCAGGAGCCGATGAATTTTGATGAGTTCCTGAATGAGCTATTAGGCGATCCTTCAGTAGACTTTCCAACTGAACCTGAGAGCCCGATGCTCAAGAAAGGTGAAGTTGAAGAGACCGAATGGCGAAGCAAGGGGGAACGGTTCATCCTTGACCGCTACCCTGAGCTTAGCTCATTCCTTGACCTCCAAGACATCTTCTTCAGATTGAGGTCAACGGTCTACATCCTCAACCAGACTCTTCCGGAGATGCTCAACATTGCTTCATTCAGAGGCGAAGACTGGTGGAACGAGGAGACAGCTTTTCTCACTGAATTCTCAGGGTTCAGAAAAACCAAGCTCAGGATGAAAATCTCAGACTTTGATGAGCTTGTGAAGAGGAAGGTTGCTGAGAGGAAAGTTGCTGAAGTTGGTGCCCCGAGCTCCAAAGACAAATCTCAGGATGGGGACCAACAAGGGGATGATGAGAGTCAATCTCAGAAGGAGAAAAACTCAACTGATGTTGATCAGGCTGCTGTCGAACATCCTCGCATCAGAAGTTAGCCTTCGTAAACTCTGACACTATTAATAATTATGCCAGATTACCAAGTTCCTACCTTTAAATCAGAATGTCCGATATGCAGATCGAGGCTCGTGGGACACCCAAGCTCGGTGAATCCTGACTCAGACCGAAGTCCGAAGCCCCGCCTCAGATCAAGCTCGTGTTCAGATGAGACTCAGATGAACAAACCAACCCGGGAGGCACAACCGATGCTCCTGAGATTGATCTCACCCCGATGATGGAGAAGCTGGAGAAGGTTGAGTCAATCCTGAACAAAATTGCTCAGATGGAGGAGGTTTTGGCCAACCAAACTCAGAAGATTGACAAATTTGAGTTCTTCTTCGTAACCGGTGCTACTGGATACTCGACAGATAAGTCGAATTCTCCATGGAAGGAAAGTTAGAAGAGAAGATGGAGGGGGTCAAGGCCGAAGCTTAATCAGAGTCCGTTTTAAGCATCAGGAGCAGACTCAAATTCTAGAAGCAAAGTTGGTAGAGAAGAATGAGATGCTGGTGAAGAATGTTGTTGAGGAAATGAGCTCAATGCTCATGGCCAAGATGACAGATATGTTCAAAGAAGCTCTCTCTAGCCAATTTGCTCATCTGTCTGAAGAATTCTCTGTGGTGAAAAACCACCTCAGAAGGCTCGAGGAGGAGCAAGATCAGATGGCAGTGGAGGTGCGGAGTGTCAGTAAAGAACAATACCATATGGACACACCACTCTCCAGGCTTCTACCAGAATGTGGTTCCAAGAAGGGGGAAAGACCTGGAGCTGATCTCAGGAATTTATTGGAACATACTCTAAGGTCGCTGAAAAAGATGTCAGATGTACAAAAGTTCCAGACTGCAAAAAGTGAAGACCGACTACATGAAAGGCTATTGCCTAAAACGTGTTAGGGAGTTTCAAACCCTAAATATAGCCGTTCCTCACACACCATAAGAGGAAACTCACGAAGCTATCTCTCCAACGGATAGTTTTCAAAAGTAACCTTGGTGTATACCTATAAATACTGGTGACCCTCTACATTGTAAGGTTACGGGAAATTTATAAGCAACTCAAGACCTCAAACTTATTATCGCAAAGTTGAAGCACTCGAAAAACCTAGAATTTCCCAAGTGCTTTTATATTGAAGAGAGCTCACTAAACTAAGCCTAGCTTGATAAGATTTATCCGAAGCTTAGTCGAGATATCCTAGCCTTTGCATTGTACTTCATTGTAAAGGATATCTCATCCTAGTTGGAAACCAACCGAGAAACCCCAAACCCTTGAGAAGGTAGTTGGAGTGTGTTTGTTGGTGAGAAGAGTTGTAAAGAGTTAGTAAACTACGTGGAGTGGTCAAAAAGCTCTAGAGGAGAAGTTAGTAAGCTACAGAGGTAGTCTGAAAGCTTGTTTGTGTTTGAGTAAGTAAACTACGGAGGTAGTCAGAAAGCTCAAGGTCGGGTTGAGTAAGTAAACTCGTGGAGTAGTCGTAAAGCTCAGGGGCGAAGTTGAGTAAGTAAACTACGAGGTAGTCGAAAAGCTCGAAGTGATTAGTGAATTTCTCGAGGATCGAGAGAGTGGACGTAGGAGCTTGAGTCTCCGAACCACTATAAAATGTTGTGTTGTTTATTGCTTTTATCTCATGCTTAACCGCTGCATCACCGAAGTTTGAAAGCATATTTTCACCGATGATTCAAATTGGAATCAATCCAATCGGAAGTTGCATGTAATTGAATCACAGCCTAATCACTATTTCATTAAAGGAAGGTTTTCAAAGAAAGCTTAAAACGCAGTATAAACTAAAGGGCTAACCATTCCAAGACATCCGAGTAGCTAGAACAGATAGTTACCAAACCGAACTTACTCTTCCGAGGGTTCAAGAAGTTAGTTATCCGATCCAAGCAACTCGATCTCTCTGACACTCGGGACTCAGTTTGGGATTATCTCGAGGTTTCTGAAAGCGACTCAGATCACTATCTCGAAGAGACTTTGACTCGAGAGCGATCGTGCTTCTCGGGACCTAATCTTCGTGGATTATCCCGACCCAAGTGACCTCGAAGAAAAAGTTTTTAAAACACCAACACGCCAGTATTCCCCCATACATGTGTAAGACTCATTTGCACCGGGACCAACAAGTGGTATCAGAGCAGTGGTTCAACTTGACCACCTGCTTTGTTGACCAAAGTTTTATTTGCTAAAAATACTTGTGGTCTATCTGAATTGATCTTATTTGCTGAATTTTTCAAAAGCTCAGATAAAAATGTCTTCTAAAAAGCTTCCCATGTTCTCAGTGGAGAACTATGATCTATGGAGACTAAGAATGCAGGCTCACCTGTATTCCAAACATGAGCGTATGTGGAGAGTGGTCTCTCAAGGACCATTCCAATTTACTGTGGTGAATCCCAGAGGAACAAATGATGAGATAATTGATCCTAGAGCAGAATTTCCTAAGTCTGATGACCAACTGACTCCTGAGGAGAGAAAGTTAGTCAATCTAGACTACATTGCTAAAGACACACTATACAGTACAATTGATGATGGTGTGATGGAAATGATCTCTCACTGTAATATTGCTAAAGAGATTTGGGATACACTAGCTGTAATGTGCCAAGGCACTGATCATATCAAGGAAAACAAACTTTCAGTGGCATTTGGAAAGTTTGATAGTTTTGAAATGGATGATGGTGAATCAATAGACAAATTGGAAGTCAGATTCACTAGCATCATGAATGATCTAAATGCACTTGGAAAGAAATATCCACAAAGAGAAGTTGCATTGAAAATTCTTAGAGGTCTTTCTAAGAAATTGGATATTCATGCAGTGGTGATTGAAAACACCAAGAACATTAATTCAATGCCATACCAACAAGTCTTCTCTGAGATGAAGGCCTATGAATTTGTAATTGATAAGAAATCCAAAAAGGCTGACAACAAAGATGATTCATCATCTAGTAAAAATGTGGCTTTAAAAGCCAAAGATAAAACCTGTAAAACTAGAGAGTCTGAGAACCCCCATGCCAAAAATCAGGATGAGCTTGAGGAAAAGCTAGCACTGATGGCAAGGAGGTTTGAAAATCTTAATAGTAAATTTGGAAAATACAAAAGCTATTACAGGAACCACATGTACCAGAAGAAACCTGAGGACAGATCAACTGAGAAGAAGAAAGACCTGAAAGCTGAGGGATCTTCATCCAAAAGGAAGGACTCCATGTCCAAAGAAGAAAGTGATCAGGATGATGATACCAACAGATGCTATAATTGCCAAAAGAAAGGTCACTTCCAGTATGATTGTCCAGATTTGAGTGCTAAGGAGAGAAGAGAAAGGCAAGCTAAAAGAGACAAGAAGTTCTCTAGCAAAAAAGCCATGGTTGCAGAAGAAGAACACTCTGAGGAGGGATCTAGCTCTTCGATGAGATATTCTCGACGCTTAAAAGTGATGACATTTGTCCGATGGCCATTGAGGAGGTAAAATCTTCTTTCTCTCGTTGTTGCTCCTACACTAGCACAAGAGTTTTCAAGTTCCAATCGAAAAATAAATATTTTGACCTCGATGGATTCTTTTGAGAATCTGATGAAGGACTATGCTGTTTTACAAGAACTGCTAAATAGAACTCAAGAGCAGAATAAGAAACTGAAAGCTGAAAATCTAAAATGGAAAGACTCTAACAATAATGAAATCACTTCTCAATTAATGGGAGCTACTGATGAACTGGATGTTCTGAAATTACAACTCTCAGAGAAAGAGAAGTTGATAATGACCCTAACCGAAAAGCTAGAGAAATCCATCAAGAGATTCAAATTTGATCGTAACTAAATTCAATGACCTCTCCGAGAAGCATGAAACTCTACAGAACTGTGAGGATAGTGCACAGAAGAAGTTAACTCTATTGAATACCGCATCTAAAGTAATAGATGAAATTCAGAGTTACCAGAGATCTGCCACTATAAAATCTGGATTGGGATACATTCCAGGGGAACCTCACAAGGTCATCCGAATCGCATCAAGTAGCAAGAAGACAATCTTTGTAAAACCAAAGGGCACCTACACTTCAAACTCAAGAAATGCCCAAGGTTGTAGACAAGGGAAAAAGACCTATGGTCTCAGTAAAACTGAATGATCAGGAAGAAAAGCCCAAACCTCAGGTGAAGGCTAGAAAACCTGAGCACTCAGTTGGAAAGTTTCGAGCAAGTACTTCAAAGCCTCGTGCTAAGAATGTAAACCCGAAAGGCTCCACATCAAACCATCGAGGAATCCTCAAATGAGAAACACTCAACAGAGACATTCTCAACCAAGAGACCAAGTCCTCAAGATCTTTGAAAGACCCAGATTTCAAAGATGCATAACCCGAACCCCACTTGCCTAAGGGTAAAGATTATCTGAACCCGAGTCATCAGAGATTTAGACCGGCTGCACAGAAGCCAAAGAAAATGAACAGAAGGCCTGAACCAAAGAAGAATTCAAAAGCCCATGTTCATGCTAAAGCTAGCACACATACACAGAAAATTGCTAAGGCACCCAGAGTAGTAGATGTGTATGTTGATGTTTATGGAAGGTAAATTAGCCACTCTAAAGTGATTAGAGTTGTCAGGCAAATTTGGATTCCGAAAGGTACATCTAACCTTGTAGGACCCTACACAAATTGGGTACCTAAAAATTGATCTGTTTTTCAGGAGGAAAACAAGGGCACTGAGCTGATTAAAAATCACATAGCACTAATGAGTAGAGATGAAAAGGCCCCTGATGTATGGTATCTTGACAGTGGATGATCAAGACATATGACAGGATTCAAGAAGATACTCAGTGACTATGTTGAACAAAGAGGCCCACAGATCACTTTTGGAGATAACTCCAAGGGACAGACTGAAGGATATGGAACTTTGGAAATCGATTCAGTTCATATCCATGGTGTTTCATATATATCTGGATTGAAGCATAATTTGCTTTCAATAAGCCAATTATGTGATAAGGGTTTTAATGTTGAGTTCTCTAAGAACTTATGTTTTGTGAAAGATGATATCTCACAGAAAGTACTAATGACTGGTACAAGAAAATGAAATGTGTATCTTGCTGATTGGAGTTCAATTCCTAAAGATACATGTTTGGTTGCTAAAAGTTCCACAGATACCAGTTGGTTATAGCATAAAAGAATGAATCACCTAAATTTCAAAACCCTGAACAAGCTTGCAAGATTAGCTCTTGTAAGAGGGTTGCCTAATGAAGTGTTCAGTAAGGAACATATTTGTGATGCTTGCCAGAAAGGAAAACAAATTAGAGCATCATTAAAAAGCAAAGTAGATGTTTCTACTTGATGATAATTCGCCATTCGTGATACGGATCTTTTTGGTCCTATAACACCAGTAAGCACTAATGGCAGGAAATACACATTGGTAGTAGTTGATGACTACTCAAGATATATATGGGTCATATTCTTACTCAAGAAGAAAGCAGACTCGAATAAAGTTTGCCAGATTCTTGAAAAAGGCTCAAGATATTGAGAAAAATCGAGTGTGGTCAAAATCGATATGACAAAGGAACTGAATTTATAAATCATATCATATCTGATTATTGTGCAGCAAATGGAATTTCACATGAAACATCAGCTGCAAAGACCCCTCAACAAAATGGTGTTGCTGAAAGAAGGAACAGGACTCTAAAAGAAGCTGCGAGGACAATGATAGCTGAAGCTGATATTCCTAAAAGGTTTTTAATTTGTCACCAACACTGCATGCTACTCTCAGAACAAATCCATGCTGACCAAGAGTCAAGGCAAACACCCTATGAGCTTTGGAATGAAAGGAAGCCTCTTGTTTCTTCTTTTGTGTGTTTGGTTGCAAGTGTTTCATACACTAATGGTAAAGATCAGTTGAAAACATTTGATAGTAAAGTCGATGAAGGAATATTCTTAGGATATTCTCAAGTCAAGAAAAGCTTTCGAGTTTACAACCTGTAGGACTCTTATTGTGGAGGAAACACCTCATGTTGTTTTTGATGAATCTACTTGTGTTCGGAAGAAACAGAACATGATGCAGATGAACCGACTAAGAGGATCACCAGATTAAGCCCAAAAATGAAAAGATAAATCATCCAATCGAACTCGAAAAGAAGAAGTCACCACATCCTATGATTGGAGTGACTTAGACTCGATAAAGAAGTTCGTGGATGGAACTCGCGATGGTGAGACTCGGAAAACCAACACTCCAAAGATGACCAATCCGAATAGACACCCTGCTCGCACTCATGTATGTGATGCCAATGAAGATGTGGTCACAAATGAGGCAAATTCTCAATCTATCAACCAAAGGGGGAACAAATGTCTCGACAATGTTCTCAATGGAATTTCCATCGAGGAAGATGATTCCTTTCTCCTTTTCTCGTTGTTCCCCGAAGTTTATCGAATTAACCGAACCTAACATTTCAAATGTTGAGGATATTCTTGAAGGGGGAACATCAAGAAGGAAATGGTTAGATAGTCATCCTACAAGTCGATTGGGGAGATCTAACCAAGGTGTTAAAACAAGAAGGTTCCATGGTGAGAGTGCACTATTCTCACTGCTTCCTATCGGAGAAAGAACCTTCTTTGAGATTGGTGAAGCTCTACAAAATTCTCATTGGATTATCCGCTATGCAAGATGAAATAATCAATTCTCAAGGAATGAAGTATGGGAGTTAGTAGATAGACTGAAAGGCACAATGTCATTGGAACCAAGTGGGTTTTTAAGAATAAAAAGATGAAAACAACAACATTGTAAGAAACAAGGCAAGGCTAGTTGCACAAGGTTTTTCCCAAGAAGAAGGCTTGGATTATGATGAAACCTTTGCACCGTTGCAAAAGACTAGAATCCATCGATTGTTTATTGCATATGCCGCCCACATGAAGTTCACATACCATCAAATGGATGTGAAAAGTGCATTTCGAACGGTGTGCTTAAAGAAGAGGTTTATGTGGAACAACCTCCTGGTTTCAGATAGGATGACTAAGTTTACAGGCTCAGAAAAGCCTTGTATGGTCTTAAGCAAGCACCAAGAGCATGGTATGATACTCTTTCTCGGTTTCTTCTTCGACCATGGTTTTGTCAAAGGAATCGCTGATAGAACTCGCTTCGATGGAAGATGGGGAAGATATCTTACTAGTTCAGATATATGTTGATGACATCATTTTTGGATCTCCAAACCATCAGCTGTGTGAAAAGTTTTCAACACTGATGAAAGGCAAGTTTGAGATGTCAATGATGGGAGAGATGAATTTCTTTCTAGGTCTTCAAGTGAAACAATCAAAGGAAGGAATATTCATCAACCGTGCAAAGTACACCGTAGATCCGATTGCAAATATGGTGTACAGACTGCAATGCGCTTAGATTCCCATGAATACTAACTACAAGATGGATCCTCGATTACAAGGAAAATCGGTGAGTCATACCGATTATAGAGGAATCATTGGATCATTGCTCTATCTCACAACAAGTAGGCGGATATAACATTTGTCTTTGTTGGGATATGTGCAAGATACCAAGCTAATCCTAAGGCTAGTCACATGGAGGTCGCCAAAAAGATATTGAAGTATCTTAAGGGCACGAAATGAATGAGGGATTATGGTATCCAAATTGATGATAACCTTGAATTAACCGGTTACTCGATGTTGATTATGGAGGTTGCGAATTGACGAAGTCCACTACAGAACTTGTCAATTTCTTGGAAGTAAGTGATATCTTGGTTTTCGAAGAAATGGACCTCGAGAGCAAACAACCGATTATCGGTTTAATACATGGTCGCAGGAAGTCATTGTGCTTTCGAGATTCTTTGGCTCGCACAACAATTAAGGGATTATAAAGTTGTAGCCAATGAAGTACCAATATTTTGTGACAATAATAGTGCCATTGCTATTTCACAAAATCCTTATTGCACACCGATGCAAGCATGTGGATATCGGACATCACTTCATCGTAGATCATGTCGGAAGAAGGACATAAGGATGGAGAAAATTCATACCGATAAAGCGTAGAGTGATATCTTGACTAAATCTTTGGCTGAATCAAGATTTCAGGAACTTTCAGTTGAATTAGGGATGTTAGATCCAGGTGTTTAGAGTAAAATCTAAAAAAATGAAGGTTTTCAGATGCATGAAGTTTTCTCAGAATTCTACTGAGAAGCTCAGATAAAATGGAAATAATTGAATCGAAGTCTCGAAAACTCAGATTTCATCAAGGTCAAGATTGATTTTTTTTCTTGAACCCATTCAAGACTTCGATATTATACTTTCATTTTATCAAGATCAGTACTCAGTAAGACTGATAGAGAGAAATTAGTCTGAAGAAGTAATGACTCATGCAACTCATTTATTGCTTAAGTAAAGCTCAGTAATCATTTGCAATAAATACAAAACACCTAAGGAATGTTTTGGGCGGGATCGTTTGAAATTCCGAAGAAGGTCAACAGTCATTAAATGCTCTGTAACATTTTTTGACCAATGAGGATATTTTGGCGGCTTACTTTTCGGAGATCGTCTGTTCGTATACCCGATTAATCGGAGATTAAATCTCAACCGTTGTTGTTCACCTAACCAACGCGATTCCCCACGATCTCGAAGCTATATATTCCTCAAGAAGCCATTCAAGCCAAAATTTTATAAAACCCTTCGTTCCCAAATCCTCTGCAATTAAAAATTCCCTTTGCCCAGAAATCTCCAAACCCTAAAGCTTCATTTCTTCATATCCAAAATGGCCCCAACCCTGTTCGAGAGATTAGCCAAAACCAACAAACCCTGGTACGAGTTCGTTGTCTCGCTCGATAGCACAACCAATTCCAAACCAGAAGAGGAGGCTCTCCACATGATTCGATTGGCCAAACTCACTCATCTCGTCTCAAGCCGACCGGATCAAGAGTATGCGAAAGAGGTAATCGAATTCATCTGTAATTTGAGGATAGATGAAGAGGATGGTATGCATTCTAAGATTACTGTATCACATTTAGAGCATTCGTCCAAATACATCGATTCTGAGAGGGATTTGTATATTATTCCAAAAAATTTAAATGATGTTTTTGAGTTCTGTGATAAAGGAGAGGATCCTGCTATGTATATGTTGGGTAGAGAGAAGGAGTTTTTAGATAGGATTGCTGAGAATCCTGTGAAATTTGAGGTTACACTGCATAAGAGGCACTTGAAGCCACAATATCGAGTTTTGATGGATATTGTGAGCAAAAGCATCATGAGACTTGCGGGGAGTTTTGAGCAGATTAGTACCCCGAAGCTCCGATTGATGGCGGCGATCGAGGCCTCACCCACCACTGACTTCAACTGGCTCAAATTCTTGATTCAGATGGTGAGTGAGCAAGCCAAAGTCTTCAAGAAGGTTGACGGGGCTATCACGATTAAAGGCAAGATCCACCATGCAACCAAAATAGCATATATTTTGGAGATGTGCAGAGAGGAGGAGGATATCTTCGCCAATTCGACCCCATTCCCTAAGTCCAAGGTGCTCTTCAAGCCCATTGTTGTGAAGAAACAGGCCATCAGAGGGAAGAAGGAAAAGAAAGCAGAATCACCTAAAGCTGCTATTGTTGCTGAAGAAACCCAACAAACCAGGGGGAAGGTTTTGTTGGATGCCAAGATAGAGCAGGGTGAGAAGCTAAAAGAAGGTAAAACCTTCGCCCCTGCCGCCAGAAGATTGGTGGTTCTCACCGATGAAGATGGCAAATGATTCTGAAGAGATTCAACCTGAGGGCCAAACCGCCCAGAATTCGCCATTGCAAGTTTTGGCTCAGGTTATCTCTAAGGCACAAGAACAGACTGAGGAGCAGGTCTTCTCTGAGGTGCTTGAGACTTCGCTCGGGCCTCGCATAAAAATTTCTCAGAAATTTTTAAAGGAACTCAGCCTCGAGATTCCTACCAAAGATGTGCCGGCCAGACAGAAGAGTCAACTCGTAGTCAATCTGAGGACGTGCCACCAAGCCCCGTAACCCACTCGGATGCAAACCGAGGACCCGATGCACAACGCTCAAAGGTCACCGAGACTCGTGGAGCAACTTTAACATTGATGAGCTCCCGAGTGATCTACTTTTGATCCTTCACCGATGCTTCGACCGAACCGTAAAGCCCGAGATGGAAGAAGGGCGGCCGAGGAAACCGAAAGTGGAGGAGCAAGGGGGAACGGTTCATCTCGACCACTACCCCGAGCTCAAATTTCATTCCCCGATCCGCAAGATATCTTCTTCGATTAAGGTCGACGGTTTTCATCCTCAAACGACTCTTCCCGAGATGCTTGATATTGCGATTCGAGGGGAAGACCGGTGGAATGAGGAGACATGACCCCGACCGACTTCTCGAGATTCGGAGGACAAAGCCTCAGATGAAAAATTCCGATTTTGATGAGCTAGTTCAGAGGAAGATAGCCGAGAGGACATCTATCGTTGGGTGCCCCTAGCGCCAGAGATAAATTTCAAGATGGGGACCAACAGGAGATGATCGAGGGATCGGCCTCGATGGAGAAGGAAACTTCGCGGCCGATCAACTCCGAATCGGTCAACCTCAGATCGGTTAGCACTCTTCAGGTACCTTTTGGCACTATTAACAATTATGCCAAAGTTACTGAAAGTTCTATCTTTAATTCTGAATTGTCTGATGTCTGATCGAGGCTCGAGACTCGAGCTCGTGATGAAGAAGCTCGAGATGATCAAACAAAGACAGAAGGTGCAGAAGGTTCCTGAGATCGACCTCACTCCCTTGATGGAGAAACTTGAGAAGGTTGAGCCAATGATGAACAAGATTGCTCAGATGGAAGAAACATTGGCCAACCAAGCTCAGAAGATGGAGAATCTTAGTCACTCTTGAACTGGTGCAAATCCAAAACACTCGACCTCTCGATGACCTCCATGGAAGATAAGTCAATGAAAAGTTGGAGGAGTCAAGGCCGAAATGAAAGTCTTCGAATCAAAACAAAAGCACCAGGAGAGATTTGCATTTATAGAGGTGAAATTGGCAAAGAGGAATGAAGTGATGATCAAATCAGTTGTTGAGGAAATGAGCTCAATGCTCATGACCAAGATGACAGAGATGTTTAAAGAAGCTCTCTAGCCGTTTGCCCATCTCTCAAGAATTTTCTCGTGGGCTAAGAACCACATCGTGAGGCTAGAAGACGAACAAGATCGAGATAGCGAGAGAGGTCTTGTTGTGTGAGCAAAGAGCAATATCACATGGACACAAAGACTTCTCCAGATTTCTTCCAAATTACTAAAAGCAAGAAGGGAAAAGGAAGGTGAAGACCTCAGAAATTATTGCACGTGCTTTGAAGAAAAAGGCGCAAAAGATGTTTGAAATGTATAATCTATCCAAAGCCTTAAATGAAGTCGGTTACCGACAAAACCAAGTTCGCCAAAGGAGAAGCCTATCTACACTCGAAGTTTCGAGGAAACCATGCTTGATGTTGCAAGAGAGAAACCGAAAAGGAACTAAGGTTGAACAAGCCAGCCGCCATTGAATTGCCTATGAAGAGGAAAGTCTTGGGCATTGTTCAACCCGAAAGCAAGCGTCATGGCGGCTTCTAAGCCAATCCAGAAAAGTTGATTCTGGATGATGAAGGAACCAAGAATCGAAGTCTCAACCGCAGAAGAAAGTCTTCAACACGAAGAATGCTCAAGACACCTCGGATAGAACATGCTAAGAAAGCACCGCCTCAGCCTCAAAGCGCTCGTGATCGTGAAGAAGATCAAGAAGAGCCGGGCCGGGCGAGTGGATTCAAAAAGTTTATGAGCAAAAGGAGAGAGACATCAAAAGCAATCAAGTGGCCCCCACGCTGATAAATGGATGCCTATCAAACTCAACGATATGTGGGAAGAGGTCAAGAGAACCTTCCGTTCTATTATGATGTGCTCGAGGAGTGGAGAGGGAAAGCTCGATCAAAATGATGCGCTTCATTGAATATCTCCTAACCTTCTATCCAAAATATCTCCAAAGTTGGATGAACCTTGCGGATGAAGGAGAGGTACAGATAGTAGCCCCTGGTCCATATTCCTACCCTCCTCCAAGACTTGGTAATGGCTTAGTGAATGAGAAGGCCATTACTCAAGAAATTGCTCAAGATATCTTTGGTCGGGTTAGGTTTTGACAGAAAACAAATTCGGATATCATTAAGGAAAGAAATGAACTGAAGAAGAGGTATTTCGGAATGTTCAACCTGGAGGTGCCCGCTGATGAATTGGAAGAAGAAGCAAACTGAAGAGCAGAAGACTGAAGAGGCAAATCTGAAGACTGAAGACTAAAGACTCAGAAGATTCTGTAATCTTTAAATTTTTGTCTTTTTGATTTTGTTGATAAGACTCATTGTAATCTGTAATGGTATACCAATCATCAATGAAAACTTATCATTCATACTCAAAAGATAATATCTCATTATCTTATTTACATGTCTTTTATTTTGATATGCTGAATGAATGTCTATGAACTGATTGTGTGTTGATAAGGGGGAGATTGTTTATTAAGTATTTGGTAATGAATCCTTTGAGAGATTCATTACTGAAGATATTGTTGAATGATTTAATTGTTGAGAAATTCTCTGAAATTGTTGAGAGATTCTCTGTTCAGGAAATTGTTGGGAGACATAACCAATCTTGTAATAGGATAAACTGAAACCTGAGTATAGGTTATATGTTTGTAACAAGATAGGTTTTGGCATCATCAAAAAGGGAGAATTGTTGGGAGATGAATTTAATAAAAGATATATGATTTTGATTAAGATCCCAAAACCCCTGAGTATGACATGTTCAGAATGATCTTGATAGTTGAGTCAGGATTCAGTTTTAGAGTATTCAGGATGACATCTGCAAAATGTATAGTCAGCAGATATAGATCAGGATAGGTTCTGAAGACTCTGAAGAACTCAGTATGTTTCTGAAGAAACTGAAGTTTCAGTATGAAACTGAGAATTTGAAGACTCAGTAGGAAACTGAGAATCTGAAGACTCAGTGAGAAACTGAGATACTGAAGACTCAATATGAAACTGAGGAACTGAAGACTCAGCATGAAGACTCCGTATATCAGTCTGTATATCGCTAAAGACTCTGAAGACTCTGAAGACCCTGAAGACTCTGAAGACGCAAGACTGAATACTGGAGACTGAAGATCAAGAATACTGAAGGCACAGTAATTACTGAAGACTCAGTAATGTATTGAATGCTCAGTATAAACCTGAATGTTCCGAGGCACTGAAGATATCTATCTGAAGGATGCAATACTGAGAAAAACGCGATTCCTTAGAAAGTTAGATATTGCCAAGACATTCAATTGCAGACAAAAGGAACTAAGTCAGAAGTGTTGTTAAGGTTATATCAACTCAGAGTTTGTAACCAAAAGAGCCGTTGAAGGTGTCTACCTTTAACTGGAGACAAAAGTCAAAAAGAGGAAGACAACACTGTACCATACTGACATTGACAGTGATAGGTCGCTGAAAAAGATGTCAGATGTACAAAAGTTCCAAACTGCAAAAAGTGAAGACCGGCTACATGAAAGGCTATTGCCTAAAACGTGTTAGGGAGTTTCAAACCCTAAATATAGTCGTTCCTCACACACCATAAGAGGAAACTCACTAAGCTATCTCTCCAACGGATAGTTTTCAAAAGTAACCTCGGTGTATGCCTATAAATACTGGTGACCCTCTACATTGTAAGGTTACGGGAAATTTATAAGCAACTCAAGACCTCAAACTTATTATCGCAAAGTTGAAGCACTCGAAAAACCTAGAATTTCCCAAGTGTTTTTATATTGAAGAGAGCTTACTAAACTAAGCCTAGCTTGATAAGATTTATCCGAAGCTTAGTCGAGATATCCTAGCCTTTGCATTGTACTTCATTGTAAAGGATATCTCATCCTAGTTGGAAACCAACCGAGAAACCCCAAACCCTTGAGAAGGTAGTTGGAGTGTGTTTGTTGGTGAGAAGAGTTGTAAAGAGTTAGTAAACTACGCGGAGTAGTCATAAAGCTCTAGAGGAGAAGTTAGTAAGCTGCTGAGAGGTAGTCCGAAAGCTTGTTTGTGTTTTGAGTAAGTAAACTACGAGGTAGTCGTAAAAGCTCAAGGTCGTTTGAGTAAGTAAACTACTTGGAGTAAATGTAAAGCTCGTACGAAGTTGAGTAAGTAAACTACGCGAGGTAGTCGAAAAGCTCGGTGATTAGTGAATTTCTCTTAGGATCGTAGAGAGTGGACGAGGGAGCTTGAGTCTCTCAACCACTATAAACCGATGTGTTGTTTATTGCTTTTATTATCATACTTAACTGCTGCATCACCGAAGTTTTGAAAGCATATTTTCACTGACGTTTTAGTTGAATCAATCCAATGGAAGTTGCATGTAATTGAATCACAGCCTAATCACTATTTCATTAAAGGAAGGTTTTCAGCAAAGCTTAAAACGAGTATAAACTAAAGGGCCAACCATTCCGCACATCTGAGTAGCTAGAACAGATAGTTACCAAACTGAACTTACTCTTCTGAGGGTTCAGTAAGTTAGTTATCTGATCCAAGCAACTCAGGATCTCTAACACTCAGGACTCGGTTGGGATTATCTAAGGTTTCGAAAAGCAACGGGATCACTGCCTCAAGAGACTTTTGACTCGAGCGATTTTTTGCTTCTCGACCTAATCTTTAGGATTATCCGACCCAAGTCGACCTCAAGAAGAAAAAAAGTTTTAAAACACTGAACACGTGTATTCCCCCCCATACACGTGTAAGACTCGTTTGCACCGGGACCAACAGGAAGAAATTATGAGAACTTTTTGGTTCTATTATGATGTGCTCAGAGAATGGAGAGGGGAGAGCTCAGATCCCAATGAGGCTTTCACCGACTATCTCCTGACCTTCTATCCTAAATATCTTCAAGGCTGGATAAATCTTGCGGTTGAAGGAAAGGTGCAGATAACCGCCCCTCGTCCATACGTGTACCCTCCTCCCGAAGTCGAGAATGGTCACGTAAAAATGAGAAAGCCATTGCTCAAGAAATATCTCAAGACGCCATTCATTTAGGTCCGACAGGAACAATCCTCGATATCATTAAAAGAAAGAGATGCTTGAAAAAAGAAGATATTACGGAATGTTCAACCTTGAAGTCCCCGCGATGAGGTGGAAGAAGATCGAAATCAAGAGCCGAAAGAAGAAATGTAAGAAGACTAAATAATGAAGACTCAGAAGATTCATGTAATCCTTTATTTTTTTTGTCTTTTTGATTTTGTTAGATAAGATTCATTGTAAACTTGTAACAGTCTACCTATCATCAATGAAACCTTATCATTTATGCTCAAAAGATAATATCTCATTATCTTATTTACATGTCTTTTAATTTTGATATGCCTGGATGATTGTCTCTGAATTAATTGTTGGGAAATTAAGTATTTGGTGATGAATCCTTTGAGAGATTCTTTATTGAAGAAATTGTTGGGAGATAAAACCAATCTTGTAATAGGATAAACTGAAACCTGAGTATAGGTTAAGTATATTTGTAACAAGATGGTTTTTGGCATCATCAAAAAAGGGGAAATTGTTGGGAGATGAATTTAATAAAGATATGATTTTGATTAGATCCCAAAACCCCGAGTATGACATGTTTCAGATAATCTTGATAGTTGAGTCGAGATTCAGCTTTTAGAGTATTCAGTCATATTATCCGCAAAATGTATAGTCGCAGATATAGATCAAAGTTAGATCTCAAGATTCTCAAGAACTCAAGAAGTTTCAAGAAACCGAAGTTTCAAGATGAAATCAACTTTTCAAGTTTCAAAGATGAAATCGAGAAATCAAGACTCAAAGAAAATCGAGATATCAAAAACTCGGTGTGAAATCGAGATACCGAGACTTCGATGATATCGAGGAACCGAATACTCAAAGATGAAGACTCAAAATATATCACCAAGATATCCCTAAAGACTCGAAAGACCTCAAGACTCGAAGACCCTCAAGACTCAAGACTCAAGACGTAAGATCAAGATCAAGATCAAGAATATCAAGGCACAAGAATTATCAAGACTCAAGAATGTATCAAATGCTCAAGATAAAACTCGAATGTTCCGAGGCAATCAAAATATCTATCCAAGGATGCAATATCGAGAAGATCACGATTCCTTAGAAAAATAGATATTGCCCAAGACATTCAAATGCGCATAAAAGGAACTAATACAAAGTGTTGTTAAGGTTATATCACTCGTAGATTGTAACCAAAAAAGAGCCGCTGAGTTGTCTACCTTTAACCGGAGACAAAAGTCAAAAAAGAGGAAGACATCAATGTACCATATCGACAATCGACAAATGACAGTCACTGAAAAGATGTCAGAAGTACTAAGTTCCAGACTGCAAAAAAGTGAAGACCGGCTACATGAAAGGCTATTTCCTAAAACGTGTTAGGGAGTCTCAAACCCTAAATATAGCCGTTCTTCACACACCATAAGAGGAAACTCACGAAGTTATCTCTTCCAACGGATAGTTTTTCAAGAGTAACCTTGGTGTATGCCTATAAATACTTGTGACCCTCTACATTGTAAGTTTACGGGAAATTTGTAAGCAACTCAAGAGCTCAAACTTATTATTGCAAGTTGAAGCACTTGAAAACCCAAGAATTTCCCAAGTGCTTTAAATCGAAGAGAGCTCATTCCACTAAGCCTAGCTTGATAAGATATATCCAAAGCTTAGTCGAGATATCCTAGCCTTTGCATTGGTCTTTATTGTAAAGGATATCTCATTTTAGTTGGAAACCAACCAAGAAACCCCAAACCCTTTGTAAGGTAGTTTGAGTGTGATTTTTGGTGAGATTGGAGTTGTAAAGAGTTAGTAAACTACATTGAGGTAGTCAGAAAGCTCTAGAGAAGAAGTGAGTAATCTATCTTGGATAGACATAAAGCATGTGTGAGTTTTGAGTTAGTAAACTACAGAGGTAGTTAGAAAGCTCAAAATTAGAAAGGTTAGTAAACTACAAAGGTAGTCAGAAAGCCTTAGGAAGTGATTAGTGAATTTCTCTGAAGAGATCAGGGAGAGTGGGCGTAGGAGCTTGAGTCTCTGAACCACTATAATTTGTTGTGTTCTTTGCTTTCTGTTTTGCTTGATTTATTTGGAAAGCATATTTTCACTGATATTTCAGTTGGAATCAATCCACTGAAAGTTGCATATAATTGAATCACAGCCTAATCACTATTCCATTAAAGCAAGGTTTTCAGCAAAAGCTTAAAACGAGTATAAACTAAGGGCCAACCATTCCGCACATCTGAGTAGCTAGAACAGATAGTTACCAAACTGAACTTACTCTTCTGAGGGTTCAGTAAGTTAGTTATCTGATCCAAGCAACTCAGGATCTCTGAAAACTCAGGACTCAGTTGGGATTATCTGAGGTATCTGAAAGTAGCTCAGGATCACTGTCTCAGTAGACTTTGACTCAGAGCGATTTGTGCTTCTCAGGACCAAATCATCAGGACAACCTGACCCAAGCTGACCTCAGTAAAAGAAAAAGTTTTAAAATCAATGAACACGTGTATTCCCCCCCATACACGTGTAAGACTCGTTTGCACCGGGACCAACAATACTCGATGATATTCAGTTTGATTTAATATTATAATTCATTTAATATTAATGTATGGCAATACACTTGTTTGAATATTTTGTTTGGTTGTTTGCATTTATTCATGTCAGTGTTACCATGAGTCATTGTTGTCATTGAGGTTGTGAGAACTCAGATGATTTAGGCATAATTCTCAAATAACCTCGATCAAGGATCATCAAGAATGAGATATTGATGATGCAATTGAGATTGGTATGCGATCTGCTGTTGGGGTTATACTGAAAAGTATGCTTTTACTTTGTATAACCAAACTGAAGTTTCTTATTTATTTACTGAAAAAAATTATTTAATCACTGTTGCATTAAATATGAATGAATGTTATATATGTTTATTGGAAACCCGTTCAATAAGATAGTACGTATTACGTTGTAGTTAATTTGGTGATACCCGATCACTGAAGATCAAATTAATAGCCCTCGTAATTAAGTACAAATTCACAACCCAGATGGAAATGAACGAACCATCATGAATGGTTGAAGTGTGAGACCCAGATTGGCCTGTCTTGACCAAGGAATCACACTAGCTCATTTAGGTGCACTGAATGAGGACCTACAGGAGGACAAATTCTTCGATACTGAATATACAAGAATTAGACCTCAGTGGTGCGTTGTTTCTTAATATCCGTCCCTTAAATAGGATCGTGTGAAATTAATAACTATTGCTTTGACTTATGATGGGAAGAGAGTCAATGTGATTCGATACCTTATATCTTGGGCAATATTATTAATTACATGACGATTGCTGACATTTAAAACGGAGAATCGCGTGCAAGTACGTCTTGCTTGATTTGTCCCCTTGGTGGGCTCATATCCTTTATCATGTCAAATCTTGAAAGTGAAAATTTATTTCCGGCATGGATAATAATGTTGAGTTGTCTTTACTCCAAGGACAAAGATATTAATTAATATAAAGCTTGTTTAGTGGCTTAATTAGTTAATGGACTAAGATAATCTTAAACGCGAGAAATAATTACCGGGAGCCATGTTATATGTGAAATTGTAATATGGGTTAAGATGGATAGTTCAATATTAATTTTATAGTGGAGTAAATTAATATTAATGGGCTTGAATAATATTTGGCCCAAAATATTATAGCTTCATAGTCCATTGGAGGTCCAATCTTAATTCTCCTAAAGGCCCCTCAAATAGCCCAAAATAAAGTCCAATTAATGAGAGAGAGAAGAAAATATTCTTGTTATATTTCCAAGTGTAATTTTCGAAAATCTTGTCTATTAAAGGAAGAAAAGATTGTCTTGATTTTCTTGTAGATATGTTATGGAAAGAGATAATTATTGTAGGAATACATAATTATCCCATAAATTCAAGAAGTCAAATCTTCACTCCTTCTATAGTGTAGATTTCGAAAATATTGGGTAGAAGAGGGGAAATAGATTTTTATGGAAAATTTAATTAAGGAGAAAAGAATATAGGAGATATATTCAAGATTTTTTGGAGATCAAGAAAATATTTTCTTCCTTATTTTCCTAGCCCTAATTTTCGCCCCCTTCCTCCCTATTTATAGGGGATGATCTCTTCATTCCCAAGTGCAATTCCATGTGTTGAAAATATTAGAAATCCATAAAGGTGGTAGCAAAATATTTAATTTCTCTCCCATTAAAAAACGTTCGTTGAAATCTTCCCACCGGATAGCGTTCGTGGACTTTGAGGATATATTTGGGAAGGCTCTTGGGTTGATTCATCCGTTTGATTCTTCAAGAGGTTAGTAATTCCGTAACTCCTAGTTCCGCATGTTTAGGATTTACGTGAATTATGAGTACGCATGTTGTTTATTATTATATTGAATTGATTTAGGATTAATTCATGTTAGTAATTAACTGTTTAATTTAAATATGTATTTAAATAATCACCTCGAATAGATCCGGGCACCCCGATTTTCCCAATAACTGGTATCAGAGCTCTGGTTTTGAGCTCTGATTTTTTTTAAATTGTTATTTAAATTGTTGGACATTAAATTAAAATTGGATTGTTGAATTGCTAGATCTGTTTTGCAGGTATCCAATTGTCATGGTATTTAATGTGTTTTATTTTCATGCGTATGAATGAATGGTTTTTTAATTCGACTCGTTCGAATTTGTTTTTCTAGTGAGAAAATCCATGAGTAGATTAGGTTATTTGATTTGTTCAATGTAATAGACTAGTCTAGATTTAAGGTATTTATTTTTCGGTAAATAAATTATAACCTGATCGGAGATGAAGACGGAGACGAATTAAAGATTGATCCGAAACCGTAAGTGGGCGACGTGCGTCTTGCAAACGTCTTAAAGGAGGCACGCCACAAGACGGACGACAACGACGACGACGGGCCTAGGCCAAAAAGGCGGGATCGGCTCGCACGACGCTTGACGCGACGGCAATGAAAGCAGCGGTAGCACGGCCTTGTGCGGCTTCATCTTGAGGGGGAGCACGAGGCCGAGGGGGACGACGATGCTAGGCGTCGCCTGCCGAGGCCACCGAGCCCTTCAAGGCGGCGACGCGCGCTGCGTCAAGGCGCTAGGCACGGTCGGCCGGCCAAGCGGCCGGCCAGATGCGGGAGGGCATCCCGTCTGCGAGCTATTTGGCGTGGCGTTTCAAGAGGGAGTTCTTTTCGAGGCGAACGAGTGGGAGAAATTCAAGACGGTGTTTCTTCAAAATCAAGTCAAGGAAAATCAAACCATGACAGTTGATAATTTGTGCCCAATGTGTTTATTTTCTGCTTTTCTTGATTTATTATTGTTGTATTTTCTTGTGCTTTATTTAATTTGTTTAAATGTGTTTGCATGAGAATTGCCCAACAAAAAATCTCAAATTCAAAAATTACTAAGTATGTTATGATAATTAATTTGTTTTGACACAAATAAATTTTGACCTCCATGATTTATTTATTTGTGAAATCTTTTGGAGAAATTCCCCTACGAGACGGTCAAAAGATAGCTTTCACATGAATAAATTCCCAAAAGGATGATTGTGAATTATTATTAGTGGCGACGATGACCCTCCAACGAGGCTCGATCAAAGCGAAGTAATAATTCTGTATTTAATCATGGTTATTACTTAGGTATAAAATTGATATTTATATACTTCTCCGAAGTCCCTGTCAATTTTATATTGGTCAAGTGGGAGCCGACTATTAATTTTTTTAAACTAAAGGTTTGTAACTGTTCTTGTTTGTAACCTGCTTGAATGTGATTTAAATGATGACCCTCCCACGAGGCTCATTTAAATATGTTTTAAGATGTTGGCTGATGCATGTTCATATTTTTTTTTGAGATTTTAATATGAATCATGTGATCGAATTATGTGATTTAATTTTGTGTTGATTTGGATATTGATGCAAAATATGTGTTTATTTCAGTTCATCATGTCGCAACCTTTTAATCCACTGTTCAATATACTGAAAGATAACCTCCTCACTGGAGAAAACTTTATTGTTTGGAAACGAAACCTTATGAATTTCCTTGCTTCACACGAGTACAAATGGGTGCTTAATAAACCAAAACCCAAAGAACTAACCAAAGATGCCAGTATATGGGAAGAGATGGAATATAATGAATGTGAGCTAGAGAATGAATTGATAAGGGACATTATCTTGACATCAATGTCGGATTATGTAAGGCACCTTCATCAAGGATTTCTCTCAGCTGCAGATATTTTGGAAAATCTTGAAGTGATGTTTGCGCATCCAACCCATATGGCAGTTCAAAACATTAAACATGATTTGAACAAGCTGAGGTTGGAAGAAGGAATGACTGCTAGAGAGCACATTTCTAGGGTAATGGTCCTCTTTGAAGAATTGGCACATCTTGGACGAAAAATGTGACTTCAAAAGCAAAATTGATTTCATTCTCAAAACTCTACCAAAGAGTTATGATCATCCTTATGTAAGATACCTATTGGAAGATATAAATTTTACTGTGAATGATCTCTAAAGAGCCGTTACTTTGGTTGAAGAGGACATTGAGCGCAAGAAAGCGAACATGGTTGCAAAAAGGTCTGCTTCTCGTTCTAGGCCATTTGGTGGTAAGAACGATGAAAAAACAAACAGGATTAACCAGTTCTATTCAAACTTCAAAGATGGAAGTTTAAGCAAGAGGATATGTTTGGAATGTGGGGAGAAGGGACATAGGAGGTGGGCATGTTCCAATTTCGAAAGGAGTGGAAAGAAAGGTAATTCACACTCGCTAGTTGTTGAAACTTGTTTGGCGGAGTATGCTACCCATTCGTGGGTATTGGATACGAGATCCACTGATCATGTATGTTTCACATTACAGGGTTTCAAGCAGACCCGACGACTAAGTGAGAGTGAGATTCTCATCACGCTAGGCGATGCTACGAGAGTGGCAGCTAAAGCAGTGGGAGAAGTGCACCTGTCCTTTGGAGACAAGACGTTAATTTTAAGAGATGTTCTTTATGTTCCTATTTTTCGGAAAAAACCTTATTTCTATTTTTAAACTGTTTATCGATGGATATTCTGTTCGTTTTAATAAAGATGTTACTGTTTTTCGTAACGATGTGATTATCTATCGTTGAACTTTGAGGAACAATCTCTATATTATTAACTGTGCACATCACTCACAAAATGCATCCTATAACACATCCTCTATTTCTTGTAAACGAAAGCGCTCGGCTGACGTGAACGAGACACTTCTTTGGCACCTAAGATTAGGTCATATTAACCCGAAAAAGATTCAAAGGTTGATGAAAGATGGTTCTTTTGGGTCTCTCCAAATTGAGCCATTTCCGACTTGCGAATCGTGCTTGGAATTTAAAATGACCAAGGGGGCATTTGGAGACATAAGGCTTAGAGCTAAAGAAGTGTTAGAAATCGTTCACACCGATGTGTGTGGTCCAATGCAAATCAAAGCTAGAGGTGGCTACGAGTATTTCGTTACTTTTATCGATGATTACTCACGCTACGGATATATTTTCCTAATGAAGCATAAATCTGAGACCTTTGATAAATTCAAAGAATTTAAGGCTCAAGCAGAGAATCATAAGGGATCGATTATGAGGAAACCTTTTCGCCCGTAGCCATGCTCAAGTCCATCTGCATTCTCTTGTCGATTGCTGCGCATCTAGATTTTAAGATCTGGCAAATGGACGTCAAGACAACTTTCCTAAATGGAAATCTTGACGAAGAAATCTATATGCAACAACCCGAAGGCTTCATTGAAAAAGGCCAAGAGCATCTGGTTTGTAAGCTCAGGAAGTCCATTTATGGACTGAAGCAAGCATCCCGAGCTTGGAATCAGTGTTTTGATCAAGTTATAAAATCCTACGAATTCGATCGAAATGAATTTGAAAGTTGTGTCTATAAAAAGCGTGACGGAACTGCATTGGTATTTTTGGTACTATACGTGGACGACATTCTGCTCATCGAAAATGATGTAAAGGTGTTATCAGACGTAAGGGCATGGCTGTCAAAACAGTTCGATATGAAGGACTTAGGGAAAGCCGGTCACATCCTAGGGATCAAGATCACTCGAGATCGCAGGAAAAGAATGATTGGGCTTTCTCAAGCCTCATACATAGATACTATTTTGAAGCGCTTCAGCATGCAGGATTCCAAGAAAGGCTTTGTGCCCTACAAACATGGAATCCATCTATCCAAAGAAATGTGTCCCAAGACACAAAAAGAGATAGATGACATGAAGGGCATCCCTTATGCTTCGGCTGTGGGAAGCCTCATGTATGCAATGCTGTGTACGAGACCAGATATCTGCTTTGCCGTAAGCATGGTGGCAAGATATCAAAGTAACCTGGGAAAGAGCATTGGACTGCAGTAAAGAACATTCTGAAGTAGCTGAAAAGGACAAGGTAGAAAATGTTGGTTTACAAGTCAGACAGTCTGATCCCCATCAGTTACACGGACTCGGATTTCCAATCAGACATTGACTCTAGAAAGTCTACCTCGGGTAGTGTGTTCTGCATGGGGGAGGAGCCATGATATGGAGAAGCGTAAAGCAGAAATGCATCGCTGATTCTACCATGGAAGCCGAGTACGTCGCTGCTTGTGAAGTAGTGAAGGAAGCGGTTTGGCTCAAGAACTTCCTGGTGGACTTGGACGTGGTCCCGAATTTGCCCAGCAAAATCACGGTCTACTGTGATAACGCTGGAGCAGTTGCAAATTCAAGGGAACCGAGAGCCCACAAAGCCAGCAAACACATTGAAAGAAAATACCATCTCATACGAGAAATCGTTAAGAGAGGAGACATTGAGGTGGCTAAGATTGCATCGGAAGACAACCTAGCAGATACATTCACAAAGGGTCTACCTCAGAGTACATTCGAAAGACATGTGGAAGGAATGAGTGTCAAGGACGTTGCCAATCTACTTTGAGTATAAGTGGGAGAAATATTATTAGGTTCGTGTAGGGTGACATTAGATGTCACATAGAACACGAGACATGCTGTAGTATACTTAAAAGCATACTTTGAGTATAAGTGGGAGATTGTTGGGGTTATACTGAAAAGTATGTTTTTACTTTGTATAACCAAACTGAAGTTTCTTATTTATTTACTGAAATAAATTATTTAATCATTGTTGCATTAAATTTGAATGAATGTTATATATGTTTATTGCAAACCCGTTCAATAAGATAGTACGTATTACGTTGTAGTTAATTTAGTGATATCCGATCACTGAAGATCAAATTAACAGCCCTCGTAATTAAGTACAAATTCACAACCCAGATGGAAATGAACGAACCATCATGAACGGTTGAAGTGTGAGACCCAGATTGACCTGTCTTGACCAAGGGATCACACTAGCGCATTTAGGTGCACTGAATGGGGACCTACAGGAGGACAAATTCTTCGGTACTGGATATACAAGAATTAGACCTCAGTGGTGCGTTATTTCTTAATCCCCGTCCCTTAAATAGGATCGTGTAAAATTAATAACTATTGCTTTGACTTATGATGGGAAGAGAGTCAATGTGATTCGATACCTTATATCTTGGGCAATATTATTAATTACATGACGATTGCTGACATATAAAACGGAGAATCGCGTGCAAGTACGTCTTGCTTGATTTGTCCCCTTGGTGGGCTCATATCTTTTATCATACCAAATCTTGCAAGTGGAAATTTATTTCCGGCATGGATAATAATGTTGAGCTGTCTTTACTCCAAGGACAAAGATATTAACTAATATAAAGCTTGTACAGTGGCTTAATTAGTTAATGGACTAAGATAATCTTAAACACGGAAAATAATTACCGGGAGCCATGTTACATGTGAAATCGTAATATGGGTTAAGATGGATAGTTCAATATTAATTTTATAGTGGAGTAAATTAATATTAATGGACTTGAATAATATTTGGCCCAAAATATTATAGCTTCATAGTCCATTGGAGGTCCAATCTTAATTCTCCTAAAGGCCACCCAAATAGCCCAAAATAAAGTCCAATTAATGAGAGATAGAAGAAAATATTCTTGTTATATTTTCAAGTGTAATTTTCAAAAATCTTGTCTATTAAAGGAAGAAAAGATTGTCTTTATTTTCTTGTAGATATTTTATGGAAAGAGATAATTATTGTAGGAATACATAATTATCCCATAAATTCAAGAAGTCAAATCTTGACTCCTTCTATAGTGTAGATTTCGAAAATATTGGGTAGAAGAGGGGAAATAGATTTTTATGGAAAATTTAATTAATGAGAAAAGAATATAGGAGATATATTCAAGATTTTTTGGAGATCAAGAAAAGATTTTCTTCCTTATTTTCCTAGCCCTAATTTTCGCCCCCCTCCTCCCTATTTATAGGGGATGAGCTCTTCATTCCCAAGTGCAATTCCATGTGTTGAAAATATTAGAAATCCACAAAGGTGGTAGCAAAATATTTAATTTCTCTCCCATTAAAATCGTTCTTTGAAATCTTCCCACCGGATAGCGTTCGTGGACTTTGAGGATATATTTGGGAAGGCTCTTGGGTTGATTCATCCGTTTGATTCTTCAAGAGGTTAGTAATTCCGTAACTCCTAGTTCTGCATGTTTAGGATTTACGTGAATTATGTGTACGCATTATGTTGAATTGATTTAGGATTAATTCATGTTAGTAATTAACTGTTTAATTTAAATATGTATTTAAATAATCACCTCGAATAGATCCGGGCACCCCAATTTTCCCAACATCTGTATCATACTATTCGAGAGTGTAGTAAGATCTCACTTACTATGAGATACTAGGTATCTCATGATGGAT
Organism: Stenogyne calaminthoides; assembly: GCA_037126765.1. Lineage (NCBI taxonomy): Eukaryota > Viridiplantae > Streptophyta > Magnoliopsida > Lamiales > Lamiaceae > Stenogyne > Stenogyne calaminthoides. The sequence continues at coordinate 20,805,286 of JBBCBC010000022.1, read as the reverse complement.
GTACAAATAACTTGGAGGGTATTGGTATACCCATCTGAGAAACTGTTTGATGTAAGTCCACAATATGTGTCTACGGGTGTCTCGGTTAATGGGAGCGATGCAACTCCTTTGACTTGAGGTCAATACGCTCGACATGTGTGGAGTGATGAACTTTGACCATGACCGACACTTGCACCCTTCCATGGGTAGATATGGCTTGGATTGGGTTCATCACGAAGTGCATGTGCGTGGTAGTTGAGCCAAGAACAAGATTCATTCCTCAATGTGAATTTAGAGAGAATACTCATCTTCTCATCATAATTGGATCAAAGTCATCAGCCGATGCACGTCAACTTAGACTTTGTGGCTAAGTGTGACATACATGATCAATTAGTGATTAGAGATAATATGATTAAGTTATTTGAATAGACACTTCATCATGTTCAAGACTTTATCGAGTATTCGTGAATGAAAGGACGAAATCATAATAGCTCATGTTTCAGTTACAAGTAGTTGCACGTTTCTCGTAACGTACCTCATATATTGAGAATGTCTGATTTATTGTCTATGGTTCAATTAAGACCGTTAGTTTGACTAATCGCTCGATATATGAGGGCCTATGGGTCACACAACAAGTAATTCCCTTTTACGGATTATAGTTGGTTGATTAAATGTTAAATTGGATTTAATATTTAATTTATAGAGAATTAATTTATAATAGATTTTTTTAAAATTAATTATTATTAGTATTTAATTAAATTGGATTTAATTAAATAGGAATTCCCAATAATAATATATGAAATATTATTATAGGATTTAATATATATGGAATCAAATCGTTGAGATTTGACATATATGGGAATTAAATCCGTAGAGATTTTATATGTGGGAAATAAATCTAAGAGATTTATTTAAATAAAGATTAGGGATTTTATTTCCCAATCAGGTCAGCTTAGGGTTTTAAGCTGGGCCTCCCTATATATATGAGCTCTTGGAAATTCACAAATAACATTAATTCATATTTTCTCCATAAGATCTAGAGTTAGAATTTTCCTAGCAAATTCATCTCGGGATTCGATGCTGACAAATCCGTGCAAGTCCATGATTGGGGATTACGTAGATACCATAGTTGAGAAATCTTCTTTCGAATGACTGTAAGATTTCTTGTTATGATTATTGTAATTGTTTATGTAATTATATGTTTGTTGTTGGTGAACTGTTTAATTCTGCTGCGCATGTATTACGTTTTTACGTGTCTCTATATTCTAACAATATGCACAAATGTACCAGGATACCGAATATCAAAAATATTACGGTATAACAATATATACTGAAATATTTTTTGGTATACCGGCATACCGAAACTTCCAAATTTTCTATATTGTTACCATATCGTACAGAACATTTCGGTATACCAAAATTTTGGTAAATTTGATATTTTCTAGTACGGTAAGCTCAGTACATTGGTATATTCAATATTTTTTAATCTTTGGACAATTAAACATAAAAACACAGTGGTCTTTGTCTAACAAAGTTAATATGAGACAATCATAGTATGAAGTCTCAAGTATCAATGTCTTGAGGATTTGTTCAAGTTTGTAAATTGACTTCTTCAATTTACAAACATTATCTTTTTCTTTGAATTCTCCGTTGAGAAAATTATTAACGTCCATTTGTTTTTTTTTTGATGTAATTCTAAATTTATACTTAATACTATAGCAAAAAATGAACGAATCTAGGTAAATCTCACAACAGATCTTTCTGAGTATAATCTTTCTCTACTAAGAAAATATTTTTACCTTAAGAGAGATCCATTGGTTTTTTTTTTTTTTTTTAAGATGTGTCTTGATACAAGATCAACAAATCTAAAAAACTTGATTCAACCTAATTGACTCTTATTATCTTCCATTGCTTTCTTTTATTAGTCTCTCGCATAGCGAGATAGAATCTCTCAATCGTCTTTAGGTACTTCTCCATTCACTAAAAACTAATCTTATTTATGAAAATATAAAGAAGATGATGTCTCTCAGACACAAGTTTCCTAGAGTGTTTTACAATATTGAAACTTTGTGATATAAATAATTACTTTCATCAAGATCCATCTAATCTTAATGGGTAAACTTGTATCAAATATTACAACATTAAGTAAATCACTCTGTTGGGAGATGAATTTAATAAAGATATATGATTTTGATTAAGATTCCAAAACCCCTAAAAGTATGACATGTTCAGAATAATCTTGATAGTTGAGTCAGGATTCAGTTTTAGAGTATTCAGGATGTTATCTGCAAAATGTATAGTCAGCAGATATAGTTTAGGATAGGTTCTGAAGACTCTGAAGAACTCAGTATGTTTCTGAAGTATCCAAAGTTTCAGGATGAAACTGAGATATTGAAGACTCAAGATGATATCTTGAAAATCAAGACTCAAAGACGAAGACTCAATTACATCGGTCAAGATAAACTACAAAGATTCGAAGACCACAAGACTCGGAAGACTCAAGACACGTAAGACCAAGAATCAAAGATCAAGAGTATTGAAGGCCGCGAATTAATTATCAAGACTCGATAATATACTAAATGCTCAGTTTGAACCTGAGTGTTCTGAGGCACTGATAATATCTATCTGAAGGATGCAATACTGAGAAGATCGTGATTCCTTAAGAAGTTAGATATTGCCAAGACATTCAAATGCAGACAAAAGGAACTAAGTCGGAAGTGTTGTTAAGGTTATATCAAACTCGAGTTTGTAACCAAAAAGAGCCGTTGAAGGTGTCTACCCTTTAACGGAGACAAAAGTCAAAAGAAAGAAGATGACATTTGACCATCCGACATCGATAGTGACGGTCATTTCAAAAAAAAAAAGATGTCAGATGTACAAAAGTTTGAGACTGCAAAAAGTGAAGATCGGCTACATGAAAAGCTATTACCTAAAACGTGTTAGGGAGTTTTGAACCCTAAATATAGTCGTTTCACACACCACAAGAGGGAACTCACGAAGCTATCTCTCCAACGGATAGTTTTCAAAAGTGACCTTGGTGTATGCCTATAAATACTGGTGACCCTCTACATTGTAAGGTTACAGAAAATTTATACGCAACTCAAGAGCTCAAACTTATTCTTGTAAAAGTGAAAGCACTCGAAAAACTTAGAATTTCCCAAGTGCTTGTATATTGAAGAGAGCTCACTAAACTAAGCCTAGCTTGATAGTCATATCCAAAGCTTAGTCGAGATATCCTAACCCTTTGCATTGTGCTTCATTGTAAAGGATATCTCATCCTAGTTGGAAACCAACCGAGAAACCCCAAACCCTTGAGAAGGTAGTTGGAGTGTGTTTGTTGGTGAGAAGAGTTGTAAAGAGTTAGTAAACTACGCGGAGTAGTCAGAAAACTCTAGAGGAGAAGTTAGTAAGCTACAGGGGTAGTCTGAAAGCTTGTGTGTGATTGAGTAAGTAAACTACGGAGGTAGTCAGAAAGCTCAAGGTCGGGTTGAGTAAGTAAACTACGTGGAGTAGTTAGAAAACTTAGGGCCGAGTTGAGTAAGTAAACTACGAGGTAGTCAGAAAGCTCAGAAGTTGATAGTGAATTTCTCTGAAGAGTCATGGAGAGTGGACGTAGGAGCTTGAGTCTCTGGACCACTATAATTGTTGTGTTCTTTATTGTTTTCCTTATCTGTACTTAACTGTTGCATTGACTTGTTTTGAAAGCATACTTTTCACTGATATTCAGTTGGAATCAATCCACTAAAGTTGCATAAGTGAATCACATCCTAATCATTATTTCATAAAGGGAAGGCTTTCAGCAAAGCTTAAAACGAGTATAATCTAAAGGGCCAACCATTCCGCATGACTGAGTAGCTAGAACAGATAGTTATCAAACTGAACTCTCTTCTGAGGATTCAGTAAGTTAGTTATCTGATCCAAGCAACTCAGGATCTCTGACACTCAGGACTCAGTTGGGATTATCTGAGGTATCTGAAAGCAGCTCAGGATCACTGTCTCAGTAGACTTTGACTCAGAGCGATCTGTGCTTCTCAGAACCTAATCTTCAGGACTATCTGACCCAAGCTGACCTCAGTAAGAAAAAGTTTTAAAAACACTGAACACGTGTATTCCCCCCCCATACACGTGTAAGACTCGTTTATATCGGGACCAACAAGTGGTATCAAAGCAGTGGTTCAACTTGACCACCTGCTGTGTTGACCAAAGTTTTATTTTCAAAAATACTTGTGGTCTATCTGAACTGATCTTATTTGCTGAAATTTTTTACTTTTCAAAAGATCAGAAAAATGTCTTCTAAAAAACTTCCCATGTTCTCAGTGGAGAACTATGACCTATGGAGACTGAGAATGCAGGCTCATCTGTATTCCAAACATGAGCGTATGTGGAGAGTGGTCTCTCAAGGACCATTCCAGTTTACTGTGGTGAATCCCAGAGGAACAGAAGATGAGAGAATTGATCCTAGAGCAGAATTTCCTAAGTCTGATGACCAACTGACTCCTGAGGAGAGAAAGTTAGTCAATCTAGACTACATTGCAAAAGACATACTATACAGCATAATTGATGATGGTGTGATGGGAATGATCTCTCACTGTAATACTGCTAAAGAGATTTGGGATACACTAGTTGTTATGTGCCAAGGCACAGATCATATAAAAGAAAACAAACTTTCAGTGGCAATTGGAAAGTTTGATAGTTTTGAAATCGATGATGGTGAATCAATAGACAAATTGGAAGTCAGATTCACTAGCATCATGAATGATCTAAATGCACTTGGAAAGAAATATTCACAGAGAGAAGTTGCATTGAAAATTCTTAGAGGTCTGTCTAAGGAATGTGATATTCATGCAGTGGTGATTGAAAACACCAAGAACATTAGTTCAATGCCTTACCAACAAGTCTTCTCTGAGCTGAAGGCCTATGAATTTGTAATTGATAAGAAAACCAAAAAGGCTGACAGCAAAGATGATTCTTCATCAAGTAAGAACGTGGCTTTAAAAGCCAAAGATAAAACCTGTAAAACTAGAGAGTCTGAGAACCCCCATGCCAAAAATCAGGATGAGCTTGAGGAAAAGCTAGCACTGATGGCAAGGAGGTTTGACAGACTTAATAGTAGATTTGGAAAATACAAAAACTATTACAGGAACCACAGGTACCAGAAGAAACCTGAGGACAGATCAACTGAGAAGAAGAAAGACCTGAAAGCTGATGGATCTTCATCCAGAAAGAAGGACTCCAAGTCCAAAGAAGAAAATGATCAGGATGATGATACCAACAGATGCTATAATTGCCAGAAGAAAGGTCACTTCCAGTATGATTGTCCAGATTTGAGTGCTAAGGAGAGAAGAGAAAGGCAAGCTAAAAGAGATCAGAAGTTCTCTAGCAAAAAGGCCATGGTTGCAGAAGAAGAAAACTCTGAGGAGGGATCTAGCTCTTCAGATGAGATATTCTCAGACAGTGAAAGTGATGACATCTGTCTGATGGCCATTGAGGAGGTAAGCTCTTCTTTCTCTGTTGTTGCTCCTACACTAGCACAAGAGTTTTCAAGTTCCACTGAAAACAGTCATTTTGACCTGATGGATTCCTTTGAGAATCTGATGAAGGACTATGCTGTTTTACAAGGACTGCTAAATAGAACTCAAGAGCAGAATAAGGAACTGAAAGCTGAAAATCTAAAATGGAAAGACTCTAGCAATAATGAAATCACTTCTCAATTAATGGGAGCTACTGATGAACTGGATGTTCTGAAAGTACAACTCTCAGAGAAAGAGAAGCTGATAATGTCCCTAACTGAAAAGCTAGAGAAATCCACTGAAGAAATTCAGCTAATCAGAACTGAGTTCAATGACCTCTCTGAGAAGCATAAAACTCTACAGAACTGTGAGGATAGTGCACAGAAGAAGTTAACTCTATTGAATAAAGCATCTAATGTAATAGATGAAATTCAGAGTTATCAGAGATCTGCCACTATAAAATCTGGATTGGGATACATTCCAGGGGGAACCTCACAAGGTCATCTGAATGCTGCATCTAGTAGCAAGAAGACTATCTTTGTAAAACCAGTGGCACCTACACTTCAAAATTTGGAGTAATGCCCAAGGTTGTAGACAAGGAAAAGGACCTATGGTCTCGAGAAAACCTGAATGATCGGGTTAGAAAGCCCAAACCTCGGTGAAGGCTAGAAAACTGAGCGATCGGTTGAAAAGTTCGAGCAAAGTACTTCAAAGCCTCGGGCTAAGAATGCAAACCCGAAAGGCTCCACATTCGAACCATCGGAGGAATCCTCGATGAGAAACACTCAAGCAGAGACATTCTCAATGAAGAGACCAAGTCCTCGAGACAATCGAAAGACCCAGATTTCAAAGATGCACAACCTTGAACCTCACCTAAGGGTAAAGGTTATCCAACCCAAGTCAACAAAGATTTAGACCCCCGCAAAAAGCCTAAGCATCCGAATGAAGGCTGAACCAAAGAAGAATTCAAAAGCCCATGTTCATGCTAAAGCTAGCACACATATATACGTAAAACCGCTAAGGCACCCGAGTAGTGGATGTATATGTTGATATTTATGGAAGACAAATTAGCCACTCTAAAGTGATTAGAGTTGTCGAGGCGATTTGGATTCGAATGGTACAACTAACCTCGTAGGACCCTACACAAATTGGGTACCTAAGAATTAACTGCTTTTTCGGGAGGAAAACAAGGGCACTAAGTTGATGAAAGATCACATGGCAATCGATGAGTAGAGACGAAAAAAGCTCGATGTATGGTATCTTGACAAAGGGATGCTCAAGACATATGACAGATTCAAGAAGATGCTCAAATGACTATGTTGAACAAAGAGGCCCACAGATCACTTTTGGAGATAACTCCAAGGACGATCAAGGATATGGAACTTTGGAAATCGACTCGATTCATATCCATGGTGTTTCATTTGTATCCGGATTAAAGCATAACTTGTCATCAATTAGCCAATTCTTGATAAGGGTTTCAATGTTGAGTTCTCCAAGAACTTATGTTTTGTGAAAGATGATACATCACGTAAAGTATTCTTGACCGGTACAAAGAAAAATGAATGTGTATCTTCTTGATTGGAGTTCAACTCCTAAAGATACATGTTTAGTTGCTAAAAGTTCCACGAGATACCAAATTGGTTATGGCATAAAAGAATGAATCACCTAAACTTCAAAACCCCCGAACAAGCTTGCAAGATTAGCTCTTGTGAGAGGGTTGCCTAATGAAGTGTTCAAGAAGGAACACATTTGTGATGCGTGCGAAAAGGAAAACAAGTTAAAGCATCATTTAAAAGCAAAGTTGAAGTTTCTCTTGAAAAGAATACTTGATTATTGCATATGGATCTCTTTGGTCCTATAACACCTGTGAGCACTAATGGCGGAAATACACATTGGTAGTAGTTGATGACTACTCAAGATATACTTGGGTCATATTCTTACTCAAAGAAGAAAGAGACTCGATAAAGTCGCCGAATTCATCGAAAAGGCTCGGAATGAGAAAAATCGAGTGTGGTCAAAATCGATCGACAAAGGAACCGAGTTTATAAATCATATCATATCGATTATTGTGCGAGAGAATGGAATTTTACATGAAACATCACCGCAACCCCTCAACAAAATGGTGTTCTTTGAAAGAAGGAACAAAACTCCGAAAAGAAGTTCAGAAGGACAATGATAGTGGTCGATATTCCTAAAAGATTTTGAAATTTGAAGTTTCAATATCTTGCATGCTACTCTCATAATAGATCCATCTTGACCAAGAGTCAAGGCAAAACACCCTATGAGCTTTGGAATGAAAGGAAGCCTCTTGTTTTTTCTTTTTTTACCGTGTTTGGTTGCAAGTGTTTCATACACAATAATGGTAAAGATCACCAAAACATTTGATAGTAAAGTCGATGAAGGAATATTCTTAGGATATTCGAAGTCAAGAAAGCTTTTCGAGTTTACAACCTGTAGGACTCTTATTGTGGAGGAAACACCTCATGTTGTTTTTGATGAATCTACTTGTGTTCGGAAGAAACAAGAACATGATGCAAATGAACTCCACCAAGAGGATCACCAGATTAAGCCCAAAACAGAGAGATAAATCATCCATTTGAACTCGAAAAAGAAGAAGTCGGTCACTATCTATGATTGGAGTGACTCGGACTTCGAATAAAGAAGTTCGGGATGGAACTCGGGATGGTGAGACTTCGGAAAACCAACACTCCAAAAGGTGACCAATCAATCGAGCACACCCGCTCGGACTTCGGGTATGTAATGCTAATGTAGATGTGGTCACAAATGAGGCAAATTCTGAATCTATCAACCAAAGGGGGAACAAATGTCTCGACAATGTTACAATAGAATTTCCCACGAGGAAGATGATTCTCTTTCTCCGTTTTGTTGTTACCGAGTTTCTTGATTTAATCGAACCTAACATTTCAAATGTTGAGGACACTATTGAAACAGAACATCAAGAAGGAAATGGTTAGATAGTCATCCTACAAGTCAGATTGTGGGTGATCTAACTGAAGGTGTTAAAACAAGAAGGTTCCATGGTGAAAGTGCACTATTCTGCTTTGCTTTCTATCGAGGAGAAAGAACCTCTCTTGAGATTGGTGAAGCTCTACAAGATTCTCATTGGATTCTTTGCTATGCAAGATGGGCTGAATCAATTCTCAAGAAATGAAGTATGGGAGCTGGTAGATAGACCAGAAAGGCACAATGTCATTGGAACCATGTGGGTTTTCAAGAATAAAAGAGATGAAAACAACAACATTGTAAGAAACAAGGCAAGGCTAGTTTCACAAGGTTATTCCCAAGAAGAAGGCTTGGATTATGATGAAACCTTTGCACCGGTTGCAAGACTAGAAGCCATCAGATTGTTTCTTGCATATGCTGCCCACATGAAGTTCACAGTCTATCAAATGGATGTGAAAAGTGCATTTCTGAATCGGAGTGCTTAAAGAAGAGGTTTATGTGGAACAACCTCCCCGGTTTCAAACAGAATGACCAAGTTTACTGGCAGAAAAAAGCTTTGTGCGGTCTTAAGCAAGCACCCGAGCATGGTATGATACTCTTTCTCGGTTTCTTCTTGACCATGGTTTTTGTCAAAGGGGCCGATTGATAGAACTCTGTTCGGGATAGAAGATGGGGAAGATATCTTCTTGTTCGAATATATGTTGATGACATCATTTTGGATCTCCAAACCATCACCGTGGTGAAAAGTTTTCAACACTGATGAAAGGCAAATTTGAGATGTCAATGATGGGAGAGATGAATTTCTTTCTAGGTCTTCAAGTGAAACAATCAAAGGAAGGAATATTCATCAACCGTGCAAAATACACCGAGAGATCCGATTCTTTGAATATGGTGTACGAGATTGCAAATACGCTTAGATTCCCATGAATACTAACTACAAGATGGATCCCGATTACAAGGCAAATCAGTGAGCCATACTGATTATAGAGGAATCATTGGATCATTGCTCTATCTCACAGCAAGTAGACCGGATATAACATTTGCTGTTGGGATATGTGCAAGATACCAAGCTAATTCTAAGGCTAGTCACATGGAGGCTGCCAAAAAGATACTGAAGTATCTTAAAGGCACAGTGAATAGAGATTATGGTATCCAGCTGATGATAACCTTGAGTTAAGTGGTTACTCAGATGCTGATTATGGAGGTTGCAGAATTGACAGGAAGTCCACCTCAGGAACTTGTCAATTTCTAGGAAGTGAGCTGATATCTTGACTAAACCTTTGGTTGAATCAAGATTTCAGGAACTTTCAGTTGAATTAGGGATGTTAGAACCAGGTGTATAGAAAAATCTAAAAAATTGAAGGTTTTCGAAGCATGAAGTTTTCTCGATTCTACTGAGAAGCTTAGGATAAAATGGAACTCTTGAATCGAGTCTCGAAACTTCAGTTCTTCAAGGTCGATTACTTTCGAGCAAAACAAATGAGAACCATTTCAAGATTTTCGATTTTTACTTGACATTTTATCAAGGTCGATTACTCGATAAAGACGATAGAGGAAAATTAGTCTGAAGAAGTAATGACTCATGAAACTCATTTATTGCTTAAATGAAGCTCAGAAATCATTCGCATAAATACAAAACACACCCGAGGAATGTTTTTTAGGCGGGATCGTTTCAAATTCGAAGAAGGTCAACAATCATTTAATGTTCTCGCTACATTAATGACCAATGAGGATGTTTTGATCGGCTTTTTTTTCGAGAGATCGTCGGTTCATATACCCGATTAATCGGAGATTAATCTCAACCGTTGTTTTTCACCTAACCAACATGATTCCCCACGATCTCAAAGCTATATATACCCTAAGAAGCCTTTCAAGCCAAAATTTTATTAAACCCTTCGTTCCAAATCCTCTGCAAATAAATCCCCTTGCCCAGAAATTCCTAAACCCTAAAGCTTCACTTCTCAAATCAATCTCTAAAATGGCTCCAACCTTGTTCGACAGATTAGCCGAAACCAACAAGCCGTGGTACGAGTTTGTTGTTTCACTCGAAAGCACAACCAACTCAAAGCCAGAAGAGGAGGCTCTGCATATGATTCGACTGGCTAAACTCACCCAACTAATCGCAAACCGACCAGACCAGGAGTTTGCGAAAGAGGTAATCAAATTCATCTATAACTTGAAGGTAGATGAAGAGGACTGTATGCATTCTTCGATTACTGTATCACACTTAGAGCATTCGTCCAAATACGTCGATTTTGAAAGGGATTTGTACATAACCCCAAAAAATCTGAATGATGTTTTTGAGCTCTGTGATAGAGGAGAGGATCCTACGATGTATATGTCGGGTAGAGAGCAGGAATACTTAGATAGGATTGCTGAGAATCCTGTTAAGTTTGAGGCGACATTGCATAAGAGGCACTTAAAGCCACAATATCGTGTATTGATGGATATTGTGAGTAAATGCATCATGAGTCTTGCGGGGAGTTTTGAGCAGATCAGTACCCCGAAGCTCAGACTGATGGCGGCGATAGAGGCCTCACCCACCACCGACTTCAATTGGCTGAAATTTCTGATTCAGACCGTGAGTGAGCAGACCAAAGTTTTGAAGAAGGTTGGCGGGGCGATCTCAATAAAAGGAAAGATCTACCATGCCACCAAAATTGCTTACATTTTGGAGATGTGCAGAGAGGAGGAGGATATCTTCACCAATTCGACCCCATTCCCTAAGTCCAAAATTCTCTTTAAACCCATTGCTGCAAAGAAGCAGGTCATCAGGGGGAAGAGAGAAAAGAAGGTCGAATCACCAGTTGCGGCTGAAAAAGAGACTCAACAAACTAGGGGGAAGGTTTTGTTGGAGGCAAAGATGGAGCAGGGAGCAAAGATGTTGAAACTGAAGGATCTTGCTCCAAAACGCAGAAGATTGGTGGTTCTCACCGATGAAGATGAAAGTGATTCTGACGAGATTCAACCGAAGCGCCAAACCACTCAGAGTTCACCATTACAAGTGTTGGCTCAGGTTATCTCAAGGACACAGGATCAGACTGAGGAGCAGGTCTTCTCTGAGGTGCTCGAGACATCGCTCAGTTCAGATAAAATTTCTCAAGAAATTTTTAAAGGAGCTCAGATCTCTGAGGTACCTACCTCGGATGTCTGAGGCTTTTCGCATTTAAGAGCCCGGCTTCGAGTCAATCTGAAGATGTGCGAGCTCGCATACAGACGAGCCGACTCAGATTCAAATTGAGGATATGCCAACTCAGGCCTCAGAACCCTCTCAGATGCAAACTGAGGACCTGACCGCACAAACTTCGATCTTTCTTAAGGCTCGGGGAGCGTAATATTCTTGATGAGCTCTCGAGTGATCTACTTCTTGATCCCTTAGCGTATGTTTCAACCGAACCGAGAGCCCAAGATGGAAGAAGGAGAAGTCAAGAAGGCGAGTGGAGGAGCAAGGGGGAACGGTTCATTCTTGGACCACTACCCGAGCTCAAATCATATACCGATCTGCAAGATGTTTTCTTCAGATTAAGGACGATCAGATTCATCCTCAATCGACTCTTCCCGAGATGCTTGATATTGCCGCATTCGTGAGGGGAAGACCGGTGGAATGAGGAGACGGCCTTCCCGACCGACTTCTCGTGGTTCAGAAGACAAAGCTCGGGATGAAAAACTCCGATTTTGATGAGCTTTGGTTCGGAAAGAAGTTGGTGAAAGGAGAGCAATCAAGTTTGGTGCCCGGCGTGGAGACAAATCTAAAGATGGAGATGGGGACCAACAGGAGATGTTGAGAAGCGGTCTCGGATGGAAAAGGAGACTTCATTGTCGATCAACTCCGAAATTGGTCAACCTCGGATCGGCTTAGAACTCTTCGTACCCTTTTGTCACTATTAACAATTATGCCAAAGTTACTGAAAGTCCTATCTTTAACTCTGAATTGTCTGATAAACAGACTGAGGCTTAGTTGGAGACTGGAGCTCAGGACAAAGCTGAGGCACAGATGATCGACAAACCTGAAGGTCTGAAAGATTCTGAGATTGATCTCACTCCCTTGATGGAGAAACTTGAGAAGGTTGAGCCAATGATGATCAAAATTGCTTAGATGGAAGAGACGTTGGCCAATCAAGCTCAAAAGATGGAAAGTCTTAGTCACTCTTCAGAGCTGGTGCAAATTAAAAACACTCGACCACCCGGATGACCTCCATGGAAGAAAAAGTCGAATGAGAAGTCGGAGGGAGTCAAGGTCGATTTAAGATGAACCGAAGCGAAAACACCGGAGAGTTCTGATTTCCTAGAGGTGAAACTGGCATAAAAGAATGAGGTGCTGATAAAGTCTGTTGTTGAGGAAATGAGCTCAATGCTCATGACCAAGATGACAGAGATGTTCAAAGAAGCACTATCTGGCCAGTTTGCCCACTTATCTGAAGAATTTTCTGTGGCCAAGAACCATCTAAGGAGGTTTGGAAGACGAACAAGATCGATAGCGCGAGAGATTCATTTGTGTGAGCAAAGAGCAATATCACATGGACACAACACTCTCCAGACTTCTTCCAAATTACGGTGGCAAGAAGGGGGAAAAGGAAGCCGAAGATCTCAGAAAGCTCATGGCACGAACTTTGGAGAAGAAGGCTCAAAAAGATGCTGAAATGTATAATTTAGCCAAAGCCTTAAAAGAATTCGAAGCTTCTGAGAAGTTAAAGTTTGCTCAGGTGGAGAAGCCTGTCTACACTCGAGTTTCTAAGCAAACCATGCTTGATGTGTCAAAAGAAAAAAGCGAAAAGCTAGAGCAAAGGTTGGAACAAGCCCGTTCTTCTTTGAAATGCCTATGAAGAGGAAAAGCCTCGGTGTTGTTCAACCCGAAAAGCAAGCGTCTGAAAGGCTTCTAAGCCAATCCAGAGAAAAGTCGATTACGGATGATGAAGAGAAAGAAGAATCTGAGTCTCAACCTCAGATGAAAGTCTTCAATACTAGAAATGCTCTGAAGACACTCCAAATGGAACAAGCTAAGAAAGTTGCTGCTTCGGTCTCAGGAGCATTTGTGATCAGAAAGAAGGTAGACGAAGAGCAGAAGCGAAGGAGTGAATTCGTGAAGTTTGCGAGCAAGAGGAAAGGAACATCAAAAGCGCTAAAGTGGCCCCACGTTGATAAATGGATGCCCATTAAACTCAACGATATGTGGGAAGATGTCAAGAGAACCTTCTGGTTCAATTATGATGTTCTCAGGGAATGGAGAGGGGAAGGCTCAGATCAGAATGAAGCATTCATTGAGTATCTCCTTACCTTCTATCCAAAGTATCTCTGGTGTCGGATTAACCTTGCGGATGAAGGAGAAGTACAGATAGTAGCCCCTAGTCCATATTCATATCCTCCTCCAAGACTTGATAATGGCTTAGTGAATGAGAAGGCCATTACTCAAGAGATTGCTCAAGATATCTTTGGTCACTAGGTCTAACAGAAATAGTCCGGACATCATCAAGGAAAGAAATGAGTTGAAGAAGAGATTCTTCTAATGTTCGATCTGGAGGTGCCCAATTGATGAAGTTGAGAATGAAACAAACCGAAAAGAGCGTAAGACCAAGAAGCCAAATCAAGATCAAGACTCGAAAGATTCTGTAATCTTTAAATTTTTGACTTTTTGATTTTGTTGATAAACTCATTGTAATCAGAATGGGATACCAATTATCAATGAAGATTTATCATTATGCTCAAAAGATAATATCTCATTATCTTATTTACATGTCTTTTATTTTGATATGCCCGAATGTATGATGATATGGGGAAATTGTCCGAATTTTGAAAAAATTTATGTAAGTATTTGGTAATGAACTATTTAAAGAGATTCATTCTTCAAGAAATTGTTTGAATGATTAAACCTATTTGAAAACTCAAATTGTTGGGAGATTCTCTGATTTAAGAAATTGTTGGGAGACAACCAATCTTGTAATAGGATAAACTGAAACCTGAGTATAGGTTTTATGTTTGTAACAAGATAGGTTTTGGCATCATCAAAAAGGGGAAAATTGTTGGGAGATGAATTTAATAAAGATATATGATTTTGATTAAGATCCCAAAACCCCTAAAAGTATGACATGTTCAGAATAATCTTGATAGTTGAGTCAGGATTCAGTTTTAGAGTATTCAGGATGTTATCTGCAAAATGTATAGTCAGCAGATATAGTTTAGGATAGATTCTGAAGACTCTGAAGAACTCAGTATGTTTCTGAAGCATCCAAAGTTTCAGGATGAAATCGAGATATCAAGACTCAAAGATGATATCTTGAAAAATCAAGACTCAAAGACGAAGACTCGAGACATCATCAAGATAAACTACAAAGATTCGAAGACCCAAGACTCGAAGACTCAAGACACGTAAGACCAAGAACTGAAGATCAAGAGTACTGAAGGCACAGTAATTACTGAAGACTCAGTAATATACTGAATGCTCAGTTTGAACCTGAGTGTTCCGAGGCACTGATAATATCTATCTGAAGGATGCAATACTGAGAAGATCGCGATTCCTTAAGAAGTTAGATATTGCCAAGAAATTCAAATGCAGACAAAAGGAACTAAGTCAGAAGTGTTGTTAAGGTTATATCAAACTCAGAGTTTGTAACCAAAAGAGCCGTTGAAGGTGTCTACCTTTAACTGGAGATAAAAGTCAAAAAGAAGAAGACGACATTTGTACCATACCGACAATCGACAAAGGATGTGGTCATCAAAAAAAAGATGTCGGATGTACAAAAGTTTGATCGCAAAAAAAGTGAAGATCGGCTACATGAAAAGCTATTACCTAAAACGTGTTAGGGAGTTTCAAACCCTAAATATAGTCGTTTCACACACCACAAGAGGGAACTCACGAAGCTATCTCTCCAACGGATAGTTTTCAAAAGTGACCTTGGTGTATGCCTATAAATACTGGTGACCCTCTACATTGTAAGGTTACGAGAAATTTATACGCAACTCAAGAGTTCAAACTTATTCTTGTAAAAGTGAAAGCACTCGAAAAACTTAGAATTTCCCAAGTGCTTGTATATTGAAGAGAGCTCACTAAACTAAGCCTAGCTTGATAGTCATATCCAAAGCTTAGTCGAGATATCCTAACCCTTTGCATTGTGCTTCATTGTAAAGGATATCTCATCCTAGTTGGAAACCAACCGAGAAACCCCAAACCCTTGAGAAGGTAGTTGGAGTGTGTTTGTTGGTGAGAAGAGTTGTAAAGAGTTAGTAAACTACTGGCGAGTAGTCGAAAAACTCTAGAGGAGAAGTTAGTAAGCTCACTGGGGTAGTCCGAAAGCTTGTGTGTGATTGAGTAAGTAAACTACGGAGGTAGTCAGAAAGTTCAAGGTCGGGTTGAGTAAGTAAACTACGTGGAGTAGTCAGAAAACTCAGGGCCGAGTTGAGTAAGTAAACTACGAGGTAGTCAGAAAGCTCAGAAGTTGATAGTGAATTTCTCTGAAGAGTCAGGGAGAGTGGACGTAGGATCTTGAGTCTCTTAACCACTATAATTGTTGTGTTCTTTATTGCTTTCCTTATCTGTACTTAACTGTTGCATTGACTTGTTTTGAAAGCATACTTTTCACTGATATTCAGTTGGAATCAATCAACTAAAGTTGCATAAGTGAATCACAACCTAATCACTATTTCATAAAGGGAAGGCTTTCAGCAAAGCTTAAAACGAGTATAATCTAAAGGGCCAACCATTCCGCACGACTAGGTAGCTAGAACAAATAGTTATCAAACTGAACTCTCTTCTGAGGATTCAGTAAGTTAGTTATCTGATCCAAGCAACTCAGGATCTCTTACACTCAGGACTCAGTTGGGATTATCTGAGGTATCTGAAAGCAACTCAAGATCACTGTCTCAGTAGACTTTGACTCAGAGCGATATGTGCTTCTCAGAACCTAATCTTCAGGATTATCTGACCCAAGCTGACCTCAGTAAGAAAAAGTTTTAAAAACACTGAACATGTGTATTCCCCCCCATACACGTGTAAGACTCGTTTACACCGGGACCAACACACTCTCACTTGGATCTGATAGAGAGTGATTATTTTAATCTGTATAGTATTTCGAATACGTCCCCTACTAGGAAAAACTTTTTAAGAAAAATTGACATTATGTATTCTATCTCAAGTCATACTATGAGCTCCTTGATCTTTGATCCATTTGTATCCCTTAGATTTAGCACATTATCTTAGAAGACACATTTCTAAAACCTTTTGAACTGAACTTTTCATACTGACTCGAGTAATCATGTATGTAAGTTGTTGGTCCTCAGAAACTACAATTTAATAAAGATTAGGTGTTTCAGATGGAGTTAACTTAATCAACTATGAATAATATTATTCAATATGCAGACAACCATAAATAACTCATCTTTTCAACAAAAAAAAAAAAATAGTTGCGCCATCATGGATCGTATCATATCCAACAATGTACATTCCTTCTTTCAGTGACACCATTGAACAATAATGTATAAGATTTTGATGATCGTCATATTATATCATTCTCATTACACAGTTCCTCGAATTGTATGATTAACATTCACATCCTTTATCGGTTCTTAAAATCGTTAAGGTTATGTCCTTTTATTCTTAGCTCCATTTAGGTAATATATGAAGCAATCCAATTCCTTATATTGTTGAGAAATTTTATACACATAAATACGAAAAAATTATCAACTTAAGTAATGAAAAACCAATAAATTTATACGATTTGCTATTTGACATTCACAAAATCACATTAATCAAAATAAAATAATTGCAATGAAAAATCAACATTAATAGTTTCCAGTGTCCTTCGCTTGACCCATGTGCCGGTTGTAGCTTTCCGGTTATCAAATGGTTTTCTAGTCACTTATGAACAAGATAATGTTTACATTTTGATAACTCGAGTTTTAAAGACGAACTCTATAGTCCTTTCACAAATCTGTTATTCTTGTGCTGCACAATGTGAGTAAAGCAGTTATTCTTGTCCTTTGATCCATTTTAATCTGAATCCCCATCTCAATCCCAAAATCTTCCATAATATGGTAGATAGTATTCAATGCATCTTGTTCTCCAAGAATATTTAATTAATTATGGCGCCACGTGTCCTAACTATCGACATTGAATTTATTTTATTTTGTTTAATTCAGCGTTGATAACTTTTGAAGCCATTGTTTGGTTAATAATTGAAGTAATTCAATAAGTTAATGTTCATTTATGTATTAATATGTTCTATGTTAAGCTAACAGACATTTGAAAAATTTGATATAAAAAAATAACTTAAAGTTATTAATCATCAATCACATTAAGTATCCTCATTAAATGAATTTAGTTACAAAACAGGAACAAGAAATAGTTCTAGCTTTTCATCCAATAAATATCTAAAAATCCCACTTAACAATATGAAACTATATGATTAAAAACATTTATCATTATAAACATAATAAATCTTAACCATGTTATGAGTCAATAAAATAACTCAAAGTAGTCAATAAAATTCAATGGCTATTGTAAGTCAAAAAATCAACTACTAAGGTTATTCTAGTCTAACATATTTCAACAACATTATCAGGCAATTTCCATGAATAGTTTTGATCCTCTTGAAGTACTACATTTAGTATTGACATTATGAAAAAAATATGGCGTGAGGATCTAGATGATGATTCATATCCAAGTGTTACATTTACCTCTCAAGTTTATAACATTGAATCAATGAATCATCATAGTCGACCAAACAACTTGTCTCTCGAATATTTTACCTAATCACCAATCATTTTTCTCATAATATTATCACCATTAGTAAAGAATTCCAATCTTGACATTATATTGTCCTAGAAAACTACTATAAGTTCTCTTGGAAATGTCATAGCTTAAATTTCAATTATGATTAAATCCTAAGCTATTAAGTCGGAATTACCTTATGTGATAATAATACAGAGCAATTAAATTATGCATCTCCATCAAGCAACATAACGTTCCAAAATTGTGTGCTAGTTTTTCATGTGATTCTTTAAAAAAAATTGCATAATAAAAAAATATCTCGAATTTGTAGAACAATAATTGTACATTTATTTGAGTCATACCTATATATAAATGAGCAACCATTTAAACATTCAATGCTTAAATATTCAACACATGAATTATTAAGCTCACAATTACGCAACAAAGTTTAATTTCAAGCATAATAAGCTAATTCACAAGTGAAATAAGTGTAATTGTGGTTCTCACTTCCATAGATAAATAAGTTCTTGAACTTCCTTAGTTCAAATACCTTAAAAATATGTAAATTAAGAATCTATACTGAAAAATAAGAACACAACAATTTTCATAACCAAAATCGAAGTTAGAACGAGCCCAAACGAGTCGAATCAATATTTCACGAGTACGCATTCGCCGAAAAACTACTTGGCGCGCTGAAAATCACTGGAAAACCATTATACACGCTGAAACGCGCTGAAATGAAGGCCACCAAGAGGATTCCATGCGCCACCAAGAGGTGCCACAAGCGGCTGAAGCTCCTCCACGAGGTGGCACGTATAACCAACGTGTTGTTGATCACCAACCACTATTTGGTGCGTGAAAGTCACACCCCAGTAGGCACTAATATCGGTGGCGTGCGTCTTACACGCGTCGTTGCCTTCCGCTTCGCGTGCTTCACCTTCGGTATCAGATTATGGTCTGGACCGGTTCGGCAGTTTAAACCACTTGTTTGACCAGTCTGACCAAATTTTGACTTAGATTTAATTAAGTGTGCTGAAATTATAATTTGGTCCTTCCAGATTATCGAATTCTCTAAAAGCAACCCCTATTGTTTCTGAAACTTTTCAAATAGGTCCTAAATTAATCTGATTTTCAAAAAATCATATATCACTCGTTTATTAATGAAATTTAACGAATTATATATCAATACAATCGTCTTCTGATGTAGAATAATCCATTATCAAGAAAAAAATACAATTCGTTCTGTACTGTTCGTAATTCGCGGTCAAAGTTTATAAAATTTCTCAAAAACTAATTTAATTCTCACAAACGGTGCGTCCAAAAATTACGAAATTTTCCAGATATGATCATCAACATATAATGCATCCTCAATAAAAATTTCAAGCCCAAATTCCACCGTTTCATAAAATTGAATTTTTAAAAAAAATCAAAACTCGTGCTTTTCAACGTAAAATCGTGTCAAGTCATATATAAGCATCTATATATGTGCGAGAATCGTAAAAACATACGAGAATCCAACACAATGACTCTGATACCATTTTTGGAACAAGATGGTTATAAATTCACTAACCTCTAATCAGTGGCGGATCCAGAAATTTTAAAGAGGGTATACACAACTATAGAAATATTTTAAAATTTTTCATTTCATACTATTTAAAATGTAATTTTTTTTAAAAAAAAAATACAATCATTCTCAACAAGTTCTCACAGCTTGAAAATGGTTCAAAATGACTTCATTGCATAGAAATTTATATCCGCGCCCACTACTTAAAATCTCAATTTCCCATTAAAAAATGCTAACATTATATTAAGCCAAAAGATAGGGCAAACAAATTTGCAACAAAAGCTCATAAAAAATTATAAATTGTAAGATACATCTAAAATAGATTAAATTATAAAAATATTCACCAAAACTCTCATTTCAAAAGTCTATATACATAATCTTTTGGCAATTTGATTCATACAATAACAATCATAAACACCCTTAAAAATTAAAAGATGATAATAATATTCAAAAGCAACAAAAAAAAGGGAAACACCTTACCAGAAATTTTCGCAGCAGTGACGAAAATGAAATGAGTAAAATTTATAATGGGAAAATGAATTTTACGAAGTGGGAAAATATCTACATTTTTCTCTAACTTTCTAATTAATTAAATATTTAAGTAAGTTAATTAATTTGGTGGGCCCTCCATGATCTAATCACTTTCCTATTGTTACTCTTTCCTGAATTACTCTTTCTCCAGGCACGGCACCACGCCTCCACCCTTGAAATGAAGTATTTGTTATTAATAATATATCCAATCATTATATATGAAATATATTTTAAAAAAAAGAGGGTATGCATGTGTTTTTACATCCGCCACCGCCTCTAATCCCGAATTGCAGCGGAAGAAACATTGAACCTGATTGAATTCTACGTATGACTGCTGGATCCTTTAAGTCAGAACACTTTCATGTGAATTGCTTCAAGAATTGTTTCTAATTTCCACAATATTAAATGCCCTTTTCTTATTTAAGTATGTACGTGATGTATAACTTTTGACAAGGGAAAAAAATCATTTTAACTTCTTTCTCTAAATTCATGTATGAAAAACAAGGAGAAGTGCGCGAGAGAGAATTACCATGACTTAAGAGGGAGAAATCTCAAATCTCATCCCTTTATATTTTCCTGAAAGTTATCAAAGTTGTCAATTGATCGATATTATCCGCTTTTATGAGTGGATATTATTATTTTAATACTCACACTTACACATGCATATTGTGGTTTGAATTCATTACGATTACAAAAATGCAAAGAAGAAATAAACACTTAAATATATATGATTTTGAATGCCAATCAACTTACATTCAACATTTTACCGGTCTGGATCTTGATTAATGAATTACTGAAGAAGCAGATAGAAACATGTGGATGGGTTTACATGACAGTGAATACATGTTTGAAATTTAAGGATAATTTTGAATTGTTTTCACCGTAAATTTATAAATTAATCTAGTATTTGTGTCCACCAAAACGTCTTTGCCTCCGCTGAAATATAGTTAGAGCCTGGACAAGATCTGTATCATCAATTTCTGGAAACATCTTGTCGGTAAAGTACATTTCTGAATAGGCCAACTGCCACAACATGAAATTGTTGATTCTCAATTCTCCGCTTGTTCTTATTAGCAAATCCGGGTTTGGAAACTGGAGCACGTTTGTTTCGAGATGCTGCTGGAAGAGGGTTGGGTTGATGTCTTCTGATAACCCCGTCTTTTACTTTGGTTGCAATTTTCCTGCTTGCTTCAATGATGTCGTATTGCCCACTGTAGTTAAAAGCAATCACCAAATGAATCCCAGTATTGCTCTTCGCACGCTCCTCTGATTCACGCATCTGTTTTTGAAGACTCTCCGAGAATCGCCTTCTCTCCCCAATATAATTAACTTTCATATTTTCGTTCCTATCAATGTTAACTATTCAGTCACTCTCCTTTACACTAGTTGCACCATGTAACTGGGCACAGGGTTGACTAAACACACCAAAAAACGTGCATGCTATATTTGATTGAAAACGTGAAATTAAACGTATAACTGAAACGTGGTGAGGACAAGATCCGTGCACCAAGTGTATATGAGACTTGTCGAAAGATCAAAAATATAGATTCGATAACATAACGTTGTATAATTAAGAAAATTTTATTTTAAAAAAGAGAAATTAAGAGGCTGAAATGAATGCTTACTGTATTAACTCCTCCAGATCTGATGCCATAGTGTGTTCGGCCAAGTTCATCACGAAGTCAACTTCTTCCTGCATTTACAACATTAATGGCTTATTAATCTGAGTTTTGTGACTAATAATTAACTCAATTAATTATGTGAATATCTCTTTACATAATTACTAACTCTCCATACTAGTGCCTACTTTTAGGAACAAACTAAGACAACATTTTTTTACTTTGAAAATATAATTAATATCCGCACATTTAGGCCCATAAAATTTAATTTTTTTGGGACCATTTTTTATCTAAATATGCGAAAATTAAATTTGTATGGGCCTAATTGTGTGAAAAAATTAATAGCCTACAATATTTGCTGGACTTAAAAAAAATATTATCCTTAAATACCAACTCTCAAAGTTACCAGCCTAAAAAAAAAAAAATTCGGCCCACTCTTCAAATTAAAATAATAAGAGTGGATCTTGTGTGCATCCAGATGCACCGTGTACTCATAATGCATTATAAAATCGTGCAACTTGTTATAC
Source organism: Stenogyne calaminthoides (assembly GCA_037126765.1). Classification (NCBI taxonomy): domain Eukaryota; kingdom Viridiplantae; phylum Streptophyta; class Magnoliopsida; order Lamiales; family Lamiaceae; genus Stenogyne; species Stenogyne calaminthoides. The sequence continues at coordinate 20,782,892 of JBBCBC010000022.1, read as the reverse complement.
TGAAATATACAACATGTTTACACTGAATCGTGTAACTATTTTCTCATATTAATAGTTGTATTGTTCAGTATAAAAAATTGTATTTTTCAATATAATAAATTGCATTTTTCAATATAAAAAGTTACTTGGTTTTAAAATGCACAGTGAACCTAGTAGTATATAACGAGATTTGCCAAAAAAAATAAATGTACCTGAGGTCGTGTCCAATTTTCAGTAGAAAATACAAAAACAGTGAGAACTTTGATTCCATATTTGGAACAATTTATTGCCAATTGTTTCCAAACTTGTGCTCCAACTCGGTGACCATGCTGTGGGGGCAACCCTCTCTCTATAGCCCACCTTCTATTCCCGTCCATTATCACAGCGACATGTTTGGGCATCAGTTGTTGTACTAGCCCTTCAGGTAACACTATTTCATTTTTCTCCTTGTCTCCTGCAGCCCCACATTTCCCTGCCAAACGCGGCCTTACAAGAGAGGGATTTCGTTTACAGCCAAAATTGGTGCGGCCGGGTTTGTTACATTGGGAAATAATGTTTATTGGTGGATGAATCAAATTTGGCAAGATCATCATTTTTGCTAAATAATAATTATATCACTATGCTCAATCATACTTCTTTTTTGCAGCTGATTTATAGGCTTTAGTGTTGATATTTTGGGATTTAAACTAAATTCGTCCCATAATTATCCATCTTTATCGAAATGGTCATGTAACTATTAATATTTTTAATTTAATTCCACAAGTATTCAATTTATTTCAATTTAGTCTCAAATCGTCGGAGATCGATCAGAAACACCCAAAATAATGTCATTTTAGTCGCAAAGATTATGGAGCATGATAGACACGTGACTAAAACGACACCGTTTTGGGTGTTTTTGGCCGATTTCCAAAGGCCTGTGATTAAATTGAAATAAATTGAATAATATGGGATTAAATTGAAAAAGTTAATAGTTACCTGATCATTTCAATAAAGATGAAAAATTATGAACGTGTTTAATTTAAATCAGGATATTTTTATTTAGAAAAAATGTCTTGCTTATTGCTGTGTATATCGATGGAGGTAAACGTTCTCTTTTATTATAAAAAGAACGGTCTGATATATTTAATATAACATGCTACAGTTATAGCGTGTACTTAAATTCATAAGAATATATATTATAAAATGGTTAAGTCTTAAATGCATTCAGGTGCACTAAATATTCATAGTGTATTTTAGAATCATGCAATTTGATTATATTGAAAGATGCAACTTGTTTACACTGAACTGTGCAGTATTAATATCGAAATGGTCCTGTAACTATTAATATTTTTAATTTAATCCCACAAGTATTCAATTTATTCCAATTTAGTCTCAAATCGTCGGAGATCGATCAGAAACACCCAAAATAATATCATTTTAGTCGCAAAGATTATGGAACATGATAGACACGCGACTAAAACGACGCCGTTTTGAGTGTTTTTGGCCGATTTCCAAAGGCCTGTGATTAAATTGAAATAAATTGAATACAAATGAGATTAAATTGAAAAAGTTAATAGTTATGTGATCATTTCAATAAAGATGAAAAATTATGGAACGTGTTTAATTTAAATCAGGATATTTTTTATTTAGAAAAAATATCTTGCTTATTGCTGTGTATATCGATGGAAGTAAACGTTCTCTTTTATTATAAAAAGAACGGTCTGACACTATATGTATCTTAATATATACACATGCTACAGTTATAGCGTGTACTTAAATTCATAAGAATATATATTATAAAATGGTTAAGTCTTAAATGCATTCAGGTGCACTAAACATTCATAGTGTATTTTAGAATCGTGCAATTTGATTATATTGAAAGATGCAACTTGTTTACACTTAACTGTGCATTATTAATATCAAAAAATAGTTGTACGGTTCAATATAAACAAATTGTATCATCAATATAAAAAGTTGTATAATTCTAAAATGGACTATGAGTACATGATGCACCTGAATACAGATGAGACTGTTATATAATATATCAAATTGATGGTTATTTAGCGTGTATTTTGAACAAGACTGACCTTCGGCCAGATGGATACGTTACGTACTGTATTGATGGTTAATTATAGATTACTTATTGAGAGTGAAGTGGCTAACTTTTTTAATCAATTCAACTTTTTTAAATTAAGGTTAATTTTGTCTAATAGATCGATAAGAGTTTAGGTTACATTATTTTACTATTAAAAATTTACTCTAAAAAATATAGAAGTGTTGGGAGATGAATTTAATAAAAGATATATGATTTTGATTTGATCCCAAAACCCCTGAGTATGACATGTTCAGAATGATCTTGATAGTTGAGTCAGGATTCAGTTTTAGAGTATTCAGGATGTTATCTGCAGAATGTATAGTCAGCAGATATAGTTCAGGATAGGTTCTGAAGACTCAGTAGGATACTGAGGAACTGAAGACTCAGCACGAAGATTCAGTGTATCAGTCAGTAGACTCAGAAGACTCTGAAGACTCAGAAGACCCTGAAGACTCAGAAGACTCTGAAGACGCAAGACTGAAGACTGAAGATTGAAGATCAAGAATACTGAAGGCACAGTAATTACTGAAGACTCAGTAAGGTACTGAATGCTCAGTATGAACCTGAATGTTCCGAGGCACTGAATATATCTATCTGAAGGACGCAATACTGAGAAAAACGCGATTCCTTAGAAAGTTAGATATTGCCAAGACATTCAAATGCAGACAAAAGGAACTAAGTCAGAAGTGTTGTTAAGGTTATATCAAACTCAGAGTTTGTAACCAAAAAGAGTCGTTGAAGATGTCTACCTTTAACTGGAGACAAAAGTCAAAAAGAGGAAGACGACATTGTACCATACTGACACTGACAGTGACAAGTAGCTGAAAAAGATGTCAGATGTACGAAAGTTCCAGACTGCAAAAAGTGAAGACCGGCTACATGAAAGGCTATTGCCTAAAAAGTGTTAGGGAGTTTCAAACCCTAAATATAGTCGTTTCTCACACACCATAAGAGGGAACTCGCGAAGCTGTCTCTCCAACAGATAGTTTTCAAAAGTGACCTTGGTGTATGCCTATAAATACTGGTGACCCTCTACATTGTAAGGTTACGGGAAATTTATACGCAACTCAAGAGCTCAAACTTATTCTTGCAAAAATTAAAGCACTCGAAAAACTTAGAATTCTCCAAGTGCTTCTACATTGAAGAGAACTCACTATATTAAGCCTAGCTTGATAAGAATTATCCAAAGCTTAGTCGAGATATCCTAACCCTTTGCATTGTACTTCATTGTAAAGGATATCTCATCCTAGTTGGAAACCAACCGAGAAACCCCAAACCCTTGAGAAGGTAGTTGGAGTGTGTTTGTTGGTGAGAAGAGTTGTAAAGAGTTAGTAAACTACGCGGAGTAGTCAGAAAACTCTAGAGAATAAGTTAGTAAGCTACAGGGGTAGTTTGAAAGCTTGTTTGTGTTTGAGTCAGTAAACTACGGAGGTAGTCAAAAAACTCAAGGTCGGGTTGAGTAAGTAAACTACGTGGAGTAGTCAGAAAACTCAGGGCCGAGTTGAGTAAGTAAACTACGCGAGGTAGTCAGAAAGCTCAGAAGTTGATAGTGAATTTCTCTGAGGATCAGAGAGAGTTGATGTAGGTGCTTGAGTCTCTGAACCACTATAATTGCTGTGTTCTTTATTGCTTTCCTTATTTGTGCTTAACTGTTGCATTGACTTGATTTTGAAAGCATACTTTTCACTGATATTCAGTTGGAATCAATCCACTGAAGTTGCATAAGTGAATCACAACTTAATCACTATTTCATAAAGGGAAGATTTTCAGCAAAGCTTAAAACGAGTATAAACTAAGGGCCAACCATTCCACACGACTGAGTAGCTAGAACAGATAGTTACCAAACTGAACTCTCTTCTGAGGATTCAGTAAGTTAGTTATCTGATCCAAGCAACTCAGGATCTCTGACACTCAGGACTCAGTTGGGATTATCTGAGGTATCTGAAAGCAGCTCAGGATCACTGTCTCAGTAGACTTTGACTCAGAGCGATCTGTGCTTCTCAGAACCTAATCTCCAGGATTATCTGACCCAAGCTGACCTCAGTAAGAAAAAATTTTAAAAACACTGAACACGTGTATTCCCCCTCCCATACACGTGTAAGACTCGTTTTCACCGGGACCAACAAGAAGCTTACTTCCGTGCATGACTTCGAGTCCGTGACTCCAAAAGATCTGGGCCATTAGATCAAGTTGCTTTAATTTTAAACCATTGAAATATTTTATTTATTTCTTGTCTAATGGTTGAGTCGGTAAACGAAGGAAACATAACCAGTAGCGGAATCAGAAATTTTAGTTAGGGGCCAACTTAATGAACGAAAATAAAATAATTTAAAATAATTTTTAAACTATATATGATTAAAAAAATTAAATTTATTACATTATAATTCATTTAATTAATATAATTATATTATATATACGAAGTACTATTTATCTTATTGTCTAAGAAAAACTCAATGTATATAAATTGAATAATCAAATTTAAAAAAATGTGAATTGAGTAAAGATTATTCATAAAAAATGGGTCTAAAATCAAATTATTAATAATTTTCGTTCCAACAATATGTGTAACAAAAAACGACCGCAACCTAATTTATGATTAAAGGAATAACCTTTAATATGCAACCCCAAATAATTAGTACTAAAAGAAAGAAAATGAATAAAGAAATAGAAGCATGACCAATTAATAAAAATTGAAACCGGCCTGAAAGAATAAAGAAACAAAAGTGTGACCAACAATTGAAACCTAATGTATGATTGATAGAAGAACATTGAGTCCAGAGGTGCCCAATGTCCCCTCTGTACTCAATATGGCTCCGTCCTTGAACATAACTCTTATTGAAAAGCACAGTCCAAAAATTAATTTCAATATTCTCTTGTCATATATCTTCCCTTTCTCCAAATCAGAAAATCAATTTCTCTCCTTTTTTTTTCTTCATTGTCATCGTTGCATGTAAAGTTGGTCTTGTGTTAAAATTTTCATATATAAAAGTATTCAATTTTCATAAAATTCGCGGTTAAATCCTTTTTGGCGAGTCAACTCATTCTTCTCGGATCATAACAATAAACAAATAAATTAATCAATAAGTTAGTGTTGGTCCCGGTGGGAAAACCCATTTTGCGCGTGCGGAAGCAAAACATTTCATTGCGGTGCATATAAAAATAGGGGTGAAGGAATGGTGATTCCAGATTTTTCACTTTTAAGCTCATGTGTTGTGTCTTGCTTATAATCGAGTGCGTATGACAAGATAAGAGCGTAAAGCAGTAAATAACACAACAATGTATAGTGGTTCGGAGACTCAAGCTCCTACATCCACTCTCCCTGTTTCTAGGGAAATTCCTTCAAACACTTCCTAAGGCTTTCTGACTACCTCTGTAGTTTACTAACATTTCTACTTTGAGCTTTCTGACTACCTCTGTAGTTTACTAACTCAAAGCCTCTGGACTTATCACCCTCTCGGGCTCGCCTCTTAGATGTTTAACGAGTTTACACTCCAATCGGGACTTATCACCCTCACTCGGGATTGCCTAACAATTACCTCACTTCACCACTCGTTATCTCTTACGAGAATGAGTTTGGGTTTGGTGTTGTCTCCAACTATGGTGAGATTTTCCCTTACAATGGTTTAACCTCAATGCTAAGGTTGGAAAAATCTCTCTAAGCTTATGATACATCGTGGGTTGCTTAGGTTGGGTTCTAGAACACTCTTTGAATATATTTGTATATCTACAGACTTGTGTTCTAGGGTGGGAATGCTTTGGGTATAACTCTCTTTGGCTCTGTAACATCTTGTGCATAATCTCCACGCATCCACCCTTAATTTGATGGAAGAACTTGTATTTATAGTGTGGATTTGAATGTTACCGTTGGAGAGAATCACATTCAAATCCATACTATTCTCTGTAAGTTCTGCAGCTTTTCCAGGCTGGTTGTCTTCCTCTCGTTGGTCCACGTCAGCTGGATTCCAACGGCTATATTCCTCAGCTTCAGTGCCTCGGAACATTCAGGATATACTGAGCATTCAGTATATTACTGAGTCTTCAGTATCTTCAGTCTTCAGTGACATTCTGAGCCTTCAAGTTTCTCTGAGCCTTCAGGTTCTCTGAGTCTTCAGGTTTCTCTGAGTCTTTCAGATTTCTCTGAGCCTTCAGGTTCCTCAGTCTCATACTGAGTCTTCAGATTCTCAGTTTCATACTGAGTCTTCAGAATCTAACCTGTTCTATATCTACCGACTATACACGATGCAGATATTATCCTGAACACTCTAAAACTGAATCCTGACTCATCTATCAAGATTATCCTAAACATGTCATACTCAGGAGTTTTGAGATCTAATCAAAATCCTCTTTATTAAATTCATTTCCCAACAGTTAGTTTTCGTAAATCTTTTTAATTAAAGGAGTTGGAGTGGGCGACTTTCAAGTTCAAAAGAGGGACTAATAGTACTAATAGGTCCAATCATTTATAAAAAATACTACTAGGTCCAAAATCTCTTATAAAAAAACTACTATACCCTTTACCCACCTCCTTTTTAGTAAGTACACTTTTCAGCTAACTGAAAATCACATTTACCGATGCAAAGAAAATTCAGATGAATTATTACAATTTTGCTAAAACATTACAATTTGAAATTACAGAAATTACATTACAATTTATCAAAACATTGAGAAATTACATTAAAATTCTTATCAAAATTACATATTTTCGTACGCATTCCAACATGCACATATTCATCTAATTGATGAACATATGTACAAAATTGTGCACATGTTCATCAATGGATCAATGGATGAGCCTGCATTTCTAAATACAGATCCATATTCTCCATCTCCAATCCAAATTTAAAAAAAAACACACACACAAACCCATCATTCACAAGCTCAAATCTGCTTCCACTCAAATCTGTTAACACGAAAAATTAACAAATCTGCTTACACCTTGCTTCGTTTGCTTCCCTCATTCAAAAACTCAGACATGCTTCCACTCTGCGTCGTCTGCTTCCATCATTCACATCACTAAACCCCCCAACAAAATCAAAAGGAAAAAAAAATCAGAATGGATACAAAAAAATTTTGACCCCAACAAATCAAAATGAATCAAGTAAATAACAACATAAGAAAACAAAATCACCTTCATCTGCCGCCTTTCCCCACACCGCTACAACCTCCGGCCAAAACACCCCATCGCCGCTCTCCCCCCACCCTTCCCCCTCGGCTTCGTCGCCTTCGTCTGCACTCGCCGCAGTGTCCTCCGTCGTCGCCATCGTCGGACCGCCACTAGATCTAGGATTTACGAGCCCTTGCCGCCTCTCTCTTGACCGACTTCGACGTCTAAGGATTCAAAAGATCTCCACCGCCGTCGAGTTCATTCTCCACCACAGGCGTGCAGGTGGTGACGACGGCAGCGAAGGTTGCATGGTGGTGAGGCAATTTTTGGGAGAGGAGTACAGATTTCTGGGAGGCAATTTTTTTGAATTTCAGAGAGAGAGAGGGGTTAGAAGTTAGAGAGAGAGAGATATTGAAGATAAATGAGATGGTGGACGATTGCTATTTAGAAGAAGAGGGTATAATGGGTCTTTCATATTAACTTTTGGACCTTTTAGTACTTTAATTTTAATTTTGGACCTCCTAGTGGATGTTTTCAAAAACTTATAAGTGATTATAGTCACTTAGAATTGTGTGCAAAAGTAATTTGGAGTGTTTTATTTCTCTTTTAGTAATTTAAATAAGCTTTCATAAGCTATAAGTTATAAGCTTAGAAGATGGTGATTTTAGTAGCTTATTAGTCTTTTTTTAAAATTTTTAACTTTTTTTGCAAACGCTATCAACTTCTTTTTGAATTTTTTTACAAACACTATCAACTTCTACTATTAATCACTTTTCTCATAATCAATAATTTAATCACTTCTTTAAAATCATAAGTTTTTGCAAACACCCCCTAATCTGTGGAGTTTTTTGGACCTCTTAGTACTTATTTCACGGAGTTGACTGCTTGTTTGGACTGAATTGATGTGGATTCAATCCATCTGTTGTGCATGCTTTTTTTTTCCATGTAAAATTGAAAAATTATCACTTCATGAGAATAGAATCTTAATCGCAAGAAAATTTTAAAAGTAGACATACCACTGTGATACATTAAATATTTATTAAAAAAATCATTAATTTATTTATCTTTTAGAAAAATTACTGATAAAACATATAATAAATTTAATATTTTTATCTTCACCTAATTTAATGAGTCACTATTTGAAACTCTGCTAAAACTCTTAATAACTGGTCAATTAGCAATTTCTTTTGGTTTTAACCACTCCAAAGGATTTGGCATTTCTTCCCTGATTGCTATAAAAAATTATGGCTTTCAAATTTGCATGGGCCTTCCTTTTGAATAACCTTGAAGTTCCACAATCTTATTTTGACTTTAGCGGTATCCAATTTTCATTTGTTTTTAGTGTATGGATCTGATTGAATAATGATCCCATCTTTTACAAGAACCCATTGAATGAAAGCTTCATTAGGTTGATAGGAATTCCTGAGATTTGGACCCAATTAAGTTGTTCTCTCAGAAATCCCATCTTAAAAATTCCACGGATGACATTTGACATGAAGCCAATCACGAAGTCATGCTTCTTTTTCTAAACAATGTTTTTTATGTCACTCTCTTCTTTCCCAACTAAAATCCAAGAGTTCAAATCCGAAGCTTTGGATTTCATTGATGGCATTAGACCATTCGTCGAACCATTGTCTTGCCGACGATAGCCATCTAATTTCTTTAATATTTGGGACGTATTTCTTTAGCAACCCTTCAACAACAATATGAGGCACCTTCACATCAGTCCTAGCCTCTTTCGAAAATGACATTTTCTGAGTCTCCATCACTTTCGTTCTAGACTTGACATTTTTACTCAATTTGTTTTTATCACCTCAGCATACCTCATATTCTCCTTTAACTTGGCATCATTGTGAATATTGCCCCAATTATTCACCAGCTTGCTCGCATTCTTGAATTTTTCAACTATCTTCGTATTTTGATATATTCGCACAAAGTTTGAAACTGCTTATCCACATGCTGTCCAACTTTCTCTCTAGTTCCTTCCCCGAAACACAATCATAGAAATAGGTGAAACCTTATCTCCACGCACAATATCTTCCTCTTATCTGCTATCATGACATCCTTCACCTTTCCTACCCGACCCACGATATTTTTTGATGTCCAATTTTCTGGGAAATTTGTTATTTAAAAACTGCTTGGATCTTCCATTATGGCGTACCTTGTTGGACCGTTACCACCAGAGTTCACTTGTTGGTTTGGGTTAAACCTATCACCATTTCAACATACATCAAATTGAAAAAATTTAATAGAAAAATTTATAAGAAAATGAGTCGGGTTTGGAGTCTTACAATTTTTATTAATACAAATTACATTTTATTTAAAAAATAATACTCGTTGCAATTTATAAAAAAGAATATAGTACATGTTACAATTTGTTATCAACCCTTTTAATATAGAGACTTTGAATGCCAATTAAATAGTTATTGCTTCAAATTACAATCCAACACTTTACTGATCTGGAGCTTGATTAAGGATGTGGAAGAAAAAGTTCCTGTCAATTAAAAATGATGTGGAAGAGAAAGTAGAGAGAAGAATGGGGATGATTTTACAAATAGTTAACACTTCAAATTTAAGAGCAATTTGGTTGTTTTTGCCCTAGATAAATTTATAAGCTAGTATTTGTGTCCACCAAAACGTCGTTGTCCCCGCTGAAATTCAAGTCTAAAGAGTAAAAGTGCAACTTCACTTATAAGAGTTGCTACTTCCTTTTATTTGTATTATTAAAAGTGTTAAGAGAGGGAGAATTAGTTAGAATTAAGTCTTTGTATTCCCACTCTATAAATAGCATAAACATTAGGTTTGTTATTCAACTTTTCTGTTCATCTTCTTTATCTTCTTCGATTTGTATTCATCCAGAAACGGTTATTGAGTTTAATAAAGTTTCTTCTTCTTCTTTCAATCAATCTTGTTTAGATTGTTAATATGGTATCAGTTTTATACTGGTAATGTCAATTCGATCCTAAGCTTCCGCATCTGATTTGAGTTTTACGCTCATTGTGTTTTCTTTCGAAATCAGAATCGATTGATTCAGTTTTCGATTGGGTATTTTTTATTTCAACAGTGTTTGTTGAAAGTTTTTGGTTTCTTGTATCGCTTTTGCGATTTCGTTCGTTTATTTGATCAATTAGTTCCAGTCCTTGGTGTTTTCGATGGCGGCAAATCCGAATGCTCCGGTGGTTTCGCTAGATCCTGTGGTCAATCCGCTTTCTCCTTATTTCCTTCACCATAATGATAATCCGGCTATGTCCATTGCTCTTGAACCTCTTGACGGGGTGAATTTCATTTCATGGCGGCAATCGGTGGCGCGCGGTCTGAGTGTGAAAAACAAGCTTCCATTTGTGGATGGTTCTCTGGCCCGTTCCAGCTCCTGATGGTGATAGGGCGGTTTATGCAGCATATGTGCGTGCTAATGATCTGGTGCTGCAGTGGATCCTCAACTCGGTTTCTCCTGAAATCAAGAAGACTTTGAGGTACTTTCAAACTGCTCGTGAAGTATGGAATGAGTTAATTGCTCGCTATGAATGTTTTGATTTGTCAAAGATTTTTCAACTAGAAAAATATTTAACTAATATTGCTCAAGGCTCCAAGACTCTGGTTAATTACTATAATGAGTTTAAATACTTGTGGGATGAGCATGTTAGCCATAAGGCTGTCTTTACTTGTAATTGTGGTGTCATGGCGAATTGTTCATGTGATCTTCCTAAGCAATATGCTGCGGCTCAAGAACAAGACTGTGTGATGAAATTTTTGATTGGTTTAAGTGAGTCTTATGCTGTTATTCGTAGTCAATTCTTATTGCATAAGTTGTTTCCTCCTTTAGCCAAGGTTTATGCCTTATTGCTTCAAGAAGAGTCTCAAAGGTCTCTGGTTTTGCCTAATTTTGTGTTACCTGATTATGTGGCAATGTTAGCTAACAACTCAAGGTTCTATAAGGATAAAAAGAAGGGGTTGAAGTGCTCTAACTGTAATGGTAGTGATCATTCAGTGGATAGGTGTTTTGAATTAATAGGATATCCCCCTGGTTGGAAGGGTCCAAGGGGTGGGAAAGGGAAAGACAGGTCTGCAAATGCCTTAATGTCTTCTCCTGAGAAAGCTCCTATAGGGTCTAATCCCCTGATAACTCAAGAATTACTTGAGCAGTTGTTGTCCTTAGCTAAACAAGCTCAGAAACCTGTCAATGATTCCATTCATTCAGCTGCTGGTGTCTTTGCTCATACCAATCATGATGCTTCAACATCTGCAAAAGGTAAACAGGGAAGTGCTTCTTGTTTCTTTTCTCATGTTCATGATAAATCTTTTACTTGGATTTTAGATACTGGAGCTACTGATCATATGGTGTCTAGTTTGGAATGTTTTACTACACCTCCAACATTAGCAAATATCAAAATTAGTTTGCTTAATAATGCTATATCTACTGCAACACATATGGGGACAGTAGTTCTCAATGAACATTTAACTCTGTATAATGGTTTGTATGTTCCTGACTTTGCTTTTAACTTGTTGTCTATAAGTCATTTAACAAGATATTCAAATTGTACAGTTAGTTTTATGGCATCAAGTTGTGTTTTGCAGAACAGGACTACCCTCAAGGTGATTGGTTCTGCTGAGCAGCATAGGGGCTTGTACTTGCTTAGAGTTGCACATTCAGCAAATTCAGTTGCAGCCTCTTCTAATTCTGGTATTTTTGACTTTTGGCATTCCAGTTAGGACATATGTCTCCCTTCAATATGTTGCAAATAAAGGGTTTGGATTTAAAGCTTTCTGATAGACACAATTGTACAATTTGCCCACTTGCTAAACAGAAAAAGAAACCTTTTCTCATTAGTGTTTCTTCTACTATTGCTTGTTTTGATCTCATACACTGTGACATATGGGGCCCTTTTTCTACTGCTTCTCATACTGGTTTTAGATATTTTCTTACTATTGTTGATGATCATTCAAGATGCACATGAATTTACTTATTAAAAGCCAAGTCTGATGTCAAAAGTTCTTTGGAAAACTTTTACAATATGGTGCTCACTCAGTTCAATAAGAAAATAAAAGTTTTGAGAAGTGATAATGGTTGTGAGTTCTTGTTACATGATTTCTATCATTCTTTAGGTATTATTCACCAAACTTCTTGTGTAGAGACTCCTCAACAGAATGGTTTGGTTGAAAGAAAACACCAACATTTGTTGCAGGTAGCTAGGGCATTGTTGTTTCAATCATCCCTCCCAATTGTGTATTGGAGTGAGTGTATTATGACTGCTGCTTACCTGATCAATAGAATGCCTACTGTTGTTCTTAATAATGTTTCTCCTTTTGAAAAGCTTTATGGAAAACAGCCTGATTACTATTTTCTCAAATGTTTTGGGTGTTTATGTTTTGCTAACACATTGTCTGCAAATAGAACTAAATTTGATTCAAGGGCTGTCAAGTGTGTCTTCTTAGGCTATCCTTTTGGAACTAAAGGCTATAAAATGCTTGATCTAGTCAGTGGTAAGATATTCATTTCCAGAAATATTGTCTTTTATGAAACTATTTTCCCATATGCTGATAAAGAGGGAGCTCACACATTTGTTCAAAATCTGATTGCTAAAGATTCTTTTTTGAATTCTGATTCTTCTGATGATGTTTCTTTTATTCATGCTTCACAACCTATTATGTCTGATGCTTTACAACAGGAAGTTCATGATGAGTATGTTGACTTATGTGATAATAGACAGGCTATTGAACCTGATATATGTGATAATAGACAGGCTATTGAACCTGATGAGAATGATAGACAGACTATTGAACCTGCTGAGAGTGTTTATAATGTGGTTTCTAATGATGTTATGAATGATTCTCTTATCAGAAAATCTTCTAGATCTAGGACACAACCTGCATATCTTAAAGTATATGAAACATCTTTGCCTCAATCTCTAATTCCTGATAATCATGAGACCAATATGATTGTTTCATGTGGCAAGCAATATGACATTTCTGATTATTTGTCTACTGAAAAACTTTCTTCATCTCATAAAGTTTTTACTGCATCCATTTCTCAAAACATCGAACCTAAAAATTACAATCAAGCCAAAGACAATCCTAATTGGCAGCAAGCTATGAGAAATGAGTTAGATGCCTTGGAAAGGACTAACACATGGACTCTTGTTCCCTTGCCACCAAATAGAGAATGAATTGGTTGTAAACGGAGTTTTAAAATCAAGTATAAACAGGATGGGTCTATAGAAAAATATAAAGCAAGGTTAGTTGCAAAAGGATATACTCAACAAGAGGGAATTGATTATTTTGATACCTTTAGTCCTGTTGCTAAAGTAACCACAGTCAGAATTTTACTTTCAGTTGCAGTAGCTAGAAATTGGTTCATACATCAGTTGGATGTGAACAATGCTTTTTTACATGGTGATTTATCTAAAGAAACATACATGACTGCACCACCTGGTTATTGCATTGAATCTGACACAAGAGTGTGTAAACTCAATAAGAGTCTCTATGGGTTGAAACAAACTTCCAAACAGTGGTTTACTAAGCTTTCTGAGTCTCTTTTTTACATTGGTTATGTGAAGTCTGAAGCTGATAATTCCTTGTTCACAAAGCACACTGACATTTCATTTACTGCTATTGCTTGTTATGTTGATGATCTCATTATTTCTGGAAACTCTATGCAAGAAATTCAACATGTTAAAAGTTTTTTGCATAACAAATTCACCATAAAAGACTTGGGGGTATTAAAGTATATGTTAGGAACTGAAGTAGCCAGATCAGACAAGGGTCTAACTTTGTGTCAAAGAAAATACACATTAGACCTTTTAAATGACTTTGGTTACTTAGGCAGCAAACCCTGCAATACACCTATGGATTCAAAGTTACAACTTGTTCAGGCCACTGAAAACAACAGAATAGATGTCAAACTTTATAGAAGGATTGTGGGAAAGCTACTTTATTTAACAGTCACAAGACCAGATATTTCTTATGTTGTACAATCACTTTCTCAATTCATGAGTAATCCTTCTAAAGAACACATGGTTGTTGTTCACAGAGTACTAAGGTACTTGAAAGGGACTCCAGGTTTGGGTATCTTCTACTCTAGCTCAAATGATTTTAAATTACACTCTTATACTGACAGTGATTGAGCTAGATGTGTTGAAACTAGGAAAAGCATTACAGGATACACTATATACTTGGGGAACTCTCTCATTTCTTGGAAATCCAAGAAGCAAAACACAGTTAGCAGATCTTCTGCTGAAGCAGAATACAGAGCAATGACAACCACTACATGTGAAGTGCAATGGATCCTCTACATCTTAAAGGATCTTCATGTCTCTGTTCAGCTACCAACAACCATCTACACTGATAGCAAATCAGCCTATCAAATGGCCCTTAATCCATGCCTTCATGACAAGAGCAAACATATCTCAATTGATTGCCATTTCACAAGACAAAAGATCAAAGAACAAGCAATCAGGATCATTCACATACCAACAGAGGAAAATCTGGCAGACATCATGACAAAGCCACTTCTTCCAACTCCATACAACAACTTCAAGTCCAAAATGAGACTCTTGAACATTCACTCTCATTTTGAGGGGGGTCTAAAGAGTAAAAGTGCAACTTCACTTATAAGAGTTGCTACTTCCTTTTATTTGTATTACTAAAAGTGCTAAGAGAGAGAGAATTAGTTAGAATTAAGTCTTTGTATTCTCACTCTATAAATAACATAGACATTAGGTTTGTTATTCAACTTTTCTGTTCATCTTCTTTATCTTCTTCGATTTGTATTCATCTAGAAACGGTTATTGAGTTTAATAAAGTTTCTTCTTCTTCTTTCAATCAATCTTGTTTAGATTGTTAATAAGGGCCTTGACAAGATTTGTCTCATCAAAGTCTGGAAACATCTTGTTGCTAAAGTACAATTCTGAATAGGCCAATTGCCACAACATGTAATTACTGATTCTCAATTCCCCACTCGTTCTTATTACCAAATCTGGATTCGGAAATTGGGCCACATTTTTTTCCAGATGTTGCTGGAAGAGGGTCGGGTTAATGTCCGCTGCTCCGATAACCCCATCGTTTACTTTGGTTGTAATCTTTCTGCTTGCTTCAACGATGTCGTATTGACCACTGTAGTTAAGATCTATCATCAAATGCATCGCGGTCTTGTTCTTCCCACGCTCCTCTGATTCACGTAGCCGCTTTTGGAGATCCTCTGATAATTGCCTTTTGTTCCCTATATAACTGACTTTTATATTTTCTTTTCTGTAAAATATTGGAAAATATTTATAAGAAACAAATTATGTAACAAAGAATTAATAAAATTATACTCCTCCCACTACATGTTAAACTTCTCACTTCTCTAAATGGGCATTCCAAGAAAATTATACTCCCTAAAGTAAGATTTTTACAACAATTGTCATCTAAAAAGTATTTCATTTTTTCTATATCAGTTTTCTTTTTAGTTTGTCTCATGATAGTTTTCACACCTAAAAGGTGAAATTTTAATCATAACTCTTAACCATATAATATAAACTATCATTTATATCATTATTTTTTTAACACAATTAACTCACATTCATACTATTAAAATTGATTTGACTCAAATACCCTTACTCTATCATTTTAATAAGGCAGTGTGAAATTAATCGGGAACGGAGGGAGGGAGTAATATTTTATCTTTAATTATATACTTTTCTATCACATCTCAATTGCAAATCAATATACATCTTATATTATATTCCGTAAGTTATGTGTAAAAAATAAATAGAAAACTTAACAAGAGACGGACGAAGTAATTGAAACAGAAAGATGATGAATGCTTACTCTATTAACTCCTCCATATCTGATACTATAGTCTCACCGGCCATGTTCATCATGAAGTCAACTTCTTCCTGCATGTGCGCACCTCATTAAACAAATTAATTGACCATGAAAACAAATACAATCTTAGTTAAGGGGAAATATTTTTTAAGTACACTAATTTGGGGTTGTGTTATTGAGAAAAATAATTTTATAGATATAAAAATATAAGACACAATATATTTAAAAATATATAAATATAGAGTAGGTTTTGTGTGAAAATTTTCATGTATGAAAATCTATAAAATTGCCTTAAATCAACCATCTACACCCTAAACATTAAATAATGAACCCTAAATTATGACCTATTCGGGCCGGGTGAACCATGAATCACTTGGGCCGAGTGAACCATGAACCACTCAATTTTGTCTTACCTTCACCAATTACAGAATTTAGTTGTAAATTAAAGTTTTTTCATGTATAAAAATTTTCATACTAAACTTTGTCATAAATATAATACGATATGATTTAAAATTTGTAAATGTATGATGATCTAGCCCGAATAAGTCCAAAGAGGGCTAAAATGTCACATGAGATTTGGGCTTATGGGGGCTCGATTGTCCTATATTTACAGATTTTAAACAAATTTTGATACATATCTACATTTTCAAGCTCGTTTTATTATCCTTAAAACACAACCCTAAATTACTCTAACAAAACATTTTTCCTGTCAGTTAATGCTAATTTGATGTTGAATATTTTGTAACGGTTGGAGTATACCGACCCCTTTACACCAATAATAGTAATATCTTTTTGTTGTTTTAAAAGAATTGCCAGTCCGAATTTGTGACTGATTTATGTGTGTCTCTCCGTCCTCCATAAATTGCACATGTAGAGTCAAAACAAAAAAAATGGCCCCATAAATCTCACTTTTTAGTTAATCCATTTAAGATAGATAAAAAATAAATCATCTATGTCCCATAACCTTGCATTCTGCTCATTTTATGTTCTTTTTTTCTTTTTCTTTTTTTCAGAACGTCGTCTCTTCTTGGTACATGTGTTGATCTATTTTAGGACGATTTGCGAAGAAAAATACTCTCTCCATCTTACCGTAATTATCTTATGAATGCATAGTGCACTTGGTGCACAGGAGATTCACTCTTTTTTTTAAGCAAAGTCACATATGCACTTAGTGTACAGACTCTAGATCCGTGCACTCACTTTGACCTTGCCTATTTTTTGGTTGAGGATCCTCCTTTTCACTAATCTCAAGATCTCATTTTCTTAATGGGTCACTCCTATACCCGAGTGCACGGTGCACTTGGTGCACAGGAGACCCACTCTTCTTTTATGGATGTTTCACTATAACTTTCTCATTTCATAAATGGAAAAAGTAACATTCCACTACCACTACAAGAAAATGAAGAATTGTCTACCAAAATTTTCAAATGTCTATGAAATTTTTCGACAAAAACAATTTGGTCCTTAAAAGTGACTGTTGTCTAGGGTTTGCCTACCAATATTTAGAAAAATCTATGAAAAGTTACCTACACAAAATAATTTCCTAGGCAAACAAATTACCTACCATGAAACCACCTACACATTCCTATTTTCCGTAGGCAAACTAATTAACTACAAAAGATAATTCCCTAGGCAATTTATATTTTTGTAGGCAATTATATTTGTGGTTTAGAAATGACTTACAAATAAATTTACCTACAATTACATTCCGGAGGCAAATTTATCTATTAAAAAAAATGTCTAGACAAATTGAAATATTCCCTAGGCAATCCTCTATTTTTTGAAATATTCCGTAGGCAACCCTCTATTTTTTTGGGGGAGTGACTCTCCACTACAAAGTCACTAACAAAAGAACTCTAAGATACATACTACAAATATTGTGACTATAAGGTACAAAATTATAGAATAAAAGACACATTTACCCTTCTTTTAATTAAGTGTAGTGCATTTAAATTCAGTAGTTACTTAATTAAATTTAGAAGCGTAATTAATTTATTGAATTTCTGCATTATTAAGTTAATTTTGGAGTGCATTTTATTTAAAAATTAAATTCTTTTATTTTAGGCCAATTTTGGAATGTTTTTTTAAAAATTGTATTTTAAAGTGCTTTTAAAAAAAATTAATTTAGGCCAATTTTAAAGTGCATTTTTATAAAAAAAATTAAATTTTGGAGTGCATTTAAAAAAATAAAAGTATTTTGGAGTGCATTTTTAAAAAAAAATGTATTTTATGCCAATTTTGAAGTGCATTTTTTTAAAATTATTTCGGAGTGCATTTTTAAAAAAAAAATTGTATTTTGAGCCAATTTTGGAGTCCATTTTTTTAAAAAAATTGTATTTTATGTCAATTTTGAAGTGCATTTAAAAAAAATTGTATTTTGGGCCAATTTTGGAGTGCATTTAAAAAAATTTGTATATTGGGTCCTGGGGTGCAATTTTTTAAAAATTAAGGGTAAAATTGGTACATTTTGTAGTGGAGAGTCACTACCTTTTTCTTTTGTATTTTAGAGTACTTTTGACTCAAAATTTGTATCTTAGAGTCTTTATTTCTATTTTTTTGTAGTGTACCTTATATTTTTATTCCCAATAAAACAAAAAAGTCCATCATTTAATATACCACTCTTCACTTTTCATCCACAAAAAATGCAAAATGGTCCAGCAACTAATATTTTAATATTATTTCTTGAACCATTCAATCAAAAAGAATGAGAAGACAATTACAATGGGACGGAAGGGAGTAATAATTATGGAACCACAAATATCTAACCGTGCAAAAAAAAAAAAAAAAAAAGGTTTATAATGTACCTTAGGTCGTGACCAATTTTCAGTAGAAAATGCAAAACTTGAGAGAACTTTGACTCCATATTTTGAACAATTTATAGCTAGTTGTTTCCAAACTTGTGTTCCAACTAGATAACCATGGTGTGGGGGCAATACTTTGCCTTCAGCCCACCTTCTATTCCCATCCGCGATCACAGCGACATGTTTGGGCATCAGTTGATGTTCAAGCCCTTCAGGTAACACTATTTCATTTTTCTCGTCGTCTCCTGCAGCACCACATTTCCCTGCCAAACGCGACTTTACAAGAGAGGGATTTCGCTTACAACCAAAATCAGTGATATTGGGGAGGCTATATTGGGAAATATTTATTGGTAGAGACATCATCATAATATTCTGATAAAAATGAAGTAGCTAAAAGTTCAAGATCAACAACTACTATATATCGCAATGCATGTTACAGCTTTTTTGCCTCCGATTTATAGGTATTATTAGTAATGCAAAGTTGATTCTTTTTTTATATATATATATAAAACAAATCTCAGTTATTGCTGTGCATATCGATGCAAGTTAACGTTCTCTTTTGTTAAGAAAACAGAACACAATGTAAAGTTTAGAAGGAATATATATTATGAAAAAAAATTATGTGAACCTGAGTTCACAGTAAACTTTATTTTTTTAATATCACTGTTATGTACGTAAGTTTTGAAAAATTAATGTTTTATTCTTCAAATAATGATAAAAAAAATTTACATAACAATAATAGAGTTTATATATAAATCTGATCCACATGAGTGTTACTCATGTATTATTATTTATGATTATTTTAGCGTGTATTTTGAACAAGAGTACTGGCGGCCAATGGAAACCTACTATATTAGCTCCTCGGTAAGCTATATATATACACACGCAACTAATAGAATTTAGATTATTAAGAGTGAAGTTAATGTTTTTATCTTTAATTATTGTCGCGAGTCGTTTTATACGGAGAGTATTATGTGGCTAATTTGATAACAACTCGCAAACAAAACATGTATGCGTGTCATGATAATAAGTCATAAATAAGATGAATTTGTTGACCCAATTAAATGGGAAATGACTACTCTGGGGGCATACCAAGCCAGGATGTGGTATTGCGAGCTTTACACTTACAATATTTGATACACCTTATGAAGATGAATCATTACAGATGAAGATAATTTGGAGAATTCGCCTCCGGGTGCTAGGGTTCTAGTAGGAATAAATGATCACTCGAATTTTTTTGTTCCTCACCTCTCAAGCGTGGGTATGACTTTTTTGGAGATTTTTTCTGAACCTTTCTCTTCTTCTTTTTTCTTCCTTTTATAGCACTCCGGCAAGCATGAGCTGGGTTGGTAAGCATGAAATTTGAGACTTGGTCATGCAAGAACTCACGTAATCTTTGCCGCGTTTTTCAACCGTCTTCTGGTTGATCTTGGAACTTACTTGTCTGTAAAGCACTCTTTTGGTCGTCCAAATTAATCTTTTACTCGGTTGGATGCTTTGTTCGCCCCTTTAACCATGTCAGTTTTATGCTGGAATATTGTCCTCCTCGAGCACACTGAGCCCTCAGGATGTTCGGGTCTTCGGGATATCTGAGTGTCGGGCACTCTGACCCTTCGGGAAACCTGAGGTCTGCGGACACTCTGACCCTCAGGATATCTGAGGTGCGAACATACTGACCCTCAGGATATCTGAGGTCTTCGAACATACTAACCCTCAGGATATCTGAGGTCTTCGAACATACTGACCCTCAGGATATCTGAGGTGCGAACATACTGACCCTCAGGATATCTGAGGTCTTCAAACATACTGACCCTCAGGATATCTGAGGTCTTCGAACATACCGACCCTCAGGATATCTGAGGTCTTTCAGGATTTCTGAGTATTTTGGCCGCCTGAGTCCTCAGATTTGCTAATGGCCTTCTTGACTTAGCTCATCTGATTCCTTTTTTTCCTGACCTGAGTGGCGAATACTTGTCCATTGGGCATGAATATTTAAATATTACATGTGTCGCTCTTACGTGTTCGATTAAGCCTGAGTTACTATATCGAACACAACAATACCCCCCAGTCGGGTCGCTTTGTTTTCGACATGGGGCCCGGCTGTTAAAATCTTATTGGGCCATAGTCGATGTCGTTTTGCATTCTGTGCCGGATTTTCGAAATCGAATCCAACATTTATATATACCTCGTTTCTCCTCCTTAACCCCTTTTTTCCTCTGTATTTCATTCTTTTCTGTGTCTGAAAATTTCCGGCGAGGGTTTCATCATTCCGGCGAAGAATTTTACTCAGGTAACCGTTGCATTCTTTCTCTAATTGTGATTATGGCCTCTTGCTCAAACTCTTCTGTTCCCCTAGAATCAGACCACCATAGTTCCTCTTCTTCCCCCTCTGTCAGTAGAATCCCCCGTGGCGACGCAAATGCGCCGGAGATGAATGTCTCGGGTTCATAAATTCATTGGCAAATTCGGCAACCGTTTGTCGTTCTTTCCTCTGATTCTGACGAAGCCCTAGATGAATTAGATAGGGACTTGGTCCGTAATGATTCTTCGGACGATTCAAGTGATAATTTTTTGCCCCAAATTCAAATTGGGTCTAGGGCTGTTGATAATGTTAATGTAGATAGGAATGACAATGTTGTGAGGGGGGATATTTTGGCGGCTGTAAATACAACCGAATCGAACATAGGGGTAGTTGGCGAGCAAAATTCTGAGCTTGATATACCTGTTGGTGTCCCTCATAGTCCAACGTATAACGAGTATAACGTTCGTTATAGTTTTGATTGGCCCGAGCAACCTCATAGGATTAGGGTTGAGAACGAGTACCCAGCGAGCAAGATAGCGAGCATAATTGATGCTGATAGGCTCACTCGGCTGCATTGGATTTATGAAACTCCAAAAGATGTCTTTTTACGGGCACCGACCGACCAACCCCCGAGGGTTGTGTCATTTGAAATTTAGACACAATGGAAGGCGGCCTTCCCCCGATCCGGTTGTCACCCGTTTGCTCGTGGAATGGAACATCACCATTACGCAGCTCGCCGACGGGTGGCATATGATCAAAGTTTCGATGGCTTTTTTAGATGAAGCCAAGGTTCCTGGCAAATTGATCTATTGGTGCATTGACCCATCCGAGGGGTGAACACGGTGGTTGTTCATGCAAAATGCCAAGTGCAAAATTATTGAGGGCGTGCGAACAAAATCGATGATTGGAAGGAAAAGTTTTGGTTCATTGGGGGCGATTGGAAAAGCCCGCCTCTAAAGCGAACCAAATGCCCGTTTAGACATCTTGGGGTGTCTTTAGTAAGTGATTTTGTATCTTTAGTTCTTCGATTTGAACCCATTTTAACTCGATTTCGAGGGATTCTTGCAAGGAGACAAACGATTTGTATTTTAAGTTTTTTTGCCAAATTTTGAGTCTCGTTAAGAGCGAATGTCTTAATTATCGTCGAGAAAAGAAGGAGGTTTGTTCATGCCTCCTCACCATCTTGTTCTTTATTAATCCCACCTTAAGGTAAGGATTTTGTTTATAAGTTTTGTGCCATTTTGCTCGTTATTACCCTTACGTTCGTCTTGAATTATTTTGTTTATAGCCTTCATTGGATCATTCTTTGTGAGTACATCCGAGCATACTGAGATGGCTCGGAGAAAAAGGCCACAGGAGCTTGCTCGGATTCAGCCGAAAGGGAGGCTCGTGAGCAGAGTAGAGGCGAAAGGTGGCTAACCGATCCGTGTCCGGTCCTGGGGAATCAAACCGAGCGCAAAGGAGCACTCGTTCGGCCGAGCTAGGGGTTGGAGAACAAGCTCCGTCGCCGAAGAGACCGAGGGTGGAGATCGGCGAGCAGGGGCTTAGCGAACAAACTCGGACGAGCACGCCGAGTGAATAGACTCGGGCAATCTTGATCTTGGTCGGGGTGACTCGGACCCCTACTGTCGAGGCGATCAGAGCGGCCGCCTCCGTGGTTGGTCCAATTTCACAGATTGTTGAAATGGAGGTTGGCACATCTTCTCCACCTCCTGCCGGACCCCGATCATGGACTCTGTTAGATCCTGAGCTCCGGTCCCCTGAGGATAGATCATTCTTGGGATGGGATCCGGCTCGTGTAGGCAGGTACATTTTGTTCGATCTGCTTCTGTTTTGGTTATTTTTGTTCGCCCTTTTTATATTCATTTGTTCGAATATATATGTAGGTTGAGCAGGTTGTCGCCTTTGATGCCCAATCAAAGAACTACTTACGCTTTCGCCGAAAGTGTTATGAAGGTTAAAGGCATTCTGAGCATGTTCGAAAAGCTTGCCGGACTCGCTTCGAGCATGGACTAGCGATCCGGAAGAGTCCACTCGGGTCCCACTCCTGGAAAATTTGCGTCCAGGTGCAGTGCTTGGGGGCCAATCTATGGTCGTTCTTGAGAAAGCCTATGCTCAGTCCGCCAACCTCCATGCCAACTACTTGGCTTTGATCAGGAACTTCGAAGAAAAGGTGGGCGAGCTGAACAGGACTCAGGATGAACTGAGGTTGGCTCAGGGACAATCTTCTTCGGCACAAGCTGATGCTCACCGGGCTCAGGAGGATGCCCGCAAGGCTCAGGAAAATGCTCGCCGATTTCAGGAAGATGCACGCCTGGCTCAGGAAGATGCTCGCCAGACAAAGGAGGAATTGGTTCACTCTCAGGAAGAGGTGGTCAGTATACGAAGAGCTCAAGAGGATATGAATGTTGAGCTTCGTAGACTCCGAGCTGGTGTCGAGGCCATGGAAAATGAGAGGGATGCGCTCGGCCAACAACTCATCATTGCTGAGGAGACCAACACTCGTTTGGGTCTCGAAAATTCAAAGCTGCACGATGATGAGTATGTTGATTCCATGTCCAACTTCTCGTACATTTGTGCCTTCGCCGATGCTATCCGGTTTGTTTGCCATGCATCCAACAGCGAACAAATTGCCCCTCTTGTAGCCAGTTTTCAGCAGTACCTGATCGACAACCCACCGGACCGCAACCTTCCAATGTCAGATTTAAATGATCTGTGTGATTTCTCCGTTCTTCCTGAAGGGATCAAAGTTGATGATCCGATTCTGGATGAGAAAGAGGGCTCAGACATGAATATCGCTGAGGTTGTTGGCCAAAATCTTCAGACTTAGCCTGGGACCGATCAGGTGCAGGCCGAGCTAAGGGGACCTCCTGTAACCGAGCAGAATGTACCTTCTGGCGAGCATTTGGTACCTGACCATACTGAAGGAGTTGTTCTTTGAGAAATTTGAGCACAATTTGTTCGACATCTCTCTCCCGTCTACCCCCAATTATGATTTTGCTCCTTGATGTTATTTTTGTTTTGTTGAACATACGTTGTGTAATTTTTTGTCTTCTTCACTTTCTGTTCGAACAATGTCTTTAATACTTGTAATTTTTTGTCTTCTTCACTTTCTGTTTGAACATATTGTTCGAACATATTTACAACTGAATGGATGGATTACATATTGAACCAACTCCTCTAACCTGATTGTTTGATAATTGTCGAGGATGAAAATTGATACTTGTGTTGCTTGATGTTTGCTTTGTTGCATCGTGTTAAACTTTGTTGCTTTCGGTTTTTGCCCTTTTTCTTACGAATGAATTGAACATTAGGTTTACTATGCCCGCTCCCTCGACTTTTTTTTTCGTTTTGATTGTCTTATTGACGTTGCAATCGGTTGATCGTCTTATTTAGGTGCGACCGGATGGGTTACTTTATGAACCCCCCTTTTCTTGGTCTTGTGATCGTCTTATTTAGGTCGCGATCACTTCGTCTTAAGCCGTCTTATTTAGTCTGCGACCCGCTTTCATCACCCGCTTTTTTTCTACGGGTATCTGTAAATATGAGTCGTCTTTTGCGACTGCGTACCCATTACTCGCTTTTTGCTGTGGGAATCAGAGTACAAAATCTTTCGTCAGGTGAACATAGACTTGGGCTCGTTCATCTTTGTTCGGGCCGTCCGGCTTAGGTGCGACCTCAAATAGGCTTGAACTAGAAAATCTTAGCGAACAAAAGTACATATATCTTTTTTTTTTCTTTTTGCAACACTTTGTATTCTATTACATCATTCATATCCTCGAAGAAGACTATCTATTACACAACTATTGTTATCGGACTAGGGTTTTGAATTTAAACCTTGTCTTGAGTGAACCTGGCCCGGCCTCACCTTGTCCGCAGAATTGATGTTGACAAGGATGTGGCACATCATTCTGTCTACCCTTCTTTCTTCGTAACATGATCAAGCAGCAGCAACATAAGCTTTCGTCCCTCCCGGACAAGCTGTGATTATGCGGGAGGCTGCGGGCATGAGCATGTGGCGCGCATTCCTGCTCGCCTAAAGTAGGTGCGAGCAAAATTTTTCAGCTCGCACCATTCTGTCCCCTTCAGTAGATGCCTAAGCATCAGCGTCCGCATCTTGTTTTGAGCGGACACTATGACATCCCTCCCCTTCGGAGGAGATTTTGGGGATGCATAGGGGACTAATAACTTACTACTGCATAAGCAGTGAGTAACGTGGAGTGGCAACCATGACTCTGCCGAGCATCTTGAGTCCGCAACGAGCTTCAACCTGTGCTCGCAAAGTCATACGGGGTAAAAGACTCGTATCAGGGCAGATGCTCGATTCAGCTGAATGATTGCTGAATCGAGAGCTGAATTCTTCTACGTCTGGGGGCATACTAAACCGACTTCCTTCTGAGAATCGCAATATTTTTCCTTTTTTCTTCTTCATATGTTTTTTCTCTGTTTTTTTCAACTATCAATATGCCCCTATTTATAGAACTTTCCCAAGCTAGTGCTGGCATAGCTAGCTGGTGCTAGCTCTCTTACTTTTGCTCCCCCTTTTGACATCTGTTCAGCTTTTTGACAGCTCTTGCTCAAAGATTGACTCATCCCTGCATGGTTGCCACCACTTGTCAACTCGTTCCGATACGTATCTTCTGTTGACAACTCGTTCTGACACGTATCTTCTGTCTATCGATAGTGTTGTCCAGCATTTTTTTCCTGAAGATATGTATCGAACATAATGTACTCTTCTTTCAGGATTGTCCTACTCGTTTGAATTGAATGGCTGACTATGTTCGGCCCTTTGTGTTTGTTTCAGTACATCGGCCATTATGTTCGGCCAACTATGATCACTTCAGCTGTGTGGACGATTTTGTTCGGCCAACACTATGCTCGCTAAAGCTGTGTGGACGATTTTTTTCGGCCAACTCTGCTCGCTATTATTGATAGTATTTTTTCAAATTTGATGTATTCCACGAGTAGGACAATGGGACTCCATTCAGGTCTTCCAAATTATAGGCCCCGTTTAGCAAACGTTCTGTAACTCTGAACGGACCTTCCCATGCTCGGCCGAACACACTTGATACCCCCGTTGCTCGCTTTAAAACCAGCTCGCCCACATTGAAACTACGTGTTCGGACTTTGGAGTTGTAAAACTTCTCTGATCTCTTTTTGTACATGGCATTCTTGAAATCAGCCTCCACCTTCTTTCTTCCAACAGTGCAACTTATGCAGGCGGCCTACCGTCATTAATGTGCTCTCCAAAAGTCATTGTTCGATGACTTGGAATCTTGATTTTTAAGGGTATAACGGCTTCGCACCAAATGCCGAACAAACGGGGTCTCCGCAGTTGATGTTCTGAAAGTTGTTCGATAAGCCCATAATATTTCAGGCAACTCTTCAGCCCATCCACCCCCCTTGAAATTATTAAGTCTGGCCTTGAGGGTATGCTTGATGATTTTATTAACGGTCTCAACTTGTCCGTTTGATCGATAGTACGGAGTTTGAGTAGTGCTTTTTATCCCCAAATGAGAACAATTACATGCGAATTCACTTCCATCGAATGCTTGTCGTTATCGATTTCACTAATGATTGGGGAAGCCCAAATCGACAAATGATATTCTTCCAAACAAAGTTCCACATTCTTTGTTCGGTGATCTTGACAATGGTCTCAGCTTCTGCCCATTTAGTAGTAATCCACGGCAACTACAACAAATTTTACTCCCGACGTGCCAGTAGGAAATGGGCTGATCAAATCGATCCCCCATTTAGCAAATGGCCATGGGCTATAAACTGACACTAATTCTTCAGGTGGGCTATGAATAAGTGGAGCATGTACTGCATCATGTGGGCACGCTGACATCTGTGAGCGAATCCTTTTTGAGGGTTGGCCAATAATAACCTTGTCTGATTATTTTGTGAGCCAGAACGAGCCCACCTGTATGATTTCCGCATACTCCTTCATGGATTTGTTCCAAAAGTACACGACCTTCTTCAGGAGTAATACACTTCAAAAGTGGAAGTGAGAAGCTTCTTTTGTATAAACGCTCGTCTATGATAGTATAACGATTGTAATCTGAGGCGAGTAGCTTGTGCCTTATTTTCAGGGAGAAGTCCCTTTTGTAGGTAACTTCGAGTTAGGTCATCCAAGTCTCTTGTTCGCCTGTTATTTGGGTGATCATAATTCTGGGAACTGAACGATGGCGAACAAGTTGTGACGACCACAATGTTTGTTGTGTTCGTCACTCCTTCTGTTGTTGCCAGGCGTGCCAAAGCATCAATGCAATTACCCAATCGTGGTAATTGCTCAATGAAAACTTGTTCAAAATGCTCGAGCAATTCTTTTGCTAGCTGTTGATACTGTGCCATCTGTTCGCCTCGGGCCTCGTACTCGCCTGTCACTTGATAAACGATTATCTGAGAATCACTATAATTCATCAGCCTCTGAATTCCCATTGTCATTGCCATCTGTAGTCCAAATGATCAAAGCCATATTAGGCTTCATTATTTGTAGCTGGGAAATCAAAACGGATGGCTGTTGTGAATGTTTACCTGGTTGGGCTGATGAGAACTACGCCTGCTCCGGCTCTTAAACTTGTTGATGAGCCATCAACATACATATGCCATGGTTGGTCGATAGCTTTTTCGAGCATTTGAGGATATGTCAACTCGACCATGAAATCGGCCATAGCTTGGCCCTTCATTCTTGGATTCATGAGGGCCAACGTAATGCCGAATTGTCCTAACTCTACCGCCCACTTTAGTAGTCTGCCGGCAGTATCTGGTCGGTGGAGGACTTGGCGTAATGGGAAAGTGGTCAGTACCTCGACTGAGTGGTCGAAAAAATATGGTCGTAATTTTTGAACACTCATGACGAGGGCATATGCTAATTTTTCCAATGGTCGGTATCGGAGCTTGGTTTCCTTAAGCACTTGGCTTACATAGTAAATGGGCAAGTGTATAGTGCCTTCTGCTCATACGAGCACAACATCGTCGCATGCTCGGATCTTGGCAAGATCTGAGATAGAGTTGTTACTTTGGGGCCGAGGCTTAGAAAGGTCTCGAGTATATACGCAGGTAATCTTTGCTTCAATGATTCGAATGCATTTTGGCAATGCTCGGTCCACTGGAATTTCCCTTTCTTCAATGTATCGAAGAAAGGTTTGCATTTGTCTCCGGTTAAGTGATATAAACCGCTTCACGGAAGCTAAACGTCCGGTTAACTTTTGGACCTCTTTCACATTTACGGGGCTTGCATATCGAGCATGGCTTGAATCTTTGTTGGGTTAACCCGATCCCTCGTTGATGACCATATGTCCGAGGAATTTTCTGAGTGAACCCCAAAGCTACATTTTTTTTTCGGATTTAGCTTCATATTGTACTTCCCGAGTATATCGAGCGTTTATGCGAGGTGGGTGATGTGGTCTTCCTTATGTTCACTCTTAACCACAATATCATCAATATATACCTCAATTGTTCGGCCCGATGTGTTAAATCAAACATTTTGTTCACCAAACTTTGATATGTTGCTCCGGCATTCTTTAATCGAGCGCATGCATTGCCAACAAAGACATGTTCTTTTCACTTTCGCAGAAACGCCGTATTCTTTTGATCGTCCGGGTGCATAGGTATTTGGTGATAACCAGCAAATGCATCCATAAAAGTCATGAGTTCATGGCCTGCTGTATTATCGACCAAATAATCGATATGCGGCATCGGGAAGTTATCTTTCGGACATGCCTTGTTTAAATCCATGAAATCAATACCACGACCTCCAAGATCCATTAGACTTGCGGGACGAGCACGGGGTTATAAGCCATCTTGGGCATTTTACCTCTAGAATCAGTTTGTTGTCGAGCAACTTTTTGATTTCACTATTCATTGCCGCATATTTTTTCGGACTAAACTTTATGCGCTTCTGGATAACTGGAGTTTGTATTGGATCAAGGTTGAGGGAGTGGCATGCATGTTTTGGATCAATGCCAACCATGTCTTCGTGCGACCATGCGAACACATCCAAGTTTGCTTGAAGATAAGTAATAATTTCTGTTCGAATTGGTTAAGGTAATTCTGAACCAATGAACACTTCTAACTTCGGTCCATTTCGGGTCAATTTTGAAGGACTCCGGTTGTTCGGCGGTGTTGCTTTCGCTTTTTTTTTTTTTCCACCGAGGATCTTGGATGGACCCCTGGTGCTCGTCATCAACCTCCATGGGTTCAAAGCTATGCGAGGCTCTAGGTCCGTTTGCTCGTTCGGCTGATCAATATTCATTTGATCTAGGAGATCTGGAGAATTAGTTGCCACCCCGGAGTCTGTGTTCGCGCATTCTGTGCTCGCGCGAAGAGCTATGCTCGTCGAACTTATGCTCGTCGGAAGATCTTTAGGCGAGGTATTTGCTCGCTGGCTTGGCTCACCAATCTCCCATGTTTGCTCCATCATATTGACGATGCTTTGTTTTTCTGGTGCACATGATAGGAAACAATCTCGAGCTTTCTTCTGATCTCCTTTTACGCTTCCTGTTCCATCTTGTGTCGGA
The DNA here is from genome assembly GCA_037126765.1 of Stenogyne calaminthoides. Taxonomy (NCBI): domain Eukaryota; kingdom Viridiplantae; phylum Streptophyta; class Magnoliopsida; order Lamiales; family Lamiaceae; genus Stenogyne; species Stenogyne calaminthoides. Next base: position 20,753,308 of record JBBCBC010000022.1, on the reverse strand, counting down.
AATTTAACACAATAATGTCGTAGAACAAAGCCGCTTTTGAATTCTGAATAAGCAGGCGACCTAGGAACCCGTTATAAGTAGACGAACATCGGCGATTACAAAATCTAGCATTCTAGTTAAATCGGATGTCCGGATTCAGAGTTGATTCTAACTCGACTCCTAACCTAATCATACCATAGGGTCGGGTTACAAATTCCCCAAAACCCATTATGGTATGATTACACGGTTCAATATAACTGCTCAAGTCTCCGACTTGTTTTTCCATCTGGCGAAGGGTATTGACGAACAAAATGTTCGCATAAGCTCCAGTGTCAACTAGGAGGCGGTGCACCTTCAACCCGAGGAGTCGAGCACTGATGGTTAAGGAGTCATTGTGGGGAGTTATGATTCCGTCGAGATCGTCTTACGAAAAACATAATCCCGGTGGGAGGGTGGCGTCTTTGGCCGATGTGCTCGCTATCTTCACTTGATGGATGCTTTGCATGGCACGCATCTCCATATTTTTTCGTCTGTTTGATAATGTTGGTGCCTGGTAACATCCACCCACTGGTCCATATTCAGGACGTATCATGTGAATCTCTTGACTTTCTCGACCTCTTCCCACAGTAGGAGGCCCTCTTTTGGGTATTTCAGTCCTTTTTTGTGATTCTTCGGGATCACTGTTAGATGTTTGTTCGATTTTACGTTTACCCTTGATCTTCTGTTTTTTTCAATTAAAGTCTCTTGCTCACCGGCTTTTTAAGAATTGGGTAAGACGATTATCTTCGTATAGCTTCCACGGTTGGCGGAGTAAGTCGCGACATTCTTGATGTTGTGCCGATGTACTAAGTGGTAGTTACAATATTTGGAAGCATTGAGCGATGTTTATCCATTATGATTCTTCTCGGCCTTTCCAACATGTCCCTATCTCGATTTGGTTAAAGATTGTCTCATTTGAAAACGCCAAAAGACTTACGTAGGGCGTTTGTTTATACCTCTTTTTCTTGAATGGTTTGAAAGAGCCTGGGGGTTTGTACCCCCCTTCATTCATCACTTTCTTCCCGAAAACTTTCCTAGTGGTTGGTTCCTGACCCAATCATGATTGGGCGAGCAAATCTTGCATGGCTATGATTTTGGCCGCTCGCTCTTGGAACTCAGAATATGTGTTCGGCCAGTCTTGATGCATGGCCTTCCACATGTCAGTATTCAGGGTCAGGCCCCCGACCACCGCGAGGATCTTGGCATCCTCTTCGACGGGGGCTCCATCATACAAACATTTATCAAATCTTTCTATGTATGCTCGATCAGACTAACCTTTTAGTTGGGAGAAATGCCCCAACCTTTGTTTTGGCGCTGGGAGAGCACACATGGATGAAAAGTGGGACATAAATTGTTGTCCCAATTGGGCGAAAGATGTGATAGACGCAGCTGGCAAAGTAGAAAACCATCTATGTGCCCGATCACCCAAAGTCATGGGAAATGATCGACACTGTATTGCGTCTGTGGCCCCCATCGCGATCATAAAATCTGAATACTTGCTGAGATGGACATGAGGGTCGGACTTCGGCGCCGAATATAGAATTGGCGGTCGGGACTTCGCCACTTTCTCTTGTATTTCAGCCGCCATGATCGCTGGTGACAATGGCGAGCAGGGTATTGTGCTCGCTCGAGGTTGGCCTTTGGTCGCGGGCAGGTTGGCCTATAAATCCTCGATGGCCTTTTGCATTTCCGCAATTTTTGTGGGATTGACAGACTTAGATTGGGGCTGTTTCCCATCATGAGGACCCAGTGGGTCATGCTTTCGTGATAGGCGATCCCCTCTCCATGTTTGTGCTTGACTACCCAATCGATGATGGATAGACAATTTTGTTCCCGCCGATTTTTGTTCGGCATGCGGATGATCATGAAGATCTGAAGGTGCGGGAATTTTATTAGTTGTTCCTTTCTTGGATCCTGTCGCCTATTATTGCCGATTCGGTCTTTGGCGGAGAGCCTCAAACGTCCAAACGCGATGGTCTAGATCCTTGAGGTCGTTAGGTCATCGAGGCGTGTCATCGGCTTTTTTACTTGCTTTCGCTTCACAATTTTCTTTTTAACATGCTCACTATCGGTGTGCGTGGCGTCACTCTTCCACGATCTTGAGTTTCTAATTTGGCGATTCTTTTCTCGGCCCTCTCTTTTTCTGCGCTCAGCGAAGAAAAAGTGATGGCCTGTTGTAACCGTCGGGATCATTCACAATATCCTCGAGATTGGTAATCTCCGCTCCCTGATCTTTATGAGGCTGGCGCTGAGCCTCTTTCCGATCATGTGGTCGGCTTTGTCCCGACCTCTCCGTTTGTGTGTTCCTAGATTGAGGCATTTTATTTATTTTTTCCATATTAATAGTTGCATGATTCTGTGTAAGCAAGTTGCATATTTCAGTATAATAAATTGCATGACTTTAAAATGCACTATGAGTGCACGGTGCAACTGAATGCATACAAGACTTAGTAAAGCGATAAAATAATGGGATCAAAGATTATTCTTAAGTCATATATGTGGAATTAGTCAACTAATACATTTCAGTATTAGAACTAATACTTTTCACTTTTTAGTTAGTTTTAGTCACTTTGTATAAATAGGTGTCTAACTCTATTCAACACTCACTTTACTTTTCCTATTCCATCTGATTCAATTGTAACAAACTTTCTCCTTCATTCTCATTTCAATGTTCAATAAAGAAGATGATTCTTAGTTCATTAATCTCTACATGGTATCAGTAATCACGGTTGTTGATTCTTCGATTCTGATTTGATTTTTAGCTTCGTAATTCACACATTCTTCGTGAATTTCTTGTAGTTTGTTTTTCGCGATTTATTCGTGATTTTATTCAGTTTTTTCTCTGATTTTGTTGTGAATATCTTCGATTAATCAATTCATACTGATAGCTACTGATTTTGCTTCGTTGAATCTTTTGCTAAATCCGTTATCCCCTTTGGCTTTACATCCAAATGATAACCCTGTTGTTTCTATCGTTCAAGATCCGTTAATCAATTCTAATTTTATTTCTTGGAGTCACGCTGGAGAGAAGGATATCAGACAGATGTTGGTGAAGATGTTGTTGCAGAGGATGATCAAACAGATGCTGCTGATAAAGAAATTGATGATGTTGTGAAGGATGCCAATGAAACTGAAGTTGATGAGGCATTTGATGCTGCCATACAAGCTGATGCAGAGAAAGAAGTTTCTGAGGAAGAACATGTTGTTGATGATGAAGAAAGTTCTGATGATGATGAAGCCATCAACACCAACCAGAGATTCAGTTTCTCCTGAAACTGTTGAATTGTTTGATGAAGTGTATGGTATTGGTGGTTGGTAGGCAAATTACAGATAGAGGGGTTTTCTGAAGTAAGGAGGAGCATATGCATATTATGGAGATGCAGTCAGTTCATTTGGCCCAGTCCTTCACCTTGCTTGTTTACAGAAATTCTATATGTTGTGTAATTCTTTTATGTTTGTGTTATTTATGTTTAAACTCTGTTATTGGACATGTAGTTGATAGGTTTTACATTTCTGTCATTTATTTTTGTTGATACTCTGTTTGGCTTAAGCACACTATTGATGTGCTTAGTGATTTTATATAATTTGGTTAATTAGAAGTTGTTCTATGAATGGCTATTATTTGTTTCTTTCCTGACACAAGTTCTGATTGTTATATTTAACATCAGGTGTGTTGTAGTAGAAATGCCAAATTGGGGAAGTTTGTTGATGTTGTAAAGCTGTTGTTTCACACGTTGAACAACATTCGGACCAACATCAATAATTTTCCCTTTCTTCTTACACTAACTCCGGTTTGTTAGATTTTTTTTTTATGTTTCTTACATTGCAAGTTGAAGACATAGCAGTTATATGTCAAGCGGTTGCAGTTGTAAGAGTGAGGAGTAAAGAGATCATTGATGGTTGCCACAAGATCATGGAATGGTGTGTGAAAACTTTCTAGGCTGTCCAAACCAAACCTAGTGGATAGGACAATGCAATTAGATTCAAATTCTATATATATACACATTGCATTGGATGAAATCAAGTGAGCAAGATTGATATACCAATTACTCTTCTCCAAAATTCATGGAGTAATATCCAAGACACAACCTTGAGTGCATTGTACATCTAGGTGTGTGAGGGTCGATACTATTTGTTTGTGCTGGTAGAATGTATTCCAATATTCCTATCAGTACTGTGTTTGTCTAATTAGCATGAATGTTAGGTTGAATAAGATCACTAGTCATTCGTGCGAAATGATTGTTTAGGGAAGTGTGTTTTTACACTATACCGTTTTTGGGGTCTTGTAAAAGGTCCTTGTTTATGTCACTACTCGTTATAGTAAAGTTTTTAGCCGTGAGGCTCGTATAGTCTGAATTAAGACTATACACAATTTTGAAATCTTTTTCAAAGTGTTTTTAAGACTTCCGATGTTTATATGTTGTTTTATTTGTTGCATAACATTTTTAACAACACTGAACACTCTGAAAAATCACGCACACACACTTTCATACACATTCATACAAAATAAGAACGAAAATGTAGAATAAGATCTAAATTATTTATTAAATTTTTTTAGTAATAATACATTAGTATCAATATTTTAAGTTTAACTCTTATTTTCTAACAATCTAATTTCTAGTCTCAGACGCCCTTTCATACGAGTAGCATATCACTTAAAGGCCCGCATGGGCGTAGCTCAGTTGGTTCTTGGGTGGCAGATTGCTACAAGGACGCAGGATCGAGTCCTGGCAGCCGCAGTATGGGAGTTTTATCCCTCCAATGTGAGGGATATCTCCTTGTGGGCACCAAGCACTGGTCCTCCCACCTAATGGGCCGCTGAGTCACCATGATTTACCACATCCACCATTCCTGTCGGGCTGGGGGTGGGGGCCTTGGGGCGAGGGCTTCGCTTTTTGCTACAAGTATATCACTTAAAGCCTTAACTCCATTTAAAGATTTGTAAATTCATACTAGTTTCACATTTAATGCGATAATTGATTTTAAAGAATATATATTTTGGTATATGTGTTAGACGATGATTAGGAGTTGGAAGATGGTGTTATGTCTTTATCAAGGAAGTATTAAATGTCGAAGAGTGAAAAGTGTTAAGACATTTATAAGATTATAAAATTTAATTTTTAATGTTTGAGCTTTTAGAATTAAGTTGATGTTTTGATGGAATTTTAATGAATTTATTAAGAATGTTTGGATTTTAAGTTTAAATATTATTGTATTATGGTTACAGTTTTACCTAATAACTAAAAGCCTAAATTAAAAATAAAAATAACCTAGAGCCAAAAGTTCACATGTTGAACCAGAGGTCGGAGTCCCAGTGAAAAATCCTTGTTGGGGTAAAAATTTCCATAGGGCAAAACCTCTAGTTAAGAAAAAAAAGAAAACTCATTTACAAGGAATTATGTCGCAGCGCGAAAATAATCCTTATTTATGTCTATAAAGTTGAGTACAAAGAAATTCGGGACAACCCCCGATATCCTCTATGGAATTGCCTTCCTTATGAATATGTGAAATTCGCAAAGTAAGATCTGCTCGAATGTTCCTAAATTTCTCCCAACATGCTTTGATTCGCCATGGAATGCTTTTACGTTACTTCGTAGAGTCTTCACCGCCAGTTGATCGCACTGTCGAGGTGCGGTAAAAATAAAAACCCTAGTCTACTCTACTAACTTGTAGTAGTGGCAAGCAAGGGGTCGATCCACAGGAAACGTAGAATAATTATTATGCTAATTGTGTAAATTAACGAAGGCAAATACGTAACACAAGAGGGGATTTTAGAATTGAATTTTTATAAATACTACTAAGCAATAAATTACTAGGAAAATAACAATTAATCTAATAAAGAAATTCATTAATAATAAAAAAATATTTCAATTCACAGTTCATTCATCCCTCGACTTTAATGATGTTAACTAACAACGACGTTTACTCTATTTATCTCTAAGATTAATGTCCCTTAGTAGTCAACAAGCTCTGGCTATCGGTTATTATCTCTTAATTATACTCAATTGAAACAAGCTCTCCAACGATTCTTTTTAACTGAACAGTCTAGATACGATCTAAATTTAATCCAGTCAAAAGCATTAAACTCTAGGATAAAGGACAAACAAATTCCCGAATACGCAAGCTCGATTCGAAAGAACCCGATTTAAATCACCCTAGCAAAATACTAGTTGCTTCAAATTGCCATAAATCTGCAACAATTACGGATTACAAATTTATGAACTAGCAGACATACAAGAATAATCTAACCTAGGTGATCAATCCAAATTAAATATCCAAGTATGTTTAAAGTTAAAATAGATGAAATAAATAATCCTAAAATAAATATTGTAAACGTCTCAAATCAATTAATAGTCATTAAAATACGAGTTCATAAATTCTTGGAATTGAAATAAAAATACTAACTAAATATAATTGCGGACATCTTCACTCCTAAGCTGCTGCCTGCGTGCCCCCCAAAAAGTGACCGATCCCAAAATGTCGTGCATGTAAGTCTCCCGCGTATGCCTCTGTATGCTGCCTCTCAACTATCTATATATACCCATGTATACTAGGTCTCCAAAAATATATAGTGATGGGCCTAATAAAGGCCCTTTTCTTCCTGTGGCTTTTAAATCACCGACTCACTCTTAGTGTGTGTTTTGAAATACTTAAAACAGCTTTCAGAAGCACTTATTTTCAAAAGTTGTGAGAGGAAGTTTTGAAAATAAGTGTTTCTTGAAGCTGTTTTAAGTGTTTCAAAACACGCCCTTAATAATCAAACTTGATAAAAAATTAATCAATTAGTTTATGAAGCCACGTAATCCACAATGAATACAATGCGGATGGGTCGGAATGGACTCTTTTATTATAACCCTTCTCATGGTATACGGCTCGGCCCAACAATACTCACAGAAGATATCTAAATACACTAAAAAAATAAAAGAATAGATCATGCGTGGAATAATATTATCAACGAACAATAGGCAAAAATATCTATTCTCAACTAGGAATACTCTTTTTTGTCCTATGACTTATTCAACTCACTTTTGTGTCCTTTTTTTACCATTCTACCCTTCTCCCTTAATCTCATCTCAATCCAACCATATTTTCCAACATTCAAACAAGTTTTGAACACAAACCGACCCGAACCCAGCCCGACCAAAACCCGACCCAACCCGACCCGAACTCAACCCGAAATGGTTCATGGTTCAAGGTTTGGGTTCATGATTCATGGTTTAGGGTTTAAAGTCGTGTTTGGATGGTATAAAAATAAATGATAGAATGAGATAAGGATAGAATAGGGATGGGATTAAGGAGGGGGGTAGAATGGTAAAAAAAAGGCACAATTGTGAGTTGAAAAAGTCTTAGGGTAAAAAAAAGTTATGCAAGTTCAAAAAGGCAAAAAAGAGTTTCTCCCTATTATGAAAACACACATAAATAATTAATCATGCATCTTGAGAGAATTCCGTCTCATCTAAAAGCTCGAGCTTGTAGTGAGGGTCGGGAATAATCTATTTATTTAATTTCCCTCAACACTCCCCCTCACTCGTGGGCCGAATCATTGTCTCTGCTCTCTGGAGAGGAGGCCCAACAGAGTGGACAATTTAAATGGGTGGAGTGCTTCCACGGGAATCGAACCCACAACCTGGGCTCTGATACCATGAGAGAATTCCGTCTCATCTAAAAGCTCGAGCTTGTAGAGAGGGTCGAGAATAATCTATTTATTTAATCAAATCCACCGCTCTCTCTCTTCCTCTCCCCAATTATCTCTTTGTCTTCAATCTTCCAAAAATCAGAAACCCCACTCCGCCGTGGCCCCATCATCACGCCGCGCTCGTCGCCCAACTCTACAACCAAACGGCGCTCAATCGTCCAACAACGCCACCAATCCCCCCCTCCTCGGCGGCACACACCGCTCACCTCGTCTCCCCGACTCTTTCATCATGGCGCGCTCCGCCTACCAATCCCATTCCAGTCACAACCATGATTAATATGGTTGTTGCGATCAAGTTGAATTCCACGAACTACCTTTCGTGGAGGCGTCAGATCGAACACATGGCTGAGTGCTTCGATCTCATGGGTTTTTTGGATGGCTCGGCTGTCGCGCCACCGCCTACCATCGTATCGGAAGCCGGTGTTCCCGCTGCCAATCCGGCATACACTTCATGGAAGATGAAAGGCAAGAAGCTTTTAAGTGTGGTATACACTTCCCTCTCCGAATCTGAGGTTCTAGACTCAACCACGTCGAGGACACATGGGTAACCCTTGAAAGTGTTTTTTCTTCGGTTTCCCAACAGCACCAACTCCGCAAAGAGCTGCTATCTCTTCGTCGTGGCGACTCCACTGTTGACGAATATGGCAAGAAGTTCAAGCTCCTATGTGATCAATTGAATGCAATTGGTCGTCCCGTTGATGAATCCGACAAGAGTCATTGGTTCTTGCACGGATTGGGCGTCCAGTTCGCAGGCTTCACAGACACTCGTATGGCTTTTTCCCCGATTCCTGCTTTTCGGGACCTATTCAATCAAGTAAAACAGTATGAATCCATGCTTCGTGCTATGGAAAATTCCCCTCCGCAGGCTGCATTCACGGCTGATCGTTCCTCGGGCCGTGGTCAGGGCCGTTCATCTTCATCGGGTGGCAACTCCCATGGACAGCAGGGTTCACCGGGATTTGGGCAGCAATCGCGGTACTCTGGCAATCGTGGAAACTTTTCTGGCAACCGTGGACAGCACGGCAACTCTGGCTTCACCAATGGGTCCTCTGGTTCTACGAATGGGGGGCGTCGAATCCCTCGTTGTCAGATATGTCATGGGAAGCACTATGCGGATAAGTGTCCTCAATTTCTCAATGCTCGTCAACCTGTCTCTTCAGCACACTTAGCCCAGGCATTCACATCCTCCTGCAATGTGTCAGACTCTGCTCCTGATTGGTAACTTGATTCGGGTGCCTCTGCTCACATGACGAATCAGACTACTGCATTGGACACTTACGAGCCTTATTCTGGTAATGGGTCAGTCATTGTTGGTAATGGCAATGCTTTGAATATTTTTCATATTGGCTCTAGTAAATTGTCTGTAGATGTGCAATTGCTGGATGTTTTAGTAGTTCCTCATATCACTAAAAAATTGTTATCTATCAGTAAACTAATATCCGATTTTCCGGTCGATGTGATTTTCTCTGATAAGTTCTTTGCCATTCAGAACCGAGTGAACAAAGCAAATCCTGGCACAGGGAAGGTGTGATAAAGGCTTATATTTGCTTGATCGAGGGATTCCGGCTTTGGTTGCTGCTGTCCGGAATAAAGAATTGAAGGCTAGTTTCAGTTTATGGCATTTACGTCTGGGGCATGTCCCACATTCTATTATTTCTTTACTGAACAAACTTGGTCATTTATCTGTTACATTTGTTTTACCGAATCCGAGTGTCTGCTCTTCTTGTCAATTGGATAAGAGTAAGAGATTATCTTTTCAGTTGAATGAGAAACGTGTTGATTGTGTTTTGGATTTAATTCATTGTGATTTATGGGGTCCTGCACCTGTTTCTACCGCTGATGGTTTTCGCTATTATGTTGCATTTATTGATGATTATTCTCGATTTTTTCTTTGGATTTATCCGTTCTGCGTGCTAAGTCCGAATTCTCTCATATTTTGGTTCAGTTTCATATCTTTGTCTGCAATCAATTTGATCGTAAAATCAAGGTGTTTCAAAGTGATGGGGGAACTGAGTTTGTTAATGCTAAAGTCCGGAATTTTATGAATCTTAATGGCATACTTCATCGTTTGTCTTGTCCTTACACTCCATAAAATGTAATGGCCGAAATGAGCGTAAAGCATCGTCACATTTGTGAAACTGGTCTGTCCATGCTATTTCATGCCCATGCACTTCTCTCTCGGTTTGAGGCATTTGCAACAGCTGTTTTTGTGATCAACCGGCTTCCTACCCCTGTTTTGCAAAATTCATCACCTTTTGAGTTGCTATTCGGTTATGCTCCTAATTATGCAAACTTCAAGCCTTTTGGGTGTCGGGTATTTCCATACCTTCGGGATTATGCTGATATCAAGCTGGAGCCTCGTAGTCATCCGTGTATTTTTCTGGGTTATAGTAGCATTTACAAGGGATTTCGATGTTTTGATCCTGTCTCTTCTCGGACCTTCATTTCTCGCCATGCTCAATTTGATGAGTTTTCCTTTCCTTTTTCAAGAGAGCCGTCTGCGCCACTCGGTCTCGAAATTAGACATTACCACCTTCTTGGATGCCTCGGGCGGCAACTCATCCTTCCGCTTTCGCCTTCCGACCTTTTCTTTGCCGACCGCGGCCCAGCATAATGTGCATCGCTTCGCCCGCATCCTTGATGAAACGATCCGACATAGGCGATCGATTCAGCCCGACTCGACCCGGTGCATGCCCTGCACTTTCGACCAGCCGCATCCGTCGCGGCGAGCTCCCCATGCGCGCCTCATCAACGGCTTTGTCGCGGCGACCTCGCTCGATCCACGGCTGCTTCTTTGTAGCGGCACCTATACGCTCCTCCGCCGGGTTCGCGCCATCCGATTGTCACACGGGCTCGGGCGGGCATTTTCAAAGCCCCGCTACCCTCTTGACTTAGCTTCCTTTGCCTTATTATCCGCTCGTTTCCCACCACCGAGCCTCGTGGATTTAAGTCTGCAGACAGCGTCGAGTGGCTTCTTTGCTATCAAGAGGAGATTGATGCCCTCCGTTCGAATCACACATGGGATTTTGTACCCCGCCCTCCGGGTACGAATATTGTGGGTTCGAAATGGGTTTTTCGTACGAAGTTTCATGCTGATGGCTCGATTGAACGTCACAAGGCCCGTCTTGTGGCTCAGGGCTTCACACAAATTCCGGGAACCGATTTTCATCACACGTTTAGTCCGGTTGTCAAAGCTGCAACCGTTTCTCATTATCCTGGCTTTATCTGTTCGGCATAGTTGGCCTCTTCATCAGCTTGATGTCAAGAATGCTTTCCTTAATAACGTTCTTGACAAACCAGTGTTAATGGCTCAACCCCCGGGGTTTATTGATCCTCGTTTACCTGATCATGTGTGTCGACTCAAGAAAGCTCTTTATGGTCTTCGCCAGGCTCGATGATATCATTGTTACAGGGAATGACAGCTCGTTGTTGCAATCTTTTATATCTCGTACACACCGTGAGTTTGCCATCAAGGATCTTGGGCATCTGAATTATTTCCTCGGTCTTGAGGTTTCTTATACATCTGCTGGCTTGTTTGTGGGTCAAGCTAAATATGCCCATGATATCCTTGAACGCGCTGAGTTGTTGGACTCCAAGCCTGTTTCCACTCCATTGGGCTGCTTTGGGGAGTCTCTTGTCGATCTGCCGGTGATCCGTTTAAATGATCCCACGCTATACAGATCACTTGTTGGGGCCTTGCAATATATGACCATCACCCGTCCTGATCTCTCATACGCTGTCAGTTCAGTTAGTCAGTTCCTTCACTCTCCGACTAACACTCATTTTCTAGCAGTGAAACATATTCTTCGCTATGTCAAGGGTACGATTCACTACGGTCTCTCCTTCGTCAAGAGGCGGATACTTGATTTTGGGTTATTCCGATCTTGTTGGTTGCACCGAGATCGTCGTTCCACCTATGGTTACTCTATTTTTATTGGGGAAATCTTGTTTCTTGATGCGCTAAGAAACAACCAACGGTTACCCGATCAAGCTTGTGAATCTGAGTCTGGGGCATTAGCGAATCTGACTTCCAAATTGGTTTGGGTCACTAATCTTCTCCGTGAGCTCCGTTCGCCCATAACTTCTCGTCCGACTCTTTTGTGTGACAATAAGAGTGCTCTTTTTGAGCGAATCCTGTTGCCCATAAAAGCGTGCCAAGCATATTGATTTGGACTATCACTTTGTTAAGTGAGCTCGTCTCTTACGGGAAGTTATCTACTAGCTTTGTTCCTTCACATCTTGGATAGCGGACATCTTCACGAAGAGCCTCCCTCGTCCGGCATTTGAGTTTCTTCGTTTCCAAGCTCTGTGTGTGCTTTCACCCCACGCAACGCTTGACGGGGGTATTAGAGATAAAGAATAGAAATTAGTCTTTATCCAATGTATTTATATATTTTATTCTTTCCATGTAAATCTCCTTGTATCTTGGGAAAGTTGTTGTATTCCTGTAATCGATCTATTAATGAGAAAATTCCGTCTCATCTAAAAGCTCGAGCTTGTAGTGAGGGTCGGGAATAATCTATTTATTTAATTTCCCTCAACACATCTTAATAGAAACGAGTCCAATAAATTGCACTCTAATTTACTAAAAATATGCGTAATTTACTACTTAGCACCAGTGTAGAATCTGATTCAATCTATAAGTTTCGCCACCCTCTCGCGTGAGCAAATAAGATTCCATGCAGCCCGGCGAGGATCTCAGCGTCACGAATGGCATCGCGAAAGCGGCAACGAAATAGCCTCTTGAGTTACGTATCATGGATCCAACATCAATTCTTCCGTCGACGTTAAGCTTGTGGCAGGCTGGAGGAGGAGGCTTCCAACATACAACGATGGTATGCGAACGCTCGGGACCCGCAGCCTCCTGCAAATCAACAGTTCGTCAATCCTATTCATCGTGCCAGTAATAAAATATTGCGCCTCTCGGACGAGACTTAAGATAAGAATCATGCAACCATATATGGATCGCTGAGAGGAGTACATAGAATTAATATGTTATTGATGCTTCTCCTTTTGACCATTTTGAGGACACCGTCCATTGATCTTCACTACATATTGGTTGATTATTGCAAATTTTTTAGGCCTCGTTTGGTTCGCGAGATAGACTAGGATAGATCTAGATTAATGGTTCAATCTCAAATAATCAATTGTTTAGTTCGCTGGCTGAGCGCCCATGATTCATTTTTAGTCGGGTACAAAAATGTGTTTGATCCATATATTGAGGGACAAGTGTATCTCATGTGGAAGGTGAGACATAATTTGTCTCAAATACTATTACAATATTATCTTAGTATGTTTACTTAAATGAGCAAGTCTATTCCATGTAGAAGATATTTATGAAATTTCAATAGGTATCTCATCTAATCCCTCAATTCAAAAACAAATATAAATTTTTCAGTTGGGATAAGAAGACGTAATCATAAGATCCAAACATATATCTTGATTCAAATAATTAAGTCCAATCAATCTAATCTTATCCCATTCTACTAAATCATATTATAACTAATCAATCAAGTCCTGTGAATTAAGCAAATTGGCTTGATTGTATAAATGAATCCTTCATATTGCTCCAGTAGTGGTCCAACGACGAGACCTCACATTATTAGCCTCTAATTGCTTTAAAGTTTAATGCGATAATTGATTTGAAAGCATATATAGTTTGATACATGTTTTAGATGATGATGATGAGGAGAAGGAGTAGTAGAAAGATGATATTATGATTTTTTCAAAGGAAGGATTTTTCCAGAGTGAAAGAGTCTTTATTAGATTATAATAATTTAACTATGAGGGACAACTTCACGAAATATTTCACATGAAATATTAACATATTTAAGAAAGGGGTTGTTAATTCACGGATCAAATCGAATTAAACGAATTTTTTGAAAAAATTCTTGCACAAGCAAAATAAGAAAAACTCGCTCTCAAATTTATGTTACTCTAAGGGCAAATATGTGTTACTTTAAGGACACATATGTGTTACTATAAGGACAAATAATACAGACTTGTCTTTTTCAATATACACATTTGTTCTTATAGTAACATGTAAGATATTGAAAATTGTGTTATTATATAAACACGAATATGTTATTATAAGGAAAAAAAGTGTGTTGTAGTACGAACGAAACGTTACCCCCCTGTTTCATCCATTTCTCCCTCTTTTTTTTCAACATTTCTCTGACTGTATCATATTGTATGGATTCTTGATTCGATAAATATTTTATATAAATATTTGTATTTAATTATTAATTAATATCGTAAATTTTGTAAAGTTGCTCTTTTGATGTGATTTTAATGAATTTATGAACATTATTTGGATTTTAAGTTTGAACGTTATCGTATTACTATTACAATTTTATATTATATATTAAAATTCTTCTTTTATTTTTAGGCTAAGTTTAAGTATAAATTGTAGTCATCATACACTTCATAAATCGTTTTTTAAATGTCTGATTTATTATATTGAAACATCTGATTTGTTTCTGTTTGAACCATGCAACTATTAATATGGAAAAATAGTTGCACGATTCAATATAAACAAGTTGCATATTTCAATATAACAAGTTCATGTTTTTAAAAATGTATTATGAGTTCACGGTCCACCTTAATGCAAATGAGACTCACTCTGTATTTAATAGTTTGTTAGTGGCCCATTTCGTCGACAGTCCAATGCGATTACTATTAGGTTTGTTAAGCTTAAGATCCCGATTGATAGCCGCTATTCAATTTGTAGAAATAGTAGTTCTATTACTATTTTAATAACAAGAAATACTATAATTAAGTTGATTGGTATGAATTATTAAAAAAAATGTGTCAAATATTATATGTTGATTGATAGAAAGTATTAAAGTGATATAAAATGTTAAAAAATAATTAACATGTAAAAAATAATAATTTGTCCAACATCTTGATTTATACCCAATTTCAACGTACCTACATTAATGCTCCACCAATATCATCAAAATTTTAATAATTCAAGAACATTAAAAATTGCAGTTGCAAAATTCAAAATTGTTCATCCAATCAAACAAAATCGTATTATTTGACACTCAAAATTGAAGAAACCAAAAGCAAAATTGAAGAAACACAAAGCAAAATTGAAGAAACTCAAACAACAATATCAACACAAATCATATCAGCACAAGCCATCCAACATAATTGACGAAATTGAAAATCCCAGATCAACACAAACCACCAAAAAACAGAGCTTCCCTGTGTGCAAGCGGTGGCAAAGCGACAATGGTACGAGAAGCGACGCAACCAACGGAGGATGAAGGGGAGGTGAAAGGAAGGTGTCCTTTTTCACGGTGGCGACGGCTGTCCGTGGTTTTCTCAGGTGACGGCAGCTGGCCGCTGCTCCTATCTTTGGTGGCATATTGTTTGGGGTGGAAGAAAAAGATAAAATGATGAATGGATGTAAAAAGCAAAATAAATAAGGGTGAATATGTAATTTAACGTTACTATTCAAGTTTTATTATTCTAAAAGGAGGGACGAGGTGGTATTATTTTCACAAAGAGAAACAATAATTGGAGTGATAATTAATAGCGGGTCAACTGATAAACATGAAAAATTATGTTGCCTACTAATCAATTTACAATTTTATAGAAGAAGTCTTTTAAAGATTATTAAGCTCTACCAATTGAGCCCTAAAAGTAAAATGATAAGGCCTAGCACGGGTCCTGCGCACGTGTTTTCTATTTAAATGACTCCTTCTATTATCCCCACTTATGAATTAATACAACGAATTTCCAGTCGCAAAATACATGACTTAGAAGAAAGTGGTTATGGAAACGGCGAGATCACCCCGTGATGAACCAGTACCATCTTCTACGACCTCCAAATCAGAGGATCCGAAACAACTCAGCGCAACTCGTTCTTCTTCGTGTAATAATGCAAATACGGTGAACAATGAGGCGAAATCTTGTACAGGATGCCTTTATTATTCGGCGCATTCCCCCAACCCTCTTTGCCTTGGCCTCGCCCGTACCCGTACACATACCCGTACCCGTTCTCTCCCCAACGGTAACCCTAATTCTCAAAATTCATCGTAATCCTTTTCCCAATTTGATGCCCTTTTATATTTTATAATTTCGACCTACTTTTTTTGCTTGAATTGATCGCCTAAATAGGAGTTTTTTTTTCCGGTGGCAGGATGGAAATATTTATGATTTTGATCGGTTATATGAGTTGCTTTATTGTTTTCTGATTGTTGTTCTTGTTGTTGGCTGGCAGGATGAAAATATTTGTGCTTTTGATCTCTCATTGTTTATCATTTTCTAATTGTTGTTGGCTGTTGATTTCAGTTTGGTGTTGTATTGGTTTTGATTTGTGTGTTTTCTTAATTGTTGTTTAAACTCTAGATAATCCTTGCAATGTATATAATGTTGCGTGTGTCTTTATTATTGGCTTTGGAAACAGATTTTCTTGTTAAGATGTTAGTTAACATGCACTTACATTTGTTGAAAAATAATTTGATCAAGGGTAAGTCTCTTGTAAATAACTAATAATGTTCAATGAAAACAATTAATATTGTTCAGTATAAAAAAAAAATACTCTCTCCGTCCTGTTTTAGATTGCTCATTCACTGTTTGACTCGTGTTTTAGCGAGCGAGTTATTTATTAGTATTTGAATTATGATGAGATTTTTAAGGTGGGGTGCCTCATCTATCCTACACCTCCTTAAAAATCACTTTATCATTTCATATACTAATAAAAAAACTCGATCACTAAAATACGAACCAAACAGTGAATAGTCAATCTAAAACAGATCGGAGGGAGTAACTAATAGTACTGACCAACTGATGTTGTTTAATGAAAACAATTAATACTATTTAAAAAAGCACTTGGATTGCACGGTGCATACAAGAATTTGCCTTTAATTAAATAGATAGTGGCATTAAATTGGACACTTTGTGTATGTTTACTGCATATGATGTTTCTTTCAGAATAGGATTCTAAAGTCGTACTGGAATCTTTGTAGAAGAATGTGTGATTAATTGTTTTACGAAAACTAACCAGTGTTCATCATTAGTTAGGCAGCTAGCAAAAGACCCTTGGTTAAATACTTAAAATCCTGATTAGTGTGTGTCTTTGTTTTTCTGTTACTTCACCTTGATCAGGACCTAATTGCTATGCATTCTTTTGGGATAAAAAAATGATTTAATTAAGTTCTTTTATTTTATAATTGCATATTTAAAAAATGTATGATCTGTGCTTCATGTTCTGTATTGCTACAAAAATGATCATTACATAATGAATGTTTGCATGCCTGATTACCAGTATCCAAAGAAGAGAAGAGCCTCAAAAACTTTGAATATGTTTGTTTTGGTTACTCTCATTATGTTGACCAAAGAGGATATCATTCCAAAGGACACGAGACTCAAACCAAATTGCCAGACTGCGTAGTAGGCATTAGGTATTTAGTGAATCAAATAGCTAGAGTTGATTCAGCTGCTTCTGCATCTCCTCCTATTCCTAACAAAGAAGGTAACTCGTCTTCTATGCTTGCTACCAAATTTATCTTTGGGATTAAATTTTTTTACTCCTGTAATTTTGCTTCGTTTTGAAATTGGTTCCGATTGTTTTGACTTTTTTATTTTGATTCCGTAAGTTATCAAAAATTTTGAAATTAGTCCTTTAACCTGTTGTAGCCGGTCACCGAACAGGTAACCGCCACTTATATAATTTTTTTTTTTTTTTAAATTTCGAAATGCCATCTACACTTTTTTAATCCTAATAATTTTGTGTCGGGATTTATTTGCGTATTTATTTTGGGACTTTTCTACGTATTTTAGGATTTTTTTTTATTTTTCGATCAGTTTAGACCTAGTAAACTGACCCGATTCGCTTTGTCTTTTAATATACAAATTGTTTTTAAATCTAACCCAAAACCCAACCAAAATTATTAGAATTGAAAAAGTTCAAGTGACGCTTTGAAATTAAAGGAAAAAACAAATAATTACATGTGTGGCGGGTACCTGCTTGGTAATCTGCCATAGCAGGTGAAAAGGGTCAATTTCAAAATTATTAGAAATTTACAAGACCAAAATCAAAAAGTCAAAACAATCGGGACCAATTTCAAAACAATGCAAAGTTACTTCACTGCAAAAAAAATTAATCCCTTTTATCTTTTATATGCTCCATTAAGTCCATAATGGCTAAACTTTGTATTAACCAATTAATGTGCTAAGGGACTTGTGATCTAAATATTTCAACAAGGTCCCAGAATCACTAAAGTCAATTTGGACAAACTAAACTCGTAGGCGTTCAATCATTGGAATAAGAAATTAAATATATCGCACATCTATTCTTTACTTAATGTTCTCAAAAAGGGAAATTATAGTTCTATTAAGAAAGAATTACGACAAAAAGATGTATTCATTATCTAAGTTGACTGAGGTAAACTGTTGTCCCGACGAGGTTATTCACTGGAGTTAATTTCAACAAATTATACTGATGTTTTTACTTCGGTCACATGTATTATGATTTGATTTTATTGTCAATACAGCTGAAAATTAAAATTCAAAACACAAGGAGAGCTAAATTCTTGAACATTAATGAATGCCTGATCTTAGTTACATTCATCATAATTTGATATTGTAAAATGTTCTGAACAACTCAATTGCTGCAGCTGTGTCTCAAACTGAACCCACAAATGTTAAGGCGTTGCCTCAGAGTCGCCCACCTAGACCAACTAATACAATTGGAGATGAGTTTCTAAACAGGCAAGAACTTATGTGCTCCAATTTGCAACTAAATTCTCAGTTTTTTATACCTTTGCTGATTAAATTTGCAGATGGATTTGATTTAATATCAGAACTTGCCAAGTTGTTTATCCTTTAGATGTCCTGTAGCAAAGTTCAATAGTGATCCTGCTATATTCTGTTAGATCTCAAACTTTGGTTTATTCTTTCGGGCTTTTATGGGATTTTTATTTTTTTATCACGACATACTTCTGTTACGTCTCCGACCGACTTTCTCTCCCATCTCTCTCTCTCACACACAAAAAGAAAGTGGACTTAATTTAGTCTTCTCTAAACCTTTGATTTCCATATATTTAGGAACGTAGGAAGTTTAATACTTCATTCACTTTAACTGAATTCATTGGGAAATTAGTTTTCTTAGTCCGGTAAGTTATGCCTATTTCGTTCTAGCCCTGTCGACTATCAACAATTAAAAATCGTCTAATAACATTCACTTTTTTGACGTTTTGGTCTGGTGACCGATTATAGGAGGTGAAACATCAGTTGACGCTGATGTGGCAAAGTCTAATTGGTCAACTGGATGTTTCACATTTTGCAGCCGGTTACCTGACCAAAATGTCAAAAATTGAAAGTCACTGGACTATTTTTCAATTCATAAAAGTCGACAAGACTGAAATCGAAATAACGAGTATCTATTTATAGAATTAAAAAAACTATTTTCCAAATTTAATTCAACCACATTTTCCACTTTGTTCATCTTCAACTTATAACCATCATTATCTTTTTTTGTTCAATTGCAGGTTCACTAGAAATGCAGGCTTGGTTGCAAATGGGGCAGTAAAAAACATGCGCAGAATTGGGAATCAAATCAAACAAGGTGTTGATGATGCATTGTATCTCTACAAAAAACGATCAAAATAAGAGACTAATTCAATGCTAATAACAAGATAAATTTTCAAGGACGGAAATAAACATGTTTCTTTTATTTCAGTTTTACCTTTTCCTCTTGTCCTTGTTATAATTTATGACTTACAAAAAGGGAATTAGAGGAAAAACCTTTTTGTTGAGTTTTAACTGATAGGCTATATATTTATTTTATATATTTTTGGTCTGCAAATAAAGGATTTTTTGTGCAGGTCCTCTTGCATTAAATTTTGCCAATATTATTGTGCCCTATCTTAATACTGAACGATGAATCAAATATGTGTTTGGCATGTTTAGTTTTGCCCTTTTAACTGTAATGTTGTGTTCAAAGGTGTTGGCTAGATTAATATAACAGTGAAAAAGAGTAATGTTCCACCATTGCTCCCAATTTCAAAATAATACTCCTTCCGTTTCGCACTCAATTTTTCATTTACTGTTTGAATGGTATTTGTAAGCAAATTAAAATTGCACCCAATTAAAAGTTGACACGTGGAAATTACGTGTTAATTAAATTTATTGTTGGGAATGTAAATAAAGTCGATTCCTAAAATAAATTAATTAATGGCGTCTTCGACCCATTAAATTAATTAGGTCAAGTTCAAATCACACGGCCTAATAAATCGTATTGAGCCTCTAAAGTCCAATAAATGAAGATTGGACTCGAAAGTCCAATAAGTCAAGATCGAGCCTCTAAGGTTCGATAAATAAAGTTGGGCTCCAAAAGTCCAATAAATCAAATTGGACCTCTAAAGTCTAATAAATCAAATTGGGTCTCCAAAGTCCAATAAGTGAAGATTGGACCTCTAAAGTCCAATAAATCAAGTTGGGCTTCTGAAAGTCGAATAAAACAAATCAAGTTCAACCCAAATCCTACAAGCCCATCAGGTATTTCTAGAAAGTTCTAGAACCTTCTTGTCCACCAAACAAAGCCTATTAAACCTAGGCCCAAAACCTTATTCTACACTTATAAATAGGGGTCTTCTTCATTCATCTTACACACAACACAATACAAGACAAAGCAACAACACACAGCTGAAGGCTCAAGACTCAATGCTTCGGAATTCTCTACGAAGATTTAAAGATGTTCTCCATCGGCTTCAAGCGTTCTTCGTGCAAACATCCAGAAACACAATCAAATCCGAGATTAAGGCTCTATGCCCCTCCGATCAGACGTTTCTCCTCTCGAAGATTCGAAGATCTTCCTTCCAGAATTCTGAAGGTTCAAATGGGTTCTTCAAAGCTTTGAAGATTTGAAGACGTTCTTCATCAACTTTCAAGCATTCCTCACCGAAACCCTCCAGAAATGACTCTAAATCCGAGATCAATGCTCTAAGTCCCTCCGATTCGGCGTTTCTCCTCAAAAGCGTTCTTTGTTCAACCCTTGAAGATTTTTGAAGATCTTCATCAAGAACTCGAAGATTTATAGATCGTTCTTCCTCAAATTCGAAGACGTTCGTCCAGAAAATCTTCAAAAATGACGTTCGATTCAAAACAAGACATCAAGTCCTTGGATCTACGTTTCAAATCCACCACTTCAACTCCAGATAAGATTAAGGTGAGGATCACTCCAAAAAATCGTCCAAGTCAAGGTCAAAGTCAACGAAGAGAAGAATTTAGAGGAACAAATTAGTGCTTGAACCCGCTTAAATTCATAATTCAAATTCAGGAAATAAGTTGTAAATATTTTCCGTGTTTTGTATTTTAATTCACGAGATTTGTACTTACAATATTTAATATAATAGTTGTTTATTAGTATTTGAGGAGATAAAATAGTTTTTAATTGAGTATAGTGTAGATCTTTCTACTTTATTATTATGTCACGTTGGGTTCGCGGGATGGACTAGGATAGATCGGGATTACTGATTAGTCCAAAGTAATCGGCTATTTGGTTCGCTGGATGGGCGTCCAGGATACATTTTCAATCAGATTACAAATATGTATTTAATCATTATGTTGAGTGACAAGTCTATCGCATGTGGAAGGTGGGACATAATTTGCCCAAGTACAATATTGTCCTCGTATTTGCACTTAAAAATGACCAAGTTTATCTCATGTAGAATGTATTTATGACATTTCAATAGGTATCTCATCTAATCTCTCAATCCAAACATAAATATTAATTTTTCAATTAGGATAAAGATATATAATCCTACGATCCAAACATATATCTTCATTTAAACAGTTTAGTCCAATAAATCATATCTTATCTCATCCTACCAAATTCTATCATAATTAATCAATCCAATTATATATAAAATAAACGAGTTCTTAAAGTAGATGAGATGATAAAGTGATTGTTAGTATATAGAGTAATGACACGAGATGTTTTATTTAATGGTTGGAAGATATAATTGTAGGAAGTAATATAACTTTATTATTATTTATGGAAAGAAAAAATAAGTATGAGTCGAACTCAAATGGAAAATTGAGTATGAGAGGAATAGATTATTTAGTGAAACTTATTATGAATGCTACGATTCAAACATATATCTTCATTTAAACAGTTTAGTCCAATAAATCAAATATTATCCCATCCTACTAAATTCTATCATAACTAATCAATTCAGTTATATATAAAATAAACGAGGTCTTAAAGTAGATGAGATGATAAAGCAATGACACGAGATTTTTTTCTTTTTTTTAATGGTTGGAAGATATAGTTGTAAGAAGTAATATATGGAAAGGAAAAATAAGTGTGAGTTGCTTGAAACAAATTATTATAACTAAAGTGCTTTACTTTTTGTTCTAATATTTTATTGACAAAGTCTTGAGTGCAACTGGTGCACGGATTTAATACCCTATTCATATATCCACAAAACATGTTTAATATATTCAATGAGTCAAATATTTTTTTAAATGGATTATTTTATGAGTTGCTTGAAACAAATTATTATAACTAAAGTGCTTTACTTTTTGTTCTAATATTTTATTGACAAAGTCTTGATCTGAGTCAAATATTTTTTAAATGGATTATTTTATATTCATGGGTCAAATATTTTTTTAAATGGATTATTTTATTGCATGGGTGCACGGTGTACTTGGGTGCACAAGAGACCCACTCTATTTTATTATATTATACACACTCAATCTTTTATTTTTTTCATAAATATTGTCAAGACTTACCACTTCTATTATTATATTTTTATTTTTTACCATCACTAAATTTAATTACTTATTTTCCCAAATGCATAATTATTTGCAAACAATGGATCCAAGGATTTCAATTCCGGAGTACGTATAGATAACCAATAGAATATTCCTATTAATGTTCAACGCCACGCAACCCGAAATAAACTTGTAGAAGAATGTGGTTACAGAAATTCGTTCGAAAGTTAATCAGTGTTAATATGCTACTATTTTTTTAAATATGCTACTATTTTTTTTTAATATGCTACTATTTAAAATTGTAATATGGTTCATCCAAAAAAAATGTAATATTGTAAGTATTTGTTATTTGTGTCTGAATAAAAAATAAATTTAAATATTTATAGTTAATCAGTGTTAATAAGCTGTTATTTAAATTTTTTAATATGGTAAGTATTTGTTATCTAATGTGAATAAAAAAAATTGTAATATGGTTCATCCAAAAAAATTTGTAATGTGGTTCATCAAAAAAAAAAAAAAAAATTGTAATATGGTTCATCAAAAAAAGAATTGTAATATGGTAAGTATTTGTTAATTAATGTGCTGAACAAAAGTTAAATTTAAATATTTATACTTAATCAGTGTTAAAATGCTGTTATTTAAAATTGTAATATGGTAAGTATTTGTTATTTAATGTGTCTAAATAAAAATTAAATTTATAAAAAAATATGGGGTGAGAGAGGCTCGAACTCTCGACCTCAGGATTTCTCAAGGAAGCTATGAGACCTACGCGCTAGCCAACTGCGCCACCACCCCTATGTGTGTAAATTTTTGGAAGTAATATTTGATATAATAAAGATAGTGTTATTTAAAATTGTAATATGACAAGTATTTGTTAAATCCTGGAATGTGCTTAAAACATTTTAACGTATATCAGTGTGTTTCTTTTCTTTCTAGTTTATGAACTCTTTTGCGTCCTATGTGTTTGGTTTTTTTGTTACTTCACCTTGATCACAACCTAATTGCTATGCTCATTGTTTTGGGAGAAAAAAATGTGATGCATTGGTATTTATTTGAGTTTTTTATTTTATAGTATGCATATTTAAAAAATGTACGAGTTGTGCTACAAAATACTGATATAATTGAATAATGTTGTAAAAGTATTGTTGCATGCTTGATGACTAACCTTTCGTTTTTCATTTTTGATATTAACATATTCTGAAACTGCAAATAAGCCTCAAAAAATTGCTCTTTCTACCCTCCCAATTCTAAAATTGCCGAATTCGTTCTCGTCAGAAACAGTCACCACCATCGCCACAAACACTGCCCTCCGCCTTTAGAATCTTGATTTGGGGGAAAACTCACCAAGTATAACTCATAGTTTGTAGTTACTTTCGGAAACTTCTGACAAAAATATGCAGCTTTTTTAAGGTGAGTTTTTCCCTTCCCAATCTTCTCCTCATTTTTCCGATCAATCATCGCGTTGTATTTTACCCATTCGACGACGTCCTTCGTGTCTTCATACTTGATTCTCCAACACTTAGAATGGAGGAGACATTGGCGGTTGAAAGTAATTATTAATATAATAATTAATTTTATATTAATTATTATTTAAATAATAACAATATCCACACATAAAAGTGGATAGAGTTAATTGGGAAGTTAGTTAACGATAATAAAGGGAGGAGATTTTGGAATTCAATTCTCACCGATGTTATGTAGATTGAAGAGAATTCACTCCGGAACCTTTTCTCTTGCATAACACAAAAGACGTAAGAAAAAGAGAAAATACATAGAGTGATTTTCTTCTTAATTCTCTACGCATCACATTTATACAACAATCAAAAGGGCACTTAAATTGTGATTAATGGAAGAAATACCTGTGGTTGCATTTCGGATTAAGATATCCCAGTACGTATGATGAATTCAACCGGGTTTAATAATTTTTCCGCTGTAATTCTGGAACAAAGGTTAGTGAATTTCTAACCCCGTATTCCAACAATGGTATAAGAGCCATTGTATTGGGATTCTCGTATGTGATTACGTTTTCTCGCACGTTATGTGCCTTGTATGTGTGATATGACATGTTTTCACGTTGAATAGCATAGAGTTCTGTATTTTTTAAAATTTGGGATTTGATGAAACGGTAGAATTAGGGCCTGAATTTTTTACTGTACGTTGATAGTATAGTATAGATGCTATCTGCAAAGTTTCAGATTTTTTGGCCAAGCCGTTTGTGAGAAATAAATTACTTTTTGAAAAATTTCTTGAAATTTGATCACGAATTGCGAACAGTACAGAATGATTTTTGGTATGTTATTGGTACTGGGTTAATCTAAGTTGGAATACGATTCCAACGGTATATTATTCATTAATTTTGGTTGAGAAACGAGTGAGATACGAATTTTGAAAGTTTTCAATGTTTCTGGGACCTAATTGCAAACTTTCAGAGAATAAAGGGGTCCTCTTTGGAGAATTCGAACTTTTATGAGACTTTAATTTTGACCGGTCAATTTTCTGAAACTTTAATTTTGACCGGTCAAGTCTCGGTCAAAACCGGTCCGAACCGGCGTTCTGAACCACTGACCCGGTTCAAACCGTGAATCGAATCGCCGGACCGAACCGGCACCGGTCCAGTGGCGCGTGCATGGTATGCGAGAAGGGCTCCCGGCGCGTGGAAGCGCGTGGGCATGCGTGGGGACGCGTGCCTGACTTCTGGCCGCGCGTCAGGTGGTTTCCAGGCGCGTGAATGTCGATTCTTAATTTGCATAAATTTTTTTAATATTTGTATATATTTAACTATTAGTTTGAGAACCGTAGTTGAATTATTTTCACTTGTGAATTAGCTTATTATGCTTAAATTATTTTTCTTGCGTAATCGTGAGCTGAGTAATTCATGTGTTAAATATTTATGCATTGGATGTATAAATGGTTGCTCAATTTTAATAGGTATGACTCGAATTAATGAACGATTTGTTGTTCTATAAATTCGAGATTTTCTTATGCAATTTTTTAAGAATTACATGAAATATTAGCATATATTTTTGGAACATTAAGTATTTTGACGGTGATGAATAGTTTAATCGCTCTTTCTTATTATCACAAAATGTAATTCCAACTTAATAGCTCACGACTTAGTAAAAGTCGTAAATTGAGCTATGACTTTTCCAAGAAAACTTAAAGTAGTTTTCTATGATAGAATTTTGTCAAATTGGAATTTAATAGTAATGGTGATAATTTTTATGAGAAAATAATTGGTGGATTGGGTTAAAGATGCAAGTAGACAAGTTGTTGGGACGACATGTCTATGTATTAAAAATGATTCATTGATCCGGTGTTATTACCTTGAAAGATTAATGTAACGCTTGAATATGATTCATCACCTAGATCCTTATGCCATAATTTTCCATAATGTCGGTACTAAATGTAGTACTTCAAGAGACATGAATGTGAAAGAGGATTCAAACTATTAAATATTGCCCGACAGTGTTGCCGAAATAGGATTTTATTGGAATAACCTCAGTAGTTGAATTTTAGGCTTATAGTAGCCATTAGATTTTCTTGACTACTTTGAGTTATTTTATTGACTCATAACGTGATTATGCTTTATTACGTTTATAATGATGAATGTTATTAAGCATATAGTTTCATGTTGATTAGTGGGGTTTTTAGCTGTTTATTGGATTAAAAGCTAGAACTGATTTTGTTCATGTTTTGGAACTGGATCTGATTAATGAGGATACTTAATGAGATTGATGATTAATAACTTTAAGTCATTTTTTGATGTCAAATTTTGTATTAAATTTTTCAGATGTCTGTTAGCTTAACATTGAACATATTAATACATAAATGTACATTAATTCATCGAATCACTTCAATCAAACCAAACAATAGCTTCAAAAGCTATCAATGCCGAATTAAATAAAATAGAATACACTCACTGCCAATAATTATGACACGTGGCGTCATAATTAATTATTCTTGGAGAACAAGATACATTGAATACTATCTACCATGTTATGGAAGATCCTGGAATTGGGATGTAAATTCATATCAAAATGGATCAGAAGACTTACCTTTGCTTGGAATATAAGAAATTCCTAGCTCATAACAAGCTGGTGAGCTTGGTTATAGATAATATGATCCTTGAGTGTGTAGGTCCCGAACGGGTTTTGTGAGGGCAGAAGTCTAGAGGGGAGGGGTGAATAGACTTCTGAAAACTTTTTGTGCAAATCAAAGTGTGGGCGATTAACTTTGATCGAGTGAGTGAATCGGTTTGGTGATAATTAACTTCTTGTCGACGTCAAGGCAGATCAGTTCGGTAACTATCAGTTTAACTGATGTGTGCGGAAGCTTAAGTTTTACTCGTGTGAAAAACCAGTTTTGATAAATTAGATTCCAAAGCTAATCTTTTAATCAGTTGACTGAAGTGTCAAGTTTGATCAGATCAGAAGCTTGGTGCTAACTGATCTCAACTTGGAATATGTATGCGCTTTAAAGGTTGTGTGCGATTGTGTAATCAGTTAATCAAAGCGGTAAAGGCACACAAGATTTATAGTGGTTCGGACAAACCATCCCCACGCCCACTCTTCCCTATCACAAAGGGGCACCTACTTAACCAATCGGACTTAGTTTTTATGTGTTAGTCCAACACAAAGACAATCGACTAGATGTTTAAAGAGTTCACACTCAACCGATCCCGAGAGATCGTAACTAGAAACCCTAGTCTGAAATCTTGCTAAACAACTTAACCTAACTTGGGGGTTTGGGTAAGATTGTTTTTGGTTCCAACTATGAAATCTTTTCTTGCATATAAGCGACTCTAACAATTTAGATGAAAAGATTTCTATGCTAAGAACTTATGGGATGAATACTTAATAAAAATTAATCTTCTTGTTCGTGTTCTTCGTGCGGAAATCTGATAATTCGCTTTAGCTTCTTGATTGTTCAGTGTTTCCATTTTTTTCACTCTAAAGTGTAATCCCATATATATAGACCTTGAAACCAAAGAGTCGTTGGAGAGCAATTTGAATTTGGGGCTATATTTGGTAGACTTGCTGAGCTTGATGTGACGAGCTTGAGGCGGCATGCATGGCAAAAAGTGAATTTGTACTTTATAGCCGTTCTGGAGGTAGCATCAAATCCATAATTCGCGAGCTCCGATCATCGTGTCTTGTTCTTATTGGATAGCAGACTCACTTTTCGGTGTTGTTCTTCCAACTAAGCTTGACATTCTTCTTGTTCGAGATCATAGGCGTATGATTAGGTGAAACATCGATTTCACTGGTGGTGACTTTTGTCGATTCGAATCGATCGATCTACTGATAGAGTCTTCCGGTGCGGTTGACTTAAGCTTCAACTAGCGGACTTCGGTGATGTAGGTCTTCCGTGCGATCTTGAGTATTCGAGTTTGATCTTTATGACTTTAATTTGAGATATCGACCGGATCGAAACGATCGATCTTCTATTCTTGTCTTGCATTACGCTGTTAGGATATCACCGTCCTTTGAGTCTTGGATCGACCTATACATATTGAGTTTCCCCCTCAATATGTGACCTATCTATTTCATCGGTTGTTCTATACAATCATTATCAATCGGTCTCCTATAGCGGTAATATAACCATCGATCACCTAACAGTCCCGACCGGGTCTATTACATGTGTTTTTGGAACTTTCATCAAAACTATAAATTTCCCAACAATTTCCCCTTTTTGATGAAAAACCAAAACACTTTGAGAAACCAAATACTGATTGATAAAAAAAAAATTTAAGAGCATATAATCGAAGACAATGAGACTTTGTCTTAGGATCAAAAAATAAACTTTTCTCATTAAAAAAAAGTTGATTACATGTTACATCAGAAAAGTTTGAAAATAAGAACAGCTGATCCTGAGTAGTCTTCAGATTCTTCACTTTTTAGGCTTGTATCCTTCTGGCATATCTCTTTGATCTTGAGGTATGTTGAAAATCTGATAAAGTTTCCATTTGACATCATCAGTCTGCTGAGGATCAGTTATGTGCGTTCTGCGCAGGATGTCAAAATAGAATCTTTGAAATGCCAGTCTGTCAAATGAGCCATCTGCCTTCTTCGAGTACTCCAACAGATCATACTCTTGGCGAGTTATTTTTACATTGATAAGCTTGGCCTCATTTTCCAGATACTTCAGAAAATCCGGGTATTTATTTTCTAACTAGTTGAGGAATTCTTCATCAGGAGATTCTTCTTGTGGAACAAGATTAAGAACAAAGGCATCCAGAAGCCATTCACTCCTGATCTTATTCCATTCCTCAAATTTCTTAGCATCTTGCAGTTTTTTGGGATGATCTCATCAACTCTTCTTTGGCGGCTTAGGTTACTAATGCGGATTTTCCAAATTTCTTCCTTTCTTCGCTCTCAATCTGAATTTCTTCTTGATTTTTACGCCTCTGCCATTTTTTTTTTTTTTTTTCTTCTTGGCTTTTTTTTTAGACTTCTTTATCTGCTCTTTGGACATCTTTTTCACCAAGATGTCTCGTTGGTTTGTCTTCTTGTGACTATCTCGGTCAGAAGTTTGTGATGTCCTCCTTGACTGTTATGTCGATTGGTTTCTCATTCTCCTTCTTCCCTTTTTGGTTTGATCAAAAAGAGTAGTGAGGTGGGAGGTCGAGAACCAAAGTTGATCGTGATCGCCTGTTGAGATCTCGCAATGATATGCCTTGAGTTTGAGCGATTAGATTTTGAATCTTCGATATCGGCCCGATCTTGACAGATTCCATGGCGATGAGAGTGTTTTAATCGGTTTGTCAAGTTTCTCTTACATCAATTCTAGCTTGTCGGTGAGCATCGAAAAGAAACTTGTTGTTTATCCACCGAGTCGATTTGGCATCAACGGTCTTTATCGATTCGGATGACGCAGTGGACACCTGATTTGGGAGAATCGATCTTTGATTGCCCTAATCTGGGAAATAGCCAATTCC
Source organism: Stenogyne calaminthoides (assembly GCA_037126765.1). Classification (NCBI taxonomy): domain Eukaryota; kingdom Viridiplantae; phylum Streptophyta; class Magnoliopsida; order Lamiales; family Lamiaceae; genus Stenogyne; species Stenogyne calaminthoides. The sequence continues at coordinate 20,723,927 of JBBCBC010000022.1, read as the reverse complement.
CTTTGATCTGTTATTTCTTTGATGGCAATCGCCTTTGATCGCCTATCGATCCCTCAACTTCTTCTTTTTCGGAGATCTTTGAGACAAGATTTGATCTCCGAAGTTGATCAAGAGTGACGTGTGATGTTGGAATGTTGGGTGTCACTTGATCTCATTCGATTGTTTGTGCCTCCGATGGTTGGTCATGAATCGCTGCGACACCGGCTCCACTATCATCGGCGGCTCTGCATCCTTCATGATGGCATCTGCCGAGGAGCTTTGTCGCCAGATCTCGATTAAATCTGTTCCGTGAACCCTAGCTTTACGTGGATCGAGCTTTTTGTGATTTAGTAGTTATCGGCTTCACCGGTGATCCCACTTTAGCAGATTTCCTCATGTCGAAATCGAAGTCTTCAAACTCATCCGCACCGCCCATCTGTTTAATAATTATTATAAAGTCTGAGAAGCTTTTTAATCGAAGATCTCTCCGGTGAGGATCTCCAAAACTTCCTCTCTTATGGCGGGATGGGCGACCCGATTCCGGATACAACTCATCAATTTCTCTTTAGATTCGCATTACGATCAATTTCCCGATTATGATCTTTGTTGATCCGGACTCGTGAATTGTCTCCGCCCGTATCGGTTTGATGAGATGTGGAAGGTTACGTTGTTCTTGAGTAGGCGGAAGTTGGCTGATCGATTCGACCTGCAGAGAGGTTCTGTGGGAAACAGTGCTTCGGTTCCACATCAAGTAAGCTTTCGCGAATCGATGGCCAGCGATTCGAGTTCGCGCAGGTGGAAGAATAGGAGAGACATGCTTTCAGCAGCCATTAGTCTAAGTGGTGAATCAGCTGTGGCTGAAGGAGAAGGAGATCGATCGGCTCGACTTCTTCCTCGTAATGATCTGGGCGAAAGCTCTCGGCTGAAGCCCGCCTGCTGTCGATGCTTCACCGATTTTTGTGGTGCAACAGACTTACGGCGCTCCTTCTTCATCGACTCATCTTCTAGCATCGAGTCATGGAGGCTTGCTTCCACTTCTTCTACCCCTCTTCTCCGGCCTTCACCAGTTTTCTTTTCTTCTTCCGGGGGCATCCGTGGGCCTTCAGAGCCTTCACCATTTCGGTGATTCGCCCAAGATCTGGTGTAGATGAAGTTGCTTTCTTGCTTTTTCCTTTCTTTGACTTTGGGGGGTTGGCCACATATCATCGTCTGGTGGCCCAAAAATGGCTGAAGTGGCTGTGAGAAAGGCCTTATAGGACTTCAGTCCAATCTGTTCCCATTCAAAGATTAAGCGGTTTATCTTTGGATTAACGCAACCTTGTTGAGATTGGCGATCTTTTTCTTCGAATATACTGCCTCGATTCATTGACTCCAAATTTCTCATGTTCTTGGAGCAGAATGGCCTTCAAGAACCCGTGCCAATTGATGTTCTTGGCTTCATCAATTATTGCAGCCATGCTGTACAGTTTGACGGATGTAAGAGCATCTGGGCTGAATGCAATACCCATAATTGTTTTTGACAATATGTCAAACAACAATCGGTATTTCCTCTTGAGCAATGGCTTTGACAAAACCTGATGTATGATGTTTGTCGGCCTCTCAAGAAAACTCTTTTTCGATCACCTCATCTTCGTTCTCCTGTAATGAGCAAAAGCGAGATCCGTCCTTTTGGTAGGTCAACAGACGGGTTATATCATCATTCGTCGATCGATTTCTTCTCCGTTGATTTCGCCGAGAGCAGTTCATTTCCTGAACTTCCAGATCCACTCTTAAATTCCTTAGGAATTCTAGTGCTTCATACTGCATCACTGGATTGCAGTGAGCAGCGCAAAATTTCTAAAGGCCTACTTTTCGCAGAATTTGCTCGACCTCCATGGATTCCGGATCCTGAGTGATATTAAACTGTACGAACTTATCATCCACAATCTTTGTTGCCAGTTCCGCATAATTGCACATTATCTTTCCCATTCCGTGGGTGGCCATCTACAAAGGGATGGACCCGATTAAAGTTGTGCATATATATATAAGAACATCACATATGCGGAAACTAAGAAACAATAAAGCATAACACAGGATAAAAACATTTAAGATCAATGGATTTAAAAAAGATACATCAAATAAACATAAATTACCAGATTCTGCTTTTCGGAAAGATGATTTTGAAACTTAGGAAAACACTTGAATCTGAGAGAAGTAATCTGGAGTTTTCAGAGAATAAATCGCAAGTTTGTGAAATGGAAAACTCTGGTATGGTTTTTGATGAACTTTATAAAGACGAGGAGGGAAAAAGAAGACAAGATTTGGAAGATCAACCGTTTGAAAAGATTAAACGCTCCAGATTAAGCGATTTTGATCGTAGGGTCAGGAAAAGCACGTACGAAAACCTTTTGGATTTAAAAGCACATTTAGTAGCAATTAATACATGTTCCCCACGTCCGCATTAAATGATTTGCAGAGAATACGTCACAAGGATAATGGGTACAGTAAGGCAAATAATATCAGATAAGATCCGATAAATAAGCAAGGAACAAGAGAAAAGAAAGGCGTATCTGGTTGACTGATATTGTAATCAGTCAATACCACTTGTCCATGTTGATTTCACTTGTTGATCTTAGTATTCTGCCTAAGCCTTAAAATTTCCCAACTGATCCTTTTAACTGATCTTCTTCACTTCCATCTGATTTGTTGAAGTTTTCAAGCTCAACTGATCTTCCTTGAATGCGTCTGATTTCCCTTCTGATCCTCCTTAATCAGTTGAAGTTCCCCCTTCAACTGATATTTCTGTTTTTCCCATAGACTGATGTATCTGATTTGTTGGAGTTTCACGCTCAGCTAATCTTCCTCATCTGATCAGCTTCGTATGTAATCAGATTTTAGTTGACCTAATCTGGTTCTTCTCAGATCAAGCCAATTCTTGGGATACGTGTTACCGCCAAAACTTAGTCTAGAATAGTAGCTTCTATTCCCTAAGTTGGCGCGATTTGACATGCATAATTATCGTCTGAATCTTTCGATATGTCAATCCGCCGTAAATTTCTCCAATTATCAGTCGCGTGATTTCTACATCGTCCTTTTTGGGTCGCATTTCTCTAAAAGGCTTTTTGAAATCAAATTTGCATTTGCACCCTTGCTTGGCCTCTATAAATTGGACCAATGTTTTACACAACATAACCCATTCACCATACTTATCTTCTTTGTAAAATCATGCATTCTGGTGAACCCATATTTCCTAATGAAACTTCCCAGAAACACCTTTACCCCTTTTTTAATGATTTCAGCTTCTCAAATCAACCCTGTGCGTCCCTTATCACTGTTTTTGTCGTCATCAAAGATTTCACATACGATTGTTGCAAAGCTTCTCTACCACCACGGCGGATCTGGATTCATTGTCATGAATCGAAAGACACTTCTCCTAACCGTGTATGCACCTTGTGTGTCTATCGTTATGACGTAACCCGCAAGATCAACAGACTTCGATCGAAAATGAACATGAGTTTGATATACGATCTTGATCGACCAACAATCGATCTTCGTATATCAACTCACCATTTAACAGCTGGAGAGCCCACTGACTCTTTCTTAGGGCTCCTGGCTTAAAAATCCTATCAAGGCCGCTGTAGCTCCACTGGTTTTAGCTTTAACTAGCGGCTTTAGGATTATTTTAAAGCCTCTCTCACCCTTGTTAAGTGGGGGAAAATGAGAGCATCAGATTTAAAATCTCTCTCTCCCCTGCTCTTCTTGGGTTAGGATGAGGGTTTAGGGTTATAGGTTTAGGGTTTTCGGTTTAGGTTTTATGTACTGACCTCCGGGTCCTCTTGTACTTGTATCTTGTAATGTAACCTGACCTTCGGGTCTTTATTAATGAAAATTTATGTTATTTCATTGTTGTGTAAAATTCCTGTATCCTTATGCGATTTTAAGCTTTAATCTTGTGAATACCACTTGTGAATCTTGTTGAATTTCAGCTTAATCGACTTACAAAGTATAACTGAACATATTTAATCAGATAATCCTTTAAACGATCAGTTCATTTAATCTGATAAACTTTTAAATCGATCGAAGACCTTCTCATATCGGTTTCTTGATCGATCTTACGATCGATTGAGATACCAAATTCAACCGATTTCACTTGAATCGATTAATTTCTTAACCAAATTGGTTACGAGATCATTCCATCAAACATTTTAGGTGCATTTTCTCCAAGATCCGGAAGCCCTAGCTCATTGCATAATTCTCCGAATCGATCTCAAATAGTGGCTTGGTTAGAATATCGACTTTTCGTATATCGATGAATCTTTTCCATTATGATATTCTTCTTTTTCAACATGATCTCTTATAAAATGGTGTCCGACATCCACATGCTTGCATCTTGTATGTAGAACGAGATTCGAGTGATTGCAATAAAGACTATTATCGCATGTAAAATAGGTACATTCTTAGCTTCAATGTTATAATCCTCACCGCCGACTAAGCCGAATGGTTGGGAACAACAAATTCCTACAACCATATATTCTCGCTTGAAGAGTAGATGTTGCAACCGATGTCCGCTTTTTGAAAACCACGAGATCGGTTTACTTCCTAAGAACCCGACAAGTTCCCGAGGTGGATTTTCCATCAATCTTGCAACCTCCATAATCGAATCGAGAATACCCACTAAGCTCTAGATTATCATCGATGGGTAAAATAAACCAAGGTTTATTGTCCCTTTCAGATACTTAAGAATCCGCTTAGGCGCTTTCTAGGTGACTTATCATTGGATTTGCTCGAAATCGCACATACACCCATCTGCGAAGGTTATATCCGGTCTGGCGGCGGTCGGTATAGTAGAGATCCAATGAGAGCCCTATATTCCTTCTGATTTGTTTTCTGACCATCCTCATCTGGATCCATCTTGAATCCAGTCATCATAGGAATTTTGGCTTCCTTGCAATTTTGAACTCCAAACTTAGCCAATAAATTCCTAGTGTACTTTGCTTGGCGATGAATATCCCTTCGACTTTGCTTCACCCGAGACCCGTAAAGTAATTCATCCGACCCATCATGGACATCTCGAACTTCCCTTGCATCGGTTTTTTTGAATCTTTCACATAGACTCTTGTTAGGGGATCCGAAGATGATGTCGTCCACGTAGATCTGAACCATCAGAATATCTTTTCCATCTTCTATTCTGAATAAAGTTCTGTCCAGTGTTCCTTTAGTGAACCCACTTTCGATCAAGAACTGAGAGAGTGTATCATACCAAGCTCGAGGAGCCTGTTTCAGGCCATAGAGAGCTTTTCTTAGACGGTACACTTGGTTGCCCTTTTCAAAGCTTGGAGGTTGTTCGACATAAACTTCCTCTTCTAGTACCCCGTTTAAGAAAGCACTCTTTACGTCCATCTGATACACAGTGAACCCTCTGTGGGAAGCATATGCCGTAAACAAATTAATGGCTTCTAAAGCGGCGATCGTGCAAAGGTCTCATCATAATCAATTCCTTCTGATTGTGAATACCCCTTAGCAACAAGTCTTGCCTTATTTCTGGTGATGACATTTTTCTCATCTCTCTTGTTCTTGAAAACCCACTTCGTGCCAATTACGTCTTGATGATTTGGTCTGTCTACCAGTTCCCAAACTTGATTTCTCTTGAACTGTTCCAGCTCCTCCTGCATGGCTAGAATCTAGCTTGCGTCTTGTAGAGCTTCCTCTATTGTTGTTGGTTCCTTCATAGACGGATAATGACAATACATGGCACTTTCACCAATCGATGTCTAGTTTTAACTTTATCGATGGGTCTCCGATTATCGATCGGTTGGATGACCGGGTTATCCGTCCTTCTCGCTTACGATTTGCGTTGATTTGGAGAACATCGTCCGTTTCTGATAAAATTTTATTACTAGCGATTGGGAGTGGTGCAGAGTTATGATCCACTTGATAAGAACAAGTCTCGGTGATGTTGGACTCATCATGTGTCGATGTCTACGCTTATTGGGAACTTCAGATGTTCCCCCGAACCGGATGGTTCGGGCTGATACCGTCTCACCAGACGGCTTCTTCATCGATAGTTGTTCGTACCTTAGGATCGATTGATCCGGTGAATCATTAGATCTGGAATGTATATTGTTACAATTTAAATTCTTTTTCCTTGATCATTAGCTGATCCATTTTCTGAACATCAGGTTCTGGTTGATCAGGTACTTCTTGTTCTGAGGCAGATTTCTCTTGATCAGAAGATGTTTCATCAAAGACTACATGGGGTGTTTCTTTCACAACTAGGGTTCGTTTGTTGTAGACCCTGAAAGCCTTGCTAGATGAGGAATATCCTAAGAATATACCCTTGTCTGACTTGGCCTCAAAAGTCTTCAACTGACTCTTCCCATTGTTGTGTATGAAACACTTACACCCAAAAACATGGAAGTAAGAGACACGTGGTTTTCTGTCCTTCCACAGTTCATAGGGTGTTTTGTAGTGAGCCTTAGTCAGAAGACATCTGTTCTGAGTGTGGCATGCAGTATTGATTGCTTCTGCCCAGAAACGGCTTGGTATTGCATGTTCAGATAACATCGTCGTGGCGAGCGACTTCTTTGAGAGTTCTGTTCTCCGCGCTACTCCATTATGTTGTGGCGTCCTTGCGGTGATGTTTCATGTTTGATACCAAACTTAGAGCAAAAATCAAGAATAAAGGAGTTCGAAAATTTCATACCTTTATCTCGATCTCGATTTTTACTACGCTGACACCCTTCTCATTTTGTAATCTTTTTAGCGGCTCGGGTATCTTCGTTTGTCGCCTCATTCTTCTTATGTAAGAATATAACCCGGATAAACTTGGAATAGTCATCCACGATTACGAGTGTATTTGCGTCCGTTGAGACCGACCGTGTAATCGGGTCCAAATAGATCCATATGAAGCAAACATATAAGATCTGGCCGGATGCCGGGTCCGGAATTCCCTTGAATGAAGCTTTGACTGTTTTCCCTTGACATGCAAGATATGTCCGATCCTTTGAAAATACTTCATTCGGAAGTCCTTCCACTAGAGACATCCTTGCTATCTTATTAAGAGTTTTAAAGTTCGGATGGCTCATTCTTTTTGTGCGAGCACCGCTACTTTTTTGGAACTCTTGACAATCGGGCATGCATTTCTTGGGCAACCTGCTCCAATCACCGTAGATCGTCCCTTTCCTTGAACCGATTAGCAAAATCTGCTGAGTGGCTCGATTCTTAATAGTGCATTGATCGATCGAGAACTCAACACCGAATCCGTTTGTCGCAGAATTGTGAAACCTATAATAGGTTGTGCTTCGGACCTTCGACATACGAGACTCCGATTATTTGTACATCATCATTCTCTAAGGTTCAACCCTTTGGTATAACCAAAGTTATCATCACCGAAGAGTACACGCTGGCCTTTTCGTTTCTATGTAAGAGCCGAGGAGATGTTTGCTTCGATCATGTGCCTTGAGCATCCACTATCGATGTACCCGGATAGTTGCTTGCACACCTCCTTTGTTGGCCCGGACCCACGCCGAACCTGCAATCGATCGAGGGCTTTAGGTACCCCTTTTGGATTGGGTCCCGAGGGGTTAGGATTAGTTTTTTGGGGATCCATACAAACAGAAAGCACTTCTATTGTGATCGCCAGATCGAAAGGCCCATTTGTCTCCCATACCGCCAACATAATCATACGTCTCTTTATATGCTTTCTGTTTTTGTATGATTATTAGTGTGAACCTTGGATGACTTAGAAGACTTGGGATTTATCTTTTTCTTTTGTCTTCTTTTTATCCAAAGGTGGTTCGTCTGTTATACCTAGATTTTACGATTATAGGGGTAGTACGATTTGCTACCATCAAAAGATTCATATCTTTTTGGCATAGGTGGTTTTTTTGCGGTTTACGAAGCATGCTTATTAGGCGGTGACCTTGATTGGGTCTCGATTGGACTTCCTTTTTTCAGTTGTCTTTTTTCGATTCTCGATCTGTTGATCGAGTTGAGGTCTCTTCGAAGAATCGGGTTCTTCATTGATTCCTCAATCGATGCTTTACCGATTAGGGGTCCATTTCATTCCCTTTACGTTGTGGCACCCCTTTTACCGCTTCAACCGGTCTTTTTCCTTATTAGATACATGTTTGGCTTTTGGTGTATCTTTGTTTAAACTCGTCTCGATTACACCTTTTTGAGATGAATCGGTAGGGGCTTTTGAGGATGTGGAAGGGTTCTCATACCCAAGTCCCTTTTTGTTAATCGTTGTTCAAAAATAGGCGTTCATGTCTTGAATCGGTTTTAGATGATTTTGAAAAAAACCTCTATTTTCTTCTGCAGATTATCCTCGATGATTTTAGACTTTCATGCTTTTGGAGCATTTCATCGAATTTTGCTTGCGCAGGATTTTGAAGTCATCGACTTTGTCTTTGTTTGTTAATTGCCACCGATCTTTGATCTCGCTTCTCTCGATCGAAAACTTTAACTTCGAGAATTTTAAATTCCTCGGTTGCCTTCCTCGAAAGCGATTTTCAAATGATCTAAGTTCGAGGGCTTTCTTGAGATCATTTTCTTTAACAAGTCGATTATTTACGTCCTCGACTTATCATTTTCAGCTTCCACTATAGCATAAGTGTCTACTGCATTGGAGAGATCCTCAAGCAATTGCTCAAAGTAGAGCTGCAGATCAATCTCCCCAACAGGTGTGCTAATGATAGCAGGTGTAGAAGCGAACGGAGCAGGTTTGGAGGTTACCTCAGATTGGTCCTCCCTCGCCATCGAAGAAGATCTCATCATCGTCAAGAGAATATCGATCTTCATTTTCATAGAAGTCAACAAAGATCACTTCTTGTCGATTTAAGTCTTCTATAGAGGAGTATCCAGAGTCCTCAGAGGGCAGATAGGAATCGTCAATTCCTGACGTATTAGCAACCATGGCTTTTCTGTCCCTATAACGTTGCTCTCTTATGTTCCTCTTTTCTTCCCTTTCTCTTGGCGTCAGTCCAGGTAATCTGCTTATAGTGACCACAACTTCTCCACGGTTGAAGCACGCTCCTTGATCCACAAACCTTTCCTTCCGTGAATCACTTCGCTCAGATGACCTATCGGTGACTTCCCTTTCGATAGTAATCGAGCTTCTTCATGCGATTGGTTATCTCTTCCTTCCTCGATCGATTATCTCTCTTCCTTTCATCTCTGTGATCCCTCCGATCATCGACTGGTTCTTCTCGGAGATCTGTGGCTGATCTCCTATCTCTCCTCGGCTATGTTGATAGTCCTTAAAAATCTTCGATACTTACCAAGTTGGACGTTAGACTTCTCAAGCTTCCCGGTAAGCGAAAGCGATCTGCTCGGCTGACTCATTATATTCCCAACAAAGTTCGTTGGCCTTCGTTCTCGGCTCTTTGGTTGCCTTAAAAGCAATTGATTTTGAAGTTGAGGCTTCAAATGGGCACCTCATCTTCATCGCCTTTGTCCTCTTTCAATCAAATCAAACTCGTGAGCTTTAAGGCTCAAGAACAAGCTACTTGGCTTCATCTTTGAAATGTCTTGGTAATCCTTGATTACCGTGACCTTCATGTCCCATTTCTTGGTGAGAGACCTTAGGATTTTGTAGTTGATATCTTTATCAGACATCTCTCTACCAAGTTCTCGAAGCTTGTTTATAGACATTGTAATCCTTCCATCGAGTTCGTTGATGGTTTCGTTGGCAAAGATCTTGATTTTTTCGAACTTCACCGGTTAAACTTGTAGACGGCTGTCTTTTATCTGTTCATTTCCCTCGCATATCTCAGCTAGAGTATCCCACATTGCTTTCGCAGTTTTGAGATATTTAATCTTTTCCTTGGTGACCTTATCCATTGTTTTCATGATAATATGCCTTGCAATAGTATCTAGAGTGTGCAGCTTTCTTTCCTCTGCATCCATCAAGGCTGGGCTTTTTTTTCAAGACTTCCGGTGCAAAATCCGGATCTCCTCCGATTGCTGAGGGTTGTCGTAATAAATGATGATGGGTCCTCTTTGATGACTTCCATCATTCCGCCGCTTATCGAACCTAGATGGTTGGACATATATATGGCCCAATCTGCATACTCATCCATTGAGAACTTCGGCAGATCATGATACATACCTGAGGTGTTATCCATGCTGAGTGATTTTGGAAAATGAATGAGTTTTAAAACGGTTTTTCAAGATCAGTTCAGTTGACCACAAAGATTCTTCCTCAAGAATCGATGATACACAGAGTCAGTGGTCTGTAGAACCAACCGCTCTGATACCACTTGTAGGTCCCGAACGGGTTTTGTGAGGGCAGAAGTCTAGAGGGGAGGGGTGAATAGACTTCTAAAACTTTTTGTGCAAATCAAAGTGAGGGCGATTAACTCGATCGAGTGAGTGAATCGGTTTGGGCTAATAACCAACTTCTTGTCGCTTTGAAGGCGGTCGATTCGGTAACTATCGGTTTAACTGATGTGTCGCGGAAGCTTAAGTTTTACCGTGTGAAAAACCGGTTTTTGATAAATCGATTCCAAAGCTAATCTTTTAATCGGTTGATCAAGTGTCAAGTTTGATCGGTCGAAGCTTGGTGCTAATCGATCTCAACTTTGAAATATGTATGCGCTTTAAAGGTTGTGTGCGATTGTGTAATCGCTTAATCAAAGCGGTAAAGGCACACATAAGATTTATAGTGGTTCGACAAACCATCCCCACGCCCACTCTTCCCTATCACAAGGGGCACCTACTTAACCAATCGACTTAGTTTTATGTGTTAGTCCAACACAAGATTAATCGACTAGATGTTTAAAGAGTTCACACTCAACCGATCCCAGAGATCAGAACTAGAAACCCTAGTCTGAAATCTTGCTAAACAACTTAACCTAACTTGGGGGTTTGGGTAAGATTGTTTTTGGTTCCAACTATGAAATATTTTCTTGTATATAAGCAGCCTAACAGCTAGATGAAAAGATTTCTATGCTAAGAACTTATGGGATGAACACTTAATAAAAATTAATCTTCTTGTTTTTGTTCTTCGTGCGGAAATCTGATAATTCGCTTTAGCTTCTTGATTGTTCAGTGTTTCCGTTTTTTTCACTCTAAAGTGTAATCCCATATATATAGACCTTGAAATCAAAGAGCCGTTGGAGAGCAATTTGAATTTCAGGCTATATTTGGTAGACTTGCAGGCTTGATGTGACGAGCTTCAGGAACGGCATGGCCAAAAGCGTGAATTTGTACTTTGTAGCCGTTACAGAGAGGTAGCATCAAATCCCGCAATTGCAGGCTCCGATCATACGTGTCTTGTTCTTATTGGATAGCAGACTCACTTTTCAGTGTTATTCTTCCAACTAAGCTTGACATTCTTCTTGTTCAGATCATAGACGTATGATTAGGTGAAACATCAGATTTCACCTGGTGAGCTGACCTGATCAGTTCAGAACTGATCAGTCTACCTGATAGAGTCTTCTGGTGCCGGTTGACTTAGCTTCAACTAGCAGACTCAGCTGATATAGGTCTTCTGGTCTGATCTTCGAGTATTCAGAGTTTGATCTTTATGACTTTAGCTGAGATATCTGACCAGATCAGAACGATCTGATCTTCTATTCTTGTCTTGCATTCTGGCCTGTTCGGATATCAGCTGTCCTTTGAGTCTTCAGATCTGACCTATACATATTGAGTTTCCCCCAAAATATGTGACCTATCTATTTCATCAGTTGTTCTATACAATCATTATCAACTGGTCTCCTATAGCAGGTAATATAAACATCAGTCAGCTAACAGGTCTGACTGGTCCTATTACATGTGTTTTTGGAACTTTCATCAAAACTATAAATTTCCCAACAGAGTGTGTGCAAACCTTACAACTTAAGATATTTGGTAATATTTGATAAAAAAGTATGGTAGCACTTCACTTTCTGAATAACATCAAATTCGGATCTAACATGATCATTTCCTTAAAATTGGAGCACTTTAGGGTTAAAACAACCTCTGGTAAAAGTATTAAGACTTTTGTTTATTCAATTCCTATTGTTGAGTTGACAGATATAATACTTGAAGTTGTCAAGTCTGCATCAAGTGTTCTCGTTTCTAAATCCAGTTCTCAATACTCTTTGAATTCTAAGCATAAGATATGCTGGAAGGAAGAAGGGAAATGACAAGCAGTATAAAAATGAGAAATACTGCAATTAAACTTCAAATTAATCCTAATGTTAAGAAGAATAAGAAGAAGAGATATGCAAAACTGAAAATTAGATGACCTACAAGCTTGGTCATTTTACTTATGCATACTTGAGTCCAAGAGGGACAAAGAAGTTCATTATAATTATTTTGTTTTAGCATAATTGTCTATGTTGTTGTATTTATGACTGAATTTTATCCTTGTGGATTATAGATTCAGAAAACGCAAACCATTGACTAATGATGAAGTGACATTTTATTTACATCGTTATCATGTTCCAACTAGGACGAGATGAATGTATGTGGAAACTAAGTTCGAGTTGAATTCTAGGGACTTGCAAACTTGAGATTGACAATGGTCAATGTTTCATACTGCATGTCTTGTTTTCTATGGAGATCATTAAGGATCTCACTTCTGAATTTGTTCTTCTATGATTTGGATGTATTTTGAAATATATATGATAGTATATACAATGTGCATTATGGTACTTGACAATTATTCTGTGTTTTATATGGTTTTTGGACTGTAAGAGAACAATTATTTTAGTATTATGATGATGAATCATGGATTACTAAATATTTGTTCATCTAGTTATACTTGTGTAAATGATGGCATTTAGCATGTTAGATTCAGTCACATTGTGCAAGATAGAAATAATTGGCTTGTGAAAGAAGGACTATGAAGTTCGTCTTTTAAAGTCGAGTTATCCAAATGTAAACATTGTCTTATTCATAAGTGACTTAGAAAATCATTTGATAAAACAATGATTGTTGATTCTTTATTGCAATTATTTTATTTTGATAAATGTGATTTTAAGAATGTCAAATAGCAAATCATGGAACTTATTGGTTTTTCATTACTTAAGTTGATAATTTTTTACGTTTTATATGCATAAAATTTCTCATAAAATATGAAGCATTGGATTGCTTCATAAATTACCTAAATGGGATTGAGAATAAAATGACATGACCTTAAAGGCTTTAAGAACCGATAGAGGACGTGCATGTTTATCCATGCAGTTCAAGGAATTGTGTAATGAAAATTGTATAATCCGACGATTATCAAAATCTTATACATCATTGCTCAATGGTGTGACTAGAGAAGGAACAAAAGTTGTTGGATATGATGTGGTCCATGATGGTACAACTATTTAACTATCTTTCTTGAAAAGATGAGTTATTTATGGTTCTCTACATATTGAATAAAGTTATTCATAATTGATTAAGTCAACTCCATAGGACAGTTGAAGACCCGATCTATAATTAATCTTGGTATCTATAGACCCAACAACTTACATACATGATTCTACGAGTCAGTATGAAAAGTAGGGTCTGAAGGGTTTTAAAATGTACCTCTTAAGATACTATGCTAAATCCAAGGGATACAAATTGATCAAAGATCAAGGAGTTCAGAGTATGACATGAGATAAAATCACTTGTCATTTTTTCTGAAAAAGATTTCCTAGTAGAGGAGGTATTCGAAATACTATACCATTTTCTGATTGAAATAATCACTCTCTATCAGATCCAAGTGGGAGTGATTTACTTAATGTTTGTGATATTTGATAGATGTTTACTCATTAAGATTAGATGGATCTTGATAAGAGTAATTATTTATATCACAAGTTTCAATCTTGAAAAATACTCTAGAAAATATGTGTCTGAGAGACATCATGATATTGAGGGATACACCTTCTTTATTTTTTCAGAAATAAAATTAGTCTTTAGTGAATGAGAATGAACCTACAGATGATCGAGGGGTTCTATCTCGTTATGCAAGAGACTAATGAAACAAAGCAATGAAAGAAAATATAGAGTCTATTAGGTCGAATCAAGTTTTTTGAAACTTGTAGATCTTTTATTGTGACACATCTTAAAAATGCTCATTTAGTAGAGAAAGATTATACTCAGAAAGGGGTATTTAGACTTTCTTCATCTGTTGTGAGATTTTCCTCGATTCGTTCATTTTTTGGCTATAATATCAAGTATAGATTTAGAATTACATCAAAAATGGACGTTACTGTTTTTCTCAATGGAGAATTCAAAGAAGGAGATAATGTTAGTAAATTGAAGAAGTCAGTTTACAAACTTAAGCAATCCTCAAGACAGTGGTACTTGAGACTTCATACTATGATTGTCTCATATTAACTTTGTTAAACAAAGACCACTGTGTTTATGATTAACGGTCCAAAGACAGTTTTGTAATTATATGATTATATGTTGATACATTGTTAGCTGGAAAGATAACTATGAGAACTTTTTGGTGAAAGCTTCATAAATATCGTTCAAAGAAGTTACTTGGATAGTCTTTGCAGGCTTATGTAGTAAGACTTCTAAAACAATTCAAATGAAAGTATAAAAGCATGTTGATTCTCATGTTATAAAAGAACGAGCCACTGAATTATGATGAATGTCCGAAGACTGAAAGATGAAATGTCAAATGTACCATAAACAAATTCAATTGGATGTCTGATGTATGCTTAGTTGTGCACATATCCAGACATTTATTAAGTTGTTAGTTTGGTTAGCAGATATCAGTTAATCCGAAAAGAGACATTAAAAGATAGTGTTTTGGATTTTTGAGATATCTGAAGAATACTGCAGATTATTATCTCAAGGAGATAATCTAAACTTATAGAGTATCCAGACATTATATGGAATTATGATTTAGATGCAAGTAAATCATATTCTAGTTATACCTTCTTGTTTAATAATGAAAACAATCTTGTGGTGTAACATGAAATAAGTCTGTATAACACTGATCACTATTAAATTGAACTTGTGGCATGTGCATCTGCAGTCAAATGAAAAATTTGGTTAAGAATTTTCATGAAATATTTGGAATTTGTAAGCACTCTATTGAGAGTTGTAACGATTCATTATTGTATATGGCATTCCAGTTGAAGTTATATCGACTCACTGTTGAATCAAACACTCTAGTGGGAGTTATATCGATTCATTATCAATTCACTCTTGAATCAAACACTCTAGTGGGAGTTATATCGATTCATTGTGAAATCAAACACTTCAGTAGGAGCTGTAAGATTAATTGTGAAATCAAACACTCCAGTGGGAGTTGTTATGATTTATTGTAATAATCAAAGCAACCAAAGCTTACTCTAAAGATTCCTAGTATCATAGAAAGTTTGTCTTTGTAAAGACATTACAAAGAAGAAAGAGTGATTCTTGAATAAATTTCTGCTGACTTGATGTTGACAGATTTGTTGTCAAACCTAATTACAGAAGATGTGTAAGACATCTTAAGGTCTTGGGTTTGTATGGATTTGAATGGACTACGAAGTAGTTGTTAATGTTACTAGACATTTATGTATTGTGAATTGTATGAAATGTTCATATAATAGTATGTCGACAAGTTGATTGGCTCTCTCATACGAGCAATCGCCTCTGACATCGAGGTATGTGCAGAGATGAGATTATATTGTAGATAATCGCAATAGATTTTACCACATATCTATTTGACTTGTTACAAAGCTAAATCAATGGATTCCTAGACAATAGAATGAGGAAATTCAAGTTAAGTATCGATGATATACTTGAACTGTGATTTACACGATGTCTAATAAATAAAATGACATACACTTCCATCCTGGGAAGTTAAAACATCGTGACATGTGTTTCATACCACATGTGCTAAATTGACCATAAGGAAATGAGAAAGATATCCCTATTTTCTCATTGTATGAAGCCTTGAGGTTTTGATAAGCCTCTTAGAAGTACCCTTAAGACTTTCTACTAGATTTCTAAGTCTTCGCTTTAGTGTTGCTACTTTAGCATGCTACAAATAGCTACGATTAATGCAGCAATGCGGTACATGTCTAGGAAAGCAGCTATAGTGGGAGTCTGCAGTTATTTTTTGTGAAAGGAAGGACATTTTTATTAACACGTTCTATTGTATTCATTGACTGGTCAATCGAGTTGAGAACTTGATTATGAATGCATAGATCTGATGAAAGGTTGAATATGCTCTAATAGTTTTAAGGGATTGAAAGAGATATGTCAATTTGTGTTAACTGAAAGAGTGCTGGGGTATAACGAGTTTTGAATTCTTCATATAAAACTGGTTGAGTTGCTATATATCATTAACATGTTATATAGCATGAAAAACTCATATTCTCGCGGGTCACACGATTTATTTGCCTGTATGAAAATGTATTTTCTGATGGTACGAAGAGTTAAAGAAGATGAGTGAAAGGCTCAACTTCATGTGTGAGTGGGAGATAAAAGTAATTATTAATATAATAATTAATTTTATATTAATTATTATTTAAATAATAACAATATCCACTCATGAAAGTGGATAGAGTTAATTGGGAAGTTAGTTAACTTCCAAGAGATAATAAAGGGAGGAGATTTTGGAATTCAATTCTGACGGATGTTACGTAGATTGAAGAGAATTCACTCCGGACCCTTTTCTCCTACATAACACAAAAGACGTAAGAAAAAGAGAAAATACATAGAGTGATTTTCTTCTTAATTCTCTACGCATCACATTTATACAACAATCAAAAGGGCACTTAAATTGTGATTAATGGAAGCAATCCCTGTGGTTGCATTTCAGATTAAGAGATCCCAGTACGTACGATGAATTCAATCGAGTTTAATATTTTTTCCGCTGCAATTTTGGAACAAAGGTTAGTGAATTTCTAACCCCGTATTCCAACAACGTGATGCACTTTTTTTCTTTAATTTTGTTGTTGCAGTTGAAAGAATTTCATCTCATCTAAAAGTCCAAAGTTGTAGAAAGGTCTGAAATTAATTCATTTATGTAGTTCCCTAATATTCTTCTTCACTTGTGGACTGAGTTGTCCTCTGTACTGTAAACTTCATCATGGAAAGAATTGAGGAGGCTCAACAAATGTATAATTTAATATGATTAGAGTTGTTGTCAATGAGGTTTTAACCCAGGGCGTGGGCGTGAGCCAAAGACTCTGATACTAAGAAAAAAATGCATCTCATCTAAAAGTTTGAACCTATAGAGAGGTGTGTAATTAATTTATTTATATAGTTCTCTAATATTTTCCTTCACTTGTAAGTTGTGTTGTCCTCTAGGCTGTCAACTCCATCATGGAGACGACTGAGGAGACCCAACAAGTTTACAATTTGATATGGGTAGAGTTGTAGTGTGGTTTGTGTTGGGATTTTACTGAAAAGTATGCTTTTTACTTTGTATAATCGAAACTGAATTTTCAGACTTATTTACTGAAATAAATTGTTTATCACTGATGCTTTAAATATGATTGAATGTTATATATATTTACTGCATAACTGTTCAATAATTCGTATGTGTTACACTGTAGTTAATTTAGTGATACCAGATCACAGAAGATTAAATTAACAAATCCTTTTGTAACTAAAAAGTACGCCATTCACGACCTAGATGGAAATGAACAACCATCGCGAAAGGTTGAGGTGTAAGGCTCAGATTGGTTTGTCTTGACCAAGAGATTACACTAGGGCATGACTGATCTTGTTGAATAGGACCTCTGAGGAGGATAAATTCTTGAGAACCGAACAAGGAAGAATTAGACCTCGGTGGTTCGTTGTTTCTTAACCTTCGTCCCCTTAAATAGGATCACGTGGGATTGGTAACTATTGCTTTGACTTATCATGGGTAGCGAATCGGTGAGATTCAATACTTTTTATCTTGGGCAATATTATTGGTCACATGTGATTGCTAAGATTTAATCTGAAGAATCGTGTGCAAGTACGCTTGCTTGATTTGCCCCCCTGGGAGGTTCATAAGTTTTATCATACCAAATCTTGCAAGTGGAATTAGTTTCCGTATGGATAATAATGTTGAACCGCCCCTCGACCAAGGACAAAAGATATTAATTAACGGAAAGCTATTTCAATGGCTTGCATTAATTAATGGGCTAGATAATCTTAAACACGGAAATAATGACCGGAGCCATATTGATTTAATATGAGTTAAGATGGATAGTCTGATATTAATTATGTAGTGGGATTAATTAATATTTATGGGCTTGAATTATATTGTGGCTCAATATTAGATATTCAAGATCCATTAGAAGGTCCAATCTTAATTCTCCTAAAGGCCCCCGGAGTACCCAACATATAGTCCAATAACCTAAAAAAGTGATTAAAATAAAATAAATATTGTTGCTTATATTTCCTCTAAATTTTCGAAAATTATGGATAAAAGAGGGAGAAAGATTTTCTTTGAATTTTGTTATGGAATGAAGATATGTATTCTTGGAATACAAGATTATCTCATTAAATTCAAGAAATCTTCCACTTGGTTATTCATAGTGATATTTCGAAATTTTTGAAAATAGAGGGCAAGAAAAAATTTCTTGATTTTCTTGAAAAGATATTATGGAAGATATGTATTTCTTGAAATACAAGAATATCTCATAAATTCAAGAAGATCCAAATCTTGGATTCTTGCACACTGTATTTTTCGAAAATAATGCCATATTATAGAGGAGGTGGAATTTTGTGGAATATTTTAATTATGGGAAAAAGAATATATGAGATATATTTAAGATTTCTTGGTGATCAAGAAAAGTTTTTTTCCACATTGAAATATCACTAAAATTTCGTCCACCCTCCCTCTTATAAATAGGGGATGATTAGTTCATTCCCAAGTGCTGGAAATATTAGCAAATCCACATAAGTGGTGCAACAAAGTTTATTTTTTCCTTTTGTTAATTGTTCGCGAGTATCCTTCCACCGGATTGTCGAGCAAGGGCTAAGGGAATACTTGGGAAGTCCTTTTGGTTAGTCCGTCCGACCAAAGCCACTGCCATCCCGAGAGGTACGTTCACGTAAACCCGTAGATTCCGCATGCGTAGGTTTTACGTGACTTTTTATATGCATAATATGTTGTTGCAATTATTATTTGAATTAATATAGGATTAATTCATGCTAGTAATAATTAATGAATTAAATTTATATTTAAATATTCACCCCGAATAGATCTGTGCAAATCATTACCCAACAGTTTGAACCTAGGACGTGACCGTGAGCTAAAGAGTCTGATACCATGAAAGAATTACACCTCATCTAAAAGTTATAACTTGTGAAGTAGTGTGTAATCAATACAGTTAAGTATTTTCTTAATAGCAGTATGAGTTTTTTTAAAAGTGATTTCAGACTCCATATTGAGTGCACAATTAGTCACTGGATAGCTTGAGTATGTGATCTTGTTAATAGTTTGATTAGTTTGTATAATTCAAGTCAGTAACTTATCGTAGCATGCGCGTACTGTGGAAGTGAACAACATACTAGACTATATTTTTACTAGTTCTCTCCCGCTTGTTTAAGTTTTTTATAGAGGAGTTAACCTACAATATTGTATGTTGGGAGATGAATTTAATAAAGATATATGATTTTGATTAGATCCCAAAACCCCTGAGTATGACATGTTCAGAATGATCTTGATAGTTGAGTCAGGATTCAGTTTTAGAATATTCAGGATGTTATCTGCAGAATGTATAGTCAGCAGATATAGTTCGGAGATAGGTTACAAGACTCAAAGGTGAAACCGAGATACTAAAGACTCGATGAGGATCTTGAGGAACTCCAAGACTCAACACGAAGATTCAGATGTATCGGTCAAGAGACTCGAAGACCACAAGACTCGTAAGACTCAAGACACAAGATCAAGAAAGATCAAGATCAAGAATACTGATGGCACAAAGAATTATCGAAGACTCAAAGAGTATCTTGAATGCTCAGTATAAACCTGAATGTTCCGAGGCACTGAATATATCTATCTGAAGGATGCAATACTGAGAAGATCGCGATTCCTTAGAAAATAGATATTTGCCAAGACATTCAAATGCGCATAAAAAGGAACTACGTCGAAGTGTTGTTAAGGTTATATCAAACTCAGAGTTTGTAACCAAAAAGAGCCGTTGAAGGTGTCTACCTTTAACTGAAGACAAAAGTCAAAAAGAGGAAGACGACATCGTTCCATATCGACAATTGACGATGTGGATGTGTCAAAAAAAAGATGTCGATGTACAAAAGTTCCAGATCGCAAAAAGTGAAGACCGGCTACATAAAAAGGCTATTGCCTAAAAACGTGTTAGGGAGTTTCAAACCCTAAATATAGCCGTTTCACACACATAAAGAGGAACTCACGGTTGTCTCTCCAACGGATAGTTTTCAAGAGTGACCTTGGTGCATGCTTATAAATACTGGTGACCCTCTACATTGTAAGGTTACGGGATATTTATACGCAACTCAAGAGCTCAAACTTATTCTTGCAATAGTTAAAGCACTCGAAAAACTTAGAATTTCCCGAGTGCTTCTATATTGAAGAGAGCTCACTATACTAAGCCTAGCTTGATAAGAATTATCCAAAGCTTAGTCGAGATATCCTAACCCTTTGCATTGTGCTTCATTGTAAAGGATATCTCATCCTAGTTGGAAACCAACCGAGAAACCCCAAACCCTTGAGAAGGTAGTTGGAGTGTGTTTGTTGGTGAGAAGAGTTGTAAAGAGTTGGTAAACTACGCGGAGTAGTCAGAAAACTCTAGAGGAGAAGTTAGTAAGCTCTGAGGGTAGTCCGAAAAGCTTGTTTGTGTTTGAGTAAGTAAACTACGGAGGTAGTCAGAAAGCTCAAGGTCGGGTTGAGTAAGTAAACTACGTGGAGTAGTCAGAAAACTCAGGGCCGAGTTGAGTAAGTAAACTACGCGAGGTAGTCAGAAAGCTCAGAAGTTGATAGTGAATTTCTCTGAGGATCAGAGAGTGTGGATGTAGGAGCTTGAGTCTCTGAACCACTATAATTGTTGTGTTCTTTATTGCTTTCCTTATCTGTGTTTAACTGTTGCATTGACTTGATTTTGAAAGCATACTTTTCACTGATATTCAGTTGGAATCAATCCACTGAAGTTGCATGTAAATTGAATCACAGCCTAATCACTATTTCATATAGGGAATGTTTTCAGCAAAGCTTAAAAAGAGTATAAACTAAAGGGCCAACCATTCCGCACGACTGAGTAGCTAGAACAGATAGTTACCAAACTGAACTCTCATTTGAGGATTCAGTAAGTTAGTTATCTGATCCAAGCAACTCAGGATCTCTGACACTCAGGACTCAGTTGGGATTATCGAGGTATATGAAAGCGAATCACTGTCTCGATAGACTTTGACTCGGAGCGATCTTTCTCGAAACCTAATCTTGAGGATTATCGACCCAAGTGACCTCGATGAAAAAAAGTTTTAAAAACACCTAACACGTGTATTCCCCCATACACGTAAGACTTCGTTGCACCGGGACCAACAAGTGGTATCAAAACAAAGGTTCAACTTGACCACTCTTTGTGTTGACCAAAGTTTTATTTTCAAAAATACTTGTGGTCTATCTGAATCGATCTTATTTGTTTGAAATTTTTTTTTCTTTTCAAAAGATCGGATAAAATGTCTTCTAAAAACTTCCCATGTTCTCGGTGGAGAACTATGACCTATGGAGATTTCCCAGGGCTCATCTCAGATTCCAAACATGAGCGTATGTGGAGAGTGGTCTCTCAAGAACCATTCCAATTTCTTGTGGTGGATCCCAGAGAAATGAAGATGATGAGAGAATTGATCCTAGAGCGAAATTTCCTAAGTCGATGACCAACCCGACTCTGAGGAGAGAAAGTTAGTCAATCTAGACTACATTGCAAAAACACACACTATACAATACAATTAATGATGGTGTGATGGGAACGATCTCTCAACATATCTTTGCTAAAAGAGATTTGGGATACACTAGGCATAATGTGCCAAGGCACCATCATATAAAAAAAAACAAACTTTCAAATCAAGGCAATTGGAAAGTTTGATAGTTTTGAAATGGATGATGGTGAATCAATAGACAAATTGGAAGTCGATTCACTAAGATCATGAATGATCTAAATGCACTTGGAAAGAAATATCCAAAGTTGCATTGAAAATTCTTAGAGGTCTTTCTAAAAATGGGATATTCATGCGTTGGTGATTGAAAACACCAAGAATATTAATTCAATGCCTTACCAACAAGTCTTCTCTAAGTCAAGGCCTATGAATTTGTAATTGATAAGAAATCCAAAAGGCCGACAAAAAAGATGATTCTTCATCGAGTAAAAATGTGGCTTTAAAAGCCAAAGATAAAACACAATAAAACTAAAAAGTCCGAGAACCCCAATGCGAAACATCGATGAGCTTGAGGAAAAGCTAGCCTCGATGGCAAGGAGGTTTTAACAGACTTAATAATAGATTTGGAAAATACAAAAGCTATTACGAGAACCACAGTACCATTGGACAGATCAACCGAGAAGAAGAAGGACACGAAAGTCAAGGATCTTCATCCAAGAGGAAAGACTTCAAGTCTAAAAAGAAGAAAATGATCGGGATGATGATACCAACGATGCTATAATTGCGGAAGAAAGGTCACTTCCATTATGATTGTCCAGATTTGAGGATAAGGAGAGAAGAGAAAGGCAAGCTAAAAGAGACCGAAGTTCTCAAGCAAAAAAGGCCATGGTTGCGAAAAGAAGAACACTCGAGGAGGATCTAGCTCTTCGGATGAGATATTCTCGAAAAGTGATGACATCATGTCGATGGCCATTGAGGAGGTAAACTCTTCTTTCTCTCGTTGTTGATGCTACACTAGCACAAGAGTTTTTCATGTTCCAATCGAAAAAATCATTTTGACCTTGATGGATTCTTTTGAGAATCGATGAAGGACTATCTTTGTTTTTGCAAGGATCGCTAAA
Source organism: Stenogyne calaminthoides (assembly GCA_037126765.1). Classification (NCBI taxonomy): domain Eukaryota; kingdom Viridiplantae; phylum Streptophyta; class Magnoliopsida; order Lamiales; family Lamiaceae; genus Stenogyne; species Stenogyne calaminthoides. Next base: position 20,701,086 of record JBBCBC010000022.1, on the reverse strand, counting down.
TAGAACTCAAGAGCGAGAATAAGGAAATGAAAGTGAAAATCTAAAATGGAAAGACTCTAGCAATATTGAAATCACTTCTCAATTAATGGGAGCTCTTGATGAACATGTTAAAAAGTACAACTCTCGAAGAAAGAGAAGTTGATAATGTCCCTAATCGAAAAGCTAGAGAAATCCAAAAGAAATTCAAATTTAATCGAATCGAAGTTCAATGACCTCTCCGAGAAGCATAAAACTCTACAGAATCGTGAGGATAGTGCACGAGAAGAAGTTAACTCTATTGAATAATGCATCTAATGTAATAGATGAAATTGAGTTACCAAAGATCTGTGGACTATAAAATCTGGATTAGGATTTATTCCGGAAACCTCACAAGGTCATCCGAATCTTTGCATCAAGTAGCGGGAAGACTATCTTTGTAAAAACCCGATGGCACCTACACTTCAAACCAAGTAATGCCCAAGGTTGTAGACAAGGGAAAAAGACCTATGGTCTCAGTAAAACTGAATGATCGGGTTAGAAAGCCCAAACCTCAGGTGAAGAACCTGAGCATTCAGTTGGAAAGTTTCAGGCAAGTACTTCAAAGCCTCAAGCTAAGAATGCAAACCCGAAAGGCTCCACATTTGAACCATCAAAGGAATCCTCGGATGAGAGAAACACTTTCAGAGAGAGACATTCTCAATCAAGAGACCAAGTCCTCGGTATCTTTGAAAGACCAGATTTCAAAGATGCATAACCCGAACCCCCACTTGCCTAAGGGTAAAGGTTATCTCAACCCGAGTCAACAAAGATTTAGACCGGCAAAAGACAGAAGCCAAAGCAAATGAACGAAGGCCCGAACCAAAGAAGAATTCAAAGGCACATGTTCATGCTAAAGCTAAGACACATACACGTAAAAACCGCTAAGGCACCTAGAGTAGTAGATGTGTATGTTGATGTTTATGGAAGACAAATTAGCCACTCTAAAGTGATTAGAGTTGTCGAAGACAATTTGGATTCCGAAAGGTACATCTAACCTTGTAGGACCCTACACAAATTGGGTACCTAAGAATTGATCTGTTTTTTCATGAGGAAAAAGAACAATCGAATCGACTAAAGATCACATGGCAATCGATGAAAGCGAGATGAAAAAGCTCCCCGATATATGGTATCTTGACAAAGGATGTTCAAGACATATGACAGATACAAGAAGATACTCAAAGATTATGTTGAACAAAGAGGCCCACGATCACTTTTGGAGATAACTCCAAGGACATCTCAAGGATATGGAACTTTGGAAGTCGACTCGATTCATATCCATGGTGTTTCATATGTATCCGGATTGAAGCATAATTTACTTTCAATTAGCCAATTACGGATAAGGGTTTTAATGTTGAGTTCTCTAAGAACTTATGTTTTGTGAAAGATGATACATCACGAAAAGTATTATTGACCGGTACAAGAAAAGGGAATGTGTATCTTCTTGTTGATTGGAGTTCAACTCCTAAAGATACATGTTTAGTTGCTAAAAGTTCCACAGATATACCCGATTGGTTATGGCATAAAAGAATGAATCACCTAAATTTCAAAACCCCGAACAAGCTTGCAAGATTAGCTCTTGTGAGAGGGTTGCCTAATGAAGTGTTCAGTAAGGAACATATTTGTGATGTGTGCCAGAAAGGAAAACAAGTTAAAGCATCATTTAAAAGTAAAGTTGAGGTTTCTCTTTGAAAGAATACTTGATTCTTCGCATATGGATCTTTTTGGTCCTATAACACTGTGAGCACTAATGGCAGAAATACACATTGGTAGTAGTTGATGACTACTCAAGATATACTTGGGTCATATTCTTACTCAGTAAGAAAGAGACTCAGATAAAGCTGCCAGAGTTACTGAAAATGCTCAGTATTGAGAAAAATCTGAGTGTGGTCAAAATCATATCTGACAAAGGAACTAAGTTTATAAATCCTATCATATCTGATTATTGTGCAGAGAATGGAATTTCACATGAAACATCAGCTGCAAGGACCCCTCAACAAAATGGTGTTGCTGAAAGAAGGAACAAGACTCAAAGAAGTTTGCAAGGACAATGATAAATGAAGTCGATATTCCTAAAAGATTTTGAAATTTGGCTATCAACACTTTGATGCTACTCTCGTAACAAATCCATGCCGACCAAAGAGTCAAGGCAAAACACCCTATGAGCTTTGGAATGAAAGGAAGCCTCTTGTTTCTTTCTTTTTCGTGTGTTTGATTGCAAGTGTTTCATACACAATAATGGTAAAGATCGGTTGAAAACATTTGATAGTAAAAGGCGATGAAGGAATATTCTTAGGATATTCTCAAGTCGATAAAAAGCTTTCGAGTTTACAACCTGTAGGACTCTTATTGTGGAGGAAACACCTCATGTTGTTTTTGATGAATCTACTTGTGTTCGGAAGAAACAGAAACATGATGCGAGATGAACCCGACTAAGAGGATCACCAGATTAAGCTGAAAAGAAAAGATAAATCATCCATTTGAACTCGAAAAGAAGAAGTCACCACTATCTATGATTGGAGTGACTCGGACTCGAATAAAGAAGTTCAGGATGGAACTCGGGATGGTGAGACTCATGAAAACCAACACTCCAAAGGTGACCAATCAAGCAGACACACGCCTCGGACTCATGTATGTGATGTCAATGAAGATGTGGTCACAGCTGAGGCAAATTCTGAATCTATCAACCAAAGAGGAACAAATGTCTCTGACAATGTTCTGAATAGAATTTCCCCTGAGGAAGATGATTCCCTTTCTCCTTTTACATTGTTCCTGAGTTTCTCGATTTAATCGAACCTAACATTTCAAATGTTGAGGATATTACTGAAGGGGGAACATCAAGAAGGAAATGGTTAGATAGTCATCCTACAAGTCAGATTGTGGGTGATCTAACTGAAGGTGTTAAAACAAGAAGGTTCCATGGTGAGAGTGCACTATTCTGCCTGCTTCCTATCAGAGAAAGAACTCTTTTGAGATTGATGAAGCTCTACAAGATTCTCCTTTGGATTCTTCTTTATCAAGATGAAATTTGAATCAATTCTCAAGGAATGAAGTATGGGAGCTGGTAGATAGACCAGAAAGGCACAATGTCATTGGAACCAAGTGGATTTTCAAGAATAAAAGAGATGAAAACAACAACATTGTAAGAAACAAGGCAAGGCTAGTTGCACAAGGTTATTCCCAAGAAGAAGGCTTGGATTATGATGAAACCTTTGCACTTTTTGTTGCAAGACTAGAAGCCATCAGTTGTTTCTTGCATATCTTTGCTCACATGAAGTTCACGATCTATCAAATGGATGTGAAAAGTGAATTTCTGAACGGTGTGCTTAAAGAAGAGGTTTATGTGGAACAACCTCCCGGTTTCAAACAGAATGACCAAGTTTACGAGCTCGGAAAAAAGCTTTGTATGGTCTCAAACAAGCACCCGAGCATGGTATGATACTCTTTCTCGGTTTCTTCTTGACCATGGTTTTGTCAAAGGATCGTTGATAGAACTCTGCTCGGGATAGAGGATGGGGAAGATATCTTACTAGTTCAGAGATATATGTTGATGACATCATTTTTGGATCTCCAAACCATCAGCTTGTGTGAAAAGTTTTCAACACGGATGAAAGGCAAGTTTGAGATGTCAATGATGGGAGAGATGAATTTCTTTCTAGGTCTTCGGTGAAACAATCAAAGGAAGGAATATTCATCAACCGTGCAAAATACACCGTAGATCCGATTGCTAAATATGGTGTACAGAATTGCAATCTGATTAGGATTTCTATGAATACTAACTACAAGATGGATCCTGATTCTGAAGGCAAATCAGTGAGTCATACTGATTATAGAGGAATCATTGGATCATTGCTCTATCTCATAACAAGTAGGCCGGATATAACATTTGTTGTTGGGATATGTGCAAGATACCAAGCTAATCCTAAAAATTTAGTCACATGGAAGTTGCCAAAAATCTTTCAAGTATCTTAAGGGCACGATGAATAGAGGATTATGGTATCCAAATGATGATAACCTTGAATTAACCGGTTACTCGGATGTTGATTATGGAGGTTGCTTGAAATTGACAGAAGTCCACTTCAGAACTTGTCAATTTCTAGGAAGTAAGTCGATATCTTGGTTTTCGAAGAAATGGACCTCGAGAGCAACAAGTACTCTTGAATTTGGATACATGGATGCGGGGAAGGCTGCCGTGCTCGATTCTTTGGCTCGCACAACAATTAAGGGATTATAAGGTTGTAGGCAATGAAGTACCAATATTTTGTGACAATAATAGTGCCATTGCTATTTCACAAAAATCCGTTATTGCACACCGGATGCAAGCATGTGGATATCAGACATCACTTCATCAGAGATCATGTCGAGAAGAAGAACATAAGGATGGAGAAAATTCATACTGATAAGCAAAGAGCTGATATCTTGACTAAACCTTTGGCGGAATCAAGATTTCAGGAACTTTCAGTTGAATTAGGGATGTTAGAACCAGGTGTATAGAGTAAAATCTGAAAAATTGAAGATCTTCATATGCATGAAGTTTTCTCAGAATTCTTCTGAGAAGCTCAGGATAAAATGGAAATACTGAACTGAGTCTCAGGAAACTCAGATTTACTGAAGGTCGGTACTCAGAAGCATACTGAACCAATTCAGTACTCAGTATTATACTGACATTTTATCAAGGTCAGTACTCAGTAAGACTGATAGAGGGAAATTAGTCTGAAGAAGTAATGACTCATGAGACTCATTTATTGCTTAAGTAAAATTCAGTAATCATTCGCAATAAATACAAAACACCTGAGGAATGTTTTTGGGCGGGATCGTCTTAAATTCCGAAGAAGGTCAACAGTCATTTAATGCTCTGTTACATTAATGACCAATGAGGATGTTTTGGCGGCTTACTTTTTGGAGATCGTTGGTTCGTATACCCGATTAATCGGAGATTAATCTCAACCATTGTTTTTCACCTAACCAACGCGATTCCCCACGATCTCGATGATATATAAACCCCAATAAGCCATTCAAGCCAAAATTTTATCAAACCCTTCGTTCCCAAATCCTCTGCAAATAAATTCCCTTTTCCCAGAAATCTCCAAACCCTAAAGCTTCATTTCTTCAATCAATCTCTAAAATGGCTCCAACCTTGTTCGAGAGATTAGCCGAAACCAACAAGCCGTGGTACGAGTTCGTTGTTTCACTCGAAAGCACAACCAACTCAAAGCCAGAAGAGGAGGCTCTGCATATGATTCGACTATCTAAACTCACCCAACTAGTCGCAAACCGACCAGACCAGGAGTTTACGAAAGAGGTAATCGAATTCATCTATAACTTGAAGATAGATGAAGAGGGATGTATGCATTCTAAGATTACTGTATCACATTTAGAGCAGTCGTCCAAATACATCGATTTTGAGAGGGATCTATTTATAGTTCTGAAAAATCTGAATGATGTTTTTGAGCTCTGTGATAGAGGAGAGGATCCTACGATGTATATGTCGGGTAGAGAGCAGGAGTACTTAGATAGGATTGCTGAGAATCCTGTTAAATTTGAGGCGACATTGCATAAGAGGCACTTAAAGCCACAATATCGTGTGTTGATGAATATTGTGAGCAAGAGCATCATGAGTCTTGCGGGGAGTTTTGAGCGGTCAAGACCCAAAACTTCAGTTGATGTCGGCAATCGAGGCCTCACCCACCAATGACTTCAACCGGGTGAAATTTTTTGATTCGAGACGGTGAGTGAGCGAACCAAAGTTTTGAAGAAGGTTGACGGGGCGATCTCAATAAAAGGCAAGATCCACCATGCCACCAAAATTGTTTATATTTTGGAGATGTGCAGAGAGGAGGAGGATATCTTCGCCAATTCGACCCCATTCCCTAAGTCCAAAATTCTCTTTAAGCCCATTCTTTGCAAAAAGCGCACCATCGGGGGAAGAGAGAAAAGAAGATAGAATCACCCAATAGGTTTGAAAAAGAGACTCAACAAACCAAGGGGAAGGTTTTGTTGGAGGCAAAAATGGAGCAAGGTGCAAAAATAATGAAGCAGAAGAACCTTGCCCCAAATCGCAGAAGATTGGTGGTTCTCACTGATGTAGATGGTAGTGATTCTGAGGAGATTCAACCTGAGGGCCAAACCGCTCAGAGTTCGCCATTACAAGTTCTGGCTCAGGTTATCTCAAAGGCACAAGAACAGACTGAGGAGCAGGTCTTCTCTGAGGTGCTTGAGACATCTCTAAGTTCGGATAAAATTTCTCAGAAATTTTCAAAGGAACTCAGCCTCGGAGATTCCTCTTGAAAAAGTGCCTACTCGCAAATAGAAGAGCCAACTCGTATAACTCGAGGGAGTGTCACCAGACCCGAAACCCACTCGGAGATGCAACCGAGGATCCGACCGCACAACCTTCAAAGGCCGCCGAGACTCGGGAGCGTAATATTCTTGATGAGCTCTGAGTGATCTACTTTTGATCCCTCGCCAGGCTTCAATCGAACCAGAGCCCGAAATGGAAGAAGAAGGGCGAGGCCAAGAAAGCGCGAGGGAGGAGCAAGGGGAATGGTTCATTCTTGACCGCTACCCCCGAGCTCACTTCATACCCCGATCGCAAGATGTTTTCTTGATTAAGGACAACTGTGTTCATCCTCAATCGGACTCTTCCCCGAGATGCTTGATATTGCCGCTTTCAGAGGGAAGACCGGTGGAATGAGGAAACAACCTTTTCGACCGACTTCTCGGGGTTCGGAAGACAAAGCTCGTGATGAAAAACTCCGATTTTGATGAGCTTTGGTTCGAGAGGAAGTTAGCTGAAAGAAAAGCTATCGGGTTGGTGCCCCAAGCAAATGAGACAAATCTCAAGATGGAGATGGGGACCAACAGGAGATGTGTTGAGGATCGATCTCAAATGGAAAATGAGACTTCGCTGCTAATCAACATGAAATTGGTCAACCTCGATCGGTTAGCACTTTTAGGTACCTTTTGGCACTATTAACAATTATGCCAAAGTTAATTGAAAGTTCTATCTTTAATTCTCAATTGTCGATAAAATGCATCGAGGCTCGATTGGAGACCGGAGCTCGAGAATGAAGTCAAGCTCAGATGATCAAACAAAGACAGAAGGTCGCGAGAAGGTTCCCGAGATTGATCTCACTCCCTTGATGGAGAAACTTGAGAAGGTTGAGCCAATGATGATCAAGATTGCTCGGATGGAAGAAACATTGGCAAATCAAGCTCAACAGATGGAAAGTCTTAGTCACTCTTGGTAGCCGGTGCTAATCCAAAACACTCGACCTCACAGATGACCTCCATGGAAGATAAAATTTGAATGAAAAGTTTGGAGGAGTCAAGGTCGAGCTCGATCTTTGAAATGAATCGAAGCACCAGAGTCAACCGCATTTCTAGAGGTAAAGTTAGCGAGAGAGGAATGAAGTAATGATTAAATCGATGTTGAGGAAATGAACTCAAGACTATGACCAAGATGACAGAGATGTTCAAAGAAGCACTCTTCCGCCGGTTGCCCCACTTATCTCAAGAATTTTACGTGGGCAAGAACCATCTAAGGAGGCTAGAAGACGAACAAGATCGAGATAGCGAGAGAGGTTCGGGCAGTGTGAGCAAAGAGCAATATCACATGGACACAAAGACTCTCTCCAGACTTCTTCCAAATTACGGTGCGAAGGGGAAAAGGAAGGTGAAGACCACGTAAAGTTCATGGCACGTGCTTTGGAGAAGAAGGCTCGTAAAGATGTTTGAAATGTATAATCTAGCCAAAGCCTTAAAAAGAAGTCGGCTAATTGAGAAGTTGAAGTTCGCCGTAGAAAAGTTTATCTACACTCGAAGTTTCGAGCAAACCATGCTTGATGTTGCAAGAGAGAAACCGAAAAGGCTAGAGCAAAGGTTGGAACAAGCCAAGTCTGTGAATTAATTTATGAAGAGGAAAGCCTTGGGCGTTGTTCAACTCAGTAAACAAGCGCAAGGCTTTTTAAGCCAATCCAGAGAAAGCTGATTCTGGATGATGAAGAAACGGAAGAATCTGAGTCTCAACCTCAGAAGAAAGTCTTCAACATGAGAGATGCTCTGAAGACACTCCAAATAGAACAAGCTAAGAAAGCTGCTGCTTCGATCTCAGGAGCGTCTGTGATCAGAAAGAAGATAGACGTAAGAGCGTGGGTTAAGGAGTGAATTCGAAGCTTAAGAGCAAGAGGAAAGGGACATCAAAAGCACTAAAGTGGCCCAACGTTGATAAATGGATGCCTATCAAACTCAACGATATGTGGGAAGAAGTCAAGAGAACCTTCTGGTTCAATTATGATGTTCTCAGGGAATGGAGAGGGGAAAGCTCAGATCAGAATGAAGCATTCATTGAATATCTCCTAACCTTATATCCAAAGTATCTACAGGGCTGAATTAACCTTGCGGATGAAGGAGAGGTACAGATAGTAGCCCCTGGTCCATATTCCTATCCTCCTCCGAGACTTGGTAATGGCTTGGTAAATGAGAAGGCCATTACTCAAGAGATTGCTCAATATGCTGGTCAGTTGGGTCTAACAGGAAACAGTCCGGACATCATCAAGGAAAGAAATGAGCTGAAGAAGAGATTTTTTGGAATGTTCGACCTGGAGGTGCCCGGGCCGATGAAGTTGAGAATGAAGCGATCAAGAGCGTAAGATCAAGAGCCAAATCGGAAGATCAAGACTCGGAAGATTACGTAATCTTTAAATTTTTATCTTTTTGATTACGTTGATAAACTCATTGTAATCAGAATGGGATACCAATCATCAATGAAGATTTATCATTATGCTCAAAAGATAATATCTCATTATCTTATTTACATGTCTTTTATTTTGATATGCCTGAATGAATGTCTCTGAACTGATTGTATGTTGATAAGGGAGAAATTGTCTGAATATGGGGAAATTGTTTAAGTATTTAGTAATGAACTACTTAAAGAGATTCATTACTGAAGAAAGTCTTTGAATGATTTAAATTTTTAAGAGTTTCTCTGTTTTAAGAAATTATTGGGAGACAACCAATCTTGTAATAGGATAAACTGAAACCTGAGTATAGGTTATATGTTTTGTAACAAGATAGGTTTTGGCATCATCAAAAAGGGGGAAATTGTTGGGAGATGAATTTAATAAAGATATATGATTTTGATTAGATCCCAAAACCCCTGAGTATGACATGTTCAGAATGATCTTGATAGTTGAGTCAGGATTCAGTTTTAGAATATTCAGGATGTTATCTGCAAAATGTATAGTCAGCAGATATAGTTCAGATAGGTTACAAGACTCGATTAGGAAATCGAGATACTGAAGACTCAATAGGATACTGAGGAACCAAGACTCAAAGACGAAGATTCAAGTTAGTATCGGTCCAAGAGACTTCGAAGACCCTGAAGACTCAGAAGACCCTGAAGACTCAGAAGACTCTGAAGACACAAGACTAAAGAATGAAGACTGAAGATCAAGAATACTGATGGCACAAATTCTTATCAAGACTTCGATGAGTGTCTTGAATGCTCAGTATAAACCTGAATGTTCCGAGGCACTGAATATATCTATCTGAAGGATGCAATACTGAGAAGATCGCGATTCCTTAGAAAATAGATATTTGCCAAGACATTCAAATGCGCATAAAAAGGAACTAAGTCGAAGTATTGTTAAGGTTATATCAAACTCGAGTTTGTAACCAAAAAGAGCCGCTTGAAGGTGTCTACCTTTAATCAAGACAAAAGTCAAAAAGAGGAAGACGACATCGTTCCATCTTGACACCGATAAAGGATGTGTCATTGAAAAAAAGATGTCAGATGTACAAAAGTTCCAGACTGCAAAAAAGTGAAGACCGGCTACATAAAAGGCTATTGCCTAAAACGTGTTAGGGAGTTTCAAACCCTAAATATAGCCGTTTCTCACACACCATAAGAGGGAACTCACGAAGCTGTCTCTCCAACGGATAGTTTTCAAGAGTGACCTTGGTGCATGCCTATAAATACTGGTGACCCTCTACATTGTAAGGTTACGGGAAATTTATACGCAACTCAAGAGCTTAAACTTATTCTTGCAAAAGTTAAAGCACTCGAAAAACTTAGAATTTCCCAAGTGCTTCTATATTGAAGAGAGCTCACTATACTAAGCCTAGCTTGATAAGAATTATCCAAAGCTTAGTCGAGATATCCTAACCCTTTGCATTGTGCTTCATTGTAAAGGATATCTCATCCTAGTTGGAAACCAACCGAGAAACCCCAAACCCTTGAGAAGGTAGTTGGAGTGTGTTTGTTGGTGAGAAGAGTTGTAAAGAGTTAGTAAACTACTCGGAGTAGTCAGAAAACTCTAGAGGAGAAGTTAGTAAGCTACAGGGGTAGTCTGAAAGCTTGTTTGTGTTTGAGTAAGTAAACTACGGAGGTAGTCAGAAAGTTCAAGGTCGGGTTGAGTAAGTAAACTACGTGGAGTAGCCAGAAAACTCAGGGCCGAGTTGAGTAAGTAAACTACGCGAGGTAGTCAGAAAGCTCAAAAGTTGATAGTTAATTTCTCTGAGGATCAGAGAGAGTAGATGTAGGAGCTTGAGTCTCTGAACCACTATAATTGTTGTGTTCTTTATTGCTTTCCTTATCTGTGCTTAACTGTTGCATTGACTTGATTTTGAAAGCATACTTTTCACTGATATTCAGTTGGAATCAATCCACTGAAGTTGCATGTAAATTGAATCACAGCCTAATCACTATTTCATATAGGGAAGGTTTTCAGCAAAACTTAAAACAAGTATAAACTAAAGGGCCAACCATTCCACACGACTGAGTAGCTAGAACAGATAGTTACCAAACTGAACTCTCATTTGAGAATTAAGTAAGTTAGTTATCTGATCCAAGCAACTCAGGATCTTTGACACTCAGGACTCAGTTGAGATTATCTGAGGTATCTCGAAAAGAAAGCTTCGGGATCACTTTGTCTCGAGACATTGACTCAGAGCGATCTGTGCTTTTCAGAACCTAATCTTCAGGATTATCTGACCCAAGCTGACCTCAGTAAGAAAAAGTTTTAAAAACACTGAACACGTGTATTCCCCCCCCCCATACACGTGTAAGACTCGTTTGCACCGGGACCAACATTGTATCTTTGATTTGTTATCTACAAAAATAATGTTGATTATTGGTGTCCTAGAGACAATTGTTAATGAGAATATTGCACTTAATCATATTCAGTTATTAACATATTATTAATTATGTCTAATAATAATCAACATTACACTTATAGAATATAATGTTTGAGGTTTGCATTTTTTCATATACTTGTTCCAATTTACTAATGTAGTCATTGAGGATGTGAGATCTCAAATGACTATGACATGGTTCTTAAAGTAGCCTCAATCGATGATCATTGATAATGGAATATCGATGATGCAATTAAGATTAGTGTGATATCTGCATCATACATTTAGAGGGTGTAATGATTCTCACAAATATGAGATATACTGAGTATCTCATGATGGATACACATATACTTTGGAGAGTATTGACTTTATCTAGCATAATGGTAGTTGGAAAGAAGAGTAGATGTCCAGTTGGTATTAACTCCTCGCACATAACCTATTGCATTATCATCGTCCTTTTTGTTGTGCTTGAGATTATATCTCACTTTCCAAATTCTCCACATTTTCATGCATAGCTCTTCAAATTATGTCCTAATAGTTGCATGTTCCATCCATTGCAATATGTCCAAAATAGGAATGTGTTGTGCCTTCTTTAATAATGACCACCACTCAGTTTCTTTCCAAACTCTATTGGTTACCTAACAAGAAAAGAAAACATATTTTGTTTCAGCTGAATAAAAACCACATAAAACACGATTGGATTCGCACGACACGTGATAAATTTTGAGGTTGGCTTCAGACACCAATACGTCGTGCACCACTTTCTAAATAAAAATTCATTTGAAGTATGTTCAAGCCTCTGATCTCGATCCGTAGTCCCATGTTATCGTTCCAGTAATCAGTTTTAACCGAGTAGCTACCTTTTTTTATGAATTTCCAATATATTGGGTCTCTTGAATTCTGAAACAAAGCAAAAGCAAAACCTGTGTTGCACGGGTATGGGTGCGGGATGCAGATGCGATACGATTCGGGTGCGGGATTCGGAGATTTTCAAAATTTTAGAATACGATACGGCGAGAATACGTTAATTTATTTTTATTTAATTATATATTTTTATTTGATTAGTTCATTTAATTATTTTTTTATTGTTAATTTATTAATTATTTATTTATTTAATATTTAATTTATTAATAATTATTTTTAAATTATAATATTTTCTTGTTAATGAGTGAATTCACGTAAGTTTCGGCCTTTGGATTTGTTATTTAATTTATTAAATTATTAGTAAATTTTAAAATATTACAAAAAACCCCCCAAAATTTAATAAAATTTACAATAATGTCCCAATATATATCCGATACGCGTATCCTTGTAGGGGGGATAAGCGTATCCGAATTAAAAAAATAAAAAAAAATTGGGATACACCACGTAGCGTATCGGGTGTGAATCCGAGAAGAATCCCACCCAAATCCCACCCCCAATATATCTGATACTACATACTGGTAATTTTTTAAGAATCCATGTATTAGAGAGCAAAACATATATTATTTCTCATAAAGTAAATATTTTTAATGTAAATAATCCCTTCGTACAAGAATTATAGACAAGATTGTTAGGGAAGTCTCAACATAGATTTATTTAGCATTTCAATGAGTACTAACTACATTTTTTTCCCTTAAAGTGCTCCTATATATTTAATTTCATAAAATACCCGTATTTAATTTTATAATTTGAATGAAATACCAAATATACTACTCCATAAATCAAAAGAAATGATTATAATTTTGTACATACCTTAATATTTTGAACAGAGGGGTCATTTTTTTAGAGCTTTTAGATATGAATATCTAAAATTTTGTTTATGCATATTTTCGGTGTGAATCTAAATGCACTTTATGCCCTTTACCACGAGCGCTAGGTAATCCTTAAAAATAAGGTTCGGTCTTATATACATCACGTGCATTGTGCACTTTAAAGTGTATTTTTAAAAATACAACTTTAAAATATACAATTTGTTCAAATTGAAACCGTGCAACTTGTTTCACGAATATCGATTATGTTTTAATGTAAATACGTTGTAATGTTTTAGTACAAAAAGTTGTATAATTAATAAATACACTATATAGTATCTGGTGCACAGGAGACCACACTAAAAATAATACTAGCATTTTTATATTTCTTCCAAAGTTAAATTTTCTGAAATTACTTGTTGTTGCGAAACGAAAGTTAATATTATTTTTAACTGTTTAACATGTACCAAGCCCGTCTAGCTCAGTTTGTAGATTGCAAGGCTCTTAACTTTGTGGTCTTGGGTTCGAGTCCCACGGTGGGCGATTAAATTTTTTTTTCAGATTTTGTGATGCTACTGAACAATGATTTAATTTTTCACGCTTTTATATAAAATATAACGAATAATGTTATATTAAATTCATGACATTTGATCCTACTCAAAGTATAGTACGGGTCAAGTACCTAGTTCATGCTATGAACATTGTTCTTAATTCATGACATTTGACCATACCCAGAGATATAGTACGGGTCAAATTTAGTGGTTTAATTAGAAAAATATGTTAAAAATAAATAAAATTAATTAAATAATTCAAGTTCACAGCATAAATCATAAGAGACCAACTCAAATATTATTTCATGTAGAATTGATCGTTCCGGTCCCTGCAGCGGGTCATCTCATCCATCCCCATTCATAATATGAGGCAAGTCTAATTTAAGTACTCGTCCAGTTAATTATTATTTTTGTATTGGTGTAAGCGAACATAGTCAAACCAATTATTTACGAAATGTTTTGAGTTTCGACTAGTTATCATTCATTTGAACTTGCATAATAAAATTCGTTAACATAAAAGAAAAAACTCATACATATTTTTTGGTATTTAAATATGATTGTATAATTCTTTTGTTAATTCATCCCATAAAGGGGTATAAATAATTGTTGATACTAAATAAGTTGAGAGAAAATTACATTATTATTTTTCATTGAATTTGTAATTTAATTTAAAATTTTGAATTATTGCAAATAAATTATTAATTTTAAAATTTGTTACGAATTAGACTTGAGACAAACAAATCACTAATTTTAAAAAAAAATTATAAATTAGATTTCAGGGCAATATTCTTTGTGCTTGCGTGTGATATGGTTTGCCAATGTAGCATCCCTTTTTGAAAATTAGTGTATCGGGCAACTCTCATTGTGTCGTGTTGCAAATCATGTCATGTTTGGACACAAAAAATTATCCTGAAGCCTAATTTATAATAATATTTAAAGTTGATAATTTATTTATAATAATTTAAAATTTAAAATTAAATTAAATTCTTTTATTCATTTTTTATTTGGGTATACATAGATGTAACCAAATCAATTTACTTTCTACTAAAAATATTCTTGTGAGTTCCTTTTGATTCATTAAAACAATGAACAAACTCAAATTCAATAAATTCAATTCTTAAATTTGTGAATAGGCAGTAAATAAGCTCATATAAATATTTGAAATATATAGTTTTACTTTTGTGATAAATAGATAAATAATGTAAATTATGTTTGATATTATAGTTAGTGTTAGTGTCCTAAAGACAATTTATTGTAAAGACATAATACTCGATGATATTCAGTTTGATTTAATATTATAGTTTTTTAATATTAATGTATGACAATACACTTATTTGAATATTATGTTTGATTGTTTGCATTTATTCATGCAAGTGTTCCCATGAGTCATTGTTGTCATTGAGGTTGTGTGAACTCAAATGACTTAAACATGATTCTCAAATGGCCCCGATCAACGATCATCAAAATGGGATATTAATGATGCAATTGAGATTGATGTGCGATCTGCATCATACTCTTAGAGAGTAGTAAGATCTCACTTACTACGAGATATTAGGTATCTCATGAATGATGCACAAATACCTTAGAGGGTATTGGTATATCCATCCGAGAAACCGTTTGATGTAAGTCTACAATATGTGTCTACGGGTGTCTCAGTTAGTGGGAGCGATACTCCTTTTACTTGAGGCCAATACGCACAACATATGTGGAGTGATGAACTTTGACCATGACCGACGCTTGCACCCTTCCATGGGTAGATATGGCTTGGATTGAGTTCATCACGAAATGCATGTGCGTGAAAGTTGAGCCAAAATTAGGATTCATTCCTCAATGTGAATTTAGAGAGAATACTCGTCTTCTCATCATAATTGTATCTAAGTCATCGGCCGATGCACGTCAACTTAGACTTTGTGGCTAAGTGTGACATACATGATCAATTAGTGATTAGAGATAATATGATTAAATTTTTTGAATAGACACTTCATCATGTTCAAGACTTAATCGAGCATTCGCGAATGAAAGGAAGTTATCGTAATAACCCATGTTTCAGTTACAGGTAGTTGCACATTTCCTCGCAACGTACCTCATATATTGAGAATGTCTGATTTATTGTCTAGGGTTCAATTAAGACCGTAAGTTTGACTATTCACTCGATATATGAGGGCCTATGGGTCACACAATAAGTAACGATTGTTTACTAATTATAATTGGTTGATTAAATATTATATTGGATATTAATATTTTATGGAGAATATAATAATAGTTATATTTAAAATTAATTATTATTATTATTTAATTAAATTAGATTTAATTAAATAGGATTTCCAATAATAATATATGAAATATTATTATGGGATTTGATATATATGGAATCAAATCCGTAGAAATTTGATATACATGGAAATCAAATCCGTAGAGATTTATGTATATGAGAATTAAATCTATGTGATTTAATTTACAAGATTAAGGATTTTATTTCCTAATTAGGTTAGCTTAAAATTTAAGCTGTGTCTCCCCTATATATATGAGCTCTTGGGAATTCATAATACAAGACTTCATATTTTCTCCATAAAAATCTCAAAGTTAGAATTTTCCTAGCAAATTCATCTCGGGGATTCAACGTTGGCAGATCTGTGCGAGTTAGTAAACGACTGTTATGTGGATACCATAGTTTACTCGTATTCAATTATGCAATTACGTGTTCGTTGTTGGTGAACTGTTTATTTCCGTTGCGCATGTATTACGTGTTTACGTGTCTCTATATTCCAACAATTATTAACCTTGAAAAAAATTGATAAATCAACAATATATTTAATAAATTGACTTTGGATTTAACTCGATTCGATAAATTAAATTAGGGACCGACTGAAGAATAAATAGATTAAATTCAAACAAGACAATATTTGTGTGAATCTAAATTCACGGTGATCTCTATTTTTTAATATCATTATTATGCGAGATTAAGTTTTTTATAGTCATGTAACTTTGCATCGTTTTGAAATTGGTCCTGTATGTTTTAACTTTTTGATTTAGGTCCTGTAAGTTTTTAAATTTTTTGAAATTTGTCCTTTCACCTGCTATAGCAGGTCACCAATCAGGTAACAACCATTTATGTAATTATTTTATTTTTTATTTTAATTTCAAAATACCACCTAAACTTTTTTAATCCTGATAATTTTATGTCAGGATTTTTTGCGTGTTTTTTAGGCAGGAATAGTGATTTTATGCGTATTTTTTTTTTATCAGTTTAGACCCAATATACTGACCTGATTAAAAAAGTTCAAGTGACACTTCAAAACTAAAGGGAATAACAAAATAATTACATATGTAGCAGTTACCTGCTTGGTAACCTGTTATAGCAGGTGAAAAGGATCAATTTCAAAATTTTTAGAAACTTACAGGACCAATTTCAAAATTTTAAAAAATTTATAGGACCAATTTTAAAATTTTTAAAAACTAAAGGAAACAATTTCAAAATAAAATTACATATATAATCCATTATTAGGCATAAAAATTATTGTTGTTTAATAAATTATATAATTTTTACGGTAATAATATTTTTTGTGATTTTAAACAATATTTTTTAATGTAACTATAATTTTTATGCATAACAGTGATAGAGTTAATATATATACATGATTCACTTATACATAAGTGTTACTCTTCAAACAATATAAAATTCAACTAGGTATATTTGATATGGTAATGATTGGAGGTGTGATTCATTCAGGGGTGAGTATTGTTCACATGTGTGTATTTCTTATCCTATTGTATCCTTAATGACACTTGGCTCCACTATTTCATAAAAGGGGACCATTTGTTACCTCTCTTTATAAAATCCCGTCTTCTTCTATAGTAAATGCCACCGTTCCCCCCAACCCCCAAATTGCTTCTACTACAGTAATTATTTCCCCAAATTGTCAAAAGTTGCCCGGCTTATTTTCAGAAACTTACAAAACACGATTCGAGCAAAATAAGATTGTAAGAGAAACATTTGACACTTCTCAACCAATTATCTTCAAGCAATGAAGTGGCATAAATTAAATAATATATCAATATGTGTTGGGTTATGGAGCCTGATCGACTGCTTCACGTTCCAGCTTCTCGGTGATCCCACTTTTGGGCCTGTTTTAGCAGACTCGAGCGGAATGGGCTTTTAGGGTTTTGGCCCAGTTGCTCCTATTAATTCAAATCAGATTTGTTGTAATTGTTATCACCGAAAATTAGTAAATCTCCTGGCTTGGTAGTGCCCCCAGACGTAGTCATTCCTGACGAATTGGGTAACCAAATTTGTGTTATATAATTTCGTGTTCTCTTAATTTCTCCATAATTGCAGTTTAAATCCTAACAAGTGGTATCTAGAGCATCGGGTTCAGAGGATCTGGTGGGAGCAATTATGATGGCTGAAGGAAAATCTTCTGTTGAGAAATTTGATGGAACGGATTTCGGATTCTAAAAATTGCAGATCGAGGATTACCTGTACGGTAAAGATCTGTATCAACCTTTGGGTGCAAAACCAGAAGGTATGAAGGAAGACGAGTGGAAGTTGCTGGACAGGAAGGCGATGAGTGTGGTTTGTCTGTCGTTGTCCAGGAACATTGCCCTCCACACGGTAAAAGCAAAAACCACGAAGGAGATGTTGGAGATTCTGACTGAGATGTACGAAAAGCCATCTGCAGTGAACAAGGTTCATCTGATGCTGAGGCTATTCAACCTAAGGATGACAGAGGATACTATGGTAGCCAATCATCTCAACGAGTTCAATATGACCATAGCCAAATTGAGCTCGGTTGAGATTGATTTTGATGATGAGGTTCAAGCCCTAATTTTGTTGTCTTCTTTACCAGAAAGTTGGAGTGTGACGGTGACAGCCGTTAGTGCTTCAACAGGGAAGGTGAAACCTAAGTTTGATGAGGTTAGAGATCTGATCATGAGCGAAGAAATTCGCAGGAAAGAATTGGGTATGGCCACAGGATCAGCCTTCAGTGCAGGAAACAGAGGCAGATCAGAATCTAAAGGGAAATCGAATCGAGGTAGATCAAAGTCGAGGGGAAAAGATATGCCCAAGAAGGACAAGAGTCAGATTGAGTGCTACAACTGTCATGAACTTGGTCATTACAAAAACCAGTGTAAGGCACCAGCAAAGGCACCAGCGAATGCACCAAAGAAGGATGACAATTCAGCAAACGCTGCCACTGATGAGGTCTCAGATGCATTAATTTTGAGCGTAAGCAGTCCACTGGAATCTTGGGTATTAGATTCTGGAGCATCGTTTCATTCGTGCAGCAGAGCTGACGTAATGGAGCGCTACACTTCTGAAAATTTTGGGAAGGTTTATCCTGCTGATGATGAGCCTCTGGAAATCATAGGAAAGGGGGATGTTTGGATCAAGGCACCGAATGGAACTATTTTGCAGTTACGAGATGTGAGACATATTTCTGGACTAAAGAGGAATTTACTTTTAGTGGGGCAGCTTGATGATGAGGGTTACACTGTGATCTTTGGATGCAATACGTGGAAGATATCTAAAGGTGCAATGGTAGTGGCTCGAGAAAATAAGGAGGGAACATTGTACATGACAGGCAAAACCCGAGATAGCATTGCTCTTGCAGGTGCAAAAGGGAATGCAGATTTGTGGCATTGTCGTCTTGGCCACATGAGTGAGAAAGGGATGAAAGTGATGTGTTCGAAGGGTAAACTGCCAGACCTCAAGACAATTGACATCGGGTTATGTGAGGATTGTGTATTCGGAAAACAGAAAAGGGTGAGTTTTTCGAAACGAGGCAGAACCTTGAAGAAGCAGAAGCTAGAGTTAGTCCATAACGACTTGTGGGGTCCAGCACCAGTGACATCTCTTGGTGGAGCATCATATTACATGACTTTCATTGACGACTCCACGAGAAAGGTATGGGTTTATTTTCTGAAAAATTAGTCTGATGCCTTTAATGTTTTTAGGAAGTGGAAGGCCCTTGTAGAAACTGAGACAAGTCTCAAAGTGAGGTGTTTGAGATCTGATAATGGTGGAGAGTACGAGCTCCATGAGTTCAAAGAATTCTGTGAAGCAAATGTAATTCGAATGGAGAAAACTGTGAGAGGATCCCCCCAGCAGAACGGTGTGGCAGAACGTATGAACAGAACCTTATGTGAACGTGCTAGAAGCATGAGATTGAAGTGTGTGCTGCCAAAGATGTTTTGGGCAAAAGCAGTTAACACTGCAGCTTACTTGATAAACAGAGGACCCTCAACTCCCTTGGAAAATGGCATACCAGAGGAGGCCTGGTCTGGTAAGGAGGTACATCTGTCTTTTCTTCGAGTATTTGAGTGTGTTTCATATGTTCATATTGATGTTGCTAGTAGAAGTAAATTGGATGCTAAGTCTGTTAAATGTACGTTTATTGGATATGGCGGTGATGAATTTGGTTATCGATTTTGGGATGAGGAGAATCGAAAGATAATTCGTAGTCGAGATGTCGTATTTAATGAGCAGATATTCTACCAAGACAGGTCGGGTACATCCAAAGCAATTGGTTCTGAGACTCAGGTTGTTGAGTTAGACATTTCGAACTCAGGTGGGAGCAAGGAGGTTCATGATGATCAGGTGGTTGTTGAGGAAGAACCACGTACACCACCAACAACAATTCCGTTGTGGAGATCCACAAGAGAACATAGATCTCCTGATAGGTATTCTCCTTCTCTTCATTACTTATTGTTGACTGATTGTGGTGAGCCTGAATGTAATGCAGAGGCTACACGTAGTGAGCAAGTGGAAACTTGCGATGGATGATGAGATGAACTCGTTGATGACCAACAGAACTTGTGACCTAGTTGAGATCCCTAAGGGCAAGAAGGCACTGCATAATAAGTGGGTTTACAGAATTAAAGAGGAGGCATATTGAAGCAAGCGTTACAAGGCAAGACTGGTTGTGAAAGGGTTTCAACAGAAATATGGTATTGATTATATTGATGTTTTTACTCCTGTTGTGAAACAAACTACCATTCGGTTAGTTTTGAGTTTGGTGGCTGCAGAGAACTTGGTGTTAGAGCAGATGGATGTATAAATAGCCTTTCTTCATGATGACTTAGATGAGGACATTTACATGAAGCAACCAGAAGGGTACTTGTCGAAGGGGAACAATGAGCTTGTTTGCAAATTGAGGAAGAGCTTGTATGGTTTGAAACAAGCTCCATTACAGTGGTATAAGAAGTTTGATGGGTTCATGCACGAGATTGAGTTCAATAGGTGTGAAGCTGACCATTGCTGCTATTTCAAGAGGTATGATAATAACTATATCATTTTGTTATTATATGTTGATGATATGTTGATAGCAGGCTCTAGTGCTCGAGAAGTGAGCAAGTTGAAGAAGCAGTTGTCTGATAGGTTTGCTATGAAGGACCTTGGAGAGTTGTATCTTTCACAGGCTGAATACATAAAGAATGTCTTGAAGAGGTTTAGTATGGAAGATGCAAAGTCAGTTCGTGTCCCGTTGGGAAGTCAGTTCAAGCTATCTAACAAGGACTCACCTAGTAGCGAAGAGGAGCGAATCTACATGTAAAACACTCCATACGCTTCAACAATTGGCAGTTTGATGTATGTTATGGTGTGTACAAGACCAGATATTGCACATGCGATGTGAGTAGTTAGCTGGTTTATGGGTAATCTGGGTAAGCAGCATTGAGAGGCAGTAAAGTTGATCCTTAAGTACTTGAGAGGTACTACAGAAAGAGCATTGTGTTTTGAAGGCAAAAGTGTTGAATTGGCAGGGTATGTTGATGCAGACTTGGCATCCAGTGATCTTGAAAAAGGGAGGAGTACAACCGGGTATGTATTTACTTTTGGTGGTACATCGATTTCTTGAGCTTCTAAGTTGCAAAAGATTGTAGCACAGTCCACTGCAGAGGCAGAGTATGTTGCAGTTACTGAGGTTAGTAAGGAGATGGTTTGGTTGCAGAATCTCTTGCGTGAATTGGGGAAGGAGCAGAAGGATAGTATTCTCTACAGTGACAGTCAGAGTGCTATTTGTTGGGGTTATACTGGGTTTTCTTATTTATTTACTGAAATAATCTATCAATCACTATAGCATTAAATATGAATGAATGTTATATATATTTATTGCAAACCCGTTCAATAAGTTAAGTACGTATTACATTGTAGTTAATTTGGTGATACCAGATCACTGAAGATCAAATTAACAACTCCTCGTAATTAAGTACAAATTCACAACCCATATGGAAATGAACAAACCATCATGAAAGATTGAAGTATAAGGCTCAGATTGGCTTGTCTTGACCAAGAGATTATACTAGTGCATTTAGATGCACTGAATAAGGACCTACATGAGGATAAATTACTCGGTACTGAATATACAAGAATTAGACCTCAGTGGTGTGTTATTTCTTAATCTCCGTCCCTTAAATAGGATCGTGTGGAATTAATAACTATTGCTTTGACTTATGATATGAAGAGAGTCAATGTGATTCGATACCTTATATTTTGGGCAATATTATTAATTACATGACGATTGGTGATATTTAATACGGAGAATCGTGTGCAAGTACGTCTTGCTTGATTTGTCCCCTTGGTGGGCTCAGAATCTTTATCATACCAAATCTTGCAAGTGGAAATTTATTTCCGGTATAGATAATAACGTTGAGTTGTCTTTACTCCAAGGACAAAGATATTAATTAATATAAAGCTTGATCAGTAGCTTAATTAATTAATGGACTAAGATAATCTCAAAAACGGAAAATAATGACCGGGAGCCATATTATAGTAAAGTCGTAATATGGGTTAAGATGGATAGTTCAATATTAATTTTATAGTGGAGTAAATTAATATTAATGGACTTGAATAATATTTGGCCCAATATTATAGCTTCGTAGTCCATTGAAGGTCCAATCTTAATTCTCCTAAAGGCCCCTCAAATAGCCCAGAATAAAGTCCAATTAACGAAAAGGAGAATAAAATATTTTGCCTAATATTTCTTATTTTTTTCGAAAATTTGTAGGAAAAAGGAAGAAAAGATTTTCTTGATTTTCTTGTAGATATTTTGTCTAAAGAGATAAGTAATCTTGGAATACATAATTATCCCATAAATTCAAGAAGTCAAATCTTGATTCCTATTGCCTTGTTATTTTCGAAAATTTAGGGAAAAGGGGAAGAGAGATTTTTATGGAAAATTTTAATTAAGGAGAAAAGAATATAGGAGATATATTCAAGATTTCTTAGAGACTAAGAAAAAGATTTTCTTCCTTATTTTTCTCTTCAAAAAATCGGCCCCCCCTTGTCCTATATATAGGGGATGAATCTTTCATTCCCAAGTGCAATTCCATGTGTTGGAAATATTAGAAATCCACAAAGGTGGTGACAAAATATTTTATTTTTCTCTCAAAAAAATCGACCCCCCCTTGTCCTAAGCCGAATTACGTTCGTGGACTTGGGACATATTTGGGAAGGCTCTTTGGGTTGATCCAACGTCTCAACGGTTGTCTCTACAAGAGGTACGTAATCTCGTAACTCCTAGATTCCGCTTGCTTATGATTTACGTGGATTATGTGCATGGTTGCAGAAATCGGCCTAGGCGGCCGCCGGCCGCCCCGATTTTGTGAAAATTGGTGAGAAAAATCGTTCTCGCTGCTAGGCGGCGCCTATGCGGATTTATGTTAATTTTTATAATTTAAAAAAAAAGTTGGACCGACTAGCGATTTCCGACTTCTGCACCCTTGATTATGTGTATGCATGATTGTTTATTTGCTTATTAATTATTATGTTGAATTGATTTAGGATTAATTCATGTTAGTAATTAATTGATTAATTTAAATATGTATTTAAAATCATCTCGAATAGATCCGAGCACCCATATTTTCCCAACAACTGGTATCAGAGCTCTGGTTTCGAGCTCTGACTTTTAAATTTTTATTTAAATTATGTTGGACATTAAATTGAAAATTGGATAGTAGAATTGCTAGATCTGTTTTGCAGGTATCCAATTGTCATGGTATTTAATGTGTTTAATTTTCATGCGTATGAATGTTTTTTAATTCGACTCGTTCTGATTTGTTTTTCTCGTGAGAAAATTCATGAGTAGATTAGGCTATTTAACTTGTTCAATCTAATAGACTAGTCTAGATTTAAGGTGTATTTATTTTTCGTTAAATAAATTGTAACCTGATCAAAGACGAAGACGGAGATGAGGAGTTAAAACAGACTCGGAATCGTACGTAGGCGACGTGCATCGTGCGAAACATGCCAAGGGAGGTATGCACGTGACGCGGACATCGCCAAGCGAACGGGCATGGCGCACGGTGCTAGGCGGGGTCGGCCCGGTTGCGTCTTGTTCCGACGACAGTAACGCAGACGGGCGCTTCATGACGAGACCATGCCTTGAGCGGATGCAGGCGATGGGCGGCGGCGCGGGCCCTGCCGACCCGTGGCCTGCTGAGGATGCCAAGGAACTGAGAGCAACGCACGCTGCGCCTAGGCACACGGGCGCGATCGCTCGGCCAAGCGGCCGGACGGATGCGGGCGAGCCTCCCGGCTGCGAGCTACTTGGCGTGGCGCTTCGAGACAAAAAAAAATTTTCGAGACGAACGAGTGAGAGAAATTCAAGACGACATTTCTTCAAGATCAAGCCAAGAAAAATCAAACCATGCCAGTTGGATAATTTGTGCCCAATATGTTTATTTTCTGCTTTGCTTGATTTATTGTTGTCTTTTCTTATGCTTTATTTAATTTGGTTGAATGTGTTTGTATGAGAATTGTCCAACGAAAAATCTCAAATTCAAAAATTACTAAGTATGTTTTAATAATTAATTTGGTTTCGAATCAAATTAATTTTGACCTCCATGATTTATTTATTTGTGAAATCTTTTGGAGAAATTCCCCTACGGGATGGCCAAAAGATATCTTTCACATGAATAAATTCTCAAAAGGATGATTGTGAATTATTATTAGTGGAGACGATGATTTAAATGTTTGTAACTGTTCTTGTTTGTAACCTGCTTGAATGTGATTTAAATGATGACCCTCCCAAGAGGCTTATTTAAATTTGTTTTGAGATGTTGGCTGATGCATGTTCATAATTTTTTGAGATTTTAATATGAATCATGTGATCAAATTGTGTGACTTTCTCTGTGTTGATCCGGATATTGACACAAGATGTATGATTATTTTCAGTTTCATCATGTTGCAACCTTTTAATCCACTGAAATATATGCTCAAAGAAAACCAACTCACTGGTGAAAACTATAGGAAACGTAATATGTCTTGTCCTCACTGCACAAAAACATCATTGGGTTCTTGGCCGACCAAAACCTGAAAAATCTACTGAAAGGTCATCAAATGCGGAAAGATGATTGTACAAAGTCTAGGAGCAAGCAAACAAATCAATGAAACTTATAATCTTGACTTCACTGTCTGATGATTTAAGACTCATTCATGAGGGAGTTGATTCAGCTGCGGAAATTGTGCAAAGTCTTGAGTAAATGTTTTCCTCAGAGAGTTGCATGACCAAAGAGTTTCATCAAAATGGTGTGGAAAAACTAAAGATGATCGAGGGAACGCCCGTGAGGGATCACGTTCTCAAGGTCAGATGCCATTTTGAAAAATTTGCTTACCTCGGTACACGGTACTGTGATGAGGCTCAAATCGTATTCTTGTTCCGAACTCTTTCAAGGTGCTTTAATGAGTTCTATTGATGAGTGATCACATGTTTACCATGGATACTCTACAAGAGATCTTGGAGATGTTGGGAAAATTTGTGTGCCCGGATCTATTCGAGATAATTTTAAATACATATTTAAATTAACCAATTAATTACAAACATGAATTAATCCTAAATCAATTCAACAAAATAATTAATAAGCAAATAAACAATCATGCGTACACGTAATCCACGTAAATCCTAAGCATGCGGAATCTAGGGGTTACGAGATTACGTACCTCTTATAGAGACAACCGTTGAGACGTTGGATCAACCGAAAAAGCCTTCAAAAATTTGTCCCAAGTCCACGAACGTAATCCGGTGGGAGGATTCACACGAACGATTTTAACAAGATAGAAAAATAAAATATTTTACCACCACCTTTGTGGATTTCTAATATTTCCAACACATAAAATTGCATTGAGGATGAAGAAATCATCCCCTATTTATAGGACTAGGGGGGGACGAAAATTTATGTGTAATTGGGTCATTGAGAAATTTCCTTGCTTCTTACTTAAGACACAATCTTGAACTGTCTTTATATTAAATAATATATTTGTCCGTGGAGTAAAGATAGCTCAACGCTATTATCCATACCAGAAATAAATTTCCACTTGCAAGATTTGGTATGATAAAGATTCTGAGCCCACCAAGGGGACAATCAAGCAAGACGTACTTGCACACGATTCTCCGTATTAAATGTTAGCAATCGTCATGTAATTAATAATATTGCCCAAGATATAAGGTATCAAATCACATTGACTCTCTTTCTATCATAAGTCAAAGCAATAGTTATTAATTACACACGATCCTATTTAAGGGACGGGGATTAAGAAATAACACACCACTGAGGTCTAATTCTTGTATATTCAGTACCGAAGAATTTATCCTCTTGTAGGTCCTTATTCAGTGTATCTAAATGCACTAGTATAATCTCTTGGTCAAGACAAGTCAATCTGAGCCTTATACTTCAACTTTTCATGATGGTTTGTTCATTTCCATCTGGGTTGTGAATTTGTACTTAATTACGAGGATTTGTTAATTTGATCTTCTGTGATCTGGTATCACCAAATTAATTACAACGTAATACGTACTTTACTTATTGAACGGGTTTGCAATAAATATATATAACATTCATTCATATTTAATGCAAAAGTGATTGATAGATTATTTCAGTAAATAAAATAAGAAAATCCAGTTTGGTTATACAAAGTAAAAGCATACTTTTCAGTATAACCCCAACAATCTCCCACTTATACTCAAAGTCTGCTTTTAAGTATACTACTGCATGTCTCGTGTTGTATGTGACATCTAATGTCACCTACACGAACCTAATAATATTTCTCCCACTTATAATCAAAGCAGATTGGCAACGATCTTGACACCCATTCCTTCCACATGTCTCTCGAATGTACTCTGAGGCAGACCCTTTGTGAATGGATCTGCTAGGTTGTCTTCTGATGCAATATTTGCCACCTCAATGTCTCCTCTCTTAACTATTTCTCGTATAAGATGGTAGTTTCTTTCAATGTGTTTGCTGGCCTCGTGTGCTCTCGGTTCCCTCGAATTTGCAACTACTCCGGCATTATCACAATAAACTGTGATCGTGCTGGGCAAATCTGGGACAACATCCAAGTCCACTAGGAAGTTCTTGAGCCAAACCGCTTCCTTCGCTGCTTCACAAGCAGCTACGTATTCGGCTTCCATGGTAGAATCGACGATGCATTTCTGCTTTACTCTTCTCCATGTCATGGCTCCTCCCCCCATGCAAAACACACTACCCGAGGTAGACTTTTTGGAGTCCATGTCTGATTGGAAATCCGAGTTCGTGTAATCGATGGGGATTAGACTGTCTGACTGATAAACCAACATTCTGTCCCGTGTCCTCTTCAGATACTTCAAAATGTTCTTTACTGCAGTCCAATGCTCTTTCCCAGGATTGCTTTGATATCTTGCTACCATGTCTACGGCAAAGCAGATATCCGGTCTCGTGCACAGTATTGCATACATGAGACTTCCCACAGCCGAAGCATAAGGGATGCCCTTCATGTCATCTATCTCCTTCTGTATTTTGGGACACATCTCTTTGGATAGATGGATTCCGTGTCTATAGGGCACAAAGCCTTTCTTGGAATCTTGCATGCTGATTCGCTTCAAAACAGTGTCTATGTATGAGGCCTGCGAAAGCCCGATCATTCTTTTCCTGCGATCTCGAGTGATCTTGATCCCTAGGATGTGACCAGCTTACCCTATATCCTTCATATCAAACTGTTTTGATAGCCATGCCCTTACGTCCGATAACACCTTTACATCATTTTCGATGAGCAGTATGTCGTCTACGTATAGTACCAAAAATACTAAGGCAGTTTCGTCACACTTTTTGTAAACACAACTTTCAAAGTTGTTCTGATCAAAACCATAGGATTTTATAACTTGATCAAAACACTGATTCCAAACACACGATGCCTGCTTCAGCCCATAAATGGACTTCTTAAGTTTGCAAACCAGATGCTCTTGGCCTTTTTCAATGAAGCCTTCGGGTTGTTGCATATAGATTTTTTCGTCAAGACTTCCATTGAGGAAAGCGGTCTTGACATCCATTTGCCAGATCTCAAAGTCTAAGTGCACAACAATCGATAAGAGAATGCAGATGGACTTGAGCATGGCCACGGGCGAAAAGGTTTCCTCATAATCGATCCCTTCTTTCTGAGTGTACCCTTTCGCCACTAGTCTTGCTTTAAAGGTTTCAACCTTTCCGTCCGGTCCTCTCTTTCTCTTGTATACCCACTTGCATCCAATGGGTTTTACCCCATTAAGTGGTTCGACTAGCTCACACACTTTATTGTGATCCATTGAACCCATCTCGACTTCCATTGCTGTTTACCAAGATTTTGCATCATTGTCTTGGATCGCCTCGTTGTAGGACCATGGATCTGATTCTTCTCCTGAGATCAAGTCCAAAAACTCTCCAATACCTAAGAATCGCTCGGGTTGCCTGACAATCCTCCCACTATGACGAGGTTTTGGTTGTCTAGGTGTGACGATTGGTATATCATTTTGTACAGTTGGCAATGTAGTTGACCCCTTAAGTTCTTCTAAGGGAATCTCACTTCTAGGCTTTTTATCGTTCATATAGTCTTCATCCAAAAATCTAAAGTGTGTACTGATTACCACCTTTTGATCTTCGGGACCATAGAACATGCATCCTTTTGTTCCTTCGGGATACCCTATGAACAACCTTAATTCTGAACGTGCATCCAATTTACCAACTTCCTTGTCCAACACGTATGTCGGACACCCCCAGATCCTGATGTGTCCTAAACTGGGCTTGCGCCCTGTCCACAATTCTCACAGGGTTTTAGGAACTTATTTGGATGGCACTAAGTTTAGAGTATAAGCCGTTGTTTCCAAAGCGTAACCCCAGAACGATTTTGGTAAATCTGCATAACTCATCATTGACCTTACCATTTCTAAAAGCGTTCTATTTCTTCGTTCTGCAATCCCGTTTTGTTGAGGGGTACTGGGCACAGTCAACTGGGATGCAATCCCCTCTTCCGACAGGTAGTTCAAAAATTCATTGCTGAGGTATTCGCCTCCACGATCATATCGTAGAAACTTGATAGTCTTTTCCTTATGATTCTCTACTTGAGCCTTAAATTCTTTGAATTTATCAAAGGTCTCAGATTTATGCTTCATTAGGAAAATGAATCCGTAGCGTGAGTAATCATCGTTAAACGTAACAAAATACTCGTAGCCACCTCTAGCTTTGATTTTCATTGGACCACACACATCGGTGTGAACGATTTCTAACACTTCCTTAGCTCTAAGTCCCTTGGCTCCAAATGCCCTCTTGGTCATTTTACTCTCTAAGCACGATTCGCAAGTTGGAAATGGTTCAATCTGGAGAGACCCCAATGAACCATCTTGAACCAACCTTTGAATCATTTTTGGGTTAATGTGACCTAATCTTAGGTGCTAAAGAAGTGTTTCGTTCACTTCAGCCAAACGCTTTCTTTTACATGAAATAGTAGATGTGTTATACGATGCATTATGTGAGTGATGTACACAGTTAATAATATAGAGATTGTTCCGTAAAGTTCCACGACAGATAATCACATCGTTATGCAAAACAGTAACATGCTTATTAAAATGAACAGAATATCCATCGACAAATAGTTTAGAAACTGAAATAAGGTTTTTCCGAAAAACATGAACATAAAGAACATCTCTTAAAATTAAAATCTTGTCTTCAAAAGACAGGTGCACTTCTCCCACTGCTTCAGCTGCCACTCTCATGGCATCGCCTAGCGTGATGAGGATCTCACTTCCACTAAGTTTCCGGGTCCATTTGAACCCCTGTAACGTGAAACAAACATGATCAGTGGATCCCGTATCCACTACCTACGAATGCGTAGCATACTCCGCCAAACAAGTTTCAACAACTAGTGAGTGAGAATTACCTTTCTTTCCATTCCTTTTGGGATTGGAACAGGCCCATCTCCTGTTGGGGAATTAATTGTCCGGATCTATTCGGGATGAATATTTCAATACAAATTTAATTCTAACAATTATTACTAGCATGAATTAATCCTATATTAATTCAAATAATAATTCAACAACAAATCATGCATATAAAGAGTTCACATAAATCCTACGCATGCGGAATTGCTACGGGTTTAAGTGAACTAACCTCTCGGAGTGACAACCGTTGAGAAGATGGATCCCGTTCACACGAACACATCAAAAGACTTTCTCAAGTATTCCCTTATCCTCGTTCAACAATCCGGTGGTAGGAACTTGCGAACAATTTAACAAAAGGGAAAAATAAAATTATGCTGCACCACCTTTATGGGTTTCTAATTTTTCCAACACATGGAATTGCACTTGGGGATGAAAAATTCATCCCCTATTTATAATACAAGGGGTGGCCGATTTTTGCCCTAGGAATAAGATGGGAAAATCTTTTTCTTTCTCTCCAAGAAATCTTGAATATATCCAATATATTCTTTTCTCCATATTTAAAATATTCCACAAAAATCCCAACTACCTATATTAAGGGATTTTCGAAAATATCACATTAAATAGGGAAGAAATAGGATCTTTGACTTTTCTTGAATTTATGGGATAATCTTGTATTCCAAGAATACATATTCCACAAAATATTTCACAAAAAAATCAAGAAAATCTTTTCTCTTTCTTCCTTCAATGATTTTCGAAAATTTTGGAAAATAAGCAACAATAATTTATTTTATTTTAAACACCTTTTTCAATTATTGGACATTATCTTTGGGCTACTTGAGGGGCCTTTAGGAGAATTAAGATTGACCTTCTAATGGACTTTGAATATCTAATATTGAGCCACAATATTATTCAAGCCCATAAATATTAATTAATCCCACTACATAATTAATATTGCACTATCCATCTTAACCCATATTACTGTTAATATGGCTCCCGATTATTATTTCCCGTGTTTAAGATTATCTAGCCCATTAATTAATTCAAGCCACTGAAATAGCTTTCCATTAATTAATATCTTTTGTCCTTGGTCAAGGAACTGTTCAATATTATTATCCATACCGGAAACTAATTCCACTTGCAAGATTTGGTATGATAAATCTTATGAACCTCCCAAGGGGGCAAATCGAACAAGCGTACTTGCACACGATTCTTCGTATTAAATCTTAGCAATCGCATATGACCAATAATATTGCTCAAGATATAAAGTATTGAATCTCATTGATTCTCTACCCGTCATAAGTCAAAGCAATAATTACTAACCACACACGATCCTATTTAAGGGACAAAGATTAAGAAATAACGAACCACTGAGGTCTAATTCTTCCTAATTCAGTGCTGAAGAATTTATCCTCCTGTAGGTCCTATTCAGTGCATCAGTCATGCACTAGTGTAATCTCTTGGTCAAGACAAGCCAATCTGAGCCTTACACTTCAACCTTTCACGATGGATTGTTCATTTCCATCTTGGTCGTGAACAACATATTTTTAGTTACAAGGGACTGTTAATTTAATCTTCTGTGATCTGGTATCACTAAATTAACTATAATGTATCACGTACTATTTATTGAACAGTTATGTAGTACATATATGTCACATTCAATGATATTTAAAGCATCAGTGATAAATATTTTATTTAAGTAAATAAGACAGAAATTCAGTTTGGTTATACAAAGTAAAAGCATACTTTCCAGTATAACCCCAACAATCTCCCACTTATAATCAAAGTCTGCTTTTAAGTATACTACAACATATCTCGTGTAGTTCCTAATGCGTGACATCTAATGTCACCTACACGAACCTAATAATATCTCTCACTTATACTCAAAGCAGATTGGCAACGGTCTTGACACCCATTCCTTCCTCATGTCTCTCGAATGTGTTCTGAGGCAGACCCTTTGTAAATGGATCTGCTAGGTTGTCTTCTGACGCGATCTTAGCCACCTCTATATCTCATCTCTTAACGATTTCTCGTATAAGATGGTATTTTCTTTCAATGTGTTTGCTAGCCTTGTGGGCTCTTGGTTCCCTTAAATTTGCAACTGCTCCGGCATTTTCACAGTAAACAGTGATTGTGCTGGGCAAATTCATAACTACATCCAAGTCCACTAGGAAGTTCTTGAGCCAAACCGCTTCTTTCGCTGCCTCGCAAGCAGCTACGTATTCGGCTTCCATGGTAGAATCGGCGATGCATTTCTGCTTAACGCTTCTCCATGTCATGGCTCCTCCCCCATGCAAATCACACTACCAGAGGTAGATTTTCTGGAATCTAAGTCTGATTGGAAATTCGAGTCCGTGTAACCGATGGGGATTAGACTATCTGACTGATAAACTAACATTCTGTCCCGAGTTCTTTTAAGATACTTTAGAATGTTCTTAACTGCCGTCCAATGCTCTTTTCCTGGATTACTTTGATATCTTGCCACCATGCCAAAGGCAAAGCAGATATCCGGTCTAGTGTACAACATTGCATACATAAGGCTTTCGACAGCTGAAGCATAAGGAATGTCTTTCATGTTATCTATCTCCTTTTGTGTCTTAAGGCACATTTCCTTGGATAGATGGATTCCATGTCTGAAAGGTATGAAGCCTTTCTTAGAATCCTGCATGCTGAATCGCTTCAAGACAGTGTATATGTATGAAGCTTGCAATAAGCCTATCATCATTTTCTTGCGATCTCGAGTGATCTTGATCCCAAGGATGTGCCCGGCTTTCCCTAAGTCCTTCATATCAAACTGTTTTGAAATCCATGCCCTTACGAACACCTTTACATCGTTCCCGATGAGCAGAATGTCATCTACGTATAGTATTAAGAATACCAATGCAGTTCTGACACGCTTCTTGTACACACAACTTTCGTACTCATTTTGATAAAACCCATAAGACTTTATTACTTGATCAAAACATTGGTTTCAAGCTCTGGATGCTTGTTTGAGTCCATAAATGGACTTCTTGAGCTTTCAAACTAGGTGTTCTTGGCCTTTTTCAATGAAGCCTTGGGGTTGTTGCATATAGATTTCCTCTTCAAGACTCCATTAAGGAAAGCCGTCTTGACATCCATTTGCCAGATTTCAAAGTCGAGATGCGCAGCAATCGACATGAGAATTCGAATGGACTTGAGCATTGATAACAGGTGAAAAGGTTTCCTCATAGTCGATCCCTTCTTTCTGAGTATAACCTTTCGCCACAAGCCTTGCCTTGAAGGTTTCCACCTTCCCGTCCGGTCCTCTTTTCCTCTTGTATACCCACTTGCAGCCAATGGGTTTGACACCATTAAGTGGTTCGACTAGCTCCCACACTCTGTTATGATCCATAGAACCCATTTTGGCTTCCATTATCATTTTCCAAGGAACCGCATCCTTGTCTTGGATTGCCTCATCGTAAGTCCATGGGTCTGATTCATCTTGACCGGGGACTAAGTCCGAGGACTCTCCTATCCCCATGAATCTCTCGGGTTGTCTTACAACCCTCCCACTACGACGAGGTTCCGGTTGTGTAAGTGTGTTGCTTGGTATGTCATCTTGTATAGTTGGCACTGAGGTTAGCCCCCTTAGCTCATTTAAGGTAATCTCACTTCTGGGCTTTCTTTCGTTCATATAGTCTTCTTTTAAAAATCTAAAGTGGGTGCTTATTACCACCTTTTGATCTTCGGGACCATAGAACATACACCCTTTTGTTCCCTCGGGGTATCCTATAAACAACCTTAATTCTGATCGAGGATCCAATTTTCTGGCTTCTTTGTCCAACACGTAGGCCGGACACCCCCAAATTCTCATGTGTCTCAAACTGGGCTTACGCCCGGTCCACAATTCTTTGGGAGTTTTGGGAACCGATTTGGATGGCACCAAGTTCAAAATATAAGCCGCTGTTTCCAAGGCATGACCCTAGAACGACTTGGGTAGATTCGCATAACTCATCATTGATCTAACCATTTCTAAAAGAGTTCTGTTTCTTCGCTCTGCAACCCCGTTTTGTTGAGGGTTCGAATCTGCGATTAATGATATACAATCCCTTCATCTGACAAGTAGTTCAAAAACTCATCGCTGAGGTACTCGCCTCCACGTTCAGATCGTAGAGACTTGATACGTTTTTCTCTATGATTCTCTGTTTGAGCCTTAAATTCTTTGAATTTGTCAAATGTCTCAGATTTATGCTTCATAAGGAAAGTATAGCCGTACCTTGAGTAATCATCAATAAAGGTGACGAAATACTCATAACCTCCTCTTGCTTTGATTGACATTGGACCACATACGTCTGTGTGAACGATTTATAATACTTCTTTAGCTCTATTCCCCTTGGCTCCGAATGCCCTCTTGGTCATTTTACCCTCCAAACATGATTCGCAAGTTGGGATTGGTTCAACCCGGAGAGATTCCAATGAACCATCTTCTACCAACCTTTGAATCCATTTTGGATTAATATGTCCCAATCTGAGATGCCATAGAAGTGTCTCGTTCACGTCTGATGAACGTTTTCTTTTATTGGAAACAGTTATGTGTTATAGGATGTATTTCGTGAGTGGTGTGCACAGTTAATTGTATAGAGATTATTCGACAACGTTCCATGACAGATAAATTTATCATAAAGAGAAATGGTAACAACTTTGTCAAAAGTAACCGAATATCCATCAAGGTAAAGTTTAGAAACCGAAATTAAATTCTTTCTAAAACTAGCAACGTAAAGAACATCTCTTAAAATTAAAACTCTGTCTTCAAAAGACAGGTGCACTTCTCCCACTGCTTCAGCTGCCACTCTCGTAGAATCGCACAGTGTGGTGAGGATCTCACTCCCACTAAGTTGCCGGGTCCGCTTGAACCCCTGTAAAGTGAAACATACATGATCAGTGTATCCTGTATCCACCACCCATAAATGGGAGGCATACGCCGCTAAACAAGTTTCAACAACCAGTGCGTGAAAATTACCTTTCTTTCCATTCCTTTTGGGTATGGAACAACTGACCTCCAATATCCTTTTTCACCGCAGTTGAAGCACTTCCCCTTAGCTGGTTTACTCACTCCTCCACCTCCCTTCACCTTTTCTTTGCCCTTGGCAACACTTGAGTTCACTTGCTTGTGGCCTTTATCCTTTTTCTTGTTCTTACCACCCTTTGGCCTAGAAGAAGAAGAAGGTCCATTTACCACCAAGGCTTGGCTCTTTTGCCCCAATATCACCTCTGCCGAGACTAAAGCTTGCAACAGGTCAGGCATCGAGAACTTCTGATTGTTCATTTGGTAGTTTAGCCTGAATTGTTCAAAACTTTTCGGCAGAGAGTGGAGCACGAAATCGATTTGGGTCTCGATATCGTATTCAGCGCCAAGTACCTCAAGCTTGTTAAGGTGAGCCATCATCTGGAGAACGTGCTCCCTTACGGGCATTCCCTCCACCATTTTCATAGAGAGCAAGTCCCTCATGGTGATCTGACGAGCCACACAGTTCTAATGTTGAAACATCGCTTTAAGACTAGTCATGATGTCTGCAGCAGTCTCAACATTTTGGTGTTGGTGTTGCAACACATCTGACATTGAAGCCAACTTTGCCATTTCGTTGGAACGCTCCCAGTCAGCATACTCTTTCTTAACCGCTTTAGTTGACTCATCATTTGCTTTTCTGGTTTAGGTGTAGTGAGAACCCAGTTATGGCTTTGTGCAGTGAGGACAATAGTAAGGTTTTGATTCCAATCAACGAAGTTTTCACCAGTAAGCAAATTGTCTTTAAGTATATTGAACAGTGGATTAAAAGGTTGCGACATGCTGAACTGAAATAAATAATAATTTGTATAAGCACAAACATATCACAAGGTTCGATCAAATGTATCATATTAAAATCTCAAAAAAAAAAATGAACATGCATCAGCCAACATCTCAAAACAGTTTAAATAAGCCACGTGGGGTGGGTCATTATTTAAACACATTCAAGCAGGTTACAAACAAGAAAATAGTTACAAACTTTTAATCTCCAGATTAATAGTTGGCTCCCACTTGACTAATATAAAATTGATAGGGACTTCAGGGAAGTATATGCATATCAATTTTATACCTAAGTAATAACCATGATTATATAAAGAATTATTATTTTATTTTGAACGAGCCTCGTGGGGAGGGTTATCGTCGCCCCTAATAATAAGTAATAACCCACAATCATCCTTTCAAAATTTATTCATGTGAAATCTATCTTTTGGCCGTCTCGTGGGGGGAATTTCTCCAAAAGAATCGACAAATAAATAAATCATGGAGGTAAAAATTAATTCAATTTTATTATCCGGAATAAGATTGTCAATTAATTATTTAAACATACTTAGTAATTTTCAAAGGTGAGATTTTTCAAAATATTTTCTCATGCATCGTATATTTAAACACAATTTAAATAAGCATAAAATAATGCAAAATATCAAAATAAAAAATAAACACATTGGGCACATATATCCAATTGTCACGGTTAATTTTGTCATGTCTTGATCTTGAGAAATCGTTTTCATAGCCTTCATCGTTCGTCTCGAAAAGCTCCCACTCGTCCGCAACATTTTCTTTATAATGTCCTTCGTCTAGGTCCGAAATGACGTCCGACATTGGGTAGCTCACAGTCCAGAACACGTATCCGCGCTTGCATCTCGACCGGCCATCCCCGCCCGTCACTCGACAATCGGCATGGATCCGCGCGCGCTTACGCGCACGCCCGCCCATCGCCCGCGAGCTGCTTCGGCAGCTTGGCCCCGCCCGTGCCTGTTCGAGTGCGCGCCCTTTCCCCCGATTGCTCGGTGCTCGGCCATGCCCGGGCTTGCACCAGCGTGTGCCGAGCACCTTCGCTCGCCCAAGTGCCCGTGCGCATCTCTGCGCGGGCCCGTGTGAGCGCCGCTCACGCCTTGGCCGCTAATCTCTCCTGGTGCTCGGCCACGCCCGGGCTTGCGCCCGCGTGCGCCGAGCGCCTCTTGGCTAGCCCCGTACGATTCCGCCTAGCACTTCGTGCCTTGGCCCGCTTACGTCCGGGCACTTGGTCACCTGTTTTTAATTCTTCATCTTCGTTCTCGATCCGATTACAATTTATTTACAAAAATAAATAAACCTAGATCTAGACTAGTCTATTACATTGATCAAATCAAACAAATTCTAATCTACTCGTGGATTTTCTCACGAGGCAAAACGAATTCGAACGAATCGAATTAAAAACCACAATTTATATGCATGCATAAATATAAACATTCATCAAATACCATGACAATTGGATACCTGCAAAAAAGATCTAGCAATTCTAATATCCAATTTCAAATTTAATGAAAATGAATTAAATTACAATTTAAAACTCAGAGCCCGAAACCAAGGCTCTGATACCAGTTGTCGGGGAATTAATTGTCCGGATCTATTCGGGATGAATATTTAAATACAAATTTAATTCTAACAATTATTACTAGCATGAATTATTCCTATATTAATTCAAATAATAATTCAACAACAAATCATGCATATAAACAGTTCACATAAATCCTACGCATGCGGAATTGCTACGGGTTTACGTGAACTAACCTCTCGGAGTGACAACCGTTGAGAAGATGGATCCCGTTCACACGAATACACCAAAAGACATTCTCAAGTATTCCCTTATCCTCGTTCAAAAATCCGGTGGTAGGAACTCGTGAACAATTTAACAAAAGGAAAAAATAAAATTATGTTGCACCACCTTTGTGGGTTTCTAATTTTTTCAACACATGGAATTGCACTTGGGGATGAAAAATTCATCCCCTATTTATAATACAAGGGGTGGCCAATTTTTGCCCTAGGAATAAGATGGGAAAATCTTTTTCTTGCTCTCCAAGAAATCTTGAATATATCCAATATATTTTTTTCTTCATATTTAAAATATTCCACAAAAATTCCAACTCCCTATATTAAGGGATTTTCGAAAATATCACATTAAATAGGGAAGAAATAGGATCTTTGACTTTTCTTGAATTTATGGAATAATCTTGTATTCCAAGAATACATATTCCATAAAATCTTTCCAAGAAAATCTTTTCTCTTTCTTCCTTCAATAATTTTCGAAAATTTGGGAAAATAAGCAACAATAATTTATTTTATTTTAAACACCTTTTTCAGTTATTGGAGATTATCTTTGGGCTACTTGAGGGGCCTTTAGGAGAATTAAGATTGTACCTTCTAATGGACTTTGAATATTTAATATTGAGCCACAATATTATTCAAGCTCATAAATATTAATTAATTCCACTACATAATTAATATTGCACTATCCATCTTAACCCATATTACTATTAATATGACTCCCGGTTATTATTTCCCGTGTTTAAGATTATCTAGCCCATTAATTAATTCAAGCCACTGAAATAGCTTTCCATTAATTAATATCTTTTGTTTTTGGTCAAGGAACGGTTCAACATTATTATCCATACCGGAAACTAATTTCACTTGCAAGATTTGGTATGATAAATCTTATGAACCTCCCAAGGGGGCAAATCGAAGAAGCGTACTTCCACACTATTCTTCGTATTAAATCTTAGCAATCGCATATGACCAATAATATTGCCCAAGATATAAAGTATTGAATCTCATTGATTCTCTACCCGTCATAAGTCAAAGCAATAATTACTAACCACACACGATCCTATTTAAGGGATGAAGATTAAGAAATAACGAACCACTGAGGTCTAGTTCTTCCTAATTCAGTGCTGAAGAATTTATCCTCCTGTAGGTCCTATTCAGTGCATCAGTCATGCACTAGTGTAATCTCTTGGTCAAGACAAGTCAATTTGAGCCTTACACTTCAACCTTTCACGATGGATTGTTCATTTCCATCTAGGTCGTGAACAACGTACTTTTAGTTACAAGGGACTGTTAATTTAATCTTCTGTGATCTGGTATCACTAAATTAACTACAATGTAACACGTACTATTTATTGAACAGATATACAGTAAATATGTGTAACATTCAATAATATTTAAAGCATCAGTGATAAATAATTTATTTCAGTAAATAAGACAGAAATTCAGTTTGGTTATACAAAGTAAAAGCATACATTCCAGTATAACCCCAACATCTCCAATGTCCTCTTTCTCCGCATTACAATCAGATCCTCTTGCTTAAGCTCTCATCTTTGAAGTTTGAATAGAACTGGTTTATCCATTTCGTCTCTTCATTGTTCTTACCACCAATTGGTCTAGAACGAGAAGTAGACCCTTTTGTAACCAAATTCACTTTCTTGCGCTCAATATCCTCTTCGACCAACGTGAGAGCCTTTATTAGATCATCCACAGTAAAGTTCATATCTTCCATTAGATACTTTACATAAGGATGATCATAGCTCTTTGGAAGAGAACTGAGAATGAAATCAGTTTTGCTCTTGAAGTCACATTTTTCGCCAAGATATGCCAATTCTTCAAAGTTATTCATAACCCTAAGAATGTGCTCTTTAGCAGTCACTCCTTCTTCCAACTTTAGCTTGACCATGTCATGCTTAATGCTCTGGATTGCCATATGGGTCGGATTTTCGAACATCGCTTTGAGATTTCCCATAATGTCTGCAGCTGTGGAAAATCCTTGATGAAGGTACTTTAACAAATCCGACATGTGTATCAAGATAATGTCCCTCATCAATTCATTTACCAGCTCCCATTCACTATATTTTATCTCTTCCCATATGCTGGCATCCTTGGTTGGTTTTTCGGGTTTTGGTACGTTAAGCACCCATTTGAATTCATGTGAAGCAAGGATATTTATAAGGTTTCGTTTCCAAAAAACATAGTTTTCTCCAGTAAGCAGATTTTCTTTTAGTATATTGAACAGTGGATTAAAAGGTTGCGACATGATGATACTGAAAATAAACATACATCTTGTGTCAATATCCGGATCAACACAAAGAAAATCACACAATTCGATCACATGATTCATATTAAAATCTCAAAAAAATATGAAAATGCATCAGCCAACATCTCAAAACAGATTTAAATGAGCCTCTTGGGAGGGTCATCATTTAAGCACATTCAAGCAGGTTACAAACAAGAACAGATACAAACCTTTAATTTTAAATAAATTAATAGTCGGCTCCCACTTGACCAATATAAAATTGATAGGGACTTCGGTGAAGTATATGCATATCTATTTTATACCTAAGTAATAACCATGATTAAATACAGAATTACTACTTCTTTTGATCGAGCCTCTTGGGAGGGTCATCGTCGCCACTAATAATAATTCACAATCATCCTTTTGAGAATTTATTCATGTGAAAGCTATCTTTTGGCCGTCCCATAGGGGAATTTCTCCAAAAGATTTCACAAATAAATAAATCATGTAGGTCAGAATTAATTTAATTCAAAATCAAAATAATTATTAAAACATACTTAGTAATTTTTCGAATTTGAGATTTTTTGTTGGGCAATTCTCATGCAAACACATTTAAACAAATTAAATAAAGCATAAGAAAAGACAACAATAAATCAATCAAAGCAGAAAATAAACACATTAGACACAAATTATCCAACTGTTATGGTTTGATTTTCCTTGGCTTGATCTTGAAGAAATAACGTCTTGAATTTATCCCACTCGTTCGTCTCAAAAATTTTTTTTGTCTCGAAGCGCCACGCCAAGTAGCTCCGGTAGAGATGCTTCGCCGCACGCGGCCTGCCACTTAGCCGGCGGCCGCGCGTCGTCTTTAGGCACAGAGCCGCGTCGCCCTCGATAACTTCGGCACCCTCGGCGCCCGTCGCGTCGCGTCTTGTTGCCCAGGTCGCCCTACGCTTCCGTTCGTTAAGTTCAGACTCGATCCGTGATCGCTTTATTGTGCCCGCCCGGCGTCACAGTGCCGTCCGTCGGTGACCCTTTAGCGCCGTCGCCATGCCCATTAAACTGGCGGCGTCATCGGCGTGCCTCGCTGCTGCGTTTCACAAGGCGATGCCGCGTCACCTACGTCTACGGTTAAAGATGCATTTTCAACTCCCCAGTCTCCGTCTTCGTCTTCCATCATGTTACGATTTATTTAATGAAAAATAAATACACCTCAAATCTAGACTAGTCTATTACATTGAACAAATTAAATAGCCTAATCTACTCGTGGATTTTCTCACGAGAAAAATAAATCCGAACGAGTCGAATTAAAACCAACATTCATACACATGAAAAATAAACACATTAAATACCATGACAATTGAATACCTGCAAAACAGATCTAGCAATTCTACTGTCTAATTTTCCATTTAATGTCCAACATAATTTAAATAACAATTTAAAAGTCAGAGCACGAAACCCGAGCTCTGATACCAGTTATTGGGAAAATTTGTGTGCCCAGATCTATTCGAGATGATTTTAAATACATATTTAAATTAACCAATTATTTACTAACATAAATTAATCCTAAATCAATTCAACATAATATTTAATAAGCAAATAAACAATCATGCGTACACATAATCCACGTAAATCCTAAGCATGCGGAATCTAGGAGTTACGAGATTACGTACCTCTTGTATAGACAACCGTTGAGACGTTGGATCAACCCAAAGAGCCTTCCCAAATATGTCCCAAGTCCACGAACGTAATCCGGTGGGAGAATTCACACGAACAATTTTAACAAGAGAGAAAAATAAAATATTTTGCCACCACCTTTGTGGATTTCTAATATTTCCAACACATGGAATTGCATTGAGGATGAAGAAATCATCCCCTATTTATAGGACTGGGGGGACGAAAATTTAGGTCTAGTTGGGTCATTGGGAAATTTCCTTGCTTCTTCCTTAAGACACAATCTTGAATATATCCAATATATTCTATTTCCCAAAATATCTCCCAACAAAATCTTCTCCTCTCCTTCTTGTCCATTATTTTCGAAAATATCAAATAAAATAGGAAGAGATAAGATATTTTTCCTTTCTTGAATTTATGGGATAAACTTGTATCTCAAGGATACTTATTCCATAAAATCTTTCCAAGAAAATCAAGAAAACCTTTTACTCTCTCCTACTCATTTTTTTCGAAAATAATTAGGAAAATTAGGCAATAATATTTTCTTCTCCTTTTCATTAATTGGACTTTAATTTGGGCTATTTGAGGGGCCTTTAGGAGAATTAAGATTGGACCTTTAATGGACTATGAAGCTATAATATTGGGCCAAATATTATTCAAGTCCATTAATATTAATTTACTCCACTATAAAATTAATATTGAACTATCCATCTTAATCCATATTACGACTTTACTATAATATGGCTCTCGGTCATTATTTCCCGTGTTTAAGATTATCTTAGTCCATTAATTAATTAAGCCACTGAACAAGCTTTATATTAGTTAATATCTTTGTCCTTGGAGTAAAGACAGCTCAACGTTATTATCCATACCGGAAATAAATTTCCACTTGCAAGATTTGGTATGATAAAGATTCTGAGCCCACCAAGGGGACAAATCAAGCATGACATACTTGTACACGATTCTCCGTATTAAATGTCAGCAATTGTCATGTAATTAATAATATTGTCCAAGGTATAAGGTATCGAATCACATTGACTCTCTTCCTATCATAAGTCAAAGCAATAATTATTAATTCCACACAATCCTATTTAAGGGACAAAGATTAAGAAATAACACACCACTAAGGTCTAATTCTTGTATATTCAGTACCGAAGAATTTATCCTCCTGTAGGTCCTTATTCAGTGCATCTAAATGCACTAGTATAATCTCTTGGTCAAGACAAGCCAATATGAGCCTTATACTTCAACCTTTCATGATGGTTTGTTCATTTTCATCTGAGTTGTGAATTTGTACTTAATTACGAGGAGCTGTTAATTTGATCTTCTGTGATCTGGTATCATCAAATTAACTACAACGTAATACGTACTTAACTTATTAAACGGGTTTGCAATAAATATATATAATATTCATTCATATTTAATACAACAGTGATTGATAGATTATTTCAGTAAATAAATAAGAAAATCATGTTTGGTTATACAAAGTAAAAGCATACTTTTCATTATAACCCAAACAGGAGACGGTAGAGAAACACTTGGGACAAGAAGACAAAGCTTTGGTGACTAAGAAACTTCTCTCAAGATCTAGACAAACGGTGGATAAGATCGTAAAGAAGATGAATGGTACGATCCAAAGCAAGGCCACTAAGAAAACAGGTAAGAAATCCAGTTGGTTAAAGGTCCAGAAGAAACCAAAAGGAATATGTTTCAACTGCGGTGAAGAAGGACATTGGAGGTCAGCCTGTTCCAAACCCAAAAGGAATGTAAAGAAATGTAATTCTCACTCACTAGTTGTTGAAACTTGTTTGGCGGAGTATGCTACCCATTCGTGGTTAGTGGATATGGGATCCACTGATCATGTTTGTTTCACGCTACAGGGGTTCAAGCGGACCCGACAACTTAGTGGAAGTGAGATCCTCATCACGCTAGGCGATGCTAAGAGAGTGGCAGCTGAAGCAGTGGGAGAAGTACGCCTGTCTTTTGAAGACAAGATTTTAATTTTAAGAGATGTTCTTAATGTTCCTGTTTTTCGGAAAAACCTTATTTCAGTTTCTAAACTATTTGTCGATGGATATTCTGTTCGTTTTAATAAGCATGTTACTGTTTTGCGTAACGATGTGATTATCTATCATGGAACTTTACGGAACAATCTCTATATTATTAACTGTGCACATCACTCACATAATGCATCCTATAACACATCTACCATTTCATGTAAAAGAAAGCGGTCGGCTGACGTGAACGAAACACTTCTTTGGCACCTAAGATTAGGTCACATTAACCCAAAAAGGATTCAAAGGGTAGTTCAAGATGGTTCATTGGGGTCTCTCCAGATTGAACAATTTCCAACTTGCGAATCATGCTTAGAGGGTAAAATGACCAAGAGGGCATGGCTAAGGAAGTGTTAGAAATCGTTCACATCGACAAGTGTGGTCCAATGCAAATCTAAGCTAGAGGTGGCTATGAGTATTTCGTTTCGTTTATCGATGATTACTCGCGCTACGGGTACATTTTCCTAATAAAGCACAAGTCTGAGACCTTTGATAAATTCAAAGAATTTAAGGCTCAAGTAGAGAATCATAAGGAAAAAACTATCAAGTTTCTACGATCTGATCGTGGAGGCGAATACCTCAGCGATGAATTTTTGAACTACCTGTCGGAAGAGGGGATTGCATCCCAGTTGATTGCACCCTGTACCCCTCAACAAAATGGGGTTGCAGAACGAACAAATAGAATGCTTTTAGAAATGGTAAGGTCAATGATGAGTTATGCAGATTTACCAAAATCGTTCTGGGGTTACGCTTTGGAAACAACGACTTATATTCTAAACTTAGTGCCATCCAAATCAGTTCCTAAAACCCCGAGAGAATTGTGGACAGGGCGCAAGCCTAGTTTAGGACACATCAGGATCTGGGGGTGTCCGGCATACGTGTTGGACAAGGAAGCTGGTAAATTGGATGCATGTTCAGAATTGAGGTTTTTCATTGGGTACCCCGAAGGAACAAAGGGATGCATGTTCTATGGTCCCGAAGATCAAAATGTGGTAATCAGTATGCACTTTAGATTTTTAGAAAAAGACTATATAAACGATAAAAAGCCTAGAAGTGAGATTACCTTAGAAGAACTTAAGGGGCCAACTCCATTGCCAACTGTACAAAATGATATATCAATCGTCACAACTACACAATCAGAACCTCGTCGTAGTGGGAGGGTTGTCAGACAACCCGAGCGATTCTTAGGGATTGGAGAGTCTTCGGACTTGATCTCAGGAGAAGAATTAGATCCATAGTCCTACAACGAGGAGATCCAAGACAAGGATGCAACATCTTAGCAAACAACAATGGAAGTCGAGATGGGTTCAATGGATCACAATAAAGTGTGGGAGCTAGTCGAACCACTTAATGAGGTTAAACTCATTGGATGCAAGTGGGTATACAAGAGAAGGAGAGGACCGGACGGAAAGGTTGAAACTTTTAAAGCAAGACTAGTGGCGAAAGGGTACACTCAGAAATAAGGGATCAATTATGAGGAAACCTTTTCGGCCGTAGCCATGCTCAAGTTCATCCGCATTCTCTCGTCGATTGCTACGCATTTAGACTTTGAGATCTGATAAATGGATGTCAAGACCGCTTTCCTCGGTGGAAGTCTTGACGAAGAAATCTATATGCAACAACCCGAAGGCTTCATTGAAAAAGGCCAAGAGAATCTGGTTTGCAAGCTTAAGAAGTCCATTTATGGGCTGAAGCAGGCATCCTGGGCTTGGAATCAGTGTTTTGATCAGAACAACTTTGAAAGTT
Source organism: Stenogyne calaminthoides (assembly GCA_037126765.1). Lineage (NCBI taxonomy): Eukaryota > Viridiplantae > Streptophyta > Magnoliopsida > Lamiales > Lamiaceae > Stenogyne > Stenogyne calaminthoides. Next base: position 20,656,178 of record JBBCBC010000022.1, on the reverse strand, counting down.
GTGTTTACAAAAAGTGTGACGGAACTGCCTTGGTATTTTTGGTACTATACGTAGACGACATCCTGCTCATCGGAAACGATGTAAAGGTGTTATCAGATGTAAGGGCATGGCTGTGTGAAGCCTCCTGTATGCAATGTTGTGCATGTTGGGGAATTATTTGCCCGGATCTATTCGGGATGAATATTTAAATACAAATTTAATTCTGATAATTATTACTAACATGAATTAACCCATATTAATTCAAATAATAATTCAACAACAAATCATGCATATAAACAGTTCACGTAAATCCTACGCATGCGGAATTACTACGAGTTTACGTGAACTTACCTCTTGGAATAGCAATGGTCTCGTCTATGAAAACACACTAAAAGTCCTTCCCAAGTATTCCCTAGTCCTTGTTCGACAATCCGGTGGAAGGAAGCTCGCGAACAATTAACAAAAGGAAATATAAAATTTATTGCACCACCTTTGTGGATTTACTAATTTTTCCAGCACATGGAATTGTACTTGGGAATGAAAGAATCATCCCCTATTTATAGATGGGGTGGTGGTCGAAATTTTGAGGAAAAACCAATGTGGGAAAATCTTTTCTTGATCTTCAAGAAATCTTGAATATATCTCCTATATTCTTTTCTCCATAATTAAAATATTCCACAAAAATCCCACCTCATCTTGTTATGGCATATTTTTTGAAAATCAAGAGACAAGAATCCAAGATTTGGATCTTCTTGAATTTATGAGATATACTTGTATTTCAAGAAATACATATCTTCCATAATATCTTTTCAAGAAAATCAAGAAAATCTTTATTTCCCTTTTATTTCAAAAAATTCGAAAATTTCAATATGAATAACCAAGTGGGAGATTTCTTGAATTTAATGAGATAATCTTGTATTCCAAGAATACATATCTTCATTCCATAACAAAATTCAAAGAAAATCTTTCTCCCCTTTTATCCATAATTTTTGAAAAAAAACAAGGAAAAATAGGCAACAAATTTATTTTATTTTTAAACACCTTTTTCAATTATTGGACTTTATCTTGAGCTACTTGGGGGGCCTTTAGGAGAATTAAGATTGGACCTTCCAATGGATCTTGAATTATCAATATTGAGCCACAATATTATTCAAGCCCATAAATATTAATTAATCTCACTACATAATTAATATTGCACTATCCATCTTAACCCATATTACGAGTAATATGGCTCCCTATTATTATTTCACGTGTTTTAAGATTATCTAGCCCATTAATTAATTCAAGCCACCAAATAGCTTTCCATTAATTAATATCTTTTATCCTTGGTAAAGGAACGGTTCAACATTATTATCCATACCGAAAACTAGTTCCACTTGCAAGATTTGGTATGATAAAACTTATGAACCTCCCAAGGGGGCAAATCGAACAAAGCGTGCTTGCACGATTCTCCGTATTAAATCTTAGCAATCGCATGTGACCAATAATATTGCCCAAGATATAGGGTATTGAATCTCATTGATTCTCTTCCCGTAATAAGTCAAAGCAATAGTTACTAACCACACGCAATCCTATTTAAGGGACGAAGATTAAGAAATAACTAACCTCCGAGGTCTAATTCTTCCTAGTTCGATTCAAGAATTTGTCCTCCTCAGAGGTCCTCTTCAATGCATCGACCATGCACTAGTGTAATCTCTTGGTCAAGACAAACCAATCGAGCCTTACACTACAACCTTTCACGATGGATTTTTCATTTCCATCTAGGTCGTGAATGGTGTACTTTTTAGTTACAAGGAACTGTTAATTTAATCTTACGTGATCCGGTATCACTAAATTAACTACAATGTAACACGTCTTATTTATTGAACAGTTATGCAAGAAAATATATTTAACATTCGATGATATTTACAAAGATCGCTGATAAACAATTTATTTCAAAGAATAAGTCCGAAATTCAATCGATCGATTATACAAAGTAAAAACATACTTTCCAAAGATAATCCCAATTACAAGAGAGACCGATATCTGCTTTGCCTATGTAGCAAGATATCAAAGCAACCCCGAAAGAGCATTGGACTACGATAAAGAAAGAACATTCAAGTATCCAAGAGGACATGGGACAGAATGTTGGTTTATCAGTTAGACAGTCTAATCCCCATCGGTTACACAAACTCAAATTTCTAATCAGACATAGACTCCAGAAAGTCTACCTCGGGTAGTGTGTTTTGCATGGGGGGAGGAGCCATGACATGGAGAAGCGTAAAGCAGAAATGGATCGTCGATTCTACCATGGAAGCTGAATACGTAGCTGCTTGTGAAGTAGCGAAGGAAGCGTTTTGACTCAAAAACTTCCAAGTGGACTTGGACGTTGTCCCGGATTTGCCCAACATGATCACAGTTTATTGTGATAATGCCGGAGTAGTTGCAAATTCGAGGGAACTGAGAGCACACAAGGCCAACAAACACATTGAAAGAAAATACCATCTTATACGAGAAATCATTAAGAGAGGAGACATTTAGGTGGCAAAGATTGCATCGGAAGATAACCTAGCAGATCCATTCACAAAGGGTCTGCCTCAGAGTACATTCGAGAGAAATGTGGAAGGAATGAGTGTCAAGAGCGTTGCCAATCTGCTTTGAGATAAGTGGGAGAAATATTATTAGGTTCGTGCAGGTGACATTAGATGTCACATATAACACGAGACATGATGTAGTATACTTAAAGACAGACTTTGAGTATAAGTGGGAGATTGTTGGGGTTATATTGAAAATTATGCTTTTACTTTGTATAACCAAACTGAATTTTCTTATTTATTTACTAAAATAATCCATTAATCACTGTTGCATTAAATATGAATGAATGTTATATATATTTATTGCAAATCCGTTCAATAATTTAAGTACGTATTACGTTGTACTTAATTTGGTGATACCAGATCACAGAAGATCAAATTAACAGCTCCTCGTAATTAATTACAAATTCACAACCCATATGGAAATGAACAAACCATCATGAAAAGTTGAAGTATAAGGCTCAGATTGACTTGTCTTGACCAAGATGTTATACTAGTGCATTTAGATGCACTGAATAAGGACCTACAGGAGGATAAATTCTTCGGTACTGAATATACAAGAATTAGACCTTAGTGGTGTGTTATTTCTTAATCTCCGTCCCTTAAATAGGATCGTGTGGAATTAATAACTATTGCTTTGATTTATGATAGGAAGAGAGTCAATGTGATTCGATACCTTATATCTTGGGCAATATTATTAATTACATGACGATTGCTGACATTTAATACAGAGAATCGTGTGCAAGTACGTCTTGCTTGATTTGTCCCCTTGGTGGACTCAGAATCTTTATCATACCAAATCTTGCAAGTGAAAATTTATTTCCGGTATGGATAATAACGTTGAACTGTCTTTACTCCAAGGACAAAGATATTAATTAATATAAAGCTTGTTCAGTGGCTTAATTAATTAATGGACTAAGATAATCTTAAACACAGGAAATAATGACCGGGAGCCATATTATAGTAAAGTCGTAATATGGGTTAAGATGGATAGTTCAATATTAATTTTATAGTGGAGTAAATTAATATTAATGGACTTGAATAATATTTGGCCTAATATTATAGCTTCATAGTCCATTGAAGGTTCAATCTTAATTCTCCTAAAGGTCCCTCAAATAGCCCAAAATAAAGTCCAATTAACGAAATGGAGAAGAAAATATTTTGCCTAATATTTCTTATTTTTTTCAAAAATTTGTAGGAAAAAGGAAGAAAATATTTTCTTGATTTTCTTGTAGATATATTGTGGAAAGAGATAAGTATTCTTGGAATACATAATTATCCCATAAATTCAAGAAGTCAAATCTTGATTTCTATTGCCTTGTTATTTTCGAAAATTTAGGGAAAAGGGGAAGAGAGATTTTTATGGAAAAATTTAATTAAGGAGAAAATAATATAGGAGATATATTCAAGATTTCTTGGAGAGCAAGAAAAAGATTTTCTTCCTTATTTTTCTCCTCAAAAAAATCGGTCCCCCCTTGTCCTATATATAGGGGATGAATCTTTCATTCCCAAGTGCAATTCCATGTGTTGAAAATATTAGAAACCACAAAGGTGGTGGCAAAATATTTTATTTTTCTCTCTTGTTAAAATCGTTCGTGTGAATCCTCCCACCGGATTATGTTCGTGGACTTGGGACATATTTGGGAAGGCTCTTTGGGTTGATCCAACGTCTCAACGGTTGTCTCTACAAGAGGTACGTAATCTTGTAACTCCTAGACTCCGCTTGCTTAGGATTTACGTGGATTATGTGTACGCATGATTGTTTATTTGCTTATTAATTATTATGTTGAATTGATTTAGGATTAATTCATGTTAGTAATTAATTGATTAATTTAAATATGTATTTAAAATCATCTCGAATAGATTCAGGCACTTATATTTTCCCAACACTATTCACTTAGCAAAGAATCCAACTTTTCACTCGAGGACGAAGCATATTGAGTTGAGGTATCATTACATTCGTTACCTTATTGAGAACAAGATCTTGCAGCTGATGAAGATCCGATGAAGTGAGAATCCTGCTGATATATTAACTAAGGTTGTGACCTAAGAGAAGTTGAAGTTATGCATGACTTCAACTGACCTTGGAAACTGAGATGAAGGTTTGGCACTACTACCAGTGAGAGATATCGATAAGATGTAGGAGACAAGTTACAGTTGGAGTCAGTCTTCAGGTGGGAGATTGTTGGGTTATGGAGTCTGATCGACTGCTTCACTTCCCAGCTTCTCGGTGATCCAACTTTTGGGCCTGTTTTAGCAGACTAGACCGGGATGGGCTTTTAGGGTTTTGGCCCAGTTGCGCCTTATTAATTCCAATCAGATTCGTTGTAATTGTTATTACCGAAAATTAGTAAATCTCCTGGCTTGGTAGTGCGGTAGTGCCCCCAGACGTAGTCATTCCTGATGATCTGGGTAACCAAATCTGTGTTATTTAATTTCTTGTTCTCTTAATTTCTCCATAATTGCAGTTTAAATCCTAACAATATGAACTTGGAATAAGTATTTGATTCTCATTTTGAAAACGATCCTGAAGAGGTAAATTTGTGTGAGGAAAATTACATGGAAGAGGCGGAAGATATCCCGGATGAAGAAGTGCAAGAACAAGTTATTATCGAAGATGATTTTATGCAACAAAGGTTAGATGATTTTCCAGAAGAACATTTCATGGATCAAGGGGAAATACAAGTTATTCCCGAAGAAGAAAGTATTGACACTTCAAATAATAATATTGTGCAAGAAGATACGCCTCCCACCAGCGGTATGTTTTATGACTATTATGAGAATAAATTTAATTCTTACCAACAATATGCAAAAAAAATTAGAATTTCGTGTTGTGCAGAAAACACAATGCCCAAAATATATAGGATTGCATCTTTATATCGTGAAGAAGACTAAATTTGGTGTAGAGAGAGACAGTGAAGATTTAAATTGAAATCTTAATCAAATTCAAACTAAACCAAAATTCAACTAAATTTTCATTAATGGCAAAATAATCGTTACACCCGATGATTGCAAAATGGGATCGGGCCGGCCGGTTCGACCGGTTGAACCAGGAATCGGACTCAGAACCGATCTGAACACCCCCTAAGAACCGGTCAAAACCAGTTCAATCAATTTTTTTTAATTTTAATTTTTTTTTTTAATTTTAAACTATTAATTATTTATGTAAAAAAATATTATTTTTAATATCAATCAATTTTTCACTAATCTTTCTTGTGAGTAAGGATCTAGACCCCTCCCCGTTTTATATTACTCCATCTCACATATTTTTAGTACTTATTCGATGTGGGATAGGAGGTTTAGGTAGAATTTAGATTCACCTCCACTCCTTTTTATATTACTCCATCTAACACCTTTCTTAATACTTATTCAATGTGAGATGGGAGATTCATAAAGTCCACCTACTCTCCCTTTTATATTACTCAATCTCACATCTTTTTTAATACTTATTCGATGTGAGGATATGAGATCCATAAAATCTATCTTCTCTCCCTTTTATATAACTTCATTTTACATTTATTCTAATATTTATTCGATGTGGGACAAATCTTTTCCCCATTTTATATTATTTTTTCTCACATTTCATCTAATACTTATTCAATGTAGAATAAAATCTCTTTCTCAAGAAATCAACACATTTATATTATTTTTATGGTTCAAGTTTGATTGATTAAATTTAAATATTAATATTATAAGTTCATTGATGAATTAATCATTTAAAAAAAAGTAAAATATAAAAAATATTAAAAAAAATAGATATAAATTATTTAAACGGTTGAACCGTTGGTTGAATCACTGACCGGTGACCTGTCCGATTCGATCACCGATTCGATTATGAAAACACTGGTTTCACCAATCAAATTGTCGAAATACCTTTATCACAGGGTGAGTCGAGCCAAACAGTACCTTCCTATTTGATATTTCCCCTCTTTGATTTTCTTGATTAGTGAGGTATTTGGGGGCAAAGCATCATCATTTGGAGAAAAATAGAAAATCTCATTCCTTCAACCTCACCTGATTTAAACGGTATTTCTATTGATTTTAATCATCTCGTTTCAGTAATCGATCGTCCAGTGTAATCAATGGCCGCCGCATTTCCGGCGATGTTCCGGCGGGCCGTTCTGTCTGGGACACGATTTCGGGGCCCCAACCTACGGTACCGGCAAGTCTCTGATCTCGTTAAATCTAACGGCAGCGTCTTCGTCGTGGATACTTTGGCCATCGTATTTCTTTTCCCCTTCTTCTTCTTCATTGATTTTTGCCTAATTGTTGGTTAATTATACGTATCTGTATTTGATTGATTAATTAGGTCAGGAAATTAGAGGGGAAAGGGGTGTCGACGGAGCAAGCAGAGGCGCTGACGGAGGAATGGGTGGGCGTTGTGAATGAGAGCTTGCAGAAATTTACCGATTCTTTGGTTTCCAAAGCTGAATTGGAGAAAGTATGCCATCTTCGCACCTTTTTTTATTGTTGTTCTTCTATGGTAATGCGTGGATATGAACTGTGAAATTCTTTGATAAAGGGAATGCTATGTTTTTTCTCTTTGTAGATTGTGATGATACATGATTCCAATTTGTCGAAATTCAGAACTGAAGTTAAAACCTCAGAGGTATGATTGAACAGCTCTTGAATCTGACATTTAATGATACTAGATTAATGAGTAACATTTGTACTCGGTTTGCATACTTTAATTTCTTCCATTCTGCAGTCATATAATCGAAATCGTGAAACTTTTCAATAGGGGTTTTGATACAGTGTTGGACCCACTCGGAGCTAGAATTCAATTTGGTTGGTTATTACTTATATAGATAGTCTAAAGTCTGCTGTTATACAATTTATCAAAATTCGATAAAGCTCAACAAAGCTCGGCTCTGTTTCTTGTATAGTGTATATAACGAAATAAATCAAGATTGGTAGAGTAAAACACCTTAGCTGGACAAGGCTTGCTAGACTATTGAATTGGTGATCATTGAGTTCAGCTACTCGGGCTGCTTGAGTAAGAGCTTAGGGGTTGTTTGCAAACTCTGCTTACCACTTTGAAACACTTCTCAGAAGCTAAAGTTGTGAGGGACAACTTTGAAAATAAGTGATTTTGCCTTTTCCACTTGAGTTTGCCAAAACACTCCCTTAAGCTTAAATTCAATTACTTCGTGTCAAGTTCAAGTTCTTTGAGGTTGATGTTGAGTTTCGCTCGCAAGCTCAACCTGGAGCATTTTCTAGCGGAAAACCATGTAAAAAATGATAAAGAATTCTCTCATGCAGTCGAAATGTTAACTGATGTATGGTTTATATGTTCAGAGACATGTTTCTATTTATTAATAATATTTACATAGGAAAATAAGGATTTACATGCTTTGGATATTTTTTTCACTCCCTGTCATTAACCTTTTGTCCTTGAATCTTGTTGTTTTACATTATTGGCATTTTTCATGTTGGATGCTTAGACATAAAATCTTGTCACTGCATCTAATATTTTTATTGAGCAGTGAGTGGAAAAGAAGTATTTAAACCGACACACTCCCTCTATATAAGATGTCTCATATATATCTTTTGTTTACATTTGTTACGAGTTATCCGTTAATCAATATCAATTCTTTCTTTGGATCTTTACTCCTTTACTATCAAGATTATAAAGCCTGTTCATGGATCAACAATAATATGCAAATCCCTCGATTAATTGACCATATTATCAGTTTATTATGTCTCTGAGGATCCGAACTCTAGAGCAACTCATGCTTGGTTGGAATTATTCCATCTTCCCACATTCATTTGATCCCAAATGCAGGAGCACAATTTCTCTTTGCTGCAACATGAATTGGAAAAATTGAGGAGTGATATAGAAAAGATGCGGAGTGAATTAAGGTGCACAAGTTAATAGACTGCTTTTAGTATCTCATGAAGCTTGTCTGTGTTTCTTATTTCGTTTTAATGACGGAAAAATGATCTTCGTGTAGGTATGAAATCGACAAAGTTACGGCAGGCCAGCGTTTGGATCTTAATCTTGAAAAGGGGTAATAAGCTGTTCCCATGAAAATCAACAATTTTATGCAAAAGAGCAAACTAATATTATGGATATGGACTCTTACCTTTGTATCCAACTTCCTTTTTATTTATTAATTTTTTATTTTTCTGAAACAATTTATTCAGGAGAACTCGGGATGAGCTGAACAATCAAAATCAAGAAACCACTACCCTCACTAAAAAACTTGATGGGGTGAGTATGTATACTGCTACTTGTACTTGATAATTTCTGAACTCATTATGTTTACCGACCTTTTTTATATATAAACTCAGGAAATTCATGAATTAAGAGCGCAATTTGAAGCAGCAAAATACGATGTGATTAAATATTGCATAGGTGCACTTGCCTCCGTTTCTGCTGTTGGTCTGGCTGCACTCCGCATTCTGCTGTAATGTAATCTGTATTGCAATTCAGCAGCCTCTATTTTATCTGAATTAAAGAATTTTAGAACTGTTTAAAACCCTTCAAGACTCATTGGCATGAGAGGCCATGTTAAGGTAGGATTAGCAGGCTCTTGTAGTGTATTGCAACTCTTTTTTGTAGTTTACAAGGTTTGTTCATACGTTTTGCTGTGAGCATCCCATCAGCATTTATTCATTTATCACATCCGCCATTTTCGTCTGCATTCATAAACTGTAAGAAAGGTGAAAGACGAAAAGTCGCTGGTGGGCTGCCCACTGTGGGTGCATGCTTTGCATGCACTACGCACTCAGATAGTAGCATGTCGTGCGACTTGGGAGCATGTGCTCGATGGCTGGGCGTGATGCAGCAATCCGCATTGCTTGTTGATGTGTTTCCTTTTTTTTTTTAAACACCGGTTGAATTTCAGCAGAGAACCGTTGCAGTACAACTTTTTTTTTTCTTAAACTATAAATAATGGATTTCATTTTAATATGACTGTTAAGATTTTTTTTTTTTTTTTCAATCCATTTTATTTGATAGCCCACAGGTGAAGATGAATGAGTGCCTGTTTGCAACTTCAATTTGATTGTGCAGAATCACTTTTTCTTTTTCCTTTTAATGCAGTTAGACTAATTTTTTTATTTTTTTTAAAGATACTTCTGTATTTTTCAGAGTTTGCGAACAGGGCTTGTACCTTTGATTAACAAATTCCCCTAAAATTTCTATATTCCGACACCAGTCTTTGGAGAAGAGTAATGAGAATCATTTCAATTAATATTACTTGACAGTTTTGATACATTCTCAATGAAAATAGGAGTAAATAATTGATTACTCTCCTATAATCACTTATTCAACTCTTTTCATGTAATACCCATTGTTGATTTTTAAATAAAACAATAATAATGCTATCAATAACTCCATAGTGATTGACCCTTCAATGATATTATTATAATTCTCAAGTCATATTAAACGGACTCTAAAAGAATAAAGCAAACTTTTATATAATAAATATTTCATGGATTTAGGATTCGTGAAATATGATCTGCGGGATAGAATTAACACAGAGCTAAAAATTTGCGGATCTTGTGTAGGTTGAATTGGGTCAAATAAGTATTTCTTAAATGTTTGCGCATAGGCAGAACAACAAAACTTGCTCAGAGATCTGTGTTATTATAAGGGCAAACATGTATTGTTATGAGTACATATATGTGTTACTACAACGAAGGATCCTTGAAACATTATGTTGGTCACAAGGAGAAGCACATAAACATAGAGGGGAAAACTCGCAAACTTCGTGTTGGTCGAATTGAGTCAAACTAATTTTTCTATAAAATTCGCGCAAAGACAAAACAACAGATCTCACTTCGAAATCTATGTGACTATAAGGGCAAACATGTGTTACTGTAAGCTCATGTATGTGATGCTGCAATGACAAATAACACATACTTATTTTCAGTATACACATATCTGTGTAAGATATTGAAAATTGTGTTAATGCATTATCATAATGTATTATTGTGAAGAGAAAGATGTGTTATTGTACAAACAATATGACTCACCCTCTATTTTCATCTGCTTCTCCCTCTATTTTTTATCTGCTTCTCTTGTAACCAACTGCTGTAAGTAAAGGCCCGAACAATCAGATTACACCATTAAATTGGTAAAATTATTTCTTTCTTTTTTCATCACGTAGTAACACATAATTGAACTTATAGTAACACAGTTTGGGAGCGAATTTTCTGTTTTTCCTTTGCGTGAATTTTTAAGAAATATATATCTAACCCGGATCAACCCATGCAAGATCCGCGAATTTTAAATTTCTTCCTATTTTAACTAATATTTCACATGGAAGTCCCCAAAAGAATAAAATAGGGCTACTAAGTCTTTCTATCCAAGGCAAACTGTTATATGAAATATTTCACGAGTCATGGAGTGCAAAGAAACAACCCACTGTCTCTCGATCCAATTGTGAGTCCGAATATCGTGCCCTTGCCAATGATGTTGCTGAATTGGTTTGGGTCATGAATCTTCTCTCAGAGACTCCAATAACCCGTCTTTTACCAACCAAAGGATCTTTTATAGATTAATATGACCCAGTCTTAGATGCCAAAGTAATATTTCATTCACATATGAAGAACGCTTTCTTTTATTCAAAATAGTTGATGTGTTATAGGATGCATTTTGTGAGTGGTGTGCACAGTTAATAGCAGTGATGTAAAAATCTCGACTAGTCCCTGCCTAGGCAATGTCTAGGCGCTAGGCGGTCGTCGGCATACCCAATTTTGCCTAGGAATCGCCTAGGCGACCGAGTCGGGTGCTAGGCGGCTAAGTCAGGAGCTAGGTATCCAACATTAAGGTATTATTTGATAATGAGAGACTTTATTCTTAGAATAAATTGATGGTAAGACAAAGATTGATAATTTTCACTACACTAAAATTCCAAAACATAAATTTGTTTAGTTTTTTTATGTTAAATTAATTTTCTTATACTCTATAATGGATAATAGATATAAGAAAAGGTGTTTTAATTGTTATCTAGATTTAGACGGTTGTATAATGAATGAATGAATTAATTTTGAAGTGTATTTTTGTTATAATATATTGATAAGTACTCCCTCCGTCCTAATTTTGATTAGCCAAATAGTGTAGACACGGAGATTAAGAAAAAGTAGGAGATAATAGTATTAAATAGTGTAAAGTGGGCAAAGTGGGTTTGGTAGAGGGAAATAATAGTATTAAATGGTGTAAAGTGGGTTTGGTGGAGAGAAATAATAGTATTAAATAGTATTGAAAGTTGCTTTATTACCTTATTAGGAAATGGCCAAACAAAATTAGGACGTCTATTTATGGAAAATGATCAATCAAAATCAGGACAGAGGGAGTAGTAAATAAAACTCATTTAGATGAAAAAAAAAAGAAAAAGATATGAACCGACTAGTCCTCGATTAGTTCTCGCCTAGACGACCTAGGCGCTAGGCGGTCCATATCCGCCCGACTATCGATTTCCGACTTTTGCACCCTTGGTTAATAGTATAGAGATTATTCAACAACGTTCTAGAACAGATAAACTTATCGTTTTGAAAAATAGTAACTTGCTTATTAAAAGAAACAAAATATCCGTTCAAAAACAATTTAGAAATTGAAATCAAGTTCTTTCTAAAACTAGGAACGTAAAGAACATCTCTCAAAATTAAAACTATATCACTAAAAGATAGTTGCACAGCCTGCACTTCTCCCATTACTTCAGTTGCCACTCTCGTAGCATCGTCTAGTGTGATGAGGATCTCACTCTCACTAAGTTGCCGGGTTAGCTGGAACCCCTGTAAAGTGAAACAAATATGACCAGTGGCTCCCGTATCCACTACTCACAAATGAACGCCGCTAAACTAATTTCAACAATTAGTGCATGAGTATTACCTTTCTTTTCGGCGTTCTTGGGCTTGGAACAAGTTGACCTCCAATGTCCTTTCTCACCGCAGTTGAAACACTTCCCCTTAGCAGTCTTCTTGACACCTCACCCTTGGTTCACCTTTTCATTACCCTTGGCAACACTTGAGTTGACTTGGTTTTGGCCTTTGCCTTCTTCTTCTTCTTGCCTCCCTTTAGCCAAGAAGAAGTAGAAGGACCAATTGCCACCAAGGCTTGATTCTGGTGCCCCATTAGCATCTCAGGTGAAACCAAAGCTTGTAGCAGATTAGGCAACGTGAAGTTCTGATTATTCATCTGGTAGTTCAGCTAAAACTGCTCAAAACTTTTCGGTGAGCCATCATCTGGAGAACGTGCATCCTTACGGGTATTCCCTCCATCATTTTTTGCGACAACATATCTCGCATGGTGATCTGCCTAGCCGTACGGTTCTGATGTTGAAACATCGCTTTAAGACTTTGCATAATTTCCGCAGCAATTCCAATGTTTTGGTGTTTGTGTTACTATTAGTGTTAGTGTCCTAGAGACAATCCTTTGTATGGACATAATACTAAGATAATATTTAGTGTTGGTTTAATATTATTGTTTGTTTAATATTAAATGTATGACATTACACTTATTAGAATATTATGTTTGATTGTTTGCATTTGTTCTTATCTATGTTCCCTTGAATTACTACTGTCATTGAGTACGTGAGAACTCAGATGACTTAAGCATGATTCTCAAACAGCCCCGATCAAGGATCATCGAGAATGGGATATCGATGATACAATGGAGATAGGTGTGCGATCTGCATCATACTCTTAGAGAGTGTAGTAAGATCTCACTTACTACGAGATACAAGGTATCTCATGATGGATGCACAAATACCTTAGAGGGTATTGGTATACCCATCCAAGCAACCGTTTGATGTAGTTTCACTATATGTGTCTACGGGTGTCTCGGTTAGTGGGAGCGATGCGATGCTCCTTTGACTTGAGGTCAATACGCACAACATGTGTGGAGTGATGAACTTTGACCATGACCGACATTTACACCCTTCCATGGGTAGATATGGCTTGGATTGGGTTCATCACGAAATGCATGTGCGTGGTAGTTGAACCAAGATAAGGATTCATTCCTCAAAGTGGATTTAGAGAGAATACTCATCTTCTAGTCATAATTGGATCAAAGTCATTGGCCAATGCACGTCACCTTGGACTTTGTGACCAAAGGTGACACGAATGATCAATTAGTGATTCGAGATAAATCGATTAAGCTATTTGAATAAACACTTCATCATTTTCAAGGCTAATCGAGTATTCATGAATGGAAGGAGGAAATCGCAATAGCCCATGTTACATTTACAGGTAGTTGTACGTTTCTCGCAACGTACCTCATATATTGAGATTGTCTGATTTATTGTCTAGGGTTCAATTAAGACCGTTAGTTTGACTAATCGCTCGATATATGAGGGCCTATGGGTCACACAACAAGTAACTCCCGTGTATGAATTATAGTTGATTGATTAAGTATTAAATTAGATTTAATATTTAATTTATGAAGAATTAATAATATATTAATTTGGAATTATTTTTATTATTATTTAATTAAATTAGATTTAATTAAATAAGAATCCCAAAATAATATTATGGAATATTATTGTAGGAAAATATCTGTAGGGAAAAACATATCTTTGAGATATGGTTTTCAAGATTAGGAATTATCTTCCTAATAAAGATTTGTTTAAGATATAAGCTAATTTCTCCCTATATATATGACGTCCCGGGATTCATTATTTACCACAACAAGAAAACTTAATTTCTCCATAAAATCTAGGATATGAGTTTTCCTAGCAAATTCTGTCTCAGATTCAACACTGGCAGATCTGTGCAATTCTGTCTACGGGGATTACGTGGATACTGTAGTTGAGAAATCTGCTATTGAAATACTGTAAGATTTCTTGTTATGTTTAATCGCACTCGTTTAAAGCAATTAACTGATCGTTGTTGGTGAACTATTTATTTCTGCTGCGCATGTATAACGTGTTTACGTGCCCGTATATTCCAACAGTTGCAACACATCTAACATAGAAGCCAAGATGATACACTTTGCCATTTAGTTGGAATTCTCCAAGTCATTATACTCTCTCTTATTCGTTTTGCTCGAATCTTCGGTACATTTTTTGGGTTTAGATACATCAAGAACCCACTTGTGTTGTTGTGCAGTTAGGACAATTGATAGTTTACGATTCCAATCAACAAAGTTTTCACCAGTCAATTGATTGTCTTTAAGTATATTAAACAGTGGATTAAAAGGTTGCGACATGCTGAACTGAAAATAAACATACATTTTGTATTAATGATTTAATCACAAAAAAAATATCACTAACATTCGATTACGTGAAACATATTAAAATCTCAAAAAAATATGAACATGCATCAACCAACATCTCAAAATAATTTTAAACATGCCACGTGCGTGTGGTCCATAATTTAAAACACATTCAAGCAGGTTATAAACAAAGACTGTAACAAATCTTTAATTCAAAATTAATAGTTGGCTCCCACTTGACCGTATAAAATTGACAGGGATTTCGGGGAAGTATATGATATCAATTTTATACCTAAGTAACAACCATGATTAAATACATGATTATTATTTTGTTTTGAGCAAGCCACTCGTGGGGAGGGTCAATACCGCCACTAGTAATAATCCACGATCATCCTTTTGGAATTTATTCATGTGAAAACTATCTTTTGGCCGATCCGTGGGGCAAATTCACCAAAAGATTTCACAAATAAATAAATTATGGAGGTCAAAATTAATTTGATTTAAAAAATTCATATTAATTATTTAAAACATACTTAGTAATTTTGAAGTTGAGATTTTTAAACGATTTCTCATGAGAAATTTCCTTGTATCTTCTTCAAGATACAATTTTGAATACATCTCATATATTCTATTTTCCATAAATATCTTCCCACAAAATCATCTCTTATTATTTTAAGGCAATTTTCAAAAAAATAAGGAAGAAAAGCCAAAGTCAAAGATTCTTGAATTTATGAGATAATCTTGTATTCCAAGAATACTTATCTTCCAAAAAAATCTTTCCACGAAAATCTTTTCTTTCTTTTATTCATATTTTTTGAAAATAATTAGAAAAAATAGGCAACAAATTGTTTCTTTTATTTTAATCACCTTTTCATTAATGTACTCATGTTGGACTACTTCAGGGCCTTTAGGAGAATTAAGATTGGACCTCCCAATGGGCTCTGAATTACAATATTGAGCCACAATATTATTCAGCTTATTTCACTATAAAATTTATGTTGCACTATCCATCTTAATCCATATTACGATAACATGGCTCCGATTATTATTTTCCATGTTTAAGATTATTTAGTCCATTAATTAATTAAGCCACTGAAAAACTTTATATTAATTAAGATCTTTTCCTTGGAGTAAAGACAACTCAACAGTATTATCCATATCGAAACTTAATTCTGAGCCCACCAAGGGGACAATCAAACATGACTTTCCTTGCACACGTTTTTTCTGTATTAAATCTTAGCAATTGTCATGTAATTAATAATATTGTCCAAAATGCAAAGTATAGAATCGTTGTCTGATTCTAAACCCAACCCAACACAACTCAAAGCAATAAATATAAATTACACACAATCCTATTTAAGTGACAGAGGTTAAGAAATTAACAACCACTGAGGTCTAATTCTTCATCCCGTAAGTCAGTATGGAAGAATTTATCCTCTCTGTAGGAGCGCATCACAATGCACTAGTGTAATATTTTGGTCAAGACAAGCCAATTCGAGCTTTACACATCAACCTTTACCAATTGAGTGTTCAATTCCATCTAGGTTTTGAAGATGTACTTATTTACAAGGGACTGTTAATGTGATCTTCTGTGATCGAGTATCACCACATTAACTACAATGCAACATGTACTAATATTGAACTGTTTGCAATAAATAAATAACATTCATTTATATTTAAAGCAACAATGATAATAATGTTGGGATATTTTAGTTTTGATGAATTATGCCAAAACATTATCAACTTGTGTTTTTGAAGCTAATCTACAGATAACAAGTTGAGGGGGAACGAGAGAACAAATTGAGGGGGAACTCATGAAATCAGACGAAGATGATCGAGATCAGGCGAGGCTGCAGACGAGACTGATCGAGATCAAATGAGTAAGAAGAGTTCCGGAGTTAACTGATGAGCTGTGCAAAATCAGAAGAGAAGAAAAGCTAAGCCAGCTGATCAGAAGAATCAGAAGGTCAAATGATCAGATGACCAGAACAGACCTGATCAGATGATCAGAAGAACAGTCGAGCTGATATGGTGATCAGAAGAACAGACAAGCTGATCAGAAAGAAACTGACTAGAAGATCAGAAGAGAAGGTTGCAGATCAGAAGAGGAGCAGATGAGACTGATCGAGATCAGACGTGATCGAGATCAGATATGAAGATGAGCAGATGATCAAGATCAGACGTGATTGAGATCAGATGTGCTAAACTGATATGCTAAACCTAATGAACTGACATGATGCTATCCTGAGATATTGATCTGAAGATGTGTTGATCTGATCAGTCGAGCTGATCAGATCAGGCAAAGAAGAAATCAGATAGCTTGAGTCAAAGTGACCTGAAGGTCAGGATGTCTGAATTAAGAGAACTGAACTCAGTTAGCCTGAGTGTCAGTATGCCTGATCAGACAAGGTCCGCTGAAGAGAAGTCTGCTGAATCAGATAAACCTGAGGCTCAGATGAGAACTGAAGACTCAGTATGTCTCTGAAGACACTGAGACTCAGAGAATCCTGAATGATTCCAAGGCGAGGAATCTGAGGAATATAGCCGTTAGAATCAGCTGACGTGGACCAATGAGAGGAAGACAACCAGCCTGGAAAAGCTGCAGAACATACAAAGAATAGTATGGATTTGAATGTGATTCTCTCCAACGGTAACATTCAAATCCACACTATAAATACAAGGTCTTCCATCATTATCAAGTGTGGATGCGTGGAGATTATAGCACAAGATGCTACAGAGCCAAAGAGAGTTATACCCAAAGCATTCCCACCCTAGAACACAAGTTTGTAGATATACAAATATGTTCAAGAGTGTTCTAGAACCCAATCTAAGCAACCCACGATGTATCCTAAGCTTAGAGAGATTTTCCCAACCTTAGCATTGAGGCTAAACAAATGTAAGGGAAAATCTCAACCTAGTTGGAAACCAAACAAACCTTACCCAAATCAGTTGGTTAAGTTTGTAGGTGAGTGTGAACTTGGTAAACATCTAGCAATCCCGAAAGGGAGGGTAGGCAATCCCGATTGAGGGTGATAAGTCTCGTTGGAGTGTGAACTCGGTAAACATCTGTAGGCAATCCCGTGGAGGGTGATAAGTCCTGAGGCGAACCCGAGAGGGTGATAAGTCCAGTTTGAGTGAGAGCTCGTTAAATATCTAGAGGCGAACCCGAGAGGGTGATAAGTCCAGTTGGAAGGAATTTCCCTAGGAACAGGGAGAGTGGATGTAGGAGCTTGAGCCTCCGAACCACTATACTTTGTTGTGTTCTTTACTGCTTTACGTTCTTATCTTGTCATATGCATTCGATTATAAGCAAAACACAACGCATGAGCTTAAAACGCAAAAATCTGTAATCACCATTCCTTCACCCCTGTTTTTATATGCACCGCACGAAATGTCTGCTTCCGCACGCGCAAAATGGGTTTTCAAATCGGGACCATCAAATAAGATTTATTCTCAGTAAATAAGTGATAAATTCAGTCTGTTATACAAAGTAAAAGCCTACTTTTACGTATAACCCCAACAACATAATAAAAGTCTCGATGTTGTTTATCCGACCTTTCATGTTACTAGCTCCATCATAACCTTGCCCTCAAATTTTAGATGGACTTAATGAATGTTCCACAAGTAAATACATCACATTTAAGTGTCATAGCAGTGGTATTACCAACATGTACAAGTCCGAGAAATCTCTCCACCACCATTCCCCTTTTGTCATCACCATAATGGAAACAAAGAGCTAATTGTTCCTTATGAGATACATCACTTGACCCGTCGACCAATGTAGCAAAGTAGTCATCACCAAGCTCTTCAATAATGTGCTTAGTTGTTTCTTTAGCACAACTATTAATGATATTTTTCTGAATTGTGGGAGATCTCATTTAACTATTTTTTGGAGCATTTTCAAGAACAAACTTTTTTAACATCCTTCTCATGTCCTACTACCCATTTCAAAAACTCAAGAAAATTTCCCTTATTAATTGATTCTTCACTTTCATCATGCCTGTTGTACCTGTTGGGATTATACTTGAAAATATGCTTTTACTTTGTATAATCAAACTGAATTTCGGTCTTATTTACTGAAATAAATTGTTTATCACTGATGCTTTAAATATCATCAAATGTTATATATATTTACTGCATAACTGTTCAATAAATAGTACGTGTTACATTGTAGTTAATTTAGTGATACCAGATCACAGAAGATTAAATTAACAGTCCCTTGTAACCAAAAGTACACCATTCACGACCTAGATGGAAATGAACAATCCATCGTGAAAGGTTGAAGTGTAAGGCTCAGATTGACTTGTCTTGACCAAAAGATTACACTAGTGCATGTCTAGTGCACTGAAGAGGACCTACAGGAGGACAAATTTTTCAGAACTGAACTAGGAAGAATTAGACCTTAGTTGTTCGTTATTTCTTAATCTTCGTCCCTTAAATAGGATCGCGTGTGGTTAGTAATTATTGCTTTGACTTATTACGGGTAGAGAATCAACGAGATTCAATACTTTATATCTTGGGCAATATTATTGGTCACATGCGATTGCTAAGATTTAATACGGAGAATCGTGTGCAAGTACGGTTGTTCGATTTGCCCCCTTGGGAGGTTCATAAGTTTTATCATACCAAATCTTGCAAGTGGAACTAGTTTCCGGTATGGATAATAATGTTGAACCGTTCCTTTACCAAGGATAAAAGATATTAATTAATGGAAAGCTATTTCAGTGGCTTGAATTAATTAATGGGCTAGATAATCTTATACACGGGAAATAATAACCGGGAGCCATATTGACTGTAATATGGGTTAAGATGGATAGTGCAATATTAATTATGTAGTGGGATTAATTAATATTTATGGGCTTGAATAATATTGTGGCTCAATATTGATAATTCAAGATCCATTGGAAGGTCCAATCTTAATTCTCCTAAAGGCCCCTCAAGTAGCCCAACATAAAGTCCAATAACTGAAAAAGGTGTTTAAAAATAAAATAAATTTTGTTGTTATTTTTCCTCATTAATTTCGAAAAATATAAATAAAAGGGGAGAAAGATTTTCTTTGAATTTTGTTATGGAATGAAGATATGTATTCTTGAAATACAAGATTGTCTCATTAAATTCAAGAAATCTCCCACTTGGTTATTTATATGTTATTTTCGAAAATTTTGAAAGAATAAGGGAAAGAAAGATTTTCTTGATTTTCTTGATTTTCTTGAAAAGATATTATGGAAGATAAGTATTCTTGCAATACAGGTATATCTCTTAAATTCAAGAAGATCCAAATCTTGGAATCTTTATCCTTATTTTTTCGAAAATAACCATAAC
Organism: Stenogyne calaminthoides; assembly: GCA_037126765.1. NCBI lineage: Eukaryota > Viridiplantae > Streptophyta > Magnoliopsida > Lamiales > Lamiaceae > Stenogyne > Stenogyne calaminthoides. The sequence continues at coordinate 20,636,141 of JBBCBC010000022.1, read as the reverse complement.
AAGAGAAGGTGGGATTTTATGGAATATTTTAATTATGGAGAAAAGAATATAGGAGATATATTCAAGATTTCTTGGAGATTAAGAAAAGATTTTTTCCTCCCTATTCCATGACAAAAATTTCGACCAACCCCTCATTATAAATAGGGGATGAATGTTTCATCCCCAGGTGAACACGAAAATTGGTGAGTGTACAATTCCATGTGCTGGAAAAATTAGTAAATCCACAAAGGTGGTGCAACAAATTTTATTTTCCCTTTTGTTAATTGTTCGCGAGCTTCCTTCCACCAGATTGACGAGCAAGGACTAGGGAATACTTGGGAAGGCTTTTTGGTGTGTTTTTATCGACGAGACCATTGTCACTCCAAGAGGTTAGTTCACGTAAACCCGTAGTAATTCCGCATGAGTAGGATTTATGTGAACTATTTATATGCATGATTTGTTGTTGAATTATTATTTGAATTAATATAGGATTAATTCATGCTAGTAATAATTGTTAGAATTAAATTTGTATTTAAATATTCACCCCGAATAGATCCGTGGAATTAATTCCCCAACAGTACCCATGTTGTCGACCAGCGATACGTGGGTTGACGACCATGCCGTGGATGTCATCCTATTATGCTCAGTTAAGATAACACTTAGTTACATTAAATACAAGTATTGATGGTCGCCAGTGGTCATTTGTTGACGTCGACCACGGATCATGGCGGACCAAGCGACATCCTCAAAAGAACACAATGTCGCCCCAAATAACTCGACGATTGACAGGTATGCGTCAAGCAGACGGTTACAAACAAGGCCACCGAGACAGCTAACTTAACCAGGGAAAGGGCCATAATCTTGTCGGTGGTCAGTTGAAGAGAGCCAAATCAGGGAGCTGAAATCACGGGGAGAATGTCGCCGCGACAGACCAGTGCTGCGATGACCTTGCGCCTGGATGATTGACACAAATTCGGGAGTTTAATTTATGCGCTATTAATTATAGTAATTAATGTCACTAGTGCTTATAAATAGAGGAAAATTCCTCAATGTAAAGGTCGAAACTTTTAAGATTAAAAAAATCATTAAGAGAAAACAATTATTCTTTGTGTTCTAAATTTATGTTCGTTGATTTATATCTATTGCTTGTTGCCCTAGGATTAAAACCTAGGTAACAACAATTCCCACGACATGCCAGCCCTTGAAACAAAAGAATTCCAAACAAGAAAGTGAAGCCCTCAAATGAGATTCATACTCACTTCGAATCACATCACTTGCATCATCAAAAGCATGTACAATAATTTTTTTTTTATATTTAATCTCTTAAATTCACAAATTTCTCGCAAGCAAGATTATGCGAACTTTTAACAACACCAGCATGCTTGTCAAACCTAAGAGTTTTATTCCATGACCTAAATCCTCCATTAATAAAAGCATCTCCCCCTGCACTAGTATCAATTTCATTCTTGAATAAGTAACCGACAAAGCAAAATGCTGCATTATTCTCTATACTATATTCAAGCCAATTATACTTTTTGAACCAAATGACACTAAATCGACGCACACCTCCAAGGTCCCTTTGAGGAAAGTCGTGAGTTTTGGGTTGACAAGGTCCTTTAAGAACGTATGCTCTTCTCACCACATTTTGTTGGTTCTGAAGATAATTTATTATGTTTATTCGTTTCCTAGGATCATTGGGAAGAAATTCAACATCATATAGTAATTCTTCCTCCACAAATTGCATACTATTAGTATTTGAGCCACTTATATCCCTTTGACATGGTTCCTAATTTAATTACGTAGCAAATAATAAAATTACAACAAGTTATGATTATAATTTTACTACAAACCCACAATTGAAAGGACAATTCAAATGAGTATATATCTCCATTAAATTAAATTAGCATACATTTAGTAAATTGACAGTAATAACATAAACCCTAATTTATAATTTACAAACTCAAATCAAATTTATTAATAAATTAAATTAATAATCAAATTAAGTAATAAGCATAAACTCACATATTAAATTAAAATAATATTACATGTCGATGAAATAAATTGATTGGCAATTTTTCTATATCTCACAGTGCAAATATCGAATTTGTTTACAGAGGTCGAGAGGTAAGAATGTATGTCTTGAGAAAAGTCTTCAAGAAGAGTGACTATAGTATACTGAAGTAACTAAAAGTGAAACTTCATCTAATTTTAATTTGTAATTAAAAAAACTAAATTGCTAAACACTTTCAATTTGAAATGGACTTAAAAAAAAAAAAAAAGCAAATTTGGCTAGAGGATCTTAGCAATAACTTAAAAATGGGCTTTCTTCATTTCTTTTAAGTTGGTCGGTAATTTTGATATATATGAACTGGGCTTTTTTTAACAGTAGAATTTGGGTTGTTTTGTTATGAAATTAGAGATTGATTTGAATAATTAATGGTTAGACTATGTTAATGGGGATTGGGGAGTGTAAAATCATTTTACTAGAGACGTGGTTGAAAATTTGGGGGTACATTTATTTTTTATATAGGATAGTAATCAGTTTTCTTCAATTTGAGGGTACAATTGTACCTCCATGTATCACACTCCTTCCGCCACTTCTCTGACCCCTTACAGCACGACGCGCCCGTGTAACAAGTACCCTTACAGCACGACGCGCCCGTCGATCCCTTGCAGCCCGAAGTCTGTTGGGAAAAATTGGTTTTAATCAATTAAATTGAGTTTAATTAGTATTTAGTGAGGGTGTAGGACACTCACCTCTAAAAGTTTAATTTCAAAGAAATTAATTTCAAAGAAATTAAAGGGCATAAAAGCGATCTACTCTTGGAGTAGATGATTATAGTTTGATGATTGTGTTTATAATCACAAAACCGATTTTCAGTGAGTGAGAATTAAATCACGACACCTTTTATAGATTAAATAGTGTTGGAAAGTGTGGAAAATTTAATTGGAAATTAAATATCCCACATTGGATAATTTAACTGGGAATTAAATATCCTACATTAGATAATTAGAGGAATTAACCACTCCTTTTTATTAATATGAGTGAGTTAATAGAATTCAATATTAGTTGCTAAAGAACGGTCCAATAGTTCACATGCGCACACACGCGCGCCGCTTGCCCGTGCTGAGCCAAGCCAAGCCCCCGCCCATGTTTCGTGTGCCCTTGGTTCTTGGCAATTGACAATTGAACTTTGGACTTGGGCTTGGATTACATATCATCTTCTTGGAGCCAGGCCCAATAGAATAATAAGAGCCCAAACGTGCAAAGCCCAATCGGAGATTGAGTTGGACCAAGTGTTTTTTTCCTGCACATGTTTGAATTCGAATTTTGATGAACCTGGACGTCCGGATGTCCAGGTTCGTGGACATTCCAAATCAAGAGTAACTCCTAGAATGTTACAAATGGCCATTTGATGAATGTCATTATTGTGTAACCTATGTCAGCCTTGAATACAACCAATTAATTTCTTGGCTCCCCACCTGGTGGCACCTCCTTATAAATAGGGCACACATTTTCTTGTTGTTACATACTTGCACAACTTGCAAAAATATGCATTCATCAGCATACATAGCTCATGAGTGCAACAACATATAGTAGCGCAGCCCAGTTCTTGCGTCGTTTCAGCTCATCGGAGCTTTACACATTATGGTGTTGCACGTGTAAAGACGAATGTCATTTTACCTTTGAAAACACTACGCCAAACCGTGAGCACTAGCTGGGCGTATTTATTTTGCGGGCAAAGGTTCAACCTTGACTTTGGTGAGTTTTTCCATATTTCTGTTATTTTTATTCTTGCACGTGCTGGAGTGGTTTGTTCGTGCGAGGTTCGAGTTCATCCAGAATCAACAAAGTTGCTTGAAGAGGAGTACTCAATTGCTGAAAAGTATTAGTTTGCTGAAAAGTATTACTTTATACACTGAAAAGTATCAGTTGCTGTTTTCTGTTTTCGTTTCTTATTTATTTATTTATTTCCATCAACTGTAAGCCATTATTAGTGCTCATATAAACCAACAAAGTCTCTCAACCAAATCCAGCTATCCTGCCCGAGATTGTCCAACCCGTAGCTCCTACTCCTGCTCATCCCTCGCATCCTATCCCCTCCACGCAACAGGTTCCTCCGATTAACAGTCATTCTATGCAAACTCGTGTTAAATCTGGTATTGTTAAGCCCAAATATTTTGTGGATATGGTCTCTACTGCTTTGTTGTCTTCTTAATCTGCTTCTCAGGAACCAAAGAGGTTTAAATCATCCATAAAAGTACCTCATTGGCTCACTGCCATGCGTAAAGAGATGGATGCCTTGCACCTGAACAACACTTTGGAGCTTGTTCCTCAGCCTACCAACAAAAACACTGCGGGATCAAAATGGGTATTCCTAACAAAATTCAAATCAGATGGCACAAATGAAAGATACAAGGCTGCTTAGTTACTTAGTGTTTCACCAAAATCCCATGATTCGATTTTTTGCATACATTCAGTCCTATTGTCCATGTTGCTATAGTTCGAGTAATATTAGTTGTTGTTGTCCAACACCACTAGCTGCTCCATCAACTTGATGTTAAGAATGTTTTTCTTCACAGCGTTTTCGACAAACCCATTTTTATGGCTCAACCTCCGGGCTTCATTGATCCTTGCTTTCCAAACCACGTATGCAAACTCAAGAAGTCCCTTTATGTCCTTTGCTAAGCTCCACGTGCCCAGTTTGATCGTTTAAACACTTTACTAGTTAGGGTTTTATTCGCAGCAGGGCAGATACTTCCCTATTTTTCTTGCATAACTCTAAATACATAATTTTTCTGTTGTTTTATGATGATGACATCATTGTTACTGGAAGTAATAAATCTATTTTGTAGGCTTTCATCGCTCGTGTTAACAAAGAATTTGATGTCAAAGATCTAGGTCACTTGAGTTACTTTCTTAGTCTTCAAATCGCTCACGCCGATAATGGCTTGTTATTGGGACAAGCTAAATATGCTCATGACATACTCACTCGAGCCTCATTACTTGATTCAAAGCCGGTTTCCACGCCTTTGGCACTAGGGGAATCTCTTGTCAGTACTGGTGACACTTTTAAGGATCCTACCTTTATATCGCTCACTCGTAGATGCTCTTCAGTACCTCACTATCACAAGACCGGACCTCTCTTATGCAGTAAACCATGTCTGCCAATTCCTTCATTCCCCAACTGATGATCATTTCATGTCTGTTAAGCGAATACTACACTATATTAAAGGCACCATTCTTCTTGGCCTTACTTTCTCCCGTTCATCGGATTACACTATTCTTGGATATTCTAATGCGGATTTGGCCCATTGTGTTGAGACACGTCGTTCCACTTATGACTACTCCATCTTCTAAGGTGGTAACCTAGTCTCCTAGAGTGCCAAGAAACAACCCACAGTTGTTCGTTCGAGCTGTGAGTCTGAGTACTGTGCACTTGCCAACACTGCTCAGGAGATGATTTGACTAACTCACTTACTTCGTGGGCTACATGCACTGCCCCCGTTGCGACTGTTGCTCCTATGTGACAATAAGAGTGCATTTTTTTTTAGTCAAAACCCTATTGCTCATAAACGTGCAAAACATATTGATGTTGAATGCCGTTTTATTGTGAGCTCGTCTCGAATCAGAAGTTGGATACGAAATATGTGTCTTCCAATCTTCAGGTCACCGATATTTTACGAAGAGCCTCGCTCGACCCTTGTTCAAGTTTTTACGGTCCAAGCTTCGTGTTGATGAATATCCCACACTTCGCTGTGATTGGGGGGTAATAGGGGATATTCTAGAGACATCCTTCACTTAGATAAGAGCAACTCAAATTGATGTAAATAATGTATAGATTTGTTGTGATCCTTTCTCTCTGTAATCGTGTAAATTAGTTGTACTCACAAAACATGTAAATCAGTTGTAATTCTCTATTATATATAGTGGAACTGGCATCACCATTTGACACGGTGAGAAATAATTCATTCTCTTATGATTTTATTTCCTTATTCACAATTAATAACTACATAATTAATATTTTTGTACCACATAAATGATCTCAACAAAAATATGCGGCTAGGAATGACGATCTCCATTACAAAAATAATCGCTCAATACATCGAATAATTTTATAAAGAATCTGATTGTTTCAAATTATGTTTAAGCACATATATATACATATATATAATTTGCATGCAGAAAATAATCAAATGTTGATAATGAAATTAAAATAAAACATTTAAAAAAAAAAGGTAGTAAGAAACTTTAGACAAATTGAATGAAGACTCCATGCATCTTTGAGATCCCAATTCGGTCAAAGCGGGCAAAGAAAGCGTGGAGTTGGCACCGCCACTAGCCTCTCCGCCCGCGGCGCAGTGAGTCCGAACACGTCACTCATATCCAACTCACTGGGTTTCATTCCAGCCGGCAATTCCCACGTAAAACAATGAAGAAGATGCGCCACCGCCATTTCCAGAGCATAAAGCCGTAGCTGCATCCCGGTGCAAGATCTCCGACCCGATCCGAATGGAATGAACTCGAAGTTGCTTCCCTTGAAATCCGGCACACCTTCTTTGAGAAAACGCGACGGTTTGAATTCCTCGGCATCTTCCCACGCGCTCTCATCACGCCCGATCGCCCACTCGTTGATCATGACACGTGACTTAGCAGGGATGTAGTAGCCGGAGATTGTGGCGTCTTGGGTGGAGGAGAAGAGGGATCGGAGGGTGAAGGCGGAGGACTTCTTTCAAGCAGCAACGGAGGTACGTCAGATTCTCGAAATCAGTCTCTTCAACTTTTCGGGCAAGGCCCACTACATCGGTCAGCTCTTGTTGGACTCTTAGGAGATCCTTCGGGCTTCTCATTAACTCCGTCATGGCCCATTCAATGGCCGATGCCACCAAACATTACATCCTTGAAATTGTTATACAAATAAATTATTATTTATAAGATACTAACTTAGCTATGCCACATGTATGTGTAACTTGTTTGAGTGGGTCTCCTAAGACATTTAGGTCACAAATTCAAATTAAATGGTGCTTTTCTACACCCTAATCCCAAATAAATGACCCTAAATTACATATGAATCATTTGGGCCGGGTGAACCATGAACCACTTGGGCCGAGTGAACCATGAACCACTCGGGCCGGGTTTTGGATTAGGTTGGGTATTTAAAAATTAAAAAAAAAACTCTAAAACAAAAATTAAAGTTAAAACAAAATCGAAACTGAAAAAAGAAAAAAAAAGTTATAACCCGAATTTAAAATAGGGTAGGGGCGAGTGCACGGATTCTAAATCCGTGCACCTGGTGTATTTGAGACCTTGCCAACTTGTTTAATATAAACCAAAAAAATAATGGATCATGAGAAGAAAAAAATTGGTCTCATAACTTCTTTGTAATCCGTTTTTCATCCAAAAAACAAAGCCAATTTTGCTCCCATAACATCTCAATTGTCCAATTTTAGTATCATCTTTTGCCAATTTTTTTTTTTTTTTTTTCCGTTTTTGATCACGCGCAAGTCATGTTCCGGTTAAAATGGTGGTTTCTGAGCTCGTAGCTGGCGTGGATGCTGAGTGTTAACAAATATTCATTTTTCCTGCAACTTAGGAGGAATTTTCTTGCTCTTTCTAATTTATTTAAAAATAAAATTTTATTTTACAATCAACGTCCACGTCAGCTACGAGCTTGAAAACCCCCAATTTTAACCGCCACGTGATTTGCGGATGACCGAGAACGACAATTTCCTTTTTTGCCCGTAGAAAGTTGGAGAAAAATTGAATATTAATCAAGATAATTATGAGATCAAAATTAAATAATTAAATTTTTAGACAAAAAACGGGATTATAAAAAAAATATATGATAAAAACTTTTTTTCTCGATTTTAATATGCCAAACGATTCACAACAAACTAGCTAGAATTTATATATGTTTCGAGTTGATTATACGTGACAACTCAAGTTATTCAATTATCTACTTAATTATTCTTTTAAGATATTGAGTTTGTCTTTTTCTTGAGAAATATTGAGGTCATCATAAGATTAAGGATATAAAAAAAGATTCACTTTTTTAATCTAAAAGAATGCATTAGTATGCATTCTATTTCACCGTATGTAGTATATGAAATAATGGTTCATTATGCAAATTTAGTGGAATAAAAATCTGAAATTAAATTAAAAAATAAATTAAAGTGTGAAGCAGTGTAATGACAAACATGGCGTGAGATAGTATAAATGTATATTATCCCTTAAATCGATATATATTTGTTTCTTGCTATATATTTATTGTACTATTTTTGTTTTTTGGAACAGTTGTATAATATATATACTATCTGTATCTAACAATATTATATGTGTATATGATTTCTAAAGTAGTCATAATGTTGTGTTACATGATCACATAAAGGTTAAACATGAAAGAACCTACTGATTATATGCTTAAGAAGGTAATTAAGTAGTGAAAATAGTGGAGAAAATTAAATATATTTTCCAGATATAATATTTATGACAAAAACTAGTATGAAACGGTCTCATGTATGAGACAGGGTACAATTTAGCATAAATTACACCCACCTCTTTTAAAGTGTTAAAGCGTAAATGCCCAACTTATGCACGGTCTCACCATGAGACGGTCTCAAACAAGTGTTCCTCAATATTTATTAACATGCACACTACTAAACATACGTTTCAAACCAATATATATTGCATCTAGATACTCCAAATTTGATAGTATATTACTATATTATATTAAACTGAGAAGTGACTGAAAAATATTGGTCCCGAAAGAATTGATTAGAAAGTGTGTGTTAGATAGTAGCCGTGGCCCGTGGGTAATAAAATCAGCAAGACTTCTTCCAGATCATTCGTGCAATCAAATGGAATACAAGGCCAGTATATAGACAGTTAGGCAGTGATAATTAATGTACCATTAATATTTCTAGCATTGTTTAAAAAAAAATTAATATTTCTAGCACTATCACATCCAAAATTTATTATCAATATCTAACAAATAATTTTGTCAGATGTATGTCACATTGGGTTTCTCTATCAAATTTATTTTGTTGCCACATGTTAGATTCATTCATTTTCTTCAAATTAAACCAAAAGACCTTTCCTTATTAAAATTTATAAGAATGGTATTCTTTGGACTCTCAAAATCAGTTTTCACATTTTTCTTTTTAATTTATTCCATATTATTTTTCACACTCAAAAAATAAAAAATTATTTATATATAATCCTCACCCTCACAATATACATTTATTTACATTCTATATCATTACTCTTTTCAACACAATTAACTCACAACTACATAATTAAAGTTGGTTTGATTCAAATACCCTTACTTTAAAATTTTAATAAACTAAAAAGTAACATTTCTTTGATTTTTGTGCCCAGATCAATATAAAAACTGACCTATATACTGATATGAAACAGAGGTAGTGTTGGATTTAAATATCACAAATACCGCAGACAACATTATCTGTGGAGAATTCTTGCATCAGTTGTTTTCACTAGACAATACCATTTATTTATAGTGAAGAATATTATTCACTCTATCCTGGAATAAATTGAACATTTACTATATATATGAAGTTTAATGCATGAATTATTTATTAATATTATAATTAATAAAGTAATTTTTTGATAAGACTTGAATGATAAAATAATAGCATATGATGTAAATAAAAAGAGATAAAATTGATTTTACTGTGAGAAAAGTAATGATATTGAATGTAATATTGATATGTTTGAAAAATATATTTTAAATTGATACAATTATTTTAATGCTGTTTTAAAAATTTTCAATTTAATTCTAGATGATCTTTTTTGACAAATGTTTAATTGAATTAGGAAGGAAGTGAATACTTGTTATCGTTATACATTATTACTTAATCCGTACTAATTATTCACATTGAACAATAATATTTATTTCTATTAAATAATATTAATAGTGCGCTAGCTAGAAAAAGAAAAGCATTGTATATGAAAACAATTCCAATAATGTTGTAAACAATATGGTACCTAATCGCCCAAACTGTCCATATGCCGACACAACATCACATCATATAGTTTTTTAAGGCACCATCTAGTTAACGTCACACGAGATGTGAGACAATGGGTTTTAGTTTATCTTAACAAATTATAAATTATGATCCGCTAATTCTTTGAACAAAATATTCAGAATACACCAACTGCACGGTTAGTATATTTGTATGAACATTATTACTTGTTTTCTTTTAAAAAACAACGATAATAGTTTTTATTAAAGAGTGTGTCTCTTGTGCACCAAGTGTACCAATTTAAATTGTTGCACTCTACACCCTAACCCCTAAATAGTGAACCCTAAATTACATATGAACCACTTGGGCTGAGTTTCGGGTTGGGTTGGGTATTTAAAAAAAAACATTAAAACTGAAATTAAAGTTAATACAAAACCGAAACTGAAAAAAAAATAAAAAATTATAACACGAATTTAAATAAATTGGGTAGGATAGGGGCGAGTGCACGGATTCTAAATCCGTGCACCTGGTGTATTTGAGACCTACCCTTTATTAAACGATATTAATCATTTTAATGATTTTTTTTTGTTTCACTGCACATTATAGGTTAATGACCAGTATTATTGATTTTGATTGTACATGCATGAAATATTAACTGGTTAATACTATTATTGGGTTTCTCTTAATAATAATATTTTTTTTCTATTTAAAAATAATAATGAATGTAAGTACTACGGCTATGTCTTGTATGCATCCAGATGCATCGTGCACTCATAGTGCATTTTAGAGTCATGATTATAAAACAAGTTGTATAGTTCTAAAATGCTTTATGAGTGCATGATGCACCTGTATGCGCATGAGACACCCTCAAGTATTAGTCAGAAAATCATAAAAAATGAAAGGAATTTGTTCAAGATTAGGTTTAGGTTACTTACCATAATGATAGCTTTAATGTTATTCCTGGTGAGTTTGATTGAGTTGTGCAAATCCATATCAGTGTCACAAAGTTGGGCACAACATCAATATCACTATAATAGGCCAATAATTCATCCACCATATCCTCATTCGACGTCCCACAGTCCCACTTGCAATTGGTGTCTTCTTTTTCTTCTGGATATGTTGGTCAATTATAGTGTCGATGAATCCATCGACTGAAGCACGTGCCTTCACAAGCCTAACGTTAAGCCCTTGTAGATCCATGCAATTCAACCAAGGGACGAAATCCGCTATATTGAATGCCCCAAACAGCTTCGAAAACTCCTGCAAACATTGTCCCACCCACAAATTATCGTCTAAAAATAATAATTTATATTAAGTCTAAGACTTGTATGCATCCAGGTACACCGTGCACTCGTAGTGTATTTTAGATACATATAATTTGTTATATTGAAAGATGCAACTTGTTTACCCTGAATCGTCCAATTATTGATATGAAAAAATAGTTGCACGATTTAATGTAAACAAGTTGTATCTTTCAGCACTATGAGTGCACGGTGCACCTGGATGCACATGACACATACTCTTATATTAATATTATCGAAACATATAGTTTATTAATAAAATTGACCAAATTGACTTCCACTATATTTTAATACAAATCATGATCATTCTAACTTGTCACATGCGAAATAGTAATAAAATTATTAAATAATATAGTAGTAGTATTAAATTTTGTAATATAATAATAGTAAAAAAATGAGAATGGCAGTGGGGCTTGCCTGCAAGATCTTGATAAAATCATCCTGGCCCTCAACGGAACTCGACCCGAAAGCAGCCCGGTATATAACATCCCGAGTCAGCCCAAACACGAGCTCCCCCACATTAACCGCCGACCCACGCTTATCCCCCAGGGCCCGAACCACGCGATCAACCTCATCCCGAACCGAGTCCCACGACTCGGCCCGTTTGCGGCTGAAGAGCTTGATGACGCAGACCTTCCGCATCTGGCGCCAGAAGGGCCCGTAATGGGCGAAGGCCATGTCAGCCCGGTCGTAAGTCAAGTAGCTGATGGCGATGTTTGCGGGCCGGTTCGAGAACATGTGGTCGTGAAGCTGGAGGACCTGTCGGGCCGTGTCCGGGCTTGAGATTGTGATGACGTGGAGGAGGCCCATTCGGAGGTGGAATACACCGCCGTATTGCTTGGCGAGTTTGGCGAGGCCGCGGTGGGTTAGTTGGTTCATAAGGGTCATGTTGCCTATCACTGGCCAGCCTTTCGGGCCGGGCGGGTAGGGTTTGCGACGGAGTCTTGTGAGGATGAACAAGAGGAGAGGGATTGTGAGGAGGATTATTAGTGAGGGGTTGGGATCTAGAGCATGGAAGAGAGTGATTATTTTATTTTTCATGAATTTGGAAAGATGTGGAAATGGGAATAATGGGATGGAGGGAGGTATTTTATTCTATTTTGATGGATGGATGTAATGGGGTTTTATTTATAAAATCAAAGATTGTGGGTAAGCCAGAAGTTGCTAGTTGTTATACACCTTATAAAGTTGGTTGTTTGCTTCACATGACCTAATTGATTACCTATGATAATTGAGTTGGATTGTGTAAAATTAAACTGATTGGATTGGATTATTCGAGGGATTGTGGGGAGGATTAGTAAGGGTTGGGCCTCTAGAGCATTAGAGAGAGTAATAGTTTTTTTTTTCATGATGATTTGTGTAAATTATGGGTCCACGTAATTACCTGGGTAATGAGAATCACTTCCAAATTAAAAATATTGTTTGATAATTTTAACATATATAATGAGAATATAAGTAAATAATTGATTACATTACTTTCATCACTTAATTTCACTTTCACGCAATCCTCCTTAAATGATATCCATGATTAATGTTCTAACAATGCAATCATTACCTCATAATAACCCCTCAATGATACAAAAATGTGGAAATGGGGATAATAGGGTGGAGGGAGCTATTTTATTCTATTTGATATGAGTAGGTCTCGTGTACATTCAAGTGCACCGTGCACTTATAGTGTATTTTAGAATCGTGTAACTTGTTATACTGAAAAGTGCAATTTCACTAATACACATTTGGGCTTGGACAGCTGTGAAAAATGACCTTGGAGAGCTGTTATAACCGCTCTCCAAGTAACAATTGTCCAAGCTTGGACAGCTGATAAAAAACCGCTGTCTAATATATTTAAAAAAAAAAATATCAATTTTTAGGCACGGACCCACCAAGCATCTCATATATAAGCCACCAAGTCTCCCAATTAATTGAGGCAATTATTCGCTCCCATGGGGGACCGAACACGGGAAAACCACAAATTGTCATTGATATAACCCAGCCAATTGTCATGCCAAAAAGACACAGTGGAGGGAAAACCACAAATCCATCTAGAATTTTATTGAATACTAGGGAAAGAGATTCTTAGACCAGTCCTAATAGAGGAACTAACAGAATATCTAATACAACCATCTTTCTTAAACAACCTGTTAGTAATGAAAGCATTTCCCAGATTATTGGAGGTAAGAATCCCCCAATGAGCATGCAGCAAGAGGGAAATATTAAGGATCTTAAGAGACTTAATATTCAGGCCTCCTTCCACATACGGGGAGCAAACTCTTGACCAGTTAACATTAGCTTTACCTTTGGTCAAAGAAGAGCCTGACCAGATGAAATTTCTCATGGCCATCTCCATCTTGAGCAACAGGGAAGAAGGCCAAAGGTAAACCTTCATGGAACGAATAAAAGAAGTAGTAATCACAGAATTAATAAAACAAGTTCTCCCAGCCATAGAAAGAGAAATCCCCTTCCACTTATTCATTTTGCTGATAATATCATCAGCCATTCTTCTAAAAAAATCAATCTTAGGGGAACCCCTGAAAATAGGGACCCCAAGATAAGTAAAAGGAACAACACCCTCCAAAAACCCAGTGTGATTTTTAGAAAACATTTTGAAAGTCTGGGAAGCATTATTGCCAAAGAAGATTTTGAACTTTAAAGGATTGCAATGTTGGCCAGAAAGGAAAGCATAGCCCTCCAAAACTTTTTTAAGACACTTAACATTGTTTCTCTTATCTTTAATGAAGAAAATAACATCATCATCATAAAAAAGAAGGGGGGGTGGGGGGGGAGGGACAAGAGATTTGTTACTAGACAGAGCTTGCTCCAAAGTATGAGTAGCTATACATTGACCAATCCAAAGCCCCAAGACCTCCTCAGTAATGCAAAAAAGGAGAAAAGAGAGTGGATCACCTTGTCTAACACTTTGAGAATAAGTGAAGTACCCTTTAGGTGTGCCATTGATAATGATAGATAGGATAGCAGAAGCAAGAACAACATTAATACAATTCACAAACTTATCAGAAAACCGCATTAAGTTACAAACCAAAAGTAAAAACTCCCAATTGACAGTGTCAAAAGCTTTCCTAATATCAATTTTAATGGCCACACCACCCTTTTTACCATCCTTGTTTAAGCAGTTAAACCCCTCAGAAGCAAGAGAATTCCCATGATTAATCTGCCTGCAAGGGATGAACCCATATTGTTGGGAGATGAATTTAATAAAGAAGATTTTGATTAGATCCCAAAACCCCTGAGTATGACATGTTCAGGATAATCTTGATAGATGAGTCAGGATTCAGTTTTAGAGTGTTCAGGATGTTATCTGCACCATGTATAGTCAGCAGATATAGATCAGGTTAGATTCTGAAGAATCTGAAGACTCAGTAAGTTTCTGAAGTTTCTGAAGTTTCAGTATGAAACTGAGAAACTGAAGTTTCAGTATGAAACTAAGAAACTGAAGACTCAGTATGAAACTGAGAAACTGAAGACTCAGTATATCAGTCAGTATATCTTTGAAGACTCAGAAGACTCAGAAGACACTGAAGACTCAGAAGACTCAGAAGACTGAAGACTGAAGATACTGAAGACACAGTAGTTACTGAAGACTCAGTAATCTACTGAATGTTCAGTATAACCTGAATGTTCCGAGGCACTGAATAATATCTATCTGAAGGATACAAAACTGAGAAAAACGCGAATACTCAGAAAAATAGATATTGCCCAAGACATTCTCATGCAGACAAAAGGAACTAAAACTAAGTGTTGTTAAGGTTATATCACTCAGAGATATTGACCAAAAAGAGCCGTTATGTTTGTCTACATTTACTGAAGACAAGAGCCAATCAGAGGAAGACAGCACTGTACTTTACTGACAATGAAAGCGACATGTCACTGAAGCATGTCAGTAGTACTACGTTTCAGAATGCAAAAAGTGGTGAGTGGCTACATGAAAACATATTGCCTAAAACATGCAAGGGAGTATTCAAACCCTAAAAATAGCCGTTCATCACACACCATAAGAGGAAACTCATGAAGCTATCTCTTCCAACAGATAGTTTTTCAAGAGTGACCTTGGTGATTGCTTATAAATACTAGTGACCCTCTACATTGAAGGTTAAGGGAATTTATAAGCAACTCAAGAGCTCAAACTTATTATTGCAAGTTGAAGCACTCGAAAACCCAAGAATTTCCCAAGTGCTTTACATCGAAGAGAGCTCATTCACTAAGCCTAGTTTGATAAGATATATCCAAAGCTTAGTAGAGATATCCTAGCCTTTGCATTGTACTTATTGTAAAGGATATCTCATCCTAGTTGGAAACCAACCAAGAAACCCCAAACCCTTTGTAAGGTAGTTTGAGTGTGATTGTTGGTGAGTTGGAGTTGTAAAGAGTTAGTAAACTACATTGAGGTAGTCAGAAAACTCTAGAGAAGAAGTGGTTAAGGAATTTCTCTGAAGGTCAGAGAGAGTGGACGTAGGAGCTTGAGTCTCTGAACCACTATAACTTGCTGTGTTATTTTGCTTTCTGTACTGCATTGATTATCTGTTGCATATCTTTAACTGAAAGCATATTTTCACTGATATTCAGTTGGAATCAATCCTCTGAACTTCCATCTAACTGATCACAGCCTTAATCACTGTTTCATTAAAGGAAGGTTTTCAGCAAAGCTAAAAACGAGTATAAACTTAGGGCCAACCATTCCGCACATCTGAGTAGCTAGAATAGATAGTTACCAGACTGAACTCACTCTACTGAGGGTTCAGTAAGATAGTTATCTGATCCAAGCAGCTCAGGATCTCTGAAAAACTTAGGCTCAGTTGGGATTATCTGAGGCTTCTGAAAGCAGCTCAGGATCATTGTCTCAGGTAGACTTTGACTCAGGGCGATCTGTGCTTCTCAGGGCCAAATCATCAGGACAACCTGACCCATCTGACCTCAGTGAAGAAAAGTTTTAAAAATCACTGAACACGTGTATTCCCCCCCCATACACGTGTAAGACTCGTTAGCACCGGGACCAACAAGTGGTATCAGAGCAGTGGTTCACTTGACCATTTGCTTTGGTAGCAAGAGTCTAATTTACTGAAAGATTCTTGTGGTCTACTGAACAGATCTATTTGCTGAAATCTTACAAGGCTCAGACATCATGCCTTCTAAGAAACTTCCAATGTTCTCAGTTGAGAGCTATGATTTATGGAGATTAAGAATGCAGACTCATCTGTATTCGAAGCATGAAAGAATGTGGAGAGTGGTTTCTGAAGGACCATTCAAATTCACTGTTGTGAATCTTAGAGTTACTGAAACTGAGAGAAATGATCCCATGACTGAATTTCCAAAGTCTGATGATGAACTTACTCCCGATGAGAGAAAGTTAGTCAATCTTGACTATATTGCCAAAGATACTTTATATAACACTATTGATGATGGTGTTATGGGGATGTTTTCTCATTGTAATACTGCCAAAGAAATATGGGACACACATGCTGTGATGTGCCAAACACAGATCATATTAAAGAGAACAAACTTTCTGTTGCTATTGGAAAGTTTGATAGCTTTGAAATGGAAGATGGTGAATCCATTGACAAACTGGAAGTCAGATTCACTAGCATAATGAATGATCTGAATGCTCTTGGGAAGAGATACCCACAAAGAGAAGTGTCATTGAAAATTCTTAGAGGATTAATATTCATGTAGTGGTGATTGAAAACACCAAAAACATTGATTCAATGCCATGCCAACAAGTTTTCTCTGAGCTAAAAGCTTATGAGTTTGTGATTGATAAGAAATCAAAGAAAGCTGACATCAAAGATGATTCTTCATCTAGTAAAAATGTGGCTTTCAAAGCCAAAGAAAAATCCTGTAAGACTAGAGAGTCTGAGAACTCACTTGCCAAAAATCAGGATGAGCTAGAGGATAAGCTAGTACTGATGGCAAGGAGGTTTGAAAGGCTTAATAGCAGATATGAAAAATATAAAAAATATTACAGGAATCACAGGTACCAGAAAGACTCAAAAGCTGAGGACAGATCCACTGAGAAAAGAAAGGACTAGAAAGCTGAAGGATCTTCATCCAAAAAGAAGGACTCCAAGACTAAGGAGGAAAGTGATCAGGATGATGATGCCAACAGATGCTACAACTGTCAAAAGAAAGGTCATTTTCAATATGACTGTCCTGAGCTAAGTGCTAAGGAGAGAAAAGAAAGACAAGCAAAGAGAGACAAAAAGTTCTCCAGCAAGAAAGCCATGATTGCAGAGGAAGAAGAACATTCTGAAGAAGGTTCCAGTTCTTCAGATGAGATGTGTTGGGATTATACTGGAAAGTATGCTTTTTACTTTGTATAATCAAAATTGAATTTCAGACTTATTTACTGAAATAAATTGTTTATCACTGATGCTTTAAATATTATCGAATGTTACATATATTTACTGCACAACTGTTCAATAAATCGTACGTATTACATTGTAGTTAATTTAGTGATACCAGATCACAGAAGATTAAATTAACAGTCCCTTGTAACTAAAAGTACACCATTCACGACCTAGATGGAAATGAACAACCCATCGTGAAAGGTTGAAGTGTAAGGCTCGGATTGGCTTGTCTTGACCAAGAGATTACACTAGTGCATGACTGATGCACTTAATAGGACCTACAGGAGGACAAATTCTTCAGAACTGAACAAGGAAGAATTAGAACTCAGTGGTTCGTTATTTCTTAATCTTCGTTCCTTAAATAGGATCACGTGTGGTTGGTAACTATTGCTTTGACTTATCATGGGTAGAGAATCAACGAGATTCAATACTTTTTATCTTGGGCAATATTATTGGTCACATGTGATTGCTAAGATTTAATACGGAGAATTGTGTGCAAGTATGCTTGTTCGATTTGCCCCCTTGGGAGGTTCATAAGCTTTATCATACCAAATCTTGCAAGTGGAACTAGTTTCCGGTATGGATAATAATGTTGAACCGTTCCTTGACCAAGGACAAAATATATTAATTAATGGAAAGCTATTTTAGTGGCTTGAATTAATTAATTGGCTATAATAATATGGGTTAAGATGGATAGTGCAATATTAATTATGTAGTGGGATTAATTAATATTTATGGGCTTGAATAATATTGTGGCTCAATATTGATAATTCAAGATCCATTGGAAGGTCCAATCTTAATTCTCCTAAAAGCCCCTAAGTAGCCCAACATATAGTCCAATAACTGAAAAAGGTGTTTAAAATAAAATAAATATTGTTGCTTATTTTTCCTCATTAATTTCGAAATTTATGGATAAAAGGGGAGAAAGATTTTCTTTGAATTTTGTTATGGAATGAAGATATGTATTCTTGGAATACAAGATTATCTCATTAAATTCAAGAAATCTCCCACTTGGTTATCCATAGGAAATTTTCTCAAATTTTTGATAATTAAGGGAAATAAATATTTTCTTGATTTTCTTGAAAAGATATTATGGAAGATATGTATTTCTTGAAATACAAGAATATCTCATAAATTCAAGAAGATCCAAATCTTGGATTCTTGCCCTATAATTTTCGAAATTTATCCATAACAAAGAGTAGGTGGGATTTTGTGGAATATTATAATTATGGGAAAAATAATGTAGGAGATATATTCAAGATTTCTTGGAGATCAAGAAAAGATTTTCCCACATTATTTTGCCCCAAAATTTTTCGACCACTTATGCTCTATAAATAGGGGATGAATCTTTCATTCCCAGGTACAATTCCATGTGCTGGAAAAATTAGTAAATCCACAAAGGTGGTGCAACATAATTTATTTTCCTTTTGTTAATTGTTCGCAAGTGTCCTACCACAGGATAATAGAGCAAGGATTAAGGGAATACTTGGAAAGTTCTTTTGGTGAATCTAATCAGCCACCCAAGAGGTACATTCACGTAAACTCGTAGAATTCCGCATGCGTAGGATTTACGTGAATTAATTATATGCATGATTTGTTGTTGGATTATTATTTGAATTAATATAGGATTAATTCATGCTAGTAATAATTATAAGAATTAAATTTGTATTTAAATATTCATCCCGAATAGATCTGTGCAACTTATTCCCCAACAACTAGTATCAGAGCCACAATTTCAGGCTCTGAAATTTTAAATTTTAATTTAATTCGCTGACATTAAATTTGAAATTGGATAGTAGAATTGCTAGATCTGTTTCACAGGTATCAAATTTCCATGGAATTTAATGTGTTTATTTATGCATGCATATAAATTGTGGTTTTTAATACGATTCGTTCGGATTCATTTTGCCTCGTGAGAAAATCCACGAGTAGATTAGGATTTGTTTGATTCGATCAATGTAATAAACTAGTCTAGATTTAGGTTTATTTATTTTTGTAAATAAATTGTAACCGGATCAGAAACGAGGACGGAGATGAAGAATTAAATGATAAAATCCAGAACTGGCGTGGAAGGGCGCGGCCGCGCTTTAAACGCTGGCGAGGCACGCAGGACGCGGACGCACGCAGTACGCACGGGCGCCGGGCGAGGATGCCGAAGCGCGACGAGGATCAAAGCAGAAGACGGGCGGGCGTGCGCAGGCGTATCGCGTATCGCTGGAGCGGATCGCAACGGAAAGGAAAGGCAAGACGGGCGCTGCTGGGACGCGCTACAGAATCGGCTGAAGTTCATGCTAAGGCGAGGCGAGGTTTGGTGAATACGACGTTGCTGATGCGCGCGGTATCGCCAGATTCCCCGCCGAGGTCGCGAGGGCCGATGCGGGGCGATGTTCGGGCTGGTTGCCGAAATAATTGGCGATGACAGCGCTGCGTTAAGGCGCGAAGGCGCACGGGTCGCCGCTCTACCATAGCCGGCGGATGATGGCGTGCATCCCTGTTGCGAGCTACTTGGCGTGACATTTCGAGACGGAGTTCTTTTCGAGACGATCGAGTGGGAGAAATTCAAGACGGTATTTCTTGAAGATCAAGCCAAGAAAAATCAAATCATGACAATTGAATAATTTGTGCCTAATATGTTTATTTTTCTGCTTTGCTTGATTTATTATTGAGTTATCTTATGCTTTATTTAATTTGTTTAAATGTGTTTGCATGAGAGTTGCCAAATGAAAAATCTCACCGTAAAAAATTACTAAGTATGTTTAAAAAATTAATTGAAAATTTTATTCCGGATAATAAAATTGAATTAATTTTGACCTCCATGATTTATTTATTTGTGAATTCTTTTGGAGAAATTCCCCCCACGGGACGGTCAAAAGTTAGCTTTCACATGAATGAATTCCAAATGGATGATTGTGGATTATTACTAGTGGCGACGATGACCCTCCCCACCAGGCTCGATCAAAGCGAAATAATAATCCTGTATTTAATCATGGTTATTACTTAGGTATAAAATTGATATGCATATACTTCCCCGAAGTCCCTGTCAATTTTATATTGGTCAAGTGGGAGCCAACTATTAATCTGGACATTAAAGGTTTGTAACTGTTCTTGTTTGTAACATGCTTGAATGTGTTTAAATAATGACCCACCCCACTTGACTTATTTAAACTGTTTTGAGATGTTGGCTGATGCATGTTCATATTTTTATGAGATTTTAATATGATGCATGTGATCGAACCTTGTGATATATTTGTGCTTATGCATATTATTGTTTATTTCAGTTCATCATGTCGCAACCTTTTAATCCACTATTCAATATACTTAAAGACAACTTGCTTACTGGTGAAAACTTTGTTGATTGAAGTCGTAAACTTACTATTGTCCTCACTGCACAAAGTCATAACTGGGTTCTCACTACACCTAAACCCGAAAAGCCAAAAGATGAGTCCAATAAAACGGTTAAGAAAGAGTATGCTGACTGGGAGCGTTCCAACGAAATGGCAAAGTATACCATCTTGGCTTCTATGTCAGATGTGTTGCAACACCAACACCAGAACGTTGAGATCGTTGCAGACATCATGACTAGTCTTAAAGTGATGTTTCAACATCAGAACCGTATGGCTCGTCAGATCACCATGAGGGACTTGCTCTCTATGAAAATGGTGGAGGGAACGCCTGTAAGGGAGCACGTTCTCCAGATGATGGCTCACCTTAACAAACTTGAGGTACTTGGCGCTGAATACGATATCGAGACCCAAATCAATTTCGTGCTCTGTTGGGATATTTTAGTTTTGATGAATTATGCCAAAACATTATCAACTTGTGTTTTTGAAGCTGATTTACAGATAACAAATTGAGGGGGAACTCATGAAATCAGATGTAGATGATCGAGATCAGACGAGGCTGCAGACGAGACTGATTGAGATCAGATGAGTTAGATGAGTTCCGAGTTAACTGATGAGCTGTGCAAAATCAGAAGAGAAGAAAAGCTAAGCCAGCTGATCAGAAGATCAGATGACCAGATGACCTGATCAGATGACCAGAACAGACGAGCTGATCTGGTGATCAGAAGAGCAGACAAGCTGATCAGAAAGAAACTGACCAGAAGATCAGAAGAGAAGGTTGCAGATCAGAAGAGGAGCAGATGAGACTGATCGAGATCAGATATGAAGATGAGCAGATGATCAAGATCAGACGTGATTGAGATCAGATGTGCTAAACTGATATGCTAACCTAATATGCTAACCTGATGTACTAATCTGATGCAGATACACTGATATGCTGACCTGATGCTATACTGATCTGATCATGTGAGCTGATCAGATCAGGCGAGAAGAAATCAGATATCAGAGAACCACAAATCTGCATTCCAGATCAGGAAAGAAGTCATCAGAAGAGAAGTCATCTGAAGTCATATTCACTGAGAATCAGAATGCTACTGATGATCAGTTAGCCTGAGTGCTAGTGACCTGAGGGTCAGACTGTCTGAAGTCGGAAGAAGCTGAACTAAGTGTCAGTATGCCTGATCAGACAAGGTCCGCTGAAGAGAAGTCAGCTGAAGGCTCAGATAGACCTGAAGGCTCAGATGGAACTGACGACACTGAGACTCAGAGAATCCTGAATGATTCCAAGGCGAGGAATCTGAGGAATATAGCCGTTAGAATCAGCTGACGTGGACCAATGAGAGGAAGACAACCAGCCTGGAAAAGCTGCAAGAAGCTACAGAATAGTATGGATTTGAATGTGACTCCATCCAACGGTAACATTCAAATCCACACTATAAATACAAGATCTTTCCTCATTATCAGGAGTGGAGAATGTGAGAAATGCGTGATTCATCAAGCTACAAAGCCAAATCAGTTAGCATCTCCACCATAGAACACAGAGCAAGAAATACATGCATATCCAAAAGTGTTCTACCCTAGATCTAAGCACAAATGCCATATCCTAAGCTTAGAGAGATTTTCCCAACCTTAGCATTGAGGCTAAACAAATGTAAGGGAAAATCTCAACCTAGTTGGAAACCAAACAAACCTTACCCAAATTAGTCGGTTAAGTTTGTAGGTGAGTGTGAACTCGGTAAACATCTAGCAATCCCGAAAGGGAGGGTAGGCAATCCCGAGTGAGGGTGATAAGTCCCGTTTTGAGTGTGAACTCGGTAAACATCTGTTGGGTGTTGGACTAACACGTTAAACTAAGTCCAGTTGGTTAAGTAGGTGCCCCTGATGATAGGGAAGAGTGGATGTAGGAGTTGGACTCCGAACCACTATAAAATCGTGTGTTCTTTACTGCTTTATGCTTAGACTTGTCATATGCATTCTATTATAAGCAAAACAACACACATGTTCTTAAAAGCAAAAAAAAAAAAAATTGTAATCACTTTGCCCTCACCCCTGTATTTATATGCACCGAACAGAAATGTTTTGCTTCCGCACGCGCAAAATGAGTTTTCTAATCGGGACCATCATGCTCCACTCTCTGCCGAAAAGTTTTGAACAGTTCAGGCTGAACTACCAGATGAATAATTAAAAGTTCTTGATGCCTGATCTGTTGCAAGCTTTAGTCTCGGCGGAGGCGATATTGGAGCAAAAGAGCCAAGCCTTGGTGGCAAATGGACCTTCTTCTTCTTTTAGGCCAAGGGGTGGTAAGAACAAGAAAAGGGACAAAGCCACAAGCAAGTGAACTCAAGTGTTGCCAATGGCAAAGAAAAGGTGAAGAAGGGTGAAGGAGTGAGCAAGCCAGCTAAGGGGAAGTGCTTCAACTGCGGTGAGAAAGGACATTGGAGGTCAGCTTGTTCCAGACCCAAAAGGAATGGAAAGAAAGGTAATCCTCACGCACTAGTTGTTGAAACTTGTTTAGCGGCGTATGCCTCCCATTTATGGGTGGTGGATACGGGATCCACTGATCATGTTTGTTTCACTTTACAGGGGTTCAAACGGACCCCAAGAACTTAGTGGGGGTGAGATCCTCATCACACTTTGGCGATGCTACGAGAGTGGCAGCTGAAGCAGTGGGAGAAGTGCACCTGTCTTTTGAAGACATAGTTTTAATTTTAAGAGATGTTCTTTACGTTCCAAATTTTAGAAAGAATTTAATTTCAGTTTCTAAACTTTTTCATGATGGATATTCGGTTACTTTTAATAAAGTTGTTACCATTTCTCTTTTTGATAAATTTATCTGTCATGGAACGTTGTCGAATAATCTCTATACAATTAACTTGTGGCACACCACTCACGAAATGCATCCTATAACACATCAATCAAGCTTCCGAGAAAAGAAAAACGTTCATCGACGCGTGAACGAGACACTTCTATGGCATCTAAGATTAGGTCATATAAATCCAAAGAGGATCCAAAGGTTGGTGAAAGACGGTTCACTTGAGTTTCTCCAAGTTGAACCAATTCCAACCTGCGAATCATGTTTGGAGGGTAAAATGACCAAGAGGGCATTTGGAGCCAAGGAATAGAGCCAAAGAAGTGTTAGAAATCGCTTCACACGTATGTATGTGGTCCAATGTCAACCAAAGCAAGAGGAGGTTATGAGTATTTTGTCACTTTTATTGATGATTACTCAAGGTACGGTTATATTTTCCTTGTGAAGCATAAATCTGAGACCTTTGAGAAATTCAAAGAATTTAAGGCTCAAGCAGAGAATCATAGGGAAAAACGTATCAAGTCTCTACGATCCGATCGTGGAGGCGAATACCTCAAATGATGAGTTTTTGAACTACTTATCGATGAAGGGATTGCATCCCCTTACCATCGCACACTTTAACCCCTCAACAAAACGCAGAGCGAAGAAACATAACTCTTTTGGAAATGGTTAGATCTATGATGAGTTATGCGGATCTTCCCAAGTCGTTCTGGCGTCATGCCTTGGAAACAGCAGCCTACATTCTGAACATGGTGCCATCCAAATCGATTCCCAAAACTTCCAAAGAATTGTGGACCGGACGCAAGCCTAGTTTGAGACACATGAGGATTTGGGGGAGTCCGGCCAACGTGTTGGACAAGGAAGCCAGAAAATTGGATCCTCGATCAGAATTAAGGTTGTTTGTGGGATACCCCGAGGGAACAAAAGGGTGTATGTTCTATGGTCCCGAAGATCAAAATTTGGTAATAAGCACCCACTTTAGATTTTTGGAAGAAGACTATATGAACGAAAAGAAGACCTGTATGAGATTACCTTAAATGAAGCTAAGGATAGCCTCAATGCCAATCTGCACAAGATGATATACCAAACGACACACTTACACAACCGTAACCTCATCGTAGTGGGAGGGTTGTGAAATGTTCGAGAGATTCATGGGAATAGGAGAGTCGATTCAGTTTTAGAGTGTTCAGATGTTATCTGCACCATGTATAGTCGTGAGATATAGATCAAAGTTAGATTCAAGAATCAAGACTCAAGAAGTTTCAAGTTTCAAGTTTCGAATGAAATCAAGAAATCAAGTTTCAATATGAAATTGAGAAACCAAGTTTCAAAGATGAAACTAAGAAATCAAGACTCAAGATGATATCGAGAAATCAAGACTCAAGATATCACCAAGATATCTTTGAAGACTCAAGACTCAAGACTCGTAGACATCAAGACTCGTAAGACTCGTAAGATCAAGACCAAGATATCAAGAAAGATATCAAGACATACGAGTTATCAAGACTCAAGAATTCATCAATGTTCAAGATAACCCAATGTTCCGAGGCAATCAATAATATCTTTTCGAAGGATACAAAATCGAGAAAAACGCCAATACTCGAAAAAATAGATATTGCCCAAGACATTCTCATGCAGCATAAAAGGAACTAAAACTAAGTGTTGTTAAGGTTATATCACTCGAGATATTGACCAAAAGAGCCGTTATGTTTGTCTACATTTACTGAAGACAAGAGCCAATCAGAGGAAGACAGAATCAGATTTTTATCGACACCGAAAAGCGGACAGTCATCAAGCATGTCAGTAGTACTACGTTTAAGACTGCAAAAAGTGGTGAGTGGCTGCATGAAAGCACATTGCCTAAAACATGCAAGGGAGTATTCAAACACTAAAAATAGCCGTTCATCACATACCATAAGAGGAAACTCATGAAGCTATCTCTTCCAACGGATAGTTTTTCAAGTGTGACCTTGGTGATTGCCTATAAATACTAGTGACCCTTTACATTGAAGGTTAAGGGAAATTTATAAGCAACTCAAGAGCTCAAACTTATTATTGCAAGTTGAAGCACTCGAAAACCCAAGAATTTCCCAAGTGCTTTACATCGAAGAGAGCTCATTCACTAAGCCAAGTTTGATAAGATATATCTAAAGCTTAGTAGAGATATCCTAGCCTTTGCATTGTACTTATTGTAAAGGATATCTCATCCTAGTTGGAAACCAACCAAGAAACCCCAAACCCTTTGTAAGGTAGTTTGAGTGTGATTGTTGGTGAGTTGAAGTTGTAAAGAGTTAGTAAACTACATTGATGTAGTCAGAAAACTCTAGAGAAGAAGTGAGTAAACTATCTTGGATAGTCAGAAAGCTTGTGTGTGTTTGAGTAAGTAATCTACAGTGAGGTAGTCAGAAAGCTCAAAGTAAGGTTAGTAAACTACATTGAGGTAGTCAGAAAACCTTAGGAAGTGGTTAAGGAATTTCTCTGAAGGTCAGAGAGAGTGGACGTAGGAGCTTGAGTCTCTGAACCACTATAACTTGCTGTGTTATTTTGCTTTCTGTACTGCATTGATTATCTGTTGCATATCTTTAACTGAAAGCATATTTTCACTGATATTCAGTTGGAATCAATCCACTGAACTTCCATCTAACTGATCACAGCCTTAATCACTGTTTCATTAAAGGAAGGTTTTCAGCAAAGCTAAAAACGAGTATAAACTTAGGGCCAACCATTCCGCACATCTGAGTAGCTAGAATAGATAGTTACCAGACTGAACTCACTCTACTGAGGGTTCAGTAAGATAATTATCTGATCCAAGCAGCTCAGGATCTCTGAAAAACTTAGGCTCTGTTGGGATTATCTGAGGCTTCTGAAAGCAGCTCAGGATCATTGTCTCAGGTAAACTTTGACTCAGGTCGATCTGTGCTTCTCAGGGCCAAAACATCAGGACAACCTGAACCATCTGACCTCAGTGAAGAAAAGTTTTAAAAATAACTAAACAAGTGTATTCCCCCCATACACGTGTAAGACTCGTTAGCACCGGGACCAACAAGTGGTATCAGAGCAGTGGTTCGCTTGACCATTTGCTTTGGTAGCAAGAGTATAATTTACGGAAAGATTCTTGTGGTCTACTGAACAGATCTATTTGCTAAAATCTTACAAGGCTCAGACATCATGCCTTCTAAGAAACTTCCAATGTTCTCAGTTGAGAGCTATGATTTATGGAGATTAAGAATGCAGGCTCATCTGTATTCGAAGCATGAAAGAATGTGGAAAGTGGTTTCTGAAGGACCATTCAAATTCACTGTTGTGAATCTTAGAGTTACTGAAACTGAGAGAAATGATCCCAGGACTGAATTTCCAAAGTCTGATGATCAACTTACTCCTGATGAGAGAAAGTTAGTCAATCTTGACTATATTGCCAAAGATACTTTATATAGCACTATTGATGATGGTGTTATGGGGATGATTTCTCATTGTAATACTGCCAAAGAAATATGGGACACACTTGCTGTGATGTGCCAATGCATAGATCATATTAAAGAGAACAAACTTTTTGTTGCTATTGGAAAGTTTGATAGCTTTGAAATGGAAGATGGTGAATCCATTGACAAACTGGAAGTCAGATTCACTAGCATAATGAATGATTTGAATGCTCTTGGGAAGAGATACCCACAAAGAGAAGTGGCATTGAAAATTCTTAGAGGATTATCTAAGAAATGAGATATTCATGCAATGGTGATTGAAAACACCAAAAACATTGATTCAATGCCATACCAACAAGTTTTCTCTGAGCTGAAAGCTTATGAGTTTGTGATTGATAAGAAATCAAAGAAAGCTGACATGAAAGATGATTCTTCATTTAGTAAAAATGTGGCTTTCAAAGCCAAAGAAAAATCCTGTAAGACTAGAGAGTCTGAGAACTCACTTGCCAAAAATCAGGATGAGCTAGAGGATAAGCTAGTACTGATGGCAAGGAGGTTTGAAAGGCTTAATAGCAGATATGGAAAATATAAAAAATATTACAGGAATCACAGTAATTTGAAAAACTCAAAAGCCGAGGATGATCCATCGAGAAAAGAAAGGACCCGAAAAGAAAGGACCATCCAAAAAGAAGGACTAAGACTAAGGAAAGTGATCAGGATGATGATGCCAACATATGATACAACAGTCAAAAGAAAGGTCATTTTCAATATGACTGTCTTGAGCTAAGTGCTAAGGAGAGAAAAGAAAGACAAGCAAAGAGAGACAAGAAGTTCTCCAGCAAGAAAGCCATGATTGCAGAGGAAGAAGAACATTCTGAAGAAGGTTCCAGTTCTTCAGATGAGATATGTTGGGATTATAATTGAAAAAGTATGCTTTTTACTTTGTATAATCAAAACCTAATTTCGGACTTATTTATCAAATAAATTGTTTATCATCGATGCTTTAAATATTATCGAATGTTACATATATTTACCGCATAACTGCTCAATAAATCGTCGTGTTACATTGTAGTTAATTTAGTGATACCGATCACGAAAGATTAAATTAATGAAATCCCTTGTAACTAAAAAGTACACCATTCACGACCTAGATGGAAATGAACAACCCATCGTGAAAAGTTGAAGTGTAAGGCTCCGGATTGGCTTGTCTTGACCAAGAGATTACACTAGTGCATGACTCGATGTCTTTGCGTGATATGACCTACACAGAGGATAAATTCTTCGAACCGAACAAGGAAGAATTAGACCTCGGTGGTTCGTTATTTCTTAATCTTCGCTTCCTTAAATAGGATCACGTGTGGTTGGTAATTATTGCTTTGACTTATCATGGGTAGAGAATCAACGAGATTCAATACTTTTTATCTTGGGCAATATTATTGGTCACATGTGATTGCTAAGATTTAATACGGAGAATCGTGTGCAAGTACGCTTGTTCGATTTGCCCCCTTGGGAGGTTCATAAGCTTTATCATACCAAATCTTGCAAGTGGAACTAGTTTCCGGTATGGATAATAATGTTGAACCGCTCGACCAAGGACAAAAGATATTAATTAATGGAATGCTATTTCAAAGGGCTTTAATTAATTAATGGGCTAGATAATCTTAAACACGGAAAAATAATAAAATGGGAGCCATATTGACTATAATATGGGTTAAGATGGATAGTCTGAATATTAATTATGTAGTGGGATTAATTAATATTTATGGGCTTGAATAATATTGTGGCTCAATATTGATAATTCAAGATCCATTGGAAGGTCCAATCTTAATTCTCCTAAAGGCCCCCTAAGTAGCCCAACATATAGTCCAATAACTGAAAAAAGGTGTTTAAAATAAAATAAATATTGTTGCTTATTTTTCCTCATTAATTTCGAAATTTATGGATAAAAGGGGAGAAAGATTTTCTTTGAATTTTGTTATGGAATGAAGATATGTATTCTTGGAATACAAGATTATCTCATTAAATTCAATAAATCTCCCACTTGGTTATCCATAGGGAAATTTCGAAAATTTTGATAATTAAGGGAAAGAAAGATTTTCTTGATTTTCTTGAAAAGATATTATGGAAGATATGTATTTCTTGAAATACAAGAATATCTCATAAATTCAAGAAGATCCAAATCTTGGATTCTTGCCCTATAATTTTCGAAATTTATCCATAACAAAGTGTAGGTGGGATTTTGTGGAATATTATAATTATGGGAAAAAGAATGTAGGAGATATATTCAAGATTTTTTGGAGATCAAGAAAAGATTTTCCCACATTATTTTGCCCCAAAATTTTCGACCACTTATGCTCTATAAATAGGGGATGACTCTTTCATTCCCAGGTACAATTCCATGTGCTGGAAAAATTAGTAAATCCACAAAGGTGGTGCAACATAATTTATTTTCCTTTTGTTAATTGTTTGCAAGTGTCCTACCACCCGATAATAGAGCAAGGATTAAGGGAATACTTGAGAAGTTCTTTTGGTGAGTCTAATCAGCCAGACCATTGCCGTCCCAAGAGGTACATTCACGTAAACTCGTAGAATTCCGCATGCGTAGGATTTACGTGAATTAATTATATGCATGATTTGTTGTTGGATTATTATTTGAAATAATATAGGATTAATTCATGCTAGTAATAATTATAAGAATTAAATTTGTATTTAAATATTCATCCCGAATAGATCTGTGCAACTTATTCCCCAACAACTGGTATCAGAGCCTCGGTTTCGGGCTCTGAAATTTTAAATTGTAATTTAATTCGCTGACATTAAATTTGAAATTGGATAGTAGAATTGCTAGATCAGTTTTGCAGGTATCCAATTGTCATGAAATTTAATGTGTTTATTTATGCATGCATATAAATTGTGGTTTTTAATACGATTCGTTCGGATTCGTTTTGCCTCGTGAGAAAATCCACGAGTAGATTAGGATTTGTTTGATTCGATCAATGTAATAGACTAGTTTAGATCTAGGTTTATTTATTTTTGTAAATAAATTATAACCGGATCGAAAACGAGGACGGAGATGAAGAATTAAAGGATAAAATCCAGAACCGGGCGTAGGCGGCGTGCGTTGCGCGAAACGTGCCAAGGGAGGCACGCGCGTGATGTGGACGACGCAGTATGCACGGTATGGGCGCAGGCCGAGGCCGAGCGCGCGTGAGATCGTGCCGAAGGCCGCGAGGATCGGGCTGCAATTTGGGCTGGCGCAAGGCGACGCGACACCGCGGCGCAGAGCGGACTGGGCGAACGGAGGCGAAAAAGCAGACGGGCACGCCGGGACGCCTTGGCACTGCTGAGTTCCATGGGCGAGGCGAGGCTGGTGAGCGCGCATGCGCGGATGCGCGAGGGTATGCGCGTCGCCTACCGAGCCTGCCGAGGCCGACGCGGGCGATGCCTGCCGAATGCAGGCGTGCATCCCGGCTGCGAGCTACTTGGCGTGGCATTTTGAGACGGAGTTCTTTTCGAGACGATCGAGTGGGAGAAATTCAAGACGGTATTTCTTGAAGATCAAGCCAAGAAAAATCAAACCATGACAATTGAATAATTTGTGCCTAATATGTTTATTTTTCTGCTTTGCTTGATTTATTATTGAGTTATCTTATGCTTTATTTAATTTGTTTAAATGTGTTTGCATGAGAGTTGCCAAATGAAAAATCTCACCGTAAAAAATTACTAAGTATGTTTAAATAATTAATTGACAATTTTATTCCGGATAATAAAATTGAATTAATTTTGACCTCCATGATTTATTTATTTGTGAATTCTTTTGGAGAAATTCCCACGATTTCGGTCAAAAGTTAGCTTTCACATGAATGAATTCCAAATGGATGATTGTGGATTATTACAAGTGGCGGATTTATGACCCTCCCCACGAGGCTCGATCAAAGCGAAATAATAATCCTGTATTTAATCATGGTTATTACTTAGGTATAAAATTGATATGCATATACTTCCCCAAAGTCCCTGTCAATTTTATATTGGTCAAGTGGGAGCCAACTATTAATCTGGACATTAAAGGTTTGTAACTGTTCTTGTTTGTAACCTGCTTGAATGTGTTTAAATAATGACCCACCCCACGTGATTTATTTAAACTATTTTGAGATGTTGGCTGATGCATGTTCATATTTTTTTGAGATTTTAATATGATGCATGTGATCGAACCTTGTGATATATTTGTGCTTATGCATATTATTGTTTATCAGTTCATCATGTCACAAACTTACTGGTGAAAACTTTGTTGATTGGAGTCGTAAACTTACTATTGTCCTCACTGCACAAAGCCATAACTGGGTTCTCACTACACCTAAACCGGAAAAGCCAAAAGATGAGTCCACTAAAACGGTTAAGAAAGAGTATCTTTGTCGGGAGCGTTCAAATCGAAATGGCAAAGTGTACCATCTTGGCTTCTATGTCGATGTGTGTTGCAACACCAACACCGAACGTTGAGATCGTTCTGCGACACATCATGACTAGTCTTAAAGTGATGTTTCAACATCGTAACCGCGCCTCGTCGATCACCATGAGGACTTGCTCTCTATGAAAATGGTGGAGGGAACGCCTGTAAGGGAGCACGTTCTCCAGATGATGGCTCACCTTAACAAACTTGAGGTACTTGGCGCTGAATACGATATCGAGACCCAAATCGATTTCGTGCTCCACTCTATGCCGAAAAAGTTTTGAACAGTTCAGGCTGAACTACCAGATGAATAATTTAAAGTTCTCGATGCCTGATCTGTTGCAAACTTTAGGCTCGGCGGAGGCGATATTGGGGCAAAAGAGCCAAGCCTTGGTGGCAAATGGACCTTCTTCTTCTTCTAGGCCAAGATGTGGTAAGAACAAGAAAAGGGACAAAGGCCACAAGCAAATGAACTCAAGTGTTGCCAATGGCAAAGAAAAGGTGAAGAAGGGTGAAGGAGTGAGCAAGCCAGCTAAGGGGAAGTGCTTCAACTGCGGTGAGAAAGGACATTGGAGGTCAGCCTGTTCCAGACCCAAAAGGAATGGAAAGAAAGGTAATCCTCACGCACTAGTTGTTGAAACTTGTTTAGCGGCGTATGCCTCCCATTTATGGGTGGTGGATACGGGATCCACTGATCATGTTTGTTTCACTTTACAGGGGTTCAAACGGACCCGGCAACTTAGTGGGAGTGAGGTCCTCATCACACTGGGCGATGCTACGAGAGTGGCAGCTGAAGCAGTGGGAGAAGTTCACCTGTCTTTCGAAGACATAGTTTTATTTTTAAGAGATGTTCTTTACGTTCCAAATTTTAGAAAGAATTTAATTTCAGTTTCTAAACTTTTTCATGATGGATATTCGGTTACTTTTAATAAAGTTGTTACCATTTCTCTTTTTGATAAATTTATCTGTCATGGAACGTTGTCGAATAATCTCTATACAATTAACTGTGCACACCACTCACGAAATGCATCCTATAACACATCAACTGTTTCCGAGAAAAGAAAACGTTCATCAGACGTGAACGAGACACTTCTATGGCATCTAAGATTAGGTCATATAAATCCAAAGAGGATCCAAAGGTTGGTGAAAGACGGTTCACTGGAGTTTCTCCAAGTTGAACCAATTCCAACCTGCGAATCATGTTTGGAGGGTAAAATGACCAAGAGGGCATTTGGAGCCAAGGGGAATAGAGTCAAAGAAGTGTTAGAAATCGTTCACACAGATGTATGTGGTCCAATGTCAACCAAAGCAAGAGGAGGTTATGAGTATTTTGTCACTTTTTATTGATGATTACTCAAGGTACGGTTATATTTTCCTTGTGAAGCATAAATTTGAGACCTTTGAGAAATTCAAAGAATTTAAGGCTCAAGCAGAGAATCATAGGGAAAAACGTATCAAGTCTCTACGATCCAATCGTGGAGACGAATACCTCAGTGATGAGTTGTTGAACTACTTATCTGATGAAGGGATTGCATCCCAGCTTACTGCACCCGGAACCCCTCAACAAAACGGGGTTGCAGAGCGAAGAAACAAAACTCTTTTGGAAATGGTTAGATCTATGATGAGTTATGCGGATCTTCCCAAGTCGTTCTAGAGTCATGCCTTGGAAACAGCAGCCTACATTCTGTACATGGTGCCATCTAAATCGGTTCCAAAAACTTCCAAAGAATTGTGGACCGGGCGCAAGCCTAGTTTGAGACACATGAGGATTTGGGGGGTGTCCGACCTACGTGTTGGACAAGGAAGCCAGAAAATTGGATCCTCGATCAGAATTAAGGTTGTTTGTGGGATACCCCGAGGGAACAAAAGGGTGTATGTTCTATGGTCCCGAAGATCAAAAGGTGGTAATAAGCACCCACTTTAGATTTTTGGAAGAAGATTATATGAACGAAAGAAGACCCAGAAGTGAGATTACCTTAAATGAGCTCAGGGGAACCAATAGCCCACAAAGCCAGCAAACACATTGAAAGGAAATACCATCTTATACGAGACATCATTAAGAGAGGAGATATAGATGTGGCAAAGATAGCGTCAGAAGATAACCTAGCAGATCCATTCACAAAGGGTTTGCCTCTGAATACATTCGAGAGACATGTGGAAGGAATGGGTGTCAAGATCGCCGCTAACTGCTTTGAGTATAAGTGGGAGAAATTATTAGGTTCGTGTAGGTGACATTAGATGTCACGAATTAGAACTACACGAGACATGTTGTAGTATACTTAAAAGCGCACTTTGAGTATAAGTGGGAGATTGTTGGGATTATAATTTGGAAAGTATGCTTTTTACTTTGTATAATCAAAACTGAATTTCGGACTTATTTACTGAAATAAATTGTTTATCACTGATGCTTTAAATATTATCGAATGTTACATATATTTACTGCATAACTGTTCAATAAATTGTACGTGTTACATTGTAGTTAATTTAGTGATACCGATCACGAAAAGATTAAATTAATGATCCTTTTAACTAAAAAGTACACCATTCACGACCTAGATGGAAATGAACAACCCATCGTGAAAGGTTGAAGTGTAAGGCTTCGGATTGACTTGTCTTGACCAAGAGATTACACTAGTGCATGACCGATGCAATTGAATAGGACCTCTGAGGAGGACAAATTCTTCAGAACTGAACAAGGAAGAATTAGACCTCAGTGGTTCGTTATTTCTTAATCTTCATTCCTTAAATAGGATCACGTGTGGTTGGTAACTATTGCTTTGACTTATTATGGGTAGAGAATCAACGATATTCAATACTTTTTATCTTGGGCAATATTATTGGTCACATGTGATTGCTAAGATTTAATACGGAGAATCGTGTGCAAGTACTCTTGTTCGATTTGCCCCCTTGGGAGGTTCATAAGCTTTATCATACCAAATCTTGCAAGTGGAACTAGTTTCCGGTATGGATAATAATGTTGAACCGTTCCTTGACCAAGGACAAAAGATATTAATTAATGGAAAGCTATTTCAGTGGCTTGAATTAATTAATGGGCTAGATAATCTTAAACACGGAAAATAATAACCGGGAGCCATATTGACTGTAATATGGGTTAAGATGGATAGTGTAATATTAATTATGTAGTGGGATTAATTAATATTTATGGGCTTGAATAATATTGTGGCTCAATATTGATAATTCAAGATCCATTGGAAGGTCCAATCTTAATTCTCCTAAAGGCCCCCTAAGTAGCCCAACATATAGTCCAATAACTGAAAAATGTGTTTAAAATAAAATAAATATTGTTGCTTATTTTTCCTCATTAATTTCGAAATTTATGGATAAAAGGGGAGAAAGATTTTCTTTGAATTTTGTTATGGAATGAAGATATGTATTCTTGGAATACAAGATTATCTCATTAAATTCAATAAATCTCCCACTTGGTTATCCATAGGGAAATTTCGAAAATTTTGATAATTAAGGGAAAGAAAGATTTTCTTGATTTTCTTGAAAAGATATTATGGAAGATATGTATTTCTTGAAATACAAGAATATCTCATAAATTCAAGAAGATCCAAATCTTGGATTCTTGCCCTATAATCTGGGATTTTGTGGAATATTATAATTATGGGAAAAAGAATGTAGGAGATATATTCAAGATTTCTTGGAGATCAAGAAAAGATTTTACCACATTATTTTGCCCCAAAATTTTTGACCATTTATGCTCTATAAATAGGGGATGACTCTTTCATTCCCAGGTACAATTCCATGTGCTGGAAAAATTAGTAAATCCACAAAGGTGGTGCAACATAATTTATTTTCCTTTTGTTAATTGTTCGCAAGTGTCCTACCACCGGATAGTCGAGCAAGGATTAAGAGAATACATGGGAAGTTCTTTTGGTGAGTCTAATAAGCCAGACCATTGCCGTCCCAAGAGGTACATTCACGTAAACTCGTAGAATTCCGCATGCGTAGGATTTACGTGAATTAATTATATGCATGATTTGTTGTTGGATTATTATTTGAATTAATATAGGATTAATTCATGCTAGTAATAATTATAAGAATTAAATTTATATTTAAATATTCATCCCGAATAGATCTGTGCAACTTATTCCCCAACAAGATGTTCTCAGATAGTGACAGTGATGATATCTGTTTAATGGTTGTGGAGGAGGTAAATTCTTCTATCTCTGTTGTTGCTCCTACACAAGCACATGAGTTCTCAAGTTCTACTGTAAACAGTAACTTTGACCTTATGGATTCTTTTGAGAATCTTATGAAGGACTATGTTGTGTTACAAGAACTGCTCAATGAAACTCAAGAGCAGAACTAGGAACTGACTGCTGAGAATCTAAAGTGGAAAGACTCTAAAAATGCTGAGATCACTTCTCAATTGATGGGAACTACTGATGAACTAGATGTTCTGAAAGTACAACTCTCAGAAAAGGAAAAGTTGATAGAGACCCTAAATGGAAAATTAGAGAAATCCACTGAGGAGATTCAGCTTATCAGAACTGAGTTCAATGACCTCTTTGAGAAGCATGAAACTCTAAAGAAGTGTGAGGATAGTGCGCAGAGAAAGTTAGCTCTATTGAATTCTGCATCTAAAGTGAGAGATGAAATTCAGAGTTATCAAAGACCTGCAACTATAAAAGCTGGATTGGGATACATTCTAGGGGGAACCTCACAAGGTCTTCTGAATGCTGCTTCTAGTAGCGCTAAGACTGTCTTTGTTAAACAAGTGGCACCTAATCTTCTGACTGAAGAACTGCCCAAGGTTTTAGACATGGGTAAAGGACCTATGGTTTCAAAAAAACTAAATGTTCAGGGAAGAAAGCCCAGACCTCAGGAAAAGGCTAGAAAACCTGACCACTCAATAGGAAATCTTCAGGCCAGTACTTCAAAGCCTCAGGCTAAGAATACAAACCTGAAGAGATCCGCACTGAACCAGCAGAGGAATTTTCAGAAGAGAAACACTCAGCAGAGATATTCTCAACTGAAAAGACCAAGTCCTCAGATTATTGAAAGACCCCAATTTCAGTATAGGCAACCCAAACCCCACTTGCCTAAGGGTAAAGGTTTCCTGAACCCAAGTCAGCAGAGACAAAGACCAGCTGCACAAAAGCCCAAGCACTTGAACAAAAGGCCTGTACCCAAGAAGAACTCTAAGGCTCATGTTCATGCTAAGGCTGGCACTCATACACAGGATACTGTTAAGGCACCTAGAGTTGTGAATGTGTATGTAGATGTTTATGGGAGACAAATCAGCCACTCTAAAGTAATTAGAGTTGTTAGGCAGATTTGGATTCAAAAAGGTACAGCTAACCTGGTAGGACCCTACACCAAATGGGTACCACAGAACTGATCTGTTTTTCAGGTGAAAGACAAGGGCACTGAGCTGAAAGAAGACAACATTGCCCCGATGAAAGAAATATTTGAGATGTCATTGTTGGGGGAGATGAATTTCTTCTTGGACTTCAGGAGAAGCATCTAAGGAAGAAATCTTCATCAGAGATCATGTTGAGAAGAAAGACATCAGGATGGATAAGATTCATACTGATAAACAGAGAGCTGATATCTTGACTAAACCTTTGGCTGAAGCAAGATTTCAGGAACTATCAGTTGAATTAGGGATGTTGGATCCAGGTGTATAGAGCAAATCTGAAAAATTGAAGGTTTTCAGGTGCATGAAGTTTTCTCAGGATTCTACTGAGAAACTCAGGATAAAATTGGAAGTACTGAAATCTGAGTCTTGGGAAACTCAGATATACTGAAGATCACTACTCAGTATTATACTGATCTGGCTCAGTACTCAGTATCATACTGAACCCATTCAGTACTCAGTATTATATTGACATTTTATCAAGGTCAAAACTCAGTAAGACTGATAGAGGGAAATTAGTCTGAAGAAGTAATGACTCATGCAACTCATTTATTGCCTAACTGAATCTCAGTTATCATTGGCAATTAATAACAAAACACCTGAAGGGAATATTTGGGCGGGACCTTTGAAATACCCGAAGGAGGTCAATGGTCTGCAGGAACAGTAATTAATTACACTGTTCATTAATCACCAATAAGGTTAAATTGGTGGCGTATTATTCGTGAAATCATCCTTTCATATACCCGATTAGTCGGTGTTTAATCTCAACCGTTGATTTATTCAATCAATACGATTTCCCATGAATCAATTCTATATATTCATTGAGAATTCATTCAAAGCCCCATTTCATAACCTTCGTTCTCAAAACACTCTGCAACTAAAAACCTCTCTTTTACCCAGAAATCCTTCATCGTTCTCAAAACCCTCTACCAAAAATCCTTCAAAAATGACGTTCTCCATTTATGATAAACTTGCAATTTCCAACAAGCCGTGGTACGAGTATGTTGTTTCCCTTAAAAGTTCGTCAAATGCAACCCATGAAGAAGAGGCGTTACACATGATACGGGTCGCGAAGCTCACAAACCTGGTTGCGAATCAACCAGAGGCGGAATATTCAAAGGAGGTAATTGAATTTATCTCTAATTTTAAAATAGGCGAGGAGGACTGTATTGAATCAAAAATTACAGTTTCTCACTTGGAGCATAGCTCAAAATACGTCGATTTTGTGAGGGACTTGTATATAATTCCTAAGAATCTTAATGATGTATATGAGTTGAGCAATAGAGGAGAAGACCCTACGATGTATATGATGGGTAGGAAACAAGAATATCTTGATAGGATTACAGAGCATCCTGTCAAGTTTGAGGCTACTCTAAATAAAAGGCATTTGAAGCCGAAATATAGAGTTTTGCTGGATATTGTAAGTAAATGTATAATGAGTCGATCCGGCAGTTTTGAACAAATCAGTACACCGAAGCTAAGATTGATGGCAGCTATTGAAGACTCACCCACCACTGATTTCAACTGGTTGCGGTACTTAATCAGAGTGGTGAGTGACCAAGCAAAACAAGTCAAGAAGGAGGATGGTTCGGTTGTGATCAAAGGCAAAATCCTACATGCAACCAAGATAGCCTTCATCTTGGAGATGTGCAGGGAGGAAAAATATATTTTTACCAACTCCTCACCCTTTCCAAGGTCTAAGATCCTTTTCAAGCCAACTACGACAAGGAAGACTTTGAAGGGAAAGAAAGAGAAGAAAGTGGAAATTGCTGCAGAAGGAGCTGCTGAACAAGCCCATCAAGCCAGGGGGAAGGATTTGATGGAGGTGAAGAGAGAGAAGGGAGAAGCCCTGAAGAAGAAAGCTCTGGATCTTAAGCGCAGAAGAGTTCACATTTCCACTGAGGAGGAGGTGAGTGAACCTGAGGAAGTCCAACCTGAGGGCCAACAAGGTCAGAAATCGCCATTGCAAGTGCTGTGACTTCTGCTGAAGAGCAAACTGAGGAACAGGTGTTCTCTGAGGTTCTTGAAACATCACTGAGCTCAGACAAATTTTCTCAGGAGATATTCAAGGGGCCTCAGGTTTCTACTGAGGAAATGCCTGCTCAGACCTCAGATCAAGCTGAGCCTCAGGAGCTGCTGAATCTTGATATGCTCCTGAGTGAACCTTTCTTTGATCCCTCAGCACCTGAAGCCATTCCTACTGAACCTGAAAGCCCGAAGCTGAAGAAGGGCGAGGCAGAAGAGACTGAGTGGCGCAGCAAGGGGGGACGGTTCATTTTGGACAGGTACCCTGAACTGAGCTCATATCCTGACCTTCAGGATCTCTTCTTTAGACTGAGGACCACAGTCTACATTCTGAACCAGACTCTGCCAGAGATGCTCAACATTGCCTCATTCAGAGGAGATGACTGGTGGAATGAAGAGACTGCAGTGCTGACTGAGTTCTCTGGGTTCAGGAAGACCAAGCTCAGGATGAAAGTTTCAGATTTTGATGAGCTGGTCAGGAAAAAGGTGGCTGAAAGGAGGGAAGCTGATGTTGGTGCCCCGAGCTCAAAAGATAAAGATCAAGAAGGGGACCAACAAGGAAATGCTGAGAAGCAATCTCAAATGGAGGAAAGTACTGATTCTGGACAGCCTGATATCTCACATCCTCAGACTGAAGTTAGTACTCTTCAGGTAACTTTTGACACTACTAAACATTATGCCAAAGCTACTGAAGTTTCTATCTTTAATTCTGTTATGTCTGATATGCAGACTGAGTCTCAGGTGGAGACTGAAGCCCAGGTAAAGACAGAGGCTTAGGTGGAGCAACCAGCTCAGGAGAAACAACAAGTTCTATATGCTCCAGAGATTGACTTCAGTCCCATAGTGGACAAGCTGGATAAGGTTGTGCCAATTGTGGAGAAAGTTGCTCAGATTGAAGAAACATTGGCCAACCAATCCCAGAAGATAGAGAACCTGAGTTCTACTTCAGACTTGATGCAGCTTCAGACATCTCTGAATGACAAAATGACTGCCATAGAAGGGAAGGTAGATGGAGTCAAAGCTGAACTGAATGCAGAGATGAAGCAAATGTATCAGGAGAGGACTTCATTTCTTGAAGCCAAGCTGGTGGAGAAGAATGATCAATTGATCAAGAGTGCTATTGAGGAAATGGGCTCCCTGCTCATGACCAAGATGACAGAGATGTTGAAAGATGTATTCTCCAACCAGTTTGCACCTTTGTCTGAAGAGTTCTCAGTGGACAAAAACCATTTGATGAAGCTGGAGGAAGAGCATGACCAGTTGGCTAGAGAAGTGCGGAGTATCAGCAAAGAGCAATATCACATGGATACCGCACTGTCTCAACTTCTTCCAAGGTATGGTGCCAAGAAGGGGGAAAGGCCTGGAGCCGAGCTGAAGGAGTTATTGGCACACACCTTGAAGAGAAAGGCAGACAAGGAAGCTGAAAAGAAAAATCTCGCAGATTCCTTAAATAAAGTAGAAGCCACTGAAAAGCTCAAGTTCAAACAAGTGGAAGAGCCAATCTACACTCATGTTTCTGAGCAAACAATGCTGGAAGTTATTTCTGAAAAACTGAGTGGTAGAAGAAAGGTGGAAACAAGCCAAGCCGGTGCAGAACAACCAATCAAGAGAAAAGCTGTGGCATTTGTTGAACCTGAGAAGAAGAGAGCTAAAGCTTCTAAAGCTACTCAAAGAAAACTGATTATGGATTTTGAAGAGTCTGAAGAAGAAGCTGAGAAGGAAGTATTCAACACAAGGAAAGCTCTGAGATCACTTCAGGTGGAACAACAAAAGAAAACTGCTGCTTCTGTATCAGGAGTTCCTTTAATAAGGAAGAAGAAAGAAGAAGAGCAGAAACACAGAAGTGGTTTCAAGAAGTTCCTGAGCAAAAGGAGGGGTACTGCTAAAACTCAGAAGTGGCCGCACATTGATAAATGGATGCCTATCCAATTCAATGATGCCTGGGAAGAAATCAAGAGAACCTTCTGGTTCTATTATGAAGTTCTGAGGGAATGGAGGGGGACAAGCTCAGACTCGAATGAAACCTTCATTGATTACTTATTAACTTTCTATCCAAAGTACCTGCAGAGTTGGATTAACTTAGCAGATGAAGGTAATACATAGATTGTTGCCCCTGGTCCATATACCTACCCTGCTCCTAGACTAGAGAATGGTCTGGTGAATGAAACAGCCATTTCTCAAGAAATTGCTCAGTATGCCATCCAATTAGGACTGACAGGAAACAACCCAGATATCATCAAAGAAAGAGATGCATTGAAGAAGAGATAT
This sequence comes from Stenogyne calaminthoides, assembly GCA_037126765.1. Taxonomy (NCBI): domain Eukaryota; kingdom Viridiplantae; phylum Streptophyta; class Magnoliopsida; order Lamiales; family Lamiaceae; genus Stenogyne; species Stenogyne calaminthoides. The sequence goes on along the minus strand of JBBCBC010000022.1, from coordinate 20,594,823 downwards.
TATGGGATGTTCAACTTGGAGGTGCCTGAGGATGAGGTTGAAGAAGATTGAAGAGCTGAAGCTGAAGATTGAAGAAGACTGAAGACTCTTTGTACTTCTTTTGTTTTTTGTCTTTGTTTTTGATAATTTTCATTGTACTCTGTAACTTCTATCCTACAATCAATGAAACTTTATCTTTATGCTCAAAGATAATATCTCATTATCTTTTTACATGTCTTTATGTTTGATATGCCTTATGTTTTGTTGTGAAAATTGTTGGGAGATTTGCCATTCTTGGATTGTAATAGGAAAAACTGAAACCTGAGTATAGGTTAAGTGTTTTCTTAACAAGATGGTTTTGGCATCATCAAAAAGGGGGAAATTGTTGGGAGATGAATTTAATAAAGAAGATTTTGATTAGATCCCAAAATCCCTGAGTATGACATGTTCAGGATAATCTTGATAGATGAGTCAAGATTCAGTTTTAGAGTGTTCAGGATGTTATCTGCACCATGCATAGTCAGCAGATATAGATCAGGTTAAATTCTGAAGAATCTGAAGACTCAGTAAGTTTCTGAAGTTTCTGAAGTTTCAGTATGAAACTGAGAAACTGAAGTTTCAGTATGAAACTGAGAAACTGAAGACTCAGTATGAAACTGAGAAACTGAAGACTTAGTATATCAGTCAGTATATCTTTGAAGACTCAGAAGACTCAGAAGACACTGAAGACTCAGAAGATTGAAGACTGAAGATACTGAAGACACAGTAGTTACTGAAGACTCAGTAATCTACTGAATGCTCAGTATAACCTGAATGTTCTGAGGCACTGAATAATATCTATCTAAAGGAAACAAAACTGAGAAAAACGCGAATACTCAGAAAAATAGATATTGCCCAAGACATTCTCATGTAGACAAAAGGAATTAAAACTAAGTGTTGTTAAGGTTATATCACTCAGAGATATTGACCAAAAAGAGCCGTTATGTTTGTCTACATTTACTGAAGACAAGAGCCAATCAGAGGAAGACAGCACTGTACTTTACTGACACTGAAAGCGACAGGTCACTGAAGCATGTCAGTAGTACTACGTTCCAGACTGCAAAAAGTGGTGAGTGGCTGCATGAAAGCATATTGCCTAAAACATGCAAGGGAGTATTCAAACCCTAAAAATAGCAGTTCATCACACACCATAAGAGGAAACTCATGAAGCTATCTCTTTCAACGGATAGTTTTTCAAGAGTAACCTTGATGATTGCCTATAAATACTAGTGACCCTCTACATTGAAGGTTACGGGAAATTTGTAAGCAACTCAAGAGCTCAAACTTATTATTGCAAGTTGAAGCACTCGAAAACCCAAGAATTTTCCAAGTTCTTTACATCGAAGAGAGCTCATTCACTAAGCCTAGTTTGATAAGATATATCCAAAGCTTAGTAGAGATATCCTAGCCTTTGCATTGTACTTATTGTAAAGGATATCTCATCCTAGTTGGAAACCAACCAAGAAACCCCAAACTCTTTGTAAGGTAGTTTGAGTGTGATTGTTGGTGAGTTGGAGTTGTAAAGAGTTAGTAAACTACATTGAGGTAGTCAGAAAACTCTAGAGAAGAAGTGAGTAAACTATCTTGGATAGTCAGAAAGCTTGTGTGTGTTTGAGTAAGTAAACTACAGTGAGGTAGTCAGAAAGCTCAAAGTAGAAAGGTTAGTAAACTACATTGAGGTAGTCAGAAAACCTTAGGAAGTGGTTAATGAATTTCTCTGAAGGTCAGAGAGAGTGGACGTAGGAGCTTGAGTCTCTGAACCACTATAACTTGCTGTGTTATTTTGCTTTCTGTACTGCATTGATTATTTGTTGCATATCTTTAACTGAAAGCATATTTTCACTAATATTCAGTTGGAATCAATCCACTGAACTTGCATCTAACTGATCACAGCCTTAATCACTGTTTCATTAAAGGAAGGTTTTCAGCAAAGCTAAAAACGAGTATAACTTAGGGCCAACCATTCCGCACATCTAAGTAGCTAGAACAGATAGTTACCAAACTGAACTCACTCTACTGAGGGTTCAGTAAGATAGTTATCTGATCCAAGCAGCTCAGGATCTCTGAAAAACTCAGGCTCAGTTGGGATTACCTGAGGCTTCTGAAAGCAGCTCAGGATCATTGTCTCAGGTAGACTTTGACTCAGGGCGATTTGTGCTTCTCAGGGCCAAATCATCAGGACAACCTGACCCATCTGACCTCAGTGAAGAATTTTTTTTAAAAATCACTGAACACGTGTATTCCTCCCCCCACCCCCCCATACACGTGTAAGACTCGTTAGCACCGGGACCAACACATATTAAAAAGGGGACAACAAATTATTTAAAATGGGCCCCAATCTAGTAGCAATTATCTTAGTAAAAATTTTAAACAAAAAATTACTGAGGACAATAGGTCTAAAGTCCTTCACTAAAATGAGATTTTTTACTTTAGGAATGAGGGTGATAAAACTAGAATTAAGCCCATAAGGTATAAAAAGAGTTTTAAAGAAATACTGAACCGCATTAATGACATCTATGTGTATGATCTCCCAAGCTTTCTGGTAGAAGACTCCAGAGAAGCCATCTGGCCCAGGTGTGCTTGAGGCAGAAAGACTGAAAACTGCATCCTTAATCTCTTCAGCATAGGGCATGAAATCCAACAAATCACTTTCAAATTGCTTGACCTTCCTGAAAGGTAAAAAAGGAGAGAAAAGAGTAATCAGTAGGGGAAGTAGTGTTGTTATTAAACAGAAAAGTGTAGAAGGAAATAATATGAGAACAGATGACTCACTGATCCACCACATTGATATTATCAATATCCAATACAGTAATACAACCTCTGATCTTTCCCTGAGCATGCAATTTGTGAAGGAACCTTGAATTTCTGTTACCATCTTTGAGCCAATCCAAGTTATACTTCTGCAATCTGAATAAGTCCCATTTCTGTAGAGCCCTGTCCAAGTCCTCATGAGCAAGAACCTCATCTTGAAAACTACCCAAGCCCCTATATCTCTGATTCTGTAACTTCAGCAAAGTTGTAGCAACCCTTTCCACCCCATCATTGACCTTTTTGAAATCAGTCTTGTTCCATACTTTTATCTCCCCTTTGAGCCTCTTCAATTTTCTAACCAAAAGGGTAATGGGATCTCTAGCAGGAAGAAAGGTTCTTCAGGACTTCTCAACAAGGTCCATAAACTTGTCATCATCAAACCACATGGACTGAAATCTGAAAAGATGACTAGTATGCTCCCTTAAGAAATTGCATTTAAGGAAGATAGGGTGGTGGTCAGAGTTGTGTCTAGCCAGAACTTTGCATACCAGGGAGGACCAATGCATAAGAAAGCTATTGCTCACCAACACTCTATCCAACCTGGAAGCCCATTCAATAATAAAATAAGATTTTCTCTCATCCTCCCACTATCTATCTTTACTCTCCTCTCTCTCCACTATCAGTGGCGGACCCAAGATTTGAAATTCGAGGGTACGAAATATTATTTAATAAAATATTAATTAATACTTAAAAATTATAAAACTCAATGCAATCTAAAACAATGTACATTATAGCATTCAAATTAAATTACAATTACAACTAAGTTCGTTGAATTTCTGTTTTCTAGAAGACTTTTTTCTAATATACATATGTAGCAAGAATAACATAAATTCTAATTTATAACAATAAGTTCGTATCAAATTATTTTATAAATTAACCAAACAATCATACAAATAATAAACATGAATGAATTGTTTAAATTATTACTCATTGTTGGAAAAGAATGACCTTGAAATATAAGAAAGGAGATGAGTACTAGTTTTTCTTTTTTACAAAAAAAGGAAGGAGTTGCGATAAATAGAAAATGGAAGGAGCTGAGTGCTTTAAATTACTACTCATTTTGCTAATTTCTGGATGATATAGTGATGCAAAAACTACATATCTAGTAAACATTTTTTCAATTTGGGGGTACGGCTGTACCCCCTTGTACATGCACAAGTCCGCCATTGTCCACTACCGAAGAGACAAACCACCGCCACTACTAAACTCCGACAAAAAACCTCAAACTCAATCTAAAATGAAACCCTAGTTGTGCGCCACTTCGTCCGGCCTCATGGAGCCGCGCCACGCGCTCCTCATCGAGTACAACAACCTTGCATGTTTTTTTAGTATTGAATAGTTTTGTGAATTGTTGAAGACACAACAAGATATGAAGTTGTTGTATGGAAGAAAACGAAGCTGATGTATGGAGATTGTGCAACCTATTTTGGAGATACAACTATTTTGTGTAAATTTTTTACTGAGAATGTATGAATTTGCAACTTTTTCTTATATTCTGCAGATTTTTCTATCAATTTGGTTGCATTATGGATAATTGGCTCCTATGCAATTTATTTTTCTACACATGTGCAATTATTATAGAGTATTTTTTAAAAATTATATTGCACATGTGAAATTTTTTTACACATTTGCATAATTTTCTTGATCGAAAATAGAAAATAACAAAAAAAGGTGTCTTTATTCCCGAAAATAAACAAGAACGAATTCATTGGGCCCAAAAATAACAAAAATATGAATTAATTGAGAAGTATGGCCTGAAAACAGAGAGCATGAAAATGAAAAAGCTTGAATAAGGGACCCGCGCGATAATAAGAGGGCCCAAAAATTGAAAACCCAAAATAGAAATCATAGCCCGCCCGACCCGAAATAGAAAAGAGATGTTGGAGGAAAATTAAATTAAAAATAGGCGATATAAAAAAAAAAGGGTAGATGTAGGGTTTTATGGACCTTTTGTAATTGTTAGTAATATGCTATAGGATGTTATAGTTAGTAAATTACCCTTAATTTTCGTGATCTAATAATTTTCATATGATTGCGTTTCATGTGCACTAGGTGCACCATGTACTCCATAGTGCATTTTTGAAATATACAACTTGTTGCACTAAAATATATAATTTGTTTACACCGAAACATGAAACACATGTTCGTGAAACATTACAAAAAAGACGGTGTTTTACGACGAATTTAGCGACGGTTTTAACCATCACTAGAGGGAGTGGCGACGGTTTTTCATCCGTCTAGAAAACGAGGGTCGCTAATATTTAGCGATGGTTTTTTCCACTCCGTCCCTAACTAGCGACGGCTTTTATCCGTCGCAAAATATCGACGGCTTTTTACCGTCGCAACATAACGACGGTTTTGTCGACGGTTATATAGGCCCGGACCCGGGTCAGAAAACCGTCGCTAAAACAGGTTTACATATCGTTGATATATTGTCAACGGTTATGATGTCATAAAAGCGTCGTTAACAACGATGATTATCCATCGATATTAGCAACAATATTATCCGTCGAAATGTGCGACAATTACAAACCTTCAGTATTAGCAACTGTTATTTTCCTAGCTAAATCCGTAGATATAACCGTCGTTAAATCGTTAAATTTTTTAAAAAATGTCTTGTGGTGGTTCGAACCCGGGCCCGGTGGGCACCGAACCACCCGAGCCTTTGACCATCTCGAACCCAACCACTAAGCATCTCATATATAAGCCACCAAGCCTCCCAATTAAATGAGGCAATTATTCTCTCCCATGGGGGACCGAACACGGGACCTTAGGCGCCTGAGCGGGGATCAATTCCGCTCGGGCACTTGCTTTCTTGCGTTTACTTATGTTGTAACCTAGAATTTACATCTAGGGCAACACACAAATAATGGATCGAACCTTTAAGTAACGAACTACAATACACGCGAATTTGGTTACCCAGTTCGTCTTTTGAATAAGACTACGTCTGAGGGCGCCCAAACTAGGAATATTTTATTATCTTTTTCTGCCTAAAATTCTAAGATTGCTCTCTTTACAATGAATAGTACAAGTTGTATTTATAGACAAGAAACTAGGTCATAGATATTCATGGGCTTCCTTCGCGGGCTTGCATAGGCTCCAGCCGCCAGTGCTAGGGTCTCCTTAGTCAATCCATGATTTCTGCGTCTGGATACATTTGCCTTGCTTATGCCCCGCGATATCCGCGCCATTAACCGCCCGTATCTTTCCAATGTTTATCTCTTCATTAACTTCGGATTGAAGTCGTTTCCGACCTGTGGTTTTCCCAAAGTCGCTCCGCGACTTTCGTCGATTTCCAAGTCGCTCCGCGACCTCCTTAGCTCATATGAAGTCGCTTCTTCTGATAGAATCATAACGGAGAGTCTTCTCACCAGGTCCAATTATTTCATGCTACAACAATTTTCCCTCAAGTCGAGGTCGCGTGCTCGCATCAGGGCCTTGACTTGACTAGTTATTTTATCGACCTGTGGCAAGTCGACCTTGGGAATCATTCCCAAAGTGAATGATCATTCTTGGGGAGGCGAATCGTCGCCTCGGTTCCTTGAATCGACGTGAGACCTGACAGATTCGTCATGATGGCTTAGCCGATAGGTGACATCATACGTCGCGAAACTTTCCAATCGACGGCCGCGGAGTCGACCACGCGCGACCTGCGCGACTTTGCTTCCTTCGGGGGGGCTTAATTATACTCATATTGCATTTCGACCCCCCTTTTCTTCTATAAAAGGGGTGAGGGTTTTAGTCATAAACCCTTCCCGAATCCAAGCTTTAGAGTTTCCGGCGAACCTCAAAATTTCCAATCGAAGCCGAATTATGTAAGATATTCCCTCTCTCTCAAACTTTCTTATGGCCTCCAATCCGCCAACTACTGTCGCGCCTCCTTACTTCCGGGTTTCGTCGTCCTCGAACGACGACGATGTGGCTATAGCCCACCTCCGCCGCCGCCAAGGTTCTAGCTCCGCTGCCCCCAACACGGGGGGATCTTCGACCGCCGATACCTCGATTGATAATGGGGACGGTGGGGGGAATGACGAAGGCGATGATGAACACTTTCTGGCCAAACTAGCGGAGATCACGCACCTTTCTCCGCTGAATAATAGCCCTCCTCGTCCCGTTGCGCCGGAGATGGGGACGTCCACAGGCCCTTCTGACCCGACCCGTTACTATAGAGCTTATGAGCGGGCCTTCGACTACCATACGTATGAGGCCCGAGCTCCGTACAAGCGACCAGAGCGGGGTTATAGGAAGTCGGACAAGTCGGATTTTGCGGCATCCGACCCGAAATACATGTCGACCTTGTCCGATTGATACGTGCTTTCTCTTCGCCGCCTGTACAAAGTGCCCCGGGATGTGCATTTCTACGGACCGACCTCCGATGAGAGTGCCGACCAGCCGCCGCCTAGTATGATTGCTGTCAATGAGCATACTATGGAGGTAGGAATCCGCTTCCCGTTAAATCCGGTGATTTCCCATCTCCTGGCGGCCTGAAATCAGAGCCTTACGCAGATTACCCCGAACGGCTGGAACTATATCCTTGCATACTATGACCGTTCTGGGGCAGGCCGAGCTAAATCGACTGCCGACTCCTGGTGAGGTCGCATATGTGATGACACCAATTGCCCAGGCCGGCGGCTACAATGTCGTGCGACTTCGGAAGGGCCGGGAGCTGGTGAGCGGGATCCCCAATAAGGTCGCCGATTGGCACCGCAAATGGTGGTTCGTTGGGGGGGGGCGTGGGAGTCCGTGGATCCTTCGAGCACCATGCCCAAACGTGTCCAGACAGATTATGTCCATCGAGTTGAACATGGTGAGTTTTAACATTTCCGAAGTCGAGGTAGTACTGATCTAATTTCCTTTTTATCTTGGAGTGTTCACGCACGCTACTGCCGACTTGTACTGGGACTTCTTGGAGGCTTACAAAATAGTCCGTGACACTCCTCCGAGCTGCCGCGACGTGAATACCCTGAACACCGAGCTCGACTGACTCAAGGCCAGCTTGCACACTTATCCGCGTCATCTTAAAATTCCATGTAAGTCCTTTTGTTGATGACCTTACCTCTTTACAATAATTCGCGTGACCGGCTTTTTCCTTGTGTGTAGTTCCCAACACCCGGGTCTACCGATGCCAACCACCCGCATCTGTGATGGCTACTCGTAAGAAATTGGTGCTCGGGCAGATGCGGCATGTACCAACCTCCACCGCTCCTCCTTCAAGTTCGACCCCTTCCGGTCCCTCCGCTGTTGACAAGGGGAAAAAGAAGGCCAAGGGGCTAAGTCCATCAGAATCCGAGCCTGCTCGGAAGAAGGTGAGGGAGGAGATTAGCACATACCGCTTGGAGATCAACCGGGGGCTCGGGAGGTCATCTGCTCACCCGACCTCGTAGCCTACCTCCGCTCCCGAGGGAGGTCGCCACCCAGAGGATGACTCCTGGCTGGGCTGGGACGTGGACTGGGTGAATAAGTAAGTTCGATCTTGTATTTTTTGCTTTCCTCTATATTTATCAGTTACTGATGGTTTGCATCCTTTCGCAGCTCGGAGTTCACGCCGGACAAATTCTCCCCGGAAGTGCTGAGCGTCTTGAGGTAGCCCCAGCTCGTTCCAGCTGGGATCCCTGAAGGCTGGCCTGCCTATCTCTCTAGGGACCTGCAGAACTTGCCTCGGGGGGTGGACACAGACGGATCACGCCAACGCCCATAGCCAGAAAGTGATGGGCAATATGTACTCGGCTCTCGTCCATTCCCAGAAAGCGGCCCTCTTCTTGGAGAAATCCAGTGCCCAGTTGGAGTCGGAGCTCGGGGAGCTGAGGAAGGCTCAGACGGGGGTCACCGACTAGGCCAAGGCGATCCTTTCTACGGCCGACGTCCAGAAGAAGTTGGAGACGTCCAACTCTAAGCTCGCTCGGAAGGTTTATGATCTGGAGGGTCGGCTGGCTGGTGTTGAGAAGGAGCTCTCGGCGGAAAAGGCGAGGGTGGCCAGGATTGAGCGTGAGTTGGTGGAGGCCCAGAAAGAGTTGGTCGCCAAGGAGGAGCATTTCAAAATAACTGAGGACCTGAATGCCAACTTTGCCTATGTGATGGCGTTCGTCGGGGCATCAGGATCTTTCATGCCGCAAACTCCTCTGGCGACCTCAGCGGGCTCGTCACCGAGCTGTCCAATTACGTTTGCGACAACCCTCCTGCCCCTAGTGTCCTGTTGGAGATTAAGGACCTGGAACACATGGACGTCGACCTCTCCTTCTTCGCCAACCCGAGCCGAATTGTGCACCCCATTCCTGATATCGATGAGGCTCGGGTGGGCTCTGCCGAGTCAATCCCCGAGACTCCATTCGGGATAGTCCGACCTTCTCTGGAGGTCGCCGGAGGAGAGGCTGCAGAGGGGGAGGCTGCTGATGGCCCGAGCTCCAGCCCGACTGAGACTTGAAGAAGTTTTTTTTGTTTTGCTTGCATATGTAAATCTTCTTTTTTTCCTTCCGTTGCTGAACTTCCCATGTATCGGCCTTCGGGCCTTATGTTATTAATGAGAACTCTCTTTTTTATTCCTTCATCGTGTCGACTTGATTTCCTTACACAACTTTTAATTTTTCTTAATCCTTTTTGTCTTACTGTTTATGCGACTTGTTGTTCGGATATTGCTTTTAGTAGTCTTACAAAGTCGGGGGAAACCACACCTCAACGGGTTGTGATTTCGCCTCCAGTATGTCGAAAGTCGCACCTCGGGTGACTCAAATTTTTTATATGCGATCCCCTTGATTTTAACACATGAATTTGGAAGAAAGATAATCATTATTATTAACTAATAAAATTTGTTTACAAGGATGCGAACCTACTAATAATATTTCTTCAGGTGGGTTACATTCCACGGATACTGGGCCTTGGTACCGTCCACTTTTTCGATCTCGTAGGCCCCATTTGGTAGGATCTTTGAGACTTTGAATGGGCCCTCCCAGTTTGGACCGAGGGCTCCCTTTGACTCTCCGAGTACCTTTTTTAATACCAAGTCCCCTTCTTTGAAACGTCGGAGTAGTACTTTAGAATTATAATACCTCTCCGACCTTTGCTTGTATCTTGCATTTCTCATGTTGGCCTCTAAACTCCTTTCCTCGAGAAGGTCTAGATTTCTGGCCAAGGCCTCGTCGTTGTGATCGAAGGTGACCTAACTTGTGCGGAGATTGGGAAAATCGACTTCGGCAGGTACGACCGCCTCGGTTCCGAAAGCCACGAGTAAAGGGTTTCTCCTGTCGAATTTCTGCAAGTCGTCTTGTACGCCCATAATACATCCGGGAGCTCGCTAGCCCACTTTCCTTTTCTTCCTTCAATCTTGGTCTTGAGTGTATGCTTGATGATCTTGTTCACCGTCTCGACCTGATCTTTTGACTGTGGATGACATGGAGTCGAGAAGAGCTGTGATTTTCCATTTCTTGAAGAATGCGTCGATTTTGAGGTCGTCGAATTGTTTACTATTGTCAGATATGATCGCTTGCGGTAAACCAAATCTGCAGATGGTGTTCCGCAATATGAATTTGATGACGTGATCTTGATCTATGGTCGCCAATGCCTCAGCCTCGACCCATTTTGTGAAGTAATCTACCGCCACCAGGGCGTATTTGACCGAGCCTGGGGCTGTCGGGAGTGGCCCAATGATGTCTATCCCCCACTTTGCAAATGGCCGAGGACTGAGGATGCTGGTGAGCTCTTCTGGGGCAGGTTTGATGGAAGGGGCATAGATTTGACATCTATGACACTTGCGGGCGAAGACGATGGCATCGGCCCTTAGTGTAGGCAAAAAATATCCTTGTCTTGTGGCCTTATGGGCCAGCGATTCTCCCCCAACGTGGTTTCCGCATGCCCTTTCATGTATTTCGCGCAGGACAACTTGCCCTTGTTCAGGTATGCTGTGATGGTGACATCCTTCATTTCTGGTGACCCTTCGGAAGTTTTGTTCTCTCGGGATCAGTTTGACATGGATCTCTTCGAACTTTTGACATAATATTTTTACAATCTCTTGGTAGGCTGCCATCCTATCGTCCCGTGCTTCGTATTCCCCCGATACCTAGTAGGCCACAAGCTGGGACTCTGTGTGAACTTGTAGTCTTTTGACACCCATGGCTGTTGACATTTCTAGGCCGCTGATGAGTGCTTCATATTCGGCCTTGTTGTTAGTCGTGGGGAAGTCGAAAGGGATGGCATTCTGGAAGGAGGTGCCCTCCAGGCTTATCAGAACCAATCCGGCCCCCGATTTATGGGAGGTCACTGACCCGTACACAAATAGCTCCCATGGTGGGCTATTTGAACATTCGGCCTCCGGTGAGAAGGTAAGCTAGAAGATGAAGTCGGCTAGTGCCTGAGCTTTGATGGCAGGCCGGGGCGCATATGTTATTCCGTACTGTCTGACCTCAATTGCCCATTTGAGGCATCGACCCATTGTATCTGGTCGGTGTAACACATTCCTTAGGGGTGTGGAAGTGAGGACTTCGACTTGATGTTCGAAGAAGTACGACCTCAGTTTCCTTATGCTCATGACTAGCGTGTACGCAAACTTCTCTAGCACCGGATATCGCTGCTCGGTTTCGTTAAGCGTTCGACTGACGAAGTAAATCAGAAATTCATTCATGTCTTCTACTCAGACGAGTACTGCACTCAGAGCCATTTCAGAGGCCGCAAGATATAGGAAAAGCTTTTCCCCTGGAACTGGCTTCGATAGAGTGCTTACATCCGCTAGGTAAGCTTTGATTTTATCAAGAGCTTCCTGGCTTTTAGGTGTCCATTCGAATTTTGACTTCTTTCGGATCGTACCGAACAGTGTTATCTATCAGGTGGTCGATGTGGGGCATGGAGAAGAAATCCTTTGGACAAGCACTATTGAGGTCGGTGAAGTCGATGCATAGTCGCCAAGTCCCGTTTGACTTGTTCACCAACACGGCGTTAGCCACCAATTGGGGTTGGTCGGCCTGTGTGATCAGGTTGTTGTCTAACAATTTCTTTACCTCTTCGGCTAATGCTGCATACTTCTCTGGGCCGAATTTTTGCCTTTTCTGGGCTATCGGCTTTCGAGCTGAATTTTTGAGCAATTTATGACACGCGACTTTTGGATCGATCCTCACCATGTATTTGTACGACCATGCGAAGACGTCCAAGTTCTTTTTGAGAAAGTTGATGACTTCCCCCTTCAGGCCGTCCGGTATCTTGGAGCCTATGATTACTTCTAGATCCGGTCGGGTAGGGTCTATCTTGACTTTCTCGAGGTCTTCCCTTGGGACGGCCCTTGGGATATCTTGTCGGGGGTCGTTAATCTCCGCTTCGAGTTGAAATTCTTCTGGTTCGGGCCCCATTCTTGGGTCGAGGTCGTCATGACTCCTTTTTTTGTTTGTCTTGTTATTCAATTCCCCGCATTATTTTTCACTATCTAGTACAAGTATTTGTTTGCTAGATATCAGTGCAGAATTGAAAAGAGACGAGGAATAAATCAAACAGGTTCATCTCCAAAGTTAAGGAAGTAGAACTTGTTGGGGTTTGATTTGCCCTTATTCTCGTTCTCTGATTTGGTTGTAGACATGTCCAGGTGTCATGCCTAGTGCCTCCATCAACTTTACTGGGATGTTTTATTCTAAAGGCTTGAAGCTCCCGGGTGCCTTATAATGACCTCCGATTTTCTTGGAGTTTTTCCTCGATTCTGCGACCTCTTTGCCATCGGAGAGTCTAGATTCCAGAAGTTCTGATGCATGGATAAGGTCGTTAGTTCGCCTTCAGAAGTCGGTATAGCGACTAGATATTCGGTGGTCATGCGCTGCCACAGTTTAGTTCCCTTTTTTAGGCTGGAAATGACCCCGAGTACCTTGGTCTCGTCTCCGATGGGGTCCCCTTCGAGGATGATTTTATCGATCCTTTCAATGTAGGATCGATCTAACTCCGTGTCCCGTTGTTGGGTATTCATCAGTCGCTGTCTGGTTATAGGTCAAGGTGCAAAGGCCTTGAAGTGGGTTAAAAATAGTCTGGCGAGCTGTTCGAATGTGTCCACCGAGAAAGGTGGCAGCGAGGTGAACCATTGATGAGCCTGGTCACTTAGAGTCAGAGAAAACAACTGACACTTTGTTGATGGAGGCCATGTAGGAGTTGTACTTCGCTATGTGGACCCTTGGATCCGAGTTCCCACTGTAGCGATCTGGAGCCGCTGTGTTGATTTTCCTTTGGGTAGGTGCCAAAGAAACCATAGTTCCAATTGGAGAGTTTGGGATGGTGAGGCTATGGTCTGCCCCCGTCGGCCCATTCGGACCCTATGCTTGCTCGAGAAGTTCTTGGACCGTCCGGGCCAACACGTAGATCTTCACATCACGATGATCCCTGGGTGGGAAAGTTGCTCGTGGGTCGCCATGATGGATTGTTGAGCCCCTCGGTAGCTCGTTATGATGCATGTTTAGAGCTATGGCGAGGTCTCGCTCCACTTGGTCGGCAAGTCGGGCTAGAGACTGTGCCTCATCCTCGATGATCATCGGGGCTTTCAGGGCCCCTTCACTTCCAAGTAGACCAAACACATTGCCCGACCCCGCCTGTTTTTCTAGGAGCCGATGATTCCGAATGATGGCGTGCTTCGCTAGGTCATACGCTAGTTGGCCTGTGGAACACCCTTTTTCGACAAGATCATTCTTGCCCTTAGAGGTTCTGGCGTCGTGTGCCGCCTTCTTGACTAGCGGCTATTCGTCCTCCTCATCGAAGGCGAGGCGTTTCTTGTTGGGGACGGCCATTATGGCCTTTGCGTCCTCCGGTGTCTGGACAAGGTTCCACCAATCGGGAGTGGTATTCGGGATGGGATGGATGTGAAATTTCCGAGGCTTCGATGCCATCACGGGCATCTGTCTCATTTCTGGTAGCGTTACCTTGGTTGATCGCCATTGACAAAAAGATGGGTCTCCTGAGGATTTCTGGATGGATCGACAGGAAGGTTTCCCACAGACGACGCCAAATGTTGTAACCTAGAATTCACGTCTAGGACAACACACAAGTAATGGATCAAACGTTTAAGTAATGAATTATAATTATAAATAACACGCAAATTTGGTTATCCAGTTCGTCTTTTGAATAAGACTACGTCCGGGGGCATCCAAGCCAGGAATTTAGTACAAGTTGTATTTATAGACAATAAACTAGGTCATAGATCTTCATGGGCTTCCTTCGCGGGCTTGCAGAGGCTCCAACCGCCAGTGCTAGGGTTTCCTTAGTCAATCCGTGATTTCCGCATCTGGATACACTTGCCTTGCTTATGCCCCGCGATATCCGCGCCATTAACCGCCTGTATCTTTCCAATGTTTATCTCTTCATCGACTTCGAATTGAAGTCGTTTCCGAATGTGGCTTTCCCAAAGTCGCTCCAGGACTTTCATCTATTTCCAAATTGCTCCGCGACCTCCTCAGCTCATATGAAGTCGCTTTTTCTGACAGAAACATAACGAAGAGTCGCCTCGCCAGGTCCAATTAGTTCATGCTACAACAACTTAATGAATTTAATTCTATATGTCCTAAAATTCGTTTATTTTCCAATTTTTTAAAAATTCTTTAATTCAATTATCTTAGTTAATAATTCAATTACATTTTAATAGAATAATTTATATTTTTAATTTTTAATTAAATTATATTATATTAAAATTGTATTTTTTTTACTTATTTTTAATAAAATTAATCCTATATTAATTTACAATTCATTTTTTTTTAATTTTTTTAAATTCTTTATTTCAATTATCTTATTTAATTATTCAATTAAATTTTAATATAATAATTTGTATTTTTATTTATAAATTTAATTTAATTATATTATATTAAAATTGTATTTTTTTAATTATTTTGACTAAAATTAATTGAATATTTATTTGTTGGTCCCGAAAAAATAATTTAAGTTTATGAAAAAGGGGAGGGGGGAAAAATGTGGTTTTTAAAATTTTTCTTTCTTCTTACAAGAATTGCTTTGCTTGTTATTAAACATTTGCATATGACAAACACAACAAAGTATAGTGGTTCGGAGACTCAAGCTCCTACGTCTACTCTCTCTAATTCGTAGGGAAATTCCTTCAACTCACTCGACTAGTTTATTGTGTTAGTCAACACAGTACAACCAGATATTTATAGAGCTCTCACTCAACGGGACTTATCTCCCTCCACGAGATTGCCTACCCCCTCCTCATGGGATTTCTTCTGAGATGTTTAATGAGTTCTCACTCTCCTGACTTATCACCCTCACGGGTTCGCCTCTAAATCGGACTTATCACCCTTCACTCTGGACTTATCACCCTTCACGGGATTGCCTCTTCAACTACCTCATTAACCACTACTTCTCTCTCAAGAATGGGGTTTGGGTTTGGTGTTATCTCCAACTAGGTTGAGATTTTCCCTTACAATTGTTTACCCTTTATGCTAAGGTTGGGAAAATCTCTCTAAGCTTAAGATATATCATGTGTGGCTTAGATTGGGTTTAGAACACTCTTGAATATATTTTGGATATCTACAGATTTGTGTTCTATGGTGGAAATGCTTGAAGATATGGCTCTTGGCTTAATAGCATTTTTCCACACTTAATATGATGGAAGAGCTTGTATTTATAGTGTGGATTTGAATGTGACGTGGATTTGAATGTTACCGTTGGAGAAAGTCACATTCAAATCCATACTATTCTGTAATTTCTGCAGCTTTTTGGCAGGCTTTTTGACCTCCTCTGATTGGTCCACATCAGCATTCAGTCCTTCTGAAATTAGCATTCAAAGATTCAGATTCCAAAGACTCAGATCGATTCCAAAGATTTCTAAAGATCGATTAGGATTCCAAAGACAGATTCAAAGATTTTCAAAGATTTCAAAGATTCAAAGATTTCAAAGATTCGGCAATTCGACGCTCAAAGATCTTGGACTCAGCCTTCTTCCATTCAGGCCACTTTTCTTCAGGACTATTTTCTTAGGAAACTTCAAATCAGTTCCCCCTCAACTTGTTCACTTCCCCCTCGACTTGTTACCTGTAAAAATGAACTTAAATAATACAAGTTGATAATTACATAATGTTTTGGCATAAATAATCGAAACTAAAATATCCCAACATTATTTAAAATTCATTTTTTTTTTCATTTTTTTTTAAATTCTTTATTTAAATTATTTTATGTTATTATAGTTTTTATATTGGATAATTAGCAAAAAATAAATTATGTTAATCAATGTCAACATGAAATATTACAAATGAAAGACAATATAATTATTATTTGTCATCCTCCTCGTCCTTGTCGTCGTCCTCCTCCTTCTCCTCCTCTTCATCCTCCTCTTCCTTACCATCTTCATTCTCATTCTCATCATCATCTTCATCATACTCGTTATCCTCCCCGCCGCTGTCAATCTCTATCAAATCTGGATTTGCAATTGTTAAGTCTACGAAAAGATTGAAATCTCCTGTATGCACTTCAATTTGAGCATCAACTTGTTCCGTTTGGAAAGGAGTATTGTCAATCGCGGCAGTTGAATCCAGTTTAGGAAATTGCAATAGTGATCTCGCCTTTACTTTGCAAACAACCATCCATTCATTATTTGCTCTCGAACCTGGATACGTGCAGTAGTATACTTGGGATACCTGAGCAACAAACACAAACGGATCATACCCCGGATATTTTCTTCTTCTATGAACATTGAGCTGTTTGTATTCGGGATGAATCCTTGTTCCTGAAGTAGATGGATCATACCAATCACACTTGAACAACACAACAGTCTTCTCAGGGAACCTCTTATATCCTACTTAAACGACTTCTTGCAGGTGTCCGAAGTAGTCACTGCTTTCTCCATTAAACATTGCACTGTTAATGTAAACTCCACTGTTTGTAGTAGACTTGGTCGATGCATACTCCACCATATGAAATTTGTAACCATTTACATTGTATCCTTGGTACGTGTTGACCCGACGTGGTGGTCCTCTACTGAGATCCCACATAAATGGGTTCTCAATGTGTTTATTATAATCCTGTGACGGTTTTAGGTTAAATATATAATTGTAAACATATAATATGAATTCACTAATAAACGGTGGTTAGATAACACTCACATAGTTTTGGAACCACTCTGGAAAAATCACGAGTAATAGATTCACCTACTTGTGCATCTGAGATGTTTGGATGTATACGGTGTAGCTCTTCAGTATAGATCCTTATTGAAAATAATATATTATTAATCATATATTATATAATAAATATGCTATATTAATTAAAAGTGTAAATGATACGCATATGAAATACGTACTGAATGTACGGCTGGACTTCATCAAAATTGAATAACACATATTTATGTGTAGCTTCAATCTCTTGTCGGTTTAACCAGGGTCATTCAATACTTTTTCCCAAACATTGACCTGGAAACATAAACACGAACAAGTTACCCTCGATATTATCAACAACATTGTATGTGCTTCTACCGTCGTAATTACAAGGCTCGTTTCTCAACCTTGTTCTAGTATGATCCTCGAAATAGTAAGAACAAAATGTTGTAACCTCCTCACACAAGTAGACATTAACAATTGATGCTTCAACTTGTTGGAATTTAGGGGCACGTAAACATGTAATACATGTGCAGCGGAAATAAATAATTCACCAACAACGAATAATTAATTGTATAATTAAATACAAATAAACGTAAACAGAATTCTTACAGCAATTTGTACATGGATTCCTCAACTATGGTATCCACGTAACAGTCGTTTACTAATTTGCACAGATCTACCGGCGTTGAATCCCCGAGATGAATTTGCTAGGAAAAATTCTAACTTAGAGATTTTATGGAGAAAATATGAACTCACGTATTATGAATTCCCAAGAGCACATATATATAGGAGAAGCCCAGCTTAAATCTTAAGCTAACCTTTATTAGGAAAAATCCTAATAAAGTAAATCTCTTAGATTTATTTCTCATATATAAAATCACTACGAATTTAATTCCATGTATATCAAATCTCTACGGATTTCATTCCATATATATTAAATCCTATAATAATAATATTCCATATATTATTATTGAAAATTCTATTTAATTTAATTTAATTTAATTAAATAGTAATAATAATTAATTCTAAATATAATTATTATTATATTCTCCATAAATTAAATATTAATATCCAATATAATATTTAATCAACCAACTATAATTAGTAAATAATCGTTACTTGTTGTGTGACCCATAGACCTCATATATCGAGCGATTAGTCAAACTAACAGTCTTAATTGAACAATATACAATAAACCAGACATTCTCAATATATGAGGTACATTGCGAGGAAATGTGCAACTACCTGTAACTGACACATGGACTATTACGATTTTCTCCTTTCATTCACAAATACTCGATTAGGTCTTGAACATGATGAAGTGACTATTCAAATAACTTAATCATATTATCTCTAATCACTAATTGATCATGTATGTCACACTTAGCCACAAAGTCTAAGCTGACGTGCATCTGCCGATGACTTAAATCCATTTATGATGAGAAGATGAGTATTCTCTCTAAATCCACATTGAGGAATGAATCCTATTCTTGGATCAACTACCACGCACATGCATTTCGTGATGAACCCAATCCAAGGCATATCTACCCATGGAAGGGTGCAAGCGTCGGTCATAGTCAAAGTTCATCACTCCACACATGTCGTGCGTATTGACCTCAAGTCAAAGGAGTATCGCATCAATCCCACTAACCGAGACACCCGTAGACACATATTGTGGAATTACATCAAACGGATTCTCGGATGGGTATATCAATACCCTCTAAGGTATCTGTGCATCCATCATGAGATACATAGTAACAATGAATCAAAGAGAGTAAAGACACTAAGTTTGGTGACCCGGTATTTGTGCATCCAACAATCACTCACAGAATAGAACAATGAATCAAAGCGAGTAAAGACACTAAGTTTGGTGACCCAGTTCGCCAAAACATGGCTACGTCCGGGGGCAATACTAAACCAGGAAATTCACTATAATATCTGCCTAAACGCTAAGAGTTTCGATCCCTTACAATGAATTATACAACTGGTATTTATAGATTACAAAGCTAGGTTAAACGCCGTCATGGGCCTAACCCATCGGCCCAGCTGTGGCACAGTCCTTCATCCGGGGTAATGATCTTCGCGCTCGGATATTCTTGCCCTGCTTATGCCCGTGATATCCGCGTCCTTGATCTCTCGAATATTTTCCATACTTATTCCAGTCGGCCTTAGGTGGTCGCCCCAGGGTCCTCTACTGGTCGACGATGCTCGGCCTCGGACAACAGCTTTCTCAATCGACCTCGCAGAATTGGGGTTTGCAGTGATGGTCGCCTAGCAACTATGATGTCATACAGTCTTCCGATAAGAGGTCGCCTAGTAGTCATGCGGCTATAACAATTGCCCCCTGGTCGCCAGCGAGGAAGCCGCTGGTCGCCCTGGATACAACTGTCCCGAATCCCGAGGCATGATGGTGGTCGCTGTGCTTCCACGAGAAGTCCAACCGCCACCTCGAAATTGTCCGACTGATGATGTCGCTCTGCAGGGTCATGATGGCGCGTGGCCGCCATGCGCCCGCGTATGTTGGGATTTTTGCAGATTCACCCCAAATTTTAAAACTTAATTGTGTTTTGGCCCCCACTTCCCGCCTATAAATATGGGCTCATTTTTTTCCCTTCCAACTCTTACGTGAAACAAACCTACTTCAAAATCCGGTGAATCCTTCCTGCTATTTGGTAAGTGCTTTTTGCAACACAAACTTATCCCAACCCCATTTTCTGCGTTAAACATGTCGGGAGCACAAGAGGACTGGCCTGCACCTTCGTCTCCGGTGACGGTAGTTTCTCTGGCTGGGGCCTCTAGCGGTGGACATCCGTTGGAGGATCTGGGCTCCGCCCGTCAGGACGTGGGAAACGCGCCGGTGGACCCCGATGTGTACGAGTCCCTCGAGGATTTGGGCACCTTGACACCTGAGCTAGGTTTGCCGGAGTCTGGGACTAGTGCCCCAGATGCATACCTAGAGCCCTCAGTTTTCCGTGACCGGGATCACCCGGACTTCTTCGATTATCAGGCCTACCGGGCTGGTATTGAGCACCATCAGCCGGTCCAGACAGTGACTCGTAAGCGGGTCTGGTCCACGTACTACATCAATGACAGAAGGTATCGTTCTGTCATGACGGAGGCCGAGTTGGACGCGGCCCATCGCAAGTACGATACCCCGAATGATGTCTTCTATTATCTGCCGAAATGCTTTGAATGGGCCGACCAGCCTCCTGAGGGAATGATCGCTATCCATGAGGTGGCCATGGACGCTGGCCTTCGTTTCCCGCTCCATCCCCCATCTGCTCGTTGCCTGTCGCGTTGCCCCGGCCCAGATCACCCCGAACAGGTGGAGCTATCTGCTGGCGACCATGGCGGTATTGGGCTAAGTCGGGCTCTACCGATTGCCCATGCCCAAGAAGATGAACTATTACTGGTCGCTGGTTGCGCAGTCCGGTCAAGAGGGTCAATATTCCCTGAAGAACCACCCATGTCGGTGGATAGTGTGGGGGATAGTTAACAAGATTAAGAACTAACATCCATGTTGGTGGTTCGTAGGGGGGGGAGTGGCTGAGTGTCGCGCCTGGCACTGTTGAAGAAATTTGCATTCCCACCGATTTTCAGGACCGGGTCCCTCATAAGATCCACCTCCTCGTGTGCTTCGGGCATCTCAGTACTGATCTAATTTTCTTTTCCGTTTTGCAGGTTCTTTGGTCGTGGATGAGAGCTGCCTGAACTGGGATTTCGAAGTTGCTCACCGGGTCGACCTCTTCAATTCTTCTTCCGAAAGGCTTTGGGTGTAGACCTACCCTCGTGAGCTCGGTCGTCCACGTAAGTCTACTCCCTTGAATCTTTTGTTTGTATTAGTTTCTTAGAGACAATCCTTTGTAAGGACATAATACTCAGATAATATTCAGTATTGGTTTAATATTATTATTTGTTTAATATTAAATGTATGGTGTTGCACTAATTAGAATATTATGTTTGATTGTTTGCATCTATTCTTATCTGTGTTCCTTTGAGTCACTGCTATCATTCAGTGTGTGAGAACTCAGATGACTTAAGCATGATTCTCAAATAGCTCTGATCAAGGGTCATCAAGAATTGGATATTGATGATGCAATGGAGATTGTTGTGCGATCTGCATCATACTCTTAGAGAGTGTAGCAAGATCTCACTTGCTGCGAGATACTAGGTATCTCATGATGGATGCAAAAATACCTTAGAGGGTATTGGTATACCCATCCAAGAAACTGTTTGATGTAGTTCCACTATATGTGTCTACGGTGTCTCGTTTAGTGGGAGCGATGCGATACTCCTTTGACTTGAGGTCAATAAGCACGACATGTGTGGAGTGATGAACTTTGACCATGACCGATGCTTGCACCAGTCTATGGGTAGATATGGCTTGGATTGGGTTCATCACGAAGTGCATGTGCGTGTAGTTGAGCCAAGAAAAAGGTTCATTCCTCAAAGTGGATTTAGAGAGTATATTCACCTTCTCATCATAATTGGATCAAAGTCATTGGCCAATGCACGTCAACTTAGACTTTGTGGTCAAGTGTGACATAAGTGATCAATTAGTGATTGGAGATAAAGTGATTAAGTTATTTGAATAGACACTTCATCATGTTCAAGACTAATCGAGTATTCGTGAATGAAAGGAGGAAATCGTAATAGCCCACATTTCAGTTACAGGTAGTTGCATGTTTCTCGCAACGTATCTCATATATTGAGAATGCCTGATTTATTGACTAGGGTTCAATTAAAACCAATAGTTTTACTAATCGCTCGATATATGAGGGCCTATGGGTCACACAACAAGTAATTCCCTTTGACGGATTATAGTTGGTTGATTAAGTATTATATTGGATTTAATATTTAATTTATGGAGAAGTAATTAATAATAGATTAATTTGGAATTAATTATTATTAATATTTAATTATATTGGATTTAATTAAATAATAATTCCTAATAATAATATTTGGAATATTAATGTAGGATTTAATATATATGGAAACAAATCGTAGAGATTTGTTATATATGGAATATTAAATCCATGGAGATTATATTTAGGGAACTAAATTAAATGGATTTAATTTAATTAAATAAAACAGTTTTATTTACCAACAGGTCAGCTTAGGGTTTAAGCGGGCCTCCCTATATATACTGGCTCTTGGGATTTCACAAACAGTTTTACGCTTCACAAATTCTCCATAAAATTAAGAGTTGGATTTTCTTAGCTGTTTCGACTCGAGATTCAACACTGGCAAATCCGTGCAGATCTGTTGAAGGGGATTACGTGGATACCATAGTAGTGGAATCCGCTCTACAGCTACTGTAAGTTTACTCGTTACGATTATTGTAATCGTTGTATGCAATTATGTGTTCGTTGTTGGTGAACTGTAATTTTTGCTGCACATGTTATACGTAATTACGTGCCTCTAAATTCCAACAGTGATATCAGAGCTCCAGGCTCTTGTTTATAATTGCATTAAAACCGATTTTAATTTTTTTTTTAAATCGGTGGGGGGCACGGTTATTAGATAAACCGCACCCCCTTTGTTCTTGTTTTTTCCGCCCGGCTTCGTCTTCTTCACCCAGATTTCTAGGGTTTCCCCCTTATTGAGGTTTCTGTTGGGGAATTAATTGCATGGATCTATTTGGGATGAATATTTAAATACAAATTTAATTCTAACAATTATTACTAGCATGAATTAATCATATATTAATTCAAATAATAATTCAACAACAAATCATGCATATAAACAGTTCACATATATCCTACGCATGCGGAATTGCTACGGGTTTACGTGAACTAACCTCTTGGAGTGGCAATGATCTCGTCGATAAAAACACACCAAAAAGCCTTCCCAAGTATTCCCTAGTCCTTGCTCGTCAATCCGGTGGAAGGAAGCTCGCGAACAATTAACCAAAGGGAAAAATAAAAATTTGTTGCACCACCTTTGTGGATTTACTAATATTTCCAGCACATGGAATTGTTCTTGGGGATGAAGAAATCATCCCCTATTTATAGATAGGTGGTGGCCGATTTTTTGTCATGGAATAGGGAGGAAAAAATCTTTTCTTGATCTCCAAGAAATCTTGAATATATCTCCTATATTCTTTTCTCCATAATTAAAATATTCCATAAAATCCTACCTTCTCTTAATATGGTTATTTTCGAAAAAATAAGGATAAAGATTCCAAGATTTGGATCTTCTTGAATTTATGAGATATACCTGTATTGCAAGAATACATATCTTCCATAATATCTTTTCAAGAAAATCAAGAAAATCTTTCTTTCCCTTATTCTTTCAAAATTTTCGAAAAAAACATATAAATAACCAAGTGGAAGATTTCTTGAATTTAATGAGATAGTCTTGTATTTCAAGAATACATATCTTCATTCCATAACAAAATTCAAAGAAAATCTTTCTCCCCTTTTATTTATATTTTTCGAAATTAATGAGGAAAAATAGCAACAAAAATTATTTTATTTTTAAACACCTTTTTCAGTTATTGGACTTTATGTTGGGCAACTTGAGGGGCCTTTAGGAAAATTAAGATTGGACCTTCCAATGGATCTTGAAT
The DNA here is from genome assembly GCA_037126765.1 of Stenogyne calaminthoides. Taxonomy (NCBI): domain Eukaryota; kingdom Viridiplantae; phylum Streptophyta; class Magnoliopsida; order Lamiales; family Lamiaceae; genus Stenogyne; species Stenogyne calaminthoides. The sequence continues at coordinate 20,571,375 of JBBCBC010000022.1, read as the reverse complement.
TATCAATATTGAGCCACAATATTATTCAAGCCCATAAATATTAATTAATCCCACTACATAATTAATATTGCACTATCCATCTTAACTCATATTATAGTCAATATGGCTCCCGATTATTATTTCCCGTGTTTAAGATTATCTAGCCCATTAATTAATTCAAGCCACTGAAATAGTTTTCCATTAATTAATATCTTTTATCCTTGGTAAAGGAACGGTTCAACATTATTATCTATACCGGAAACTAGTTCCACTTGCAAGATTTGGTATGATAAGACTTATGAACCTCCCAAGGGGGCAAATCGAACAAGCGTACTTGCACACGATTCTCCGTATTAAATCTTAGCAATCGCATGTGACCAATAATATTGCCCAAGATATAAAGTATTGAATCTCATTGATTCTCTACCCGTAATAAGTCAAAGCAATAATTACTAACCACACACGATCCTATTTAAGGGACGAAGATTAAGAAATAACGAACCACTGAGGTCTAATTCTTCCTAGTTCAGTTCTAAAGAATTTGTCCTCCTGTAGGTCCTATTCAGTGCACTAAACATGCACTAGTGTAATCTCTTGGTCAAGACAAGTCAATCTGAGCCTTACACTTCAACCTTTCACGATGGATTGTTCATTTCCATCTAGGTCGTGAATGGTGTACTTTTGGTTACAAGGGACTGTTAATTTAATCTTCTGTGATCTGGTATCACTAAATAACTACAATGTAACACATACTATTTATTGAACAATTATGCAGTAAATATATGTAACATTCGATGATATTTAAAGCATCAGTGATAAACAAAGTAAAAGCATACTTTTCAGTATAATCCCAACAATCTCCCACTTATACTCAAAGTCTGCTTTTAAGTATACTACAGCATGTCTCGTGTAGTTCATAATACGTGACATATAATGTCTCCTACACGAACCTAATAATGTCTCCCACTTATACTCAAAGCAGATTGACAACGGTCTTGACACCCATTCCTTCCACATGTCTCTCGAATGTATTCTCGAGGCGCACTTTGTGAATGGATCTCGCCAGGTTGTCTTCCGACGCCATCTTTGCCACCTTATATCTCCTCTCTAACGATTTCTCGTGATAAGATGGTATTTCCTTTCAATGTGTTTGTTGGCCTTGTGGGCTCTTGGTTCCCGTGAATTTGCAACTGCTCCGGCATTGTCACAATAAACAGTGATTGTTCTGGGCAAATTCGGAACTACATCCAAGTCCACTAGAAAGTTCTTGAGCTAAACCGCTTTCACGCCTCGCACAGTTACTACATATTCGGCTTCCATGGTAGAATCATGATGCATTTCGCTTAACGCTTATCCATGTCATGGCTTCTCCCCATGCAAAACACACACTAACGGAGGTAGATTTTCCGAATCTAAGTCCGATTTTAAATCCGAGTCCGTAGAAATATGGGGATTAGACTATCCGGATCGATAAACCAACATTCTATCTCGAAGTTTTTTTTTCGACATACTTCGTATGTTTTTTAATCGTCATTCAATGTTCTTTCCCCGTTACTTTGATATCTTGCCACCATGCCAATCGGCAAGCGGATATCCCGGTCTCGTGCACAACATTGCATACATAAGGCTTCCGACAACTAAGCATAAGAATGCCTTTCATGTCATCTATCTCCTTTTTTTGTGTCTTAGGGCACATTTTCCTTGATAGATGGATTTCATGCCCGAAAGGTACGGGTCTTTCGAATCTCGATTTCAATCGTTTCAAGATAGTGTCTATGTATGAAGCTTCATGATAAGCCTATCATCATTTTCTTGCGATCTTGAGTGATCTTGATCCCAAGGATGTGCCCGCTTCCCCTAAGTCCTTCATATCAAATTTTTTTGAAAGCCATGCCCTTACGCCCCGATAACACCTTTACATCATTCCCGGCGAGCGTAATGTCGCTTCACGATAGTACTAAGAATACCAATGCAGCCCGACACGCTTTTTGTACACACAACTTTCGAACTCAGATTCATCAAACCCATAAGACTTTATAACATGATCAAAACATTGGTTCCAAGCTCGGATGCTTGTTTGAGTCCGTAAATGGGCTTCATGAGCTTACAAACTAGGTGTTCTTGGCTTTTTTCAATGAAGTCTTGGGGTTGTTGCATATAGATTTCTTCATCAAGACATTTGTTAAGGAAAGTCGCTTGACATCCATTTGCCGATTTCAAAATCGAGATGCATTAAAGAATCAACAAAGAGAATTGGATGGACTTGAGCATTGCTACATGGTGAAAAAGTTTCCTCATACGATCCCTTTTTTCGAGTATAACCTTTTCACATGCCTTGCCTTTGAAGGTTTCCACCTTCCCGTCCGGGCCCTCTTTTTTTTTCTTTGTATACCCACTTGCAACCAATGGGTTTGACCCCATTAAGTGGTTCGACTAGCTCCACACTTTGTTATGATACATAGAACCCATTTCGACTTTCATTGCTTTTTGCCAAGAAATCGCATCCTTGTCTTGGATTGCCTCATCATATGTCCATTGGTCTGATTCATCTTGTCCGAGAATCAAGTCCGAGGACTCTACTATCCCCATGAATCTCTCGGGCTGTCTCACAACCCTCCCACTACAACGAGGTTCCTACAGAAAGTGTGTCATTTGGTATGTCATCTTGTATACTAAGGTTAATGAGGTTTAGCCCCTTAGCTCATTTAAGGTAATCTCACTTCGGGTCTTCTTTTCGCTCATATAATCTTCTTCCAAAAATCTAAAATGGGTGCTTATTACCACCTTTTGATCTTCGGGACCATAGAACATACACCCTTTTGTTCCCTCGGGGTATCCTACAAACAACCTTAATTCTGATTGAGGATCCAATTTTCCCACTTCCTTGTCCAACACGTAGGGCCCACACCCCCAAATCCTCATGTGTGTCTCAAACCGGGCTTGCGCCCGGTCCACAATTCTTTGGGAGTTTTGGGAACCGATTTGATGGCACCAAGTTCGAGAATGTAAGCCATTGTTTCCAAGGCATGACCCCGAAACGACTTGGGAAGATCCGCGTAACTCATCATTGATCTAACCATTTCCAAAAGAGTTATGTTTCTTCGCTCTGCAACCCCATTTTGTTGAGGGTTAAAGTGCGATTAAATTCGATATCAATCCTTCATCCGATAAGTAGTTCAAAAACTCATCTACGAGGTACTCGCCTCCACGATTGGATCGTAGAGACTTGATACGTTTTTTCCCTATGATTCTCTCGCTGAGCCTTAAATTCTTTGAATTTCTCAAAGGTCTCGATTTATGCTTCATAAGGAAAAATATAACCGCACCTTTGAGTAGTCATCAATAAAAGTAGACGAAATACTCATAAACTCCTTTGTTTTGGTTGACATTGGACCACATAATGCGCGTGTGTGAACGATTTCTAACACTTCTTTGGCTCTATTCCTTGGCTCTCAATGCCCTCTTGGTCATTTTTTACCCTCCAAACATGATTCACAAGTTGGAATTGGTTCAACTTGGAGAGACTCCAAAGAACCGCCTTCTACCAACCTTTTGATCATCTTTGGATTAATATATCCCAATCTTAGATGCCATAGAAGTGTTTCGCTTCACGCCCGATGAAGGTTTTTTTTATTCGAAACAATTGATGTGTTATAGGATGCATTTTCGTGAGTGGTGTGCCGATTAATTGTATTGAGACTATTCGACAACGTTCCATGACGTATAAATTTATCATAAAATTAAATGGTAACAACTTTATAAAAAGTAACCGAATATCCATCAAGGTAAAGTTTAGAAACCGAAATTAAATTCTTTCTAAAATTTAACGTAAAGAACATCTCTTAAAATTAAAACTCGCCTTCAAAAGACAGGTGCACTTCTCCCATCGCTTGGTGCCACTCTAAGAAGCATCGCAAAGTGTGATGAGGATCTCACTCCCACTAAGTTGCTTCCGTCCGCTTTTGAACCCCTCAGAAAGTGAAACAAACATGATCAATGGACTCCATATCCACCACCCATAAAATGGGAGGCATACGCCGCTACAAGTTTCAACAACTAAGGCGTGAGAATTACCTTTCTTTCCATTCCCGGAAGAATCGAAACAAAGCTTTCCTCGAGTGTCCTACTCACGCTTTCCAAAAACTTTCATCATGCTTGATTCCATGCTCTTATTTGGTGTTGAGTCTGCTTAGTTTAACTTTCTTCTCTTTTCATCATCCTTATCACCACTTGACCTAGGATGAAAAGAAGATTTCTATTTTCCCAAGTTCTTTTCCTCGAGCTCCCTCTCCCTTTCAACCAAAGTGAGAGCATTTACAAGATCATCCAATCGTAAAAATCTAGATCTTCCAATAGATACTCAAGATAGTGGTGATTATAGCTCTTTGGTAAGGATTGGAGAATAAAATCAATCTTAGTCTTGAAATCACATTTTTCGCCGAGGATCTCAAACTCCTCAAATAGCACCATAACCCTAAGAACGTCTATCTGTTGCAATCCCCTTTTTCCATTTTTAATTCAGCCATTTCTTGCTTCACACTTTGGATTGTCATATGGTTGGATGTCGAACATCGCCGAGAGATTCTCAGAAGATGTCCGCAATGACTTCTATATCCTTGGTGAAGGCGTTTCAACAAATCTAACAGATGTGCGAATCAGATCCTTCATCAATTCATTTGCCACTCTCCCACTCACCATATAGCATCTCGTCCCATATTCCTTAGATCCTTAGTGGGGTTTTTCGGTTTTGGTGTATCAAGTACCCATTTGGAAGGTGATGCGGCTAGGGGCGTGTTTTAGTTTGTATATCTAATCAAAATAGTTTTCACCAAAGAAGCAAATTGTCTTTAAGTATATTGAATGCTGATTAAAAGGTTGCGACATGATGAAATAAATAAATAATAATATGCATAAAGACAAATATATCACAAATTTCGATCACATGTTTCATATTAAAATCTCAAAAATATGAACACGATCATCCAACATTCTAAAAACAGTTTAAATAAGCCACGTGGGGTGGGTCATTATTTAAACACATTCAAGCAATTACAAACAAGAACAATTAAAAACCTTTAATAACTAGATTAATAGTTGGCTCAAAACCACCAATATAAAATTGACAGGACTTCTTGAAGTATATGCATATCAATTTTATACCTAAGTAATAACCATGATTAAATACATAATTATTATTTCGCTTTGAACGAGCCTCGTGGGGAGGGTCATCGTCGCCACTAGTAATAATCCACAATCATCCATTTGAAATTTATTCATGTGAAAGCTATCTTTTGACCGTCCCGTGGGGGGAATTTCTCCAAAGGAATTCACAAATAAATAAATCATGGAGGTCAAAATTAATTCAATTTTATTATCCATAAAATTGTCAATTAATTGTTTAAGCATACTTAGTAATTTTCGAAAGTGAGATTTTTCAAAACATTTTCTCATGCATCGCAAATTTAAACACTATTTAAATAAGCATAAAATAATGCATAAACATCAAGACAAAAAATTAAACATATTGGGCACACATATCCAATTGTCACGGTTAATTTTTGTCATGTTTTGATCTCGAGAAATCGTCTTCTTTGCCTTCATCGTTCGTCTCGAAAGGTTCGCCACGTCTAGTGACATCATTGACCAAATTCGGGTCGAGCGCACGCCTTGCACTCCCCCCCATGTCGATCGGCGCCCATACGTACAGATGCTTGCGTCCCGGCGACGTCGCCCACCATGTTTTTCTATAGCTTTCAGCAGGGCGGCGGTCAGGACGGACCTGGCGCACCACTTTATCGCCCGCGTCGCTTGCGACCCATCGCCCTTAGCCACGCCACTCATTATCGCTTCGCCTCTTTCGCTAATCACCCCGCTTTCGCCTGGAAGATTCAATCCGCCTTCGGCATGGTTTCGCCCACGCCTTGGCGGCTTACTACCTTACGTCCCACGCCCCGCGTCTGCCTCTTTTGGCACGTTTAACGACGACGCCGCCTTACGCCTCGGATCGATCCCGCTTTTAATTTTTTTCCTCTCGCCTCCTTTTAGATCCTAAGTTAATTTATTTACAAAAATAAATAAACTGAGATCTAGACTAGTCTATTACATTGATCAAATCAAACAAATTCTAATCTACTCGTGAATTTTCTCACGAGGTAAAAACGAATTCGAACAAATCAATTAAAAAACCACAATTTATATGCATGCACAAATAAACACATGAAATTCTATGACAATTGGATACCTGCAAAAAAGATCTAACAATTATACTATCCAATTTCAAATTTAATGAAAATGAACTAAATTACAATTTAAAATTCAGAGTCTAAACCGGTGGCTCGATACCATTTTTTTTGGGAATTAATTGCACCTGATCTATTCTCAGATGAATATTTAAATACAAATTTAATTCTAACAATTATTACTAGCATGAATTAATCCTATATTAATTGAAATAATAATTCAACAACAAATCACATGATATAAACAGTTCACATAAATCTTACGACGCTGAATCGCTACGGTTTACGTGAACTAACCTCTTGGAGTGGCAATGGTCTCGTCGATAAAAACACACCAAAAAGCCTTCCCATGTATTCCCTAGTCCTTGCTCGTCAATCCGGTGGAAGGAAGCTCGCGAACAATTAACAAAAGGGAAAAAAAATTTGTTGCACCACCTTTGTGGATTTACTAATTTTTCCAGCACATGGAATTGTTCTTGGGGATGAAGAAATCATCCCTATTTATAGATAGGTGGTGGCTGATTTTTTGTCACGGAATAGGGAGGAAAAAATCTTTTCTTGATCTCCAAGAAATCTTGAATATATCTCCTATATTCTTTTCTCCATAATTAAAATATTCCATAAAATCCCACCTTCTCTTAATATGGTTATTTTCGAAAAAATAAGGATAAAGATTCCAAGATTTGGATCTTCTTGAATTTATGAGATATACATGTATTGCAAGAATACATATCTTCCATAAAATCTTTTCAAGAAAATCAAGAAAATCTTTCTTCCCCTTATTCTTTAAAATTTTCGAAAAAACATATAAATAACCAAGTGGGAGATTTCTTGAATTTAATGAGATAATCTCGTGTTTCAAGAATACATATCTTCATTCCATACCAAAATTCAAAGAAAATCTTTCTCCCATTTTATTTATATTTTTTGAAATTAATGAGGAAAAATAGCAACAAAAAATATTTTATTTTTAAACACTTTTTTCAGTTATTGGACTTTATGTTGCTATTTGAGGGCTTTTGGAGAATTAAGATTGACATTCCAATGGATCTTGAATTATCAATATTGAACCACAATATTATTCAAGCCCATAAATATTAATTAATCCCACTACATAATTAATATTGTATTATCCATCTTAACCCATATTACAAATATATGGCTCCCTGTTATTATTTCCGTGTTTAAGATTATCTATCCCATTAATTAATTCAAGCCACTGAAATAGCTTTCCATTAATTAATATCTTTTATCCTTGGTAAAGGAATGATTCAACATTATTATCCATACCGGAAACTAGTTCCACTTGCAAGATTTGGTATGATAAAACTTATGAACCTCCCAAGGGCAAATCGAACAAAAGTCTTTTCAGCACACGATTCTCCGTGATAAATCTTAGCAATCGCGTGTGACCAATAATATTGCCCAAGATATAAAGTATTGAATCTCATTGATTCTCTACCCGTAATAAGTCAAAGCAATAATTACTAACCACACGAGATCCTATTTAAGAGATTTAAGATTAATAAATAACGAACCACCGAGGTTTAATTCTTCCTAGTTCCTCAAGAATTTGTCCTCCAGAGGTCCTATTCAAAGGCACTAAACATGCACTAGTGTAATCTCTTGGTCAATACAAGCCAATCTCGAGCCTTACACTTCAACATTTCACGATGGATTGTTCATTTCCATCTAGGTCGTGAATGGTGTACTTTTTTGGTACAAAGGGATCATTTAATTTAATCTTCGTGATCCGGTATCACTAAATTAACTACAATGTAACACGTCTTATTTATTGAACAGCTTATGCAAAGAAATATATGTAACATTCGATGATATTTAAAGCATCGAAAATGACAAACAATTTATTTCAATAAATAAGACCGAAATTCGATTTGATTATATAAAGTAAAAGCATACTTTCCAAAGATAATCCCAACAGTTTCGCGCCATATCGCAAATTTCGACCGCTATCGATCCGTGGTTGCTACGCCACGTCAAGGCATCGTGGCCTTGTGCAACAGGCCTCGCGTCACGTCTTTTGATAGCCCATGGTCTAATTCGCGGACGCCATCGTCGTCTCCGATGCGATTCTGTCTTGGAGATGTTCTCGTTCCGCCTCGGTTTGTGGTGGTGTGCCACTGATTCCCTCCGATTTCGATTCTCGTTGCTTGAATGATCTCGGGGCTTGGCCCGTGTGCCCATCTCAACGTGTTACAAGGCGGCGCGTCACTGGATTCGGGAGAGTCCGTGGCGAGGCGCCGCCGACTCGATCTTCTTTCTTCTTTGACTTGATCCGGTTTCAACCCGGTTTACTCAAAGGGCGAGGCATCACAAGAACCCCTTCCGCTCTCCTCGTTCACGATGGCGAGCCACCCGCATGTCAGGCGTGATGTCGACGGCTCGCGTCGGCTCGATGGCCGTGTTCCGCCGCGTCGCTGATGCTCGATTTATTCTCCCTTGATGCGTCGAACATTGAATCTGGACTATTCTGTTTTGGTTCTTATTTCAAGATTCTTGGGTTGATTAATTTGATTAATTGTGATGAAATTGAAATTCTGAAATTTTGGTTGATTTGGGTGTTTGGAACTTTCGGATTGGACTCGATTTGGAAGGGTGATGATGTAGGAGGGTTGTTTTACAAATTTGATTTGAAAAATGCCCTCCCGTGCAAATTTTAGAAATTGCATCTGAGCCTCCCGAAAATAAATAAATTAAAACTAGATTTTGGAATTTTATTCGATTTAATTCTGAAATTAAAATTGGTTGGACCAAAACGATTAATTGAATTAATCATTTTAATAATCTTAAAATTGAATTTTAAATGAAATTAAAATTTGTTTTCTTAAAAGGATATATTAAAACCCACTGTTAACTTGTTTACTCGCTTAAATTAGTTAACGCTTTTAAGTCCGCATTATAACTGTTTGGGTAGGCGGCGCCCAATAATTGTCGGACCGTATTAGATGCTTGGGTAGACGGCACCCAAATATTTATAAGTCTGTATTTGTCGTGTTTGGGTAGGCGGCGCCCGTAATTGCTCAAATGTGACTTAGAATTCATGATGGATCTCGATTAAGCAATTAATACCCCGCCTTTAAAAACATTCCTCACGAAAATATAATTTTCTCATTAATTTGATAAGATGTCTCCCATCAAAATTAAAAGTAAATCGGAGATTTTGTTCCAATGAGTACTTAAAGACCCTCGTCTTTTACTCGAATCTACATCTAACGGGAATTTTATAGGGACATGTAATGTTGCCGCTTGATGGTTGTAAACCAACTTAACTTTGTTTCGTTTGCCCTCGCGGGGAACAAAGGGTAAGGGACATTAGTCGAACTAGGTTCGGCAAACTAGGACTTGGAGTTTGCAATTGGTTTGGAGACCTACCAGTTATGCTATTGCAATGATCAGCCATCGTTGGGATTATGATGGTAGTAATGTGGATCCTGGTCCATTATGATTTGTATTAGATATAAATTCGTACTTTTCCGATGAGGTCGTTAAGTATGTGAAAATAATGAAAAAAAATAAATTTAAAGGCCATTTTATTTTGATTGCTGAATATTGATCATAGGAATTATGTGGTTTAATTCTCATTTTATTTTATTTCTCTAGGATTGTTGAAATGAATAGCTTGTCATTGAGAAGCGTTTTAGAAACGAACAAGTTGGTTGGGCGAACTTTTTCGACCGCAATCAAACGCTCGTTTGGTGCTCGTGCAAGAGAACATTAGTACGTGTTGGACACGTCAATCCTCGCTACCCCCCGAGGCCGGTCTTCAAGAGGTTTGAAGCATTTGACGCTACAACCCAGAAGAAACATCAAGAGGATGCTTCCCAGGCTCAGTGTGTTATGCTACTCGGGATGACTCGAATCAGAAAAAGATGAGAAGATTCTTCCCTCTTACGAGATGATTAAGCATCCGAAGGATCTCTTTGATTTTGAATCCCGCTTAAGATTTGTGGAAGTGATGAGAGATCCGTTTTGAATCTTGGATTAATCCGAGGGAGGGAAGGTTTCTTCTCCTACGTATTGAAGATGATAGGGCTAATCGAGAAGCTTGGTCGTTTGGGCATTGAGCTCAAGACCAACGTTCTTCATTTATGCCATTCTTCGATCCGCTTCCACTCATATTCGAAGTTTAAGAGTGAACTTTAATATGAATAAGATGGAATCGACTATGCCCGAAATGCATAACATGCTAAATACCTTTTGAGTCTTCCATCAAAGAGAAGCCCGCGGCTCATGGTGAGTGCCTCTATTTCTTCCGTCCGAAAAGGAAAGAAGAAGTCGGGCGGGCAAGGCAAAGAAAGGCTCTAAGCCTAGCTTCCTTAAGCCCAAGGGGGAATTCAAAAGCAGGATAGGGTGGACAAGGATATATGCCTCAGAAGCGTAAGGGTATTGGAAGGGATCCAAGGTTCTAGCAATTTAAAAAAAGACACAAGGTGTCTCAAACATCGAACAGTATGTTTGTTATTGAGATAAACATGTCCACAAATGATAGTAATCACCGGGTATTAGATACCGGTTACGCTCCACACATTTGTACAAATGTGTGGGTCTCAAGCATAGGTAGTTAAAGTGTGAAGTCGTTTTTTACGCTGGGAATGGAGCAAGAGTTGCTGCTGAATGTTTTGACGTTTACGTTTTATATTTACCCTCTGGTTTTAGACTTGAACTAAATAATTGTTATTTTGTTCCCTCTATTACCCGCAACATTATTTCTATTTCGATGTTGGATATTGAAGGTTTTTCCTTCCATTTTGCAAATAATAATTGTTATTTTTAAACAATGGTGAAGTGTATGGAAATGCTCCTTTATCTAATGGTTTATATTTGTTGCATTATGGACATAACATTCTTAATATACAAAACAAACGACTCAAACTTAGTAATCATGAAAACCCAACTTACTTGTGGCATTGTAGGCTTGGTCATGCAAATGAGAATAGGATTGCAAGGTTAAGAAAGTTAATTACTTAACCCCCATTCGACTTTTGAGTCTTATGGTAATTCGAGTCCTTGTCTCAGAAATGAAGATGATCAACAAACCCTTTTCTGGAAAGGGGTTCGTGCGAAAGTTCTAGAACCGATCCATTAGTGACGTTTGTGGACCATCGCCCACTCTAGCTAGGGTCACTTCGCTTTCTTCATAACTTTTTCTTGACCGATTTCTCTAGATTCGTGTGCGGTATCCGATGAAATATAAGTCCAAATCGTTTGAGAAATTCAAAAAGTACAAAGTCAAGTAGAGAAGCATCTTGGTAAGAGTATTAAGACTCTTCGACGGATCGAGGAGGAGAATATCTTAGCCATGAATTCACCGATTATCCGGGTTACATGGAATCGAATCACAATGAACTCCTCCTTACACCCCAAATGAATGGAGTGTCCGAGAGGAGAAACCGAACCCTATTAGACATGGTGAGGTCCATGATGAGTTTCTCCTTCCTTCCAACATTCTTATGGGATACGACTCCAAACCTCAATCTACATTCTCAATATGATTCCATCCAAATCGCAAAGCATACGCCATCTGAAGCCAAATTTCTCTCACATTAGAGCGTGGGGTTGCCCAAGATTTATGAAGAAAATGCTCAAATGATAAGTTGGAATCAAAAGGTGAAAAGGGTTATTTTATGGGATATCCTAAGGAAACTAGAGGATATTATTTCTATCTACCTTAGAAACAAAAATGATTGTTTTCTAGATAGTTAAATTCCAAGAATACTATGTCTTCAAGAACAAAGCCGAAGACGATAGAACTTGAAGAAATTCAAGAACCACAACTTAATAAGCGAGACTGATGTCTTGTCAAAGAACATGACAAAGAATCAAATGGAGCATTCAAAGAAGCTCACATGGTGGGAAGTTTATCACTAAGGATCCTCTTTTCACCAAATGGGAGGCGTGACTTGAGTTGCATTGCCCAAGCAATTAACTCCAAGTAGACCGAAAAGAGAACAACATAGTTCAAACTCCCACCCAAAAGGCATCCTAGTGCTCAAGGAGCATCCTGTTGTCGCTTCTGAGGTCACCCCTTGCGACGATGAAATCGCCAAGACCACAAAATTTTCACAATCGAATGCGCAAACCGAACAACCACAACTCCGTAAGTCCACTAGAGTTCGTAATCCACCCACTAGATATTATGGATTCCTCGTAGAGGAGCATGATGACGTGGAGATCCCGGATAAGGACGAACCTAAAACTTATACTGACAACATTGGATGTTGACTCAAAGAAGTGGCATGAAACCATGAAATTCGAGATGGACTCGATGTACGTCAATCAAGTTTGGGACTTCGTTGAATTTCCCAAAGGGGTTAGACCCATAGGTTGCAAATGGGTCTTCAAGCGGAAGATTGATGCAAATGGCAAAGTACAAACCTACAAGGCTGAGTTGGTGGCGAGGGGTTATAGTCAATGCGAAGGCATTGACTATGACGAAACTTTCTCACAAGTTTCTAAGATCAAGTCCATTCGAATTTTACTTGCGGTAGCAGCACATCTAGATTATGAGATTCGACAAATGGATGTCAAAACAACTTTCCTCAATAGTAAATTGATAAGGAAGTGTTTATGACTCAACCTGAAGGTTTTATATCAAAGCCAAAATCTAATCTTGTGTGCAAGCCTAATGATCCATTTATGGATTAAAGCAAGCTTTTAGGAGTTGAAATATCCGATTTGATGAAGCTGTCAAATCATTTGACTTCGTCAGAAACTCGGAAGATCCATGCCTGGAAATGTGGTGGGAAGAATATTGTATTCATTTATGGGAAACAATATCCCACTCATGCAGTCCGCGAAAGAATGGCTGTCAAGGACTTTCATAATGAAGGACCTTGGAGAAGCCTGCTACATCTTAGGGACCAAGATCCATAGGGATAGATCCAAGAAGATGTTGGTGCTGTCACAGTCCACCTACGTAGATAAGGTGTTGAAGAGATTTGCGATGGAGAACTCTAAGAGAGGTTCTCTACCGGCATGTCATGGGATAAAGCTGTCTAAGAAGGATTGTCCTTCTACAAAAGTTGATATCCAGCGCATGAAGGATATACCATATGCATCTTCAATTGGGTCCATCATGTACGTCATGACTTTCACTAGGCCAGATGTGGCCTTCATCGCCGCAACTACTTGGTAGATACCAAATGTAATTCGGGTGAACCTCACTGGATTGCTGTCAAGAACATTCTTAAGTACCTCAGACGTACTAAAGATTGCTTTCTGGTCTACGGAGGTCAGTCAAAGCTAGTTGCAACTGGCTATGCTGACGTAAGTTTCCAATCGATTGTGATGATTACAAGTAACAATCTGGCTATGTCTTCGTTCTCAATGGTGGGGCGGTTAGTTAGAATAGTTCCAAGCAAGAAACTACCGTTGATTCAACAAATGGTTTAGTACATTCTTTGTGGTAAAGCCGCCAAAGAAGATGTCCGGATAAAATAGTTCTTAAATGAACTAACTAGGTAGTTCCGAAAAGCCGCATCTAATAAAGTTGTATTGTGAAAACATCGGGTGCGGTTGCAAGCTAAGGAACCGAGATCCAATAATGTAAACAAGATACCGTACCGAGGCGTTATCACTTTATTAGAGAGATAATCGCCAGAGAGAGATAGAATTAGAACGTGTCCCCACCCGAGGATAATCTGGTTGATCATTTCACCAAGGCTTTGAGAGTTCATATACCTGATAGATTTTTGATGGTCTAGGGGGTTAGGCGTGTAGGTGATTGGCTCTAGTTTCAAGTGGGAGATTATTAGTGTTAGTATCCTAAATGACAATCCTTTATAAGGACATAATACTTCATATAATATTCATTATTGGTTTAATATTATTATTTATTTAATATTAAATGTATGACGTTAAGACTTAATTAGAATATTATGTTTGATTGTTTGCATCTATTCTTATCCATGTTACCTTGAGTCACTGCTGTCATTAAGTGTGTAAGAACTTAGATGACTTAAGCATGATTCTCAAATAAATTCCGTCGAAGGGTCATCAAGAATGAGATATTGATGATCTGATAGAGATTGTGTCGATCTGCGATCATCTTTTCTTAGAAACAGTAGAAGATCTCACTTCTTTGGAGATACTTAGGTATCTCATGATGGATGCTTAAATACCTTAGAGGGTATTGGTATACCCATCCAGAAAAACCGATTGATGTAGTTCCACTATGTGTCTACGGGTGTCTCGGTTAGTGGGAAGCGATCGCGATACTCTCGACTTGACTTGAGGTCGTCACACGACATGTGTGGAGTGATTAACTTTGACCATGACCGATGCTTGCACCCGTCTATGGGTAGAATGGCTTGAATTGGGTTCATTACAAAGTGCATGTGCGTGGTAGTTGAGCCAAGAAAATGATTTATTCCTCAAAATGGATTTAGAGAGAATACTGACCTTCTCATCATAATTGGATCAAAAGTCATTTAAGTTAATGCCGTCAACTTGGACTTTGTGGCGTGACAAAAGTGATCAATTAGTGATTGGAGATAAAGTGATTAAGTTATTTTAATAGACACTTCATCATGTTCAAGACTAATCGAATATTCTTGAATGAAATGAGGAAATCGTAATAGCCCACATTTCAGTTACAGGTAGTTGCATGTTTCTCGCAAAGTACCTCATATATTGAGAATGTCCGATTTATTAACTAGGGTTCAATTAAGACCATTATTTTGACTAATCTCTCGATGCATGAGGGCCTATGGGTCACACAACAAGTAATTCTCTTTGACGGATTATAGTTGGTTGATTAAGTATTAAATTGGATTTAATATTTAATTTATGGAGAAGTAATTAATAATAAATTAATTTGGAATTAATTATTATTAATGTTTAATTAAATTGAATTTAATTAAATAAGAATTCTCAATATTAATATTTGGAATATTATTATAGGATTTAATATATATGGAAACAAATCGTAGAGATTTATTATATATTGAATATTAAATCCATGGAGATTATATTTAGGGAATTAAATCAAATGGGTTTAATTTAATTAAATAAAACAGTTTTATTTCCCAACAGGCCAGCTTAGGGTTTAAGCTTGGCCTCCCTATATATACTGGCTCTTGAGATTTCACAAACAGTTTTACGCTTCACAATTTCTCCATAAAATTAAGAGTTGGATTTTCCTGATTCGACTCGAGATTCAACACTGGCCGTAGATACATATAGTGGAAATACATCAAACAGTTTCTCGGATGGGTATATCAATACCCTCTAAGGTATTTGTGCATCCATCATGAGATACCTAGTATCGCGTAGTAAGTGAGATCTTACTACACTTTCTAAGAGTATGATGCAGATCGCACACTAATCTCCATTGCATCATCAATATCTCATTCTTGATGATCCTTGATCGGGGCTATTTGAGAATCATGCTTAAGTCATCTGAGTTCTCACAACCTCAATGACAACAATGACTCATGGGAACACTTGTATGAATAAATGCAAACAATCAAATATAATATTCAAACAAGTGTATTGACATACATTAATATTAAGTGAACTATAATATTAAATCATACTCAATATCATCGAGTATTATGTCCTTACAATAGATTGTCTCTATGACACTAACACTAACAATCTCCCACTTGGACTAGAGTCAATCACCTACATGTCTAACCCCTAGACCATCAAATGTTGAGTGTGTACATGAACACTCGGTGTTTTGTGAAATGATCTTCTAAATTAAATATGTGAGAATACATTTTAATTCCATTTCTCCTATCCTTATGATATCTCGGATCAAATGATTAGTCTAGGTACATGCTTGTTTCTGTTTGCTAATCTCAGATCCTTTGCTTGCGCATTCGCACCAACGTTGTCTTAATGCAACTCTATTAGACAACTGGCACTTGGAACTACCCCTAGTTCTCATAAGAACTATAAAATTTAGACAGCCTCCTTGAGGCTTCTGATACAACAATGTACTCAACTTTGGTTGTTGAATCTGCGGTCCTTTTGCTTGGAACTATTCCAACTGATCGCCTCATTATTGAGAGTGAAACGTAAACTGACTGTGATTTGTAATCATCACTGTCGGATTGGAAACTTGTGTCAGCTTAACCAGTCACTACTAGTTCTGGCAGTCCACCATAGATAAGAAAAACATTCTTTAGTTCGCCTGAGATACTTCAGAATGGTCTTGACAGCAATCCAGTGAGACTCACCCGGATTCTGTTAGTATCTACCAGTGATGTTGATAGCGTAGGCCACATTTGGCCTAGTGCAAGTCATGGCGTACATGATTGACCCAATTGCATACGCATAAGGGAAATCTTTCATGTGCTTGATATCAGCTTCAACAAAAGGATAATCCTTCTTTGATAGCTTTATCCCATGATTTGCTGATAGAGATCCTCTCTTATAGTTCTCCATCACAAAATGCTTCAACACCTTATCTACATAGGTAGACTGTGATAGCCCCAACATCCTCTTGGATCTATCCTTGTGGACCTTGATCCCTAGAATGCAGCAGGCTTCACAAAATCCTTCATCATGAAGGTCTTTGACAACCAATCTTCAAGGACTGCATTAACAGGATATTGGTTCCCAAAATCAATATGTCTTCGATATACACGATTATGAAAATAATATTCTTCCCGTTGCACTTACGATAAACGCAAGGATCTTCCGAATTTCCGATGAAGTCAAAAAAACTTGATAGCTTCATCAAATCAGATATTCCGACTCCTAGAAGCTTGCTTCAATCCATAAATGGATCTATTTAACTTGCATACTAGATTAGAATTTTACTTAGATATAAAACCTTCCGGTTGAGTCATAAACATTTCCTTATCAATGTTTCCATTGAGGAAAGTTATTTTTGACATCCATCTATCATATCTCATAATCATAGTGTGATGTTATCGCAAGTAAAATTCGAATGGACTTGTCTTTGCAACTGGTGAGAAGGTCTCATCACAGTCAATGCCTTCGCGTTGACTATAAACCTTCGCCACCAACCTAGCTTTGTAGGTTAGTACTTTGCCATTTGCATCAGTTTTACGCTTGAAGACCCGCTTGCAACCTATGGGTCTAACCCCTTTAGGCAACTCAACCAAGTCCCAAACTTGATTGGTTTACATCGAGTCCATCTCGGATTTCATGGCTTCACGCCACTTCCCTGAATCAATATCTGATATTACTTCAGAGTAAGTATTAGGATCATCCTTATCCGGTATGTCCACATTATCGAGTTCCTCTAAGAGGTAACCGTATCTAATGGGCGGATTATGATTCCTAATTGACTTACGGAGTAAAGGTTGTGCAGGCCAGACATTCGATCGTGAAAAATTTTATGGTGCATCAATTTCATCAATGTCCCGAGAGTCCTCAAGAGCTACACTTTCGATGCCTTGGGTGGGAGTTTGAACTATGTTGTTCTCATTCAAATTTTACGAGGTTCTCAGACAGGCAAACCAACTCCAATTACACTCCCACCGGGCCGAAAACTGGTCACCTAGTGAAAGACTCTCACCGTGAAAGTTCCTCGAATGCTCTAATCGATTCTCTTGTCATGTTTCTTTGACAAGATATCGGGCTCTTTGTTAATTTGTGATTCTTGAATTTCTTCAAGTTCTATCAGCTCAAGACCTTGTTCCTTAAAGACATAGTTTTCTTCGAGGAACTTGGTCTGCCTAGAAACAATCACCTCAGGTAGATAGAAATAATATCCTTTAGTTTACTTAGGATATCCCACAAGGTAACCTTTTTTTTTCGGATTCCAACTTGCTCAGATGCATCCTTTTCACAATAATCCCGCAACCCCATGTTTGATATGTGTAAAAGTTCGCTTTTGCCACACCATAGTTCATATGGATCGTCTAAACCGATTTAGATGGAATCCTATTCGTAATGTAAATTGAGGTTTGTAATGCAGATCCCCATAAGAATGTCGAAAGAGAGGAGAAGCTCATCATGGACCTCACCATGTCTAACAGAGGTTTCTCCTCCTGACACACCGTTCATGTGAGGTGTTCCGAGAGGAGTCCATTGTGACTGGATTCCATGTAACTTCAAGTAATCGCTGAATTCATGGCTAAGGTATTCACATCCTCGATCCGATCGAAGAGTCTTGATACTCTTACCAAGTCTTCTTTTTTACTTCAAATTTTAAACTCTTTCAATTTCAAAAAGATTTGAATTTGTGTTTCATAAGATACACGTCCGTATCTTGAGAAATCATCAAGAAAAAGATGAAGATCCAAAGTAAACCCTAGCTAGAAATGCAATGGTCCACAAACATCGCTTGTAGATCAATCCCCAGAACTTGTTTGGCATGCACCCTTTCCCGGAAAAGGTCTATTGATCACTTTTGCTTCCATGATATAAGATTCACAATCTCCATAAGACATTAATAAATAAACGAGGTTAAGTAATCTAAATTTCTTAACCTTGCAATTCATTTCTCGTTTACATGATCAAGTTCTACAATGCCATGAGTAAGTTGGGTTTTTTTTATGATTACTAAGTTTGAGTCTTTTATTTTATATATTAAGAACATCATATCCATAATGCAACAAATACATGTTGCGAGTAATAGAAAGAACTTGATGATTATCACTAAATTCTATTCTAAAACTAAAGGGTAAGTCTAACACACAAGTCCCCACACGTTCAATTAGCAACTTTTGCTTCATTTCCCCAGTAAGACGACTTTCACCATACTAATCGCCTCTAAGACACATGAGCCCCCTTCACATTCAGATAAAATGCTGAGTCATATCTCATATCTAATACCAAGCGATTAAGACTATTAGCGGACATGTTTATCTTAATAACAAACATACATGTTCTAGTGCCGGAAGCACCAATTGCCTTTTTTTAGCAACCCCGAACCTTATAAATTTTTTTTAGTACCCTCTTCTACTTATAGTAAGAGGCAAACATCCTCGTTCTACCCGCTCCTTCTTTTTTAACATCATCTTAGTGTTAGTGAACTCAAAAGTCTTTGAGCACGCTGTGAAGTTCCAGCATGGTCGATCCGCCTCGCTTTCATATTGTAGTTCACAATGAAGCTAAAATATGAATCCGAGAGCGATCGACGATGGCATAAATGAAAACGCTGGTCTTTTAGCTCAAAGCCTAAATTACCAAGTTTCTCAATTAAGCCTATCATCTTAAGACACGAGGTGAAACATTCCCTTTTTCAGTTAAATCCCAAGATCTGAATGATCTTCATCATTTCATAAATCTCAAACGAGATTCAGAATCAAAGAGATCCTTCGACATGCTGAGTATCTAGAAGGACCTATTTTTTCACGCCGTTTATGCAATTCGGAGTCATGCCGAAAACAACATCATACATCGAAGTCCGGAAGATCCTTTTGATGCTTCTTCCGAAATAAGCTTCGTCAAAACATGGTCGCCTCGAATTAAATTTGCAGGGCAATCGGATCGACGCCATTCAACACGATTAATCTTTTCTTGCTTTAGCACCAAACACATGTTTTGCCGGTCGTAAAAATTTGCCTACCAATTTAGTTTGTTTCAAAACACATCTCATTAATAAATATACATTTCAACCAACAAGAAAATAAAATAAAATGGGAATTAAATATTGGGTCCGCCTACCCATTTAATACTGGCCTAAAATATCGCATCACTTACCCAAATAGTTATAAGGCGGACGTAGATTATACGTTAATCAATTACTTAGTTAAACTAAGTGAGATTTTAATAACCATCAAAATTATTAAATAAAATTAAAAATCTAATTTTATTTTATATAACCAATTTCAATCAATTATTAAAATAATATAATTAATCCAATTAATATTGGTCCAACCAATAAACTTGTTTTAAGAATTAAGTTTATTAATATCTAAAAACAATTTAACCAAATTTTATTATTAAATTCATTAAGGGCTCAAGTGATAATTTCTAAAATTGCACGGAAGGACCTTCTTGAAATCAAATTTGCAATACGGTCCTTCCCTCATCACAGCCCAATACCCAAAAACCTTCTTTCTAATCGGGACTCCGAAACCAACAATTCAACATCACAGTACGTCAGATTCAATCTTCATACAAACCATCGATAATCCAGTTTAGTTCCCATCAGATATTCGAATAGTCCAACTAACACGAATAGATCAGAAAAATCCAAAATCGAAACATGAATTTACAACAGAAAAATTACCCCGAAGCGCAGCAAGCGGTTGGCGCGTGCGGGTGACTCGCCGCTGAAACCATTTCAGAAACTTGCAGGCATCCGCACCTCATTATCTCGAATCAAATCAGAAAAGAGGTTGCCAATCGGAGCGAGTCGGTGCCAATTGTGAATTGGATCTCCATCTTGGACTTTGAATTGCCACTGCGAGACGCGCGCGTTGTGAACTGCCGTTCAGCGGCTCAGATCGCCATCGCAAATCGCGTGCGCGGGCTCTGCGAATCGCCGCCGCGAGACTCAGATAGCAGCGAGGCGCCGCCACCGAGTCAACGCCCAGCGCGAATCGTTACCACACTTGACCGGTCAAAAACACCATGGCATTGCAATCGAGTGCGCCGCCATCGAACACAGCGATGCGGTCACTCGCAACCGTCGCGAGGCGCGGTGTGTGCCGCCGCCTCAAACAGCGAGCCGCGGTCTCCGTCGCTGGTGGCAACGCACCGATCTTGGCAAAAAGGGTTCGAAACCCTAATTTTCGGATGAAGATGGTGATTTATGGCATCAAGTGGGTTTATTTGGTCAGCCAAGTAAAGGGACGCACGCCCCACAATAATTAACAAATGGTGCGGTCCATTAATCAACACGGCCGTACCAGTATGTTCATAAAATAAAAGAAAATTTTTATAAACATCGATTTAATTCAATTTATGCAATTAAAAAAGAGTCTGAGCTCTGATACCACCGTTGAAATTTAGAGGCACGTAAACACGTAATATATGCGCAGTGAAAATAAACACTTCACCAACAACAAACAATTAATTGCATAATTAAATACGAGTAAACGTAAAATGAATTCTTACAGATTCCTCAACTATGGTGTTCATGTAACAGTCATTTACTAATTCGCGCAGATCTGCCAGCGTTGAATTCCCGAGATGAATTTGCTAGGAAAATACTACCTTAGAGATTTTATGGAGAAAAATATGAACTCACGTAATATGAACCCAAGAGCTCATATATATAGGAGAGACCTAGCTTAAATCTTAAGCTAACCTTTAGTAGGAAAAATTCTAATAAAATAAATCTCTTAGATTTATTTCCCACATATAAAATCTCTACGGATTTAATTCCGTGTATATCAAATCTCGACGGATTTGATTCCATATATATTAAATCCTATAATAATAATATTTCATATATTATTATTGGGAATTCTATTTAATTAAATCTAATTTAATTAAATAGTAATAATAATTCATTCTAAATATAATTATTATTATATTCTCCATAAATTAAATACTAATATCCAATATACTATTTAATCAACAAACTATAATTATTAAACAATCGTTACTTGTTGTGTGACCCATAGGCCCTCATATATTGAGCGATTAGTCAAACTAGCGGTCTTAATTGAACACTAGACAATAAATCAGACATTCTCAATATATGAGGTACGTTGCGAGAAACGTGCAACTACCTGTAACTGAAACATGGGCTATTACGATTTCCTCCTTTCATTCGCGAATACTCGATTAAGTCTTGAACATGATGAAGTGTTTATTCAAATAACTTAATCATATTATCTCTAATCACTAATTGATCATGCATGTCACACTTAGCCACAAAGTCTAAGTTGACGTGCATCGGTCAATGTCTTAGATCCAATTATGATGAGAAGATGAGTATTCTCTCTAAATTCATATTGAGGAATGAATCCTCTTCTTGGCTCAACTACCACGCACATGCACTTCGTAATGAACCCAATCCAAGCCATATCTACCCATAGACGGGTGCAAGCGTCGGTCATGGTCAAAGTTCATCACTCCACACCTGTCGTGTGTATTGACCTCAAGACAAAGGAGTACTGTATCGCTCCCACTAACCGAGACACCCATAGACACATATAGTGGAAATACATCAAACGGTTTCTCGGATGGGTATACCAATACCCTCTAAGGTATTTGTGCATCCATCATAAGATACCTAGTATCTCGAAGTAACTGAGATCTACTACACTCTCTAAGGGTATGATGCAGATCGCACACCAATCTCCATTGCATCATTAATATCCCATTCTTGATGATCCTTGATCGGAGCTATTTGAAAATCATGCTTAAGTCATCTGAGTTCTCACAACCTCAATGACTCATGGGAACACATGTATGAATAAATACAAACAATCAAACAAGTGTATTGCCATACATTAATTTTAAGTGAACTAAAATATTAAATCAGATTGAATATCATCAAGTATTATGTCCTTACAATAGATTGTCTCTAGGACACTAACACTAACAGGGGTGTGGTGGAAACTGGAGGCTCCTCCCGGGCGGAGCACTCCAAGGATAAGGGGAAGAGTCGGGAGCCCCGGGGAGATGCTCGCCCGGTCCGCGGGGAGGGCTCTCCGAGTCGCAAGTGCTCCCGCCGCGATGAACACTCCCCCGGGATGGTCGTTGGTGAAATGTACTCAGCTCGCACTCGAGAGCCTTTGCTGGCTGCTCGTCTTCCGCCGGTGATGACACCGCCGCCGCCACCCGGACGTCAATTCTCGGTGGACCGCTCTTTCGTGGGTTGGGACGTGGATCATTCCGTATCGTAAGTACCTGGTTCTTCATCCCAACTGTGCGAGGTGACCGTGCCCTGGCCCGCACGGAGACGGATCTGAAAGCCACACAGAAGAGATAGGCCGAATTGGCCCTGCAAGTTGCGAATGTCAACACCAAGAGGCGGGTCGAGATCGATGACCATCATCGTGAGTTGGTCACTTTGAAAGGCAGGGTGGAGGTTCTTATTCGCCAGAGGGACGAGTCCCATTCCTTGGCGGTTGACTTTGATGCTAGAGTCGAGGAGCTCTAGCTTCAGTTGGCCGAGGCCGCCGCCACTCGCGCCACCGATGACGCTGCCTTGGGGATCTTCTCTTACATAGGTGCATACACTGACATTCTCCAGGCAATTTTCTGCCGTGATGCCCAAGTCGACGTGTCGGTGGTGGTTGAGGACTTTCGTGCCTTTATCGTCGAGTGTCCTCCGGAGCCTGACGTTGTCCTTCCTGTGGCTTATTTGGTCGACTTTGGGGTGGACCTGTCCTTCCTTGGCCCGGACAGCAGATTGAGTGTCCTGACGGGGGTGCGGGTCAGGTGGTTGCCGGGGAGCAAGTTTCGGTGATGCTGATCTTGGTCGGTCAGGGGGGCGAGGAGAAAGTGGCGGGCAACTAGGTTGTCGATGCTGGGGTTGAGAGGGAGGCAGCGAGCGAAGTTGTTACAGGCGGCAGGGATGCCGAGGTCGGGGATGTTTCGGGGAGCGACACTGCCGTTAGAGAAGATGGTGGAACTAGGGATGGAGCTTAGGGCCTCCCTTTCTATTTAAGTGTTGTTCAAGGGTATCTGCGAACCCCATTTTGTTTCTCTTAGTGTTTCTTTTTCTTTTCGTTGGCCCTTTAGGGTGTTTGGATGTACTTGGCCCTCGGGCCCTTTTGTATTCGGCCTTCGGGCATTTATTAATGAAGCTTTTTTACTTTGTCACTCTAGTTGTTTGTTTATATATGAGTTACTTTCTCGCCTTTGAACCATTGGCCGTGTGATCCTAGACATACACCGGCAACTATGAGGCTCGCCTATGTTCTGATCGCCATTTTATTTTTGTGCGATGTGTCCGAACTATGTTTTAATCATCTTACCTCGTGCGGCGTGACTAAAATTTGGCTTAGTCGTATTACGGTGTTGTCCTTATGAAGGTCATCGTCTTGGCGCATTGCCAGTGCGAGGAGCGACCTTATCGACGTGAGTTCCGGAGATCGCTTCCTGTCGTAGGTGGTCGGCTTACGTGTTTGGCGACCACTATTTTGGCCCGACCGTTGTCACCCAGATCATCCGTGGGATGATTCCTGGTTGACTTTGTTCTAAGGTATATAAGCATGTGGGGGGATTTTGTCGTTCTTATATTTCATTTAAAAGAAGTTGATTACAAGGGATTTTCCTTGGAACCAAGGAGCTATTACATTTCTGATGGATACAAACATGGCTCAGCTAAAAATGGGATGTTGGCTATTTTCTATTGATGGTATTTCTTGAGGTGAGCTGCATTCCATGGGTATTGAGCTGGTGTGCCATCCGGGTCTTCGATCTCATATGCCCCATTTGCAAGACACTTGGATATTCTAAATGGGCCTTCCCAGTTGAGGCCGACTGCTCCTTTGGGGATTCCGAGTACTTTCTTTAGGATGAGTTTGCCCTCCTTGAACTGGCAGAGTTTGTCCTTTGAGTTGTAATACTTCTCCGCTTGTCGCTTATAGCTGGCATTTTTTAGGTTGGCTTCCATCATTCTTTCTTTTAGGAAATCAAGGCTGGTCGCCATCGCCAGGTCGTTATCGTCCGAAAGCCCTTCGTCAGTTTGGTGGCTAGGTATTAGGACTTTAGCGGGGATCACGGCTTCTACCCCGAATGCGAGAGAGTATGGTGTTTCCCCCGTCGATGTCCTGCATGTTCTATATGACCACAATACTTTGGGCAGTTCACTTGCCCATCTGCCCTTCCCCCCCTCAATTCGCGCTTTTAGCTTGTGATTGATGATCTTGTTGATGACTTCTACCTGGCCGTTGGATTAGGGGTGGTAGGGTGTGGAGAAGAGCTTTGTTATTTTCCATTTTCTGAAGAAAGCGTCGATCCTGAGGCCATCAAATTGTTTTCCGTTATCTGTTACTATCGCATGCGGGAGGCCAAAACGGCAAACGATGTTTCTCCAGATGAATTTTATCATGTTGTCTTGGTCGATTTTCGCATGAGCCTCGGCTTCAGCCCATTTTGTGAAGTAGTTGATCGCGATAACAGCGAATTTTACTATCCCCGGTACCGTGGTTAGGGGCCCGATGATGTCGATCCCTCATTTCGTGAAGGGCCACAGGCTCATGATGCTGGTCAGTTCTTCTGGAGATATTTTGATCGATGGGACGAATATTTGACACCGGTGGCATGCCCTTGCGTATTCGAGGGCATCCTTCTTCAACGTAGGGCAGAAGTACCCTTGTCGTATTACTTTATGGGCCAAAGATTGGCCTCCCATATGGTTTCCACAGATTCCCTCGTGGATCTCCTTCAAGATAATTTTCACTTGCTCTGTCGTCACTCACTTGAGTAGAGGAATGATGAAGCCTCGGTTGTATATGTTGTCGCCAACCCTCACGTACCTGACCACCCTCATCTGTAATTGCCGAGCCCGGACTCTGTCCTGGGGAAGTCGCCCAGTTTCGAGATACTCAATGATTGGTGTCATCCAGTTCTCGGCGTCGATTTCCATGAGGTCGGCTGTGGCGACCAAGGCGTATGTGGTCGAGGGATGAGTCAGATTTGTGATGGTGACTTCTTTCATGTCTGGTGGTCCCTCCGATGTCGCCAACCTGGTTAATGCGTCTGCTTGTGAGTTTGTGTTTCTGGGCACCAACTCCACATAAACTTTGTCAAATTTTTTGATTAAAGTCCTGACAATTTCTTGGTACGCCGTCATTCGGTCATTCTGTGCCTCGTATTCCCCCAACACCTGGCATGCGACTAATTGTGAGTTAGTGTGTATTTTTAGTTTTTTGACGACCATGGCTATCATCATTTCTAATCCTCCGATAAGGGCTTCGTATTCTACCTCGTTATTGGTATAGTGGAAGTCGAACATGATGGATGTCTAGAAAGAGTGTCCATCTGGGATGATTAACACCATGCCTGCCCCTGCCCAGGTATGCGTGGATGATCCGTCCACGTACAGTTCCCATGGCAGACTAATCAGTGCTTCAGGACTGGTCGGGAAGGTGAGTTCTACTAGGAAGTTGGCTAAGGCATGTGCTTTGATGGCGGTTTGAGGTGCGTACGTGACTCCGAATTTGCGGATCTCAATGGCCCACTTCATGCATCATCCTGCGGTATCTGGTCGGTGCAGTGCGTTCCTTAATGGGAGCGAGGTCAGCACTTCCACTTGGTGATCGAAAAAATATGGTCGCAGCTTTCTAACGCTCATCACAAGGGCGTATGCGAGCTTTTCGAGGGGTGGATATCTCTGTTCTGTTTCGCTGAGCATTTGACTTATGTAGTATATTGGCAAATCCCTCTGCCCCTCTGATCGCACTAAGACAGAACTCAGGGCGGTTTTTGAGGCGGCTAGGTACAAGATGAGTTTCTCTCCTGGGACGGGTTTGGATAGTGTCTTAGGGTCGACGAGGTACTCTTTGATACTATCTAACGCCGCATGGGCTTCTTCCATCCATCGGAAGTTGCCCTTGGCTTTTTTCAGCATTTCGAAGAAAGGTTTGTACATATCTCCCATTCGGGAAATGAACCTGCTGAGGGCGGCCAAGCTCCCTGCTAGTCTTTGGACCTCCTTCGGGTTTCGCGGGCTACCCATTTACAATATCACTTTGATCTTGGATGAATTGGTTTCTATCCCCCGTTTACTGACCAGGTGGCCGAGGAATATGCCGGACCCCACCCCGAAGTTGCATTTCTTCAGGTTGAGCTTCATGTTGAATTTTCGAAGGATGCCAAAGGTTTGGGAGAGATGGGTGAGGTGGCCCTCCCTCCTCAAGATTTTGACAACTATGTCGTCTACGTAGACTTCCATGGTCTTCCCGATCTTGTCCGAAAACATGTAGTTTACCAAGCGTTGATAAGTGGCGCCCACGTTTTTGGGGCCGAACGGCATCCTCCTCCAACAGGACATGTTCTTTTCGGTAAGGAAGGAGGTGTGTTGTTGATCGTCCTTGTGCATGGCTATCTGATGGTAACCGGCAAATGCATCCATGAAGGACATCATTTCATTGTCGGCCCTGTTGTCGATCAGGTGATTGATATGTGGCATTGGAAAGAAATCTTTGGGACATGCTTTGTTTAGGTCGGTGAAGTCGATGCACAATCTCAATGACCCGTTCATTTTCTTTACCAAGACGACATTTGACAACCATTGGGGCTGGTCGGCCTGTTCGATGAGGTTATTATCGAGAAACTTTTTTACTTCTTCGGCCAACGCTGTGTATTTTTTTGGCCTAAACTTTCTTCGCTTCTGGGCGATTGGCTTTTTGTCGGGGTCGATGTTTAGCTGGTGGCAGGCGACCTCGGGGTTGATGCCCACCATATATTTGTGCGACCAGGCGTAGACATCCAGGTTTCTTATGAGGAAGTCGATAAACTTCCCCCGCCATTCCAGGGAGATCTTGGTGCCGATTATTACTTCCAAGCCTTGGCGGGCTGGGTCTATCGCAACTTTCTTGAGTTCTTCGTCTGGTGTAGCTCGTTGTTGATTTTCTCTCGAGTCATCGATTGCCTCCTAGATGATGAATTCACTTGGTTCAGGACCCAACCTAGGCTCCAGATCGTGGTCGGCTATGGACCTTGCTAAATTGGGGTCGATTTGCGTGTTAATTGAGTCGTTATCACTATTTGCATTGGGTCATTTATTCGATTGCATAAATCATGTTGTTTGCATTTGGAACATAATTTAAATAAGACTAGGTATAAATTGAACATCCTCTTGCATCAAGTTGATCACCCTTTATGGTGCCGACCACACCATCTGAAGTGGGGAATTTTACACAGAAATAGTAAGTTGAGACACAGCCTCGAATTCATGTTCAAACGGCCTACCGAGGAAACCGTTAAAGGTCGACGGCATGTCGATTACAAGAAAGTTAAAAGGCTTCGTTGCCCAAATGGCCTTATCTAAGGAAGACACCAGTTCCACCGCCAGGTGGATAATGTCGTGGGGCTTTACCATTGCATCACCAAAACCTCTGACCAGATGCTCGCTTGGCTCGAGATAGTTGTGATAGTCGCCGAGCTCGTCAAAAAGTCTTCTTGGACAGTATGTTGCAGAATGCCACGCTGTCGACTAGTAGCCATTTGATCGTTACCCCCATGATTTTGGCTGAGATAACTAGAGGGTCGGCATTCGGGTAGATGATCCCTGCCTTATCTTGTTCCCCGAATTGGATCTGGTTGACTTCTTGTGTTGTTTCGTTCACCGGTAGGTGTAACTGGACTGCGTTGGCCATTCACTCAGCTCTGCTTTCTGGTGCCTCTTCGACAGTGAGGTTGACGCAAAGAGGCCGCCCACAATCCCGAGTGGTGATAAGGTATGGATCACCCTCTCGTCATTGTGCTCTGGCATGGGAGGTGCTTGTCGACCACCCTTCTGCCCCTCAAGATGCCTGGTGACGTTGTTTTTCTATGGGGGTGCATCTTCGCGTCCTCAGTTGTCTTTGTGCGGTGGTCGCCTGACATGTTCGTGTAACATTCCGTCTTTGTAGAGCTATTTTAGCAGGTCGCGACATTCGCTGGTGTTATGGCCAGCCATCTCGTGGTAATAGCAGTATTTCCCAGGGCTCTGCAGGCCGTCGCTCTTCTTTATGGGCCGACGTTCCCCAAGCAGCCGCTTATCCTTGATCTGAGTGAAGATGTATCCGGGGGATACGCCAAAGGCATCTAACAGTTTGACCGCCACTGGGTCCTCAAAGGGTTTGAAGTTGTCGGGGGTTTTGTATTGCCCGGTTTCCTGCTTACCTTGGGGGTTGTTACCTTCTTCCCTTCCCCCATTCTGGCCACAAGGAGTTCCATGGTGTTGATGATATCGCTTACGCGGGTTCTGAACTCCACGTAGGTCGCCGGATAGTTGGTGGTCACTGTTGTAACTGGTTTTTATCTACTCAGTTAAACAATAATTATTATGAAATGCGTATGCTAAAGGCAATCGAAACAGGGAAATGGACAAAGAAGTTGGTGACCCGGTTCGTCTTTGGGAATCAGACTACGTCCGGGGGCGTCCAAGCCAGGGAGAGGATGTATGTATATGCCAAGAAGTATAAGTTGTTTGACTTGTTACAGAGGTAGCCGTGGTGGCCTATTTATACTATGATTCCCACCCTTTGGGCGGGAATTTACATAAGGAATAATGCCTATGAAAGGGCTACAATATCGGGAACCATTAATCCCGCCTTGACCGGCCAGAAATCGTCTATCTTCAGCGTGCGTCAATCGTGGAGCGGATGTGGAGGGCGGATTAGTGGCGTGTCAGGGGCTGTCATTGACCACGTGAACTGTATAGTTATGGCTGGTGCAGATCGCTCCCGACTTGAGGATATAAAGCGGAAATCGCATCATAACTTCCCGATCTGCCGACTACCCGAGTTGCCGACCTTTGCGACTTGAAGGTTTGTTCTTGTGGGAATTACATGGGCTGATCCCTTGGTCCCCTTGCCGAGGTTGCTTCATGCAGTCTTTGTTGGATTGTTTATGACCCTTCGTGCCCAGGAGGGAGGTCGGGTTTATCCATGCTACAACAGTCACGTTACACCAGAGTTTGGTTCCTTTCTTAAGTCCGGCGATGGCACCTAACAGTTTAGCCTCGTCACCCACTGGCTCTCCATCTAGGATGAGCCGATTCGAATCTTTCCAGGTAGGCCCTATCTGTGTCATATTTGCCTTGCTCGACATTCGCTAGCCACTGTTTCCCTGTAGGCCTAGGTGCCATAGCTGTAAAATGCCCCATGACGAGCCATCCTAGTTGCTCGGGCATTCTGCTGATCGCTGGGGGTGCTGAGCTGGCTCATTGTCGAGATGTGTGGCTCTTTCCTGAATCTTTCCTGGTGGTCGCCTGCCTCGACCATGATTAGGGGGTGAGAGTTTACTTCGTCTTCCACTGAGTTTGGTCTCTTTTGGATTAAGTTATCCCCCAGTCGATTGAAAACCAAGTTGTTCACCGGGATGACCCTCAGTCGGTTGAAAAATGAGTTATCCCGTGGTCCTTCATGGTGCCCATCCACGTGGCGGGCCCTGTTCGCCCCTTCTCTTGGGAGGTGGTTAGCC
This sequence comes from Stenogyne calaminthoides, assembly GCA_037126765.1. Classification (NCBI taxonomy): domain Eukaryota; kingdom Viridiplantae; phylum Streptophyta; class Magnoliopsida; order Lamiales; family Lamiaceae; genus Stenogyne; species Stenogyne calaminthoides. The sequence continues at coordinate 20,541,169 of JBBCBC010000022.1, read as the reverse complement.
TTCAAAGCCGAGATGGCTTGGTTTAGGCCGAGTTGTCCTCCCAATTGGGCCTTTCCCTTAGTCGTCGCGCCGGGATGGGTTGACTTGATGATGGGTTGTTGGTCATCATCATCATCGAAGTTCAGGTTTTGCTTGCGCAAGTATACCCAAGCGTTCTTCATCTCCGCCGGGGTCTTGAAGATTTGACCCCAGTTCTGTTCATCCACTGCATCCATCGGAGTGGGCCTTGACTCCGAGGATAAGGAGGCCTCCACCCCATCGTGAGGGTCGGTCTCGAGGCCAGTAATCGGTACCTTGCTTTGTGCCATTGCTTTTTGTGAGTTCTTATAGATTTGTGGGTCTTGATAAAGTGGTGAGTTCCAACAGACGGCGCCAAATTGTTGTAGCCAGAATTATCTCGACATACCAACAATCACTCACAGAATAGAACAATGAATCAAAGCGAGTAAAGACACTAAGTTTGGTGACCTGGTTCACCAAATTGTGGCTACGTCCGGGGGCAATGCCAAGCTAGGAAATTAACTATAATATCTTCCTAAACGCTAAGAGTTTCGATCCGTTACAATGCATTATACAACTGGTATTCATAGATTACAAAGCTAGGTTAAACGCCCTCATGGGCCTACCTCATCAGCCCTCTAGGGTCACAAGCAGCCGGGGCACAGTTTCCTTCATCCGGGGCCGTGATCTTCTCGCTCTGATATTCTTGCCCTGCTTACGCCCGTGATATTCGCGCCCTTGTTCTCTCGAATATTTTCCATACTTATCCCGCGCAGCCTTAGGTTGTCGCCCCAGGGTCCTCTACTGGTCAACGATGCTCAGCCTCGGACAACAGCTTTCTCAATCGACCCCGCGGGATCGGGGTTCGCAGTGATGGTCGCTTAGCAGCCGTGATGTCATACGGCCATCCGGTAAGAGGTCGCCTGGTAGTCATGCGGCTATAACAAGTATCTCATAGTAAGTGAGATCTTACTACACTCTCTAAGAGTATGATACATATCGCACACCAATCTCAATTACATCATCAATATCTCATTCTTGATGATCCTTTATTGGGGCCATTTGAGAACCATGCTTAAGTCATCTGAGTTCTCACAACCTCAATGACAACAATGACTCACGAGAACACTTGCATGAATAAATGCAAACAATCAAACATAATATTCAAACAAGTGTATTACCATACATTAATATTAAATGAACTATAATATCATCGAGTATTATGTCTTACAATAGATTGTCTCTAGGACACTAATACTAACATAACTTTTGTCTTGTGTTTAGCATTGAGCTTCAAGTTATGGAGATATCTATAGATATATAATAAAAAAATAGATAAGAGCAAAACATAAATATATATATATATTTTTTTATGTAAAGTGAAGGTTTACCTCTCAAATGGATACATCCACCTGTATTGCACTGGACCAGCAATTTTGGTTTCATATGCTAAGTATACCGTTAAGTGCTCCAACTTGCATAAAATAACTGGAATGTCTTTCTCCAAACGGACCATGTCGTCCCACATAATCCTTGTAGACTTTAAATCTTTGAAGAATAGACTCAATTCAGTTACGGCCCTCCAGATAGTGTTCGGTAAGAATTCCCGAAATGTGAGGGGCAACAGTTGTTGCATAAATACGTGACAATCGTGGTTTTTCATCCCAGACACCTTTCCGTTTGATGTGTTTACACAACGACTAAAATTGGAGACATAGTCATCTGGAAATCTCAGCTCGTCAATCTAATTACACAAAGCCACTTTATGTATCTTATCAAGTGTGTAATTGGCTTGAGGATATCTTCCTGTACTCTCATCCCTCTTCAAGTGATCATGTTTGCATATCTCGTTCAACTCATCACGTGACTTTGAAGTGTGTTTTGTCTTGCCCTCTGTATTCATGATTGTGTGAAACAAGTTATCAAATACATTTTTTTCGGTGTGCATCACATCCAAGTTGTGTCGAATCAAAAGTGAGCTCCAGTAGGGCAAGTCCCAGAAAATACTCTTCTTCTTCCAACCACCCGGTACCATTTTATTATGCTCCTCAGCATGTTCTTCCGTTTTTTTCCTCAATCCCTTCTGATTTATTTGATTTAACAACCTTCTACCTGAATCAATAATTAAAAATATATTTATTTGATTTATTTGATTTATCATATGTAGATAGCAAGAAATATATTAATAATTAAAAATAACTAATATAAAAATACTTTTTTATTCTTTCGAAAAGGATGATTATTTGGTAAAAACTTTCGATGGTTGTCAAACCATGAAACTTTTCTGCTAAGCGGGAGACTGAAAGTGTCAGAATAGAACATGCAGTAAGGACACGTTTGTTTTTCAATTGTCCTCCATCCGAACAACATGGAGTACGCAGGGTAGTCGTTGATCGTCCACAGCAGGGCAATCCTCATCGTTAAGCTCTGATTTCTCGATACATCGTATGTCAGCACTCCATTCTCCTATAGATTTATCAAGTCTCTTATCAGAGGCTGAAGAAAAGTATCTAGTTTGTCCTTTGGATTCTTTGGGCCAGGTACCAATACCGTGAGAAACATCGTTTGGGGCTTCATGCACATCCACGGAGGCCATAACGAATACTGGTTACCGTGCATTCCAAATGGACAAAAACCATCAGTGCTGAGACCTAACCAAATGTTCCTAGGTTCGTCCAAAAAAAGCAGGGTGTCTCATCTCTCCGGAATCAGGATCAGATGACTCTATATGATGTCATATCATATCTTTGGCTGTGGTACTATATTGATACAATCTCTGAAGACGAGGAATGATAGGGAGGTAATACATCATTTTATTTGCCACTTTCTTCTTCTTATTCTGCTTCCCTTGACCGTCAGTCCAGTTCCAACGCGGTACTTTGTATCGAGTGTTCGGTGATTAATTGCCCAAATCTATCCGGGATGAATATTTAAATACAAATTTATTTCTAACAATTATTACTAGCATGAATTAATCATTTATTAATTCAAATAATAATTCAACAGCAAATCATGTATATAAACAGTTCACATAAATCCTACGCGTGCGGAATTGCTACAGGTTTACGTGAACTAACCTCTCGGAGTGACAACCGTTGAGAAGATGGATCATGTTCACACGAACACACCAAAAGACCTTCTCAAGTATTCCCTTATCCTTGTTCAACAATCCGGTGGTAAGAACTCGCGAACAATTTAACAAAAAGGAAAAATAAAATTATGTTGCACCACCTTTGTGGATTTCTAATTTTTCCAACACTTGGAATTGCACTTGGGGATGAAAAACTCATCCCCTATTTATAAGAGGTGGTGGCCGATTTTTTGCTAGGAATAAGGGAGAGAAAATCTCTTTTTTGATCTCCAAGAAATCTTGAATATATATCCAATATATTCTTTTCTCCATAATTAAAATATTCCATAAAAATTCCACTATCTTATTGTTATGGTATTTTCGAAATATAGTATAAAGATTCCAAGATTTGGATCTTCTTGAATTTATGAGGTATACTTGTATTCCAAGAATACATATCTTCCATAATATCTTTTCAAGAAAAACAAGAAAATCTTTCTTTCCCTTTATTTCTCATTAATTTTGAAAATTTCCAACAAACATCCTAGTGGGAGATATCTTGAATTTAATGAGATAATCTTGTATTCCAAGAATACATATCCTCATTCCATAACAAAATTCAAAGAAAATCTTTATCCCTCTTTTATTTGTATTTTTCAAAAAAATTGAAAAAATAAGCAACCATAATTTATTTTATTTTTAAACACCTTTTTCAGTTATTGGACATTATGTTTGGGCTACTTGAGGGGCCTTTAAGAGAATTAAGATTGGACCTTCTAATGGACTTTGAATATCTAATATTGAGCCACAATATTATTCAAGTCCATAAATATTAATTAATTCCACTACATAATTAATATTACACTATCCATCTTAACCCATATTACTGTTAATATGGCTCCCGATTATTATTTTTTGTGTTTAGGATTATCTAGTCCATTAATTAATTCAAGCCACTGAAATAGCTGTCCATTAATTAATATCTTTTGTCCTTGGTCAAGGAACGGTTCAACATTATTATCCATACTGGAAACTAATTCCACTTGCAAGATTTGGTATGATAAATCTTATGAACCTCCCAAGGGGGCAAATCGAACAAGCGTACTTCCACAAGATTCTTCGTATTAAATCTTAGCAATCGCATGTGACCAATAATATTGCCCAAGATATAAAGTATTGAATCTCATTGATTCTCTATCCGTCATAAGTCAAAGCAATAATTACTAACCACACACGATCCTATTTAAGGGACGAAGATTAAGAAATAACGAACCACTGAGGTCTAATTCTTCCTACTTCAGTGTTGAAGAATTTATCGTCCTGTAAGTCCTATTCAGTGCATCAGTCATGCACTAGTGTAATCTCTTGGTCAAGACAAGTCAATCTGAGCCTTACACTTCAACCTTTCACGATGGATTGTTCATTTCCATCTAGGTCGTGAACAACGTACTTTTAGTTACAAGGGACTGTTAATTTAATCTTCTGTGATCTGGTATAACTAAATTAACTACAATGTAACACGTACTATTTAGTGAACAATTATGCAGTAAATATATGTAACATTCAATGATATTTAAAGCATCAGTAATAAATAATTTATTTCAATAAACAAGACAGAAATTCAGTTTGGTTATACAAAGTAAAAACATACTTTCCAGTATAACCCCAACAATCTCCCACTTTAAGTATACTACAGCATATCTAGTGTAGTTCCTAATGTGTGACATATAATGTCACCTACATGAACCTAATAATATCTCCCACTTGTACTCAAAGCAGATTGACAACGTTCTTGACACCCATTCCTTCCACATGTCCTCGAATGTGTTCTGAGGCAGACCCTTTGTGAATGGATCTGCTAGGTTGTCTTCTTCCGCGATCTTTGCCACCTCTATTTCTCCTCTCTTAACGATTTCTCGTATAAGATGGTATTTCCTTTCAATGTGTTTGCTGGCCTTGTGGGCTCTTGGTTCCTTTGAATTTGCAACTGCTCCGACATTATCACAGTAAACAGTGATTGTGCTGGGAAAAATCGAAACTACATCCAAGTCCACTAGGAAGTTCTTGAGCCAAACCGCTTTTCGGGCCATAGCAGTTTAGCCACGTATTCGGCTTCCATGGTAGAATCGGCGATGCATTTCTGCTTTGTGAGGTCCCGATTAAAACCGATTTTGCGTGTGCGGAAGCAAACATTTTGAAAGCGATGCATATAAAACAGGGGTGAGGGCAGAGTGATTTCAGATTTTTGGCTTTTAAGAACAATGTGTGTTTTGCTTAATCGAATGCATATGTCAAGTAAGAACATAAAGTAGTAAAGAACACACGATTTTATAGTGGTTCGGAGTCCAACTCCTACATCCACTCTTCCCTATCATCAGGGGCACCTACTTAACCAACTGGACTTAGTTTAACGTGTTAGTCCAACACCCAACAGATGTTTACCGAGTTCACACTCAAACAGGACTTATCTCCCTCACGGGATTGCCTACCCTCCCTTTCGGGATTGCTAGATGTTTACCGAGTTCACACTCACCTACAAACTTATCCTATCAAACTGATTTGGGTAAGGTTTGTTTGGTTTCCAACTATGGTGAGATTTTCCCTTACATTTGTTTAGGCTCAATGCTTTGGGTTGGGAAAAATCTCTCTAAGCTAGGATACATCGTGGGTTGCTTAGATTGGGTTCTAGAACACTCTTTGAATATATCGTGTATTTCTTGTTCAAGTGTTCTATGGTGGGAATGCTTGAATATAAGGCTCTTGGCTCAGAAGCATCTTTTGCATATTCTCCACGATCCACACAAATAATGAAGGAAGAACTTGTATTTATAGTGTGGATTTGAATGTTACCGTTGGATGGAGTCACATTCAAATCCATACTATTCTGTAAACTTCTTCTGAACTTTTCCAGTTTGGTTGTCTTCCTCTCGTTGGTCCACGTCGGTGATTCCAATGGCTATATTCCTCAGATTCCTCGCCTTGGAATCATTCAGGATTCTCTGAGTCTCATTGTCTTGATTCCATCCGAGCCTTCAGTCTATCCGAGCCTTCACCGACTTCTCTTGGACCTTATACGATCGGACATCTTGACACTCGAGTGACCGAAGTTGGTTCTTCCTGTCTTCGAACAATCGACCACTTAGGTCACTAGCACTTTCAGCTAACTTGATCATCGAAGAGCATTCTCGATTCTCGATGAATATGACTTGAATAACTTCTCTTGGATGACTTCTTTTACGATCGGTATCTGATTTCTAGTTCTCGATATCGATTTCTTCTACTTTGATCGATCGACTCACATGATCGGATCGATATATAGCATCAGTCGGCATATCGGTATATATCGCATCGATTAGTACATCAAGTTAGCATATTAGGTTAGCATATCAGTTTAGCACATCTGATCTCAATCACGTCTGATCTTGATCATCTGCTCATCTTCATATCTGATCTTGATCACGTCTGATCTCGATCAGTCTCATCTTCTCCTCTTCTGATCTGCAACCTTCTCTTCTGATCTTACGGTCGGTTTCTTTTACGATCGGCATGCGCTCTTTCCGATCACCAGATCAGCTCGTCTGTTCTTCTGGTCATCTGATCAGGTCATCTGGTCATCTGATCAGATGGCTTAGCTTTTCTTCTCTTCTGATTTTGCTCAGCTCATCAGTTAACTCCGGAACTCATCTTACTCATCTGATCTCGATCAGTCTCATCTGCAACCTCGTCTGATCTCGATCATCTACGTCTGATTTCGTGAGTTCCCCCTCAATTTGTTCTCTCGTTCCCCCTCAACTTGTTATCTGTAGATTAGCTTCAAAAGCACAAGCTGATAATGTTTTGGCATAATTCATCAAAACTAAAATATCCCAACATGCTTAACGCTTCTCCTTGTCATGGCTCCTCCCTCCATGAAAAACACACTACCGGAGGTAGATTTTCTGGAATCTAAGTCTGATTGGAAATCCGAGTCCGTGTAACCGATGGGAATTAGACTATCTGAATGATAAACTAACATTCTATCCCGAGTTCTTTTCCGATGCTTCAGAATGTTCTTAACAGTCGTCCAATGCTCTTTTCCCGAATTACTTTGATATCTCGCTACCATGCCAACGACAAAGTAGATATCCGGTCTCGTGCACAACATTGCATACATAAGGCTTCCGACAGCCGAAGCATAAGGAATGTCTTTTATGTCATCTATCTCCTTTTGTGTCTTAGGGCACATTTCCTTGGATAGATGGATTCCATGTCTGAAAGGTACGAAGCCTTTCTTGGAATCCTTCATGCTGAATCGCTTCAAGATAGTGTCTATGTATGAAGCTTGCGATAAGCCTATCATCCTTTTCTTGCGATCTTGAGTGATCTTGATCCCAAGGATGTGCCCGGCTTCCCCTAAGTCCTTCATATCAAACTATTTTGAAAGTCATTCCCTTACGTCTGACAACACCTTTACATCATCCCCGATGAGTAGAATGTCGTCTATGTATAGTACTAAGAATACCAATGCAGTTCTGACACGCTTCTTGTACACACAACTTTCGTATTCGTTTTGATCAAACCTATAAGACTTTATTACTTGATCAAAACATTGGTTTCAAGCTCTGGATGCTTGTTTGAGTCCATAAATGGACTTCGTGAGCTTACAAACTAGGTGTTCTTGGCCTTTTTCAATGAAGCCTTGGGGTTGTTGCATATAGATTTTCTCTTCAAGACTTCCGTTAAGGAAAGCCGTCTTGACATCTATATGCCAAATTTCAAAGTCGAGATGCACAACAATCAACAAGAGAATTTGGATGGACTTGAGCATTGCTACAAGTGAAAAGGTTTCCTCATAGTCGATCCCTTCTTTCTGGGTATAACCTTTTGCCACAAGCCTTGCCTTGAAGGTTTCCACCTTCCCGTCCTGTCCTCTTTTCCTCTTGTATACCCACTTGCAACCAATGGGTTTGACCCCATTAAGTGGTTCGACTAGCTCCCACACTCTGTTATGATCCATAGAACCCATTTCGACTTCCATTGATGTTTGCCAAGAAACCGCATCCTTGTCTTGAATTTCCTCGTCGTAAGTCCATGGGTCTGATTCATCTTGACCGGGGACTAAGTCCGAGGACTCTCCAACCCCCATGAATCTCCCGGGTTGTCTTACAACCCTCCCACTGCGACGAGGTTCCGGTTGTGTAAGTATGTCGTTTGGTGTGTCATCTTGTACAGTTGGCACTGAGGTTAGCCCCCTTAGCTCACTTAAGGTAATCTCACTTTTGGGCTTTCTTTCGTTCATATAGTCTTCTTCCAAAAATCTAAAGTGGGTGCTTATTACCACCTTTTGATCTTTGGGACCATAGAACATACACCCTTTTGTTCCCTCGAGGTATCCTATAAACAACCATAATTCTTATCGAGGATCCAATTTTTCGGCTTCCTTGTCCAACACGTAGGTCGGACACCCCCAAATTCTCATGTGTCTCAAACTAGGCTTGCGCCTGGTCCACAATTCTTTGGGAGTTTTGGGAACCAATTTGGATGGCACCAACTTCAGAATATAAGTCGTTGTTTCCAAGGCATGACCCTAGAATAACGGGTAGATCCGCATAACTCATCATTGATCTAACCATTTCTAAAAGAGTTCTGTTTCTTCTCTCTGCAACCCCATTTTGTTGAGGGGTTCCGGGTGCAGTTAGCTGGGATACAATCCCTTCATCTGACAAGTAGTTCAAAAAATCATCGCTGAGGTACTCGCCTCCACGATCAGATCGTAGAGACTTGATACATTTTTTCCTATGATTCTCTGCTTGAGCCTTAAATTCTTTGAATTTGTCATAGGTCTCAGATTTATGCTTCATAAGGAAAATATAGTCGTACCTTGAGTAATCATCAATAAAGGTGATGAAATACTCATAACCTCTTCTTGCTTTGATTGACATTGGACCACATATGTCTGTGTGAACGATTTCTAACACTTCTTTGGCTCTATTCCCCTTGGCTCCGAATACCCTCTTGGTCATTTTACCCTCCAAACATGATTCGCAAGTTGGGATTGGTTCAACCCGGAGAGACTCCAATGAACCATCTTCTACCAACCTTTGAATCCTTTTTGGATTAATATGTCCCAATCTGAGATGCCATAGAAGTGTTTCGTTCACGTCTGATGAACATTTTCTTTTATCTGAAACAGTTGATGTGTTATAGGATGCATTTTGTGAGTGGTGTGCACAGTTAATTGTATAGAGATTATTCGACAACGTTCCATGACATATAAATTTATCATAAAGAGAAATGGTAACAACTTCGTCAAAAGTAACCGAATATCCATCATGGTAAAGTTTAGAAACTGAAATTAAATTCTTTCTAAAACTAAGAACTTAAAGAACATCTCTTAAAATTAAAACTCTGTCTTCAAAAGACAGGTGCACTTCTCCCACTGCTTCAGCTGCCACTCTCGTAGCATCGCCTAGTGTGATGAGGATCTCACTCCCACTAAGTTGTCGGGTCCGCTTGAACCCCTGTAAAGTGAAACAAACATGATCAGTGGATCCCATATCCACCACCCATAAATGGGAGGCATACGCCGCTAAACAAGTTTCAACAACTAGTGCGTGAGAATTACCTTTCTTTCCATTCCTTTTGGGTTTAGAACAGACTGACCTCCAATGTCCTTTTTCACGGCAGTTTAAGCACTTCCCCTTAGTTGGTTTACTCACTCCTCCACCTCCCTTCACCTTTTCTTTGCCCTTGGCAACACTTGAGTTCACTTGTTTCTAGCTTTTATCCTTTTTCTTGTTCTTACCACACTTTGGCCTAGAAGAAGAAGAAGGTCCATTTGCCACCAAGGTTTGGCTCTTTTGCCCCAATATCACCTCTGTCGAGACTAAAGCTTGCAACAGGTCAGGCATCGAGAACTTCTGATTATTCATTTTGTAGTTCAGCCTGAACTGTTAAAAACTTTTTGGCAGAGAGTGGAGCACGAAATCGATTTGGGTCTCGATGTCGTATTCAGTGCCAAGCACCTCAAGCTTGTTAAGGTGAGCCATCATTTGGAGAACGTGCTCCCTTACGGGCGTTCCCACCACCATTTTCATAGAGAGCAAGTCCCTCATGGTGATCTAACGAGCCATACGGTTCTGATGTTGAAACATCGCTTTAAGACTGGTCATGATGTCTGTAGCGGTCTCAACGTTTTGGTGTTGGTGTTGCAACACATCTAACATTGAAGCCAAGATGGTACACTTTTCCATTTCGTTGGAACGCTCCCAGTCAGCATACTCTTTCTTAACCGCTTTAGTTGACTCATCCTTTGGCTTTTCTGGTTTAGGTGTAGTGAGAACCCAGTTATAGCTTTGTGCAGTGAGGACAATAGTAAGTTTACGACTCCAATCAACGAAGTTTTCACCAGTAAGCAAATTATCTTTAAGTATATTGAACAGTGGATTAAAAGGTTGCGACATGCTGAACTGAAATAAATAACAATTTGTATAAGCATAAACATATCATAAGGTTCGATCACATGTATCATATTAAAATCTCAAAAAATATGAACATGCATCAGCCAACATCTCAAAACAGTTTAAATAAGCCACGTGGGGTGGGTCATTATTTAAACACATTCAAGCAGGTTACAAACAAGAAAACAGTTACAAACCTTTAAAATCCAGATTAATAGTTGGCTCCCACTTGACTAATATAAAATTGACAGGGACTTCGGGGAATTATATGCATATCAATTTTATACCTAAGTAATAACCATGATTAAATACAGAATTATTATTTTATTTTGAACGAGCCTCGTGGGGAGGGTCATCGTCGCAACTAATAATAACCCATTTTTGGGATGGGACCCTGCTCGGGCGAACAGGTACGTTTGTTCGCCTATTGGATTGTTTTTTCCTTCAATCGATTTTGGTCGCTTAATCACATTTGTTTGCTCGTGTGAATATGCAGGTTGAGCAGGTTGGATCCTCTGATGCCAGAATTGAAAAATTATTACTGCTCTCCAAGTGTTCGCAATGTTCCTGGCCTTCCCGAGCACGTCCAGAAGGCGTGCGAGACCCCCATTCGAGCATGGACTACTGAGCTGGAAGAGGCCACCAAGGGTCCCACACCTTTGGAAACCATTCGACTTGTCCTAGTGCACCATGGCCAATCTTTGGTTCTCCTCGAGAAAGCTTATGCTGAGTAATAACCATGATTAAATACAGAATTATTATTTTGTTTTGAACGAGCCTCGTGGGGAGGATCATCGTCGCAACTAATAATAACCCACAATCATCCTTTCGGAATTTATTCATATGAAATCTATCTTTTGGTCGTCCCGTGGGGGGAATTTCTCCAAAAGAATCCACAAATAAATAAATCATGGAGGTCAAAATTAATTCAATTTTATTATCCAGAATAAAATTGTCAATTAATTATTTAAACATACTTAGTAATTTTCGAAGGTGAGATTTTTCAAAATATTTTCTCATGCATCGCATATTTAAACATAATTTAAATAAGCATAAAATAATGCAAAATATCAAAACAAAAAATTAAACACATTGGATACATATATCCAATTGTCATGGTTAATTTTAGTCATGTCTTGATCTTGAGAAATTGTCTTCATAGCCTTCATCGTTTGTCTCGAAGAGCTCCCACTCGTCCCCAACATGCTCTTTAAAATGTCCTCCGTCTAGGTCCGAAATGACGTCCGACATTGGGTAGCTCACGGTCCGGAATACGTATCCGCGTGCGCCAATGCGTACTCTCGTGTCAATCTGGCCATCTCGCCGTCTCTCGTGGCATAAGCGTATAGGCGCGACGCCCGAACGGATCCATAAGCGCCCGTCCTTGCGATCCGATGCTCGCGGCGCTAATTGTTCATGTCTTGGCGCCCAGCCTCGCGCTTGCCCGTTCGCCCGCGTCCTCTGCCTTGTCGCCGTGCCGCAACTTCTCGGCCCCAGATCGCTGGCGCTCGGCCATGCTCGGGCTTCTGAACCGTCTTGCGGCGCTCTCGGCTTGCCGTCTTGCGACCGCCCTAGAACTTCATGCCTTGGCTCGCGTACGTCTGGGCACTTGGTCGCCCGTCTTTAATTCTTCGTCTTCGTTCTCGATCCGGTTACAATTATTTATAAAAAATAAATAAACCTAGATCTAGACTACTCTGTTACATTGAACGAATCAAACAAATCCTAATCTACTCGTGGATTTTCTCACGAGGCAAAACGAATTCGAGCGAATCGAATTAAATACCACAATTTATATGCATGCATAAATATAAACATTCATCAAATACCATGACAATTGGATACCTGCAAAAAAGATCTAGCAATTCTACTATCCAATTTCAAATTTAATGAAAACAAATTAAATTACAATTTAAAACTCAGAGCCCGAAACCAAGGCTCTGATACCAGTTGTTGGGTGATTAATTGTCCGGATCTATTCGGAATGAATATTTAAATAAAAATTTAATTCTAACAATTATTACTAGCATGAATTAATCCTATATTAATTCAAATAATAATTCAACAACAAATCATGCATATAAACAGTTCACATAAATCCTACGCATGCGGAAATGTTATGGGTTTACGTGAACTAACCTCTCGGAGTGACAACCGTTGAAAAGATGGATCCCGTTCACACGAACACACAAAAAAACCTTCTCAAGTATTCCCTTATCCTTGTTCAACAATCCGGTAGTAGGAACTCGCGAACAATTTAACAAAAAGGAAAAATAAAATTATATTGCACCACCTTTGTGGATTTCTAATTTTTCCAACACATGAAATTGCACTTGGGGATGAAAAACTCATTCCCTATTTATAAGAGGTGGTGGCCTATTTTTTGCTAGGAAAAAAGGAGAGAAAATCTCTTTTTTGATCTCCAAGAAATCTTGAATATATATCCAATATATTCTTTTCTACATAATTAAAATATTCCATAAAAATCTCACTCTCTTATTGTTATGGTATTTTCGAAACATAGGATAAAGATTCAATGATTTGGATCTTCTTGAATTTATGAGATATACTTGTATTCCAAGAATACATATCTTCCATAATATCTTTTCAAGAAAAACAAGAAAATCTTTCTTTCCCTTTATTTCTCATTATTTTCGAAAATTTCCAACAAACATCTGAGTGGGAGATTTCTTGAATTTAATGAGATAATCTTGTATTCCAAGAATACATATCCTCATTCCATAACAAAATTCAAAGAAAATCTTTCTCCCTCTTTTATTTGTATTTTTCAAAAAAATTGGAAAAATAAGCAACCATAATTTATTTTATTTTTAAACACCTTTTTCAGTTATTGGACATTATGTTAGGGCTACTTGAGGGGCCTTTAGGAGAATTAAGATTGGACCTTCTAATGGACTTTGAATATCTAATATTGAGCAACAGTATTATTCAAGTCCATAAATATTAATTAATCCCACTACATAATTAATATTGCACTATCCATCTTAACCAATATTACTGTTAATATGGCTCCCGGTTATTATTTCCCGTGTTTAGGATTATCTAGCCCACTAATTAATTCAAGCCACTGAAACAGCTTTCCATTAATTAATATCTTTTGTCCTTGGTCAAGGAACGGTTCAACATTATTATCCATACCGTAAACTAATTCCACTTGCAAGATTTGGTATGATAAATCTTATGAACCTCCCACAGAGGCAAATCGAACAAGCGTACTTGCACACGATTCTTTGTATTAAATCTTAGCAATCGCATGTGACCAATAATATTGCCCAAGATATAAAGTATTGAATCTCATTGATTCTCTACCCGTCATAAGTCAAAGCAATAATTACTAACCACACACGATCCTATTTAAGGGACGAAGATTAAGAAATTACGAACCACTGAGGTCTAATTCTTCCTACTTCAGTGCTGAAGAATCTATCCTCCTGTAGGTCCTATTCAGTGCATCAGTCATGCACTAGTGTAATCTCATGGATTGTTCATTTCCATCTAGGTCGTGAACAACGTACTTTTAGTTACAAGGGACTGTTAATTTAATCTTTTGTGATCTGGTATCACTAAATTAACTACAATGTAACACGTACTATTTAGTGAACATTTATGTAGTAAATATATGTAACATCCAATGATATTTAAAGCATCAGTGATAAATAATTTATTTCAGTAAATAAGACAGAAATTCAGTTTGGTTTTACAAAGTAAAAGCATACTTTCCAGTATAACCCCAACACCGAGAGTGCCCACAATATCTGCACTTATCAAGATTCTCATCTTCTTCATTACCCTAGAATAACATGCAGTTATTGATACAATAATCAATACTCTATCCTGGTAGACCAATATTCTTGAACAAATTCTTGGCTTGATATTCTGTAATAGGCACCTAATTACTGGGGGAACAGACCTCATTGATCAACTAACTAATCTGGTTATAGGCTCTTTGAGAAAGTTTGTTCTCAACATTGATAGCCATGAGTCGAGCATCGAATGACAACACAGAGTGAGTTTGACATCTATCATACAGATCTTCATCAGCTGCTTTGAGTATTCTGTAAAAATTAGATGCTTCCTCATTTGGTTCCTCCTCCATAGCCTCATCTTGAAACCCACCACTTCCATGATCATCATATGATACATATCCATGAAATCCATATTTATACGTCCATTGATAAGTCAAGGAGTCGAATACATCCACTGACGATTCGGATATTCCATATGTTTCAAATCATATCAATATGTTAATTTTACAAAAAGTTGAACAGAGTTTCGACAGTATATATGTAAATATCCAAATATATTCTTCTATCAAATAACATCAAACAAATTCACCAAATTATAATTATCTATGATCACAATATTCATTTAACATAAACTATCTACACAATATATATCAACAAAAAATACAAAGCAAACTTATCAATTTTATACATTACACCATATGTTTTTAAACAGTAGAAATGTGAAAACGTACGGTAAAATCATCCTCGGGGAGTCGAAATGCTTCCGCTACACAATATGCACTTCAAAAACGATTTTTGCCTCTATCTACACAAATTTTGGTGTTGGTTTTGGAAAAATATTGAGTTGGCTCGATTGTTTTGTGTGTAATGAAACTCTTGTCGTTTTTGGCAGATTTTAGCGACGAATTTTAGAAACCGTCGATACTAGTGACGGATATAGCGATGGATTTTTCCGTCATTATTAGCGACAGAATACAAAAAACCGTCGCTGAATCCGTCGCTAAAAACATAAATTATTAAAAAAAATAGCAATTAAAATTGGTTAACATAAAATAAATAAATTTAAAATCGTTAAATCATTCATTAAAATAAAAACAGAAATTTATTCAGTCATACATAATTAAACATGAAAAGTTAAGTAGAAATTATAAATTGTTCAAATTTTTCATAACATAATTAAAATAACATTGACCCTAGCGGTGATTTGCCATCCAAAAAGCCACAATTGACTCTCATACTTCGTGCCCAAGTTCTTCTGATAGGTTCACCCCTTCTTCCCTCCACTGTCTACGCCACCTGTACATCATGTCACGGTAACGCCGTCCAGCAATCTTACCAAATGCCTTGTAAGCTTCATTGGTCTCGAGATCGGGACTCCATGTAGTTTGTTTCTATATTTTGAATATAATACGATAATTAAATTAATTGTAATCAATATATATTGAAATAAAATATAAATTTAATTTTATACCGTAAACTCCTCGAAATACATCTGACGTCGGTCAGATGGCACATATTTTCAACTGTAAGCGTTGACAGCAATTCCCACTATCATGATGCTGCGATTAGCAATAGATTCAGCCTCGTGACCGGGTACAATACTAACACATTAAAAAATAAATACATAATTCATATTTAATATTAAATAAATTATATAATTAAACAAACAAAAAAGCACTTACATTCCATTGATGAGATTGATAAAAATATGAAACAAAAAGCAGTTGGGACGTTATTACCACCTTCAGCATTCATCTAAATAAAATATGAAATTTATAAATTAATTAAATTATTTATAATACAACTAATTATAAATAAATAAATGGATAAAAATTAAAATATTTACCGTTATATCGGAAAATACGGATGAAATTGACTCGTTCGCGTACACAACTCGTTACTTTATGACGATATAGAATGAATATTGCTCAGGCCGCGGGGGTATTTATAATATTGGATTTAGCGACGGATTTGAAAATTCTGTCGCTAAATCCCTCGCTAAACACGGGCCCAGTTAATGGCACCGGCGCCCAACGGTCGGGTTGCTTCGTATTCTGCACCATTTAGCGACGAATACCACCTTCCATCACGAAATCCGTCCCTAAAACCGACGATTCGGATTATCCGTCGCTGAACCGTCGCTGAACAGTCTGGGATTGCGAAGGTTACAGTTTCCGTCGATAAATATGGTCGATTTGACCATTTGACCGTTGCCATCGCCAAATCCGTCGTAACTAGCGACGGACTTTAAAACTGTCGCTAAAAATCGTCGTAAAATCCCGCTTTTTTTGTAGTGAAACGAATTCCACGTTTCAATGTAAACAAATTATATATTTTAGTATATCGAGTTGTATATTTTAAAATATATTATGGAATGCACGGTATATATATATATATACACACACACTAGTACTTGGCTCCGCGTATTACGCGGGAGTGAAGAAAATTATGATATTAAATATTTATTTAATTCAATTTATTTAATTTAATTATAATAAAAATAATATAATAATTATATAACGAATCAAAATAATAAATTATATAATAATATAAAAATTATAAATAATGCGATGAATGAACTACGACGTTAAATTTTATAAATTTATAAGTATAGATAAATATATCAGGTTCTTAAATTACAGTAACACTTAGTATGAACTTTAAAATTTTAATATTTTAATAATAAAACTATATACAAAACTAGACTAATAAATATAAAGCCACAAAATATTCTATAAACTTGTTAATAATGTATTATACAATTGATATTGAAAATTCGTATACACTGAATGTCATTGTTGTGCCCGGTTTATAACTCACGGCCAACAAATATCATTGATCAAACAAGATGAATAAACATCGATAAATCACATGAACAACACCAGAATTTGATTACCCAGTTCGTCTTTTGAATAAGACTACGTCTGGGGGCGCCCAAGCCATGATTCTTTTATTATTCTTTCTGCCTAGCACTCTAAGATTTCACCTTCTTTACAATGAATGATACAAGAAATATTTATAGACACAAAATTAGGTCAAGACTCTTCGTGGGCTTCTTCCATAGGCTTGCTAGGGTTCCAGCCGCCAAGGCTAGGGTTTCCCGGGTTAGTCTGCGATTCTCGCTCCCGGATACACATGCCTTATTTACACTCTGCTATATCCGCACCACTAACTACCCATATCTCTTCCATATTTATCTCTTCGCCGACTTTGGGCTGATGTCGCCTCCGACCTGCATGATCTTCCAAGTCACCGTGCTCTTCTGAGTCGTCTTTCGACCTACGTGGCCCAGGTGAGGTCGTCCCAATGATATGTGCATGGTGGAAAGTCGTTTCACATCATCGGATTTGTTGGGAAATTTATAGTTTTGATGAAAGTTCCAAAAACACATGTAATAGGACCAGTCAGACCTGTTAGCTGACTGATGTTTATATTACCTGCTATAGGAGACCAGTTGATAATGATTGTATAGAACAACTGATGAAATAGATAGGTCACATATTGAGGGGGAAACTCAATATGTATAGGTCAGATCTGAAGACTCAAAGGACAGCTGTTATCCGACAGGCCAGAATGCAAGACAAGAACAGAAGATCAGATCGATCTTATCTAGTCAGATATCTCAGCTGAAGTCATAAAGCTCAAACTCAGAATACTTGAAGATCAGATGACTTCCAGAAGATCAGACCAGAAGACCTACATCAGCCGAGTCTGCTAGTTGAAGCTAAGTCAACCGGCACCAGAAGACTCTATCAGGTAGACTGATCAGTTCAGACTGACCAGGTCAGCTCACCAGGTGAAAACTGATGTTTCACCTAATCATACGTCTATGATCTGAACAAGAAGAATGTCAACCTTAGTTGGAAGAACAAACACTGAAAAGTGAGTCTGCTATCCAATAAGAACAAGACACGTATGATCGGAGCCGACAATTGCGGGATTTGATGGTACCTCTCTGTAACGGCTACAAAATATGAACTCACGCTTTTGGCCATGCCGTTCCTGAAGCACGTCACATCAATCCTGCAAGTCTACCAAATATAGTCTGAAATTCAAATTGCTCTCCAACGGCTCTTTGATTTCAAGGTCTATAAATATGGGATCACACTTCAGAGTGAAAAACAAGAACGGAAACGCTGAACAATCAAGAAGCTCAAGCTAATATCAGATTTCCGCCCAAGAACACGAACAAGAAGATTAATTTTTATTAAGTGTTCATCCCATAAGTTCTTAGCAAAGAAATCTTTTCATCTAGCTGTTAGGCTGCTTATACGCAAGAAAAGATTTCATAGTTGGAACCAAAAACAATCTTACCCAAACCCCCAAGTTAGGTTAAGTTGTTTAGCAAGATTTCAGACTAGGGTTTCTAGTTCTGATCTCTGGGATCGGTTGAGTGTGAACTCTTTAAATATCTAGTTGGTGTACTGTGTTGGACTTACACATAAAACAAAGTCCAGTTGGTTAAGTAGGTGCCCCTTGTGATAGGGAAGAGTGGACGTAGGACTGGTTTGTCCGAACCACTATAAATCTTGTGTGCCTTTACCGCTTTGATTAACTGATTACACAATCGCACACAACCTTTAAAGCGCATACATATTCCAAGTTGAGATCAGTTAGCACCAAGCTTCTGATCTGATCAAACTTGACACTTCAGTCAACTGATTAAAAGATTAACCTTGGAATCTGATTTATCAAAACAAGTTTTTCACACGGGTAAAACTTAAGCTTCCGCACACATCAGTTAAACTGATAGTTACCGAACTGATCTGCCTTCAGGCGATCAGTAAGTTGGTTATCAGCCCAAACTGATTCACTCGCACTCTGATCAGGCTAACTGCCCTCACACCTGATCTGCACAAAAGTTTTCAGAAGTCTATTCACCCCTCCCCTCTAGACTTCTGCCCTCACAAAACCCGTTCGGGACCTACAGGATTAATCCATGTTACAACAATTGCCCCTCAAGTCGAGGTCGCATGTTCGCATCGGGACCTTGACTTGACCCGTTGTCTTATCGACCTGTGGTAAGTCAACCTTGGGAAGTGTTCCGGAAGCGAATCGTCATTCTCGGGGAGGTGAATCGTCGCCTCGATCCCTTGAATCGACGTGTGATCTGACGGATTTGTCATGATGGCTTGGCAGATAGATGGTGTTATGCGCCGTGAATCCTCCCAATCGGCGGTTGTGGTGTCGATTACGCGCGACCTATGCGACTTTGTTTCCTTCGGGGGGTCTTGAATTTATTCATATTACACTTTGACCCCCCCTTCCTTTCCTATAAAGAGGGCGAGGGTTTTAGGCTTAAACCCCTTTATCCTCAACCTCCGCCCAATGAAGCAATTTCCGAATCTAAAGATCGAGTTTCTTGCGAACTTATGATCGAGGCTGAATCAGGTAACAAATTCACCCTTTCTCAACATTCCCATGGCTTCTGATTCTCCGTCCACTCCCACGCCATCCTTGTCTTTAGATCTCATCGTCTTCAGATGACGATAATGTGGCAATAGCCCAGCTCCGCCGCCGCCATGGTTCTCGCTCCGCCACCACCAATGTGGGGGGATCTTCGTCGGCCGATGCCCCGATTGAACCTCGGGATGGCGGGGGAAATGATGAAGGCGATGACGAGCAATTTTTAGCCAAATTAGGGGAGATTACTCATCTCCCCCACTGGACACTAGCTCTATCCGCCCCGTTGTACCGGAGAAGAGAACACCCGCCGGCCCTTCCAACTCGGCCCGTGATTATGGGGCCTTTGAACGGGCCTTCGACTACCACACCTACGAGGCCCGAGCTCCGTACAAGTGACCTGACTGGGGCTTTAGAAAGTCGGTCGAGATTGATTTTGCGACGTCAGACGAGAAGTACAAGTCGACCTTGTCTGACCGGTATGTACGCTCCCTTCGCCGCCTGTATAAAGTGCCCCAGGATGTAAATTTCTACGTAGCGACCTCTGACTAACGCGTCAACAAGCCACCGCCTGGTATGATAATTGTCAATGAGCACACTTTGGAAGCGGGAATTCGCTTCCCATTGCATCCGACCATCTCCCACCTCCTTGCGGCCTGGAATCAAAAGCCTTACACAAATCACCCCGAATGGTTGGAGCTATAATCTCTCCACCATGACTGTTCTGCGGCAGGCCGGGCTAAATTGGTTGCCGACTCCTGGTGAGATCGCATATGTGATGACGCCGATTGCCCAAGCTGGCTGCTACAATGTCGTGCGACTTCGGAAGGGCCGGGAGCTGGTGAGTAGGATTCCCAACAAGGTCGCCGACTGGCATCGCAAATGGTGGTTCGTTGGGGGAGCGTGGGAGTCCGTGGATCCTTCGAGTACACTACACATACGTGTCCCGAAAGATTATGCCCATCGAGTTGAACATGGTAAGCTTTAAATTTTCCAACTTTAAGGTTTTACTGATCTAATTCCCTTTATCTTGCAGTGTTTGTTAGTGTTAGTATCCTAGAGACAATCTATTGTAAGAACATAATACTCAATGATATTCAGTTTGATTTAATATTATAGTTCACTTAATATTAATGTATGGCAATACACTTGTTTGAATATTATGTTTGATTGTTTGCATTTATTCATATAAGTGTTTCCATGAGTCGTTGTTGTCATTAAGGTTGTGAGAACTCAGATGACTTAAGCATGATTCTCAAATATACTCGATCAAAGATCATCAAGAATGGGATATTGATGATGCGATGGAGATTGGTGTGCGATCTGCATCATACTCTTAGAGAGTGTAGTAAGATCTCACTTACTACGAGATACTAGGTATCTCATGATGGATGCACAAATACCTTAGAGGGTATTGGTATACCCATTCGAGAAATCGTTTGATGTATTTCCACTATATGTGTCTACGGGTATCTCGGTTAGTGGGAGCGATGCGATACTCCTTTGACTTGAGGTCAATACGCACAACATGTATGAGATGATAAACTTTGACCATGACCGATGCTTGCACCCTTCCATGGATAGATATGGCTTGGATTGAGTTCATCACGAAGTGCATGTGCGTGGTAGTTGAGCCAAGAATAGGATTCATTCATCGAAGTGGATTTAGAGAGAATACTCATCTTCTCGTCATAATTGGATCTGAGACATCGGTCGATGCACGTCAACTTAGACTTTGTGGCTAAGTGTGACATACATGATCAATTAGTGATTAGAGATAAATTGATTAAGTTATTTGAATCGACACTTCATCATGTTCAAGACTTAATCGAGTATTCGCGAATGAAATGAGGAAATCATAATAGCCCATGTTTCAGTTACAGGTAGTTGCACATTTCTCGCAACGTACCTCATATATTGAGAATGTCTGATTTATTGTCTAGGGTTCAATTAAGACTGTTAGTTTGACTAATCGCTCGGTATATGAGGGCCTATGGGTCACACAACAAGTAGTTCCCATTTACGGATTATAGTTGGTTGATTAAATGTTAAATTGGATTTAATATTTAATTTATGGAGAAATAATTAATAATAGATTAATTTGGAATTTATTATGATTAATATTTAATTAAATTGAATTTAATTAAATAAGAATTCCCAATAATATTTGGAATATAATTGCAGAATTTAATGTATATGGAAATAAATCGTAGAGATATTCATATAAGTCATTTAAATCCGTAGATATTTATATTTAGGGAATTAAATTAAAATGAATTAATTAAATTCAAGATTAGGGATTATATTTCTCTAATTTGGCTAGCTTGGGAAATAAGCTAAGTCTCCCTATATATACAAGTTATTGAGATTCACAAATAGTATCACTTCATATTTTCTCCATAAGATCTAGAGTTAGAATTTTCCTAGCAAATTCATCTCGGGATTCAACGCTGACAAATCTGTACAAGTCCGTAATTGGGGATTACATGGATACTATATTAGAGAAAACTGTATGCGAATTACTGTAAGAATTATATTTACGTTTACTCGTATTTAATTATGCAATTAATTGTTCGTTGTTGGTGATCTGTTTATTTCCGCTGCGCATGTATTACGTGTTTACGTGCCAATAAATTCCAACAGTGGTATCAGAGAGCTTGATTTAATTGTATAATATGTGTTTTCGTGGGTGAATTAATTCTCAAATTTCAATTTGATTTACCCAAAATCTCTATGTAAATTCTGTTAATTTTCTTCAATCAAATACATCTTTGTTTTTGAAGCAAAGCTTTGAATTTGTTAAAATTAATGGATCGGCTTCTCATAAAGCAAATTTTTTGGAAGTTTATAGATTTAATTAAATATTAATTGGCCACCGCACATGACCTTTGAGTTGATTAAGCTTGTGTTTCGGCCGCCCGCGTCCTTTAACCTGTTTATTAAAAGGTTTCAAAACCAGACAACACAGCCTACGATCGGATCTGTTATTGGCGTCGGAACTAAATGGGAATTGGGACCTGATTTCGATCGCCACTAACTCGTCGTCGGGATAAATAGATCAGACGGTTGCTGCAATTTGGCGGCGATCTGCTGGGCAGCCTCACGACGCCGTTTTTCGATGCGACCGAATTTGCAATGGGCGGTTTAGAACCACCATCGGTTTCGGGCGGCCATCGGACGCGGATACGTTGGATGGGAGGAGTGTGGCCTGTGTGCCGAGTTTGTATTCACCCGTCAATGGCCAAGGGCCTGGTTTGAGAATTGGATTCTCACCAGGCCCCTCTAAGCAAATTTCAAAATATTTGCATAAAAGCCCCTGCAGATTTAATTTTAAAAAAAAATCTGATTTTAAAGCCATGTTTGGCTGTTTGAATTTATTAAATAATGAAAATTCATAAGGGCTTGTTTGGTTGGACCAAATTTATGAAAATTTGATAAAATTAATATTTAGTGCAAAATATTTTTGAAAAGATTTTAGAAATAATCGAAAGTTTGGAACTTGTTGATATTTTTAATTTTAGCTTTATTTACCTACGGATAAATAATTAATTTAAGTGTTTATTTAATTTACGTGGTAATTTAAAAGTTAAAATTATTATGCATGTGCTAAATATTACATAATTTTTCACGTGCAAGTTTGATTTTGCATTGAGAACTTGATTAGTTGCTCTCCACTTGTATAACTGTTTATGTGAATTAATAATTTACATTTTTAGTTATAGTCCGCGTTAATAATTATTTAGGTAGGTGACGTCCAATACTTGTCGGACCGTATTAAATGTTTGGGTGGACGACGCCCATGTAAGTGTTAGTCCGTATAATATGCTCAAATGTGATGTAGATTAATATGTTGGATCTCGATTAAGCAATTAATACCTCGTTTTCTTTAAAAACGTTTCTCACTAAAATATGATTTTCTCATTAATTTGATAAGATGTCTTCCATCAAAGTTAAAAGTAAACCGGAGATTTCGTTCCAATGAGTATTTAAGGCCCTCGTCTTTTGCTCGGATCTACATCTAACGGGACTTTTATAGGGACAAGTAATGTCGTCGCTTGATGGTTGTAAACCAACTTAACTTTGTTTAACTCGCCCTCGCGGGGACAAAGGGTAAGGGACATCAGTCGAACTAGGTTCGACAAACTAGGAGTTGCAGTTTGCAATTGGTTTAGAGACCTACCAGTTATGCTATTGTGTTATTCAGCCCTCGCTGGGATTATAATAGTAGTAATGTGGATCCTAGTCCATTATGATTTATATTAGATATAAATTCGTACTTTTCCGATGAGGTCGTTAAGTATGTGAAAATAATGGAGACAAAATAAACACAAAAGAAAGACCATGTTCATTTTGATTGCTGAGTATTGATCATAGGAATTATATGTTTTAATTCCCGTTTTATTTTATTTCTCTTGGTTAGTTGAAATGTATAACTATTATTGAGATGTGTTTTGGAAACAAACAAATTGGCTAGGCCAAATTTTCTGGATTGGCACCGTAACATGTGTTTGGTGCTAAGGCAAGAAAAGATTGAGTATGTGTTGGACACGTCTATCCCGGTTACCCTTAAAGCTGGTAGTCTGAGGCAGCCACGTTTGACGTAAGACCTCAGAAGAAGCATCAAGAGGATGCTTCCCAGACTCAGTATGTGATGTTGCTCGGCATGATTCCCTATGTACATAGGCAACATGAGAAAATTAGGTCCCTTCTTAGTGCTCAAGAATATGAAGGATCTATTTGATTCTGAATCTCGTTATGAGATTTATGAAGTGATGAGAGATTTGTTCAAATGCCGGTTAGCTAAAGGAGAGAAGATTTTACCTCATGTGCTTAAGATGATAGGCCTAATTGAAAAACTTGGTAATTTAGGCTTTGAGCTAAAAGACCAACGTTTTCATCTATAATATCCCCAGTTGCTCCCGAATTCATATTTTAGCTTCATTGTGAACTACAATATGAATAAGACGGACACAGACGTGCCTAAACTTCACAACGTGCTCAAGACTTTTGAGTTCACTATAATTAAGATAGTGTTCAAAAGAAGGAGCGGGTAAACAAGGATGTGTTTCTCTACTGTAAGTAGAAGAGGACACTGGAAGAAGGACTGTAAGGTTTTGGTTGCTAAAAGAAAGACACTGGGTGCTTCTAGCACTATAACATGTATGTTTATTATTAAGATAAACATGTCCACTAATAGAGCTAACTGCTCGGTATTGGATACCGGATGTGGCTCTCACATTTGCACTAATGTGAAAGGGCTCATGTGTTATAGGACGGTTAGGGCGGGTGGAGTCATCTTACACGTAGAAACGGAGCAAGATTTGCTGCTGAACGTGTGGGAACTTATATGTTAGACTTACCCTTTGGTTGTAGATTAGAACTTAATGATGGTCATCTAGTTCTTTCTATTACTAGCAACATATATTTGTTGCATTGTGGATACGATGTTCTTAATATACAAAATAAAAGACTCAAACTTAGTAATCATGAAAACTCGACTTACTTATGGCATTGTAGAACTTGATCATGTAAACGAGAATAGAATTACAAGGTTAAGAAAGTTAGACTACTTAACCTCATTTGACTTTGAGTCTTATGGTAATTTTGAATCTTATCTCATGGGCAAGATGATCAACAGACCCTTTTCTGGGAAAAAGGGTGCATGCCAAAGAAGTTCTAGAGTTGATCTACAACGATGTTTGTGGACCATTGCCCACTCTAGCTAGGGGTCACTTCGGCTACTTCATCACTTTTACTGATGATTTCCCTAGATACGGATACGTGCATCTTATGAAACACAAATCCAAATATTTTGAGAAATTCAAAGAGTACAAAGCTGAAATAGAGAAGAAACTTGATAAGAGTATCAAGACTCTTCAATCGGGTCGAGGAGGTGAATACCTTAGCCATGAATTCACTGATTACTTGAAGTTACATGGAATCCAGTCACAATGGACTACTCCCAGAACACCTCAGATGAACGGTGTGTCCGAGAGAAGAAACCAAACCCTCTTAGACATGGTGAGGTCCATGATGACCCTTTCCTATCTTCCAACATTCTTATGGGATACGCGTTACAAACCTCAATTTACATTCTGAATAGGATTCCATCTAACTCGGTTGAGCATACACCATATGAACGATGGTGTGGAAAGAAGCCAACTTTTACTCATATCTAACATGGGGTTGCCCCGTGATTGTGAAAAGGATGCTTACCGACAAGTTGGAATCCAAAGGTGAAAAGGGTTACTTTGTGGGATATCCTAAAGAAACTAAAGGATATTACTTCTATCTACCTGAGAAATAATCAGTGATTGTTTCTGGGCAGACCAAGTTCCTCGAAGAAGACTATGTCTTTAAGGAACAAGGTCGTAAGCTGATAGAACTTGAAGAAATTCAAGAACCAAAAATTAACAAAGAGACTGATATATTGTCAAAGCAACATGACAAGGAATCAGTGGGAGCATTCATCAACTTTCACAGTGGGAGTCTTTCACTAGGTGATCGTCTTTCAGCCAGTGGGAGCGTAATTGGAGTAGGCTTGTCAGTGCAAGAACCTCCAAGTGGGCTGAATGAGAACAACATAGTTCAAACTCCCGCCCAAGAGGCATCTGAAAGTATAGCTCTTGAGGACTCTTCGGACATTGATGAAATCGATGCACCACAAAATTTTTCACGATCAGAATGTACAACCTGCACAACCACAACTCCGTAAGTATATTAGGAATTGTAATCCACCCATTAGATACGGTTACCTCTTGGAGGAACTAGTTAATGTGGACATACCGGATAAGAACGATCCTAATACTTATTCTGAAATAATATCAGACATTGATTCAGGGAAGTGACATGAAGCCATGAAATTCGAGATGGACTCGATGTACACCAATCAAGTCTAGGACTTGGTTGAGTTGCCTAAAGGGGTTAGACCCATATGTTGCCATTGGGTCTTCATGCAAAGGACCAATGCAAATGGCAAAGTACAAACCTACAAATCTAGGTTGGTTGTTAAGGGTTATAGTTTGACAGATGGACGTTAAACAATTTTCCTCAATAGAGACATTGATAAGGAAGTGTTTATGACTCAACCGGTAGGTTTCACATCTAATCAAATTCTAATCTGGTATGCAGGCTAAAGATATCCATTTATGGATTGAAGCAAGCTTCTAGGAGTTGGAATATCCGATTTGATGAAGCTATCAAGTCTTTTGACTTCATCAGAAATTCGGAAGATCCTTGTGTTTATTGTAAACATAACGGGAAGAATATTGTTTTCATAATCGTGTATGTCAATGACACATTGATTTTGAGAAACAATATCTCGTTAATGCAGTCCGTTGAAGATTAGTTATCAAAGACCATCATGGTGAAGGATCTTTGTGAAGCCTGCTACATCTTAGGGATCAAGATCCAAAGTGATAGATCCAAGAGGATATTGAGGTTGTCACAGTCCACCTATGTAGATAAGGTGTTGAAGCGTTTTGCGATAGAGAACTCTAAGAGAGGGTTGTTGGTCCCGAATTTTTGGAAACCCATGAGTGCGGAAAATATCATGTAATGCATATAAAACAGGGGTGAGGGCAGAGTGATTCCAATTACTCTTTTTTTCTTTTAAGAACGATGTGTGTTTTGCTTAATCGAATGCATATGGCAAGTAAGAACATAAAGCAGTAAAGAACACACGATTTTATAGTGGTTCGGACAACTCGTCCTACATCCACTCTTTCCTATCACAAGGGGCACGACTTAATCAACTGGACTTAGTTTAACGTGTTAGTCCAACACCCAACAGATGTTTACCGAGTTCACACTCAAACGGGACTTATCTCCCTCACGGGATCACCTACCCTCCCTTTCGGGATTGCTAGATGTTTACCGAGTTCACACTCACCTACAAACTTATCCTACCAAACTGATTTGGGTAAGGTTTGTTTGGTTTCCAATTAGGTTGAAATTTTCCCTTACATTTGTTTAGCCTCAATGCTAAGGATGGGAAAATCTCTCTAAACTTAGGATATTACATTTTTGCTTAGATCTAGGGTAGAACACTCTTGAATATATGCGTGTATTTCTTGCTCAGTGTTCTATGGTGGGAATGCTTGAGTATATGGCTCTTGGCTCTGTAGCATCTTTTTCCACATTCTCCACACGAATAATGAAGGAAGAACTTGATTCAGCGGACCTTGTCTGATCAGGTATACTGACACTCAGGCTAACTGAGTTCAGCTCTTCTGACTTCAGACAATTTGACCCTCAGGTCACTAGCACTCAGGCTAACTGATCATCAATAGCGTTCTGATTCTCTGTGAACATGACTTCAGATGACTTCTCTTCTAAAGACTTCTGGCCTGATCTGGTATGCAGATTTCTGGTTTTCTGATATCTGATTTCTTCTCGCTCGATCTGATCAGCTCACATGATCAGATCAGTATAGCATCAGGTCAGCATATCAGGTTAGCATATCAGTTTAGCTTATCTGATCTTGATCACGTTTGATCTCGATCAGTCTCATCTGTTCCTCTTCTGATCTGCAACCTCCTCTATTGATCTGGTCATCTGGTCATCTGATCTTCTGATCAACTGACTTAGCTTTTCTTTTCTTCTGATTTTGCACGGCTCATCAGTTAACTCCGGAACTCATCTTACTCATCTGATCTCGATCAGCCTCGTCTGATCTCGATCATCCTCATCTGATTTCATGAGTTCCCCCTCAACTTGTTCTCTCGTTCCCCCTCAACTTGTTATCTGTAGATTAGCTTCAATAACACAAGTTGAAAATATTTTGGCATAATTCATCAAAACTAAAATATCCCAACAATTTCCCCCTTTTTTGATAATGATGCCAAACCATTTAAAATATATGCACTTTTACAGAAACGGATTTTTGTTTAAAAAGATCAGTTCAGGTTGTCACATTGAAAGCTTGTGAACTTTTGAACTTGGTATCAGTTCAGATGTTCACATTGAAAAACAGTGATCTTTTGAACTCCCCGCTCTGATACGAATTGTTGGTATCAGTTCAGATGTTCACATTGAAAAACAGTGATCTTTTGAACTCCCCGCTCTGATACCAATTGTTGGTCCCGGATTTTTGGAAACCCATGAGTGCGGAAAATATCATGTAATGCATATAAAACAGGGGTGATGGCAGAGTGATTCCAATTACTCTTTTTTTCTTTTAAGAACGATGTGTGTTTTGCTTAATCGAATGCATATGGCAAGTAAGAACATAAAGCAGTAAAGAACACACGATTTTATAGTGGTTCGGACAACTCGTCCTACATCCACTCTTCCCCATCACAAGGGGCACCGACTTAACCAACTGGACTTAGTTTAACGTTTTAGTCCAACACCCAACAGATGTTTACCGAGTTCACACTCAAACAGGACTTATCTCCCTCACGGGATCGCCTACCCTCCCTTTCAGGATTGCTAGATGTTACCGAGTTCACACTCACCTACAAACTTATCCTACCAAACTGATTTGGGTAATGTTTGTTTGGTTTCCAACTAGGTTGAGATTTTCCCTTACATTTGTTTAGCCTCAATGCTAAGGATTGGAAAATCTCTCTAAGCTTAGGATATTACATTTGTGCTTAGATCTAGGGTAAAACACTCTTAAATATATGCTTGTATTTCTTGCTCAGTGTTCTATGGTGGGAATGCTTGAGTATATGGCTCTTGGCTCTGTAGCATCTTTTTCCACATTCTCCACACGAATAATGAAGGAAGAACTTGTATTTATAGTGTGGATTTGAATGTTACCGTTGGATGGAGTCTCATTTAAACCCACACAATTCTGTAGCTTCTTGCAGCTTTTCAGGCTTGTTGTCTTCCTCTCATTGGTCCACGTCAGCTGAATCTAACGACTATAATCTTCAGGATCTTTTGAGTCTTCAGGTTTCTCTGGGTCTTCAGGTTTCTTCTGAGTCTTCAGGTTTATCTGAGCCTCAGGTTTCTTGATTCAATGAGACTTCTCTTGGCGGACCTTTGCCGGATCGGTATCTTGACACTCGAGTGGCTAGCGAGTTCGACTCTTCGACTTGAGACAATCGACCCTCAGTCCTTAGCTTTTCGAGCTAAGCCCGATCATCAGTAGTATTCTGATTCTCAGTGAACATGACTTCAGATGAGTTCTCTTCTGATGACTTCTCGCCTGATCTGGTATGTAGATTTCTGATTTTCTGATATCTAATTTCTTCTCGTCTGATCTGATCAGCTCACATGATCAGATCAGTATAGCATCAGGTCAGCATATCAAGTTAGCATATCAGTTTAGCTTATCTGATCTCGATATCGTCTGATCTCGATTAGTCTCATCTGTTCCTCTTCTGATCTGCAACCTCCTCTTCTGATCTGGTCATCTGATCTGGTCATCTGGTCATCTGATCTTCTGATCAGCTGGCTTAGCTTTTCTTTTCTTCTGATTTTGCACAGCTCATCAGTTAACTCCGGAACTCATCTTACTCATCTGATCTCGATCAACCTCGTCTGCAGCCCTCGTCTTATCTCGATCTTCTTCATCTGATTTCGTGAGTTCCCCCTCAACTTGTTTCCTCGTTCCCCCTCAACTTGTTATCTGTAGATTAGCTTCAATAACACAAGTTGATAATGTTTTGGCATAATTCATCAAAACTAAAATATCCTAACAAGGGTCTCTACCGGCAAATCATGGGATAAAGTTGTCAAAGAAGGATTGTCCTTCTGTTGAAGTTGATATCAAGCACATGAAATATGTCCCATATGCATATGCAATTGGGTCAATCATATATGCCATGACTTGCACTAGGCCAAACATGGTCTACGCTATCAACATCACTGATAGATACCAACAGAATCCGGGTGAGTCTCACTGGATTGTTGTCTTAGACGAACTAAAGAATGTTTCCTTGTCTATAGTGGACAGTTAGAACCAGTGGTGACTGGTTATGCTGACGCAAGTTTCCAATCCGAATATGATGATTACAAATCACAGTCAGGTTACGTTTCACTCTCAATAATGAGGCGGTCAGTTGGAATAAGTTCCAAAAAAAAGGACCGCAGATTCAACAATTGAAGTTGAGTACATTGTTGTATCAGAAGTCTCAAGGAGGTTGTCTCGATTTTATAGTTCTTAAGAGAACTAGGGGTAGTTCTGAGTCCCAGTTGTCTAATAAAATTTTATTGAGACAACGCTGGTGCGATTGTGCAAGCAAAGGAACCAAGTTCAAAAAGCATAAACGAGCATGTACCTAGACTTATCATTTGATCCGAGAGATCATAAGGATAGGAGCAATAGAATTAAAATGTATTCCCACATATTTAATTTGGCAGACCCTTTCACCAAAACATTGAGTGTTCATGTACACACTAGACATTTGACTGTCTAGGGGTTAGACATGTAGGTGATTAACTCTAGTCCAAGTGGGAGATTGTTAGTGTTAGTGTCCTAGAGACAATCTATTGTAAGGACATAATACTCAATGATATTCAGTTTGATTTAATATTATAGTTCACTTAATATTAATGTATGGAAATACACTTGTTTGAATATTATGTTTGATTCTTTGCATTTATTCATACAAGTGTTCCCATGAGTCGTTGTTGTCATTGAGGTTGTGAGAACTCAGATGACTTAAATCATGCCCAGATCAAGGATCATCAAGAATGGGATATTGATGATGCGATGGAGATTGGTGTGCGATCTGCATCATACTCTTAGAGAGTGTAGTAAGATCTCACTTACTACGAGATACTAGGTATCTCATGATGGATGCACAAATACCTTAGAGGGTATTGGTATACCCATCCGAGAAACCGTTTGATGTATTTCCACTATATGTGTCTACGGGTGTCTCGGTTAGTGGGAGCGATGCGATACTCCTTTGACTTGAGGTCAATACGCACGACATGTATGGCATAATGAACTTTGACAATGACCGACACTTGCACCCTTCCATGGGTAGCTATGGCTTGGATTGGGTTCATCACGAAGTGCATGTGCGTGGTAGTTGAGCCAAAAATTGGATTCATTCCTCGAAGTGGATTTAGAGAGAAAACTCATCTTCTCGTCATAATTGGATCTAAGTCATCGGTCGATGCACGTCAACTTAGACTTTGTGGCTAAGTGTGACATACATGATCACTTAGTGATTAGAGATAAATTGATTAAGTTATTTGAATAGACACTTTATCATGTTCAAGACTTAATCGAGTATTCGCGAATGAAATGAGGAAATCGTAATAGCCCATGTTTCTATTACAGATAGTTGCACGTTTCTCGCAACGTACCTCATATATTGAGAATGTATGATTTATTGTCTAGGGTTCAATTAAGATAGTTAGTTTGACTAATCGCTCGGTATATGAGGGCCTATGGGTCACACAACAAGTAGTTCCCTTTTACGAATTATAGTTGGTTGATTAAATGTTAAATTGGATTTAATATTTAATTTATGGAGAAATAATTAATAATAGATTAATTTGGAATTAATTATTATTAATATTTTATTAAATTGGATTTAATTAAATAATAATTCCCAATAATTATATTTGGAATATAATTGTAGGATTTAATCTATATGGAAATAAATCGTAGAGATATTCATATAAGGCATTTAAATCCGTAGAGATTTATATTTAGGGAATTAAATTAAAAGGAATTAATTTAATTCAAGATTAGGGATTTTATTTCCTAATTGGGCTAGCTTGGGAAATAAGCTAAGCCTCCCTATATATAAAAGCTATTGAGATTCACAAAAAGTATCACTTCATATTTTCTCCATAAGATCTAGAGTTAGAATTTTCCTAGCAAATTCATCTCGGGATTCAACGCTGGCAAATCTGTGCAAGTCCGTAATTGGGGATTACGTGGATACTATAGTAGAGAAAACTGTATACGAATTACTGTAAGAATTCTATTTACGTTTACTCGTATTTAATTATGCAATTAATTGTTCGTTGTTGGTGAAATGTTTATTTTTGCTGCTCATGTATTACGTGTTTACGTGCCTATAAATTCCAACAGTGTTCACGCCCGCTTCCTCTGACCTGTATTGGGACTTCTTGGAGGCTTTTAACATAGTCCATGACACTCCTCCAAGCTACCGAGACGTGAATGCCCTAAATACCAAGCTCGATCGACTCAAATCCGGCTTGTATACTTATCCGCACCACCTTAAAATTCCCGGTAAGTCTCCTTATCGACGTCTTTAGTTCTTATCCGAAAATTTTGTGACCGAGCTTCTCTCTTATATGTAGTTCCTGACATTCTGATCTATCGATGCCAACCGCCCGCCTCTGTGATGGCTAATCGCAAGAAGTCGGTGCTTGGGCAAATGAGGCACATACCGGCCCCCATCGCTCCTCCTCCAAGGTCGACCCCCTCTGGCCCTTCCGCCGCCGACAAGGGAAAAAGGAAGGCCAAGGGGTTAATTCCATCAGAATCCGAGCCTGCTCGGAAGAAGATGAGGGAGGAGATAAAAATGTATCGGTCGGAGATCAACCGGGGACTCGGGAGGTCGCCTCTTCGCCGACCTCGAAGCCCATCTCCGCTCCCAAAGGAGGTCGCCATCCGGAGGACGACTCCTGGCCAGGATGGGATGCGGACAAGGTGAATAAGTAAGTCTGGTCCCATACTCTCTTGTTTTCCTTCATATTTATCATTAACCGCTGATGACTTGCATCCTTTCACAGCTCGGAGCTTACGCCGGACAAATTTTCTCCGGAAGTGTTGAGCTTTCTGAGGTCGCCCCAGCTTGTTCCGGCCAGGGTCCCTGAAGGCTGGCCCGCCTATCTCTCTAGAGGTCTACAAAATTTGCCTCGGAGGTGGACGTAAATGGATCATGCTAACGCCCGTCGCCAGAAAGTGACGGGCAACCTGTACTCGGGTCTCATCCATTCCTAGAAGGCGGCCTTCTTTTTGGAGAAGTCCAGCGCCCATCTAGAATCGGAGCTCGGGGAGTTGAGGAAGGATCTGGCAAGGGTCGCCGACTAGGCCAAGGCGATCCTCTCCGCGGCCGATACCTAGAAGAAGTTGGAGACGTCCAACTCTGAGCTTACTCGAAGGATCTCCAATTTGGAGGGCCGACTGGAGGGAGTTGAGAACGAGCTCTCGACAAAGAAGCCGAGGGCAACTAGGATCGATGGTGAACTGGTGGAGGCCAGGAAGGAGTTGGTTGCCAAGGATGAGCACTTTAAGAGGACCGAGGAGCTGAACGCCAACTTTTCTTTCGTGATGGCGTGATCTTTCATAATGCAAATCCCACTAGCGACCTCGGTGGGCTCATCACCGAGCTGTCCGACTATGTTCGCGACAACCCTCCTGCCCCCAGTGTCTTGTTGGAGATTAAGGACCTGGAAGACATGGGCATCGACCTTTCCTTCTTCGCCAATCCGAGCCGGATTGTGCACCCCATTCCTGATCTCGATGAGGGGTGACTAGGCTCTACTGAATCGATCCCCGAGTCCCCATTTGAAATGATCCGACCTTCGCCGGAGGTCGCCTGAGGGGAGACCGTAGGAGGGGAGGCCACTGATGGCCCAAGCGCTAGCCCGACTGGGCTCTGATGAAGTTTTTTGCTTCGTTTGTACAAACTTGATGTAATTCTCTCTTTTTGTTGAACTTCTCATGTACCGGCCTTCGGGCCTTTATCTCATTAATGAAAATTCCGTCTTTTATATTCCTTCATCGTGTCGACTTGATATCCTTATGCAACCTTTAATTTTGCTTAATCCTCATCGTCTTACTGTTTATGCGACTTGTTGTTCGGATATTGCTTTTATTTGTCTTACAAAGTCGGGGGAAATCACACCTCGCATGTTGCACCTCGGGTGATTCATTTTTTTTATACACGATCCCCTTGGTTTTAACACATGAATTTTGTAAAGAAAGAAAATCATTATTATTGACTGGTACAATTTGTTTGCAAGGATGCAAACCTACTGATAATATTTCCTAAGATGGGTCGCATTCTATGGGTATTAAGCTTTGGTACCTTCTGGTTTTTCGAGCTCATATGTCCCATTTGGTAAGATCTTCGAGACTTTGAATGGACCCTCCCTGTTCGGACCGAGGGCTCCCTTTGATTCTCCAAGTACCTTTTCAGTACCAAGTCTCTTTCCTTGAAGCGTCGAAGTCGCACTTTAGAATTATAGTATCTCTCCGACCGTTGTTTGTATCTTGCATTTCTCATGTTGGCCTCTAAATGCTTCTCTTCGAGTAGGTTAGATTTCTGGCCAAGTCCTCATCGTTGTGGCCGAAGGCGACCTGACTTATGTGGAGATTGGGAAAATCGACTTCTGCGGGTATGACTGCCTCAGTCCCGAAAGCCAGTGAGTACGGAGTTTCTCCTGTTGAATTTATACAGGTCGTCCTATATGCCCATAACACATCCGGGAGCTTGTTATCCCATTTCCTTTTCCTCCCTCAATCTTGGCCTTGAGTGTGTGCTTAATGATCTTGTTCACCGCCTCGACCTGACCGTTTGACTGTGAATGATATGGAGTCAAGAAGAGCTTCGTGATCTTCCATTTTTTGAAAAAGGTGTCGATTTTGAGGCCGTCAAACTGTTTACCATTGTCGGATATGATCGTCTGCGGTAATCCGAATTTACAAATGATGTTCCGCCATATGAATTTGATGACGTGATCTTGATCTATGGTCGCCAATGCCTCAGCCTCGGCCCATTTTGTAAAGTAATCTATAGCTACCAGGGCGTATTTGACCGAGCCTGGAGCTGTTGGGAGTGGCCCAATGATGTATATCCCTCACTTTGCGAATGGCCAGGGACTGAGGATGCTTGTAAGTTCCTCTAGGGCAGCTTTGATGGATGCGGCATAGATTTGACATCTATGGCATTTGCGGGCGAAGATGATGACGTCGGCTCTTAGTGGAGGCCAAAAATATCCTTGTCTTGTGGTCTTGTGGGCCAGCGATTCTCCCCCGGCGTGGTTTCCGCATACCCCTTCGTGTATTTTGTGTAGGACAACTTGCCCTTGCTCTGGTGTGATACATCGAAGTATGGGTATACTGAAGGCTCGTTTGTATAATTCGTCATTGATCATTGTGTATCGCGCGGCTCGCAGTTATAGCTGTCGGGCTAGAACCCGATCAGTTGGCAGGAGACCGCTTGTCAAGTATTCAATGATGAGTGTCATCTAGCTCGACGTCTGGGTGTCTAAGGCCGTGACTCTCGCGTGTGCGGTGGATGGGTGGGATAGTGTCGTGATGGTGACATCCTTAATTTCTGGTGATCCTTCGGAAGTTGCTAGCCACACTAAAGCGTCGGCTCGTGAATTTTGTTCTCTCAGGATTAGCTTGACATGGATCTGTTCGAACTTTTGACATAATATTTTTACAATCTCTTGGTAAGCTGCCATCCTGTCTTCCCGTGCCTCATATTCTCCCGAGACTTGGCAGGCTACAAGCTGGGAATCTGTATGAACCTGCAATCTTTTGATGCCCATAGCTGTCGACATCTCTAGGCCACTGATGAGTACCTCATACTCGGCCTCATTGTTTATCGCGGGAAAGTTGAAGGTAATGGCGTTCTGGAAAGAGATGCCCTCCGGACTTATCAGAACCAAGCCGGCCCCCGATTTGTGGGAGGTCGTTGATCCGTCCACAAATAACTCCCATGGTGGGCTGCTTGAACACCCGGCCTCTGAGGAGAAGGTAAGTTCGACAATGAAATCGGCTAGCGCCTGAGCTTTGATGGAAGGATGGGGTGTGTATGTTATCTCATATTGTCCGACCTCGATGGCACATTTGAGGCATCGACCTGTTGTATCAGGTCGGTGAAGCACATTCCTCAGGGTGTGGAGATGAGGACTTTGAGTTGATGATCGAAAAAATACGGCCTCAGTTTTCTCACACTCATGACCAGCGCATATGCCAATTTCTTTAGCACCGGATACCGCTGCTCGGTCTTGTTCAACGTTTTACTGACAAAGTAAATCGGAAATTCATTCCTGTCTTCTACTCGGACGAGTACTGCGCTCAAAGTTGTTCCAGAGGTCGTGAGGTATAGGAAGAGTTTCTTTCCTGGAATTGGTTTTGATAGAATGTTCACGTCTGTCGGTAAGCTTTAATATTATCAAGAGCCTCCTGGCTTTTGGGTGTCCATTCAAACTTTGATTTCTTTCGGATCGTGTCGAACAGTGGCTTGCATTTATCCCCCATTTGGGATATGAACCTGTTCAAAGTGGCCAGACAACGTGTGAGTTTCTGCACCTCTTTCACATTTCGAGGTGCTCCCATGTCTAATATGGCCTTGACTTTTGCAGGGTTGGCCTCTATTCTCGCTTGCTGACCAGATGTCCCAATAATTTCCCAGATTCGACCCCGAAATTACACTTCTTGGGGTTGAGTCGTATGTTGAATTTGTTGGGATTATACTGGAAAGTATGCTTTTACTTTGTATAATCAAAACTGAATTTCGAATTTATTTACTGAAATAAATTGTTTATCACTGATGCTTTAAATATCATCGAATGTTACATATATTTACTGCATAACTGTTCAATAAATTGTACATGTTACATTGTAGTTAATTTAGTGATATCAGATCACAGAAGATTAAATTAACAGTCCCTTGTAACTAAAAGTACACCATTCACGACCTAGATGGAAATGAACAATCCATCGTGAAAGGTTGAAGTGTAAGGCTCGGATTGACTTGTCTTGACCAAGAGATTACACTAGTGCATGACTGATTCACTGAATAGGACCTACAGGAGGACAAATTCTCCAGAACTGAACAAGGAAGAATTAGACCTCAGTGGTTCGTTATTTCTT
Source organism: Stenogyne calaminthoides (assembly GCA_037126765.1). Lineage (NCBI taxonomy): Eukaryota > Viridiplantae > Streptophyta > Magnoliopsida > Lamiales > Lamiaceae > Stenogyne > Stenogyne calaminthoides. Next base: position 20,503,714 of record JBBCBC010000022.1, on the reverse strand, counting down.
AATCTCCGTTCCTTAAATATGACCACGTATGATTGGTAACTATTGCTTTGACTTATCATGGGTAGAGAATCAACGAGATTCAATACTTTTTATCTTGAGCAATATTATTGGTTACATGTGATTGCTGAGATTTAATAAGGAGAATCGTGTGCAAGTACGCTTGTTCGATTTGCCCCCTTGGGAGGTTCATAAGCTTTATCATACCAAATCTTTCAAATGGAACTAGTTTCCGGTATGGATAATAATGTTGAACCATTCCTTAACCAAGGACAAAAGATATTAATTAATGGAAAGCTATTTCAGTGGCTTGAATTAATTAATGAGCTAGATAATCTTAAACACGGGAAATAATAATCGGGAGCCATATTGACTGTAATATGAGTTAAGATTGATAGTGCAATATTAATTATGTAGTGGGATTATTTAATATTTATGGGCTTGAATAATATTGTGGCTCAATATTGATAATTCAAGATCCATTGGAAGGTCCAATCTTAATTCTCCTAAAGGCCCCCTAAGTAGCCCAACATATAGTCCAATAACTGAAAAATGTGTTTAAAATAAAATAAATCTTGTTGCGTATTTTTTCCTAATTTTTTGAAATTTATGGATAAAAGGGGAGAAAGATTTTCTTTGAATTTTGTTATGGAATGAGGATATGTATTCTTGGAATACAAGATTATCTCATTAAATTCAAGAAATCTCCCACTTGGTTATCCATAGAGAAATTTTTTGAATTTTTTGATAATTAAGGGAAAGAAAGATTTTCTTGATTTTCTTGAAAAGATATTATGGAAGATATGTATTTCTTGAAATACAAGAATATCTCATAAATTCAAGAAGATCCAAATCTTGGATTCTTGCCCTATAATTTTCGAAAATACTCTATAACAAAGAGTAGGTGGAATTTTTTGGAATATTATAATTATGGGAAAAAGAATATAGGAGATATATTCAAGATTTCTTGGAGATCAAGAAAAGATTTTCCCACATTGTTTTTGCCCTCAAATTTTGACCACCACTACTCTATAAATAGGGGATGATTCTTTCATTCCCAAGTACAATTCCATGTGCTGGAAAAAATTAGTAAATCCACAAAGGTGGTGCAACAAAGTTTATTTTCCTTTTGTTAATTATTTGCAAGCGTCCTATCACCGGATAGTTGAGCAAGGATTAAGGGAATACTTGAGAAGTTCTTTTGGTGTGTTTAATCAACAAGACCATTGTCATCCCAAGAGGTACGTTCACGTAAACTCGTAGAAATTCCGCATGTGTAGGATTTACGTGAATTGTTTATATGCATGATTTGTTGTTGGATTATTATTTGAATTAATATAGGATTAATTCATGCTAGTAATAATTAGAAGAATTAAATTTGTATTTAAATATTCACCCCGAATAGATCTGTGCAACTTATTCCCCAACAACTGGTATCAGAGCCAGGTTTCGGGCTCTGAATTTTAAATTGTAATTTAATTTGTTGTCATTAAATTTGAAATTGGATAGTAGTATTGCTAGATCTTTTTTGCAGGTATCCAATTGTCATGGAATTTAATGTGTTTATTTATGAATGCATATAAATTGTGGCTTTTAATTCGATTCGTTCGAATTCATTTTGCCTCGTGAGAAAATCCACGAGTAGATTAGGATTTGTTTGATTTGATGAATGTAATAGATTAGTTCAGATCCGTGTTTATTTATTTTTATAAATAAATTGTAACCGGATCGAAAACGGAGGCGGAGACGGCGAATTAAAGGATAAAATCCAACTGGGGGGGGCGTATCGCGCGAAAACGCTAAAGGAGGCACGCTGCCGCTGGCGCGGATGCACGCAGTACACACGGCGCTGTGAGGCCGAGGCCGAGCGCTACAGGATCAGCTACAAGACGGGCCGGGGCACACGAGGCGCCGCGAGCAAAGCGGATGGGAGGACGGAGGCGAAGCGGCAAGGGCGCTGCGAAGATGGGCGCGCGGCACCGCCGAAGTTCCTCGCGGGCGGTGAGGTGATGAAGCGACAGGCCGGGTAAGGCTGGTACGCTGTGCGCCGCCGAGGCCGCTGAGGCCGATGCGCGCGGTTCGCCGAGGTCGCCGAAGGGCGCTGGGCGATGTGATACGTTAAGGCGCACGGACGACGTCGCTGCGGCGGATCTTTGGCGATATCTTGGCGTGCATCTCGGCTGCGAGCTACTTGGCGTGGCGTTTCGAGATGGAGTTCTTTTCTAGACGATCGAGTGGGAGAAATTCAAGACGGCGTTTCTTCAAGATCAAGCCAAGAAAAATCAAACCATGACAATTAGATAATTTGTGCCCAATATGTTTATTTTTCTGCTTTGCTTGATTTATTATTGTGTTATCTTATGCTTTATTTAATTTGTTTAAATGTGTTTGCATGAGAGTTGCCCAATGAAAAATCTCACCATAAAAAATTACTAAGTAGGCTTAAATAATTAATTGATAATTTTATTCCGGATAATAAAATTGAATTAATTTTGACCTCCATGATTTATTTATTTGTGAATTCTTTTGGAGAAATTCCCCCCACGGGACGGTCAAAAGTTAGCTTTCACATGAATGAATTCCAAATGGATGATTGTGGATTATTACTAGTGGCGACGATGACCCTCCCCACGAGGCTCGTTCAAAGCGAAATAATAATCCTGTATTTAATCATGGTTATTACTTAGGTATAAAATTGATATGCATATACTTCCCGAAGTCCCTGTCAATTTTATATTGGTCAAGTGGGAGCCAACTATTAATCTGGATATTAAAGGTTTGTAATTGTTCTTGTTTGTAACCTGCTTGAATGTGTTTAAATAATGACCCACCCCACGTGGCTTATTTAAACTGTTTTGAGATGTTGGTTGATGCATGTTCATATTTTTTTGAGATTTTAATATGATGCATGTGATCAAATCTTGTGATATATTTGTGCTTATGCATATTATTGTTTATTTCAGTTCATCATGTCGCAACCTTTTAATCCACTATTCAATATACTTAAAGACAATTTGCTTACTGGTGAAAACTATTTTGATTGAAAATACAAACTAAAACCTGTCCTAACCGCATAACCTTCCAAATGGGTACTTGATACACCAAAACCCAAAAAACCAACTAAGGATGCAGGAATATGGGATGAGATGATTTATGGTGAATGGGAGCTGGCAAATGAATTGATGAAGGATACAATTCTGGCACATCTATCAGATGCGTTGAAACACCTTCATCAAGAATATGAGTCAGCTGCAGACATCTTACATAATCTCAAAGCAATGTTCGCACATCAGACCCATATGGCAATCCAAAGTGTGAAGCAAGAAATTGCTAAATTAAAAATGGAAAAAGGGACAACTGCAGCGCAGCACGTCCTTAGGGTTATGGTGTTATTTAAGGAACTTGAGATCCTCGGAGAAAAATATGATTTCAAGACTAAGATTGATTTCATTCTCCAATCCTTACCAAAGAGCTATAATCACCACTATCTTGAGTATCTAATGGAAGATCTAGATTTTACAGTGGAATATCTTGTAAATGCTCTCATTTCGGTTGAAAGGGAAAGGGAGCCTGAGGAAAAGGAAAACATAAATCTTCTTTTCATCCTAGGTCAAGTGGTGATAAGGATGATGAAAAGAGAACAAAGTTGGACCAAGTAGACTCAACATCAAATAAGAGCATGAAATCAAGCATGAGGAATGTTTTGGAAAGCGGGAGAGTAGGACACTCGAGGTCAGCCTGTTCCAATCCCAGAAGGAATGAAAAGATAGGTAATTCTCTCGCACTAGTTGTTGAAACTTGTTTAGCGGCGTATGCCTCCCATTTATGGGTGGTGGATACGGGATCCACTGCTCATGTTTGTTTCACTTTACAGGGGTTCAAGCGGACCCAACAACTTAGTGGGAGTGAGATCCTCATCACACTGGGCGATGCTACGAGAGTGGCAGCTGAAGCAGTGGGAGAAGTGCACCTGTCTTTTGAAGACAGAGTTTTAATTTTAAGAGATGTTCTTTACGTTCCAAATTTTAGAAAGAATTTAATTTCAGTTTCTAAACTTTTTCTTGATGGATATTCGGTTACTTTTAATAAAGTTGTTACCATTTCTCTTTTTGATAAATTTATCTATCATGGAATGTTATCGAATAATCTCTATACAATTAACTGTGCACACCACTCACGAAATGCCTCCTATAACACATCAACTGTTTCCGAGAAAAGAAAACGTTCATCAGACGTGAACGAGACACTTCTATGGCATCTAAGATTGGGTCATATAAATCTAAAGAGGATCCAAAGGTTGGTGAAAGACGGTTCACTAGAGTTTCTCCAAGTTGAACCAATTCCAACCTGAGAATCATGTTTGGAGGGTAAAATGACCAAGAGGGCATTTGGAGCCAAGGGGAATAGAGCCAAAGAAGTGTTAGAGATCGTTCACACAAATGTATGTGGTCCAATGTCAACCAAAGCAAAAGGAGGTTATGAGTATTTTGTCACTTTTATTGATGATTACTCAAGGTACGGTTATATTTTCCTTATGAAGCATAAATCTGAGACCTTTGAGAAATTCAAAGAATTTAAGGCTCAAGCAGAGAATCATAGGGAAAAACGTATCAAGTCTCTACGATCCGATCGTGGAGGCGAATACCTGAGCGGTGAGTTTTTGAACTACTTTTCTGATGAAGGGATTGCATCCCAGCTAACTGCACCTGGAACCCCTCAACGAAACGGGGTTGCAGAGCGAAGAAACAGAACTCTTTTGGAAATGGTTAGATCTATGATGAGTTATGCGGATCTTCCCAAGTCGTTCTGGGGTCATGCCTTGGAAACAACAGCCTACATTCTGAACTTGGTGCCATCCAAATCGGTTCCCAAAACTCCCAAAGAATTGTGGATCGGGCGCAAGCCTAGTTTGAGGCACATGAGGATTTGGGGGTGTCCGGCCTACGTGTTGGACAAGGGAGCATGTAAATTGGATCCTCGATCAGAATTAAGGTTGTTTGTGGGATACCCCGAGGGAACAAAAGGGTGTATGTTCTATGGCCCCGAAGATCAAAAGGTGGTAATAAGCACCACTTTAGATTTTTGGAAGAAGACTATATGAACGAAAGAAGACCCAGAAGTGAGATTACCTTAAATGAGCTAAGGGGGCTAACCTCAATGCCAATTGTACAAGATGACATACCAAACGACACACTTACACAACCGGAACCTCGTCGTAGTGGGAGGGTTGTGAAACAACCCGAGAGATTCATGGGAATAGGAGAGTCCTCGGACTTGATTCCCGGACAAGACGAATCAGACCCATGGACATATGACGAGGCAATCCAAGACAAGGATGCAGATTCTTGGCAAACAGTAATGAAAGCCGAAATGGGTTCTATGTATCATAACAGAGTGTGGGAGCTAGTCGAACCACTTAATGGGGTCAAACCCATTGGTTGCAAGTGGGTGTATAAGAGAAAAAGAGGACCGGACGGGAAGGTGGAAACCTTCAAGGCAAGACTCGTGGCGAAAGGTTATACTCAGAAAGAAGGGATCGATTATGAGGAAACTTTTTCGCCCGTAGCCATGCTCAAGTCCATCCGAATTCTCTTATCGATTGCTGCGCATCTCGACTTTGAAATCTGGCAAGTGGATGCCAAGACATCTTTCCTTAACGAAAGTCTTGATGAAGAGATCTATATGCAACAACCCCAAGGCTTCATTGAAAAAGGCCAAGAACATCTAGTTTGTAAGCTCATGAAGTCCATTTACGGACTCAAACAAGCATCCAGAGCTTGGAACCAATATTTTGATCATGTTATAAAGTCTTATGGGTTTGATCAAAACGAGTTCGAAAGTTGTGTGTACAAAAAGCGTGTCGGAACTGCATTGGTATTCTTAGTATTATACGTAGATGACATTCTGATCATCGGGAACAATGTAAAGGCGTTATCAGACGTAAGGGCATGACTTTCAAATCAGTTTGATATGAAGGACTTAGGGGAAGCCGCACACATCCTTGCGATCAAGATCACTCGAGATCGCAAGAAAAGGATGATAGGCTTGTCGCAAGCTTCATACATAGACACTGTCTTGAAACGATTCAGCATGCAGGATTCCAAGAAAGGCTTCGTACCTTTCAGACATGGAATCCATCTATCCAAGAAAATGTGCCCTAAGACGTAAAAGGAGATAGATGACATGAGAGGCATTCCTTATGCTTCGGCTGTCGGAAGACTTATGTATGCAATGCTGTGTACGAGACCAGATATCTACTTTGCCATTGGCATGGTGGCAAGATATCAAAGTAACCCGGGGAAAGAACATTGGACGGTAGATAAAAACATTCTGAAGTATCTGAAAAGAACTCGGGATAGAATATTAATTTATCAGTCAGATAGTCCAATCCCCATCGGCTACACGGACTCGGTTTCCAATCGGACATAGACTCCAAAAAATCTACCTCCGAAGTGTGTTTTACATGGGGAGGAGTCGTGACATGGAGAAGCGTCCATGAAAATGAGATTCTACCATGGAAGCATCTAGTCTTCAGGCGGTGAAAAAAGCGGTTTGGCTCAAGAACTTCCTAGTGGACTTGAATGTAGTTCGAATTTGCCCAATGTAATCATCAATTTTTATTGTAACAATGCCGGAAAGCGATTTGCAAATTCAAGGGAACCAAGAGCCCACAAGGCCAGCAAACACATTGAAAGGAAATACCATCTTATACGAGATATCGTTAAGAGAGGATATATAGATGTGGCAAAGATAGTGTCAGAAGATAACCTAGCAGATCCATTCACAAAGGGTCTGCCTCTGAATACATTCGAGAGACATGTGGAAGGAATGGGTGTCAAGACCGTTTCCAATCTGCTTTGAGTATAAGTGGGAGAAATTATTAGGTTCGTGTAGGTGACATTAAATGTCACGTATTAGGACTACACGAGATATGTTGTAGTATACTTAAAAGCAGACTTTGAGTATAAGTGGGAAATTGTTGGGATTATACTGGAAAGTATGCTTTTACTTTGTATAATCAAAACTGAATTTCGAACTTATTTACTGAAATAAATTATTTATCACTGATGCTTTAAATATCCTCAAATGTTACATATATTTACTGCATAACTGTTCAATAAATCGTACGTGTTACATTGTAGTTAATTTAGTGATACCAGATCACAGAAGATTAAATTAACAGTCCCTTGTAACAAAAAGTACACCATTCACGACCTAGATGGAAATGAACAATCCATCGTGAAAGGTTGAAGTGTAAGGCTCGGATTGACTTGTCTTGACCAAAAGATTACACTAGTGGATGACTGATGCATTGAATAGGACATACAGGAGGATAAATTCTTCAGAACTGAACAAGGAAGAATTAGACCTCAGTGGTTCGTTATTTCTTAATCTTCGTTCCTTAAATAGGATCACGTGTGATTGGTAACTATTGGTTTGACTTATCATGGGTAGAGAATCAACGAGATTCAATACTTTTTATCTTGGACAATATTATTGGTCACATGTGATTGCTAAGATTTAATACAGAGAATCGTGTGCAAGTACGCTTGTTCGATTTGCCCCCTTGGGAGGTTCATAAGCTTTATCATACCAAATCTTGCAAGTGGAACTAGTTTCCGGTATGGGTAATAATGTTGAATCGTTCCTTAACCAAGGACAAAAGATATTAATTAATGGAAAGTTATTTCAGTGGCTTGAATTAATTAATAGGCTAGATAATCTTAAACATGAGAAATATTAACCGGGAGCCATATTGACTGTAATATGGGTTAAGATGGATAGTACAATATTAATTATGTAGTGGGATTAATTAATATTTATGGGCTTGAATAATATTGTGGCTCAATATTGATAATTCAAGATCCATTGGAAGGTCCAATCTTAATTCTCCTAAAGGCCTCGTAAGTAGCCCAACATATAGTCCAATAACTGAAAAGGGTGTTTAAAATAAAATAAATCTTGTTGCATATTTTTTCCTAATTTTTTTAAATTTATGGATAAAAGGGGAGAAAGTTTTTCTTTGAATTTTGTTATGGAATAAGGATATGTATTCTTGGAATACAAGATTATCTCATTAAATTCAAGAAATCTCCCACTTGGTTATCCATAGAGAAATTTTTCGAAATTTTTGATAATTAAGGGAAATAAAGATTTTCTTGATTTTCTTGAAAAGATATTATGGAAGATATGTATTTCTTGAAATACAAGAATATCTCATAAATTCAAGAAGATCCAAATCTTGGATTCTTGCCCTATAATTTTTGAAAATACTCCATAACAAAGAGTAGGTGGGATTTTTTGGAATATTATAATTATGGGAAAAATAATATAGGAGATATATTCAAGATTTCTTGGAGATCAAGAAAAGATTTTCCCACATTGTTTTTGCCCCAAAATTTCGACCACCACTACTCTATAAATAGGGGATGATTCTTTCATTCCATGTACAATTCTATGTGCTGAAAAAAATTAGTAAATCCACAAAGGTGGTGTAACAAAGTTTATTTTCCTTTTGTTAATTGTTCGCAAGCGTCCTACCACCGGATAGTCGAGCAAAGATATTTGGTGTGTCTAATCAACAAGACCATTGCCATCCCAAGAGGTACGTTCACGTAAACTCATTGAAATTCCGCATGCGTAGGATTTACGTGAATTGTTTATATGCATGATTTTTTGTTGGATTATTATTTGAATTAATATAGGATTAATTCATGCTAGTAATAATTATAAGAATTAAATTTGTATTTAAATATTCATCCCGAATAGATCTGTGCAACTTATTCCCCAACAAAATTTCCTTAGGATGTCAAAGGTTTGTACTAAGTGCATAAGGTGGTCTTCCGACTCTAGGCTCTTGACAACTATATCATCCACGTAAACTTCCACCGATTTGCCGATGAGGTCGGTAAACATGTGTGACCAGTCTTTGATATGTTGCCCCTGCGTTCTTTAGGCTGAAACGCATTCTTTTCCAACAGTAGCTATTCTTTTCTGAAAGGAATGAGGTATGTTGTCGGTCTAGCTCGTGTATAGCTATTTGATGATAGCCTGCAAAGGCGTCCATGAACGACATCATCTCGTGACCTGCCGTGTTGTCTATCAAGTGGTCGATGGGGGCATGGGGAAGAAGTCTTTTGGACAAGCATCGTTGAGGTCAGTGAAGTCGATGCATAGTCGCCAAGTTCCGTTTGACTTTTTCACCAACACTGCGTTAGCCACCCATTGGGGTTGATCGGCCTGGGTGATCAGGTCATTTTCTAATAACTTCTTTACCTCTTCGGCTAATGCTGCATACTTTTCGGGGCCGAATTTTCACCTCTTCTGGTCTATTGGCTTCCGAGCTGGTTCGATGTGTAGTCTATGACATGCGACTTTTAGGTCGATCCCCACCATGTCTTTGTGCGACCGCGCGAAGACGTCTAAGTTCTTTTTGAGAAAGTCGATGACTTCCCCCTTCAGGTTGTCTGGTATCTTAGAGCCTATGATTACTTCTAGATCCGGTCGAGTTGGGTCTACCTTGACTTTCTCGAGATCTTCTCCCGGTACGGTCCTCGAGGCATCTTGGCGGGGGTCATCGATCTCTGCTTCGAGCAGAAACTCTTCTGGTTCAGGCCTCATTCTTGTGTCGAGGTCATCATGATTCCTTTTCTTATTTTTCTTATTACTCCATTTTTCACATTGCTTTTCACTATCTATTACAAGTATTTATTTGCTAGATATCAATGCGGAATTCAAAAGAGACGAGGAATAAATCAAACAACCTCTTGCATCAACTTGGTCACCTTTAAGCGGTGCCGACTAGCCCTCTCTTGGTGGGAAATTTCACACAAAAAATAAAAAGTTGAGGATGCAGCCTCGAATTCATGCTCAAATGGCCTCCCAAGAAAGCCGTTATAGGAACTTGGGAGGTCGACAACTAGAAAATCTAACAGCCTAGTGGCCCTAACCTCATTGTTCAAAGTGGAGACTAACTCGACGGCCAGCCGGATCATTCCATATGGCTTCACTATTGCATCACCGAAGCCTTTCACGACGTGGTTGCATGGGGTGATGTAGGCATCATAGTCCCCGAGCTGGTCCAGAGTTTTCTTGAAGAGGATATTGCAGAAGGCACCCCCGTCCACCAAAGATCCCAAGAATATGATGTTTGCTTTGATCACAAGGGGATCCACATTCGGGTAGACTATTCCAGCTTTATCTTTCTTCTTGAACTCGATCAATTCGGTTTCTTCCCCCCATCAGAAAAACTGGCGCATTCTCTATCTCCTTATCTCGGCCTTCATTCTCCGTTTGGAAAGAGGAGGTCGAAGAGAGTCCCCCAACCGTGAGAGAGTATGTATGACACGACCTCCTGTGTCCTCGGGCATGGGCGGGATAGGTCGTTCCCCTTGCCCTATTCTCTGGTCGGCATTTCTTGGGGCGAGCTCTGCCTGTCGGGGATGATCTGCCTGTTGGCGACCTCTCTGAGCGTGATCGTGATCCCTCTGAGGTCGCTTGACAAACTCTTCCAACAAACCGCTTCATCTGAAGTTGGGGGGGAGTAGATCCTTGCGACTTGCTTGTGTAGTGGCCTACCCGTTCGTAAAATGGCGTAACTTGTTTGGGGTTGACTTGCCTTTGTTCTTGATTGGGCGAGGTGGGAAGTAATTCTGTCTCGATCCGGTGTAAACATGACCGAGTCATTCCCAGGGCTTCCATCGATTGACGGGATGTTCTCTTGACAAGTGAAGTGCTTTGGTGCTGTAGTGCCCCCGGCTTTCTTGGAGCTTTTCTTTGGATCGGCCGGACCACCTTGTAATTAACCGGGACTCCGAAATCAATTCTTTGCCCGCCAAAGTCGGCATAGCTAGCTAGTCGGGTATTCAATATCTTTGTTCCCTTTCTAAGACGGGAGACGACCCCAAGCAACTTCGCCTCATCTCCTATAGGGGTCTCCCTCGAGTATGAGTTTGTCGATCCTTTCAATGTAGGACCGATCTGATTCTGTTTCCCCATGCCGAGTGTTCATCAACCATTTCCTGGTCGCAAGTCGAGGTGCCAGGGCCGTGAAATGAGTCAAGAATAGCCTGACGAGCTGCTCGAATGTGTCCATCGAGAATGGTGATAGTGAGGTGAACCATTGATGGGCTTGGTCGCTTAGAGTCAGAGAGAAAATCCACACTTGGTAGCGTCGGATGTGCCCATAGAGGCCATGTACGAGTTATATTTCACTACATGGACCCTTGGGTCGAGCTTCTTCCATCATAGGGTCTAGGGCGCGCATCTTGATCTTCCTCCGGGTAGGTGCCAAAAACACCATAGTCCCCTATTACCTATACTGCTTGCAAAAATACCGATCTGGTCCTGGTTAAAAAGGTCGCGTGTGGGTCGCCATGGAGGATTAATTTTCATCGTGAAAAGCCATCGAACCTAGTCGTGGGATTGTGCCTCAAATTACCATCGGGCATTACCTACTTGGTTTCCTTGAACAAAACCGTATAAGTGGGCGATTCAAACGATGGCATGTTTTGATTAGCCCAAATTTTTTACAATCCCTTGCCTTTGAGGCCCGAAGATGTGGCCTTCTTGACTGGAGGTCACTCTTCTTTGTCGTCATAAGTGAGACGCTTCTTGTTGAGGACGGCCATTACGGTCTTTGCGTCCTCCGGCGTTTGGACTAGGTTCCACCAGTCAGGAGTGTTCGCCGGGATCTCCTGGTGCGAACTCAGGGAGGCTTCGGCCCCATCGCGGGCATCAGTCTCGTGTCCAGTGGGGTTGCTTTGGTTGATCGCCATTGGGTATGAGATGTGTCTTCTAAGAATTTAGGAGCAAATTGATAGAAATTTTCCACAGACGACGCTAATTGTTGTGCCTAGTTTATAACTCACGGCCAACAAATATCAATGATCAAACAAGATGAATAAACAGCGATAAATCCCATAAAAAACACCGGAATTTGATTACCTAGTTCGTCTTTCGAATAAGACTACGTCTGGGGGCGCCCAAGCAAGGATTCTTTTATTATTCTTTCTGCCTAGCACTCTAAGATTTCACCTTCTTTACAATGAATGATACAAGAAATATTTATAGACACAAAATTAGATCAAGACTCTTCGTGGGCTTCTTCCGTGGGCTTGCTAGGGTTCCAGCCGCCAAGGCTAGGGTTTCCCGAGTTAGTCCGCTATTCTCGCTCCCGGATACACATGCCTTACTTATCCGTGATATCCGCACCACTAACTACCCATATCTCTTCCATATTTATCTCTTCGCCGACTTCGGGCTGAAGTCGCCTGATCTTCCAAGTCGTTTTTTCTTGAAATATTGACATGTGCATGATGGAAATTTCACATCATCGGATTAATCCATGTTACAACAGTTGTAGGTCCCGAATTAAAATAAAATGTTTTTCGCGGCATTATTTTTCCTTTTTCTGTTATCCAAACCCATTACGGAAGCTTAAGTTTTAAAAAACCAGTTTGTATAAATCTTCCAAGTTTTATCTATTTAATCGAAGGAATCGAAGCTTGGTTTTTCTTAACTTAGAATGTATGCCTTTTAAGATTGTGCGATGTTGTTAAAGCAATAAAGGCACACAAGATTTATAGTGGTTCGGACAAACCCGGTCCTACATCCACTCTTCCTTTCACAAGGGGCACCAACTTAACCTTAACTTAGATTAGTGTGTTAGTCCAACACAAGAACCAACATGTTTTAAGAGTTCTCATCTCTTAAAAACCTAGATAAATCTTGCTAAACAACTTATCCTAACTTGGGGGTTTGGGTAAGATTGTTAAGGTTCCAACTATGAAATCTTTTTTTTTATATAAGCGACTTTTCAGCTAGATGAAAAGATTTCTTGCTAAGAACTTATGGGATGAACACAATATAAAATAAGCTTGAAGTTGTGTTCTTGATGCGAAATCGACTATAGATTGAGCTTCTTGATTATGTTGTTTGTCCCAAAGATTTCCGTATCACTCAAAGTGTGATCCCATATTTATAGACCTTGAGATCAAAGAGCCGTTGGAGAGCAATTTGAATCTCGTGCTATTTTTATAGAGTTGCTTTGGCGATGTGGCGTCTTGAGAAGCATGGCTGAAAAGTTTATAATTTTGAGAGAGAACAACATCGAATCCCGAAAGTATCGTTTCTGTTCATACGTGTCTCTTCCTTATTGGATAAAGCCTTGCTTTGCGGTGTTGTTCCTCCAACTAAGGTTGGTATTCATCTTGTTTCGCGGGGCGTATGATAAGATGAGACATCGATTTTCATCTTATGAGTCGATCAAAAATTTTCGATTTAAAAATAAAATAAATTCAACCGGGTTGTAGGTCTTTTTCTTATCTTACGAAGTCATCCGATCTTCTATTAGAGGTTTTTTCAAATTATCGACAAGATTTATAAATCTTCCGATTCGGATAGCGTTTTTCTGTCTTTTCTTACGAATCTTGAATCGACCTTTACATATTGAGTTCCCCCTCAATATGTGACCTATCTTTTCATTATCAACGGTCTCATTATAAGCAATAATGTAAACATCGATGTCCTCCTATTACATGTGATTTTGGAACTTTCATCAAAACTATAAATTTCCCAACAATTTCCCCTTTTGATGAAACCAAAACACTTGAGAAACCAAACAGTTGATTAGTATAGAACAAAATTAAAGAGCAAAATCGGAAGACAAAGATTTTGTCTTGGGATCGAAAAAAATAAACTTTTCATTAGATAAGATGATTACATGTTACATCGGAAAAGTTGAATTTAAAAACTAACGATCCTAGACATCTTCTTTGGGCTTGTATCCTTCGGCATTTCTCTTTGGTCTTGTGGAATGTTGAAAATCGATAGAGTTTCCATTTGACATCGGTTGTCCGCTCTTGATCGATTATCCGTGATTTGCTCAAGATGTCAAAGTAGAATCTCTCAAATGCCATCTGTCAAATGAGCCATCTTGCCTTCTTTGAGTATATTAACAGATCATACTCTTGGCGAGATATCTTTACATTTATAAGCTTGGCTTCATTTTCCGAATACTTGGGAAATGCGGATATTTATTCTCAGAACCGATTGAGGAACTCATCATCCGGGTGATTCTTCTTTTAGGGACAAGATCAAGGACAAAGGCATCTAGAAGCCATTCACTTCGATCTTATTCCATTCCTCAAACCTCTTGGCGTGTCAATTTTTTATAATCTCATGATTTTTTTGTTAGGTTCATTCGATTTTCCGATTAATCCTTTCTTAGCCTTTGATTTGAACTTCTTTTTCAACCCTTACCCTTGTGCCGTTTTTACATCCTTCTTTCTTCTTGATTATCAGGACAATTTTACAAAGATTTTCCAGTTTTGATGTCCCAAACCCGCAGCAGCTTTTCTTTTGCAATTGTGCTTTGTCCATGGGCCTTGTCATTGTGTCGATTGGTTTCTCGATCCTTCCCCCTTTTTGGTTTGATCAAAAAAGCGCATTGAGGTGGGAAGTCGAGACCCAAAGTTGATTTTTCCCCGATTTAAATCATTAGCGAGATAAACTTTCAAGATTGAGCTATTAGATTACGGGCCGGTTATAATCGATTCTTTCTTGGCGATTTCCATTGTTGCGAAGAGCGTCCAAATCATTTTGTCAAATTTCTCTTCGATAACTCGATTTTCTCGGTGGCGTCGAAAAAAAAGATTGAGTTTCATCCACTTTTACTTGTCATCAACTCCGATTTTGTAAGCTCGTATGGTGGACATGGATTGGGAGAACCCGATCTCTGATTGCTTTCGTTTTGTTTGAGACCGATTTGTCTCGATCGGTTAGCACTCCCTCAATCTCTTTTTCGGGAGATCTTTGAGACAAGATCGATCTCCCTTGATCGTGTGATTTGGGATGTAGGAATTGGATCCATCACTTGATCGAGTTCGGTTGTTTGTGCCTCCGGTGGTTGGTGAACACACAGTTCCACTTTCATCCGACTCGGCATTCACCATTTCAATTGAGCGATCTCGACTTCTCTTCTTCCCAGGCGGTTCCAACTTCACGGATCGAGCTTTCCAGATTTATCGATATGAGCTCACCGGGTGATCCCACTTTGGCGGACTTCCTCATATCGAAAAAATCTGCGAACTCATCCGCACCACCCATCTGTTCAACAAGTAAGATAAGATCCGAGAAGCTTTTTAATCGAGATCTCTCCGGTGAGGATCTCCATGACTTCTTCTCTCGATAGCGGGATGGGCGACCCAGTTGTGGATACATCTCATCAATCTCCCGCTCAATTCTTAGTCCCGCCATTTTTCCAAAATTTCCTGATCTGTCCGGATGTTGGATGAGATGTGGAAGCTTTTGAATCGGCGGAAGTTGTCGATTGGTTCAACTGCGCAGTGGTTCTGGCCAGTGCGCTTAAGATCTGGTTGGGGTTCATGAGCGTGAACTAGCAAGAGAGATATGCTCTGCGACCTTTAGTCCTCGGTGAATCGGCTTGAGGTTGAGGGAGAAGTAGATTTATCGACTTGTGCTTCTACCTCGGATCGATCGTTTAGCCCCTCGTTGAGAAGCTTGCCTGTCTGATTCTGTTCTTTGTTGCGCAATGATTGTTCAGTGCGTCTTCTAGTCTTAGAGTCGGGGTAGGTTGCTTTGCTTTCTTTGGCCTCTTCTCCCGGCCTTCACCCGGGTTTTCGTTTCTTTTTCGTGGAGCAACCCGGGTGTGGATGAGGCGGCTTCTTTGCTCTTTCCTTTCTTGATTGGAGTGGGCTCCGTGTCATCGTCTGTGGCCCATATATAATCAAGTTGATGAAGGAAGGCATTGTAGGACTTGATCCATTTTCCATTCGGTTTGGCGGTTTGTCTTTTAATATGACCGCAACCTTGTTGAGATTCTTGATTCTCTTTTTTTCGAAAGACACCGCTGGATTCATTGACTCCAAATTTTTCGTGTTCTTGGAGCAAGATGGCTTTTCGATGCGATTGATGTTACGAGCCCCATCAATTATTCTTTGCCATCTTTGTACATTTTGGTGATGTGAGAGCATCCGGGCTAAATGAGATTCCCATGATCGTTCTTGACCGGAATGTCAAACAAAATCTCTTTCTTTTTTGAGCATTGGCTTCGATGAATCCGTACCGATCGATGTTTGTCCGCCTCTCTTAAGAGCTCCCTCTGATTTCTTCATCCTCATTCTCCCCTCAAGTGCGCGAGAGATTCTTTTTGATGAAAGCACGAGTGATGTCTGCATTTGTCGATCCCGATTTCTTCTCCCGTTGATCAGGGCATTCGTCTCGGCTTTTCTTATCCACACTCAAATTTTGCAAGAATTGAAGTGCTTCATCTTTGCATCACCGGATTGCGAAGGAGCGAGGAACATATGTTTCGATCCGGCTTTTCTTGAGTTTGTTCCACCTCCATGGATTCGAGAATCCTCGGTGGTTCCAAACCAACGAACTTATCCTCGAAGATCTTCGTTGCGATTCGCATAATTGCACATGATCTTTCCAAGTCCATGAGTGGCCATCTACATGTGAGATAGACTCATTAAATTTGTGCATAATCAATATCAATATCATCTCACCCGGAAAACAAAAGGCAATGAAGCATAATTTCCGAAAAACAACTTTTGAAAACAATGTTTTTAATCGGAAAGAAAGATTCATCATTAAGCTTGAAAGAAAATATTACCGATTCAAATTTTTTGAGAGACGATTTTGAAACGTAGAGTAAAATTTGAAGTTTTTCAATGAGAGTAATGCAGTTTGTGAAGCGTAAAAAACTTCGGTAAGGTTTGATGAATCTTTATATAGAGGCGGAGGGTACAATAAGACAAGATTTTGAAGATCAATCGTTTTGAAAAGATTATACGCTCCAGATTTAAGCGGTTTTGATCGTAGGGTTGGAAAAACGCACGCATCAAAAACTTTTGGATTTAAAAGCACGATCAAGTAGCGGTTAATACATGTACCCCACGTCCGCATTAAATGATTTGCAGAGTACACGTCACAAGGATAGTGGGTACAATTTCTGATCCGATAAATAAATAAAGAACAAGAGAAGAGAGATTGATCGAATCAATATTACTTGTCAATGTTGATTCCACTTGTTGATCTTAATCATTCTAAGCCTTTAAGAAATTTCCCAACTATGATCCTTTTAACCCATCTTCTCGATTAAGGCCTCGATTTGTTGAAAACTTTAGGCTTAGCCGATCTTTTCTTGAGTACGTCTCGATTTCCTTTTTATCCGCCTTGATCGGTTGAAGTTCCCCTTCAACCGATATTTCGGACCGATATATCCGATTTATTGGAGTTTCAAGCAATCTCTCATCCGATCATGCTCGTAAAATAATCGATTTTGGTTGACCATCGATTCTTTTCGGATGAAGCCATTCTTGGGATAAGTGTTACCGCCAAAAACTTAGTCTAGAGTAGTAGCTTTATTCCTAAGTAGGCGTGATTGACATGCGAAATATCGTCCGAATCTCTCGATATGTCAATCAACCGTAAATTTATCCAATTATCGGTCGCGTGATTTCTACATTTGTCCTTTTGATGCAAATTTCTGGATAGGCTTCTTGAACCGACAATTGCATTTGCATCCTTGCTTGGCCTCTATAAAATGGACCAATGTTTTACACAACATCACCCATTCACCATACTTATCTTCTTTGTAAGAATCATGTATCTTGGTGAACCCTTGTTTTCTTGAGACTTCCTTTTTTACACCCTTTTATATGGTTTCATCTTCTCAAATCAACCCTTTGCATCCCTCATTGTCTTTGTTTTCTTCATCATCTTCGATTTCACATACGATTCTTTTTCAAAAGCTTCTCTACCACCGTGGCGGATCTGCTTTGTTGCGAGAAGACACTTCTCCTAACCGTATGCACCTTGTGTGTCTATCCGGATGACGTAACGAACCATCGACTTAGTCGGTATAAAATATCAAAGACATGTGCCCATGAGATCGATGACCAACTCTTTGGCACACGTGCTCCATTTATCACCGAGAGCCCTACTACTCCTCCTTTTAGGGCTCTGGCTTAGTAATCTGTCAAATGCCGCTCTCACTTCACTTGGAGAGTCCATCGGGTTTATGGCATGGGATTACTTTTTGAAGCCTCCCCCTCCTTCATTAAGTGGGGAAAAATGAGAGCGTCGATTTCATAAAATCTCTCTCTCTTCCCCCATTAACATTTAACATATGAGTTCGGGTTTGGGTTTGGATCATAGGTTTAGGATTTTGGTTAACATATGTCTTGACCTCCTGTCTTCTTGTACTTGTAACTCGTAATGTAACCTCACCTTCGGGTTTTTATCAATGAAAAGTTCTGTTATTTCATTTTGTTGTGTAAATTCACTTTCTTATCGCGATTGATAGCTTTTTAATCTCTCAATCTTGCTTGTTGAATCACAAAGAAATACTATACCAACTTGGTTTAATCGGATAATCCTTTAAACCCAGCATTTTCCTTAAATCGATAAACCTTGAATCGACGGTTCCTTTAAACCGATAGACTTAAAAACGATAACACTAAAATCGATCGGTTCCTTTGGATCCGGTAGCGTGTATCTCCTCGATTAAGATACCAAACTCAACCCAGTCTCTTAACCAAAGTTATTCTTCCATCAAACATTTTTCGGTGACTTTTCTCCAAGATCTAGAAGTCTAGCTCATTGCATAAATCTCTCAATCATTAGTGGCTTGGTTAGAATATCGGTATACGTATATCGGTATGAATCTTTTTCCATTCTCCGATATTCTTCTTTTCAACGTGATCTCTTATGAAGTGGTTCGACATCTACATGCTTGCATCTTGTATGTAGAACGGATTACGGTGATTGCAATAGCACTATTCTTGTCGCGAGAATATAGAGCTACAATGTTGTAGTCCCTCACTTGGTCGAGCAGGCGATTAGGAACAAACTTCTATGGTCCATATATTACATGTTGATTGTTGATGTCGGGATCGATGTCTTCTTTGAAAACCACGAGATCAGTTTACTTCCTAAGAACTGACATGTTCCTGAGGTTGATTTTCTGTCGATCTTGCAACCTCCATAATCAGAATCAGAATACCCACTAAGCTCTAGATTATCATCTGATGGGTAGAATAAACCAAGGTTTATTGTTCCTTCAATATAAGAAATCGCTTAGGCGCTTTCTAGGTGGTGACCATTGGATTTGCTCGAATTCGCACATACACCCATCTGCGAAGGTGATATCTGTTCTGCTGGCGGTCGGTATAATAAAGATCCAATGAGAGCCCTATATTCCTTCTTGATTTGTTTTTCGGCGGCCTCATCTCGGATCCATCTTGAATCCAAATCATCATAGGAATTTTGGCTTCCTTGCTATTTTGAATTCCAAACTTAGCCAAAATATTCCTAGTGTACTTTGCTTGGCATGAATATCCTTCCGAACTTTGTTTAACTTGGAGACCTAAAAGTAATTCATCTGACCCATCATGGACATCTCGAATTTCCCTTGCATCAGTTTGCTGAATCTTTCACATAGGTTCTTGTTTGGAGATCCGAAGATGATGTCGTCCACGTAAATCTGAACCATCAGAATATCTTCTCCATCTTCTATTCTGAATAAGGTTACGTCCCTTTGCCCTTTAGTGAACCCACTTTCGATCAAGAACCGAGAGAGTGTATCATACCAAATTTCATGAACTGTTTGACCATAAAGAGCTTTTCTTAAACGATACACTTGGTTGCCTTTTTTTCAAAGCACGGAGGTTGTTAAACATAAACTTCCTCCGTTACCCCGTTTAAGAAAGCACTCTTTACGTCCATCCGATACACAAATGAACCCTCTCGTGGGAAGCCCGAAAAAAACAGAATAATGGCTTCAAAGACGGCGATCGAAAGGTCTCATCGTAATCAATTCTTTACGATTGTGAATACCCCTTAGCAACAAGTCTTGCCTTATTTACGGTGATAACATTTTTCTCATCTCTTTGTTCTTGAAGATCCATTTAGTGCCAATTCGTCTTGATGGCACGGTGCATCTACTAGTTCCCCATACTTCATTTCTCTCGAACTGTTCGGCTCTCTCCTGCATGGCTAGAATCCGGTTTAAATCTTGTAATGCTTCCTCGATTGTAGTAGGTTCCTTCATAGACAGATAACAGCAATACATGGCACTTTCACCAATCTGATGTCTAGTTTTAATTTTATCAGACGGGTCTCCAATTATCAGATCAGTTGGATGGCCCGGTTATCCGTCCTTCTATTACGATTTAAATCGGTTTTGAGAACATCGTCCGTTTACGATAAAATCTTATTACTAGTGATTGGGAGTAGTGCGAGATTATGGTCCACTTGATAAGAACAAGTCTCGGTGATGTTGGAATCATCATGTCTTGATGTCATTCGTGAGAACGAAGTTCCCCGAACCGGATGGTTCGATTCTTCTTATCTCGGTGAATCAGCTTTTTCATCGACAGTTGTTCGTACCTTAGGATCTGATTGATCTGGTGAATCAGCTAGATCTGGAATGTAAATTGATATAGTTTCTGATCCTTTATCCTTGATCGTTAAGTCGATCCATTTTCCTAATATCGTTACGGTAGATCGGTACTTCTTGTTACGGGGCATTTCTCTTGATCAGAAGATGCTTCATCAAAGGCTACATGGGGTGTTTCTTCCACAACGAGGGTTCGTTTGTTGTAGACCCTGAAGGCTTTGCTAGATGAGGAATACCCTAGAAATATACCCTCATCAGACTTGGCCTCAAAGGTCTTCAACCTGACTTTTCCCCATTGTTGTGTATGAAACACTTGCACCCAAAAACATGGAAGTAAGAAAACACGAGGTTTTCCGCCTTCCACGGAATAGGGTGTTTTGTAGTGAGCCTTTAGTCAGAGACATCTGCTACACAGCGTATGGCATGCAGTGTTGATTGCTTCGCCTGAAAAACGGTTTGGCATCGCATGTTAATTAACATTGTTCGAAAGAACTTCTTTGAGAGTTCTGTTTCTCCCGCTCCCATTACTCCATTCTGTTGTGGCGTCCTCGCAAACATCTTTCAGATACCAAACTTAGAGCAAAAATCGATAATAAAGGAGTTCGAAATTTCGTACCTTTATCCGATCGATTTTTTTTTCTGTTGACACCCTTCTCATTTTGTAATCTTCTTAGTAGCTCGGGTATCTTGGTTGTCGTCTCATTCTTCTTATGTAAGAATATAACCTGTAAACTTGGAATAGTCATCCACGATTACGAGTGTATTTCGTCCGTTGAGATCGACCATTAATCGGGTCCAAACAGATCCATATGAAGCAATTTGCATACTCTCTGCCATCTTTGGTCCGGAAATCCTTTGAATGAAGCTTTGACTGTTTTCCTTCCGACATGCGGTACATGTCCGATCCTTTGAGAACACTTCATTCGGAAGTCCTTCCACTAGAGACATCATCAAGCTATCTTATTAAGAGTTTTAAAGTTCGGATGGCTCATTTTTTTTTATGCTGAGAGCCAACCGCTACTTTTGGAACTCTTAACAATCGTGCATGCATTTCTTGGACAACTGTTCCAATCACCGTGTAGATCGTCCCTTTTCTTGAACCCGAATATCTGTTGAGTGACTTCGATTCTTGATAGTGCATTGATCGATCGAGAACTCAACACCTTGAATCCGTTGTCGCGAGGAATGTGAAACGATAATAGGTTGTGCTTGAGACCTTTACTCCGCCACTTGTACATCATCATTCTCTAAGGTTCCAACCCTTTGGTATAACCAAAGTTATCATCACCAAAGAGTACACGGAGCCTTTCTCGTTCTATGTAGGAATCGAGGAGATGTTTGCTTCGGTCATGTGCCTTGAGCATCCACTATCGATGTACCGGATAGTTGCTTGCACACCTCCTTTGTTGGCGGACCCACGCGAACACTGCAATCGGATCGGGGTTTTAGGTACCCTTTCGGATTGGGTCCCGAGGGGTTAGGTTTGGATTTGGGGATCCATACAAGCAGAGCACTTCTATGGTGATCGGTCGGATCGAAGGCTGATTTGTCTCCGTGCTGTCAACATAATCATACTTATCCTCATATGCTTTCGATTTGTATGATTACTTGTGTGAACCTTGGATGACTTGGAAGACTTATGATTTAGCTTTTCGGTTTGTCTTCTTTTTATCCATTGGTTCGGTCGGATGTACTAAATTTACTATAGGGGGGTAGAATACATTTGCTACCATCAAAAGATTCATATCCTTTTCGCATAGATGGTTTTTTCGCATTTACGAAGCATGCTTATTAGGCGGTGACCTTGATGGGTCTCGATTAGACTTCCCTTTTGTAGGTTGTCTTTTTCTCGATTCTGATCTGTTGATCGAGTTGAGGTTTCTTCGATCGGGTTCTTCCGATTGATTCCTCGGGATGCTTTACCAGTTGGGGTCCATTTCTGTTCCCTTTCTGGTTAGGCACTTGCCTTACCTGCTCAACTGGTCTCTTACCCCTATTAGATACAAGTTTGGCTTTTGGTGTATCTTTTTGATTAAATGCGATTACACCTTTACGAGATGAATCGGTCGGGGCTTTTGAGGATGTGGAGGGTTTCTCATAGCCAAGTCCTCCCTTATCAATCTTTACCATGTCTTTAACGGTTTGAGATGATTTTGAAAAAAACATCTATTTTCTTCTGCAGATTGTCCTCGAGGATTTCGGACTTTCATGCATTGAATAGCTCATCGAATTTTGCTTGCAAGATTTTGAAGTCATCAGCTTGCTGTCTGTTAATTTCCATCTGTTCTTTGATCTGCTTTTCCTGATCAGAAGCTTTAACTTTGAGAATTTTAAATTCTCGGTTACCTTCCCGAAAGATTTAAATGATCTAAGTTCGAGAGGTTTTTCCGAGATCATTTTCTTGACAAAGTGATTATTTACGATCCTCGAACATCATTCTCGGCTTCCACAATAGCATAAGTTTCTCTTTGCATTGGAGAGATCTTCAAGCAATTGCTCGAGTAGAGCTGCAGTCAATCTCCCGGTGTGCTAATGATAGCGGTGTAAAGCGAGCGAAGGGGGTTTGGAGGTTACCTCGATTGGTCCTCCACGGCCATCGAGGCAAAGTTCATTATCGTCGATGAGAATATCGGATCTTCACTTTCATAGAAGTCGGCAGACCTTCGATGACGGTGTCTTCTCTGAGGAGTATCCGAGTCCTCGGAGGGCGATAGAATCGTCAATTCTCGACGTATAAATAACCATGGCTCTTACGTCTCTAAACCGTTGCTCTCTTTTGTTCCTCTTTTCTTCCCTCTCTCTCGGTCCGAGTGCAGGCGATCGTGCTATAGTGACACAGGCTTCTCACGGATGAAGCACGCTCTCCACGGATCCACTGTTCCCTTCCTTCGGGTGAATCACTCATACGTATGACCTATCGGTGATTTCCCTTTTCGATAGTAGTCCGGTTTCTTCTATCGATTGGTTATCTCTTCCTTCCTTTGTCCGATTATCTCTTTCCCTTTCATCTCTGTGATCCCTCCGATCATCGGATCACGGTTTCTTCGGAGATCTATTATGCGATCTCCTATCTAGAATCCCTCGCTATGTTGATAGTCCTTATAGAATCTTCGATACTTACCAAGTTGTATATCGACTTCTCAAGCTTCCCAGTAAGCAACGCGATCTGTTCTGCTGACTTAATATATTTCCAATGGGTTCATTGGCCTTTGTTCGCCTCTTTTGGTTGCCTTGAAAGCAAATGATTTTGAAGTCGAGGTTTCGGAGGGCCCTCGTCTTCATCGACTTGACCTCTTTCAATCGGTCGAACTTCGTGAGCTTTAAGACTCAAGAAACAAGCTACTAGGTTTCATTCTTGAAATGTCCCGGCAATCTTTGATTACCGTGACCTTCATGTCCCCCACTTCTTGGTGAGAGACCTTAGGATCTTATAGTTGATATCTTTATCGGTCATCTCTCTACCAAGTTCTCGAAGCTTGTTTATAGACATTGTAATTCTTCCATCGAGTTCGTTGATGGTTTCGTTGGCAGCATCTTGGTTTCTCGAACTTCACCAATGGCTTGAAGAAATTTGTCTTTTATCTGTTCATTTCCCTCGCAGATCTCAGCCGAGTATCCCACATTGCTTTCGCAGATTTTGAGGTACTTAATCTTCTCTTTGGTGACCTTATCCATTGTCTTCATGATGATATGTCTTGCAATGGTGTCCGTGAGTATGCGATTTTCTTTCTTCTTACCCATCGAAATTTTGGGCTTTTTTCGACATAAGACTTCCAGAAAGTGTCTCCATTGCGATT
Source organism: Stenogyne calaminthoides (assembly GCA_037126765.1). NCBI lineage: Eukaryota > Viridiplantae > Streptophyta > Magnoliopsida > Lamiales > Lamiaceae > Stenogyne > Stenogyne calaminthoides. The sequence goes on along the minus strand of JBBCBC010000022.1, from coordinate 20,479,492 downwards.
GTCATAGTAAATGATGATGGGTCCTCTCGATGACTTCCATCATTACGCCATTTGATCGAGCCTAGATGGTTGGACATATATATGGCCCAATCTGCATACTCATCAATAGAGAACTTGGCAGATCATGATACATACCGGATGTGTTATCCATCTTTGAGTGATTTTGGAAAATGAATGAGTTTTAAAACGGTTTTTCAAGATCGATTCGGATGACCACAATGACACAGAGTCGTTAGTCGGAAGAACCAACCGCTCGATAAAGGTCCCGAACGGGTTAAGATTTGATTGAATAGACTTCGAAAAACTTTTCCTAGTTCGAGTCTTTCGAATAACTAACGCCTATTTAAGCGATCGTCGGAAGCTAAAGTTTACCCGTGAAAAACCAGTTTGTATAAATCCAGTTCCAAGTTTTATCTATTTAATCTTTTGGTGTCTTATTTAACTTTGTATGCGCTTTAAGATTGTGCGATGTGAGAGCGGTTAATCAAAGCTAAAGGCATGACAAGATTTATAGTGGTTCGGACAAACCAAATCCTTCCACTCTTCCCTTTCACAAGGGGCACCAACTTAACCGATTAATCTGACTTAGATTAGTGTGTTAGTCCAACACAAGAAAACAGATGTTTTAAGAGTTCTCACTCAACGATCCTTAAATCATCTTTAGAACCCTGGGGATCGAAATCTTGCTAAACAACTTATCCTAACTTGGGGGTTTGGGTAAGATTGTTAAAGTTCCAACTATGAAATCTTTTCTTGCTTTGGGCTTAGCTAGATGAAAAGATTTCTTGCTAAGAACTTATGGGATGAACACAATATAAAATAAGCTTGAAGTTGTGTTCTTCGATGAAAATCGACTATAGATTGAGCTTCTTGATTATGTTGTTTGTCCGAGCATTTCCGTGTATCACTCTGAAGTGTGATCCCATATTTATAGACCTTGAGATCAAAGAGCCGTTGGAGAGCAATTTGAATCTCAGGCTATTTTTAGGTAGAGTTGCAGGCTTGATGTGACGTGCTTCAGGAACGGCATGGCTGAAAGTTTATAGCCGTTTGAGAGAGAGCAACATCGAATCCATAACTCTGTTCATCCTCTTCCTTATTGGATGAAAGCCTTGCTTTGCAGTGTTGTTCCTCCAACTAAGGTTGGTATTCATCTTGTTCAGATCGCAGACGTATGATAAGATGAGACATCAGTTTTCATCTTATGAGCCGATCCGACGATCTGAATTTATCGATCACCCACTGATGGAGTCTTCCGCTGTTGACTTAGCTTCAACCTGGCCGACTCTACCGATGTAGGTCTTCCGGTCTTATCTTCCGAAGTCATCTGATCTTCTAGTATAGAGGTTTGAGCTTCATGACTTCCGGCGAAGTTATCCAAGATCGATTAGATCGATCTTCCGCTTACGGTATAGCGTTAGGTCGTCGACTTTCTTACGAATCTTGAATCGACCTTTACATATTGAGTTCCCCCTGATATGGACCTATCTATTACATCGGTTTTTCTATACAATCATTATCAACCTGGTCTCCTATAGCAAGATTAAACATCATGTTCCTATTACATGTGATTTTGGAACTTTCATCAAAACTATAAATTTCCCAACAACAGTCATGAATATTATACAAAACATCATCTAAAATAAGATTTGATATCATTTGTTATTGTAAACTTTAAACTACATATTATAAGTATTTTTGAGGTAACGTATTTGCAATTTATTTGTAAAATTGAGAAAGAGAACGTGAAAATAATACTACAATTAATTCCTGAAGTAAAGGTCTAACTGATTTAGTATTCATAGTTTAACCTTAATTAACTCTTAATTATAAGACAAGAATATATCTTATTCCGGCCTTTATGACCAGTTTCTTATGAGAAAAATAATATGCACCTAAATTTTAGGAACCTAAGTTTTAGGGACAAATCAAACTTTAAACATTAATTAATATAATATATTTACTCCAAATAATAATTTATAATTTGTATTGTACACGATTAATTAGTTAGTTAAATTAATGCTAAAAAGTATATATAAATAATTAATATAGTATGTTTCTTTCACTAAACACAATCTGCTTTTTTTTTTAAAGATATTCTAAAAATACTAAATTATATATAATTATGAAAATATAAGAATAGGTTGGATATTTGTGTTTTTGTTCTTTTTTTTCTTTCCTTTAACATTTGTGTATCTCCTATATACTAAAGGCAAATCACATCGAATTTATATGGTGGATTTATTTCAAATCTCTGCATTTCTGTGAGAAGTTATTTATAATATTATTATTAATTTTTTTTTTTTTATTTCAATTATTAATTATTTAATTTTAATATTTACCTTTCATTTATCTCTTATATATTAATTATGAATCACCCACTATTTATGTGGTTTCTATATTTAAAATACTTCATTTCAAAACATATATACATTAATTTATATTAAATACATACCCATAATTATAAATTTATATTCTCTCTTATTCTTTTAAATATCATTAGCATGTAACCCGATATACTACGTCTACACGAGATTGAAAATAGTTTTTATATCTTAAATTTTAAATTAAATACTTTGAATATTTAATTAATTTGATTAATTCAATTATAGACTTAATTGTTTTTAATATTATACGTGCATATTTTCATTAATTTATTTTTAGTCTTTTAGAATATTTATATAATAAATGTCGTTCTGATATTTTTTTCCTTCATTATATCATATATACACATAATAATTAATTTTCATGATCATTTAAATTTTCTTACGCCAACATTAACCTTAATTTTTTATAATTAAATATTTAAAATAATAAATACTATTGGCTGAAAAAATTTATTCACACAACATATTTATAGAAAAATTAAACAATTTAATAACCATGAAAAGTAATCATTAGGGGTATATATGAGATAATGATGGGTGAAAATGTCAAAACGACTTGTATTATGTAAATAATATATAAGACTGAAATGAGTATGACATCTAATTTTAATAGGAGGAAGTAATTTGGAATAAGGAACGAATAAAAATATTCATAAATAATATTAAAATATAAAAATTATGCATTTAATTAAATTAATTGAATTAAATATTTAAAATATTTCAGTTAAAATTAATAAAATAATTATTTTAAATTCTACGTAATACACGGGTTACGTGCTAGTTGTTGATATTCATGGTTCTTTGGTCATTAAGATTTTTTTTTTTTTGCTTGATCAAATTCTTTTTTGGGAAAACATATATTGGTCACCAAGCATTAAAATGTTATGCATCATTAAATTGACAATGTTTCAATTGCAAAATTGATGATGATATTTTCAATCATAATATGTAATGCAAAAAATCTTGAGATTTGTGAAAATATTCACATAATGATTATATATAAAATAAAACGGGTATATAAAAAATAAATTGATAATGATTTAGCTATGAAATAAAAGTATCCAAATATTTAAAGCATAATAATTAATGCAGCAACAATTTTTCGTAATAATATGAAAGAGTTAATATAAACTATATTTTTTCTATGAGAAGGTCTTGTGTGAATTATTGCACATTAGTGTTATGTGCAATACATCACAATCAAGATAAATTGACTTAAAATTCGCGGGTCAGGCGCGGGTCGGGTCGGGTCGGGCACGGGCAGAGCGCGGGCAGTGGGTTGTGGGCTTCAGGTTGGGCGGACGAATATGTATTAATAAAAGGATATATTTATCAAATATGTAATGTAGCCTAGTGGTTCAGGTTTGTTGTTAATGTATTTAGTTGTAGGTTCAAATCCTACTGAACACATAATTTTATTTTATTTTTTTGGTCAATTTTTTGTGTGTTACTATATCTATGTATAAGTGTTACTACATTGTTATATTGAATTTTATTTATTTTTTGTTAATTTTTTGTGTGTTACTACATCTATGTATAAGTGTTACTACATTGTTATTAAATTTTATTTATTTTTTCTCAAATTTTTGTGTGGTACTACATCTATGTATAAGTGTTACTACATTGTTATATTGAAAAAACTTCATATCTTACGTAACACTTAATAAAACATATCGTAACACATAAATATTCATAACGTAACATGGGTCACATGGTAACACATTATTATTTATATGGTAACACATGCGTATTCATATAGTATTACGACGATATATGAACAGTGTTACACATTACTAAAGAAAAAAAAAGTTACTACATGAACAAAAAGTGTTACCATATAAAGAAAAACGTGTTACCACATAAATAAAACCAGTACAAGCGCGAAAAGAAATTCCAGTCCAAAATTACAGATTTAAAGAACAACTTGATGTGTGTAGGTCCCGAACGGGTTTTGTGAGGGCAGAAGTCTAGAGGGGAGGGATGAATAGACTTCTGAAAAACTTTTCGTCTTGGTCGGTGTGATTGCGGTTTCCCACGATCAGTCTTTAGTAGTGAGTCGGTTTGGATGATGTTCAATCTTCTTGAGTGCCCGAGGCGGTCGGTTTGATATCTGTCAGTTTAACTGATAGTGCGGAAGCTTGTGAATACCCGTGTGAAAAACCAGTTTTATCAAATCAGATTCTCAAGTTAGTTTTCAATCGATTGACTAAGGTGTCAACCTGATCAGATCAGTTGCTTGGTGCAGACTGATGTTAACTTAGAATATGTATTCAATTTTAAGCTAGTTGTGTGAATAGTGTAAAGCAGTAAAGAGCAAGTAAATGCACACAAGATTTTTATAGTGGTTCAGACGAAACCCTTCTTACGTCCACTCTTCCCTTAACACAGGGGCAACTTAACCAACTTAACCGAACTTAACCGAACTTATCCGACTGGACTTAGTTTTATGTGTTAGTCCAACTCTCAACAGATGTTTATCGAGTTCACACTCAACCGATCCCAGAAATCAGAAACTAGAATCCCTAGTCTAAAATCTTTATGGTAACAAACTTAACCTAACTTTGAGTTTGCGTAAAGAATGTTGAGGTTCCAACTGAAAATCTATCCTGTTGTTTATGTAGCCAAATGCTAGAGGATATGATTTCTTGCTAAGAACTAATGGGGAGAACACTTAAGAATAATCTTCAAATTTTGGTGTTCTTCGAGCGGAAATTCTGCTACCTTTTGCTTCTTGATAATTTGCGTGAATATTGTTGTTCCGCTTTTGCTCGATTGTCTCTTTTTTTCATTTGACGAGCAATCCCATTTTATAGACCTCGAAATCAAAGAGCCATTGGAGAGCAATTTGAATTTCGGGCTATATTAGGTAGGTTGTAGGATATGATTGTGACGTGCTCCGAATATCGGCGTGGCCGTAGGCATGATTAGCATCGTTTATGTCCGCAGCGTCGAATCCCGCATTGTCAGCTCTTTTTGTGAACGTGTCGCTTTCTCTTTGGCTTCGCGAGGCGGTACTTCAGTAATTTGTCTGTTTGATGATTGATATTCCTTTTGTAGAATATTCATCTTGTTTGGTGTACCATTTTGGTTTATGCCAGGTGCGAGCTGACTTGATCAGATAACTGATCAGTCTACCTTGTAGAGTCTTCTGATGCAGATTGTCTTAGCACAATTTGCAGACTCGACTGATGTAGGTCTTCAGGTCTTCTGGTAGTCTTCTGATCTTCAGGTGACTCTGAGCCTCAGTGTCTTCAGTCATATTGAGTCTTCAGGTTTGTTACTGAGTCTTCAGGTTTCTCTGAGTCTTCAGGTTTTTCTGAGTCTTTAGGTTTAACTGAGTCTTCAGGTCTATCTGAGTCTTCAGGTTCATCTGAGCTTCAGTGTCTTCTGTCTTCACCTGATCTTCTGACTTCTTGTCTTCTGACTTGTTCGTAGCTTCTGATCATCTGACCTTATCTGGTCATCTGATTTTTAGACCTGACCTATACATATTGGGTTCCCCCTCAATATGTGACCTATCTTTTACATCAGCTATCTATACATTTCAGCTGGTCATCTTAATCTGATTCTAAGTCATCAGTCAGCTAACAGGTCTGACTGGTCCTATTACAACCTGTTTTGGAACTTCCATCAAAACTAAATACAAATTTCCCAACAATTTCCCCCCTTTTGATGGAACCAAAACACTTAATCAGAAAAACAGATACCATGAGTAGAAATGCGGATAATGTAAAATAGTAAATACTTCAGAAGACAATGAGATGTTGTCTTAGAATCAGAGAGATAGAATATTTCATTCAGATAGGTGTGTACGTTACAGAATATATGAAAAACATACCTATCATCTGATTCCAGGTTGTCTTCCTCAGGTGTACTTGAACATTTGTAGTTCTTTGGGGATGCCAAACATCTTGTACATCCTTTGCATTAACTTGTCCAGATCTTCTCTTCTATGGATCCCTCCTTTGTCAGCAAATCCATAGTAGGCATTCTTGAATTTTACAGCATCTAGCTTGTTGTCTGGACACAAAGTTGGAAGGAGTTGTTCAAAGGGAGGCGCTTCAGGTATTAGTGACATGATCTTCCCTTCCTTCATCACTGTCTGGTAGAAATCTGGGTGCTTCATTTCTAACCAGTTTCGAAATTCATCATCATTTTTAGTCTGATTTTGATGAATCGGAATCATCTCCAGAATATACACATCACACAACCATTCTCCTCTGATCTGATCCCATTCTGGAAGCAGATCTAGCCGGACACAGAGGATGTCTTTAACAGGTGCCGGAAGGGCATTCCTTTCCCAAGCAATCTCCTCTGCTGCAGCTTCATTCTTCCTCTTCCTTCGGATGTATGCGATGTTTAGTCCATTAGCCTCTTCTAACTTCTGCTTCTTGATGGCAACCTCTCTTATTCTCTGTCTTGTTTGCTCTTGAATTTGTTCAGGAGACATCTGACTTTTGGTAGAGAATAATTGGCCTTGTCTCTGATCTTCCGCAGAAGCTTTCACCATCTTGCCTTTGCCTTTCTTCCTCCTCAGAGTCTGCTCAGGTTCATCATCTCGTTCGTCCTCTTCTGCTAATTTCTTAGCGAGTTCAAGGCTCTTGGCCTGATCATCAGTTTCCATTCTTTTCTGTACTGACGAAGAGAAGTCTTCAATCTTGTCGACTCTGGCAATGACTTCTGAAAGAACAATCTTCTGCTCAGTGATCTCTTTGCTATGTTGCTCCACAGTTTCTTTCACTTCAGCAACGAGATCAGTAGATGGAGTGGCTGGCAAGTCAGATACAGTGATTTCTGGAAAAGATGGAATAGTTACCAACAGTGTCTGTTTTTCTTTCTTCTCTCTATTCTCTTGTCCTTCCCCCTTTTTGGTTTCATCAAAGAGGTTGGACAGCCTGCGATTCAGAGCAATAAACTGTCGTGTGATCTCCTCTCTGAGTTCCTCAACAACAAGAGGAGTAATCTGAGCGGTGGCAGAAGATGCGGGAGTCAAAAAGCATCTGAGAGCAAATTCGATGTCCTTTCTTGCTCGTTTTGTAGAAGCTGCAAAGTGTTTCCAACCCATATTCATGTGGTTGTCAGTTTTCTCCAAGGATGCCCATGCACTTTCCAGTAGTACCTGTGTCTCAGTGAGCATATCTGTCTGAACTTTGAGGTTATCAGACTGGAGTTTGAGCTTCTCGGCAAGAGGATTTACTAGTTGCATTACTTCAGAAAGGATGGTATTATGCATCCCAACTGTGTGACTTCTTTCTCTGTCAACTAGTTTTGCTCGCTCTTCTTCAAACCGCTTCATCAGATCTGCTGTGAGAGCTTTGAATTTGTCTTCAATAGCAGCCATTACCCCATCCTGAATCTTCTTACCACGAAGATCTAGGGTATTGGAGCTCAGCATAGCAATCTGGTCAGATGTTGAAGCCTTGCTAAGTTGGGTCTCATCTGCAGCACCAATTCTTAGTTCATCGGTAGCTCCCTCATGATCTGTAGGAGGTTGAACAGTTTCCTCCCTTTTATCAGCAATTCCGAACCTTTCATGAATCAACCATCTGATATCATCGTCAGATGCCAGTTCAACATCGTTTTCTATCCCAGCATTGTTCAAACACTTCATCTCCAAGTCTACAAAGAAATCAGATCCCAGATTTATCATAAGGATCAGAAATTTTTTGATGCTTTTCAGTCTGATATCCCTCCAGAACACAATTTCTTTTATCTGATGCTGGATGCCAGGATGTTGATCCAATTCAGGGCACATGTCCAGCAGATACTCCTTGATTTGTTGCTTCATTATCCTTATGATGGGGCTTTCTGAATCAGATGAAGCAAGCAAGGTTCTGGTATTGAAGGCATTATGAGAGACAGACACATGCTTGTCAGATCTCTTAGGTTCTTGTAACTTGTTTGTAGATTGGGAGTGAGATAGGGATATTTGTGGTTCAGGTTCATTTTCAGCGTGTTTAGGGTGTTCAGTTTCCTGAACAGGTTCAATGGTTGGGGCAGTGGGGGATCTGGGGGATCTGATTGGTGAGGGTGAAGGTGAGAATATTTTGTGAGGAGAGGGTGGTAGTGATGATTTTTGAGGAGAGGGTGATGGCGATTTAGAAGTGGGCGTGGGCGATCTTGCTTTCTGGAAGATCTTGGTGAGAGGCAGAGAATCAGATGGTGATTCTTCCTCAGGATGCTCCACTTCTGTCCCTCTGACATCTTTCTCTCCTTCTTCGATCATCTGTTCTTCCCTTACTTCTCTGGCAGTGTGCTCAGAACTGACTGCTATCTCCTTTTCTGATTCCACCTGAATCAGATCCTACGTTCTGCGAACTTGCTGAGCAGAACTCGGAGCAGTCTTCAGAGGAGATGTTACTCTCTTCTGACATTTCCGTTGAGCATCTGGTTTCTTGACCAGATCCTTCCTCTTCATCCTCTTCTCTGGAATGGCCGTTCCCTGCGCTTCTGAAGATGCAGTTGCCTTTTCCTTTCCCTTCTTTTCTCCCTTGGGTTTAGGCACATAAGGAGTAGGATCCTCATCAGATTGTCCAGGCAGTGGCTCATCCTTGCCCAATATGGCCTTGTGCTTTGCTTGATATATCTTCGCTCCATTCTCATTCCATTCATAATTCTTTGGTAGCTTATCTGACAGAATGATTGAGATTTTGTGCATGAAGGAGCACTTGGAAGATAAGCACACTTCATTTCTCTGGGTCAGTTCGAACTTCCCCGAGTCTTTCCGCAGTCTTGCCTTGACCATACCCAACCAATCTATGTCTGAAGCCTTCTTGATGATTGCAGCCATGACACTGATCTTATAAGAAGTGACAACATCTAGACTGTAAGTTGAGCACATAATCACCTTCTGAACGATCTCAAGGAGAAGGCGATATTTCCTCTTCAGGTAGGAGGCTTTGACATTCGTCGTATTCTCCTTGTTTGCTGGTCTCAACAGCTCGGCTTCAAGAAAGTTCTTCTCACCTACATCAGTCGTGTAGGTCTCTGGGTTGATGCTTCCTCGAGTTAGACCGAAGATCCTCTGGAGATCATCATTTGACACTCGAACTTCCAATCCACCAACGGAAGAAATCAGGCCAGCATCAATGTCTTCATCCCTCTGTAGATTGTATAGAAACTCTAGGGCTTCATGTGTGTGTACAATGTTCTGATGTGTAGAGCAATATCGTTCAAGTCCGCACGCTCGCAAGCACTCCAGAATTTCTAGCGATTCAGGATCTGAGGTGATTGAGAATACTACATACTTCTCATCAATGATATCTTTCTTCATTGACGCAAAGTTGCAGAACTTTTTCTCTTGGCCCTGTCGTGGAACAAGATATGCCATTTCTGTATGATATGCAAATTGATGTTAGTTTGAGTAAAGTATTTCAATAAATTCAGTCAAACCAGTAATCTTAGCATCAATTAAGCAAGTAAGCGTATAGATCGGATATAAGTTACAGAAACATAGCATCACAACTTGTAGGCTTAATAACTACTATGAATGAAATCATGCAGTACTCAAAGGAAAAAATTACCAGATATTGATTCGTAGGATTGAGAAATCGTGAAAGATAGAATCAATTGATTTTGAAAAATAAATTTATGAAGAATTTGAATGTTTGATCTTTTAAGAATTTTGAGAAGACGAAGTAGTGGAAAGAAGTTTTCTGAGAAAGATTTGGATTTATAGTATGCGAGGGAAAACTTTTTACACAACTTTCCAAAGGTACTCAAGTATCCGTGTTTTGAAATCAGTGGCTGAGATTAGTCGGCCAAAAAGTATTTTGATCGCAAGGTTGAGAAAAGTAGTCTTCTCATTTTTCGGACTCGAAAATTCGCAATAAAATGCATTAAATACATATTCCCATGTCCGCATTAAAAGTTTTGCAGTGCATGCGTCATAAAGTGAAAACATAAAAAAAAACAATTTAAATAATGCATATAATATATTCAGAAAGGGATAAATAAGGAACGTATCTGACAGATTGATATTGTAATCAACCAGTTACCACTGTGATCTGATCTGGTACTTGTTGACCTTACTGATGGTAGCCTTTAGCATTTCTCAACAATGTTCCACTCATCTGATTAGATACCTGTTTGATCCACTTCATTACTTATCTGATTCACTTATCTGATTCTCTTATCTGATGCTCATATCTGCTTCAATTCATGCCGCATTTCCTATGCACTTAAGTCAAACTCCCGCCAAAATATTTACTTCGGAAACTGAGAATTTGAAGACTTCGATATGAGATCGAGAATCAAGAAAGATGAAATGGAGAAATCAAGACTCGGTATAAAGACTCAGTATAATCAGTCAGTATATCTGTGAAGACTCAGAAGACATCAAGACTCAAGAAGGCAAGACGAAGATCAAGACAAAGGATACTGAAGGCACAGTAATTACTGGAGACTCAGTAATGTACTGAATGCTCAGTATAACCTGAATGTTCCGAGGCACTGAAAATATCTATCTGAAGGACACAATCCTGAGAAAAACGCGATTGCTTAGAAAAATAGATATTGCCCAAGACATTCTCATGCAGACAAAAGGAACTAAAACAAAGTGTTGTTAAGGCCCAACAATGTTCCACTCATCTGATTAGATACCTGTTTGATCCACTTCATTACTTATCTGATCCACTTATCTGATTCTCTTATCTGATGCTCATATCTGCTTCAATTCATGCCGCATTTCCTATGCACTTAAGTCAAACTCCCGCCAAAATATTTACTTCGGGGAGTCAAAAGGTCGCCTCGATTCCCTAATCGGTGCGATTTGACATTCCGTAATAATGGCATAGATACGCTGTGATTACTCACACCGTCAACTCATCCAACCATTAGCCGCGTGTTCCTTACGCGTTGTCGATGCAAATTTCTCTTAAGGTCTTCTGAGAAAATAAATTTGCATTTATACCCCTAATTTCTTCTATAAATTAGCCTGGGGTGTTAGGCAAACAACACAACATAAACCATTCATCTTCTTTAGCATATACTTCATACTTTCCGATGAATCCCTTATTTTCGGTGAAACTCCCGGTAAAAACCTTTAACCATTTTCCAATGAATTCAGCATCTCAAATCAACCCTGTGTGTTCCTTCACACTGCTTTCGTCGTCATCGAAGATTACACATACGATCAATGCAAAGCTTCTTTAACACCGTGCAGGCGGATCTACTATTGCAAATGAGAAGGCACTTCTCCTAACCATATGCACCTTGTGCGCCTATCGGGATGACGGAATTAGCATCAACAGACTCAGTCTGAAACAAAACATGGGTTTGATATACGATCTTGATCAGACAATAGCTGATCTTCGTATATCAAGCTCAATTTTTGCATGCGACACTAGTGGCCGTATGGTCCTTGTGACCAAACCTGTGGCACTGTGTCCCATTTAACAGCTGGAGAGCCCATTGATTTTACGTCTGAGGGCTCCTGGTTTGGACATCCTTCAAGGCCTCTCTCACTCCTCACTCCGAAGCTCTGAGAGTGGCTCAGGATTCTAGAAGCCTCTGATGCCCCTTTTAGGGTCGGGGGAAAATGAGAGCATCAAGCTCTTAAAATCTCTCTCTCCCCTTCCCTACCTTGGGTTAGGCTTAGGGTTTATGGTTTATGTAATGACCTCCGGATCTTCTTGTACTTGTAGCTTGTAATGTAAATCTGACCTCCGGGTCCTTATCAATGAAAAGTTTTATTATTTCATTGTTGTGTTGCCTCTTCTGACTTATGCGATTTGTAGCTTTAAACTTGTACGACTTGCTTTTTGACCGTAGCTTAATCGACTTATAAAGTAACCTTCCAATCTGATCAGTTTCCCCTTAATCTGATATAACTTGAACTGATCTGCTCCTTGTCTGATCTTCAGATCGGCTACTTGTCTGATCTTCAGATTGGCTCCTCGTCTGATCGTCTGTTCAGTTGAGTTTCCTAACTCAACTGATTCCTCTTAACCTGGTTAGTCTTTCAACCAACTGGTTCTGGAGACCAGTCCACTTAACATTTCTGGTGCACTTTCTCCGAGATCCAGAAGCCCTAGCTCGTTGCATAATTCTCTGAATCAGATTTCAGCTAGCGGCTTAGTTAAGATATCAACTTTCTGCTTATCAGTATTGATCTTTTCCATTCCGATATTCTTCTTTTCAACGTGATCTCTAATGAAATGGTGTCTGACATCCACATGCTTGCATCTTGTATGTAGAACAGGATTCTGAGTGATTGCAATAGCACTATTACTGTGAACAAAATATAGGTACGTTCTTAGCTACGAGGTTGTAATCCCTCAGCTGCTGACTTAGCCAGAGCAGTTGGGAACAACAGCTTCCTGTAGCCATATATTCTACATCAGTAGTAGATGTCGCAACTGATGTCTACTTCTTCGAAAACCAAGAGATCAGTTTATTTCCCAGAAACTGACATGAACCTGAGGTTGACTTCCTGTCGATTCTGCAACCTCCGTAATTAGAATCAGAATACCCACTAAGCTCTAGATTATCATCTGATGGGTAAAATAAACCAAGGTTTACTGTCCCCTCAGATACTTGAGAATCCGCTTAGCTGCTTCTAGGTGGCTTTGCATTGGATTTGCTTGAAATCGCGCACATACACCTCTTTGCAAAGGTGATGTCCGGTCTGGCCATCGGTATAGTAGAGATCCAATGAGAGCCCTATATTCTTTCTGATTAGTTTTCTGACCGTCCTCATCTGGATCCATCTTGAACCCGGCCATCATGGGAATTCTGACGTCCTTACAGTGTTGAATTCCAAACTTGGCCAATAAATTCCTTGTGTACTTCACTTGGCAGATGAATATCCCTTCTGTACTCTGCTTGACTTGTAAACCCAGAAAATAATTCATCTGACCCATCATGGACATCTCGAACTTCCCTTTCATCAACTTGCTGAACTTCTCACATAGCTTCTTGTTGGGAGATCCAAGATGATGTCGCCCACGTAATCTCAACCACCGAATATCTTCTCCATCTTCTATTCTGAATAAGGTTCTGTCCACTTTTCCTTTAGTGAAACCGCTGTCTATCAAGAACTGAGAGAGTGTATCATACCAAGCTCGAGGAGCTTGTTTCAGGCCATAAAGAGCTTTCCTTAAACGGTACACTTGGTTGCCTTTTTTCAAAGCTTGGAGGTTGTTCAACATAAACTTCCTCTGCTAGTACCCCGCTTAAGAATGCACTTTTACATCCATCGATACACAATGAACCCTCTATGGGCAAAGATATATGCGAAAAAATAAACCGAATGGCTTCTAAGCGGCGACCGGTGCAAAGGTCTCATCATAATCAATTCCTTCGATTGTGAATACCCTTAGCAACAAGTCTTACCTTATTCTGGTTATGACATTATTCTCATCTCTCTTGTTCTTGAATACCCACTTCGTGCCAATCACGTCTTGATGAGTTAGTCTGTCCACCAGTTTCCAAACTTGATTCCTCTCAAACTGTTCGATTCTTCTTGCATGGCTAGAATCCGACTTGCGTCTTGTAGAGCTCCTCTCATCAGTAGTTGGTTCCTTCAAAAGACAGATAACAACAATACATGGCACTTTCACCAACTCGATGTCTAATTTTAACTCTATCGAGATGGGTCTCCGATAATCGGTCGGTTGGATGACCGTAATCCGTCCTCCTTCTTTTTCTGATTTGCATCTATTTGGAGAACATCATCCACTTCTGATAGTAGTTCATTAATAGTGATTGGGAGTGGTGCGAAATTATGATCCACTTGATAAGAACATGTCTCAGCTGATGTTGGACTCATCATGTGCTGATGTCTGTTCGTAGGAACTTCAGGAGTTCCCCCGAACTAGATGGTTCAGTTGATACTGTCTCAGCTGTACTAGCTTCTTCACTGATAGTTGTGCGTACCTTAGGGTCTGATTGACCTGGTGAATCAGCAAGATCAAGTTCTGGGATATACACAGTTACGTGTTCAGATTCTTTCTCCTTGATACTTAGTCGATCCATTTTCTGCGTGTCGTAGTCTTGGTTGATCCGATCTTTGCTTTGTTCTGAGGCAGCTTTCTCTTGTTCAGAAGATGTCTCATCAAAGACTACATGGGGTGTTTCTTCCACAACTAGGTTCGTTTGTTGTAAACCCTGAAAGCCTTGCTGGATGAGGAATATCCTAAGAATATACCCTCATCTGTCTTGGCCTCAAAAGTCTTCAACTGACTTTTCCCATTGTTGTGTATGAAACACTTGCACCCAAAAATATGGAAGTATGAAATACGAGGTTTACTGCCCTTCCATAGTTCATAGGGTGTTTTTTGTAGTGAGCCTTTGTCGAGAGAACATCTGCTACGAGTGTGGCATCTTGATGTTGATTATACGCCTTAAAAGCGGCTTGGTGTTGCATGTTCAAATAACATAGTCTGAGCAACTTCCTTGAGTGTTCTGTTTCTCCGTTCTGCTCTCCATTTTGTTGTATGCGTTCTTGCGGTGACGTCTCATGTTGTATACCAAACTTCGGTCAAAAAATCAATAAAAAAGAGTTCAGAAATTCTGTACCTCGATCTGATCTGATTTTTACTATACTGACACCCTTTTCATTTTGAATTTTTTTGAGCAGCTCGGGTATCTTTGTTGTTGTCTCATTCTTCTTGTATAAGAATATAACCCAAATAAACTTGGAATAATCATCCACGATTACCAGAGTATATTTGCGTCCATTGAGACTGACTGGTGTAACAAGTCCGAATAAGTCCATATGGAGCAGTTGCAATACTCTACTGGATGCTGGTCTAGGTATTCCCTTGAATGAGGCTTTAACTTGTTTTCCCATCTGACATGCTGCACATGTTTGATCCTTTGAGAATATCTCATTCGGAAGTCCCTCAACCAAAGACATCCTAGCTATCTTGTTAAGAGTCTTAAAGTTCAGATGACTCATTCTTTTAGTGCCAGAGCCAACTGCTACTCTTGGAACTCTTAACAATTAAGCATGCATTTCTTGGGCAACTGTTCCAATCTGCTGTGTAGATCGTGCCTTTCCTTGAACCAGTTAGCAAGATTTGTTGAGTAGCTCGATTCCTAATCGTACACTATCACTTGAGAACTCAACACTGAATCCGTTGTCGCAGAATTGTGATACTGATAGAAGATTGTGCTTTAATCCTTTGACATACGAGACTCCAGTTACTTGTACATAATCATTCTCTAAGGTTCCGAATTCTTTGGTAAAACCAAAGTTATCATCACCGAAGAGTACACCTTGGCCTTCTTGTTCTTTGTAAGAGCTAAGGAGATGTTTGCTTCCAGTCATGTGCCTTGAGCATCCACTATCGATGTACCAGATAGTTGCTTGTACACCTCCCTTGTTGGCGGTCCACGCGAACACCTAATCGAATCAGGTTTTAGGTACCCCTTTGGAATTGGGTCCTGAGGGGTTAGAGGTGGATTTAGGGATCCACACAAACAGGGCACTTCTATTGTAATCTGATAGATCAGAAGGCCTAATTTGTCTCCCATAAACATCAACATAATCATACGTCTCTTTATATGCTTTCGATTGATATTATTATTCGTGTGAACCTTGGGTGAATCAGAAGACTTGGGATTTTTCTTTATGTTTTGTCTTCTTTTAACCCAGTGGGGCTCAGGTGTAGCAGCCCTAGGTCTCTGGTTATAAGGGTAGGTACTACTGCTACCATTAAAAGATTCATATCTTCTTGGCATAGATGGTCTTTGCAGTTTACCTATAGCTTGCTTGTTAGGCAGCTGACCTTGATTGGGTCTCAGATTCGATTTCCCTTTTACAGGTTGTCTCTCCTGATACCTAATCTTCTGATCAGGTTGAGGTCTCTTCAGAAGAACTGGGTTCTTCTGTTGATTCCTCGGCTGATGCTTAATCAGTTGGGGTCCATTTCTGTTCCCTTTCTGATTAGGCACTTGCCTTACTTGCTCAACAGGTTTCTTTCCCTTATCAGATATGTGTTTAGCTTTTTGTGTATCTTTATTAGAGACTCGTTTGATTACACCCTTCTGAAGTGAACCAAACAGGGCTTTTGAGGATGTAGAAGGGTTCTCATACCCAATTCCCTTCTTGTTAGTCGGCGTTCGAAAATAGGTGTTCATATCTTGAATGGTTTTTGATGACTTCGTGAAAACCTCTATTTGCGCAAACTATCCTCAGTAGATTTGAGACTCTCATGTAGTCGGAAAAGCTCATCAAACTTAGCTTGTAGAATTTTGAAATCATCAGCTTGCTATTTGTTAATTGCTAGCTGATCTTTAATCTAACTTCTCTGATCGAAAGATTTAACTTTCGAAACTTTAAGTTCTTGATTTACCTTCGAAAGCGATTTTAAATGATTTCATTCAAATTTACTTTCTTGACGATGTTCTCTTTAATAAGCTGATTATTTCTGATCCTTAGCTTATTTTTTTCAGCTTCCACTATTGTATAAGTGTCTACTGCATTAGAGAGATCATCAAGCAATTGCTCAGAGTAGAGCTTCAAGTCAATCTCTCCAACAGGTGTGCTAATAATAGCAGGTGTGGAAATTGAAAAAGCAGAAGGTTTGGAGGTTACCTCAGATTGGTCTTCCTCCCTGGCCATCGGACAGATTTCATCGTCATCTGAAGAGAATATCAGATCTTCATGGTCGAAGAAATCATTTGCATTGCTTATCAGGCAGAAATCTTCTACAGATGAGTAGCCAGAATCTTCAGAAGGCAGATAGGAATCATCAATTCCTGATGTGTCAGCAACCATGGCTTTTCTGTCTCTGAAGCGTTGCTCTCTTCTGTTCCACTTCTCTTCTCTTTCTCTGGGAGTCAGGTCTGGGCAGTCGGTGCTGTAGTGACCTAGTTTCTCACAGTTGAAGCATGATCCACGATCCACGAAACTTCTTCTGCCAGGTGAGTCACTTCGTTTGTAGGATCTGTCAGGTGACTTTCCTTTATGATTGTAATCAGAACTCCTTCTGTCAGATCTGTTGTCTCTTTTCTCATCTGACCGATCATCTCTTTTACATCTCTGTGATCCCTTCGGTCCTCTGATCTGGTCCTTTCTAGTGATCTGTCAGTTGGCCTCCTATTTCTTCTGTCTTGATATTCCTTGTAGAATCTGCGAAACTTACCAAGTTGAATGTTTGATCTTTCAAGTTTCCTAGTAAGCAGAACGATCTGTTCAGATGGCTCATTATGTTTCCAACAGGTTCAGTGGCCTTTGATCTGCTGCTGGTTGCTTTGAATGCAACTGATTTTGATGTGGAGGTTGAGGCTTCAGCAGGCGTCTCGTCGTCATCTGCTTGCCCTCTTTTGATTAGATCGAACTCATGGGCTTTAAGGCTTAGGAACAAGCTGCTTGGCTTCATCTTGGTAATCCTTGATTATCGTGGCTTTCATGTCCCATTTCTTGGTGAGAGATCTCAGGATCTTGTAATTGATGTCTTTGTCTGACATCTCTCGTCCAAGTTCTTGTAGCTTGTTTACTGATATGGTGATCCTCCCATCGAGCTCATTGATGGTTTCGTTTGGCAACATCTTTAGCTTCTCAAAATTCACCAGTTCAGCTTGTAATCTGTTGTCTTTGATCTGATCATTTCCTTCGCACATCTCAGCAAGCGTATCCCACATCTGTTTCGCAGTCTTGAGATACTTTATCTTCTCTTTGGCGACTTTATCCATCGTCTTCATGATTATATGCCTGGCTATTGTATCTAAAGTATACAGCTTTCTTTCTTCTGCATCCATCAGGGCTGGACTCTTTCGAACAAGATTTCCAGGTGCAAAATCTGGATCTCCTCCAACAGCTGGATTGTCGTGATATATGATGATGGGTCCTCATTCGATGACTTCCATCATTCTGCCGCTTATTGACCCTAGATGGTTGCACATGTATATTGTCCAATCTGCATAATCATCAATTGAAAACTTAGGCAAATCATGATACATACCAGAGGTATTATCCATGCTGAGTGTGATTTTGAAAACGAATGAGTTTTGAAAACGGTTTTTCAAGATCTGTTCAAATGACCACAAAGATTCTTCCTCAAGAATCGATGATACTCAAAGCCAGTGGTCTGTAGAACCACTGCTCTGATACCACTTGTAGGTCCCGAACGGGTTTTGTGAGGGCAGAAGTCTAGAGGGGAGGGGTGAATAGACTTTTGAAAAACTTTTCGTCCAGATCAGGTGTGATTGCAGTTTCCCTGATCAGAGTGCTAGTGAGTCAGTTTGGACTGATGTTCAATCTTACTGAGTGCCTGAGGGAAGATCAGTTTGATATCTGTCAGTTTAACTGATAGTGCGGAAGCTTGTGAATACCCATGTGAAAAACCAGTTTTATCAAATCAGATTCTCAAGTCAGTTTTCAATCGGCTGACTAAGGTGTCAACCTGATCAGATCAGTTGCTTGGTGCAGACTGATGTTAATTTAGAATATGTATGCAATTTTAAGCTCAGTTGTGTGAATAGTGTAAAGCAGTAAAGAGCAAGTAAATGCACACAAGATTTTTATAGTGGTTCAGACGAAACCCGTCTTACGTCCACTCTTCCCTTAACACAGGGGCAACTTAACCAACTTAACTGAACTTATCCGACTGGACTTAGTTTTATGTGTTAGTCCAACACTCAACAGATGTTTATCGAGTTCACACTCAACCGATCCCAGAAATCAAAAACTAGAATCCCTAGTCTGAAATCTTGCGGTAACAAACTTAACCTAACTTTGAGTTTGGGTAAAGAATGTTGAGGTTCCAACTGGAAATCTATCCTGGTGTTTATGTAGCCAAATGCTAGAGGATGAGATTTCTTGCTAAGAACTAATGGGGAGAACACTTAATGTTGGTCCCGGTGCAAACGAGTCTTACACGTGTATGGGGGGGGGAATACACGTGTTCAGTGTTTTTAAAACTTTTCTTTTACTGAGGTCAGCTTGGGTCAGAAAATCCTGAAGATTAGGTCCTGAGAAGCACAAATAATCCCAACTGAGTCCTGAGTTTTCAGAGATCCTGAGTTGCTTGGATCAGATAACTAACTTACTGAACCCTCAGAAGAGTAAGTTGAGTTTAGTAACTATCTGTTCTAGCTACTCAGATGTGCGGAATGGTTTGCCCTTTAGTTTATACTCGTTTTAAGCTTTGCTGAAAACCTTCCTTTAATGGAATAGTGATTAGGCTGTGATTCAATTACATGCAACTTCCAGTGGATTTATTCCAACTGAAATCTTAGTGAAAATATGCTTTCTGATTTAAATCAATGCAACAGTTAAGCACAGATAAGGAAAGCAATAAACAACACAGCAATTATAGTGGTTCAGAGACTCAAGCTCCTACGTCCACTCTCTCTGATCCTCAGAGAAATTCACTAAATACTTCCTGAGCTTTCTGACTACCTCGCGTAGTTTACTTACTCAACTCGGCCCTGAGTTTTCTGACTACTCCACGTAGTTTACTTACTCAACCCGACCTTGAGCTTTCTGACTACCTCCGTAGTTTTCTTACTCAAACACAAACAAGCTTTCAGACTACCTCTGTAGCTTACTAACTTCTCCTCTAGAGCTTTCTGACTACTCCGCGTAGTTTACTAACTCTTTACAACTCTTCTCACCAACAAACACACTCCAACTACCTTCTCAAGGGTTTGGGGTTTCTCGGTTGGTTTCCAACTAGGATGAGATATCCTTTACAATGAAGTACAATGCAAAGGCTAGGATATCTCGACTAAGCTTCGGATATATCTTATCAAGCTAGGCTTAGTTTAATGAGCTCTCTTCAATATAAAAGCACTTGGGAAATTCTAAGTTTTTCGAGTGCTTTAACTTTGCGATAGTAAGTTTGAGCTCTTGAGTTGCTTACAAATTTCCCGTAACCTTACAATGTAGAGGGTCACAAGTATTTATAGGCATACACCAAGGTCACTCTTGAAAAACTATTCATTGGAGGAGATAGCTTCATGAGTTTCCTCTTATGGTGCGTGAGGAACGACTATATTTAGGGTTTGAAACTCCCTAACATGTTTTAGGCAATCGCCTTTCATGTAGCCGGTCTTCACTTTTTACAGTCTGGAACTTTTGTACTTCTGACATCTTTTTTGACAAAGAATCCTTTGGCGATGTCGATATGGTACGATGTTGTCTTCCTCTTTTTTACTTTTTGTCTCCGATTAAAGGTAGACACCTTCAACTCTTCTTTTGGTTATAAACTTTGAGTTGATATAACCTTAACAACACTCTGACTTAGTTCCTTTTGTCTGCATTTGAATATCTTGGCAAATATCTATTCTTCTAAGGAATCGCGATCTTCTCAGTATTGCATCCTTCAGATAGATATTCTCAGTGCCTCGGAACATTCAGGTTTATACTGAGCATTTAGTACATTACTGAGTCTTTAGTAATTACTGTGCCTTGATATTCTTGATCTTGATTCTTGATCTTTTGTCTTACGTGTCTTGAGTCTTACGAGTCTTGAGGGTCTTACGAGTCTCCAGCGTCTTACGAGTCTTGAGCCTTACGAGTCTTGAGTCTTCCGCGAATATCTTGGTGATATCTTGAATCTTTAATCTTGAGTCTTGATTCCTCGATTTCATCTTGAGTCTTGATATCTCGATTTCTGCTTTGAGTCTTGATTCCGATTTCATCTTGAGTCTTGATATCTCGATTTCCTGCTTTGAGTCTTGATTCTCGATTTCATCTTTTGAGTCTTGATTCTCGATTTCTTCTTGTGCCTTGAAACTTTAGTTTCATACTGAAACTTCAGTTTCTTGGCTATCTTGAGTTCTTGAAATCTTGAGATCTAACTTTGATGTATATCTGGCGACTATACATTTTGCGATATCATCACGAATACTCTAAAAAGCCCGAATCGACTCAACTATCAAGATTATCCTGAAAATGTCATACTCAGGGGTTTTGGGATCTAATCAAAATCATATATCTTTATTAAATTCATCTCCCAACAATTTCCCCCTCTTTGATGATGCCAAAACCTATCTTGTTACAAACATACAACCTAAACTCAGGTTTCAGTTTATCCTATTACAAGATTGGTTTCTGAACAGAGAATCTCCCAACAATTTCTGAGAATCTCCTCAACAATTAATCATTCAACAATTTCTTCAGTAATGAATCTCTTAAAGGATTCATCACCAAATACTTATAAACAATTTCCCATAAACAATTAATTCAGAGACATCATTCAGCATATCAAAAGTAAAAGACATGTAAATAAGATAATGAGTTATTATCTTTTGAGCACAAATGATAAATTTTCATTGATGATGAGTAGACTATTATAGGTTACAATGAAATTTATCAGAACAAAAATAAAAGACAAAAAGATAGAAAAAAAAAACTACAAGTGTCTTCAGGTAAGTCTTCAGTCTTCAGTCTTCAGATTTGGCTCTTCAGTCTTCTGCTCTTCAGTTTGCATCTTCTTCAATTTCATCAGTGGGCACTTCCAGGTTGAACATTCCGAAATACCTCTTCTTCATAGCATTTCTTTCCTTGATGATATCCGGACTGATCCCTGTTAGACCTAACTGTCCAGCATATTGAGCAATTTCTTGAGTAATGGCTTTTTCATTCACCAAGCCATTACCAAGTCTTGGAGGAGGGTGGGTATATGGACCGGGGGCTACTATCTGCACTTTTCCTTCATCCGCAAGGTTTATCCATCTTTGGAGATATTTAGGATAGAAGGTTAGGAGATATTCAATAAATGCTTCATTTGGATCTGAGCTTTCCCCTTTCCATTCCCTGAGCACTTCATATTAGAACCAGAAGGTTCTCTTGACCTCTTCCCAACTATCATTGAATTGAATGGGCATCCACTTGTCAATGTGTGGCCATTTTATTGCTTGTGAAGTCCCCCTCCGTTTGCTCGCAAACTTTTTGTATCCACTCCTTCGCTTCTGCTCTTCATCTATTTTCTTCCTGATCACAGGTACGCCTGAGACCGAAGCAACAACTTTCTTAGCTTGTTCTATCTGGAGTGTCTTCAGAGCATTCCTTGTGTTGAAGACTTTCTTCTGAGGTTGACCTACAGACTCTTCTAATTCTCCAATCAGCTTCCTTTGCACTGGCTTAGAAGCCTTAACACGCTTACTTTCAAGTTCAACAATGCCCAAGGCTTTCCTCTTCATAGGCAATTCAGCAGCAGTCTGGCTTGTTCCAACCTTAGCTCTAGCACTCAGTTTCTCTCTTGCAACATCAAGCATGGTTTCCTCAGAAACCTGAGTGTAGATCTGCTTCTCCACCTTACTGAACTTCAGTTTTTCAGTAGCTTCGACTTCCTTCAAGGCTTTGGATAGGCTATTCATTTCAACTTCTTTTTGTGCCTTTTTCTCCAAAGTACGTAACAATAACTTCCTGAGGTCTTCATCTGGTCTTTCCCCCTTCTTGGCACCGTAATTTGGAAGAAGTCTGGAGAGTGCTGTGTCCATGTGATATTGCTCTTTGCTTACACAGCGCACCTCTCCTGCTAACTGATCTTGTTCATCTTCCAGCCTCCTGAGGTGGTTTTTAGCCATAGAGAACTCTTCAGAAAGATGGGCAAACTGGCCAGAGAGAGCCTCTTTAAACATCTCTGTCATCTTGGTCATGAGCATTGAGCTCATTTCCTCAACAGCAGACTTGATCAGCACTTCATTCTTCTCTGCCAATTTCACCTCTAGAAATTCAGTATTCTCCTGGTGCTTCTGTTTAAGTTCAGCACTCAGCTCGGCCTTGACTCCCTCCAGCTTCTCATTCAGCTTGTCTTCCATGGAGGTTATCTTTGAGGTCAGAGTGTTTTGGAGTTGCACCAGTTCTGAAGATGAACTCAGATTCTCCAACTTCTGAGTTTGGCTGGCCAATGTCTCTTCCATCTGATCGATTTTGTTCATCATTGGCTCAACCTTCTCAAGCTTCTCCAGAATGGGAGTGAGGTCGATCTCAGGAACATTCTGCACCTTCTGTGCTGATTGATCATCCTGAAGTTCAGACACAACCTGAGAGTCGGTCTGCACCTGAGCATTAGCTTCATCCTGAGCTCCAGTCTCCAACTGAGCCTCAGTCTGTTCATCAGACAAATCAGAGTTAAAGATAGAAACTTCAGTAACTTTGGTA
Organism: Stenogyne calaminthoides; assembly: GCA_037126765.1. Classification (NCBI taxonomy): domain Eukaryota; kingdom Viridiplantae; phylum Streptophyta; class Magnoliopsida; order Lamiales; family Lamiaceae; genus Stenogyne; species Stenogyne calaminthoides. Next base: position 20,456,044 of record JBBCBC010000022.1, on the reverse strand, counting down.
TAATTGTTAATAGTGCCAAAAGGTACGAAGAGTCTTGGGTTTCACCGAGGTTGAATGATTTCAGGTTGATCAGCACAGGAAGTTTCCTTCTCCATCTGAGACTGATCCTCAGCATCTCCCTATTGGTCCCCATCTTGAAATTTGTCTCTGCTGCTAGGGGCACCAACTTTAGTAGCTCTCCTCTCAGCTATCTTCTTCTGAACCAGCTCATCAAAATCGGAAATTTTCATCCTGAGCTTTGTCTTCCTAATCCACGAGAACTTCGGTCGGGAAGGTCATCTCCTCATTCCACCATCTTCCCTCTGAATCAAAGCAATGTTAAGCATCTCCTAAGAGTCGATTGAGGATGAAAACCGTCGACCTTAATCTGAAGAAGATATCTTGCATATCGGTATGAGCTTGAGCTCGGGGGTAGCGGTCAAGGATGAACCGTTCCCCCTTGCTCCTCCACTCGGTTTTCTTGACCGCCCTTCTTCCATCTCGGGCTATCTCTGGTTCGATCGAAGCATCGGTGAAGGATCATGAAGTAGATCACTTCGAGGAGCTCATCAAAAAAAAATGCTCCGAGTCTCAATAACGTCGAGTGTTGTGCGATTAGGTCCTCGGTTTGCATCGAGTGGGTTACGGGGCTTTGAGCTAGCACGTCCTCGAGATTGACTCGAGTTGGCTCTTACATCTGGCCGACACATCTTTGGTAGGAATCTCTGAGGCTGAGTTCCTTTAAAAATTTCTGAGAAATTTTATAAAATTTGGCGATGTCTCAAGCACCTCGAGAGAAGACTTGCTCCTCGATCATTCTGTGCCTTAGAGATAACCTGAGCCAAGACTTGTAATGGCGAATTCTGAGCGGTTTGACTCTCAGGTTGAATCTCTTCAGAATCACTGCCATCTTCATCGGTGAGAACCACCAATCTTCTGCGCTTTGAAGCAAGGTTCTTCTGCTTCATCAATTTTACACCCTGCTCCTTCTTCGCCTCCAACAAAACCTTCCCCACGGTTTTGTTGGGTCTCTTCAGCGGCCAATGACTCTTGGTGATTCTGCTTTCTTTTCTTTCTTTCCTCGATGGCTGTTTTTTCTTTTTGAATGGGCTTGAAGAGCACCTTGGATTTAGGGAATGGGGTCGAATTGGCGAAGATGTCCTCCTCCTCTCTGCACATCTCCAAAATAAATGCTATTTTGGTGGCATGGTGGATCTTGCCTTTGATTGAGATAGCCCCATCCTTCTCCCTTTTTACGACCTTGGCTTGTTCACTCACCGTCTGAATTAAGAATCTGAGCCAGATGAAGTCGATGGTGGGTGAAGCCTCAATCGCCGCCATTAATCTGAGCTTCGGGGTACTAATCTGCTCAAAACTCCCCGAATGACTCATGATGCATTTGCTCACAATATCCAACAGAACTCTATATTGTGGCTTCAAATGCCTCTTATGCATTGTAGCCTCAAATTTTACAGGATTCTCAGCAATCCTATCTAAATACTCCTGCTCTCTACCCAACATATACACAGCAGGATCCTCTCCACTATCACAAAGCTCAAAAACATCGTTTAAATTCTTCTGAATAATTTACAATTCCCTTTCAAAATTGATGTATTTAGACGAATGCTCTAAATGTGATACAGTAATCTCGGAATGTATACCATCCTCTTCATCTATATTCATATTACAGATGAACTCGATTACCTCTTTTCGCAGATTCTTGGTCCGATTCGGGCTTATGGCGAGATGAGTGAGCTTGGCCAAACGGATCATATGGAAAGCCTCCTCTTCTGGTTTGGAGTTGGTTGTGCTATCGAGTGAGACAACGAACTCGTACCAAGGTTTATTGGTTTCGGCTAATTTATCGAAAATGGTAGGAGCAATTTGAGAGATTGAAAATTTAGGGTTTGGATTTTCTGGGCAAAGGGATTAATTTTCCTGCAGAGGATTTTGGGAACGAAGGGTTTGATAAAATTTGGCTTGAATGGCTTATTGGGGTATAAATAGTTTTGAGATCGTGGGAATTCGCGTTGGTTAGGTGAAAAGCAACGGTTGAGATTAATCTCCGATTAATCGGGTATCTTGACAATCGATCTTCCAAAAAGTAAGTAAGCCAAAATATCCTCATTGGTCATTAATGTAACAGAGCATTAAATGATCAATTGACTTCTTCGAATTTCAAACGATCCCTTAAAAACATTCCTTAGGTGTTTTGTATTTATTGCAAATGATTCTTGAAGCTTCATTTAAGCAATAAATGAGTTGCATAGTCATTACTTCTTCGGACTAATTTCTCTCTATCGGTCTTCTTTGATCTTGACCTTGATAAAATGTCGATATAATCTTGAGTAATCTTGAATGGGTTCAAGATAACAATCTTGATCTTGACCTTGATGAATCTGAGTTTCACGAGACTCGATTCGATATTTCCATTTTATCCCGAGTTTCTCGGTAGAATTACGAAAAAACTTCATGCATCTGAAAACCTTCAATTTTTTGATTTACTTTATATACCCGGATCTAACATCCCTAATTCAACTTAAAGTTCCTAAAATCTTGATTCAGCCAAAGGTTTAGTCAAGATATCAGCTCTCTGCTCACCAGTATGAATTTTCTCCATCCTTATGTCCTTTTTCTCGACATGATCTCTGATGAAGTGATGTCTGATATCCACATGCTTGCATCTGGTGTGCAATACCGGATTTTGTGAAATAGCAATGGCACTATTATTGTCACAAAATATTGGTACTTCATTGGCTACAACTTTATAATCCCTTAATTGTTGTGCGAGCGAAAGAATCCGAGCACGCAATGACTTCATGTGACCATGTATTAAACCCCAATAATCTTGGTTGCTCTTGAGGTCCGTTTCTTCCGAAAACCAAGATATCGACTTACTTCCTAGAAATTGACAAGTTCTGTAGTGGACTTCCATCAATTCGCAACCTCCATAATCAACATCCGAGTAACCCGGTTAATTCAAGGTTATCATCACCGGATACCATAATCCTCTATTCACTGTGCCTTTAAGATACTTCAATATCTTTTTGGCGACCTCCATGTGACTAGCCTTAGGATTAGCTTATATCTTGCACATATCCCAACAAAGAAATGTTATATCCGCCTACTTGTCATGTGAGATAGAGCAATGATCCAATGATTCCTCTATAATCGAGATGACTCACTTATTTGCCTTGAATCGGGATCCATCTTGTAGTTAGTATTCATGGGAATCCTAACTGCATTGCAATTCTGTACACCATATTTGGCAATCAGATCTCTGGTGTACTTTGCCTGGTTGATGAATATTCCTTCCTTTGATTGTTTCACTTGAAGACCTAGAAAGAAATTCATCTCCCCCATCATTGACATCTCAAACTTGCCTTTCATCGATGTTGAAAACTTTTCACACAACCGATGGTTTGGAGATCCAAAAATGATGTCATCAACATATATCTCAACCCGATAAGATATCTTCCCATCTTCTATCCCGAACGAGTTCTATCAATGATCCTTTGACAAAACCATGGTCAGTAAGAAACTGAGAAAGAGTATCATACCATGCTCTGGGTGCTTGCTTAAGATCATACAAGGCTTTTCTGAGCCTGTAAACTTGGTCATTCTGTTTGAAACCAGGAGGTTGTTCCACATAAACCTCTTCTTTAAGCACACCGTTTAGAAATGCACTTTTCACATCCATTTGATAGACTGTGAACTTCATGTGGGCAGCATATGCAAGAAACAATCTGATGGCTTCTAGTCTTTAACAAAAAGTGCAAAGGTTTCATCATAATCCAAGCCTTCTTCTTGGGAATAACCTTGTGCAACTAGCCTTGCCTTGTTTCTTACAATGTTGTTGTTTTCATCTCTTTTATTCTTAAAAACCCACTTGGTTCCAATGACATTGTGCCTTTTAGGTTTATCTACTAGCTCCCATACTTCATTCCTTGAGAATTGATTCAAATTTCATCTTGCATAGCAGTAATCCAATGAGAATCTTGTAGAGCTTCACCAATCTCAGTAGGTTCTTTCTCTGATAGGAAGCAGCAGAATAGTGCACTCTCACCATGGAACCTTCTTGTTTTAACACCTTCAGTTAGATCACCCACAATCTAACTTGTAGGATGACTATCTAACCATTTCCTTCTTGATGTTCCCCCTTCAGCAGTATCCTCAACATTTGAAATGTTAGGTTCGGTTAATTGATGAAACTTCGAGGAACAACGAAAAAGGAAAAGGGAATCATCTTCCTCAGGGGAAATTCCATTCAGAACATTGTCAGAGACATTTGTTCCCCTTTGGTTGATAGATTCAGAATTTGCCTCAACTGTGACCACATCTTCATTGGCATCACATACCTGAGTCTGAACTGGTGTCTGTTCAGATTGGTCACCTTTGGTGTGTTGGCTTTCCTGAGTCTCACCATCCTGAGTTCCATCCTGAACTTCTTTATCTGAGTCTGAGTCACTCCAATCATAGATAGTGACTGACTTCTTATTTTCAGGTTCAGTTGATGATTTGTCATTCTTTTTCAGGCTTAATCTGGTGATCCTCTTGGTCGAGTTCATCTGCATCATGTTCTGTTTCTTACGAACACAAGTAGATTCATCAAAAACAACATGAGGTGTTTCCTCCACAATAAAGTCCTACTGATTGTAAACTCGAAAGCTTTTATGACTTGAAATATCCTAAGAATATTCCTTCATCGACTTTACTATCAAATGTTTTCAACCGATCTTTACCATTATTGTGTATGAAACACTTGCAACCAAACACACGAAAAGAAAAGAAACAAGAGGCTTCCTTTCATTCCAAAGCTCATAAGGTGTTTTTCCTTGACTCTTGGTCAAGATGGATCTGTTTCCGAGAGTAGCATGCAAAGGTTGATGACTTCAAATTTCAAAACCTTTTACTTAATATCGGCTTCACTATCATTGTCCTTGCGAACTTCTTTTCAAAGTCCTGTTCCTTCTTTCTTTCAAAGAACACCATTTTGTTGAGGGTCCTTTGCGGTGATGTTTCATGTGAAATTCCATTTCTTTGCACAATAATCGATATGATATGATTTATAAATTCACTCCTTTGTCGATCTGATTTTGACCACACTCGATTTTTTCTCAATATTGAGCCTTTTCATGAATTACAGCGGCTTTATCTCGAGTCTCTTTCTTCTTGAGTAAGAATATGACCCAAGTATATCTTGAGTAGTCATCAACTACTACCAATGTGTATTTCGCCATTAGTGCTTCTTTGGTGTTATAGGACCAAAAAGATCCATATCAATGAATCGAAGTATTCTCGTCGATAAAAAACATCTACTTTGCTTTTAAATGATGCTCTAACTTGTTTTCCTTTCTGGCACGCATCACAAATATGTTCCTTACTGAACACTTCATTAGGAAACCCTCTTACAAGAGCTAACCTTGCAAGCTTATTCAGGGTTTCAAATTCAGTGATTCATTCTTTTATGCCATAACCAACCGGGTATCTGGGAACTTTTAGCAACCAAACATGTATCTTTAGGAGTTGAACTCCAATCGACCAAGATACACATTTCCTTTTCTAGTACCAATCGAGAATATTTTTACGTGTTGTATCATCTTTCACATAACATAAGTTCTTAGAGAACTCAACATTAAAACCCTTATCACCGAATTGGCTTATTGAAAGCAAATTATGCTTCAATCCGAATACATATGAAACACCATGGATATGAACTGAGTCGATTTCCAAAGTTTCATATCCTTGATCCGTCCCTTGGAGTTATCTCCAAAAAGTGATCTGTGGGCCTCTTTGTTCAACATAGTCAGTTGTTGTCTTCTGAATCATTTCATATTAATCTAGAACATCCAAAGAAGATACCATACATCGTAATGTTTTTTCATCTAATAATCATCGCTTTATGTGATCTTTAATTACTTTTTGTTTTTTTTCCTCCGAAAAATAGATCAATTTTAGGTTCCCAATTTGTGTAACAAGGTTAGATGTACCTTCGAAATCTCAATTTGCACGACAACTCTAATCACTTTAGAGTGGCTAATTTGTCTTCCATAAAAGATCAACATACACATTTACTAAAAAAAGCCTTAGCGGTTTTACGTTTGTGCTAGAAGATGAAGTCATGAACATGTGCACCACGGAATTTTTCTTTTGATCCAAAGCCTTTTGTTCATTTGCTTTTGGCTTCGTTCATGCTGGTCTAAATCTTTGATAAATGGAAGAATAACCTTCACCCTTTAGGTTGGTTTCATAAAATAATCCCTGGGTCTTTATAGCCTACAAAAAATCTCTTCGGTTGAGAATGTCTCTTTTAGAGTGTTTCTCATCCACGAGGATTTCTCTAGATTGTTCGATAACTGGAGCCTTTCGATTTTGCATTCTTAAGATGCTTTGAAGAACTTGCTGAACTTTCCAAAGCTCATAATACTACATTTCTAGCCTTCACCGAGGTTTGGGCTTTCCTAGTCATTTGTTATATTGAGACCATAGGTCCTTTTCATCTTATTTACTACCTTATATTACTTGATTTGAAGTGTTTTGCCAGTTGTTTTTAAAAAGATTGTCTAATTGCTCATTGATGCGAATTCGGATGACCTTGTGAGGTTCCCCGAGGAATGTATCCCAATCCGTTTTTTTATCTTGGCGAGATCTCTGGTAACTCATTTCATCTATTACTTTAACATCCACCGTTCAATAGAGTTACATCTTCCTTTTCATCTCTATCATCATCTTTATGTGATCTTTAATCTTCTCGGTGAGGGTCATTGAATTTAGTCTCTGAAAAAAATAGAATCTCTTTTAGATTTCTCTATTTTTGTTAGGGTCACTATCAAGGTTAGATTTCTCTCGGGAGTTGTACTTTGACAACATCCAATCATCTTTATCTCATTTAATTGAGAAGTTGTTCTTCCATAAACTTTTCATTTTAGATTTTTAGGTTTCAGGGTGCCTTATTCTCTTGAGTTTCATTTATGTGTTCTTGTAAAAACAAACATAGTCCTTCATCGATTCTCAAAAGAATCCATCCTTTTGTTCATTTTACTTTGAACTTGACAACTCTTGTGCTAGTGTAGGAGCAACAACAAGAGAAAGAAGAGTTTACCTCCTCAATGCCATCGGTTCAATGTCATCACTTTCACTTGTCACCGAGAATATCTCATCTGAAGAGCTAGATCCCTCCTCGAAATGTTCTTCTTCGCAACCATGGCCTTTTGCTAGAGAACTTCTTGTCTCTTTTAATGCTTGCCTTCCCCGTTTCTCTCCTTAGCACTTTCGATCTCGACAATCATTCTTGAAAGTGACCTTTCTTTTTTGCAATTGTAGCATCTGAGGCATCATCATCCCCGATCATTTTCTTTGGACTTGGAGTCCTTCCTTTTGGATGAAGATCCCTTGGGCTTTCTTTTTCTCGGTTGATCTATCCTCGAGGTTTCTTCCATGTCCTTTTTCCCTTGTCTAATAGCTTTTGTATTTTCCATATCGACTTTAAGTCTTTCAAACCTCCTTTATCAAAGATTATCCTCAAGCTCATCCCGATTTTTAACAAGGGATTCTCTTGTCTCTAGTTTTCCCCGGGTTTTATCTTTCCTTAAAAGCCACATTTTTACTAGATGATGAATCATCTTTCTTTGTAACTTTTTTTTGATTTCTTATCATTTACAAACTCACGGGCCTTAGATTTTCGAGAGACTTGTTGATAGGGCATTGAATTAATGTTTTTGTGTTTTCAATCACCCTTTGCATGTATATCCCATTTCTTAGAAAGACCTCTAAGAATTTTCAATGCGCTTTTCTCTGTGGATAATTCTCTTTTCAAGTGCATTTAGATCATTCATAATACTAGTGAATCGACTTCCAATTTTTCAATAGATTCACCTTCTTCCATTTCAAAACTATCAAACTTTCCAATTGCTCTGAAAGTTTGTTTTCCTTGATATGATCTAGTTCATTGGCACATTATCTGCTAATGTATCCCAAATTCCTTTGGCGAGATTAGTGATTTCATTTTGCACACCATCATCAATTCATTTTATATTTTTTAGCAATGTAGTCTAGATTGACTAACTTTCTCTCCTCGAGTTTCAATTTCATCGGACTTAGAAATTAAAGCAGATCAATTCTCTCATCTTCTTCGCTCGGAAGAATTCACCACATCAAATTGGAATGGTCCTTTGAGACCACTGACAACATTCGCTCATGTTTGGAATATAGGTGAGTCTGAAGATTCTCGGTCTCCATTAAATCATAGTTCTCCACCGTCAACATGGGAAGTTTCTTAGAAGCCATTTTAATCTCATCTTTTAAGAATTGAAAATAAGATCGGGGTTCTAGACCACCAAGTATTTTTAGCTAATAAAACTTTTGTCAACAAAGTCTCTTTTAGCTTGAACCCTTGCTCTCGATACCACAATCATCCCCGAAACGTGTCTTTCTTTTGTAATTGGGAATATGTTGGCATCATCATTTTAAAACTTTTCTTTTTTGGACTTGAGTCCTTCCTTTTGATGAAGATCCCTCGATTAGGTCCTTTCACAAATCTTCTCGAGTGATCTATCCTCGGGTTTCTTACTTTCGTAACCTCGTGATTCCCAACCGAGTCCTTTTGTATTTTCCATATTGACTATCGATAAGTCTTTCAAACCTCCTTGCCATAAGTTCAGTTTGGTAACCTCAAGCTCATCCTACTTTTTAACAAAGAATGGTTGGCCCTTTAGTTTATACTCGTTTTAAGCTTTGGTTTGAAAACCTTCCTTTAATGGAATAGTGATTGAGGCCGTGATTCAATTACATGCAACTTTCGATGGATTGATTCCAACCGAATCTCGGTAAAATATGCTTTTCCGATTTAAATCAATGCAACGATTAAGCACGATAAGGAAAACAATAAACAACACAAAGAATTATAGTGGTTCGAGAGACTCAAGCTCCTCGCCCACTCTCTCGATCCTCGAGAGAAATTCACTAAACACTTCCCGAGCTTTACGACTACCTCGCAGAGTTTACTTACTCAACTTCGCCCCGAGTTTTCTCGACTACTCCGTGTAGTTTACTTACTCAACCCGACCTTGAGCTTTACGACTACCTCCTTAGTTTACTTTACTCAAACACAAACAAGCTTTCGATTACCTCTGTGAGCTTACTAACTTCTCCTCTAGAGCTTTACGACTACTCCGTGTAGTTTACTAACTCTGTCAACTCTTCTCACCAACAAACACACTCCAACTACCTTCTCAAGGGTTTGGGGTTTCTCGGTTGGTTTCAACTAGGATGAGATATCCTTTACAATGAAGTACAATGCAAAGGCTAGGATATCTCGACTAAGCTTCGATATATCTTATCAAGCTAGGCTTAGTTTAATGAGCTCTCTTCAATATAAAAGCACTTGGGAAATTCTAAGTTTTTCGAAAGTGCTTTAACTTTTGATAATAAGTTTGAGCTCTTGAGTTGCTTACAAATTTCCCGTAACCTTACAATGTAGAGGGTCACAAGTATTTATAGGCATACACTAAGGTCACTCTTGAAAAACTATCCGTTGGAGGAGATAGCTTCGTGAGTTTCCTCTTATGGTGCGTGAGGAACGACTATATTTAGGGTTTGAAACTCCCTAACACGTTTTAGGCAATAGCCTTTCATGTAGCTGGTCTTAACTTTTTGCAGTCTGGAACTTTTATACTTCTGACATCTTTTTTCAATGACCACATCGCCAAAGGTCGGATGGTGTAATCTTTGTCTTCCTCTTTTTGACTTTTGTCTCCAGTTAAAGGTAGACACCTTCAACGACTCTTTTGGTTATAAACTCTGAGTTGATATAACCTTAACAACACTCTGACTTAGTTTCTTTTGTCTGCATTTGAATGTCTTGGCAAATATCTATTCTTCTAAGGAATCGCGATCTTCTCAGTATTGCATCCTTCAGATAGATATTCTCAGTGCCTCGGAACATTCAGGTTTATACTAAGCATTTAGTACATTACTGAGTCTTTAGTAATTCTTGTGCCTTGATATTCTTGATCTTGATTCTTGATCTTGATCTTACGTGTCTTGAGTCTTCTGCGTCTTGAGGTCTTGGCGTCTTGGCGTCTTGAGTCTTGAGTCTTGATGTCTCTTGAGTCTTCCGCGGATATATCTTGGTGATATCTTGAATCTTCATCTTGAGTCTTGATTCCTTAGTTTCATCTTGAGTCTTGATATCTCGATTTCCTGCTTGAGTCTTTAGATTCTCGATTTCATCTTGAGTCTTGATATCTCGATTTCTGCTTGAGTCTTGATTCTCGATTTCATCTTGAGTCTTGATTCTCGATTTCTTCTTGAGCCTTGAAACTTTAGTTTCATCTTTGAAACCAGTTTCTTGAAAACATCTTGAGTTCTTCAAAATCTTCAGATCCTAACCTGGATCTATATCTGCTACTTATACATTTTGCGATATCATCCTGAATACTCTAAAACTGAATCCTGACTCAACTATCAAGATTATCCTGAACATGTCATACTCAGGGGTTTTGGGATCTAATCAAAATCATATATCTTTATTAAATTTATCTCCCAACACTTAAGAATAATCTTCAAATTTTGGTGTTCTTCGAGCCGAAATTCTGCTAGCTTTTGCTTCTTGATAATTTGCGTGAATGTTGTTGTTCCGCTTTTACTCGATTGTCTCTTTTTTTCATTTGACGAGCAATCCCATTTTATAGACCTCGAAATCAAAGAGCCATTGGAGAGCAATTTGAATTTCGGGCTATATTAGGTAGGTTGTAGGATATGATTGTGACGTGCTCCGAATATCGGCTTGGCCGTAGGCATGATTAGCGTCGTTTATGTCCGCAGCGTCGAATCCCGCATTGTCAGCTCTTTTTGTGCACATGTCGCTTTCTCTTTGGCTTCGCGAGGCGGCACTTCAGTAATTTGTCTGTTTGATGATTGATATTCCTTTTGTAGAATATTCGTCTTGTCTGGTGTACCATTTTGGTTTACGCCAGGTGCGAGCTGACTTGATCAGATAACTGATCAGTCTACCTTGTAGAGTCTTCTGATGCAGATTGTCTTAGCACAATTTGCAGACTCGGCTGATGTAGGTCTTCTGGTAGTCTTCTGATCTTCAGGTGACTCTGAGCCTCAGTGTCTTCAGTCATACTGAGTCTTCAGGTTTGTTACTGAGTCTTCAGGTTTCTCTGAGTCTTCAGGTTTATCTGAGTCTTGAGGTTTAACTGAGTCTTCAGGTCTATCTGAGTCTTCAGGTTCATCTGAGCTTCAGTGTCTTCTGTCTTCACCTGATCTTCTGACTTCTTGTCTTCTGACCTGTTCTTAGCTTCTGATCATCTGACCTTATCTGGTCATCTAATATTTCGACCTGACCTATACATATTGGGTTCCCCCTCAATATGTGACCTATCTTTTACATCAGCTATCTATACATTTCAGTCGGTCATCTTTATCTGATTCTAAGTCACCAGTCAGCTAACAGGTCTGACTGGTCCTATTACAACCAGTTTTGGAACATCCATCAAAACTAAATACAAATTTCCCAACAATGTGTTACTACATGAACAAAAAGAGTGTTACCATATGAGCAAAAGAGTGTTACTACATGAAAAAAAATAGTACAGACGCGAAAAAAATCTTCAGTGCAAAATTACAGATTTACAGAAAACAGAAATAGTGCAGAATGATCTGAAAAACTGCTTCACAAAACCATGGGAAATCACCTGTAAAAATGCGAGGATGAGAAAATTGAAGAAAACAAAAAGAATATGGAAGAGAAAGAGAAAAGGAAGAACAATAGAAGAAGAGGAAAAACCTAGATACGCACCACCATCAAAATCAACGGCGATCTGGTCGCGTTTGTTGCAACGCGAGGAAGAAGAAATCTGCGTGTGAGTGCGCGAGCGTGAAGAAGAAGAAATCTGCCCTGACTGCTCGAGTCATGAAGATGAAGGAGGAAGACCATTAACCCGCCAGCAATCTGCCCTAACCCGGCCCCTATTATTTGACCAGCGGAAAAAAAAAAGCTCAATTGCACATAAGACTTGTATGCAATATTTCATACAAGTTTTTGTCATTTCCTATCAATTTTAAAAATGACTAATGACAATGTAATTTAATTAAGAAATGAATTTAACAATTATAAAATGATGAGTTAATATAAAAAGTTATTTATAGTAATTTAAACAATGGAAATATATAACCACAAATTACATAAGATGAATAAATAATACAAAAAGAAAAATTACTCAATTCATCATTCAAATATTTTAAAAATTAAATCATTAACCTAACATCTATAGAATTAGCACTCCAAAATACCCATTATAACAATATAGCTCACCACCTATTTGTATCTGTAATGTTTATACATTCTCAATGTGGGTTTTCTTTTTTCTTTTTTTTTTTGATCGCAAACACATCATACCACTTGTGATCAAGACTTCCAACATTTTCTTTTCATGAGAAATGAGATCAATATCACAATAATCAAGTCACACGAATTAACATAGTGGAGATATGAATATATAAGAAAGACATTCAAATAAACATAACAATTAAACTTGTTTGGAATCGAAATGCTAAATTGTTATAAATTATTTCCATATAATCATATTATACATAAATCATGAACAACTCACAATTTCAATTCTGAATATAAAGTGACTCTTACAATTCACTTGAGTCGTTGTCACTGCTTAAATAAGACAATTAATTACCACTTTAGAGAATTATGTCTCATCTAAAAGCTCGAACTTGTAGAGAGGGTCGGGAATAATCAATTTATTTAATTTTTCTCAATATTCCCCATCACTCATCGACCGAATCATTGTCTCTGCTCTCTGGGGGGAGGGCCAACAAGTGGACAATTTAAATGGGTAGAGTGCGTCCACATGAATCGAACCCAGGATCTGGGCGAGCCCAAGCTCTGATACCATGGGAGAATTTCGCCTCATCTAAAAGTGTTGGTCCCGGCGCTAACGAGTCTCACACGTGTATGAGGGGGGGAATACACGTGTTCAGTGATTTTTAAAAATTTTCTTTCACTGAGGTCAGATGGATCAGGTTGTCCTGATGATTTGGCCCTAAGAAGCACAGATCACTCTGAGTCAAAGTCTACTGAGACAATGATCCTGAGCTGCTTTCAGAAGCTTCAGATTAGCCCAACTGAGCCTGAGTTTTATCAGAGATCCTGAGCTGCTTGGATCAGATAACTATCTTACTGAACCCTCAGTAGAGTTAGTTCAGTTTGGTAACTATCTGTTCTAGCTACTCAAGTGTGCGGAATGGTTGGCCCTAAGTTTATACTCGTTTTTAGCTTTGCTGAATATCTTCCTTTTAATGAAACAGTGATTAAGGCTGTGATCAGTTTGATGCAAGTTCAGTGGATTGATTCCAACTGAATATCAGTGAATTATGCTTTCAGTGAAAAACATGCAACAGATAATAATGCAGTACAGAAAGCAAAACAACACAACAATTATAGTGGTTCAGAGACTCAAGCTCCTACATCCACTCTCTCTGACCTTCAGAGAAATTCCTTAACCACTTCCTAAAGCTTTCTGGCTGACTCACTGCAGCTTACTCACTTTTCTACTTTGAGTTTTCTGGCTGACTCACTGCACTTACTAACTCAATACACACACAAGTGTTCAGACTACCACAAGTAGCTAACTAACTTCTTCTCTAGAGTTTTCTGGCTAACTCACTATAGCTTACCAACTCTTTACAACTCCAACTCACCAACAAACACACTCAAACTACCTTACAAAGGGTTTGGGTTTCTGGTTGGTTTCCAACTAGGATGAGATATCCTTTAGAATAAGTACAATGCAAAGGCTAGGATATCTCTACTAAGCTTTGGATATATCTTATCAATCTAGGCTTAGTGAATGAGCTCTCTTCAATGTAAAACACTTGGGAAATTCTAGGTTTTTCGAGTGCTTCAATTTGCAATAATACGAATGAGCTCTTGAGTTGCTTTCAAATTTCCCTAACCTCTCAAACTATCCGTTGGAGGAGATAGCTTCATGAGATTCCTCTTATGGTGTTTGATGAACGGCTATTTTTAGGGTTTGAATACTCCCTTGCATGTTTTAGGAAATATGCTTTCATGTAGCCAATCACCACTTTTTGCAGTCTGGAACATAGTACTACTGACATGCTTGATGACTGTCGCTTTCGATTGCGATAAAAATGCAGTGTTGTCTTCCTCTGATTGGTTCTTCTCTTCAGTAAATGTAGACAAACATAACGACTCTTTTTGGTCAATCTCTCTGAATGAGATAACCTTAAACAACACTTAGACTTAGTTCCTTTTGTATGCATGTGAATGTCTGGGGCAATATCTATTTTTCTGAATATCTACGTTTTTCTCAGTTTTGTAGTCTTCAGGTAGATATTATTCAGTGCCTCTGAACATTCAGGTTATCTTGATATTGATATCTTCTTGAGTCTTCGATGATTCTTTGGTCTTGATGTCTTTTTGAGTCTTGATGTTTTATGAGTCTTGATGTCTTCGACTCTTGATGTCTTCGAGTTTTTCGATGTCTTGATTCTTGATGTCTTCTGAGTCTTGATGTCTTGATGACATCTTGAGTTTTTCGATGACATACTAAGTCATCAGTGACATACTGAGACTTCAGTGTCTTTAGTGACATACTGAGACTTCAGTGTCTTCAGTGTCATACTGAGTCTTTAGTGACATCTTTTGAGTCTTGATGTCATCTTGAGTCTTGATGTGACATCTTGAAACTTGATTTCTTCATAAACTTCTTGAGTCTTGGTTTCTTGAAACTTCTTGAGTCTTCAGTTTCTTCAGAAACTTACTGAGTCTTCAGTTTCTTCAGAAACTTACTGAGTCTTCAGAATCTTCAAAATCTAACTTGATCTATATCTGCTGACTATACATGGTGCAGATAACATCCTGAACACTCTATACTGAATCCTGACTCAGTCTATCAAGATTATCCTGAACATGTCATACTTAGGGGTTTTGGGATCTAATCAAAATCTTCTTTATTAAATTCATCTCCCAACAATTTCCCCCTTTTTGATGATGCCAAAACCATCTTGTTACAAAAACACCTAACCTATACTCAGGTTTCAGTTTTTCTATTACAATCCAAAATGGCAATTCTCAACAGTTCAAAACAAAAGGCATATAAAACATAAAAGACATGTAAAAAGATAATGAGATATTATCTTTGAGCATAAGGATAAATTTTCATTGATTGTAAGATCAGAGTTACAGATTACAATGAAAATCAAAAACAAAAACAGAAGTACAAAGAGTCTTCAGTCTTCATCATCTTCAGTCTTCATCAACTTCATCCTCAGGCACTCCAGGTTGAACATCCCATAATATCTCTTCTTCAGTTCATCCCTTGCTTTGATGATGTCTGGGTTGTTTCTTGTCAGGCCAAGTTGGATGGCATACTGAGCAATCTCTTGAGAGATGGATGTCTCATTCACATAGCAATTTTCAAGTCTTGGAGTTGGGTAAGTATATGGACCAGGGGCAACTATCTGAGTATTACCTTCATCTGCTAAGTTTATCCAACTTTGCAGGTACTTACGATAGAATGTCAACAGGTATTCAATGAAGGCTTCATTCATATCCGAGCTGGTCCCCCTCCATTCCCTCAGAATTTCATAGTAGAACCAGAAGGTTCTCTTGATTTCCTCCCACGCATCATTGAACTGAATAGGCATCCATTTGTCAATGTGCGGCCATTTCTGAGCTTTTTCAGTACCCCTCCTCTTGCTCAAAAATTTCTTGAAACCACTTCTTCTTTTCTGCTCTTCTTCTTTCTTTTTCCTGATCACAGGAACTCCTGATACAGAAGCAGCAGTTTTCTTTTCCTTTTCAACTTGAAGTGTTTTCAGAGCTTTCTTTGTGTTGAAGACTTCTTTTTCAGCTTCTTCCTCAGATTCTTCAAAATCTATAATCAATTTCCTCTGAGTAGATTTTGAAGCTTTAGCTCTTTTCTTCTTCTCTTGCTCCACAAATGCCACAGCCTTTCTCTTAATAGGTTTGACTTGTTCTTCACCGGCTTGGCTTGTTTCCACCATCCTTCTACCACTCAGTTTCTCAGAAATTACTTCCTGAATAGTCTGCTCAGATACTTGAGTGTAGATAGGTTCTTCAGCTTCCTTGAATTTGAGCTTCTCAGTGGCTTCCACTTCTTTTAAGGCATCAGCAATAATTTTCTCTTCAGCTTCTTTCTCAGTCTTTCTCTTCAAGGTCTGTGCCAACAATTCACTAAGCTTGCCACCAAGACTTTCCCCCTTTTTGGCACCATACCTTGGAAGAAGTTGATAAAGTGCGGTATCCATATGATATTGCTCTTTGCTTATACATCGCACTTCCCCTGCCAACTGATCATTCTCATCTTCCAGCCTCTTCATATGATTCTTGGCTACTGAGAACTCTTCAGATAGAGGTGCAAACTGGTGTGAGAAGACATTTTGCACCATCTCTGTCATCTTGGTCATGAGCATAGAGCCCATTTCCTCAACAGCTGTCTTGATCATCAGATCATTCTTCTCAACCAACTTGGCTTCAAGATATACTGTTCTTTCCTGATACATGTGCTTCATCTCTGCATTGAGCTCAGCTTTGACTCCATCAACCTTTCCTTCTATGGTAGTCATTTTATCAGCAAGAGATGTTTGAAGTTGCATCATGTCTGAAGATGAACTCAGTGTTTCTAGCTTTTGAGATTGGTTGGCCAAGGTTTCTTCAAATTGAGTCATTTTCTCCACCATTGGCACCACTTTGTCCAATTTGTCCAATATAGGACTGAAGTCAATCTCTGGAGTATGTAGAACTTTTTCCACCTGAGCTGGGTGCTCCACCTGAGTCTCAGTCTGCATATCAGACATAACAGATTTAAAGATAGGAACTTCAGTGGCTTTGGCATAATGTTTAATAGTGCCAAAAGTTATCTGAAGAGTGCTAACTTCAGTCTGAGGATGTGAGATATCAGTCTGACAAGCATCAGTTTCCTTCTCCATCTGAGATTGCTTTTCAGTATCCTCTTGTTGATCCCCCTATTTATCTTGATCCTTAGAGCTGGAGGCATCAACATCAGCTTCCCTCCTCTCAGCCACCTTCTTCTTGACTAGCTCGTCAAAATCAACAATTTTCATCCTGAGCTTAGTCTTCCTGAATCCAGAGAACTCTGTTAGCACAACAGTCTCAGCATTCCACCAGTCCTCTCCTCTGAAGGAGGCTATATTCAGCATCTCTGGAAGAGTCTGATTTAGAATATAGACTGTGGTCCTGAGTCTGAAGAAGAGATCCTGAAGGTCAGGATATGAGCTCAGCTCAAAGTATCTGTCCAGAATGAACCGTTCCCCCTTGCTGCGCCACTCAGTCTCTTCTGCCTCTCCTTTCTTCAGCTTTGGGCTTTCAGGTTCAGTAGGACCAGATTCAGGTGCTGAGGGATCTAGAAAAGGTTCACTCAGGAGCGCATCTAAGTTCAGTAGCTCCTGAGGTTCAGATTGTTCTGAGGTCTGAACAGGTATCTCCTTAGTAGGAACCTGAGGTCCCTTGAATATTTCCTGAGATATTTTATCTGAGCTCAGAGATGTTCCGAGTACCTCAGAGAAAACATGTTCCTCAGTTTGTTCCTGAGCTATTGTCACAACCTGAGCCAGAACTTGCAGTGGAGATTTTAGTCCTTGCTGGCCTTCAGGTTGGACTTCCTCAGTGTCACTGACCGCCTCCTCAGTAATAGTTTGAATATTCCTGCGCTTCTGAGGGGCCAATGTTTTCTTCTTCAGAGTCTCTCCTTTTTCTCTCTTCACCTCCATCAGGGCTCTCCCCCTGGCTTGTTGGGCTTCAACATCTCCTTCTTCAGCGGTCTCCTCCTGAGACTTTGAGCTTTTCTCCTTCCTTCCTTTCAAAGTCTTCTTAGTTGTTGGAGGCTTGAACAGAATTTTGGACTTTGGAAAGGGTGAAGAAATTAGCGAAGATATCCTCTTCTTCTCTGAACATCTCCAAGATATATGCAATCTTGGTTGCATGAAGGATCTTCCCTTTGATGACAACCGATCCATTCACCTTCTGTACTTGCTTAGCTTGATCACTCACCACTTTGATTAAGTAATGTAACCAATTGAAAGCAGTGGTGGGTGAATCTTCAATTGCCGCCATTAATCTCAACTTTGGCGTACTAATCTGTTCAAAGCTGCTAGACCGACTCATTATGCATTTACTCACAATGTCCAGCAAAACTCGATATTTAGGCTTCAAATGCCTTTTGTTCAGAGTTGCTTAGAACTTAACTGGATGCTCTGCAATCCTATCCAGATACTCTTGCTCCCTACCCATCATATAAACCATAGGGTCTTCTCCTCTATCGCTCAATTCGTATATGGCATTAAGATTCTTAGGGATAATATACAATTCTCTAATAAAATCCACATACTTTGAACTATGCTCTAAATGAGAAACTGTAATCTGCGATTCTATACAGTCCTCCTCATCTAATTTCAAATTTGAGATAAACTATATTACCTCCTTTGCGTATTCTGCCTCTGGTTGATTCGCAACCAGGAAAGTGAGCTTCGCCAATCGAATAATGTGCAACGCTTCCTCTTCGTGGGTTGCATTCGATGAGCTTTCGAGGGAAACGGCATATTCATACCATGGTTTGTTAGAGATGGCAAGTTTATCGTATACAGAGAACGTCATTTTTTGGATAATTTTTGTGAAGGGTTTTGAAGAAGAATGATAATTTCTGGGCAATCGGGTGGTTTTTGAAGCAGAGTGTTTTGAAGACGAAGGTTATTCGAAATTGGGCTTTGAAGGAAATTCTTCAATAGATATATAGGATTTAATTCATGGAAAATCGTATAGATGAAGAAATCGACGGTCGAGATTAAACACCGACTAAATCGGGTATATGAAAGGACAATTTCACAAATATTACGCCGCCAATTTAACCTTATTGGTGATTAATGACTAGTGCAATTAATTACTATTCCTGCAGACCATTTACTTTCTTCGAGTATTTCAAAGGTCCCGCCCAAATATTCCTTCAGGTGTTATGTTATTTATTGTCAATGATTACTGAGATTTAGTTAGACAATAAATGAGTTGCATGAGTTAATACTTATTCAGACTAATTTCCTCCATTAGTCTTACTGAGTTTTGACCTTGATAAAATGTCAGTATAATACTGAGTACTGAGCGAGGTTAGTATAATACTGAGTACTGAGAAAGATCAGTATAGTACTGAGTACTGAAAGGGGTCAGTATGATACTGAGTACTGAATGAGGTCAGTATAATACTGAGTACTGATCTTCAGGATATCTGAGTTTCCCAAGACTCAGAGTTCAGTACTTTCAATTTTATTCTGAGTTTCTCAGTAAAATCCTGAGAAAACTTCATGCATCTGAAAACCTTCAATTTTTCAGATTTACTTTATACACCTGGATCCAACATACCTAATTCAACTGATAGTTCCTGAAATCTTGATTCAGCCAAAGGTTTAGTCAAGATATCAGCTCTCTGTTTATCAGTATGAATTTTCTCCATCCTGATTTCTTTCTTCTCAACATGATCTCTGATGAAGTGATGTCTGATATCAACATGCTTACATCTGGTGTGCAATACCGGATTTTGTGTAATAGCAATTGCACTATTATTATCACAAAATATAGGTACTTCATTGGCTATAATCTTATAATCCCTCAATTGTTGTCTAATACCCCCCTCAATTGTTGTCTGAGCCAAAGAATATGTGCACAATAGCTTCCTGCAGCCATGTATTCAGCTTCAGTAGTACTGGTTGCTACTGAGGTTTGTTTCTTTGAAAACCATGATATCATTTTACTTCCAAGAAATTGACAAGTTCCTGTGGTAGACTTCCTGTCAATTCTACATCCTCCATAATCAGCATCTGAATAACCAGTTAATTCAAGGTTATCATCAGCTGGATATCATAATCCTCTATTCACAGTGCCTTTAGATATTTCAGAATCTTTTTGGCAGCCTCCATGTGACTAGCCTTAGGATTAGCTTGGTATCTTGCACATATCCCAACAGCAAATGTTATATCAGGC
This sequence comes from Stenogyne calaminthoides, assembly GCA_037126765.1. Classification (NCBI taxonomy): domain Eukaryota; kingdom Viridiplantae; phylum Streptophyta; class Magnoliopsida; order Lamiales; family Lamiaceae; genus Stenogyne; species Stenogyne calaminthoides. Next base: position 20,436,009 of record JBBCBC010000022.1, on the reverse strand, counting down.
CTACTTGCTGTGAGATATAGCAGTGATCCAATGATCTCTCTATAATCAGTGTGATTTACTGATTTGCCTTCAGGATCAGGATCCATCTTGTAGTTAGTATTCATAGGAATTCTAACTGCATTGCAATTCTGTACACCATACTTTGCAATCAGATCTCTGGTGTATTTTGCTTGATTGATGAAGATTCCTTCCTTAGTTTGTTTCACCTGAAGTCCAAGAAAGAAATTCATCTCCCCCATCATTGAAATCTCAAACTTTCCATTCATCAGGGTAGAAAACTTTTCACACAACTGATAATTTGGAGATCCAAATATGATGTCATCTACATAAATCTGAACAAGTAAGATGTCTTTCCCATCTTCTATCCTGAACAAAGTCCTATCAACAGTTCCTTTGATAAAACCATGGTCAGTAAGAAACTGAGAAAGGGTATCATACCATGCTCTGGGTGCTTGCTTAAGACCATACAAGGCTTTCCTGAGCCTATAAACTTGGTCATTCTATCTGAAACCAGGAGGTTGTTCTACATAAACCTCTTCCTTAAGCACACCATTCAGAAATGCACTTTTCACATCCATCTGATAGACTGTGAATTTTATGTGGGCAGCATATGCAAGAAACAATCTGATGGCTTCTAGTCTTGCAACAGGTGCAAAGGTTTTATCATAATCCAAGTCTTCTTCTTGGGAATAACCTTGTGCAACTAGTCTTACCTTGTTTCTCACACTGTTTTTGTTTTCATCTCTCTTATTCTTGAACACCCACTTAGTTCCAATCACATTGTGCCTCTTAGGTCTATCCACTAGCTCCCAAACTTCATTCCTTGAGAACTGATTCAGCTCTTCTTGCATAGCAGTAATCCAAAATGAATCTTGTAAAGCTTCTTCAATCTCAGTAGGTTCTTTTTCAGATAGGATGCAGCAGAACAAAGCACTTTCACCATGGAACCTTCTTATTTTGACACCATCTGATAGATAACCCATAATCTGACTTATAGGATGACTATCCAACCATTTTCTCTTGGATGTTCCCCCTTCAGTAGTATCCTCAACATCAGAAATGTTAGGTTCAGGTACTTCATTAAATTCAGGGAACAACAGAAAATGAGAAAGAGAATCATCTTCCTCAGAGGAAATTCCATTCAGAACATTGTCAGAGACATTTGTTCCCCTTTGGTTGATAGATTCAGAGTTTGCCTCAGCTGTGACCACATCTTCATCGGCATTACATACCTGAGTCTGAACTGTTGTATGTTCATATTGGTCAGCTTCAGTGTGTTGGCTTTCCTTCAGTGGAGAATTTCCATCCTGAGTTTCACCATCCTGAGTTTTTCCATCCTGAGCTTCTTTGTCTGAGTCTAATTCACTCCATTCATAGAAAGTGACTGACTTCTTCTTTCAGGTTCAGAGGATGTTTTATCATTCTTTTTCAGGCTAAGTCTGGTGATTCTCTTGGTCAGTTCTCCTGAGTCATGTTCCTGTTTCTTCTGAACACAAGTAGATTCATAAAAAACAACATGAGGTGTTTCTTACATAATAAGAGTCCTACAGTTGTAAACTCTGAAGGCTTTACTGACTTTAGAATATCCATTCATCAGCTTTGCTATCAAAAGTTTTCAATTGATCTTTACCATCATTGTGTATGAAACACTTGCAACCAAACACACGAAAGAAAGAAACAAGAGGCTTCCTTTCATTCCACAAATTTCATATGGAGTTTTTTCCTTGGTTCTTGGTCAAGATGGATGCATTTCGAGAATAGCATGCAATGTTGATAACTTCAAATTTCAAAATCTCTTAGGAATATCGGCTTCAAAGAATCATTGTCCTTGTGAGCTTCTTTCGAGTCCTATTTCTTCTTTCAAAGAACACCATTCATTTGTGGGGTCCTTGCGGTGATGTTTCATGAGTTATTCCATTTCTTTGCAAAGAATGTCGGATATAATATGATTGATAAACTCAGTTCCTTTATCTGATCTAATTTTGACCACACTCAGATTCTTTTCAAGATCTTGAGCCTTTTTCATGAGTTCAGGCAGTTTTATCTGAGTCTCTTTCTTACTGAGTAAGAATATGACCCATGTGTATCTAGAGTAGTCATCAACTACCACAAGTGTGTATTTTACGCCATTAGTGCTCACAGTGTTCTTTGGACCAAAAAAGATCCATATGTAACAGTTGAAGTATTCTTTCAGTAGAAATATCTACTTTGCTTTTGAAAGATGCTCTGATTTGTTTTCCTTTCTGACAAGCATCACATATATGTTCTTTACTGAACAGTTCATTTGGTAACCCCCTCACAAGTGCTAATCTTGCAAGTTTGTTCAGGGTTTTGAAGTTTCAGTGATTCATCCTTTTGTGCCACAACCAATTGGTATCAGTGGAACTTTTTGCAACCAAACATGTATCTTTAGGAGTTGAACTCCAATCAGCAAGATACACATTTCCTTTTCTAGTACCAGTCAGTAAAACTTTATGTGAAGTATTGTCTTTCACATAACATAAGTTCTTTGAGAACTCAACATTGAATCCTTTGTCACATAATTGGCTTATAGAAAGCAAGTTATGCTTCAGACCAGACACATGTGAAACACCATGGATATGAACAGAGTCAACTTCAAGAGTTCCATATCCTTCAGTTTGTCCTTTGGAATTGTCTCCAAATGTGATCTGAGGGCCTTTTTGCTCAACATAGTCAGTGATTAGTTGCTTATATCCTGTCATATGTCTTGAACATCCACTATCCAAATACCATACAGCAGGAGCCAACTCATTTCCACTCATCAGTGCTATGTTGAATTCATTATTTCGATTACCTTTTTCCTTCACCGAAAAAAACAGATCAGTTCTTAGGTACCCATTTGGTGTAGGGTCCTACCAGGTTAGTTGTACCTTTTGGAACCCAAATCTGCCTAATAATTCTAATTACTTTAGAGTGGCTAATTTGTCTCCCATAAACATCTACATACACATTCACCACCCTAGGTGCCTTGACAGTATCCTGTGTATGAGTGCCAGCCTTAGCATGAACATGAGCCTTAGAGTTCTTCTTGGGTTTAGGCCTTTTGTTCAAGTGCCCTGGCTTTTGTGCAGCTGGTCTCTGTCTCTGCTGACTTGGGTTCAGGAAACCTTTACCCTTAGGAAAGTGGGGTTTGGGTTGCCTATACTGAAATTGGGGTCTTTTCAAGTCGAGGACTTGGTCTTTTCAACAGAATATCTCTCGCTGAGTGTTTCTCTTCCAAAAATTCCTCCGATGGTTCAAAGGCAATCTCTTCAGTTGGTATTCTTAGCTTTGAGGATTTGAAGTCTTGGCTTCGAAGATTTCCTTTTGAGTGGTCGGGTTTTTCTAGCCTTTTCCCGAGGTCCAGGCTTTCTTCCTGAACCTTCAGTTTTTTCTGGCTCCCATAGGTCCTTTACCCTTGTCTAAAACTCAAGGCAAGACTTGAAGAAGAAGATTAAGTGCCACTTGTTTAACAAAGACAATCTTGGTGCTACTAGAAGCAAAGATTCAAGACCTTGTGAGGTTCCCCCAGAATGTATCCTAATCCAAAGATTTATAGTTGCGGTCTTTGATAACTCAATTTCATCTATCACTTTAGATCACGAAATTCAATAGAGCTAACTTTCTCTGCGACTATCCTCACATTTCTTTAGAGTTTTATGCTTCTCAAAGAGGTCATTGAACTTCGATTACGATAAAATTTGAATCTCCTCGATGGATTCTTCTAATTTTCCATTCAGGATCTCTATCACCTTCTCTTTTTCTGAGAGTTGTACTTTCAGAACATCTAGTTCATCAGTAGTTCCCATCAATTGAGAAGTGATCTCAACATTTTTAGAGTCTTTCCACTTGATTCTCTCGAGAGTCGGTTCCTTGTTACGCTCTTGAGTTTCAAAGGAGCGATTCTTGTAACACAGAATAGTCCTTCATAAGATTCTCAAATGAATCCATCAGGTCAAAGTAACTGTTTACAGTTGAACTTGAGAACTCATGTGGTTGTGTAGGAGCAACAACAGAGATAGAAGAATTTAGTCCTCTACAGCCATAAGACAGATATCATCACTGTCACTACCTGAGAAAATCTCATCTGAGGAACTGGAACCTTCTTCAGAATGTTCTTCTTCCTCTGCAATCATGGCTTTCTTGCTGGAGAACTTCTTGTCTCTCTTGGCTTGTCTTTCCTTTCTTTCTTTAGCACTTAGCTCAGGACAGTCATATTAAAAGTGACCTTTCTTCTGACAGTTGTAGCATTTGTTGGCATCATCATCCTGATCACTTTCCTCCTTGGTCTTGGAGTCCTTCTTTTTGGATGAAGATCCTTCAGCTTTGTGGTCCTTTCTTTTCTCAGTGTATTTGTGTTGGGATTATACTGGAAAGTATGCTTTTACTTTGTATAATCAAACTGAATTTCGGTCTTATTTACTGAAATAAATTGTTTATCACTGATGCTTTAAATATCATCGAATGTTACATATATTTACTGCATAATTGTTCAATAAATAGTATGTGTTACATTGTAGTTTATTTAGTGATACCAGATCACAGAAGATTAAATTAATAGTCCCTTGTAACCAAAAGTACACCATTCACGACCTAGATGGAAATGAACAATCCATCGTGAAAGGTTGAAGTGTAAGGCTCAGATTGGCTTGTCTTGACCAAGAGATTACACTAGTGCATGTTTAGTGCACTGAATAGGACCTACAGAAGGACAAATTATTCAGAGCTGAACTAGGAAGAATTAGACCTCAGTGGTTCGTTATTTCTTAATCTTCGTCCCTTAAATAGGATCGCGTGTGGTTAGTAATTATTGCTTTGACTTATTATGGGTAGAGAATCAACGAGATTCAATACTTTATATTTTGGGCAATATTATTGGTCACGTGTGATTGCTAAGATTTAATATGGAGAATCGTGTGCAAGTACGCTTGTTCGATTTGCCCCCTTGGGAGGTTCATAAGTTCTATCATACCAAATCTTGCAAGTGAAACTAGTTTCCGGTATGGATAATAATGTTGAACCGTTCCATTACCAAGGATAAAAGATATTAATTAATGAAAAGCTATTTTAGTGGCTTGAATTAATTAATGGGCTATGATGGTCCCGAATTTTGATGAAAACCCATGTGCGTGCGCGGAAGACTTGTGTAATGCATATAAAACAGGGGTGAGGGCAGAGTGATTCAATTTCTCTTTTTAAGCCGATGTGTTGTGTTTTGCTTATAATCAAATGCATATGGGAAGTAAGAACATAAAGCAGTAAAGAACACACGATTTTGTAGTGGTTCGGAGTCCAACTCCTACATCCACTCTTCCATATCACAAGGGGCACCAACTTAACCAACTTAACCGACTGGACTTAGTTTAACGTGTTAGTCCAACAACCAACATATATTTATCGAGTTCACACTCAAACGGGACTTATCTCCCTCACGGGATTGTCTACCCTCCCTTTCGGGATTGCTAGATGTTTACCGAGTTCACACTCAAATGGGACTTATCTCCCTCACGGGATTGCCTACCCTCCCTTTCGGGATTGCTAGATGTTTACTGAGTTCACACTCACCTACAAACTTATCCTACCAAACTGATTTGGGTAAGGTTTGTTTGGTTTCCAACTAGGTTGAGATTTTCCCTTACATTTGTTTAGCCTCAATGCTAAGGATGGGAAAATCTCTCTAAGCTTAGGATATTACATTTGTGCTTAGATCTAGGGTAGAACACTCTTGAATATATGCGTGTATTTCTTGCTCTGTGTTCTATGGTGGGAATGCTTGAGTATATGTCTTCTTAGCTCTGTAGCATTGTTTGCCACATTCTCCACACTTCCACACGAATAATGAAGGAAGAACTTGTATTTATAGTGTGGATTTGAATGTTACCGTTGGAGAGAATCACATTCAAATTCATACTATTTTGTAGCTTTTTTGCACTTTTTTTCCTTATCATCTTCCTCTCATTGGTCCACGCCAATAATCTAAAGGCTATATTCTTGAACTTCTCGAGTCTCGGATCTTATTCTATCTCGAGCCTTCGATTTATCGAGCCTTCGAGTTATCTGAGCTATCTGAGCCTTCAGTTGTTGGAAATTTATAGTTTTGATGAAAGTTCCAAAAACACATGTAATAGGACCCGATCGGACATTAGGTATTGTTTACATTCTTGCTATAGGAGACCAGTTGATAATGATTGTATAGAAAAACCGATGTAATAGATAGGTCACATATTGAGGGGAACTCAATATGTAAAGGTCGATCTGAAGAATCGGAAGAAGAAAGATATCGAAACGCTCTAAAGATCGGATCGAATTTCTCTATCGGATCTTCGATAACTCGGTCGAAGCTCAAACCTCTATACTAGAAGATCGATGACTTCGGAAGATAAGACCGAGGAAGACCTACATCGCCGAGTCGGCCCGGTTGAAGCTAAGTCAACAGCGCCAGAAGACTCCATCGGTGGATCGATCGATTCAGATCGATCGATCGCCTCATAAGATGAAAATCGATGTTTCATCTTATCATACGCCCTGATCCAACAAGATGAATACCAACCTTAGTTGGAGGAACAACACCGCAAAGCAAGGCTTTCATCCAATAAGGAAGAAACACGTATGAACAGAGCCGATATCATGGATTCGATGTTGCTCTCTCAAACGGCTATAAACTTTCAGCCATGCCGTTCTGAAGCACGCCACATCAAGCCTGCAACTTCTACCTAAAAAAGCCCCGAGATTCAAATTGCTCTCCAACGGCTCTTTGATCTCAAGGTCTATAAATATGGGATCACACTTCGAGTGAAACACGGAAATGCTTGGACAAACAACATAATCAAGAAGCTCAAACTATAGTCGATTTCGCACGAAGAACACAACAACAAGCTTATTTTATATTGTGTTCATCCCAAAGTTCTTAGCAAGAAATCTTTTCATCTAGCTTTCGTGTCGCTTATACGCAGGAAAGATTTCATAGTTGGAACCTCAACAATCTTACCCAAAACCCCAAGTTAGGATAAGTTGTTTAGCAAGATTTCATCTGGGGTTTCTAATCTTGATTTACGATCGGTTGAGTGAGAACTCTTAAAACATCTGTTGGTGTCTCGTGTTGGACTAACACACTAATCTAAGTCCAAATTCGGTTAAAGTTTGTTAAGTTGGTGCCCCTTGAAAGGGAAGAGTGGACGAGGACCCGGTTTGTCCGAACCACTATAAATCTTGTGTGCCTTTATTGCTTTGATTAATCGCCTCACATCGCACAATCTTAAAGCGCATACATTCTAAGTTAAGATCGATCTTGCTTCGATCCGACGATTCTGAAATTTCGCTATCCGATTAAAAAGATAAAACTTGAATCTGATTTATACAAACCGGTTTTCACGGGTAAAACTTAGCTTTTTTTTGGGAATCTGGATAGCATCAGTCGGTTATCGAGTTTAGCATATCGGGCATTCCTCTATCATACTCGATCTTAATCCTTCACCCCTCCCCTCTAGACGCCCTCCTCGATCTCGTCCCAAATATCTGAGCCTCTCATCTATCTCATTCATCTTCATCTTCGATCTTGATCCGTCTGATCTTTTACGTCGGGATCTCATCTTACCGCTTTCTTTCTTCTTGACAAATTCGATCTACAACCTTCTCTTACAATTTCTTTGTCAAGCTTTAGCTTTTCTTTACATTTGATTTGCACGCTCGATCTCGATACCTTCATCATCTTGACTCTTTGAACTCATCTTACTTGATTGATCTCATCACTTCGTCTTCGATCTAAACCTTCTCTTCGATTTGTTTTTAGCTTTTCTTCACATTTGATTTGCCAAATTTCATCAAATTGACTCGAACTCATCTTACTCATCTAATCTCGACGGTCTCTCGATTTCTCGTCGATCTCGATCATCTTCTTCTGATTTCGTGAGTTCTCCCTCAATTTGTTCTTTCGTTCCCCCTTAGCTTGTTATCTGTAAAATAGCTTGAATAACACAAGTTGATAATGTTTTGGCATAATTCATCAAAACTAAAATATCCCAACAGGCTAGATAATCTTAAATGCGGGAAATAATAACCGGGAGCCATATTAACTGTAATATGGGTTAAGATGGATAGTGAAATATTAATTATGTAGTGGGATTAATTAATATTTATGGGCTTGAATAATATTGTGGCTCAATATTGATAATTCAAGATCCATTGGAAGGTCCAATCTTAATTATCCTAAAGGCCCCTCAAGTAGCCCAACATAAAGTCCAATAACTGAAAAAGGTGTTTAAAAAATAAAATAAATTCTTGTTGCTATTTTTTTCCTATTTTTTGAAAAATAGTAAATAAAAGAGGGAGAAAGATTTTCTTTGAATTTTGTTATGGAATGAAGATAAGTATTCTTGGAATACAAGATTATCTCATTAAATTCAACAAATCTCCCACTTGGTTATTTGCTATGAAATTTTCAAAAATTTTGAGAAAATAAGGGGAAAGAAAGATTTTCTTGATTTTCTTGAAAATATATTATGGAAGATATGTATTTCTTGGAATACAAGTATATCTCATAAATTCAAGAAGATCCAAATCTTGGTTTCTTTTTCCTATTTTTTTGAAATACACCATAACAAGAGGAGTTGGGATTTTTATGGAATATTTTAATTATGGAGAAAAGAATATATGAGATATATTCAAGATTTCTTGGAGATCAAGAAAAATATTTTCTTCCCCCTATTCCATGCAAAGTTTTCGACAAACATCCCCTCTATAAATAGGGGATGATTCTTTCATCCCCAAGTACAATTCCATGTGCTGGAAAAATTAGTAAATCCACAAAGGTGGTGCAACAAATTTTTATTTTTCCTTTTGTTAATTGTTCGCGAGCTTCCTTCCACTGGATTGTCGAGCAAGGACTAGGGAGTACTTGGGAAGGCTTTTTGGTGTGTTTTTATCGACGAGGCCATTGCCACTCCAAGAGGTTAGTTCACGTAAACCCGTAGTAATTCCGCATGCGTTGGATTTATGTGAACTGTTTATATGCATGATTTGTTGTTGAATTATTATTTGAATGAATATAGGATTAATTCATGCTAGTAATAATTGTTAGACTTAAATTTGTATTTAAATATTCATCCCGAATAGATCCATGCAATTAATTCCCCAACAAATGGTATCAGAGCCACGGTTTTGGGCTCTGAATTTTAAATTATAATTTAGTTCGTTTTCATTAAATTTGAAATTGGATAGTAGAATTGCTGGATCTTTTTTGCAGGTATCCAATTGTCATGGAATTTAATTTGTTTATTTATGCATGCATATAAATTCTGGTTTTTATAATTCGATTCGTTCGAATTCGTTTTGCCTCGTGAGAAAATCCACGAGTAGATTAGAATTTGTTTGATTTGATCAATGTAATAGACTAGTCTAGATCTAGGTTTATTTATTTTTGTAAATAAATTGTAACCGGATCGGAAACGGAGGCGGAGATGAAGAATTAAAAGACGGGATTCGGAACCGGGAGTAGGCAGCGTGCGTCGCGCGAAATGTGCCAAAAGAGGCACGCACGCGACGCGATAAGCCGGGCGAAAAGAAGACGGGCGTGAGGCAAGGCCGCCGGCCGAAGCGCCTGATCAAGACAGGCGACGGGTCGGCAGCTCGTAGGCGCGGCGGAAGCGCGCAGCGGGCGCGAGCCGATCTGGCGGATGCGGGTAGGGCAGACGCGGGCGGTGGCGCGCGGATGGCCAGGCATGGGCGAGGCGGAGCGGCATGGGCGGGAGCGAAGGGCCACAAGCCAGCGCTACTGCATGCGCGACGTCGAGATCCACCGAGGGTCGCTGCGGGGACGTGCACCCGGGCAATCTCAGACCGGCGCCGCGCAAGACGACGGATGATGCCACTCGACACGGGCGGGGGAGTGCTAGGCGGGCACTCCGACCCGCGAGCTGGTCGATGACGGTCAAGTGGGAGCTTTTTGAGACGAACGATGAAGGCTATGCAGACGATTTCTCAAGATCAAGACATGATAAAAAATTAACCATGACAATTGGATATATGTGCCCAATATGTTTAATTTTTTATTTTGATGTTATGCATTATTTTATGCTTATTTAAATTGTGTTTAAAATTGCGATGCATGAGAAAATGTTTTGAAAAATCTCACTTTAGAAAATTACTAAGTATGCTTAAACAATTAATTGATAATTTTATGGATAATAAAATTGAATTAATTTTGACCTCCATGATTTATTTATTTGTGAATTCTTTTGGAGAAATTCCCCCCACGGGACGGTCAAAAGATAGCTTTCACATGAATAAATTCCAAATGGATGATTGTGGATTATTACTAGTGGCGACGATGACCCTCCCCACGAGGCTTGTTCAAAGCGAAATAATAATTTTGTACTTAATCATGGTTATTACTTTGGTATAAAATTGATATGCATATACTTCCCCGAAGTCCCTGTCAATTTTATATTGGTCAAGTGGGAGCCAACTATTAATCTGGATATTAAAGGTTTGTAACTGTTCTTGTTTGTAACCTGCTTGAATGTGTTTAAATAATGACCCACCCCACGTGGCTTATTTAAACTGTTTTGAGATGTTGGCTGATGCATGTTCATATTTTTTTTGAGATTTTAATATGAAACATGTGATCGAATTTTGTGATATATTTGTGCTTATGCATATTATTATTTATTTCAGTTCATCATGTCGCAACCTTTTAATCCACTGTTATATACACTCAAAGAACACCAATTAACTGGTGACAACTATGTTGTTTGGAAACGAAATATGAGTTTTGTCCTACCTGCACAAGAACATCATTGGGTTCTTGATGTACCCAAGCCCCGTATGCCTACTGATGGATCAGCTAATGCGGAAAGACACTTGTATAATATTTGGGAGCAGGCCAATGAACCCATGAAACGTGTAATCTTGACTTCACTGTCTGATGATTTGAGACACATTCATGAAGGTGTTGAGTCTGCTGCAGAAATTATGCAAAGTCTTGAAGAAATGTTTTTAACAAAAGACCGCATGATCAATCAGTTTAAAAATGACGACGTGGCCAGGCTAAAGATGGCTGAGGGAACACCCGTAAGGGAGCATGTTCTCAGAATAAAACGCCATTTTGAAAAACTGGCTTATCTCGATACTAAGTATTGTGATGAGGCTCAAATCGAATTTCTTTTGCTAACTCTTCCAAGGTGCTTCGATGGGTTTTACTGTAGTTTTGTGATGAGCTATCACATGTTTACTATGGACACTCTACAAGAAGCCTTGGAGAAGATAGAGAAGCATTTAGGAAAGAAAGACGAAGCATTGGTGACCAAAAGTCTTTTCTCAAGATCTAGGCCAATGGAAGGCAAGACTCAAGAAAAGGAAAGTGGTCAGATCCAAAGCAAACTCATCACTAAGAAAAGTAAGGGAAAGACAGCTAGCTGGATGGGTGTCAAGAAAGTACCAAAAGGAAAATGTTTTAACTGCGGTGAAAAGGGACATTGGAGGACAACCTGTTCCAAACCCAAAAGGAATGGAAAGAAAGGTAATTCTCACGCACTAGTTATTGAAACTTTCTTAGCGGCGTATGCCTCCCATTTATGGGTGGTGGATACGGGATCCACTGATCATGTTTGTTTCACTTTACAGGGGTTCAAGCAGACCCGACAACTTAGTGGGAGTGAGATCCTCATCACACTGTGCGATGCTACGAGAGTGGAAGCTGAAGCAGTGGGAGAAGTGCACCTGTCTTTTGAAGACAGGGTTTTAATTTTAAGAGATGTTCTTTACGTTCCGAATTTTAGAAAGAATTTAATTTTGGTTTCTAAACTTTACCTTGATGGATATTCGGTTACTTTTGATAAAGTTATTACCATTTCTCTTTATGATAAATTTATCTGTCATGGAACGTTGTCGAATAATCTCTATACAATTAACTGTGCAAACCACTCACGAAATGCATCCTATAACACATCAATTATTTATGATAAAAGAAAACGTTCATCAGACGTGAACGAAACACTTCTATGGCATCTAATATTGGGACATATTAATCCAAAGAGGATCCAAAGGTTGGTAGAAGACGGTTCACTGGAGTCTCTCCAAGTTGAACCAATTCCAACCTGCGAATCATGTTTGGAGGGGAAAATGACCAAGAGGGCATTCGGAGCTAAGGGGAATAGAGCCAAAGAAGTGTTAGAAATCGTTCACACAGACGTATGTGGTCCAATGTCAACCAAAGCAAGAGGTGGTTATGAGTATTTCGTCACTTTTATTGATGACTACTCAAGGTACGGTTATATTTTCCTTATGAAGCATAAATCTAAGACCTTTGAGAAATTCAAGAATTTAAGGCTCAAGCAGAGAATCACAGGGAAAAACATATCAAGTCTCTATGATCCGATCGTGGAGGCGAGTACCTTAGTGATGAGTTTTTGAACTATGTTGGGAGATGAATTTAATAAAGAAGATTTTGATTAGATCTCAAAACCCCTGAGTATGACATGTTCAGGATAATATTGATAGTTGAGTCAGGATTCAGTTTTAGAGTGTTCAGGATTTTAGCTGCACCGTGTATAGTCAGCAGATATAGATTAGGTTAGATTCTGAAGATTCAGTAAGTTTCTGAAGAAACTGAAGTTTCTGAAGACTCAGTGTGAAACTGAGAAACTGAAGACTCAGTGAGAAACTGAGAAACTGAAGACTCAGTATGAAACTGAGAAACTGAAGAATCAGCATGAAGACTCAGTATGTCTCTGAAGACACTGAGACTCAGAGAATCCTGAAGGCACAGTAATTATTAAGCACTCGGTAATTACTGAATACTCAGTATAAACCTGAATGTTCCGAAGCGAAGGAACTGAGGAATATAGTCGTTGGAATTCAGCTGACGTGGACCAATAAGAGGAAGACAACCAGCCTGGAAAAGCTGCAGAACTTACAAAGAATAGTATGGATTTGAATGTGATTCTCTCCAACGGTAACATTCAAATCCACACTATAAATACGAGATCTTCCATCAAATTAAGTGTGGAGAATATGCAAAAGATGTTACAGAGCCAAGAGCCTTATAGTCAAGCATTCCCACCCTAGAACACAAGTCTGTAGATATACAAATATGTTCAAGAGTGTTCTAGAACCCAATCTAAGCAACCCACGATGTATCCTAAGCTTAGAGAGATTTTCCCAACCTTAGCATTGATGCTAAACAAATGTAAGGGAAAATCTCACCATAGTTGGAGACAACACCAAACCCAAACCCCATTCTCGTAAGAGATAATTGGTGGTGAAGTGAGGTAGTTGTTAGGCAATCCCACGAGAGGGTGATAAGTCCCATTGGAGTGTGAACTCGTTAAACATCTAGAGGCGAGCCCGAGAGGGTGATAAGTCCAGTTTGAGTTAGTAAACTACAGAGGTAGTCTAAAAGCTCAAAGTAGAAAGGTTAGTAAACTACAGAGGTAGTCAGAAAGCCTTAGGAAGTGTTTGAAGGAATTTCCCTAGGAATAGGGAGAGTGGATGTAGGAGCTTGAGTCTCCGAACCACTATACATTGTTGTGTTCTTTACTGCTTTACGTTCTTTTCTTGTCATACGCATTCGAGTATAAGCAAAGCACAACACATGAGCTTAAAAGCGAAAAATCTGGAATCACCATTCCTTCACCCCTGTTTTTATATGCATCGCACGTCATGTTTGCTTCCGCACGCGCAAAATAGGTTTTCCCACCGGGCCTATCAATTGGTGTCAGAGCAGGAGTTCAAAAGATCACTTTTAATGTGATCACCTGAACTGATCTTTTTAAAATAAAACCCGTTTCTTTAAAGATTCATATATTTTAATGTTTTGGCGTCATTATCTAAAAGGATGTCAGAACATTATCAACTTGTGTTATTCAAGCTAATCTACAGATAACAAGTTGAGGGGGAACGAAAGAACAAATTGAGGGGGAACTCACGAAATCAGAAGTAGATGATCGAGATCAGACGAGACTGATCAAGATCAAATGAGTTAGATGAGTTCAGAGTTAAACTGAAGAGATGTGCAAATCTGAAGTGAAGAAAAGTTAAAGCCAGCAAATCAGAAGAGAAGGTTGCAGATCAGAAGATGAGCAGATGAGACTGATCAAGATCAGACGAGATCGAGATCAGATATGATAAACCTGATATGCTAACCTAATATGACGACCTGATGCTATCTTGATATGTTGATCTGAAAATGTGTTGATCTGATCAGTCGAGCTGATCAGATCAGGCAAAGAAGAAATCAGATAGTCTGAGTAAAAGTGATCTGAGGCTCAGTAAGTAAAGTGAACTGAGACTCAGTATAGGTCAAGAGACCTGAGGGTCAGTAAGTAAAAGAGACCTGAGGGTCAGGATGTCTGAAGTCAGAAGAACTAAACTCAGTCAGCCTGAGTGTCAGTATGCCTAATCAGACAAGGTCCGTTGAAGAGGAATGAAGAGCTAGAGCTGAAGATCAAAAGAAGACTGAAGACCAAGACTGAAGACTCTTGTATTTCTTTATGTTTTTGTCTTTATTTTCTGATTAGTTCATTGTAAACTGTAACATTCTATCATACATCAATGAAACTTTATCTTTTTATGCTCAAAGATAATATCTCATTATCTTTTTACATGTCTTTACTTTTGATATGCCTGATTATTGTTGAAGAAATTGTTGGGAGATTGATTGTAAAAATTGTTGGGAGATGAACCATTCTTGTAATAGGAAAAACTGAAACCTGAGTATAGGTTAAGTGTTTTGTAACAAGATGGTTTTGGCATCATCAAAAAGGGGGAAATTGTTGGGAGATGAATTTAATAAAGAAGATTTTGATTAGATCCCAAAACCCCTGAGTATGACATGTTCAGGATAATATTGATAGTTGAGTCAGGATTCAGTTTTAGAGTGTTCAGGATGTTATCTGCACCGTGTATAGTCGGCAGATATAGATCAGGTTAGATTATGAAGACTCGGTAAGTTTCTGAAGAAACTGAAGTTTTCAAGACTCAAGCGAGAAACCGAAAACTCAAGACTCAAAGGAGAAATCGAGAAATCAAGACTCAAGATGAAATCGAGAAATCAAGACTCAAAGATGAAGACTCGGATGTCTCTCGAATACACCGAGACTCGAGAATCTCAAGGCACAAAGAAATTATTAAAGACTCAAGAATTATCAATACTCAAGATAAAACCCGATGTTCCGGGCGAAAGGAACTGAGGAATATAGCCGTTGGAATTCAGCTGACGTGGACTAATAAGAGGAAGACAACCAGCTTGGAAAAGCTGCAGAACTTACAAAGAATAGTATGGATTTGAATGTGATTCTCTCCAACGGTAACATTCAAATCCACACTATAAATACGAGATCTTCCATCAAATTAAGTGTGGAGAATATGCAAAAGATGTTACAGAGCCAAGAGCCTTATAGTCAAGCATTCCCACCCTAGAACACAAGTCTGTAGATATACAAATATGTTCAAGAGTGTTCAAGAACCCAATCTAAGCAACCCACGATGTATCCTAAGCTTAGAGAGATTTTCCCAACCTTAGCATTGAGGCTAAACAAATGTAAGGGAAAATCTCACCATAGTTGGAGACAACACCAAACCCAAACCCCATTCTCATAAGAGATAACTAGTGGTGAAGTGAGGTAGTTGTTAGGCAATCCCGCGAGAGGGTGATAAGTCCCATTGGAGTGTGAACTCGTTAAACATCTAGAGGCGAGCCCGAGAGGGTGATAAGTCCAGAGACGAGCCCGAGAGGGTGATAAGTCCAGTTTGAGTTAGTAAACTACAGAGGTAGTCAGAAATCTCAAAGTAGAAAGGTTAGTAAACTACAGAGGTAGTCAGAAAGCCTTAGGAAGTTTTGAAGGAATTTCCCTAGGAACAGGGAGAGTGGATGTAGGAGCTTGAGTCTCCGAACCACTATACATTGTTGTGTTCTTTACTGCTTTACGTTCTTTTCTTGTCATAAGCATTCGAGTATAAGCAAAGCACAACACATGAGCTTAAAAGCGAAAAATCTAGAATCAACATTCCTTCACCCCTGTTTTTATATGCATTGCACGTCATGTTTGCTTCCGCACACGCAAAATAGGTTTTCCCACCGGGCCTATCAAACTACTTGTCAGATGAAGGGATTGTATCCTAGCTAACTGCACCCGGAACCCCTCAACAAAATGGGGTTGCAGAGCGAAGAAACAGAACTCTTTTGGAAATGGTTAGATCAATGATGAGTTGTAAGGATCTTCCCAAGTCGTTCTGGGGTCATGCCTTGGAAACAGCAGCTTACATTCTGAACTTGGTACCATCCAAATCGGTTCCCAAAACTCCCAAAGAATTGTGGACCGGGCTCAAGCCCAGTTTGAGACACATGAGAATTTGGGGGTGTCCGGCCAACGTGTTGGACAAGGAAGCCAGAAAATTGGATCCTCGATCAGAATTAAGGTTGTTTATAGAATACCCCGAGCGAACAAAAGGGTGTATGTTCTATGGTTCCGAAGATCAAAAGGTGGTAATAAGCACCCACTTTAGATTTTTGGAAGAAGACTATATGAACGAAAGAAGACCCAGAAGTGAGATTACCTTAAATGAGCTAAGGGGGCTAACCTCATTGCCAACTGTACAAGATGACATACCAAACGACACACTTTCACAACCGGAACCTCGTCGTAGTGGGAGGGTTGTGAGACAGCCCGAGAGATTCATGGGGATAGGAGAGTCCTCGAACTTGATTCCCGGACAAGACGAATCAGACCCATGGACATATGATGAGGCAATCCAAGACAAGGATGCGGTTTCTTGGCAAAAAGCAATGAAAGCCGAAATGGGTTCTATGGATCATAACTGAGTGTGGGAGCTAGTCGAACCACTTAATGGGGTCAAACCCATTGGTTGCAAGTGGGTATACAAGAGAAAAAGAGGACCGGACGGGAAGGTGGATACCTTCAAGGCAAGTCTTGTGGCGAAAGGTTATACTCAGAAAGAAGGGATCGACTATGAGGAAACCTTTTCGCCAGTAGCAATGCTCAAGTCCATCCGAATTCTCTTGTCGATTGCTGCGCATCTCGATTTTGAAATCTGGCAAATGGATGTCAAGATAGCTTTCCTTAACGGAAGTCTTGATGAAGAAATCTATATGCAACAACCCCAAGGCTTCATTGAAAAGGGCCAAGAACACCTAGTTTGTAAGCTCATGAAGTCCATTTATGGACTCAAACAAGCATCCAGAGCTCGGAACCAATGTTTTGATCATGTTATAAAGTCTTATGGGTTTGATCAAAATGAGTTCGAAAGTTGTGTGTACAAAAAGCGTGTCAGAACTGCATTGGTATTCTTAGTACTATACATAGACGACATTCTGCTCATCGGGAACGATGTAAAGATGTTATCAGACGTAAGGGCATGGCTTTCAAAACAATTTGATATGAAGGACTTAGGGAAAGCCGGGCACATCCTTGGGATCAAGATCACACGAGATCGCAAGAAAAGGATGATAAGTTTATCGCAAGCTTCATACATAGACACTGTCTTGAAACGATTCAGAATGCAGGATTCCAAGAAAGGTTTCGTACCTTTCAGGCATGGAATCCATCTATCCAAGGAAATGTGCCCTAAGACACAAAAGGAGATAGATGACATGAAAGACATTTCTTATGCTTCGGCTGTCGGAAGCCTTATGTATGCAATGTTGTGCACGAGACTGGATATCTGCTCTGCCGTTGGCATGGTGGCAATATATCAAAGTAACCCGGGGAAAGAACATTGGACGGCAGTTAAAAACATTCTGAAGTATCTGATAATAACTCGAGATAGAATGTTGGTTTATCAGTCAGATAGTCTAATCCCCATCGGCTACACGAACTCGGATTTCCAATCAGACTTAGATTCCAGAAAATCTACCTCCGG
Source organism: Stenogyne calaminthoides (assembly GCA_037126765.1). Classification (NCBI taxonomy): domain Eukaryota; kingdom Viridiplantae; phylum Streptophyta; class Magnoliopsida; order Lamiales; family Lamiaceae; genus Stenogyne; species Stenogyne calaminthoides. The sequence goes on along the minus strand of JBBCBC010000022.1, from coordinate 20,418,135 downwards.
TAGTGTGTTTTGCATGGGGGGAGGAGCCATGACATGGAGAAGCGTTAAGCAGAAATGCATCGCAGATTCTACCATGGAAGCCGAATATGTAGCTGCTTGCGAGGCAGCGAAAGAAGAGGTTTGGCTCAAGAACTTCCTAGTGGACTTGGATGTAGTACCGAATTTGCCCAGCACATTCACTGTTTATTGTGACAATGCCGGAGCAGTTGCAAATTCAAGGGAACCAAGAGCCAACAAGGCCAGCAAACACATTGAAAGGAAATATCATCTTATACGAGAAATCGTTAAGAGAGGAGATATAGAGGTTGCAAAGATCGCGTCAGAAGACAACCTAGTAGATCCATTCACAAAGGGTCTGCCTCAGAATACATTCGAGAGACATGTGGAAGGAATGGGTGTTAAGACCGTTGTCAATCTGCTTTGAGTATAAGTAGGAGACATTATTAGGTTCGTGTAGGTGACATTATATGTCACGTATTAGGAACTACACGAGACATGTTGTAGTATACTTAAAAGCAGACTTTGAGTATAAGTGGGAGATTGTTGGGATTATACTGGAAAGTATGCTTTTACTTTGTATAATCAAACTGAATTTCGGTCTTATTTACTGAAATAAATTGTTTATCACTGATGCTTTAAATATCATCAAATGTTACATATATTTACTGCATAACTGTTCAATAAATAGTACGTGTTACATTGTAGTTAATTTAGTGATACCAGATCACAGAAGATTAAATTAACAGTCCCTTGTAACCAAAAGTTCACCATTCACGACCTAGATGGAAATGAACAATCCATCGTGAAAGGTTGAAGTGTAAGGCTCAGATTGACTTGTCTTGACCAAAAGATTACACTGGTGCATGTTTAGTGCACTGAATAGGACCTACAGAAGGACAAATTCTTCAGAACTGAACTAGGAAGAATTAGACCTCAGTGGTTCGTTATTTCTTAATCTTCGTCCCTTAAATAGGATCGTGTGTGGTTAGTAATTATTGCTTTGACTTATTACGGGTAGAGAATCACAAAGATTCAATACTTTATATCTTGGGCAATATTATTGGTCACATGCGATTGCTATGATTTAATACGGAGAATCGTGTGCAAGTACGCTTGTTCGATTTTCCCCCTTGGGAGGTTCATAAGTTTTATCATACCAAATCTTGCAAGTGGAACTAGTTTCCGGTATGGATAATAATATTGAATCGTTCCTTTACCAAGGATAAAAGATATTAATTAATGGAAAGCTATTTCAGTGGCTTGAATTAATTAATGGGCTAGATAATCTTAAACGCGGGAAATAATAACAGGGAGTCATATTAACTGTAATATGGGTTAAGATGGATAGTGCAATATTAATTATGTAGTGGGATTAATTAATATTTATGGGCTTGAATAATATTGTGGCTTAATATTGATAATTCAAGATCCATTGGAAGATTCAATCTTAATTCTCCTAAAGGCCCCTCAAGTAGCCCAACATAAAGTCCAATAACTGAAAAAGGTGTATAAAAAATAAAATAAATTCTTGTTGCTATTTTTTTCCTATTTTTTGAAAAATAGTAAATAAAAGAGGGAGAAAGATTTTCTTTGAATTTTGTTATGGAATGAAGATAAGTATTCTTGGAATACAAGATTATCTCATTAAATTCAAGAAATTTACCACTTGGTTATTTGCTATGAAATTTTCGAAAATTTTGAGAAAATAAGGGGAAAGAAAGATTTTCTTGATTTTCTTGAAAAGATATTATGGAAGATATGTATTTCTTGGAATACAAGTATATCTCATAAATTCAAGAAGATCCAAATCTTGGTTTCTTTTTCCTATTTTTTTGAAATACACCATAACAAGAGAAGTTGGGATTTTTATGGAATATTTTAATTATGGAAAAAAGAATATATGAGATATATTCAAGATTTCTTGGAGATCAAGAAAAAGATTTTCTTCCCCCTATTCCATGCAAAGTTTTCGACCAACATCCCCTCTATAAATAGGGGATGATTCTTTCATCCCCAAGTACAATTCCATGTGCTGGAAAAATTAGTAAATCCACAAAGGTGGTGCAACAAATTTTTATTTTTCCTTTTGTTAATTGTTCGCGAGCTTCCTTCCACCGGATTGACGAGCAAGGACTGGGGAATACTTGGGAAGACTTTTTGGTGTGTTTTTTTTCGACGAGACCATTGCCACTCCAAGAGGTTAGTTCACGTAAACCCGTAGTAATTCCACATGCGTAGGATTTATGTGAACTGTTTATATGCATGATTTGTTGTTGAATTATTATTTGAATTAATATAGGATTAATTCATGCTAGTAATAATTGTTAGAATTAATTTTTTATTTAAATATTCATCCCGAATAGATCCGTGCAATTAATTCCCCAACAATTTGTCCTCAGCTTTTGAGTCTCTCTTGTACCTGTGATTCCTGTAATATTTCTTGTATTTTCCATATATGCTATTGAGTTTTTCAAACCTCCTTGCCATCAGTACTAGCTTATCCTCCTGCTCATCCTGATTTTTGTCAAGTGAGTTCTCAGACTCTCTAGACTTACTGGATTTCTCTTTGGCTTTGAAAGCCACATTCTTGCTAGATGAAGAATCATCTTTGCTGTCAGATTTCTTAGCTTTCTTGTCAATCACAAACTCATAAGCTTTCAGTTCAGAGAAAACTTGTTGATATGACATGGAATCAATATTTTTGGTGTTTTCAATCACCACAGCATGTATATCCCATTTCTTAGATAATCCTCTAAGAATTTTCAGTGCCACTTCTCTCTATGGGTATCTTTTCCCAAGAACATTCAGATCATTCATGATGCTAGTGAATCTGACCTCAAGTTTGTCAATGGATTCACCATCTTCCATTTCAAAGCTATCAAACTTTCCAATAGCAACAGAAAGTTTATTTTCCTTAATATGATCTGTGCCTTGACACATAACAGCAAGTGTGTCCCATATTTCTTTTGCAGTTTCACAGTGAGAAATCATCCACATAACACCATCATCAATAGTGCTATATAAAGTATCTTTAGCAATGTAGTCAAGATTGACTAACTTTCTCTCATCAGGAGTAAGTTGATCATCTGACTTTGGAAATTCATCTCTGGGATCATTTATCTCAGTATCAGTGATTCTGGGATTCACAACAATGAATTTGAATGGTCCTTCAGAAACCACTCTCCACATTCTTTCATGTTTTGAATACAGATGAGCATGCATTCTTAATCTCCATAGGCCATAGCTCTCAATAGAGAACATAGGAAGTTTCTTAGAAGGCATGATGACTGAGCCTTGTAAGATATCAGCAAATAGATCTGTTCAGTAGACCACCAGAGTCTTATAGCAAATTAGACTATGGCTTACCAAAGCGAGTGGTCAAGTTGAACCACTGCTCTGATACCACTTGTTGGTCCCGGTGCTAACGAGTCTCACACGTGTATGGGGGGGATACACGTGTTCAGTGATTTTTAAAACTTTTCTTTCACTGAGGTCAGATGGGTCAGGTTGTCCTGATGATTTGGCCCCGAGAAGCACAGATCACCCTGAGTCAAAGTCTACTGAGACAATGATCCTGAGCTGCTTTCAGAAGCTTCATATTAGCCCAACTGAGCCTGAGTTTTATCAGAGATCCTGAGCTGCTTGGATCAGATAACTATCTTACTGAACCCTCAATAGAGTTAGTTTAGTTTGGTAACTATCTGTTCTAGCTACTCAAGTGTGCGGAATGGTTGGCCCTAAGTTTATACTCGTTTTTAGCTTTGTTGAATATCTCCCTTTTAATGAAACAGTGATTAAGGTTGTGATCAGTTTGATGCAAGTTTAGTGGATTGATTCCAACTGAATATCAGTGAATTATGCTTTCAGTGAAAAACATGCAACAGGTAATAATGCAGTACAGAAAGCAAAACAACACAACAATTATAGTGGTTCAGAGACTCAAGCTCCTACATCCACTCTCTCTGACCTTTAGAGAAATTCCTTAACCACTTCCTAAAGCTTTCTGGCTGACTCACTGCAGCTTACTCACTTTTCTACTTTGAGTTTTCTGGCTGACTCACTGCAGCTTACTAACTCAATACACACACAAGTGTTCAGACTACCACAAGTAGCTTACTAACTTCTTCTCTAGAGTTTTCTGGCTAACTCACTGTAGCTTACTAACTCTTTACAACTCCAACTCACCAAAAAACACACTCAAACTACCTTACAAAGGGTTTGGGTTTCTGGTTGGTTTCCAACTAGGATGAGATATCCTTTACAATAAGTACAATGCAAAGGCTAGGATATCTCTACTAAGCTTTGGATATATCTTATCAATCTAGGCTTAGTGAATGATCTCTCTTCAATGTGAAACACTAGGGAAATTCTAGGTTTTTCGAGTGCTTCAATTTGCAATAATACGAATGAGCTCTTGAGTTGCTTTCAAATTTCCCGTAACCTCTCAATGTAAAGGGACACTAGTATTTATAGGCAACTTCACCAAGGTCACTCTTGAAAAACTATCCGTTGGAGGAGATAGCTTCATGAGTTTCCTCTTATGGTGTTTGATGAACGACTATTTTTAGGGTTTGAATACTCACTTGCATGTTTTAGGAAATATGCTTTCATGTAGCCAATCACCACTTTTTGCAGTCTGGAACATAGTACTACTGACATGCTTCAGTGACCTGTCACTTTCAGTGTCAGTAAAGTACAGTGTTGTCTTCCTCTGATTGGTTCTTCTCTTCAGTAAATGTAGATAAACATAACGGCTTTTTTTGGTCAATCTCTCTGAATGAGATAACCTTAAACAACACTTAGACTTAGTTCTTTTTGTCTGCATGTGAATGCCTTGGGCAATATCTATTTTTCTGAATATTCGTGTTTTTCTAAGTTTTGTAGTCTTCAGGTAGATATTATTCAGTGCCTCGGAACATTCAAGTTATACTGAGTATTCAGTATCATACTGAGTCTTCAGTGACATATTGAAACTTCAGTTTCTTGAAACTTCTTCGAGTCTTCGGTTCTTGAAAACTTCTTGAGTCTTCGATTTCTTCATAAACTTATTGAGTCTTGATTTCTTGAAAACTTATCGAGTCTTGATTTCTTGAAAACTTACTGAGTCTTCAGAATCTTCAAAATCTAACTTGATCTATATTTGCTGACTATACATGGTGTAGATAACATCCTGAACACTCTATACTGAATCCTGACTCAGTCTATCAAGATTATCCTGAACATGTCACACTCAGGGGTTTTGGGATCTAATCAAAATCTTCTTTATTAAATTCATCTCCCAACAAAAAGCTCGAAGTTGTAGAGAGGGTCGTGAATAATCCATTTATTTAATTTCCCTCAACACCACTATGCATTTATACATAGAATAAATATTTTTCAATTAAATAAACAAAACAAAAAAAGAAAAGAGAGAGATATATAAAGTTTTCTTGCTAACCATTTTAATTTCAAAGAGTTTAAACAGTGGACCAATAATTTTAACCGTCGATCTAAACAAAGAGATAATAAGAACTGAATCAGTAGATGTGAATTCCACTTGAGGACAATTTATCTAAGCTAAATTATTATAGATTATACATATAGATATATCAAACATAAGAGATAGATCAAAATATTACCAAAACATGTATGATTTGATTCCTTCAATTAAAAATTGAAAAAAATACGCAATTGGTAGAAATTTATTTCAAATCTTCAATACATGTAAATATATATATATATATATATAAAATATATATATAAATATATATATATATGATTTTGATATGGAGCCTAATATTAGGCTCAATAATAGATTTTTTACCCGGTCCGAACCCAACTCAACCCGACTCAAAACCGGCCCAAGTGGTTCATGGTTCACCCGGCCCGAACGGTTGATGGTTTAGGGTTTACGGTTTATAGATTAGGGCTTAGTTTGGGAATGTCACATAAGCTATTAGGCTTCATAAGGAGCCTAATATTAGGCTCCATATCAGAACTGTATATATATATATATTAACAATATATATATATAATAAATCAAAGCATTTCCAAAAAAAAGAGCATAATTTTGTATTAAAATTAAACAGATAAAGGAAAAAAAAGAGAAAAAAAATTATCTAGTATATGGATATATTAAAGGCGACAATATGCAGGAAATGCCTTAGAAATCTCTATTAATCTTCTAGCGAATATCTCCAAAAAAGATAAGACCAAAAAAAAAATCTTACAGGAATACAAACAAAGAAGGTAATTAGAGAGACGCTATAGAAAAAATTAGTAAAGAAGAGGAATGAGAATATTCATATTAACCTAGCTAATCTACAAAAATTGAATCACATGGATTAAATTAAAATAATTAATATTAATAATTAAATTAATAATAATATCATAAATAACGCTACATAAAATTCAAATACTTAAAATAGAGCAACTACGTGAATATATGGAGATTCTTATAATAAGTATATAAGAGATATATTTTATAAGTCTTGAAAATAGAAATCAAAATGGCTGCTTCCTTATTCTTCACTCTGCAATTTGCCTTCGCTGACTTGTTTGGACTTTGAAGCCCCTAACCAAATGGGCTTATTAATGGGCCTTTAAAAAAAAAAAGATTTTTCTTCATTTTTATCAACATGGCCGTAGAAGTTGCTCAACTTGGCCTGAATTTAATTCCTCTCTTGGGCCACTACTTGCTATTATTGGGCCGAAATTTTGAGCCTTACTCTTCATTTTTCCAAGCACCTTTTTACTTCCGTACATCAATTGTGTTTCGTTCATAACTTGATCTTTAGAATTCCGATTGACTCGATTATTTATTGTTGTCATTCCCTTGTCGACGTATTTAACATGGCTCAATCCCCTTCTCCAACTTTCATGTTAATCAAGTCTATTTTCCATCAATATTGCACGCTTTCACCTATTTCTTACTCACTTCATCACATTCTCGAATAAATGAGATTACACTCTTAATTCCAAGTGTTGGGATATTTTAGTTTTGATTATTTATGCCAAAACATTATGTAATTGTCAACTTGTATTATTTAAGTTCATTTCTACAGGTAACAAGTTGAGGGAGAAGAGATTTGAAGTCTCCTGAGGAAAATAGGCTTGAGGCCGAGTGACCTGAATGAGGAATGCTGAAATGTTGAATGTTGAAATCCTGAACGCTGAAAATGTTGAATGCTAAAAGTGGCATGAATGCTTATCTTTTGAAAAGTGGCCCGAAAAGCCGAAAGTCTTTGAGTCTTTGAATGTTGAATCTTTGAAAAGTGGCCCGAGTGTAGAGTCTTTGAATCTTTGAATCTTTGCAGAATCTTTGGAATCTGAATGTTGAAATCTTTGGAATCTGAATCTTTGCGAGAATCTTTGAATCTGAATCTTTGAAATGTTGGAATCTGAATCTTTGCGAGAATCTTTGGCGTGGACCAATCAGGGGTGGTCAAAAAGGCTGACAAAAAGCTGCAGAAATTACAGAATAGTATGGATTGGAATGTGACTTTCTCCAACGGTAACATTCAAATTCACACTATAAATACAAGTTTTTCCTTCATTATTAAGTGTGAAAAAATGCTATCAAGCCAAGAGCCTTATACTCAAGCAATCCCACCATAGAACACAAATCTGTAGATATCCAAAATGTATTCAAGAGTGTTCTAAACTCAATCTAAGCAACACATGATATATCCAAAGCTTAGAGAGGTTTTCTCAACCTTAGCATAAAGGCTAAACTATTGTAAGGGAAAATCAAAACCTAGTTGGAGACAACATTAAACCGAAACCCCTTTCTTGAGAGAGAGTTAGTGGTTAAGTGAGGTAGTCGAGAGGCGATCCCGTGAGGGTGATAAGTCTAGTTGAGAGGCGACCCCGTGAGGGTGATAAGTCCAGTTGAGTACTAGGACTCATGTTTCCTACGGATCAAATTACCTTAGAGAGGTTAATTTGATCAATGTCCCTTGGCACTCTAAACCAAGCGAATTTCAAGTGTTTAAGGAATTCTCCTGCGAATCAGGGAGTGTGGACGTAGGAGATTGAGTCTCCGAACCACTATACTTTGTTGTGTTCTTTATTACTTTATATTCTTGTCATATGCAATGTTTATTAATAAGCAAAAAAAAAAAAATTGTAAGAAAAAGAAAAATTTTAAATCAACATTCCCCCCTCCACTTTTTCATAAAATTAAATTATTTTTTGGGACCAACAACTGGTATCAGAGCAGGTTGTTCAAAAAACCACTGTTTTTTATATTTATTGATTTGTTTTAAGAAAAAATATTTGTGGTCACCTGAACAGATTTGTTTTTTTTTTTTTAAAAGCAGGGGGGGTGGGGGAGATTAATTATTTTTTTTGGAAGTTGTTTTAATGGTTTTGGCATCATTATCAAAAAGGGGGAAATTGTTGGGATATTTTAGTTTTGATTATTTATGCCAAAACATTATGTAATTGTCAACGTGTATTATTTAAGTTCATTTCTACAGGTAACAAGTTGAGGGGAAAGTGAACAAGTTGAGGGGGAAGAGATCTGAAGTCTCCTGAGGAAAATAGGCTGGAGGCCTAGTGACCTGAATGAGGAATGCTGAAATGTTGAATGTTGAAATGATGAATGTTGAAATCCTGAACGCTGAAAGTGGTCTGAATGCTGAATGTTGAAAGTGGCTTTGAATCTTTGAATCTTTGAATGTGGTTGAAATCTTGAATGTTGAATCTTTGAAAGTGGCCTGAGTGTTGAGTGTTGAATCTTTGGAATCTGAATCTTTGCAGAATCTTTCTTTGATGTTCTTGAATCTTTCTTGAATCTTTGGAATCTGAATCTTTGGAATCTTGAATCTTTGCGAAATCTTGACGTGGACCAATCAGAGGTGGTCAAAACAACTGACAAAAAGTTGCAGAAATTACAGAACAGTATGGATTTGAATGTGACTTTCTCCAACGGTAACATTTAAATTCACACTATAAATACATGCTTTTCCTTCATTATTAATGTAGGTCCCGAATGGGTTTTGTGAGGGCAGAAGTCTAGAGGGGAGGGGTGAATAGACTTCTGAAAACTTTTGTCAGGTCGGTGTGATGGCGAGTTAACTTTGATCAGTCTTGCGAGTGAATCGGTTTGGGTGATAACCAACTTACTAATCGCTGAAAGGCGGTCGATTCAATAACTATCAGTTTAACTGATGTGTGCGGAAGCTTAAGTTTTACCCGTGAAAAACCAGTTTTTATAAATCAGATTCCAAAGTTAGTGTTTTAACCAGTTGACTGAAGTGTCAATCTTGACAAGATCAGAAGCTTGGTGCTAGCTGATCTCAACTTAGACTATGTATGCGCTTTAAAGGTTGTGCAATTGTGTAGACAGTTAATCAAAGCGGTAAAGGCACACAAGATTTATAGTGGTTCGGACAAACCAAATCCTCGTCCACTCTTCCCTATCACAAGGGCACCAACTTAACCAAACTGGACTTAGTTTTATGTGTTAGTCCAACACAAAGACATCGACAGATATTTAAGGAGTTCTCACTCAACCGATCCTTAAATCGGTCTAGAAACCCTAGTGCTTGCTAAACAACTTAACCTAACTTGGGTTTGGATAAGATTGTTTTGGTTCCAACTATGAAATCTTTTCTAGTGTTTAAGGTAGCCTATCGGCTAGATGAAAAGATTTCTATGCTAAGAACTTATGGGATGAACACTTAATATAATAATCTTCTTGATCGTGTTCTTCGTGCGAAAATCTGATAATTGCTTGAGCTTCTTGATTGTTCAGTGTTTCCGTGTCTTCACTCTGAAGTGTGATCCCATATTTAAAACCTTGAAATCAAAGAGCCGTTGGAGAGCAATTTGAATTTTAGGCTATATTAGGTAGGTTTGCAGGATTGATGTGACGTGCTTCAGGAACGGCATGGCCAAAAGCGTGAACTTGTATTTTATAGCCGTTAGAGAGAGCAACATCAAATCCCTTAATTGTCGGGTCTCGATCATACGTGTCTTGTTCTTATTGGTTAACGACACACTTTTTTCGTTGTTGTTCTTCCAACTAAGGTTGACATTCTTCTTGTTCGGATCATAGACGTATGATTAGGTGAAACATCACCACCGGTGAGTCGACTTTGATCGATCGAATCGATCGATCTACTGATGGAGTCTTCTGGTGCCGGTTGACTTAGCTTCAACTAGCAGACTCGGCTGATGAAGGTCTCCCGATCCGATCTTCCGGAAGTCATCCGATCTTCAAGTATTCGAGTTTGAGCTTTTACGATGACTTGAGATATATCGACTAGATCGGATCGATCCGATCTTCGTTCTTCTCTAAAGATTCGCCCGTCGGATATCACCGCTTCTTTGGATCTTCAAATCGACTTATACATATTGAGGTTCCCCTCAATATGTGACCTATCTATTACATCGGTTGTTCTATACAAAGATTATTAACAAGCGGTATTCTATAAATCGGTAATATAAACATCGATCATTAACAGTTCCGACCGGGTCCTATTACATGTGTTTACGAACTTTTATCAAAACTATATTTCCCAACAATTTCCCCTTTTGATAAAACCAAACACACGAGAAACCAAACACACGTTGATAAATATAGAATAAAGAAAGAGCACATAATCGAAGACAATGAAATTTTGTCTTAGGATCGGAAAATAAACTTTTCTCATTAGATATGTCGATTACATGTTACATCGAGAAAAGTTTGAATTTAAAAACAAATGATCCCGAGAAGTCTTCCGATTCTTCACTCTTTAGGCTTGTATCCTTTCCATCATCTCTTTGATCTTGAGGGTGCGTTGAAAATCGATATAGTTTCCATTTTGACATCATTGGTCCGCCGAGGATCGATTATATGTGTTTTTCTCAGGATGTCAAAGTAGAATCTCTGAAATGCCATCATCAAATGAGCCATCCGCCTTCTTCGAGTAATCCAACGGATCATACTCTTGGCGAGATATTTTTACATTGATAAGTTTGGCCTCATTTTCCGAGATACTTGAAAAAATCTGGATATTTATTTTCTAACCAAATGAGGAATCATCATCCGGAGATTCTTCTCAAGGAACAAGATTAAGGACAAAAGCATCCGAAGCCATTCACTTCGATCTTGTTCCATTCCTCAAATCTCTTAGCATGTGCGGCGGTTTTTTGGAATGATCTCATCAACTCTTCTTTGGCGGTGAGGTTCAGTCTGATTTTCCGGCCTTTCCTTTCTTACGCTCTCGATCCGAATTTTTTTTCTTGATTTTACGCCTCTGTCGATTTTTTTTTTTTTTCTTTCTTCTTTCTTTTTGGGTCTCTTGAAGAATCTGCTCTTTGGATGTTTCTCGGCCCGGTTCCTTATCGGCTCAGATGTCTAAGATTGTCTTCTTCTTGTGACTATTTTAATCGAGTGGTTTGGTACAGTTGTGATTTCCAAAGACCCTTGAAGCTACCTTTTGTGATGTCCCAACACCACAGACTACCTTTTGTGATGTCCCACACCAAGACAGCCTACCTTTCTTGCCTTTGACTTTTCAATCTTTTTCGAGAGACTTCGTTAGCAAAGAGATCCGGATGGTCTAGTCTTTATCCATAGTTTCAAATCGTGCGAATTAGGTCTTCTGTTGTTACGATCATGTCGAGTTGGTTTCTCCTCCGTCCTTCCCCTTTTTGGTTTGATCAAAAAGAGTCGTGAGGTGGGAAGTTAGGGATCCAAAATCGACCGATATTGCCCTCTGTTGAGATCTCGCAATGAGATAAACACAGAACTTGAGCGATTAGATGTTCAACCTTCGAGATCAAATTTCGGTCTTAGACAGATTCCATGTCAGTAGAGAGTGTAAAAATCGGTTTGTCAAGTTTCTCTTACATCAATTCGAGCTTTTCAAATGAGCATCGAAAAAAAACTTGTTGTTGATCCACCAATTAGCTTGTCATCAACGGATTTTATAAGTTCGCGCAACCACGGTGGTCACAGATTTGGGAGAACGATCTTTGATTGTCGTGCAATCGGGAAATAGCCAATTCCCTTTGATTCATTTATTTCTTTGAGGCCAATCGCCTCTCGATCGGCTATCACTCCCTCAACTTCTTCTTTTCGGGGAGATCTTTGAGACAAGATCCGGATCTCCCGAAGTTGATCGTGTGATGTGAGATGTTGGAATGTTTTATGTCACTTGATCGATTTGATTGTTTGTGCCTCCGGTTGGTTGGTCATGAACTAAAGACCGTTCCCACTATCATCGGCTGACTCTGATCCTTCATTGTAGCATCCGCTCAGAGCTTCTTGAAGCGATCTCCTGTTCGCCTTGTTCATCAACCCCAACTTCCTGTGGATCGAGCTTTGATAGATTCAAGAAGTTATTAGCTCACCGGTGATCCTACTTTAGCAGATTTCCTCATATCGAAATCAAAATCTGCAAACTCATCGAAGACCGCCCATTTGTTCAATAATCATTATAAAATCGAGAAGCTTTTTAATCGAGATCTCTCCGTGAGGATCTCCATAACTTGTTCTCTAATAGCGAGGATGGGCGACCCGTTACGGATACATCTCTTCAATTTTTTAGTTCGATTTGCATTAGACCATTTTCCTGTGATGGTCTTTGATGATCTAGACTCAAGAATTGCTGTCGTCCGTTCGGTTGATGAGATGTGGAGGGTTACGGTGGTGCTTGAGTAGGCGGAAGTTGTCCGATTGGTTCGACTGCGAGGGTTCTCTTTGGGAGGCAGGTGCGCTGGTTCCACAACAGTGGGTTCACGTTTCTTGAATTGTAGTTTCGAGTTCATGAACCGATGTAGTTTCGTGTTCACGGACCGATGTAGTTTCGTGTTCGGGGGGGGTGGAAGAGTAGGAGAGACATGCTTTCGGACCATTAGTCCGAGTGGTGAATCGGCGAGCCGGAGGAGAAGGAGATCGTTCATCTCGTGCTTCTTCCTCGAGAATGAACCGGGCGAGCTCTCGGCTTGAAGAAGCTGTGCTGTCGATTTTTTCACTGATTTTTGTGGTGCAACAGACTGATCTGGTGCTCTTTCTTCATCTGACTCATCTTCTAGCATCAGAGTCATGGAGGCTTGCTTCGCCTTCTTCGCCTCTTCTCTGGACCTTCACCATTTTTTTTTCTTCTTCTTGGGGCATCTGGTTTAGACGAAGTTGCTTCCTTGCTTTTTCCCTTCTTCGTCTTTGGGGGAGTTGGCCGCATATCATCGTCTGGTGGCCCAAATATGGCTAAAGTGGTGGAGAGGAATGCCTTGTAAGACTTCAGTCCATTCTGTTCCCATCTGGCATTTGGCATTTTGTCTTGTAGGATAACTGCAACCTTGTTGAGATTGTTGATCCTCTTCTTCAGATAGACCTGCCTCCACTCATCAACTCCAAATTTATCATGTTCTTGGAGTAGAATGGCCTTTAGGAACCCATGCCAATTGATGTTCTTGGCTTCATCAATTATTGCAGCCATGCTGTACAGTTTGACTGATGTAAGAGCATCTGGGCTGAATGAAATACCCATAATTGTTTTTGACAAAATGTCAAACAACAATCGGTATTTCCTCTTGAGCATTGGCCTGACAAAGCCTGACGTATGATGTTTGTCGACCTCAAATTCATCTTGATTCTCCTCAGAGTGAAGCGGCGAGATTCGGCCCTTTTAGTAGGTTGAACAGACGAGTTATATCCTCATTCGTCAGTCTGATCTCTTCTCCGGTGACTGTCGAAAGTAGTTCTTCTCCCGGAGCATCTGTATCCACCCTTAAATTCCTTACGAATTCGAGGGCTTCATACTGCATCACTGGATTGCAGTGAGCAGCACAATATTTCTCAAGTCCTGCTTTCTTCAGAATTTCCTCTACTTCCATTGATTCCGGATCCTTTGTAACCCCAAATTGTACGAACTTGTCCTCGACAATCCTTAATGTCAGTTCCGCATAATTGCACATTATTTTACCCATACCGTGAGTGATCATCTACAGATAAGATAGATTCGGTTAAAATTGTGCATAAATACTAAGAATATCACATATCACGAAAACCAAGAAACAATAAAACATAATACAGGATATCAACGATTGACAAAATCTTTAAGATCAATGGTTTTAAAAGAATGATTCATCAAATAATCAGAAATTACCAGATTCTGTTTTTCGGATTTGAGACTTAAGAAAAACACTTTGAATCGCAGAGAAGTAATCTGGAGAGTTCTCAGAAAATAAATCGCAAGTTTGTGATTTGGAAAACTCTGGTAGGGTTTTTGATGAACCTTATAAAGATGAGGAGGGAACAAAAGACAAGATTTGGAAGATCAACCGTTTGAAAAGATTAAATGATCCAGATTAAGCGGTTTTGATCGAATGGTTGGAAAAGGTACGTATGAAAACCTTTTGGATTTAAAAGCTCATTTTGTAGCAATTAATACATGTACCCCACGTCCGCATTAAATGATTTGCAGGGGATACGTCACACAGGTAATGCGTACAGTAAAGCAAATAAAAACATATAAGATCCGATAAATAAGCAAATAACAAGGGAAAAGAAAGGCGTATCTTGGTTGACTGATATAGTAATCAGTCAATACCATTTGAAGTTGATTCCACTTGTTGATCTTAGTTTTCTGCCTAAACCTTATAATTTCCCAACTGTTCATTTTGTGTCTGATTTTCCTTCTGATCCTCCTCGATCAGTTGAAGTTCCCCCTTCAACTGATATTTCTGTTTTCTCATAGACTGATATATCTGATTTGTTGAGGTTTCAAGTTCAACTGATCTTCCTTATCTGATCAGTTTCGTATGTAATCAGATTTTGGTTGACCTAATCTGATTCTTCTCAGATCAAGCCAATTCTTGGGATAAGTGTTATCGCCAAAAATTAGTCTAGAATAGTAGTCTTTATTTCCTAAGTTGGCGCAATTTGACATGCGTAATTAACGTCTGTATATCTTGATATGTCAATCCGCCGTAAATTTATCCAATTATCAGTCGCGTGATTTCTACACGCTGTCCTTGTGATGCAAATTTCTCTAAAAGGCTTTTTGAAATCAAATTTGCATTTGCACCCTTGCTTGGCCTCTATAAATTGGACCAATGTTTTACACAACATAACCTATTCACCATACTTATCTTCTTTGTAAAAACATGCATCCTGGTGAACCCTTATTTCCGGTGAAAACTTCCGCAAAACACCTTTACCCCTTTTTTTCAATGATTTCACTTTCTCAAATCAACCCCAGTGTCCCCCTTATCACTTGTTTAAATGCGTCATCAAAGATTTCACATACAATTGTTGCCAAGCTTCTACCACCACGGGCGGATCTGCTGTCATGAATCGAGAAGACACTTCTCCTAACCGTATGCACCTTGTGTGTCTATCGTTTTTAGCATCAACAGTCTTGATATAAAACATGAGTTTGATATACGGTCTTGATCTTCGATATCAACTCAATTTTTACATGTAGCACATGTGCCCATAAGGTCTTTGAACCAAACTCTTGTACGTGTGCTCCATTTAACAAATTGGAGAGTCCATTGACTTGTGTCTAAGGGCTCTGGCTTAGAAATCCTATCAACGCCGCTCTCGCTCCCAATCGTTTTAGCTTCACTTAGCGGCTTTAGGATTACTTTAAAAGCCTCTCTCACCCTTGTTAAGTGGGGGAAAATGAGAGCATCGATTTAAAATCTCTCTCTCCCGCACTTCTTGGGTTAGGATGAGGGTTTAGGGTTATAGGTTTAGGGTTTTCGGTTATGACTTATGTCTCGACCTCCGGGTCCTTTGTACTTGTAACTTGTAATGTAATCGACCTTCGGTCTTTTTATCAATGAAAAGTTCTATTATTCCATTGTTGTGTAAATTCTTTTGCTTTCTTATGCGATTGTAGGCTTTAACTGTGAATCTTGCTTGTTGAATATCGCCTAAATCGACTTACAAAGATGTAAAATAACCCAACCGATTTAATCGGATATTCCTTTTAAATTGAGTGTTTCCTTTAATCGATAAACCTTAAATCGATCGGTTCCTTTAATCGATAACTCGTAAATCGATCGATTTAGCACATCGGTTCCTTGATCGATCTTACGATCGATTGAGATACCAAACTCAATTGATTCCTTTCAACTTTGGTTAGTCTCTTAACCAAATTGGTTACGAGAACAATCCATCAAGCATTTTAGGTGCTTTTTCTCCAAGATCCGAAGCCCTAGCTCATTACACAATTCTCTGAATCTAATCTCGGCTAGTGGCTTGGTTAGAATATCGACTTTCACGTAAATCGGTGTGAATCTTTTCCATTACGATATTCTTCTTTTCAACATGATCTCTTATAAAATGGTGTCCTACGACATCCACATGCTTGCATCTTGTATGTAGAACAGATTTACGAGTGATTGCAATAAGACTATTATTGTCGCGAGAATATAGGTACATTCTTAGCTACGATGTTATAATCCTCACCGCCGACTAAGCGAGCGGTTAGGAGCAATGCTTCCTAAAGCCATATATTCAACCCCGTAGTAGATGTTGCAACCGATGTCCGCTTTGAAAACCACGAGATCGGTTTTTACTTCCTAAAAATCCGACATGTTCCCGAGGTTGACTTCCCGTCAATCTTGCAACCTCCATAATCGTAATCGAGATACCCACTAAGCTCTAGATTATCATCGATGGGTAAAATAAACCAAGGTTCTTCGTCCCCTTCAGATGCTTAAGAATCCGCTTAGTCGCTTCTATGTGGCTTTGCATTGATTTGCACGAAATCGCACATACACCCACCGCAAAAAGTGATATCCGGTCTACCTTGCAATCGGTATAGTAGAGATCCAATGAGAGCCCTATATTCTTTCTCGATTTGTTTTACGACCATCCTCATCCGGATCCATCTTGAATCCAAATCATCATAGGAATTTTGGCTTCCTTGCAATTTTGAACTCCAAACTTAGCCAATAAATTCCTAGTGTACTTTTGCTTGGCGGATGAATATCCCTTCGCACTTTTGCTTCACCGAGACCCGTAAAATTAATTCATCTATCCCATCATGGACATCTCGAACTTCCCTTGCATCGGTTTTTTGAATCTTTCACATAGACTCTTGTTAGGAGATCCAAGATGATGTCGCCCACGTGATCCGAACCATCGAAATATCTTCTCCATCTTCTATTCTCAATAAGGTTACATCCCATTATTCTTTTTTAGTGAACCCACTGTCGATCAAGAACCGGAGAGAGTGTATCATACCAAGCTCGAGGAGCTTGTTTCAACCATAAAGAGCTTTTCTTAAACGGTACACTTGGTTGTTCTTTTTTCGGCACGGAGGTTGTTCGACATAAACTTCCTCTGCTAGTACCCCATTTAAAATGCACTCTTTACGTCCATCCGATACACATGAACCCTCTATGAGAAGCATA